>OX596012.1:46853138-48260389 GCA_951394025.1 Heteromyza rotundicornis
GCTTCCTCCTCCTATTCAGAACCGCAGTTTTTGCAAGTGAAATAGCTCCTTTGCATGTTAGCACATTTAAAGTGAACCACACGATGTTTGCACGATGTTGCGCCAAGGGTGCCAGTGGCTTGAGACTATCGAGCCATATTTTAAAAAGGGGCGTGTCAGCTCAGAAAAATGGGTGTGGCAGATATAGTAGTTTTCCTGAAGTCATAAGTGTTTGAAAAGATATAATAAAAATAACCAAAAATGATTAAGATTTTAAATGTAAATTTATTTAAATTAATCAATGAATATTGACAGCAATCAGTCACACATTATAACAAAATCGGCATTCAGTGGTGGGCAACATAAGTGGCTGGGGCGGCGTAGGTAGTGTAAGCTGGAGCAACTGTCTTCACGACAGCTGGGGCAGCGTAGTGAGCGACTGGAGCGACGGTCTTGACAACTGTTGGGGCAGCATAGTGGGCAATGGGAGCAGCGTACTGGGCAACGGGAGCCGCGTAGTGAGCGACTGGTGCAGCGTAGTGGGCGACTGGAGCAGCAATTGTTTTCACTGCGGTAACGGTCTTAACCAAAGGTTCGCGGTTGACAACTGCGTTAAAGCCGTTGATTGGATCGGCAGTGTATTGCACGGTGCGCTTGAAGCCATCAGCATCGATCAAGGAGTATTCGCCGCGGACCACATCACCATCACGCTCCTCGAATTGGCTCTTGGAGTCCCCCGAAATGGCGTCTTGCACATCATAACCGTATTTGTATTGTGGATGTGGGTCGTATTCCTCAGCGGCCTTGGCCACAATAGGTTGAGCGGCATAAGCGATAGGGGCAGCCTGGACCACAGCGGCTGGGGCAGCATGGTACACCTGCGCAGCGGGAATGTATCCGGCGCTGGCGACAGCAACCAAAGCGAATGCAGCGATGAACTGTAAGGATTATCCAAATGAGAGAATACATTTAATCAATCAAATAATTAAGGAGCACATAAAAAATTCCAATTTTCTCCTGAAAATGTGTCAAGTACCTTGAATGCCATTTCGATTTATTTGATTTTGTGACTTTGAAGCACGTGTTTCTTTGACGAGTTGAAATCTCACAATAATACCACAATATCAGCAGGTTGAGTTTTTATACAAAAACTTTGGCTGTTACAGTTTTCGTTTTTTGCGGTTTCGCCTTTTGCTTTTGATTACACCTTTTTATCAAAACACTCTGTTGAAAATGTGTAGCATTGTCGAACTATCGTATTTCTTTTCGGTCCATATTATGACTAGGCATGAAAATATACAAAAGCTACACTACCTTTGATTTAAACTGTGATTGTTATTTTGCGTCTTCAATATTAAGTCATCCTGGTCTCACGAAAGAAAATAAATGTTCCTAAATTTATGTAACTCTTGCTGATATTCTTGCTCAAGCAGAATATTGTATTTCTTCGTATCGACTGGTTTCTGACTCAACCTCGTAACTCAGATTTATGCCAAATTATGTTTTTGATGCCAAAAGTTGTATTAGTGCCCTACGCATTCTATAAATAAAAAACTTCATTGCCGCCGGCCAGTCTTGAACCTACGACCTCTGCCAAATGGAAATAAGAAATTCAACGTTGTTTGGGGTTGTTTTTTCCGCAATTTAAATAAATAAATAAATTTAATATTTAATTCTAATATTTCCATATTTAATACAATTTTAAATACGCGCATATTTGATTTAAATATAAAACAGCTTAGGAGTACTATCAAATACGTTTATATTTGATTTAAATCCGTTTTCATTTGATTTCACTCATTTTTCCCTCAGTGTAGTGAAAAAATTTCCAAATGCAGCTTCAAAATATTTTTAAAATCGTCAGATCAAATTGTTGTTTGTCTCAAATGAAGCGTAATGGCGCCAATAAGAAAGGGTTAAAATATCGTTTTGATCGGATAATATCTGGTGCCTCCACATCGCGGTTATATTGTGATAATTTTTGGTCCGATCGGACCGTACTGGGTCTCAAAAAATGTTAGCTTGAAAACATAAGCCACGTTGCAGAGGCCCAAGGACTTATCCAAAATGAAATTTACAGCGTTTTGAAGTGAATACGAAACTTTTGAGACCACCCACGATTTGAACGCACTCTTTTTCTCCAGCCTACAGCAATTCGGTAAATATCACAACCAATCCAATTCTAATGTCAAATTTTCATAAAATTCGCTTGGGGATGGCTAGCGAGGAAAGTTAATGAAGATGGCAAAAAATGCGATGACAAATAATCGTGAATTCGCGGTTTATCGACGATTTCTTGAATTTACCTAAAATCTGTCTATAACTTTATTCCAAATCGTATTTTTGCAGCTATTTCAAAAAAGGATGGCTCACACGTCGCTAAAATAAGTAATGTTACAAATTATACCAAAATGAAGCAAAGGTGTCTTGTTATTTTAACGTTTTCCTTAGTGGCCTTAATAAAGTAGAGCCACAAAAATCACTGGTTTTTTGCTCTATCAAAACAAAGTAGGCTTTTTTCACATAGGTACCGTGAAATCTTCTGGCTTTTTTAACAGTCGTTCTTCTTAGACCATAACAAAGCCGTTTTGAAAAACAATTTTTTTATTTATATCCAAACAGGAAAATATGACACAAAAACAAAATTAAAATGTCTGGCCCTAATCAAGTGGCAAGGAGTGTATATTTGAAGGGAGACTTTTTTACAACTGAAAAATTTCAAGAAAATCGGAAAAGTTTTAGACTTTGCCGGAAAAAAAAATACATTTTTTTATAACCCTTATATTAACTTGCTTTGGGTGGACTATATACATATATATATATATATATCCTCAAATCTGCGGCGAGCTTTTTGATACACTTCCAGGTAAGCTAGAGAGCTGAAATTTGGTACACAGATAGAACTCGGTTGACAATGCATTCTATTAAATGGGGTCCATCAGAGGCGTAGGGGGCCGTCGGGGGACTCAAACCCCTTTTTCTTAAACATGCTATAACTTCTGATTCCTTCAGGCTACAACGATGAAATTTGGTAGGTGGGTTCTTATTGATAAAATGAATATGGCACCACGAAATAACTCCCAATGAAATAACTCCCAATTTGCAAAATGAAATAACTCCCAATGAAATAACTCCCAATTAAAATGATATAACTCCCAATGAAATAACTCCCAATGATATGAAATAACTCCCAATTGGAATGAAATAACTCCCAATGAAATAACTCCCAATTGAAGTGAAATAACTCCCAAATTAAATTCTCCTTCATAAACACTAATGTATTTTAAGAGAAATCAATTAGAACACATTAATTTCTATAAAAGGTAAAAAACCATAATGGAATATTATAAAATATGAAAATTTTAAGTTTCAAAACCAAAAAGTTTTTATTCAAGAAAAAAATAAATTTAAATCACATGTTTTCCAGTTTGGTAACAGTTTTTTTGTTGTATGTATAAATAATATTGGCCAAAAGGCATTAAATTTATATAAATATAAGTGTATGTATATGTTGTATTTTATGTTGTTAATAACTTGCAGTTCCTTGTACAACTCCTCTTTATTGTTGTGGTGATTATGTTCAATGTAATGTAAAGCTTTAGTACACTTGCCACTTACAACAATTACTCGCGATTTGCAATTCGATTCATAACATATATAATATTGCGTATATTTAACCGAGGATTTAAGAATAAATAATTGCTTATCAGCAACTAAATACAGCAGCTTACTGTTTCTCCTCTTTCCAGCAACTATTTCGAAAATTTCACTCATTGTATTATTTATTGCTTAGGTGTTGTCACTTCAAAAATCAATTAAGAACTGCAAAGCTCTGCAATTGCTCGCTGACGAATATTTAAATTTACAGCATCAAAAACAGTTCTGTACTGTACAGTACTGTACAAAATATCAAATATTTTGCAAAATATAAAAAAAATTAAAATGAAATAACTCCCAATTAAAATGAAATAACTCCCAATTTAAATGAAATAACTCCCAAAAAAAATGAAAGAAGTCCCAATATTTCTGGGAGTTATTTCAATGAAATAACTCCCAATTTTGTATGGAGGTTTTTTGGGAGTTATTTCATTTTTTAATTGGGAGTTATTTCATTGGGAATTATTTCGTGGTGCCAAAATGAAGGGTTTTTTGGCTACTTTCTTCCTAATATCATTGCAGATTTTGAAGTCGCCAAAAACCCTTAATATTAAATTGAAATTGCTGAAATTGCTTTTTTTTAATATTTGTTTATGTTGAATGCCAAATAAGTAAACATGGACATACAAAATAAAATCACTTCAATTCGTTTTGGCTTTTGTTTTTCAATACCACTGACACTGCCAAAGAACACGGTTATGAAACGAATTATTAAAATGCTCCTCATGCATTTCGCAGCGACTTAAATGGTGAAGCGCGCTGAAAACGAATATCAATTATGTCGCATCAATGACAAAATCAACGGTATAAAATGTTGTTCGCCGATTGTTTCCAGACATTCAGTCTTAGACTTTGGTTTGTTTTAGACCAACTCCTCAGAACCGTGCAATAACCGTAAATTGAAGTGCAAAATGGCCTACAAGGTGTGTGTAATATACTCATTAAAATCATATGAATGCGCTCAAAGCCTCAAAAGTGTTCAACAAATATTTAATTGGATTGTGTATATTTTTTTGTTTTCCATTTGAACAGTTTGTGATCGCTCTGGCACTCGTTGCTGTCGTCCAAGTTGCTGTAGCGGTACCTGCTCGTCCCGTCGTCCCGATTGCGGTTGCATCAGCTCCAATACTTGCCAAAACCGTTGAGCTGGAAGAGTTCGATTCTCATCCGCAGTACAAATATGGATACGATGTCCAGGATGCGCTCTCGGGGGACTCGAAGGGTCACATTGAAGAACGCGATGGCGATGTGGTCCGTGGTGAATATTCTCTGATCGATGCTGATGGCTTTAAGCGCACCGTATCGTACACAGCTGATCCAGTCAATGGCTTCAATGCTGTTGTTCGTCGCGAACCAATCGTTGTGGCTGCTCCAATTGTCAAAACTGCCCCACTAGTTAAAGCTGCACCCGTGGCAGTTGCCGGCGCACCGGCTTCACTCGTCCATCCTGCACCAGCTGTTGTACGCACCGCTCCATTGGTGGCTTCGCCCCTGACATATTCTGCTCCATCGTTTGCCTTCAGACATTTATAAGGGAGTCACTATTTGGGTATAGTCGGTTGTTGTACAAAATTAATGTGATTTCTACTGTTAAACAATAAAAACTTGTATACTATTTGGTTTTTGTATGAATATCCTTTGAGTAGTGCTTGCCATTTTTTTCAATATTCGACAAGTGCAGTATACATTTTGTACCTTCAAAAGATTCAGTTCGAATGAAATCTATATGCAGTCTCGAACAGATAATTAGGGACTATTTTAGTATTTTGAATGACGCTCGAAGTTTCAAGAATGTTAACTTAGGTACCCTTGGAAAGCTCTACTGGAACCCTTTCGAAACGCGTTTGTATACTTTTTTGTATACTTTTATGTCCTATTACAATGATCAAAATCGGTCCCAAGAAAAAAGTTTGAAAAGTAGGTATAATTTCTACAGATATTTTCTCGATAGGTACTTAATGGATTAAGATGCCATGTTACTCGTACGAGGTTCTATAGACAATGTAGTGGTTTAATATGTTGAGCCCAATTTTAGCTACGGTCAAGTAGAACAATGTGGTTGAAGATAAAATTTGTCCTTTTTTCCAAAAGTGTCTTATTTACACAAAAAACCCGCAAGCTACGTTAGCCAAAACGGACCAAATAAAAAAAAATTATAAGATCTTCTTGGAACCAGGATAATACAAGAAAAAAACCATAATTAACCATTTGGGAAGTCTTCATATTGCTAATTAAAAAACATTTTTGCAAACAATATTTGTATTTCAAAATATTGAAAAAAATACGTTTCAGAATGAGAAAAATAGGAAGGTACAAGAAAAAAAATTAAAATTGTTGGTTTCCCCGAAAACCTCTCCTTTCCTCACTTTTTTAAAACGATTTATGTTTTTTGTTTGCTTTATACAAATGTAAGCCCATTTTGGATAACTTTAGGAGCCTTGCGGGGCCAGTTCAGGGCGATTTTTATACCCCCACACACACTGGGCAGGGTATACTAACTTCGACCCAACGTTTGTAATGCCCATAAGGAGGCGTGTCCGGTATGAAAAAGTATATATCGAGCCCTTTCCGCACAATGGTCTTAAGCGCCAAAAATTTTGCTGGAGACTTTATCAAGTACCATAAAAACTTAATTTCGAAAAAAAATCGCTTAAGACAATTTTACGGGAAGGGCTAGATATTTTCTTGATCAGCATTACCTCTTGAGTCGATTTAGCCATGTCCGTCTGTTTGTCCGTCCGCAGGAAACCGGTCGCAGTTTTGGAGATATCGACATGAAACTTTGGATACAGGTTTTTCTTTTCAGTACTGAGATCGAGTTCGAGAATCAGCCAAATCGAACAAAGACTGGGCGAGGCTCGCAAATTTTTTTTGGTTCGAGGTACTTCTAAATGGATAATACTGTGTGGGGGTATTTCAGCTTCGGCATAGCCGAAGATAGTCCAGTCTCTAATTATTTGACACAGTCCTCTGAAATTTCTTATAATAATTGAACTGAAGTTGTCTTCGCAAGTTAAGTAGCTGCTCACCTAGAAGGCCCCTGAGGAATAAATGTTAGCATTAGAAAATCTTTTAAGTTAAAATATGTCTCAAAAGTAAATATGTACTGTTTCAAACAATACCCGCATACATAAAATTCGCAAACATAGCTTTAACGCCAAACCAGTTGGCACAAAGTCCAGTCCAGATACTCGTACGTACCGAATTGTGAAAGTGATTAAATGCCCAAAAACTGCCTCCAGTTATTAATTTTTGTCAATATTTATTGTAATTGGCTTTTCTACATCGCATGTTTTTGCATATGACACTAATCTGCGAACATATATAAGTTGCATAAGTTTCAATTGAAGAAAGCTACAATACATACAGACGAACTTGATTGCCGAGCCGCATTGATTACAATGCAAAAAAAAAGAAACGAATTCAATCAATAAAATTGAAATTGACAATAGCTGAAGAAAAAAACCTAGAAGAAAAAAACTGTGAATTGGGCTCACTGCGATTTCGGTATAAATACTGCACGCATTTGCAGATCAAAACATTCCACAGCTTACCTCACACCAGCATTGGATACCTGAACCTAACCTAGCAAAATGGCATTCAAGGTAATTTTATTTCCAAATGGAACCAAGCCTAATCGAAATGTAACCAATTGTAATCTTTTCGACAGTTTGTAGCAGTTCTGGCTTTTATCGCCGTTGCCAGCGCCGGTGTTGTCCCAGCACCACAGGTCTACCATGCAGCGCCTGTAGCTGGTGCCATCGTTAAAACGCCTGTGGCCTATGCTGCTGCTCCCGCTGTCTATGCGCATGCTCAGCCCTTGCTGGCCAAGCACGATGACGAATACGATCCACATCCTCAGTACAAGTACGGCTATGATGTGCAAGACGCTCTCACTGGCGACTCCAAGAGCCAAGTCGAGGAACGGGATGGCGATGTGGTCCGCGGTGAATACTCGTTGGTGGATGCTGATGGTTTCAAGCGCGTGGTACAATACACCGCTGATGACGTGAACGGCTTCAATGCTGTCGTCAGCCGCATTCCCTTGGAACACGTTAAGACCGTAGTGAAAACTGGTCCTGTGGCCTATGCCGCACCCACTACAATTGTCAAGGACTTCCCCACTCCAGTTGCATACCATCAACATCATTAAAACACTCCCACTCCTATTCAAAATTACTTCCATTTAAATAAATTGTTGCATATTTTTAAGCTGAAAACCGCGTGGTATCATTTTATATATCAGAACAATACGTGACATATCCACTTCCTTGGCAATGCTTTTTTCTTGCGTTTCTAATAGATTTCAGTTCAAAGGCAACCAAGCAAAACACCAAAAAATGAGGATATTCCAACATCTATACCAAATATCCATCAAACTTCAGTTGTGTGCGATTTGTAAAACATTATGAAAAATCAGCCAACAAAATAAATACAATTGAGTAAGTTTCAGTAGGACAATGCCTTCACGTACTGCCGCAAAAACTTTCCAATACCAGGTTTCATACTTCATTGAGGAAGTCTTGAAATTTTGGTCGCCTGTGTATTAGATCTGCCATCTTTAATTTGGAAATTTCAATATCGAATTCGAAATATCAATTAATAAATTAGAAATATACCAAACAAGTATGTCAACGCGTTTCGAAAAGAGTCCAGAGAATATTTACTACACTCAGGATAAAAAAACACATAGTAAAATCAAGTACGATCGTATTTACTCCTCCATTTTTTCAACTTAATGAAAATAAAGTGAAAAAAACTTAAAATAACTATTGTCAACGTTGAAACAAAGTTGCACGATTTTAAATCAAGATCTGGCAAACTCAATATAAGTTGGACAACTTTTGAAATACTCGGAAAACAGCTTTAAAATAAGTTGGTTTATTTTTGAATTGAAGTTTTAGATTGAAAATAAGTTTGTTCGTAGTCGTTTCTAAAATGTCCAACTTTACCAGACTTTCATTAACGTTTCTACTGGTTTTACGGTGGTTATTTTTGAATTTAGGTTGTTTTTTCTCTGGGTGCACGAACCACGTCGCCATCGCGTTCTTCAATGTGACCAAAGGTGTAGGGTAATCAAATAAATGAATTGGATTTTACCAATACTAAGAACATTTTTATATGATAAATTGATTTTACAGTTCCAAATTTTATTGTTAATATTTATGTTTATTCAATAATTTATTAGTATTATAATTTGAGTTTTTTACAGAAAAAAATTGGGAATAGCTTTTAGGCCTTCTTAGAACATTATTTCAAGAAAATACACATTCAATTGTTGGAAGATGCGCTAGATTCTGGTAACATAGATTACACTATGCTACAAAATTTGGAAAAATGATTGTTTGAGTGGTTTTTTCGATTGATTCTAATAGAACGCATTAACACTAACTCAACGCTATCAAAACATTTTCGAAAATTGTAAGTTAAACCACTAAATATATTTCCTTTTTTAGTATTTTAGCAGCAAAAAAAACAGGTGCAAGTTTTTTTTGTTTCCTGATTTTTTCCGTTTTCCAATGTTATTTTCGATAAATGTAGGAAAAAGTTAGTTTGAATGTCTTTTCTTCTTGATTCTAAAAAATCACATTCCAACGAACATATTGCCACCTTACTTTGCCCGAAATACCAAGTTAAGCCATCTTAAATGCATTTTTATTTTATGCAATGTTTTTAATATTGCACTATGCTACAAAAAAAACACATACAGTAACGAAAATTGAGCAAAAACGGCATTTTTTTAAGGCAAAAGCCGTAAAAAAAAAGTATGATTGGCCACGATTTTTAACAAACCCTTTTAGTGTATCACTAATCATGACTACTAGAATCCGAATATGCCATAAAAACCTCTCAAAAATTTGTTTGTCGCATAGTGTAATAAAATAATATTTATTTCATGCAACCCCCTGTACAAGTTTTCCCGGCATCTTGATCAAATCAATGGGATATTTACATGGCAGTTCATTTATTTTGCAATTGTTTTGCCATGACCCAATTCGTATGCCTTTGAACTGCGTCGTGTTACAGTTTTGCACAAATTTTGCAAATTCGATTGCATACCAATTTTAATCCTTGAATATATTCTACACAATTTGTTGTACACACCAAATCCACTCGAAAGGAGGCAATAATCATAAAGACCCTGCGCAAATTACAGCAATTGTGTAAAAGTTATAAATTATAGGGAACTGCCAATAAAATTAACCAATTCAATAATTTCATGCAAATTGAATTTAATGTGAGTGATTTTGAAATGTACTACAATCTTGAAGCTTCAAAATACATACATGCATCCATGTTAAGGCCACAAAAAACTTCTGTTGCACCTCAAGTCGGAATCAGGTGCCCAGACGCAATCAGCGCTTTTCCCTTTGCTGATGTTTTGACAACATAATTTACGGCGGCTGTCTCCCTAATTTGCTGTATAAGCCAACATAAAAAACCGAAGCAGTTTTAACGGCGAAAATCACCGACTACATCGCTTTGACGTACATATGTTTAATTTTGGTCAACTGAGTGTTAAGGTCAAAGTCGGGTTTTACTGTTAATTACCGTTGAATTGTTGCATTGTATCGCAATCGTCCATCATGCCGAACTGTTGGTACTCCAATACGCTTCCCATGCTAAGCGAAAGCGCGTTACAACGACAACCGTGGCGGCCGCTAATACCAGCCCAATTACAACTTACAGGCCAGGCCCGACGCGCCACTGTAACTGTCGTTCATATTCTTTAAGCTCTGCCATTCCACATGCTGTTGCCAGCACTTCGCGCACGTAGCAGTATTCACATTATCGTTATTTTATTTCAATTTCGTTTTCATTTTTATTCGTTTTGTTTATAGTATTTTTTGTTTTTGCTTTTGCTTTTGCAGCAGAATGCCCAAAAACCTCCGAAGTAGACCATCACCCGCAAAGTCACTGTGCGACTGTCGGCCAAATGTTAACCTTGAATCAAGACGAAATCGAAAGTGAATTATGTGCTGGTAATGCTTTTTAATTGAACTGTATTTGTAATTATATTCAAGTACCAACATTACTTTACGAAAACAAATAAGAATCTCGAATCAGAATTGAATTCATATGTAACAATACAATAGCTTCACCGTTTTCTGTATGTCTGTTCCCTTATAACTTATGAATTTAGGATGTAATGGAATTCGAGAACTCCCCCATACCAAATAACTGTCCAATACCTAGAACAAAAATCCTAATAATAGCCCATTCGGGATTTTAGTTTAAATAAGATACAAATGTGCATCCAAAGGTGGTTACTACCCCTTTCCCTTATAGGCATAGGATAATGTCACAACATGACTAAATCTTTTTTCTGGTAAATTTTAGACATGTCCAGAATGAAGTCATACGCAAATATTTCAATATCGTTAATCTGTTGCTTACGCCCACTTTTGACACTGCAATCACTGACAAAGTGACATTTTCCTTGAAATTTGCACGTTTGACTTCTAAAATTGGCTAGGCATAAACAACACGCCTTTCTATGCAACTCACTGCAGGTGGCCAAATGTAAAAAAACAAACAGAAGAAGATCGCGTGCATTGCTTATTCGCAAGTCATGCTGAAGACCAAACATTCCATAAGATGAAATGTAACAGGCTAGGAAGGTGTGTCACACTCCTCGTCGCTTTGGCTGTGTCATGAAATTGCACGCATATTTCGAAAATGACGCAAACACAAATGTGTTAGGAATCCTTGAGAATAATATTCACAGTCCCATTACTATCCATTGATCATAATTGTAATTGAAGACATCTGATCAGACAGGTGATAAATCCATTGATTTTCCAAAACGGTTTTATTTCACGAAACTAGAGATCGTCTACGCCGAAGCTGAAATACCGCCACACAATATGACCCATTTAGAAATACTTCGAACATAACAAAATGTTGGTTAAGAACCCCGTTTTTGGTTTTGGAGCAGCGGCCCAAGTCCATGTTTCCGTTTCTCAAAATTTCAAATCAAAAAAAATTTGGTCTGAAGACCCCATTTTGACCTATTTGTACGGGTTTTCGGAACCTCCGACTATGTCAAAAGTCCATTTCTAAAAATTTCCAATCAAATAAAAAAATTTGAAAAAGACTTGGAAAATGTTTTAAATTTGAAGATCGAATTTCGGGTAGAAATGGCAAAATTTGTCCGTACGCATTTAGTACACCGAGAAAAAAGAAAGCAGTGGAAATGACAGTCGGGCACGGTTATTCTGTTTTTAACAGAATAACTGTTGTTTTAAAGTATTTTGTTTGATTTACCAGTTTTACTGTTGAATTAAACCATTTTTCAACTTCTCGAACTGTTAAAAAAAACTGTCAATCAATTTTTCTATTGAATAAATAAAAATGTTGCAGCCAACGAGATTTGAACCCAGGAGTCCCTGGGTACTAACATGGCCTTTCAACTGACTAGTCCAAATGTCAATAGATTTGACAACCATCAAAATGATGTTATGAATTTAACAAATAGGAGAACATTAAATCGTATATCAGTGGCTGTTAAAAGGTTACTGTTCTTTTAGTTGACACAGTATTGCCATGTTCAACTACAACTAAACTTTCCATGGTTTTGACTTATGTACGTATTTATTAAAGTTTTCTCACATTTTCATGAATTCCTTGCCCGTTTCTTCTTTTGATAGCATATTCCCCGAAA
Organism: Heteromyza rotundicornis; assembly: GCA_951394025.1. Taxonomy (NCBI): domain Eukaryota; kingdom Metazoa; phylum Arthropoda; class Insecta; order Diptera; family Heleomyzidae; genus Heteromyza; species Heteromyza rotundicornis. The sequence continues at coordinate 46,865,440 of OX596012.1, forward strand.
AACAATGAAAGTCACTTTATATGGCAACTCTGGTTACTCTGATAGTAGAGAACAGATCTTGCGTAGCACATTTAAGTTATTCATTTAATGCCATGTGCGCATGAATGGCATCATTGGCGTGATGAATGAGATATCGGACTATCAACCAGGTCGTAGGTTCAAGCCTTGTCTAGAGCGACTACAAAAGAACAATTGTAACTTACTTTAAAAACAATTATAAATAAAGTTAAGAAAATTTAGAGTTGAGACAACAACAAAAACAGAAAACATTTTTTTTTTATTAAAAAAAAAGTTATTTTAAAAAAAATTAGCGACGGAAGTACCGGGATTTGAACCCAGGCCTCCCGGGTGGCAGTCGGACATCTTCCCACTAGGCTACGGTTATCAACAGCGCAGTAACTGTCAATTTACCAGTTTAGACTATCGGATGGTTTTTAACCGCGAAAACTGTTAAATTGACCTAATTTTTCGTTGATTTTACTGTTTTTTTTCTCTCGGTGTACGTACTTGTAATAACAGCAGGAATCGTGGCGTATTAATTTATGGTTCCAGTTCCAAATAGTAAAATTTCCATCAAAATCTTCTGGTCAAGAGCTGGCCGAGAAATATGGAACAAACGACGACGCACAATTTTTTGCAATACTCTTATCCTGCCTGGAAAGTCGTGATTCCAAAATATAGCATATATACAATGTACTCGCATCTTTCTAATATTTCCAATCAAACGGGATATATATCCCATACTCAATTTCACCTTATTGATCCGATGCCTTCAATTGTCATTCGACTTGTTGAGGCAAGTAGGATATAAAATAGTATAATCATTAAAAATGCAGAAAAATTAACTGGTTTTGTCAGTTTTCCTGTTTCAATAACATTCTTCGAAATCCATATCCAAATAAAAATGTCAGAGTTAGTTTACTATTTATTAGGGTGGCCCTCACTTGTATGTGAGATGTTTTGCAATTTTTGATAAATGCGCGCCTGCATATGTATTACATTCTCATACACCGAGAGAAAAAACTGTTAACAACCATCCGACTGTTACAATTATAACTTTCATTTTAACCTTTTTTTGTCAACCCGTTTTTAACGCCCAAAAGAAGGCGTGGTAGGTATAGAAAAGAATGAGTATAATTAATCAGGATAGCCTCGTGAGTTGATCGAGCTATGTCCGTCAGTCGAAATGTACGAAAATTATAGATATTTCATTTGGAAAATTTAATCACATTCTTTATTCAACAACAATTGGCAGGAAACATCAAACCGAATTTATCTAATAAGCGTATGAGATAAGTGGAGATGCATAGTTGGTACTGACAATAGCTGGGCCCTGAGCTGTGACGTATGGAGCAGGAGCGGCAGCATATGTCAGAGGAGCAGCAAAAGCAGTCTTCACAATTGGTGCTGGAGCAGCAACAACGGGCGCTGCGGCCACAGCGGCCACCAAGGGCTCACGGCGGACAACAGCATTGAAGCCATTGATGGGATCAGCGGTGTAGTCCACGATGCGTCTATATCCATCGGCGTCGTTCAGTGAGTATTGACCTTGCACAACATCACCGTCACGCGTTTCGACTTGGTTTTTGGAGTCGCCGGACAGAGCATCCTTCACGTCGTAACCGTACGTGTACTGTGGATGGGGATCGTACTCTTCCACGTGGGCAGCAATGGCCAATGGAGCAGCTGGAGCGATTACTCCGGCGCTGGCAACTGCGATGCACGCAGCGAACAATGCAATGAACTGGAATAACAAGGAAATGGAATGTCAGTGATGGGTTCGTATAGCCGACTTATTATGGGTTTAAAAGCATTCAGGATTTAAATTGAATTTTTTTCTATAAACACTGGTTTTGATTCACAATAATCACAATGTCGTTGTTGGAAAACGATTCTTTTAATATCCGTTCGAGTATCCTTACTTTGAATGCCATTTTTAGTGAATTGGTCTTTGTTTTAGTTGCTCTAAATTCCGTAATTGGATTTGAACTGATTTGAACGTCGTCCAAGTGGGGCTTTTATACAAATTATCAAAATTTACAGTCATCGAAATTGAATGCGTTCACTTACGTCATTAAACGACACACTGCGTGAATCGCTTCTTTAGTTTGTTCGATTTTGAAGGTAAAGTAGCAAGGGACGGTGAGGTGCCAAGGGGGTGGTCGATCCACCAATTGAAACAACCAAGGCAGCCCACGTGTGTGTGTGTGTGTGACAAAACAATGGAAACTTTGTCTTTGCTTAAATTCCACTTTGGCACGAAGCTCAAAAATTAATATTGGCCGCAGACACTGGCCAAAATACCGTCTCTCCGTCGCACGATAGTATCAATGCGACAAAAACCAAAGCTACCCACTACTACTCACAGCAATGCCACGCGTGCGCTTCGGGGACAATAATGCATGCAGCGCATGCATAAGTGCATAACCGCGCCATTCGGTTGCTAAGAATTACAATTGCCTCTTTGGCCTGATCACGGTAAATGCAGGTGTCTGCAGATGCTGCAGTTAAGCACATTGTCCAGCATCTCGTATCAACACCTGTGTTATCAAATTGTACTAATGCGACCATAATACCTTGTGGATATCATTGAGCAGTTCGTCATGCCAGCAAACAACTAATTCATTAATTTGGAATGCTTTATGGAATTCGAAGCGGAAAACAAAGTATTTTTATTTTTGGTGAATTACGATGTCAATAACCCTTAAGATTTGCATTGTTCGTGTGTTATTTTATGTGCTATGATAGATAATAGTTTGTTGATAAACAATAAGCTTTTCCACTGTTCGACATTGGATGCGAAATAATACGGATGATGACAATTTCATTTCATATTTGATGGTTAGTGCATTGGACTAATGACTCTAAAAAATAGTATAAACACCGATTCCAACTGTAGTCAGCTCTTAAAATTTGGTGTATTGCTAAGGAGTTGGCCTGCCTAAGTGTAGGGGAGAGTGCCCACCTACTGGCAACCTGAGGTCTTGAGGCCATAACTTTCGTTTGCTAGTTCAATAGCTAACAAGCATTTTAAACGGAACTTAATCGATTTGGGCAGTTGATCTAGTAAAAGTCTCGAAAATCGAAAGGTGCTGAGCTACTGGCACCCATTTACAATTCGCTATAAAAACTCGAAAATGAAGTATAAGCACTAGTTTATTAATTTGTATGTGTGAACTGAAAACCAATTATTTGTGAGATTTTATTTACAAAATAAATGGAATTAGGTGAAAAACTAAAGTGAAAATGGGTTAAAGTTATGTTTCGCTCTCTTCAGCTTCCCCCTCATATTCAAAATTTTTCCATTTCACTATAATGTTCCATTGCTTGTTGATGAAAAATACTTAAGATGAACGATATAAGATAAACCTTGATATTTTCATATTTTTCACTTTACAACTCATTGATTTATGGAAAGTGGACGCTTAATGAGATGAAACTTTGACACTAAGCACATTGCCGCACTCTCCCCTACTAAGATCGGAATCATCAAACCACAAATACACGACGGGTGAATACCCTAAATTTGTACAAATATTCGTGCAAAGACATGAATTTGCATTTGCTTCAAAAGCAATTCGACAAACTTTAAAAGAGTGCGCTTTTTCGAGTTAGCAACACTATCAAATCGTAATCGCCTGACACAAACAGCGAAGCATTTACATTATCATAGTATGCTATAAACAAATTGACATCAAGTACGAGTGGAAATTTATAACTTAAAACTTAAACTTACTGACACCCTAAGTTTTGAAGCCATTGTAAAGAAAAGTTTGGTAATAAAAAAATCTCCTGAATTTTGGCAATGTAATTGAAAAAATGCAATTCCATTCCTGAGGAATTGGTATGGAAAAATTTAAATTGCTAATTCATGTTAATTTGGATTATAGCTGGCACCAGGTGCGTCTTTGGACTTTTTGGTATTTGTCAGTTGGTTTGGAGATTTTCAATTTCATTTCCGAGAAATTATTACTACCCAGCTCTGCCGAAAACGGTCCAACCCAATCAATGTTGTACGTTTAACCGATGAGAGATGGTAAATTTATTCCACCATTTTTTCGTATTTTTTAGGCTATAAGCTACAAAAGAAGAAAAAAATTGAAAAATGAGTAAAAAACTATTTTTTTTAAATATAGTCGAACTTTTCTATAGTGAACTTCTCTATAATGAAGTGATTTTCTGTTCCCGTGGGAATTCATTATAGGGAAGTTCGACTGTATAACCCTCAAACCGGCTAAAAAGCAGAAAATAAAATTCTTTTTATAACCCTTATATTAACTTGCTTTGGGCGGACTATATATATATATATATATCCTCAAATCTGCGGCGAGCTTTTTCATACACTTCCACATGAGCTAGAGAGCTGAAATTTGGAACACTGATAGAACTCCGGTGACAATGCATTCTATTTTGGGGTCCATCAGAGGCGTAGGGGGCAGTGGGGAGACTCAAACTTTTTTTTTTTAAACATGGCATAACTTCCAATTCCTTCAAGCTACAATGGCAAAGGGGAGCGAGATGGAGCCAATTTAAAGACTTAACTTTCGTATTTTGTAAGCTACAAGGCTGAAATTTTTTACTTAGGTTCGCATTCGGGAAAAAGAGTAAAAAAGGGGAAAAAAGGGGGAAAAAGGGCGGAGAAAAAATTTTTTTAAAAAAAAAAAAAAAAAAGGGGAAAATAAAAAAAGAGTAAAAAACAAGTTTTTTAAAATATAACCCTTTAACCGACTAAAAAGCAGAAAATAAATTTTGTTTAAATTAATTTCAGCAATTTCGATTTAAAATTAAGGGTTTTTGGCGACTATAAAATCAGCAATGATATTCGGAGGAAAGTACCCAAAAACCCTTAATTTTAAATCGAAATTGCTGAAATTAATTTAAAGAAAATTTTTTTTCTGCTTTTTAGTCGGTTAAAGGGTTATATTTTAAAAAACATGTTTTTTACTCTTTTTTTTAATTAATTTCCGTAATTTCGATTAAAAATTAAGGGTTTTTGAAGTCGTCAAAAACTGAAATTAGTTTAAAGGAAATTTATTTTCTGCTTTTTAGTCGGTTTAAGGGTTACATTTTAAAAAACTTGTTTTCTACTCTTTTTTACGTTTTAATGAAGTTGTTTAACGTAAAACTAAGTACTGTCACACTTGATTGTAAAATATTTTTTTTTCTGTGTTATTTTAAGACAAGAAGAAGGATAATTAAGAACAATTAAAAATTAAATTAAATTTTTTTTATTTTTAAATTTTGGAATAATTATAACAAAACCACAAAGTTGGGCAACAAGTTTTTGGATATTCGGGCTGTCCTAATAAACATATGAGATGTGCTGTGCAGCGTGCGACGTTTTCAAAACTGCAGGACCGTGGTGGGTTATAACGGTTGGAGTGGCAGCGTGAGCGGCGTGTACATAGTGAGTGGGAGCGGAGTGCACATAATGTGTTGGGGCCAAATGGACAGCAGGAGCGGAATGAATCAAAGCGTGGGCAGGAGCATGATGTACCACAGTGGGGGCATGGTAAGTGCTGATGTAGCCGGGCTGGGAGTATGATTTGACAACAATACCCTGTTTAGCTGGCTTTAAAAGTGTCGATGGAACCGGTGGCGAAGCAGGCAAAGGAGCAGACTTTGGTGGAGATGGCACTGGTGCTAGAGTGGGTGCAGGTGCTGCTGGAGCTGGGACAGGGGCAGGAGCGGCACTCAAAGGTTCACGCCGCACAACAGCTTTGAAGCCATTCACCGCATCGGCAGAGTAGTCAACGATGCGACGGTATCCATCGGCGTCGTGAAGCGAGTATTGGCCCTGGACAATGTCGCCATCACGAGTCTCCGATTGGGATTTGTAATCGCCAGTGATTGCATCCTGAACATCGTAGCTGAAGCTGTACCTCGGATGGGCATCGTATTCTTCGGCCATCTCAACCTGAGCTGCCGGTAATAATCCGGCACTTGCTACGGCCACACAGGCGAAAAGTGCAATGTACTGAAATTAAAGTCAAAATGTTAGAAATTACCAAAAAAAAACCTAAATTCTCTACTCGAACAGGCTTACTTTGAATGCCATCGTTTCTTGGTGGTTGCTAGTGAATGAATCAAGTGTTGCACTCGAACTGATGCATTCTGGAGAAACAATTCAGTTTAAATACACTGCGGTGCATCCTTCGTGACCCAATGCCCAATGCCACGGGTAAAGGCGCAATTATCATGGAGCGACATATGCGAGTAAATGTTGCAAGGTCATCGCAATCATGCCTGCAACGAATTTGCTCTTCTTTGTAGTTATCACTGACGTCACAATCGCAACGAAAGCATGAGTATGCCCGAAGCAAAATCGACATCGATGCTGACACCGATATGTTCCCAACCTGTTCACTTCACTGATGCCAATGAGTGTTTTGCTCAATTAGAACGGGTCTAAAACACTCAAAGTCTTCGCAATATTTTAATATTTCTTTATGAGATTTTTTCAATTTCGTAAAATTACTTTCATTTTTATACCCAAGTAGGCGAAAATCACGCACTATAGTGAATTGCGATGTTCATAAGCGTAGCTGAAAAATGACAAATGTTCTCAGTTTTCTGAGTTGAAGCTTTCTTATCCTGAAATCTAAAAAATATGCAACAAAATAGTGCTCGACTAAGTTGTAGAACTGCCAATTTTCGACAAAAAATGTTAAAAACTTTGAATTTTTGTGCATTCCTTCAAAAGTGACAGTGAAAACAAAGGGCAAATTTTGCGTATGTCGCGAAATAATACAATTTCATGACTATAATCGGATTCGTCGTGGGAAGATACATATGAAATGGTCTACCAACTCCATTGAAAAGTTTTTATCAGAGTTATTTTTTTACATTTTTTTTATTATTAAATTTATTTTTTAATTTTTTGTTTTATATTTAATTTGTTTGAGTTAACGGAATAAATGTAACCTAATGAAAAGGTTAATGGTTAAATGTTAACTTAAAAAAGTTTATCTTCGTTTATTAAACATTAGCTCGTGTGTGCCCAGCTTTGTTAATAAGTCATCCAAAAAGTATGCAAGCACATTTGAGTTTCTTCATAGAATTGGGTATGCTATTACCGGAGAATGTTAAATACTTAACATTCTGTCATAAAAGCTCTAGTAACCATAACTGTTAACGCAAAGCTTTTATGTCGAGAAAATTGCAGACAAAATTAAAAAAAAAATTACAGTTAAATAGTTTTAACAGATATTAATCAATATCATTGATTTTTATAAACGAGTCTGATTTATTCATATATCTTAAATTTCTGTGATACCACTGTTCGACAGTCCAAAAAGCACTGTGACAGCTTACCTCAAAAATAACCATTTCAATTTGATGTTGTGCATTTTTATTTTTAAAATTTTACAATTTTTATTTTGAAGTGGTGCATTTCCAATTTGGGACTGTCTATTTAATTTCAAAGTTGACGACTTTAGTTTGACGTATTTCAACTACATTTTACCGTTATTTTAATGAAGTTGTTTTAACGTAGAAATAAGTACGATCGTAGTTATTTCTACAATGTGTTTTTTTTCTGTTTGTAGAACCTAGGAAAGAAAAATCCAGATTTAAACCTCCTAGTTTTAGGATAATTTGGAAAAAATTTGGAAAAAACCGTTAATGGGATAAAATGTTATAAATCGTACAATTTAAGTGAGGGACTCTCACTAAAATTTTAGCGATCTTTATTGGATCTTTATTACAATTTTAGTATCGTCTTTACAGCACCAGCTGCCCATGCAATGAAAAGGATGTGCCCATTACAGCCCATGATGTTATCCATTTTTATCGTAACTACAACTATGACAATGTTGGTTACGAACAATTAATTGATGAAAACTCAAAGTTTGAAACTAAAAACAACTTGTTTCCTTACTTGTGCGAATAAATATAGATCATGTGATCTAAAAAACCACTGGAAGGTGTATCTATGGATATAAGGGTGGGACCGAAAAAATACAAGTCGGTCTTGGTTTACTCTCGCGCATCAATGTCAAAAGCGTTTAAACAAAATGATTTTGTCGTGTCGCGGCGTGTCATGAGCGTGATTGACAATTCAAATTCGTGTGCGGCCATTCGTGATTACCAGAGCAGATTAAAGCTATGAAATGCATATTTAAATGCATATTTCAGTCTTCACAATACGTAAATTCATAAGTCGCAGCAAAATTAATTACTTTCGTTAAAAATACCAAAAAAACAATACAAAAAACAAGAAAGAAGTAAGTCGTTTATCTTTAACCCTTAAAGTCCTGGAATCGAAATACAAGGAATTTTGTTATGAGAATTTTGGTTCTAGGATGATTTTAGGCTGAAAAACACGAATTTGAAGTCGGTTTGTCAAAAAAATGTTACCTGGAAGCGCCAGGTGAAAAAGATTGAAGACCGTCTGTAGACGGTCTTAGGACTTTAGCTGAAAAAAAATAAAACTTGAGCAGTATAAAAAAACGTTTTTTTTTCGAAGTAAATGCTTAGGTCATTGATCAATACAGGTAAATACTAACAGACAAAAAAAACGAAAATTTATTTTGAAAACATATATTTTACCTGATTACAACATTTCCTGTTACTCCAATATTTGGTTTATCAGGCAAAAAGATGTTAGCATTTCTTGCTCCAGTATACATTTTTTTTCGTCTAAGTCCTAAGACCGTCAGAAGGTCTTTACAAAAAAATCGATTTGAACCACAATTTTGATTCACAAATCAAACTACCAACAAAATATCAAAATACACCTTCAAACAACTTACCAAAAAAATTCCGGAGTCGATTGAGCAGTTGCGAAGTATTTTTTTTTTAATTTGAATTTACACGAAAATTTTTAGTAATTTTCGCGCCTGTTTTTACAAAATGTTTGACAGAAGTTGCTGTAGCTTTCAAAACTGTCACCGGATAGCGTTGAAACCGACACCATTCGATAGATAAATTCAATCCGATGAATAAAGTCTAACGCTTAGAGCGTGAAAAGTATTGAGTTTGAATAGAATTGCATTTTAGTGATGACCTTCTGTAGACGGTCTTAGGACTTTAAGGGTTAAGATTTTAAAGTGTTTTGCGACTGAAATGTTTATGGTTTCATGGATTTTGTTAAACAACATTATTGACATTTCATTGCCTACCGCTGTGTGTATTTTGCAATGTTTTAACTGCTACATATACTAAGAAACTGCTTGGTTAGGATTTGAAATTTTTTCAGTTCTGAACTGAAAACAGTTTTACTTTTTGGGACCGTGGATTCGAATCAGAGAAGAGCGTCGGTGCACCGAAAACCAGTTTCAAGCTACTCGCCAAAACCCAAGTGCAACTCCCAACTCGAATCCGTGTCGACGGATGCCACAAGTGTTCGGTGCTTGTGGATCCGAGTTCGTACGAGTGCACACGAAAAAAAAATAAAATGCTTGTGCCATTCGGCAAAAACTCGAATGACCTGGATAGTCGGATTAACTTGGATAGCTTGCGCATTGAAGTTGCTTGTGTGCGCTTGTGGGTTATTTGAAGTACGGAAAATGTTCGTATTTTGTATGTAGCATTGAATTTGTCGTTGCTTGTGTGCGCTTGTGGGTTATTTGCACTACCGAAAATTTGTTAATATATTGCAACAGCAAACGCATTCTTCAACAAACAACAATGAGACAGCGCCACCAAACCGCAACATAACAAAACAAATTCTTACGCAGCGCGACACATTTGGCATTTGCCTATCGCAAGCAGCGCTGTGAATAGGACATCGCGAAGGAGTTCGTCGCAACTCGACATTTCTCGCTCATAACAGCGAAGAAAACAAAGCGTAAAAAAGTGTAGGCGCCAGCGGTCGAACAATTTTCTGATCACATTTTTATGGTGCGACTTGTCGCGTTGGTAAAGAGTGCAGTATTTTCATGTCCTGGAATTGGTGGAAAAAATGTAAAAGCAGCTTATTTAAAAATGACAATTAGAACATCGATTATTTGCGCAGTGAATGAACCCCAAAATATTACGAGTACAATTTATAAAATACATAGATACATTCTACATTATAGTAGACAGCTATAGATATTGTTTCTTTACTGAATAGTCAAAGAATTTTCATACAAATAATTAAACAATAGTCTTAGAATAATTTTTTTCTTTATGGACAAATTTTCATGCGTTCAAAAAAAATAAAATTTAGTGCATTGTCTAAAAGTAGCTGCATTAATTTAACAAATTTTTTTCTCAGTGGAAAAATTAGCATGTGTCCAATAAATCTAAAATTTGTTGCACTCTGTAATGCCAACAACATTATTAAAAACAATTTTTCTATGTAAAAAAATTGTATGTGTACAAAAAAATTAAAATTTTTGCACGGTGTAATAGAAAGTAAGTTTTTTAAAACAATTGTTTTTACCATTCCGTAATGAATTCAATATTCTAAAATTTTCCTACATGTCGCACGAAACTTAACAATACAAAATACGAACATTTTCCGTACTGCGCAGTGCGCACTGCTCATTCAACACAACTTGAGCACACAAGCTATCCAAGTGCTTCCGCCTATCCAGGTCATTCGAGTTTTTGACGGATGATGCAAGTGTTCGAGAGCGGCAAGTGGAAGTGGATTCGCAACTTGCTAAAACAGCGGTTAGCTTGCCGGTAGCTTGTGGGCTAAGCTACTCGGCGCTATTCTCTGATTCGAATCTCAGTCGGAGCTTTTTTTTTTTGTTTTCTTTTTAACACATTACTTTTTTTATTCTTTTTTTTGAGGGCTCGCTGGTCATGAATCCGGGGTTTGTTTTGCTGCGCTACACAGAAAAAAATGGTCGGTAAAATTAACCGGAAAAAGTGGTTGACGTAAAGAATTTCAAAATGTATGAAAATTGTAAATTTTTTAACCGAGCTCGTAAGCAGATTTTACCGACAAAAAATTGTAAAAAAAATAACCGAAAAAATTTTTGTTTTACAGAAATTGTATGTTCTTTTACCGCAATTGGTGGTTAAATTTGAATTTTCATAAACTTATGCAATTTACCATTCGCGCATCTTCAGTTGAATCGTTCGGATTCAAAGAAAGAAGAATCGTGTTATGAATGTTGTGCCTTATAGAAGCAGCTTGAGCAGAGCTAAACAGCGTTTTTTTGCTTTTAATACTGCATTTGTAATACTAATTTTGGAAAATAAGTGCTTGTGTCAGTTATGCGCTCAAGCTAATATTTATTTTTTTAAACATGCAATCTTGCATTTTCGAAATTTTTTTTTGTGTTTAATATGTTTTTTTTGTTTGTTGGGGTTTGTTTTCAAATAAAAAAAAAAAATGCATCGAAAAAAGTTTTCTTATTGAAAAAATTTGTATCGAAACAAATTTTTGTTGTATGTTTACAATTCAAATTGTAAACCAACAAATTATTAAAGTAAATCAACCACTTCTCGTGGTTAGATTAACCGACGAAGAAGGGTTGGAGCGTTTTAAGCCGTATTTTTCGGTTAAATCTATCGACTTTTTTTTTGTGTTAACAGGGCCAAGGGCGTACGAACGATGAAATATTGGGGGGGGGGGGGGGTTGGGTGTTGTTCAAAACTTTTTTTTTGCCCCATATATATGTGGTTTTGAAGCCTTAAACCATGTGCACCATCCGTTTCCGAAATTGCCAATCAAATCCACAAAAAAAATGTCTCCTCAAGACCCCATTCTGAACCTTTTTAGGTGGTTTCGAGACCTCGAACCATGTCAAAAATCCATTTCTATACATTTCCCATCGAATACAGCAATACAAAAATTTTCGCTTTTTTGGGCTGATTCTCGAACTTGATCTCAGTTTGGAGTAGAAAAACATGTACCCAAAGTCGATATCTCCGAAACTGCGACAGACAAACGGACAGGTGGACATGTTTAAATCGGTTCAGTTTTCAATGCAGATCAAGAATGTATATACTTTACAACACCGGACACGCCTCCTTATGGGCGTTTATAACTATAAAAATGGTTGTTTGCTAAAATAATATATTGGCATACACTGCGTATGAGTAATTAAAATTTTCTAGTTTAAAAAAAAATCATGGCACAAAAAGCTGTTAAACTGATAAATTTTCATTTAATTCAAGGAAAAGAAAATTTTTTGCAAAGGCAGTGTTATCCAGTAAATATTCTACATTCAACTGTTAAAGCGAGTGTTTTTTGAGTGTGTTTGCAGTAGAGCCCGACCGATAAATCGGCTTCGGCATCGGCTTCGGCCGTTATCGGCCAAAAATTCACATTCGGCTTCGGCTTCGGTTTTTCCGAAAAATGGCCGAAGTTTTGGCCGAAGCTTTTCAATTTTTTTCCTTATTTTTGCGACACCGAAAACCAAAACTAATTTTTTACGATACGATTTTCTAGCCCACTACACATCTAAATTCTTACTGATTTTCTTGAGCCTTGAATGTAAAATTGTGTAATTGATGGAATTTCCAATGGGACATAAGAGGCCCACAAAACAAAAAATATGATTAAAATTTAAATTAGTAATCATCAAATATTGAGTGAATCTCGCCTCAAATTGCGTGGCACTAGGTTAAAACTGCCACAAAGTACATCCTTGGACATTTTCTGGGTGGATTACTGAATTTTAAATATAGATTTAGAAGCTACTACTTGCCCTGATGTCTATGTTAAAAGGAGTCCTGGTAAACTGTATGAAATTTCAAATATAGGGGTAGGAGGCTCACGGAAGGATTCTACCTTTTAGAAATGTAGCCCAAATTCCTGCGCCAACATATATGAAAAGGTGCTGAAATCCAGGACCGTTTTTAGTAAAATTTTACATTTAAAGTTCAAAGCTTCACAGGTGGTTTTTACCATCAACTAGAACATCCTTTGCCCATCACCTGACGGATTTGGGGAGTCCTGAAAAAACAGCTACTTAGATGGATTTGTTCTGTGAAGAATTCTCTACCATTTCTTCTAAATTCCCATTATTTTAAGCTTTACTCCAAATTTTTAAAAGTGATTTTAAAAAAATCCAATTGTTCTTACACGGGATATATGGGATAATTTGAGGCTATTGTTAGTTTTGACCTAGGATTTGTTTGTGAATTCTTTTGGTTACTTTTATTATTTGTTTAAATACATTTTTAGTTCCTTAAAAAACTAAATGTGTATTTATATACTCGAATTCGAATGAAAATACACGAAAAAACAAGTTTTTAAAGGGTTTTTATTTAAGTATCGGCTTCGGCTTCGGTATAGGCCTTCGGCGTCGGCCGAAGTAATAGGCTGCCAATTGACCTTCGGCATCGACTTCGGCTTCGGCCTGAAAATGCTTATCGGTCGGGCTCTAGTTTGCAGTTTGTGCTTTTTGTGAGGTGAAATAAGAAGTGCCAAAGGTAAATTGAAAGGATTTCAGCTAGAATCTCACAACGAGCTATAGTTTATTATGAGCCCCACTAACCGAATCTTTCCTGCAAGAGAGGGACCGATCAAAATTTTTAATTTGGTTTGACAATGTAATCTGGCGACGCTTCTAACCGCCACTTTACTGTATGCTTTAATTGATTAAAAGAAACAAGTAAGTAGTGTAATCAAAAATTTTAATAGTTGGATAAAATTTTGCCTTCCTTAATTTCCGGCCTGGGTAAACCATTTTGGGTCGGTATATTTAGTTTCATTAATATTTAACACTTTTAATTAGCTTTTCGATAAGCTGTTAATGAATAAATCGTAGAATTCCCTCAAAGTTTTCGAATTTAAAAAAACGTTTAAGTAAAAACAGCTTTCAACTCGGCTAACCTAAAAGTAGTTGGTATTTATTACAGTACAAAAATCTCATGCACTAGCTTTAAAGATCAAATTTGTCCAATGAAACCTCAAAGAACTCTTCGAAATGTTGCACTTTTATTTTAACAAACACTTATCAAAACTCAATTAATCAAAGCACGAAGTTATGTACGCATGTGGCAATTGCAACGTTTAAGCATTTTAAATGTTGTTTGCTGTTCACTAAATAAATTTGGCATACTGTTTGAATTGTATTTCAATTCTCCTGGTGCAAAATTCTTAATGCCTAAACACTTAAATTCAAATTCTTTCATTTAATATTAAGTATGTTTAATGATATAAATTCACAGACATTTTCTTTCGCCCAAGTTGATAACAAAAATGTATATTCACAAGCTTGTAATGCACGAATCACCTTCAGTTCGAACGACTTGTGAACATGAGCATCATAATCCCTTCCAGAATTAAAGCATCAATTTCGGGGAATAACGAAAAATGGCACATGAACACAACAGGAAACATTGGTTTTGTCTAACCAATCATTGAGCTCTCCTCTCTTCGAGCATTTTATTGGTCATGTGGCAGTAGGTACTCCATACTATGGTGTATTCATTCTAACCGCTGCTTAGATTCGGAATGGATAAACCGGTATCAGTTTTTACCTGCCCTGATACCTGAAGGCAAACATTGCTGTCACAATGGTAATGTCCGCTAACGAAAAACGTTGTCATTCATTTTACTTCAGTTACAACTGGAAATAGTTTGTTGCCATTGAAAATGTCCCCCCATTAAGAACACCATTCGAATGGAGGAGCTTAGAAAATAAAAAATATTAATACATTCCAATATTCTTACCCAATAAATAAGGCAAAGAGCAGCGCAGTGAAATTTCCCGTAGAATTCAACCGATCTGAGACATATTTAAAAAAAATGGCAAACACAGCAGGAAGTTTACTTGCTCCAAGATTTAATCCTACACTCTAAATTATTTGTTGAAAATTCCTATCAAAATTTCAGTAAATTTTTGCTGAATTTTCAGTGGTTGTCTAAAATTAGTGGCCTTTCTGCTCATTGAATTCAAAAAAGGAGAAATAGATTAATTATAGATATAAAATATTGCAAATCTAAAATATGCAATCAAAAATATTGAGCTTTCCACAAAAATGCTGATAAAGTATGTAAACATTTCAAAAACACACAAAAACGTGTGTAATTTTCTCCTCACTAAACAAAGCGAACACAGTTTCAATCAGTTCTCAGCTGCCTTCTTTGAGCGTAGACGTGTAATTTGTGGTTGGTGTGTATATAAATTGTATTTTATATTATTATAAGCCATAGTTCTTATTAAATTATTATATGAAATGTATAAGAAAGTTTTGTGAAAATAGGTTTTTTAAAAAACCAATTGAACTTCTACGCCCAAAGAGGCAATCATTTTTGTGAATCGGTAGTGTTTGTTTCGTTTTGTTTGCAATAAGAAATTTGAGAATATGCAAATGAAATTATGTTTTAATGTATATATGTATTTGCAATTATTGTACAATTCCTTTTATCATTTATCTTGTAATCATTTATTACTTAATTATGTGCTTGTATCATTTGCATTCGAAAATTAAAATACAAAAATAATACAAACCATTTAGCAAATCGTTTTAATCACACTTTGCAGTTAAGTTGTGTATAAGGGATGGGGAAATGAGAGCGCATTTTGCAAATCTTTAAATTTACACATTTCTTTGCCCAATTCCTCTCTAAGAGAGTATAAATGTAAAAAATGCACTTATGTGGATGCATTTTCACTCGGGAAAGTGTTGCCGACGATAGTAAAAGTAAAATTCAGTTGAAATCGTTTAGAGTGTATGTTACTTATCTATGAATGTAGATCAGGCCCGTGCGCAGGAATTTCCCGTGGGGGGGTTTGTTGTTTATACAAAATTAATTTTTGAAAGTTCAGCCAAATCGGACAAACATATACAACAAAAAAAGTGATAATTTTTAAAATTTGTTTATTGGTTTATTCGATTGGAAATTTTTAGAAACGGATTTAGGATTTAGGTTTTGGCTCCGAAATAACCTAAAACCAAAAATAACCACCTTAAAACAAGTAGAAACGTTAATGAAAGTCTGGTAAAGTTGGAAATTTTAGAAACAACTACGAACAAACTTGTTTTCAATTTAAAACTTAAATTCAAAAATAAACAAACTTATTTCAAAGTTCTTTTCCGATTATTTCAAAAATTTTCCAATTTATATTAATTTTGCCAGACCTTGATTTCAAATCGTTCAACTTTGTTTCAACTTTGACAATAGTTATTTTAAGTATTTTTCTTTTTATTTCAAAGTGGTTTCCATTAAGTTGAAAAAAATTAAGGAATAAATACGATCGTACTTGGTTTTACTATGTTTTTTTTCCCTGAGTGTATAAATGGCTTAACAGGTATGTAGATGGTTCACTCTCTAGATTATTATAAGTCATTTAAGTCTAACAAGACATTTTCGTTACGCTACTTTTAGACAAAAAGTCAAACAATAGAAATTGAATTACATAACACCCCAACAAATTTGAACATTTTGATTTTGAATTTTATAACGCTGAACAAGATGGCGATCTTGGAATTCTATCACGTTTTTGAGAAATTTAGTTTAGAGCCAACAATTTTTTCGGTAAAAATTACCAAACTTTGTATTCAAATAAAAAAAAATACTAGCTCAATTCAACATAACAACATACATATTTTTGTTCGAGATATTCATAATACTCAGTAACTAAAAAATCTGTTGTATGAAATTGTTTTTAAATTCAGACCAATTAGTAAATATTATATACATATAGTAACGGCCAGGTAATAAGGTACAGCATACTTTAATAATTTATATTGGCTTCCGAAATTTTAAGAATTTTAACTTGGGTACTACTGAAAACACCGTTTGAATGAGTACCATGGCACCTTAAGCGAGAAAATCATATTTAAAAATGTACCTACTTTTAGACCTTTTTCCTGGAGGATAACCATTTTTGACGCTAAAATTGGCGCAATTCCATAACAAACCATTTTGCAAAAGTAATTTTTGTTATAAAAATGCTCATAACTTTTTAGAATTAAATAGATAACTGGCTGGATAAAAATTGGAGATGGAGCAATAAGATTAAACCGAATATTTTAGTTTTCAAACCGCCAATCTACATTTCCTTTACGGTTTCAGAAAAAAACGGCCCTAGCCGAACCCCCAAAACGCCCCTCTTGCGCACGGGCCTGACTTACGTATATAGTTTACTCAAAGCAAGTTAATATAAGGGCTATAAAAGTACAGAAAAAGAGCGGCCTCCCTCATATGTCGGTTGGGTGAATTTATGAATTTGTTCAGTACCAGAATTTCTGACCTTTGAATATTGCTTTTAGCGTCAGGGCCGTAGTCAGGAATTTATTTCGAGGGGGGGTCCAAAAAAAATTTACCGAAAGAATACGGAAAAGTAACACTACCTGTCATACAAAAATGGTATAACCAACACTAATTTCTTATGTAAAGTTATTTAAAACAAATATTTGGCTGTCACACAAAACAGTTCATATAAACTTTTCAAATAGTTTAATTTTTAAGATTATTTTACCAAATTTTAGATCAAATCGACAAGGTGTTTTCACTCTACCTCTACGATTTTATAGAAATTCGGAAGATAGATAAATAACAGGTTTAGCAACGATTGCAAGAATCTTTTTTGTTCAGAAGAATCAGTTTTCAGATCTGTAATCAAAATTTAGGGTTCTATGTACAATAAAAATTGTCAATTCAATTCAAAAAAAGGTCTTTGATTTCTTTATGCCATTTTCGAGTATTTTTTCTTGACATTAATTTTTGAATGGACTTATGTTATGTTATGGACTTATGTTATGTTAGCAAGATAATTCGAAATATATAGGATAACATAGAATGAACAAATTCCCAGGAATACAAATATATATAGAGAAAAAACTGTTAAGAAAACTGTTAAAACCATCCGACAGTCGAAAAACTGTTAAATTGACAGCGAAAACTGTTACAATGATCAGTTTTCGCTTTTATTTTAACAGTTTTCGCTGTCAATGGTTTTTAACGGCAAAACTGTTATTTTTTTCTCTCGGTGTAGTAAAAATATTGTAGAACTTGGAAATGTTTGAAGAAATGGAATTAGATTTTAAGTACAGAGAAGCAAGATAAGAGCTTTAGGTTACCAACCAAGTTGTTACTGAATGCAGTCCCATTGTGCACCTCGCTAACGATATTTTGCATGGACATTGATTACCTCAGAGGTTGTCTGTTCATAGAAAACACTTTGTTTCTGCGCATTGACATGGCCAAGCAATCGCTGTTTCTACTCAGTCAATTCTCGAATATTTTTTGCTGTAACTCGAAATGGTTGCGAAAACAATTTGAAAGGGCGTTTAATTTGATTCAATTAACCCATTTGCTACTGTTTGACAGTCTGAAATGGGGTGAAAGGCGACAGACATTATTCTAACTACTCCAATTTCCTAACAGACAAATGCTGTCGTCTAATTTATGAATGCCGAAACAAAAAGTACAATGATCAATTTGTAAAAATGACCAAAACACAGTGGAACTACGCAAACGTTTGCCGCTGACATTCGGCGCCACACACTTTAATCCATCAATTATTGTAACACAAATTACCATTGTAAGTCGTCATAACGTAACGCGGCCGCAGCAAACGGCTTAAAGCAAACTCTACGAACTTATCGCAGCGACAATGTGGCCGTCATTGGCGAGTACCGTGGACGTTTTTGGGCACCGACAAACGAAACGGTTTCAATAGAAAACTTTGACGAAATGTAAAAAAACGTCGCTAATGAGCGACATGTCACGCTCGTCGTACTGAGTTGATTGTTGGTAGAGTAGAATTCGAGTTCGAATTCCTGGGCCGGCGGCATGTTCGTCGTCTCAGCTATCAGAAATGATATAATGGTCAGGCGACAATAATCTGGAAGAAACATTAGCCGCGACATTTTCTGATATGTCCGGTTTTCTCTTACAGCAACTATGGGACCATTGTGATTGACTGTATCTGCATGAGCCGTGCGTATCGCACGGTAGTTGGCTCAAAGAAGACACACAAAAGCCAAAGCATGTAAATATGCGATAGTATCAATGATTCTCAAAAGTTATGATTACATGCATTCGATGCACCGGTAGTACCTGGTGGTGGTAGCATTTATTAGCGCACGTTGAATGTTCTGGCCATGCAAAATAGCTTCCTTTTTTTAATGGGAAAATCGAAATGAAACTGTCACTTCCCACTCCACTGCAAAACAAGATCTCTTTTTTGGAAGCTGCTAAAATGGGGAGCGAACGCACCTATAAATAATAATAATAATAATTAAAGGGGATTCGCACCGCGACCGTTGGTCTTTTGTACCCCACCTCGTGTTCGTGTTGGGTGGCAATTCCACAGGTTTCACGAACCATCCCCCTGCCAATATTTAGAGGACCTCCAACCCTCCAAGAACCCGCAAACAATTTTAAGATCAGTAAAGGATCCTGTTTTGGCCAATAACGCTCTGACACCAAGTACTTTCACAGCACGCGCCTCCTTGTGTGAATAATGGCTCCGCAGGACTAATATAAATGACCCGGACTTTCTTCATCCTCATTGCACAATCTACATGACTCGTCGTTCAAAATGCTCAACTTCGTGAGATGCCCCCTCAGTCTACAGTGACCAGTGAGGAACCACCGTAGGGCCGTAGCCGCTCTCTGTTTCCCTTCATACCAACGTACCCTGGCAAACAGCAGACTTCGCACGTATAAATATTGTATACCTTTGAATTCTTTTTGGACCCTTCCACACCCTTATTATGATCTGACACGCCCATATAATGAATTGTCATGCCCTCTTTCAAAATCAAAAACCCTGATCAAGAATCTCTAGCCATACTTCCACTAAATAAATGCATATGTAAATTGCAGCTTCCTAGGTCCACTGGTGGCTTCAGAAGAGCTACTATATCTCGCACGCCTATTTTTCTGAACTGGTGGCTTCTGTAAGGTGAGGACAGACATCCGGACATCCGTATAGACAAACAGTGGGATTTTATATCGCAGGTTAGGAGACATCGACTCCAAACTTTGGGTACATGTTCTCCTCCAATCTGAGTTCAAGTTCGAGAATCAGCCGAATCGGACCAAATTACAAGTCTTTTTGATATTTTTGTATATTTAGAAACGGATGTTTGACATGGTCCGAGGTTCCAAAACCACATATTATTGGGGCAAAATGGCGTCCTGAGACAAATTTATTTATGTTCGAGATACTTTTTAATGGATCTTATGTGTGGGGGTATTTCAGCATCGACTTAGCCTAAAATAACCACGGACCACTTTAAAATTGTTTATCTCGGATTTTAAGGTTAATGATGATTTCCAATGGAGGTACAAATACATTTTTGCCCCCAAAATGTTTTCGGAAAATTCCATCTATTTCGCGAATAATCGCGATTTTAATATTTACATATTGACTTTTTAATTAATTTATATCTCGGAAACAAATTGAGATAATTAACAACTTTTTGAAATGACGGTAAAAGATTACACACGAAAAAAAGTCAGTAAATCTATACGTTTAACCGATGAGAGAAGGTAAATTTATTGCACCATTTTTTCACGGTTATTAACAACAACTTTTTCAATTATTTGAACTATTTTATGTCGAATTTTAAAGATTTATTTTAACAATTTTTTTTCGGTTAATCCAACCTACCAACAACGGTTAATAATTTCAGGGTTTTTCATACATTTGGAAATGTTTTATGTCAACAACTTTTTTTGGTTAATTTTACCGACGTTTTTTTCTGTGTTGTTTGGTAAATTGGTTTATTTGTTTTAAAAATTTTGTGTGGTCAAGATTTACGCAATTTTTTAAAACAATGGGTGATGTGAATAAAGGAATACTAAATGTAACCTCTTAAATTAAAAATGTTATGTTAAATTATGTGGCTATAAAAACGCTATAAAAAAACTATAAAAAAGCTATAAAAACACTTTAACGAACATTTTAAAAATATTTTGTCTACACTCCGTTGCAGTGAAAGGGTATGTCTACCCAGAAAAAGAACCATATTCTCAAAGTGAACTTAACGGATTATGGTGGCCTGGTAATCATTCAAAAGGTTTAGTCCTTTACAATCATAAAAAATTTCATATAACATAATTATATTTATACCCTAATTTAAATAACTTAAATTTTTTCTTTGAAAGGACTTAACACCAAAATGTTGGAAAATTCATATTTTATAAACGATTAAATATAAAGGGAGTTCACAATGGTCTCATAAAGTCCTATGGCGTATAATCATATTTGAAAAAATATGACATTTGTGAGCACCCTGTCATATTTCAATGTGTTATTTCTACATTAATCAGCTGATCGCAAAATTAAAGGAAGGAACATTAAAGTTAAACGCAAAAATTAAGTAAAGAATTTATATTTTTAAGTGCATAAAAAAAGAAAATAAATAAATTTGGCAACTGATCCAATACAACCTTCAAAAACACAGGTTGCAGAGTTGTATTGGTCCTAAAATTTTTTGTTTTTAAAAAAGCAACAACATTTTTATGGCTTTTGTATATTTTTACAAAAATATGACTTTATGGGCAATATGAGACCTTTGTGAACTCCCTTATATTGTATTTGATTTTGAAGTGGTGCAATTTCAATTTGAGATCGTCTCTTTTATTTTAAAGTTGAGATGTTTCTGAGTGTAGTGCATGTTGTAGGTTTTGTCAAATAAGAAGAAGTTGCATACCAGGAATTTCAAATACACCTTCAAAATCCGGACTTTTGACCAAAAAATCGATTTTCAGAGGTCCCACACAATTTTTCCATTTGATTTTTTGGTTGAGAATATTGAGGTAAATTTTGTGTTCAAACAAGACCTAGAACGTTGTCAAATTCGTAATTGTTTTAAAAAATTGCGTAAGTCTTGACCACACTTAATTTTTAAAACAGTCAAACCAATTTACAATTTACCCAACCTGTCTAATTTTTTTACAGTCATTTCAAATGCGATTATTCGCGAAATAGGGCGTTTTCAGCGTTTTCAGTTTTCAATATTTCAAATTAAATACTGCAGTAGTTGAATATTTATGGCCAAAAGCGTGATGACACCTCCGAATGCCAACATACAATCATCTGTGGATCCCAATTGGCGACAGATGAACTCCCCGTCCCATCCAATTTTCTTCTTGTTTTGACCCCAGGAATCACCTTCTTCATTATTTGCACTGAAGCGCGGGACACCCAGTATAGATAGTTGGAGAATGCCTGTACATTAAAAAGCTTACAGTTGGAAATAAAGTTTTGCAGATGGCTTTACTTGTATGCATTTCATTTCGATATTTGGATTTTTTTTAAAAACGTATTTGCGAACAGTTTACAGTAACTTTGTTTCCAAAAAAGTTTACGTTATTTTTGTTGGAAATTACAATACGATATTATACACCTTTTCCGAGTTGTGAATTTAAATACAAAAATATAATCGCAACAAACCGAACAAAAAATACACGCTGTTTCTATTAATTGCTGCTGTCCAAAAATGTAATGTATCACTTGGCCGTTTGTAATGACAATGGGAATGTAATTTAGTCTTTCACGATAACAACACAATTGCACTAAGAACCAGAAAAGGATGTCACTGGGAAATGAACTCAGAGCTATTCAGATCGGTGGCGAAAGTTGTGAAAGTGTCAATCACTTTTTTACATAGGAGTATTTACTTAAGGCATGGCATAATACAACATTTGAGTACGCACTACGCACGAAAGGTGCAATGCACAAAATGAAGATATCACGATAAAGTATCTTGCCAATGACTGACAGCCGGAGTCTGTTGCTCCTACAATGCATCCCACTGAGCTACAAAAGACAATTCGAATTCCGATCCATGGATGATGGCTGTCACAAACGAAAATTGCGTTCGACAGCAGCCGTAAGCGTCTACCTGAACGATGCCGCATGCATGCATCTGCACACGCATTCAGACGAAAAACTGCATTTGCGAGTCCACTGGGAATAAGTTCAGAGAAGTCGTGACCATATTCAACATCGCAGGATATCGATATTTGCATGTGTACAATGAAAGTAGCCCAAATACATATGGGCGTTTTGGCAGTGGGAAAATAACAACAAAAACCGATAGTGACTAATTTTTCTGACACCAAAAAAAGAAACACCAAAAAAGACCAAAATTGGAAAAACAAATATTATGGAGATAAACTAGAGCTGTGGCCGTAACTGAGCCCACCACTCTTCGATACCCACACGGCTAATGGGTGAGCAAAGGAAGGAGCGAGACAACCAGTGCATCAATATGTGTAGAAGGCGGTGCTTGTGCGGCAATCAGACCTGTCCGAGAAACTGCTTCAAGCGGTGGTGACTATCGTACATGTTGGCAGTCGTGTTATGATTCAGTTACGACTTGGTTACGCGGGAATGATTTTGTGTGCGCATTCGTGAACAAGTAGGTTGACCGAAATTAATCGAACGTTGAGTGGAGTAAAATTAATTGTCGAAGCGAAGCGACGGCGTTTGCAAGTGTTAAAGATAAAATAAAGTTAAACTGAATGATTTGTAGAACAACCTGTGTAACTAAAGACTGTGGATACTTGGTTACAGAATGAAATAGTGTGAATGGCGCAGCAAAATAAGTGCCAACTAAAGGAAACAAAACAAAACGAAACGATGTAATGGAAATAGTTTCGTTACATCGCGTTCATGAATTCAATCAAAATCTACTAAAGTGATGAAAAAGCAATAACAAACCACAAGTGGTTCCAGTGTTAAGGAAACTTTTTAAAAATTGTCTAGTTTACGAAACCTTAGTGGGATAAAAGTCCGCCCACTTAGCAGCTACTCCCACTATTGCCAAATCAACATGATGGACGTAACCAGCATGTACGGAAATCATCACCATCACTCAAATACCTATCACAGCGGCGGCACTGATATGGCTGCAGTGGCGGCCGCTGCCGCCGTTGCCTCCAACGGATACACAAACACATACTTCCCGAGCACGGCAGCTATGCCGCACTCGCACCACCACCATCAGAGCCACCATCAGCATGCCCATCACTTGGGCGGCTATATCAGCTATGACGGGTCCTCGCCCAACTACTACCAACAACAGCCACAACAACAATTGACGCCGCCGCCAACCGCGCAGACCTCAGCGTCCGCCAGCTGTACCAACAATCAGCAACAACAGCAGCAGCAGCAGCAGCAACAATCATTGTACTCGCATTCGCATCTCTTTAGTCCCAGCGCCGCAGAGTATGGAATCACAACGTCCTCCTCCGCAGGCGGCGGTGCATCGCACACACCCCACCATCCAACCAGTCACTCGCCATCGGAATCCTACTACGAGAGCGACTCGGTACACTCGTACTATGGCACAGCCGCTGTCGCCACAGTACCACCAGCGACTAACTCGCCCGTGACCGCTGCCAATGCCACGCTCAATCCAACCGTCCCAGTTGATCCACCAATAATTAGTTCAGAGAACGGACTCAGCTACACCAATCTTGATTGTCTGTACAATCAGAACCCCACGCCACACCAGCAGCAACATGGATACGCGTCGCTTCCGCCAAACGGTGGTGGCAACACGGAGGAGAAATATGCTGCCGTATTACATTCAACATACGGTGCTGCCGGCCTAGTTCTTGACGATCCGCTGATGCAAATGACGAGTCAGCAACAATCGCCTCAAATGTGGCACCATCAGCATATGAGCGGTGGGTATACGCTCGAGACAGGGCTGCAAATGGATTCCTTAGGCATGCACGTCCATCATAGTATGCAGCATATGCAACAAACGTCACAGCAATCCATTCAGCAACAACAACATCAACAGGCACAGCAGCATGCATCGCCAAACGGGTCATGCATCAACTCCAGAAGTCAGCACGTCATTTCGCCGGGTGGCACAACGGCCACACCATCATCAGGGTCATCGGGGAATCAGTCGAACCCCCAAACGAAGTCCCCAAATCATTCCAACAACTTGCCGACCTATAAGTGGATGCAATTGAAACGAAATGTTCCGAAACCACAAAGTGAGTACACAATTCGTAGTAGGCACATTTCACTCGAATGGCCATAGGCTACCTTCACTTCTAAAGCAAAGATGCCAATCTTTTGGACGAACTTTCTCGGTATGGACAAGTGATAAGTTATACGAGAACTGCAGGACAGCGTTCTCATTGTACTGTGTACTATCGCAGTAGATCTAGTATTCTCGCATTTAAATTCAAATTTCTACTACTCTACTACACTCAAAGAATTTTTTCGTTCGTAAGAAACGAAAAATTAGACAAACAACATTTATTTGTTGTTTCGTTTGCGACCAACGTTTAAATACCAAAAAAAAATAAATTCAGCTCAGCCAGGATTCGAACGCGGGACCTAAGGTTTATAAGTTGCGCACATACACGCTGTGCCACTGAGCTACTTTCGTTCTGGTCGATAAAAACAAAGCTTATATAAATTCGATTTTAACAATGTAAACGTTTATTAGAAATTAGTTTTTAATTTGCAGCAATTTAAAAACGTTTCCAATAAAAGTAAAATGCCAATACTTTTATCAGAAACTTTTTTAAATTGTTGCAAACTTATTTATTATTTGCGACTTAATTTGGAGCAAATGTTTTTTGTTTGTTTTTTCGTTTAAGTTGGTATTCAAAAGTAGTATATTTGAAGCAAACGTTCTCCAAACATATTTATTCTTTGAGTGTACGGAAGTAAATATTCATACTATCTTCAATGCAGTTTCTGCTACTAGTGTGGGGAATCGAATACTGAAAAAGTTTCCACAATATTCCAAGTGATTTCTACTAATATTTCAAGAAATCAGCTGATTTTTTTACGCTTCTAAACCTTTTTTCGGGTAACCTTTTCTTGCTTGGCATTTGGGAACATATATACTACCTTTTCTACAACTTTAGTTCCGTAGGAACAATGCTGCAGCACCTAGACATCCGAACGTGACAAAATATATTCTCGCAAGTTTGCAATTGCTGCGCATCACAAACAAAATTCAAAGCTTGCAACGGGAATCGAAGCCGATACTTCCGAGCCACCGAAATATTAAATTTGTTCTCATTGTTCGAAGTAAGGCTGAAAAATACCAATGTCTGGATGTTGATTTTGTACGAAAATCCGTCAGATTTGGTTATGTGATAGCTCGTTGAAAGGATCATGGTCTGATTTGGGCCACCAAGTCTTCCTAAGCTTGCCATTTTATTGTCCAAAACTCATTAATCCGTTAATTGTTGAGTAACGAAGGCAATTTTGCGTTAATTTGGAGCACTATTAACGGTTTCAATTACTTGCCGTTAAATCTCTTCCTCTGATTTTAGTTTTGTGACAATCATCAAAAGTGGAAGTAAGCTTCTTCTAAATGATGAGAAATGTCAGACAGGTGCCGCTTGAGATTGAAGTGGTGGCGATTGCGATCGATATAGTTACCACGACGCTCAGTTTTACTCCTAGTAAGCCGTCCTTCCTTTGTGGCATTTATCCAATCCGAAATATTTGCTCCAGAGAATGAGTTAAAAAGACTTTCCCCAGTGTCCTGGGCATTATTCTAGCTGAACATATGTTCAAGGGTTTTCTTCTCATCAGGTTCCGGCAGTTGTTGCAGTTCCGTCATCAGTTGCTCGACACCAGACCCATAGTAAAAGCGTGGTGACCAATAAGACCAATTGATCAGTTAAGACTCCCATTCTATGTTAGCATCGGTCCTGCTTAAGAAAAACGACGTAGCTAGATCGTGTTTTGATGTAGTCAGGCCAGAATTGGTTTGTACTTTTACTGCGGCTAACATTTCACTGCCTCTTCTGTGAAAGCTAAGGCCTTTTTTATCCAGATTCATATAAAAGTATTGTTTAGGTGGAGGAATTGACTAAGGTAAAGTTTGTAATTAAACCCCTCCTCCAACTCATTTTCCGGGACACATACTACACTGGCCACGTTGTCTAAGCTAAGACTTTGGAGTACGTACCAGGTTAGGTTAGGTTATATCGGAAGATGTCTGTTATAATATGGATCATAACATACCCTTACCGTATAGTCCCCTAGTATACCCGATGGCACTATGCTCCTACAAGGAACCTTAGTATTATATTATTATACCCGATCAATCGGTTCGGATCAGTTGTCCAGCAAACCATACAGTTCACCATTACTTGCCGAGAGGTGTATCGCCAGCACGAAAATATCTTTCAACATATTTAATATGGTTATTCGGTAATCTCATTGCCATCCTACAAAACTAGTGTCTACCTCAAATTATGAATTTCTTTGCATCACTAAAAACCTTGTAATTCCCCGAAACCAGCGCGTGACACTCTTTTCGAGTGTTGGTGTTCATGCAAGAACAGCGAACACTGACAATAACACTAACCGCATTGACTTAAGTGAAGGATTAAATACGTTGGCGCATCTTCGTGATCTTGGCAATTCGCTGCTGTGCCCCACCTTCTTCGAGCCGAGAGTGTATCGAATGATTTCTGATGTAAACAAGTGCGGCGAATGGTATCAGTTTTCATAAGCCCAAAACAACAAAGCGGACTAATTGCCAGCACTTTGCGAATCGATTTTACCGAATGTTAAGCAAATATAATTTATTGTTTGTCTATCTATCGACAATATTAATGAGTTAATAGTTACTGCACATGAACCCAACCACTTTATATCTACTTTAAAGCACAAATGAAGAAAGAAAGAAAGAAAGAAGGGACAACAAACATACCAGTTTATGCTAATCATTTTCTGTAATTTCTTAATTTGTATTTTCGTATACGCCACCTGAACGAGCTGAGCTCTAAAGCAGCAAATGAGAAACCTGAAAAAAGATGACTTTCAAAATTGATTGACAAGCAAGATATTTCAACTAACCATCAGACGTCCAACCGAGGGTATGTCACCTAAAAATAAAAATGTCTCGAAATGCCAAGTTATGCGCAGTCATAATAATTTTCGTAGCATCGCTGTTCGCATTTTTGGATTTTGCATATTTCAGATAATTTTGTCAATTTTGTGCAGTCAAGTTGTCACTTGTCAAGAGCTGGTATCTCAGAATTAGCTCACCAAGGAAAGACAAATACGAAGCGGGCATACTTCGCAGCGATTCAAGCATGGTGATAAATATCTGTCTCAAGTTTTTAAATGGAGTGCATATTTCGGTTTGACTTTTCATTAGACTGGCAATTGGGCAACAGCAAAATTAAACTCGTGTAAATTGTGCTTGTGTGTACAGAACTCACATAAGCGTAGCAACTATGTAGGCACGCGTACATTTTAGTCTTCTCAGTCTTTATATCAACTGAGCACTGGGTACTGCAAAACTGAAAAACCTATTGAACATTTCAGTGAAGTCAACCCTCTCTTCACGTCTCGTCTGCTTAATCCCCATGCAATGTTAATCTATTTGCGCTGATATCAAATGTATCAAAAAAAACCGAACACCGGAATACAAGTTTTTCAATTAAGCCCAAACAAGGTATGCAAAAGTGAGAAGTCAGTTTTCTGCAACGATCATCAATATTATTCTAAACATTTTCATTAAGATATCAGCGATCAGGTATGCCAAAGTAATGTCTGCAGAGGCAACTGTTTGGGCCGCAACCGATACTTACAGATTTTCGTTCGCCTTTGGGGCGTGGTTTCACACACACACACACACACCAGCAACTCTAGTTGGAAGTTATAAAACTATTTGCTTATTAATACTGAAAAGTGTCACTTGCATGCTTCGTACGCAATTATATGACGACTCATTCCCATACTTGCGCAAAACATGACGCCAGAAATGGAAAATAAATACAACACAATGAAACATGATGCACAAATGCACACACGCAACGCGACCGCCAGTCAAACAAACAATTTAAAATTTATACTGATCTGGAAGTCAAGTTGCTTGTCAGAAAAATGATTATTGAAATACGCAGCAGCGAGCAACCGAACTGTCACTGCGAGTGGACGGTGTCTGGCTGTGAGCATGTTCCATCTGTCATGTCATCCATTTCTCGGGCAAAGAAACAGCATAATCAGCGCTCATATGTGGTAGCATTGGACATTGTATTGGCAGCATTGCTGTGTGTATGGCTAATCAGAAATTTTCATTAACTCGTTTAATCGTTTAGACTTATTTAGTGGGAATGCTCAACGGCCAGCAGTGTATGAGCCCGGTTCCCAAGAATGTTTTACAATTCGAATGGAAGTCGCGTAGTTGGATTTCACATCGTATAGAACACATTTTCGTATAAGTAAGTACCTGCAAATGCTTGCGACCATTCGATTATTAATTAATTAATCCACTAGACACCAGATGTCATCACAATACAGTGAGTGAGTTAAGTATGTAATGCAACAACTTCTAATACCACTATACATTGAAAATATATGTGTGTATGTAACTTCTAACACTTGCCTAACGTGAAAATATTTTAGTCCGGTTTAGATTAAAAGCCCGTTTTCGATAGAATATTCTACCGACTATTTCATTCAGACAACGTACAAGGTGACAGCCATAGGACAGTGGTTAGAACCTCTCATTTATGATGGACTGATGTTGGACTCTAATATTTCTAATTATTGCTAGATCATCCACTGAGTTATCACAGAAGGTATTCAGACAAGAGCGTATTTAAGGGGGTTGTGTTCGGCTCCGGATATTAGTGCCTACAAGAAATATATGTTTTAAGCGCATACTAAGCGATTCATACACAGCAGTACACAAGCTCTAATGTGTATATGTAAGTAGTGCATTTGTGTAGTTTGATTTCCCGATGGATTCTTCCACAATATTGCAGTGTCTTCCGCAAATATCGAGATCAGTGGTTGGCATTTCAGCTGTGTAGAGTATACAGTAGGGGCCTGAGAACGCTTTCTTGGCGTACAGTGGTACACCGGCAAGAATATCAAATTTATCTGAAACATAATACCACTGCCGAGATGGATTCAGACGGATTATTCCGAATTGATTAAAACGTGGCTCGTGCTAATCACAAAGTGCACTTAAACGTTCAACCAATGATTTTAACGTGTGTATTTAACCATTTACTACGTTAGTATTTAAAGTATTATCGGTAGGCCATAATTGGATTTCACGATTTTCACGTGCTTTACTTAATTGTTGATGCCTGTGGAATTTTTACAATCTAATTAATAGTCTTTTCGAAAATATTCGTGTTTTATTGTTTTTTAAACGATATACCACTTGGGCATATCAGGCGTGGTTTTCATTTGTTGTTGTCGTTTCTTCATCAAACCTAATCACGCAACATTTTGCGCTGCCCTCTTGGAAGTCACTCATACTAAAATGAAATATGAAGTGTAAAGTGAAAAGTGAAAATAAATTAACATAGCAGAAGTGAAACAAGAAGGGTCAACGCCGCTGCACCGCTTGCGTTCAAATCCAATTGAAAACTGTTTTTTGGGTTAAAACAAAACCGAATTCGACACACACTGTCTAAGGAAATAATACCTTCAGAATTACAATATTATGGCAGACAGTTCGTCTGTCCGACGGTCCCCAACGAATTCGCTGCGCAGTGCAGACCCTTTACAGTCATGGCAGCGACGTTGCTGCTGCCGCGTATTTAACATTTATTTGATGTGATGTTTTGATATTTCTTGACACTATCACGCGACGTTAGTTGCTCTATGAACTTTGTGCCCAACTTGACGAGCACCACCACCAGCTCGGGCACTACCACTACCACGGCCACCAACAACTAGCCACAGAAATGAATTAATTACCAACATTATGGAAAAGTAGTTAAGTGAAATGAAATGATATTGTGGATAGGAAAGTGACCACCAGGAATGTGAGATAACATCACTGCCGCAATCGGGCAAGCTCGGCCGCTGCAGAAACCGGGCGTACTCTGAGTCTTTGAATGTCGTGACAAATTTTGTGCGCTCGCTGAGTTAACATTTTTGAAAGCGTATTATTAAAAATTCCTGTTCGAAGGGTCACAGCGAATACAATTCGTGGTTTACCTTTTTTTCTCGCATTCTGAGACTGAATTCGGTGTTTGAACGACAAATTTCGATTTATGTGGGCAAGAGGAGTTGTGCCGTAAATTTCTTCTTACTGCTAGCAATTATTCTCTTAAGATTTTTATCGAAACCCGATTTATCGAAAGATAAATGTTCGAGTACTAACATTAATAGCCACTCAAGCGACATTTTTAAAGCCTTTCAGAATAGTTAAAAGAGACAAGTGTGCCAGGTCGGGGTATGTGTGTATGTGCGTGTGTAGCGTCCAATTCAATTTTATTTCTATTACTTAGGTGCAGATAACATTCTGCCAGGCCGACATAAAATTCTGTCATATTTACACACCTAAAATGTCACTTTTCATAACTTCGACTTGAGGACTTCGTACAAGAAAACCGCATTAACTTCGACAACAACAAAATCGGCAAAATGTTGTGCACAAACCACGCGGTGCTGCTCCCAATTTTGAGTTGTTGTTTTTGCTGTTCGCTTTTTTCGTTCTGTTTATTAACATTAAAGGATATTCTGTGGCAAACACGAGGGTGCTCGCCGAAATTGGGTAATATTAGCCGAAAACCAGACGCCGCCGCCGTCGCACCATTTGCGGGGTGTTTGGTTTTCGGTTTACACATTTTCGGTGCGTTGTGCTTGAGTAAACGAGGATATCTTATCTTTTATTTACACTCGTGAAAATTCGTATAGCTCCCTAAGGAGATATATAGATAGATATGTGCGGCAAGGCAGCATTTAATATGTCAAAGGAACTGTTGTGCAATATCAGGTTTCGCATTTACGCAAAATTCTCCCTCCTAATGGTTTGGTACAATTTTCCGAATTGGCTTCTCTGGTACTGGGAAGATTACTTATTTCCTATTTATGACTGTTTCAAGGATTGCTAGATGTGTTTGTAATTTGTGATAATTGGAATTCTGGAACATTTCTAGATCGAAGCGATCGAAGATATTTTGGATTTGACATAAAGTTAATAGACCTGTCTCTCTGTGGGTGTGCCGAGTAAACTCCCCAGTAATACATTGTAGCAGCCCTACATATTCTATGCTTTTGCAAACCAACACATAATTCAGTTCATTGGCACATATTCATAGCCAAATTTAGTAGCTACTAATGCTTAGTTTCAGCTTAGTAGCTGTCAATTCAGTGTATTATCTGTCAACTTTGTAGAGTACTAAAGTTGCGTTAAAACTTCATTTGACTATGGGTCATTAACTATTTCGATAGCTTTTCAATAATTCCTTTGCAAGCGTATTTCGCATTTTCATTTCAATTTAATTCTATTCTCATACTGTTCTCGTTCCTTATACAATATTTCTGTTTCCAGTTTCATTCCTTTTAGTTTCCATTTCGTTCCGCCAAATCGGTCTCATGATAAACGAAACAAAACAAATTTTAGCAGCAATTTTGTATGGGAGGCTTGGAAATGATTGCTAAACAGGCGCTTCCACACATGTTCAAATGATTGTAGCTCAGACCGATAGATCAGATATACTTATGTAGCAGCATACATGGAAAAATTATATTAAGGGGGCCGCCCAGCTGTTGGACATGTTTTCATTTTAGACTCCAACTTTTTTGAACCCATTTTTATGGAACTCCCTTGAAAGCTAAGGACAATAGCTAACTATTATATCGTGCGAGATGTTCAAATTCCTTAAAACAGAATTTTCAAGGTTGCAAAACTACCCATATGTGGGTTCCTATAAATGGACCATATATTAGTTTCGCCATTGCCGAAGATAGTTCACTCTGAAGTTTTCCTTTACATTTATTTTTCTCAATTCCGCGAGACTTTGAGCAGATAAATTTGCTTCAATGGTCCGCTCAAAGTGATCATACAATGAGGTGAAACATAGACGCTACGGACTTTAAGGTTCTGATCACAGAACACGTCAGAACTGTCCAACAGGTGAGCACATTTTCGACCAAAATTTAACCAAATAGTCAGCCGTTTTTCTTTTATTAATATTTCTTACTCTCTTATTGCTGTTTTCAAATAGAATTGTGGAATTCAGTACTATTTACTTCTCTGCCAAAGAATACAAAATTGAGTACACCTGATAGGTACTCTGCCAATAAATCTTCAAGCTAACACAAAACGCGCCAATGAATTTTTTTTTTTTTATCAATAAATTTTATAAATTTGGCGCCGGGTAATCCATCAAGATACAGAATACACCTTACGTTTACGCAGAATCGATGCACCAATTGTGCCTTTTCATGCTAAATAAAATTGGTTAATATTTTATTCATGAATGCTTTATTTACTTCACAGCGTTTTTTTAATTTTTTTATATTTTCGCAAATAATTTGGCAGTTTGCACACACACTCGTACATATGACAAAGCTAGGCCATATCACTGTGAATCACAGAGCAAACATAAACAGTAGTAAAAGTAGCAGTTAAAGTAGCGATAATTTCTTACTGGCTTTTTTTAAGAATAACATTTAACAAATAACCTTCGCCCTCCTAGGCGATTCGGCACTCTTTTGAATATATTTTCAATTTGACGCTATAAATCGTTCGCATTAATATATGATCTCTGAATCAAAGATACCGCGCCTCTCCAACAGCATTCTTTGGATTTAAGGGTACTTATGGACGTGGTGTCACCGTGGCTCTACAATTGTCTCGTTAGCGCAATGCCGACGTGACGCCTATTGCTGCCGGCGGCTTGGCATTTTTTACAAAAGTTTTGTTATATTATTGTTGGTTTTGTTGTGTTTTTTTTTCTTTTTGGTTTTTGTAACAATCAGCTGCAAAGTCTCAGTACGAAAGTGTTTTGTTGGATACTATGTAGCGGTAGATTTTGAACAGCAGCGAGTAGTATTTGGTTGATAAAATAACTTTTCTTGGCCAGAAACTGTCAATTTGAAATTTCTTTGTTTCGCTTTTATCATTGTGATATTATTTTACTTGAATTGTTCTTTGCTTGTGCTTTTTGTTGTTCTATTGTATCAATTATGACCGGGCGGTATCTTGATTCAGTCGTGTCCATTTCTATCTTCAGTGCTTTTAGTTCAAATTCGGTTTGGGTACTCGTGCGAGTACGTAGGGAACATTTGAGGAAACTTGCTGCAGATAAGGCCGAATGAGCTGCTTGACGCCTCCGGTATTAAAGTGGACATTTTAGTGGTTTGTAGTATTTGAGCGTAGTTCTCGGTCGAACTTTGTTGGCAACGTTTCGCTTCGTGTATCGGAAGTAGCTGTTTGATGCATTTCACAAGCGCTCCTCTAGATTAAAGTCTCAACAGAATATAATTATTGACTTAAGTACTTAGGGGATCTCCGTCACAGTACTTAACATTATTTACGGTGTGACCAGAAGACATGCCGACATTTTGGAAAATATATTGAACATTCGTTTCGATATGAGAAATTACTTTATCTCAGGTGCTTATTGTAAGTTGGGGGAAAAAACTTCTTATCAGTAAAATAATAGTACAGCTTGCGATTTAAAGTACGTATAGTAAAAGTACAAAATTCGATCATGCACGGAAATAGTACATTAGGGAATAAAACATTTTAATAACTGCTCACACTCTATTGCTAGATGGTTAGTATTGATTGGGGTAACACTTTTTTTCAAAAACTTTACAGTTTCCTCATGTTCTGTTTAAAAAATATATACAAGATAGCTCTATACGTGTTACTGGGGGGTTAAATTTTGTACGCGTTGGGTGATTAATGGGCTGCCTCTGAACATTTACGGTCCGCCCACTGCCACGCCCTAAAATGTTCAAAGCGCTGTTACTCGGATCCTTTTCAAAGGATTTTGCTGAAATTTTGTTGATGACTGGTTTCAGTTGCTTAAATAATACATGGTATAACATTTTTACCTTGACGTGAAAATACAAAATTATTGCGAGCGAAGCTTTGGGTATAAGCTTCCATAATAAAGCTAATCGCCTCCAATGAGGCGAAAACGTCTCATGTACCTTAAACAAGACCAGAAAAACATTTCATTTCATGGTATTGGGTCAGAAAATGGTTGTCCCAAAATTTTAACGGAACTGGACAACACACCCATTTTCAATTCAAAATTGAAGCATTTTAATCAAGTTTTGAGGAAATCGTATTAGAAGTTTTATTCTAATAAAGCTGTACATTTTTTATGAGGAGTTTTTAAACATTTATCTACTTGCCAACATTTTATTGTTGGATTTAGGGTCCAGAAATGACTATGTATTTTTCAAAAATGTTTTAGCTGTTACAGAATTTTTCCTCATATTTTTGCATATTTTTATACCCTACACCTCATGTGGTATGGGTATATTATCTTTAGTCTGATGTTTGTAACACCACACAATTAAAATTGCAAGCCAATAAATTTTAATGGTTTTCTTACTAAAAAATATGTATCGAAACAAATTTTTGCTGTATGTTTACAACTCAAATTGTAAACCAACAAATTATTAAAGTAAATCAAATCAAGCCCTTCTCGTCGGTTAGATTAACCGACGAAGAAGGGTTGGAGCGTTTGTAACCGTCTTTTTCGGTTAAATCTACCGACTTTTTTTTTGTGTGCAAGAAGGAGGCGTGACCGGAATGGAAAGCTACATACATATATTCTTGATCAGCATCGAAAACTGACTCGATTGAGTTATGCCTGTCAGTTCGCCTGCACGATAGCGGTCGAATTCGATATCTCCTCCAAACTTATATCAAGTTCGGGAAACAAGAAGGGCTGCCATACAAAATGACAAATGAAGAATATTTTCTAAGCCTTTTTGAATTTAGGAACACATTTTTAACATGGTTCTAACACCACCTGTAAAGTAATCAAAATGGGGTCTTAAGACCAAATTTTATTTTGGTGGATTGGATTGGAAATTTTCAGAAACAGATTTTTTATGTTCGAGATTCTTACGAATGAGTCATAGCAGCTTCGGCCGTGTCGCGATAGTTCACTCTATAGTCTTTCCGTTTTAAACTTGGAATCGAATGTTAGACCCTTCCGAGAGGGTTTATCATATAGTTTGCAATATTTAGTTCTATTTTTTTTAAGTATTTATTTTATTTTTGCCGTATTTTGTAAATTTATTGACAACAAAAGCCGCCTCCACATTTTTGATATTAACTTAATTGAATTAAAAAATAATGATTTATTATGGAAGAATTATCTCGTGTAAACAAGTAATTTTCTTCCAAATACACGTTAATACCACTTGTCGTGTCTTCGGCAAAAGTGCTCCACTCAAGCGTATTTCACATTTCACGTTTACCCCCAACCCAAAGCCCGGCCAAAGTCAAAAATTGTTAATTTGTCTAATGAAATTCCTTCGTCAAGAGGAAAACCAGCGCCTATCCGAAGCCATATAGCCGTTCGTTTTTGTTGTTGTAATTTATTTTTTGTTTGGTATTGACAGAGACAGTTTTAGACATTTGCGCCTTACTACGTGCGAGCAGCATTTGTGAAATTGTCGCTTAAGATTGATGATGACATTAGCATCATTGTCAAAAATTTAAAAGAGTAGAATTGAAAAGAAAAGACGACTTATTTGATAAGACATTAAGTGGCTGCTTTTCGGAAAATAATGTTTTAAATTTGTAATGTTGACATTTTAATTTGCAAATATCAGAGGGATCAATTTTCATTGAAGGAGTCAATAAATTCGCCTCTTTAGCGAATGAATTAGGGAGGAAAATCGCTTGATTCAAGCTCAAAATGAAATGAAAATGGAAGCAAATTTGTTTTGGGATATATGCGAATATATTTTAAATATAAGCATTATATCGGACAAAATCATATTGTGTGAGGCCTTCGAGTCCTTCTTGGCTGAAAGAAGAGCCGAAAATAGATAGCATCGGAACCCTTGCTGTCCAAATCGATGGATTTTTCGAATTGTGTCGTTAAACGTTTTTGTTAGTTCCAAGTTTTGTATTTAGAAGATTCACAAATGCATTTTGAGCTAAAATAATACATTTGAGGCGAACAGTATTAGGATTTTCCCTGTCTTGCCATACAAGTTAAGGCAACAACATAACGTTCGTGATAAAGTTCCAGTAAATTCGGGTGGAAAAACCCGAGGCAGCTTCAACTATGTGATGTTTTTGCTCTTGTACAAATATGGCGCCCATTTTCTTCAACTTTAACTATTTCCCGCACAGAATCACCCTTATTTTGGAGAAGAAAAATATAAAAATATATACATAAAAGTGAAGCACACACGAGCACATACATATGGACATAAGTGTGTGTAGTTTTTCAGCAAAATATAAAAATCCAACATGGATTCACTATGGTTCGCCTTTGAATTTTCGATGGTGATCCGTCATGTTGTCAGAATGTATTACTCGAATTAAGATTTTTACTTTTTTGGCATTGAATTAACACATAGAAAAGAACGCAGATGTACACTCACACAATGTCGTACACAAGCACATTTTCTTTTTTCTGTTCTGCCATTCGGTCCCCTCGGTGGACCTCGTTTCATCGCCTATATACAAACGTCTAGTAAAATGTAGCATTTCCGAATTTTCAAATAATAAATTTAACTTTCTTTAGGTTATATTTTAAGTCTGCATTAATCTATCAACTGCCGCCTTGACAGCTAGAAAACAAATGCAATATAGCAAATGCCGTTTTCCGTTATTTACACATTTTACGGAGCATTTTGAGTGTCTATTTAGTTTTGGAAATTTGGCGTATTTATTTTTCAAAACCATTTCGACACATCCTTAAGTGTGTCTTATCGCTAAGCCATGCGGCAGCTAAAAAGTGGTGTGATAGCTACTGGAATTCCATATTTGTACAGTGGAGCAAACAGCAGCTACTGATACTATTAAGATAAGTAGCATACATTCGAGTAGGCAAATATTTAAAAACAATGCCTAATTTCAATGCAAACACCCAAAGGGAACTTTGGAAACTCAAACAAAAAAGGGTGGATGGAATTTATGTTGCGGTGACTTCCGGTATGCGGTATGTTTACAAAATATTTACAACTTGATAAATTCCTAGTTGGTAATTGTCTAAATCTTTTGCATTCGACAATCAGGATTCCAAAGAGTTTACATGGCTGATGTTTATGTGCCTACAGCTTTAAAAAGTGTCAACATGTTTTTACATAACGATGCTGTTGAACGGATCTGGCATAACTCGGAAACTACGATTTTTCAGGAGAACAATTTTGAAGTTAAGTTTTGACAAAATGTTGAATACTGGCCATGTCGTTTGTCACAATGAAGTGATATTTTGCACACAATTAGACTAATGACTTAAATCACTATAATTGGAAAAAAATTAACAAAATACCAGCGGAGCCTCATTTAAATTTAATATTTTACAACCGTTCTTGATTTGTGCCTAAACAACAGTAGGCGGTGCAATTCTCTTCAAAACGATACCAGGAGATTTCCCATAGGATGCACCGTTTACGAGATATAAGTTTAAACGCGTTTGTCCTTATAGCAACTAAAGCACAACCTCTACAGAATTAAGCTAGGACACGCCCCTGAATAAGTTCAGCAAATAAATCGCATAGCTAACTTTTGTGAAAAAAATGCAATTTTAGCATGTAACCAAAAAAAAAATTTCGAATTTTCCGAGTCGTGTCAGTTCTGTTCTAATGAAGTATCGATATATAAATAAGAAATTATGCGATCAGACTTGCCATCATGAAAACCTTAGTTTGAGACCGGCCTAACCTTTTTACTGCTCACCTACACATATTTCATCAATAAAAAATCGCGGCGAATTGTATGGACGCTCTGGAGTTGGTGCAAATGGTCTTGCAAGGGTGCAAATGCAAATATTTATTGCATATTTTTGCAACGCAACAACAACATATACAGATTTGCATTTCCTTCGCTCGAGCAAATATACAACACAGAAAGCTTATACAGAAACGTATATGCAAATCTGTATATTTTGTAGTGATTGTTAAGCATTTGTCCGCTTCCGTACCGCACAAATTTGATGTGTAGCTTAAGACGAAATTCTAAGTATTCTCAAATGTTTAGCAACATTTTTTGTTCTTCTCAAAACTTTTAAGAAAGCTCAAAACTCCTTGGGCGTTTTTTTAAGCTTCCTAAGATGATAAGTTGCACATTAATAAGTCAAATACCACTAAATGGAAAACTCAATTTTCGCTTATGTCGACATATGCTACTTTGAATTCGTTGCCACAGTTTACATTCGATTTGTCCCTTGTGTGCTAGAAAATGTACTTATGTTCCCTAAAAACGGTTTGGTGTAGGCTCCGACTGTTTTTCCAAATAATTACTAAGCCAACGATGTTACAGTCTTGTAGACTTGAAAAAACCCATACAATATATGTACACAAGGGGTATGAATAATCATTTTTAAGTCTTGTCACTATTTGTTAAATGTAACGTATGCCAATGCCTCCAAACTTTTTGTCTCGTGCCTTTTCTTGAGTTTCCCCAAAACCAGTCCCTTGGCATTTGGCTTGTTCGATGCTAACTGAATCGGGATCGTTTCAATCGAGAGTAGCTATTGTAACAATTCGTGACTAACAAGACAGCAGGGAGTCCCTCCGAACATGGCATTCCAATGCAACTCGAATATCTAAATATAGAAATGTTGTTGCATTTCGTTTTCAAAGTAAAAAAGTATCATCAGCGGTGAGGCGTATTGCTGGCATAGTGCAACATTCTTTTTCGTCAAGATGACAAGTAGAAAGTTCAAGTGACAGGCAGGCCAGCCAATAAAAATGACAGTATAAATGGATTAGTGCGATTTCGTCAAGTCATTGTATTGAAATTTGAAATTAACTCCGGCTTACTTCGTCCGACAGCGCAAGAACTTGTATCTGATGTGTTGACTTTTGCTAATGAGCAAAGTAGCTAATTGCATTAGAGTCTCTGTCACCCTCGCTTATGTGCGGCGTGCAAGGGTTAAAGGGTTTCGGTGTTGACAGCGGTTAGGCTGCACATTAATTCCGGAACATGAAGACCTGAATGCGGAATTTTGTATTTGCACAGCTTTCACTGTGTGTGAGGCACATGGATTTAACCCTTCCTTCCACTGCTTAAATAACGTCCAGCCAAATGTTAAATTTGATGTTCTGAAAGAACTGACCAGCTGCTAAGAGCAGAACATTGCTGGATATTACTTCAGCATGTCAATAGCGGCTGTCAATTGACTTGAGCAACAAATTAAATAATGGCCAGTCAACTGAATCTGTCGGACCACTCGAGAAATTAAGAAACCTAAAATATTTCCGTAATGCAAATCCAACATAACTTTTTCAATGTATTGAGTTATGCCGACTTGGTGTTTGGGGTCTAACTTAATTAACTTTGAAAGAAATACTTTTAACCATTTCTGGAAATAGGAGAATGCTTGTTAAAAGTCAACAAAATTTCATCATCTAATTATTTGATGCGTGTCCAATCAGGGTTCGCTCTCATATCGTTCTATGTGTGTACATTGTAAAAGTACCTGCATTTTTTTTATGCTTAATATGCGCGCACGGCTCATCCATTAATTAAGCGCTGACAGTAGCCATGTGTAGAGAGACCGGACATTTGAAATGTTAAAAGTTTTGTGGAGACATACGTATACGTAGTGCGCGTTGCATTTCTCTGGGTATGGCTTCTCTAGTACATGTGTGTTATTCTTGTGTGTGAGTGGGTATTGCTGCCCACACCCACTCACACACAAGAAAGCGGTCCAGTTTTTTCAATGTCCGATTAGCACTTTTATATATAAACCGGCGTTCAAAATGCTAATCCAATATTGGGAAAACGGTCCTTAAAGTTTTGAAAAATCTGATTCACAATGACCGTGATTCGTCCGCATATAATCTACTTTGCATGTCATTTACTAGGGAATTTAATAGTTTTCGCATCAGTCAGTAGATTTGTATTCATTCAATGAACAAGCGTTTGAACCAGGGTTGGCAACCGAATCGAATAAAGGTTTCGGTTTCGGTTTTACTCCCACTTGCCAATCGGTTTTGGTTATCGGTTTCGCTCCTTGATTTTGAAAAGGTTTCGGTTGGTTGGAGCGATTGAAAAGGTTTCGGTTTAGGTTTTAAAGGGTTTCTAGATGGCCCAATATTAGGAAACTTTATATCAATTCAATATAAATCAAGGGTGCTGAATCTAACTACATTTACCGAATTTCCTTATCTAATCGCATTTTCAAACAAATTTCTGCTTAAATTTTTAGTTTTTATACCCTACACAACGTTTGAAACGTCCATAAGCACGCATGTCTGGTATGGATAAGTATATATATTCATGATCAGCATCGAAAACAGATTTAGCCATATCCCCGTCTTTCTGTCACCATACAGGCTGGAATGTTTTTTTTTTTTGAGACATCGATATGAAACTTTGGGTTTACCTTTTTGTTTCCGAATTGAGATCAAGTTCGAGAATCAGCTAAATTGGACGAAAAGCTGTCATATAAAACTACGAAAAAATAGCGAAAATTTTCCAAGTCGTTTCAAAAATCATAAAAATGCCTGCGCAGTGCGCACACGGAGGCGTTATTCGTGTCGCAGGCGGTTTCGAAATTAATTTTGTCACAAATAATTGCATTTTTGAAAATATAACGTTTTTTATAAAGCCTGTTTCCATAGCAATACAATAAATAACAAACACAAAAAGCCGGTTTCAAAACCAATTCGAATCAGTTTGAAAATAAACCTTTTGACTGTTTCCATAGTAGTCTAATAAATAACAAACAAAATAGTTATTTTGAGAACCATTTCAGTCAGACTTTCTGATTGTTTCCATAGCAATATAACAAATAACAAACAAAATCTACTGCGGTGAGATCGCTGCCTGTGTGAGGCACTTTGCGTTTTCGAAGCTAGATTTTTTAAATATGGAAATGGTTCTGAAATTATATAGCGAATATCGCCTCTGTGTACGCCGGCCTTATAAAACGATTTATTGAATATTTAAAAAAAATATTTCCTATATTTTAAAAATATATGAAATAAATAAATTAAATACGATGAATTTTCTCTTAGGAAAAAAAAACTTCAAGTCAATTTTGTGTACGAAAACCTTTTGAAAACCGATTAAAAACCCGTAACCTTTTCAATTGGTTTTGGTTGAACCCATTCCATCGGTTACGACGAATCGGTTTCGGTTTATATTTCGCTCCCTAAAATGAATCGGTTTCATTCGGTTTCGGTTTCGGTTACGGTTTCGGTTGCCAACCCTGGTTTGAGCCAACATTAAAAAAAGTACCTGACACCACCTTGGATCACTCATTTTGAATTTCCACGACTATGAGGAAACTCGTGTCCGCCTTTCCGAATCGCCCACTTTCTCAAACTCGGTCCACCAGGGCAGGAGTTATGACAGTTTTCAGTAAACCATTCCTAATTTACAGTTAAAGTTTTGGTGGGCATGCAGAGGGCGGAGCGTCTTACCGCTTCTTGGTGTCATTTAGAGCATAATACAAAAAATTCCGAACTCTAGGCTCCGCGGTTTGGGCAGGAGGGTGATATATCAGTCAATCATCTATCGGGACTAATGGTTTTATATACATAGAAGATAGACGATTATTGGCAATTGGTTCGCAAGGAAAGCAATCTCAATTTAACAAAAATGTTGAAAATATTGAAAAAAAAGTCATTTGAATGCTGAAGTTTGTACAATTGAAATGCGCCAGCGATTACTCAGAATGACATGAACTGACTTACTTATAGTCACAGAATGGATTTGCTTTGATTATAAACTTGCTTAAGTCATTGTTAATCATTTTTGTACTAACTGAAGAACGTGCCAGTTTCAAATTAAAATTACTGCGTTTGACAATAAATTACAATTTATTGTTATATGCAATCAAATGTTCAAAACTTAATACCAACGAGATTTCTATATTTATTATGAAATAAAAGTAATAATAATATTTCTGCATTTGTGCCACACTACACACCACCTAGACCTTTTTGGTAAATCAAATGGCTGTCATAAATAAACGCACTGTCAAAAGGTATAAGCAAGCAAATCAATGAAGAATTTATGATACCTTCTTTAAGAACCAACAGCAACAACAACCACCAACACTTCAGTTGGGCAAACAAACTAGATCAATATTTATGTGCCTGCCTCATGCAACGAGTGCCCTGGGATCGACAGTAGCAGTCACGGATATTGTGACGGCACACAACGTTCCACCGAGCTGATAACTCGCAGTGTAAACTACGCACAATTATTGAATGCAACAGTTGCCTCCGAATTTTCTATGTACACAAGTATAAACAAAGCGTACTTCTTTACTGTAATTCCATAGCAAATCAATGGGCAAATGAAAGGATTGCCCCAACAAAAGCGTCCAAAGCTTCTTGCATTTAAATATTCACATAACATGCATTAATCTGTTTGTGTATCCATCGAACGAACACCGTACCGTCCCCAAGTTATCAGTACCCCCGGCTACTTTACAACGGCAATCGCTTCTTGTCAAAAGCGACGCGGCCAGTTGGCGGCACTGTTGCCGTTGCTGGCGTCGTCCGGCGCCAGCGATATCTACGCTTGTAATATTAGTTTTCGAGCATTATCGGGGATCGCTTCCACTTCATTGGAGAGACAAGACAGCCTCGGAGGTAGCAGGAGGCAATTTTCAAGCATTTTCCCGAGTGGCTTGTGCATTATTGACACGGGGGTGGTGCCGGTGGTGGTGTGAAAATACGTGAAAATACGCGGGAAGTTAAGCGCCATGGCACCACATTAAGGTGACACTGACAGTCAAAGCAAACAGTCCAGACAGTCAATGTAATTTGATAACATCGTAACTACTGTTAATTACAATTACAGGTTTACTCTGACTGTTGACTTACCCATACATTTTTTAATTGATAATTGTATGTGTGTTCACCTATCGTCGTCAATTACACTCACTGGCGTAATTCCTATACATTTTCCCATAAGTGATGGTGACGACGATATTGGAATTCACCTTTAAATCGGATGGCAAAATCGAAGTGGTTGCATCCAATCTAATGATTTCATTAGACAGGAAAAGTTAAAAAAAAATAAAGTTTGGTTTCTACGTCAAACCTAGTGCATAATTCTAAAGACAGAGTGTCGCAGAGTCACACGAGTCCTCATGTTACTTGCATGTATTTATTAAATTTATTAATTT
This sequence comes from Heteromyza rotundicornis, assembly GCA_951394025.1. Classification (NCBI taxonomy): domain Eukaryota; kingdom Metazoa; phylum Arthropoda; class Insecta; order Diptera; family Heleomyzidae; genus Heteromyza; species Heteromyza rotundicornis. The sequence goes on from OX596012.1 coordinate 46,909,304, forward strand.
TTTTATTCTAAACACTGAGTGAGTAAGTGCATTTGCCTGTCTGCACTTGTGCCACTATTATGCAGGCGCCACAACATTTGCCTTGCCTTGCCATGCTGCAGTGTCAACTGATCGAAGTTGTAATGCAAGGGCTTAAGTGGTCTTATTGCAGGCGTTTTGCGTTCTGCGTTCTGCTTCCACAACTGAATTGATAAACTGCTCTAATTCAAATGTAAATATGAAAAAATTATATTTCAATTAAAAATAAATTGTTTTAATTGCTCTCTAAACATAATGTAAAATTTTAAGTACACAAATGTCGACAATTGCTAAAAGCTACTTTAGTTACTCGCCGCACTTCAAATTACATGCATGCCAGCTCATGCAGCGTTTTGAATGCAAGAAAACGTTCTGAAATTAAACACATTTGAAAGTACACATTTCAAGTCCCCGAAACATTAATAAATTATGTGTATGTATGTATGTACTATAAACAGTTTTGTATAAATCAAAATAAAAACAATATTTTCTGACTTTGACCGTTTGATTGATCACTTTCACGGCTACTTGACACACAATCAGACTTACACTTGAATATTGCCCGTTCTTGCGTTATTTCCATGGTGCCACATGATTTGGCTATAAACTAGAATTTATAGCACATCTACAAAAAAGTATGTTTTCGTTTCTTATCGGCCCATAAAAATCTTGGCAATACAAAACAAAATCACATATTTTTCGTCTGACAAGCCCTCATGATTGCATTTGGTTGGAGTTTGGATTTGCGCTAGCTGCCACATAAATACAGTTGCGAAAGTATTTCAATTACCGACTCTTCTATTAATGCAGACATATGGTAATCTCATGGAAAATAATTTAGACTCCAGACTAGAACACGGTGGCGGGGGCGGGGGCATTTAATTTCGTACAAAATGACTCATCAAAGGATCGTTTTGTTGACAAAATTTGACAAGTGGCAAATGATATTTGCAACGACAAAAGCAACTGGTATCATAGCTCAAGGCTCAATTTTTATCGACTAATTTTTTGGCCATAGACAAGAGCCTACCGCCACTAAAAAATTATAATGGTTGAATACTACATCTCCTCCAACTAGTTATTAGTTTGTGGTTGAAGGACCCGGTCGAAAAAGGGGTTAGTCCACTTTTTTGAAAAAGTTTTTGTGGTTGTGGGTTACATGGTTGGAGTACTTTGCTTTAAGTGTGCCCTCTAACCTAACCTAACCTAACCTAACCTAACCTAACCTAACCTAACCTAACCTAACCTAACCTAACCTAACCTAACCTAACCTAACCTAACCTAACCTAACCTAACCTAACCTAACCTAACCTAACCTAACCTAACCTAACCTAACCTAACCTAACCTAACCTAACCTAACCTAACCTAACCTAACCTAACCTAACCTAACCTAACCTAACCTAACCTAACCTAACCTAACCTAACCTAACCTAACCTAACCTAACCTAACCTAACCTAACCTAACCTAACCTAACCTAACCTAACCTAACCTAACCTAACCTAACCTAACCTAACCTAACCTAACCTAACCTAACCTAACCTAACCTAACCTAACCTAACCTAACCTAACCTAACCTAACCTAACCTAACCTAACCTAACCTAACCTAACCTAACCTAACCTAACCTAACCTAACCTAACCTAACCTAACCTAACCTAACCTAACCTAACCTAACCTAACCTAACCTAACCTAACCTAACCTAACCTAACCTAACCTAACCTAACCTAACCTAACCTAACCTAAACTAAGCTAACCTAACCTAACCTATCCGATTCCTTACTTCTAATAGGGTTCAGTCGCAAAAGCAATTTAACGGTAAATCGAAAGAAATGTATTCCGAATACACCTTTTTTCGTATTTTCTGATTTCAATACAAGAAAATGTTTTCATACTCTTGCCAATATACTTTTTCAATCTTCCACTGATGCCATTAATGTTCTACACCAAAAAACTTGCAAGTGTAAATGTGTGCAATGTGTACAATTCTAGTCTATTATTTGCTTGTGAAAAATCTTTTAAAATCATAAGAAAAAAATGCGAACACACACACAGATTATCTTTTATGTCTAAAGTCACCCACATTGTAGGCATAATCCTAATATTTTCAAACAAACTAATTTAATCCTATTAAATCCTTCTATGAAAAACCAAATATTATTTTCATCATCGTCAGCTTTAGCCACGGGGCGCACGTCAAATTATAAGTAAAATGCAAAATCATGTTAGGCCCAAGGAGAAAACAAAAAGAATTACCTGCAACACAAAATGTTCTCTTCCCAAAATGAAAAAAAAACCCAAACAAATATTACTGCAAAACATTCAAGCACACCTCAGAATTCATATTCAAAGATCACACACTGATTCACAGTGACAGCGATCATCACTGAAAATCACTCAAAACCACGAAAACTAACAAACAATTCTTCCCATTCCGTTTTGCCTTGCAGCACCGAAACTACCTGCCAGCATACATGATTACCAGCTCAGCGGACAGCAACTTGACATTTGCCGCAACAGCGGTTTGTCCGGTCACCACCAGTCGCCGAATGCCCTGATGCTAGTGGGCAACAGCAACAGTCCCGGTCTGGGCAACAGCGCCAGCCTGGGCATGGCCGGCATGAACAGTTGTAGCCTGAACGCCACGAACAATTCGGGACGCACCAATTTCACCAACAAACAATTGACCGAATTGGAGAAGGAGTTTCACTTCAATCGCTACTTGACACGCGCGCGACGAATCGAAATCGCAAATACGCTGCAGCTGAACGAGACGCAGGTGAGTTAATGCACATACACATTTGAAGAATTGCATACAAGTTTCTGTGTAGACAACCGATCGTACAGTTTGACATTTGTATTTGCATAAATATTAGGGGAATTCCGTCTTTGAAGTTTAGGTTGCAGTAGGTTGTTGAAGAACTACGATAGCAACTGGACTATTGGGATGACTGTTAGGAGATTTTTTATACGTGGATATCCCTTCGCCTTTTTTAGAGACCTTGAATGATTAGAAGTAAAAATTTCAATGTCGTTGTCTTGAGAGAAGCTTTTACAAATTTACATTACATATTTACCAAGTACGTATAGTGTGACATACCCAGTTTCAAGTTATGTATTAGTACACTCTTTTTTAAGTTTTTTGGTTTCTTCTAAATTTAGTTTTTCGGGTTGTTTTTGATATCGGCATTTAGATGGCGGCCGTGGAGCAATGGCAAAGAACCCTGCTTCACGAACGGAAGGCATCGAATCCGAAATTGTTGGCGCATCCTGGCAGGTCAATAGCTTAATTCACAATTATCCACCATAGTAACAAATTGAGGGTTCATTGCCCCCCCCCCCTGGTTTTTGGCAAAAACATAATTTTACCACATCTTAGGACTCAAGCCGAAATGAATATTAATACCTAGATAATTTAAATCTTGCATTTATTGAACAGCAACAAACCAAATAGCTATAGTGGTTTAGGCTATAGTGGTTAACACCTCTGCTTCACGATCGGAAGGTATCGGGTTCGACTCTCACCTGGGGCAAAAGCAGAAATTAGTTTTCTGTTTTTCTGTGTAGACAGCCACTGTCTCGCCAAGTACTGGCAATCTTGCGAGAGTAACCTGCCATGCAAAAGATTCTTTGGGTGTCCCACCGTTCGGAACAGCCATTGAACTTATGAAGCTCGGCCAAGACCCCTTGTAGTGCCAAATATATATGTATGTGTACAATGTACATGTTTCAGTCAAGCCATTTTGTTTTTGGAATACATTCACAATCTACTCTTTTAATCTGTTACACACGTGCTCGTGAAAACCCTTTACATTTATGTGAACATACACAAACTTGTCTTTGGCTATAGTTAATTTGCATTTATTCAACCAACAGGTCAAAATATGGTTTCAAAATCGTCGCATGAAGCAAAAGAAGCGCGTCAAAGAAGGACTCATTCCAGCCGATATACTTAACACACAACATGCAACTGTTGCAAGCACGCCTGCACCACAAACACCAACAACCGTGCAAAGCCCAAACAATAACGCCGGAAACAGTGCAGCAACAACCGCCAATAGCGGCAGCAACATTCCTGCCAACAACAGCAACGTAGAATGCAATCTAGCCGCGTGCAGCGACAACAGCCGTGAGTCGAACTGAACAATTGCAGCCGAAGTTGCGATTGCGATTTCGATAGTTTTGCCAAATGACAAATACATTTATATGGTAATTTCATGGAATGCAAGAGGCATTTGCTCATTTGGCTGTGATAACATTTAAAAGTGAACAATTCGAACATAAACTGTCTAGTAAATACTAAGCGCTATTAAGTATATTCTTAGAACTGTACAAAAATCAAAAGAAAAAAGGGGATCGTGAAAACTGTGCCATTTCGGCGGGGGTACATTTATCCACCAGTTGCTTTGTAAATATCGTACACAACTATATATATAAGATGAAGCATATGCAAATATATTATATAATTACCAACTCAGGGTTATTCAGAAAAATAGCGCAAATTCTTTAGCCTAAGTAAACGTTTTCAAAATAATCAAAATAGAACAAAATGAAAATATTCACACTTATTGTATAAGTACTTTCCTCTAATTTGTAATTATTTAATACACATTTCTGTACATACTATGTATTACACATACATACATACTTATGTTATTTTCACTACAAATTCTCGCTTTTTCGTTTGTTCGCTAATGAAGATGTATAATTATAATATAAACGCGTTCATGGAGCTATTATGTTAAGCGGGTGTTGTAGAACAAAAACTAGTCCTAAAGATAATGAAATTGTATGTTTAATTGTGAAGCATAAAATATAGAAAATGCATCAATTGTTTAAAAAATAAATTATGGTTTTAATTACATTCGATTGCCATCGCCGATTGAGCTGCAGCAGGTGAGTAAATTTCAGTCTGGCAGCGCAATAGGTGCTTGAACATGCAAAAATTTCAACATCAAATTCGAAATCTTACTTTTTAAAACCACGAAAATATAAGGAAGCAATAGTTATGACATAATAGCCACAAAGCAAAATGGAAACAAATAGTGGGTTTATTCAGACCGTGCTTTTAGTGAAGAGAAACAACAAATTGTTCCGTATTTTAAGTACAGCTTTTTTTCATATTTTTAGCAGCTCACCAGAGAGAGTATTTCGTTGATTGTGTGGCTGCAATGTGAGCTGTTCAACGAATTGTTGTAAGTCTCTTTGAGATTTTCACATAAATAAGCTCCGTGCAGGATATCGGGCAAGTCTAGGAGTATTCTAAGGACTACTCCTCTTGTAATTGAAACTAGTCCCAACTCCATACACAAAAACTGGTGTCATTGGAGCAAGTCAATATCTAAAAATGCAATCTTTCGTTTTTAGTTATATTTTAGGGTCAATGTGGGAGCTTACATACGCCCGATATTTGAGCCAGCTTGTGAGTATATTTGGTGCTGTTATAGTGCAGAGCATAACGCTGATGGTTGAACGGCTCGAGGACATAAGTAAAGGATATCGTGTGGTTCCAAGATGTAGGCCCAACCATTCGTTGGAACTCCCGACCGTTTGTTGTGAGTTTACTGGTCAATTTATTTGCTGGATTAACCTCAGAGCTTGGGGCGTAATTTAGACATATGGTATAATGAGATATATGTATAAATAGTAGGGATGTCAATTTTCGAGACCTTTGCCAATCCCGGGATTTTCGGGATTTAAAAATGCAATCCCGGGATCCCGGGATTAGTCCCGGGATTTGGATTTTTTTCAATTCAACCAAAAATTAGTATAAAAATGTTATATTACATCGAATTGAATAGCTTTTAATCTCTTACTTATATAAAATTCTTTGTGAGTTTGTAGGTTTGTAGGTTTGTTGGTTTGTATGTATGTATGTATGTTTGTTCCCTTATAACTCAAGAAATACTTGACCGATTTTAATGAAACACATACCAAAATGTAGGTAATGTCATTGATCTCATCATAGGCTATAGGCCATTTCATTAAATTTGGGCGTTCGAGGTGGGCGTGGCAAATATTTTTCTAAAATGCTATAATTTATGCAGTGTTTAACCGATTTCGCTGAAATTTTATATGTGATTTTGGGGGATGAATGGGTAGCATGTTGATTCTGAAAATATGCGGTCCGCCCACTGCCACGCCCTAAAATTTTTAAAGCTCTGTAACTCGGCTCCTATTCAAGGGATTTCGGTGAAATTTTGGATTTGATGCTGGGAGGTGAATGGGCAGAGGGATGACTTGCAAAATCTATTTTTATTTCAGCTGCTTAAATAATACATATAACATTTCTACGTTAACATGAAATTACAAAATGATTGCTAGCGAAGCTGTGGGTATAAGCTAGTATACTATAAATTAATATAATATAAATTGTGCAAATAATCTAACAATATTTAAGGTTTTTATTGGATATTTTTGAAATTGAATTTTTAACACCTCTGATTCGGAATATTAGAGCAAAGTTTGAATAACTTTAAAATATGTAAAATAAAATACTGATTGGAATCGATTTGGTCTTTGGAATCTTGGGTTTCCGGTCAGAATAAAATTATTTTAAAAATTTGTCGTTTGTCCACATTTCTTGACCAACTCTTGAATGGAATATTTTGTCATACATTTTAATATACGGAACTGGAACTTGTATTTCATGTCCCGGACAAAGTTCAATGTATTTTTTGATCCCATTAAAATTTTTTGATTTTTGGCTTTATAGTCTACTAATTTGCAAACAGTTTGGAACTTTTTTTGCACTAAATTTGTTGATGTAATGAAAGTAGTCTTTAATTTCCTTCATGCATTGATACTATCTACAATGCTTATTGTATATTTTTATAACCCTTATATTAAATTGCTTTGGGTGGACTATATATTATTATTAATATATATATTTGTCCAGGTCTGTCTGTCTGTCTGTCTTTCTGTCTGTCTGTCTGTCCCTAACGCTAACCGATTCAAAATTTACAACTCCACTTAAAAAATTTTTTTAAGTTGTTAACCTTTTTTTTTTTTAATGTTAGCTATTCTGGTGGTTTGTCCACACGACGCTGCGGTCGTGAGAAGGAACCAACCAGAGCCACTTACAAATATACACATATATTTTTTCTTATAAATGTTAGCCGCCCTGGTGAGGTATCGAACCCACAACGCTGCGATTGTAAGTAAGATGAAGTAGCGAACTAAGCGCCATAAAAACAAATAAAAATGTGAATCATTTATAAATTAAAATTCCCGAAAAAAAATACTACAAAATGAACACCTTTCTTAGAAGTCACTAAAGAAATTGTAAAAGGGGAAATCAAAACTTAAAAAAATGTATTTCTTGGAAAGCTGATTTTTGCTACAATAAAAGATTCAGATTCGGTTTTAGTACGTCAAAATACATAATACGAAAATAAAAATTGAAAAAATCCAATGAATAAAACACTTTGCAATAAAAATGATCGACAATCGGAAATAATGTTTAGCCGTAACAGGTGAAAACATTGTTAGGTGGCAACGCTAGCCTTTTGGTAATATTATTTCCTTAAAGGTGGCAATGGTAAATCAAAGCTATATTTTTGTGTGTATATACACATTCACCATACAGCTTGATGAACTACATCGCCATTAGCTCAATTTATTTTATAGCTGGCTGTGGTCAGTTGGGTAGAGCTTCCGCTTTGTCTGCGGCAGTCTTGGGTTCAAGCCCGTCACCGGTCGTATTTTTTTTTTGAATCCATTGCTTGATATTCTTTTTTTTTTTTTTAATCTTTTTTTTTAATTCTTTTTTAATGGAACAGTTCAACTTTACACAATTACATCATCAAACAAAATTTATTTCTATTCTTTACAAAATTTAATAAAAAATTACATATTTCACAAATTTCTATAAAAAAAAATTACATTTAAATTTTGAAAACATAGAAAATATTTTTGCATCTAAAATATATTTAGTAAACATTTAATTTTTTAAAATTAGTGTGTTTTTTTCCCGTGCATGGCACGGGCAAATTTACTAGTATATATATATATCTTCAAATCTGCGACGAGCTTTTTCATACACTTCCACATGAGCTAGAGAGCTGAAATTTGGAACACTGATAGAACTCCGGTGACAATGCATTCTATTAAATTTTGTGGTCCATCAGAGGCGCAGGGAGCCGTGGGGGGACTCAAACCCCTTTTTTTTAAACATGGCATAACTTCCAATTCCATCAAGCTACAATGATGAATTTGGTAGGTGGGTTCTTATTGACAAAATGAAATTTTATACCCTTTGGAAAGGGGGGTGTGGGGGCAAAGGGAAACGGGATGGAGCCAAGTTAAAGTCCTTACTTTCGTTTTTTGTAAGCTACAAGGCTGAAACATTTTACTTAGGTTCCCATTCGGGAAAAAGAGTAAAAAAAGGGGGGAAAAAGGGGGGAGAAAAAAATATTTTTTTAAAAATTAAAAGGGTAAAATAAAAAAAGAGTAAAAAACAAGTTTTTTTAAAATATAACCCTTTAACCGACTAAAAAGCAGAAAATAAATTTCCTTTAAATTAATTTCAGCAATTTCGATTTAAAATTAAGGGTTTTTGGCGACTATAAAATCTGCAAAGAAAGTAGACAAAAACCCTTAATTTTAAATCGAAATTGCTGAAATTAATTTAAAGGAAATTTATTTTCTGCTTTTTAGTCGGTTAAAGGGTTATATTTTAAAAAACTTGTTTTTTACTCTTTTTTTATTATATAACTCATATAGTTTATGTACTTGTATATCAATCCACCTTCAGCTCATTTTATTTAAATTTTTTCATTCAAACCAAATGAATAATTTTTCCAAACCAATGAATCAAATAAAACACAAGCACACGAAATCTGACATTTTCCTTCAATAAATTTCTGAACAGCTTGTTTATTTTACTGAATGCTTATCAACATTTTTTGGATGAAAAATTATGGACCTTGCTAAAACTAAACCATTCACAAAGGAATTGGTCATGATATAAAAAGTTCCTGAATTTATAAATTTTTTTTTAAATAGAATTCAATTGAATAATTTTTTGCCATTATAGACGGCATATTTTTGAAAAAATTGCTTTTAAAACTTGTCCCGAAAATCCCGGGATTAGTCAGTGCGAATTCCGGGATTTTCGGGACTAACAAAAAGGCGGGATCCCGGGATTGACATGCCTAATAAATACTCAAAGCGGCTGCTTTTTGCAGTTTTTAATACGGCAAAGTCAATAATATCTAGAGTTTTGTTCATGACGTTCATACATAACGATACCCGCTTCAAATCATAACCATGCACTGAGAAAAAAATCAAAACGAAACGTTGTCAAAACGTTCCGAACCGTTGTCAATTTCCAGCCAACACTGAATGTTCTGATTTTGACAACAAAACGTTTACATTTTTTTGAAACTGCCCATTGATGAATTGAAACGGCACATTGAGATTGAAATGTTTTTGTTTCACGACCGAAATTGTAATGTTTTGTGAATGAAATGTTAATGATTTGAGACGAATACATTTTTGTTCCACAACTTCTTTTTTTTAAATCAAATATGTTATTAATTTTTTTTATTAAATATGCAAGTTGGTGTCATGGAAAAAGCTCTACAAAAAATTCTTAAATAGTTTTAAAAAAAACTTTTTAAAACCATCCTACAGTCGAAAAACTGGGATTATTCACACATTTACTGCAAAATTATAGCATAACAGTAAAAAAAATACACCCAGAGAAATACTTACCTCGATTGAGGAAAAACGGCTATCATATTAAGGAATAAAAAAGAGTAAAAAAAAAGTTTTTTAAAATAAAACCCTTTAACCGGCTAAAAAGAAAATAAATTCCCTTTAAATTTATTTCCGCAATTTCGATTTAAAATTAAGGGTTTTTGGCTGGTTTGTTCCTAATGTCAGAATTTGAAGTGGCCACAAGACCCTTAATTTTAAATCGAAATTGGGGAAATTAATTTAAAGGGAATTTATTTTCTTTTTAGTCGGTTAAAGGGTTTTATTTTAAAAAACTTTTTTTTTACTCTTTTTTATTCCTTAATATTATAGCCGTTTTTCCTCAATCGAGGTAAGTATTTCTCTGCTTTTTAGTCGTTTAAAGGGTTATATTTTAAAAAACTTGTTTTTTACTCTTTTTTATTCTCTTCTTTTTTTTTAAAAAATGTTTACCCCTTTTTTTAATAAACCCCGCAGAATGCGAACCTAAGTACAAAATTGTAGTCCTGTAGCTTAAAATATACGAACGTTAGTCCATCCCGAACTTTAAAAAGGCACCATCCCCCTCCCCTGTATCCCCACACCCCCTTCCAAAGGGTGTAAAATTTTAGTTTGTCAGTAAGAAATACCAAATTTCGTCATTGTAGCTCGAAGGAATCGGAAGTTATACCAGGTTTAAGAAAAAGGGGTTTGAGTCCCCCCACGGCCCCTACGTTTCTGCAGGACCCCAAAATTTAATAGAATGCATTGCCACCGGAGTTCTATCAGTGCTCCAAATGTCAGCTCTCTATCTCATGTGGAAGTGTATGAAAAAGCTCGCCACAGATTTGAGGATATCCCTATATATATATATATTATATTATATTATATTATATTATATTATATTATATTATATATCCCTATATCCCTATATCCCTATATATATTATAAAACTGAGTGTGTGTCTGTCTGTATGTCTGTCTGTCTGTCTGTCTGTCTGTCTGTTTGTCCCTCAATCACGGCTAAACGGCTGTACCGATTCTCTTGAAACTTTCAGGATAAATTCTATAGGTATCGACATGTAACATAGGCTATATGCGGTAACATAGGCTATATGCGGTTAGCACGAAGTTGCATAATAACTTTTCCAAGCTTTATGCCAAATATGAGCATAATTGGACAAGGGGCGTGGCACCGCCCACACAACACGTAACTTAAATAACAGCTAATTAGGCAACTATTGGATATATTTTAATGAAATTTGGAATGGAGCTGTATAGTATGTTTACCCAGCTATGTGTCGAATATGGGAATAATTGGACAAAGGGGCGTGGCACCTCCCACACAACACATAACTTAAATACCAGCTAATTAAGCAACGATTGAATATATTCTAATGAAATTTAGCATGGAGTTGTACAGTATGTTTTCCCAGCTATGTGTCGAATATGGGAATAATTGGACAAAGGGGCGTGGCACCTCCCACACAACACATAACTTAAATACCAGCTAATTAAGCAACGATTGAATATATTCTAATGAAATTTAGCATGGAGTTGTACAGTATGTTTTCCCAGCTATGTATCGAATAAGGGAATAATTGGACAAAGGGGCGTGGCACCTCCCACACAACACATAACTTAAATACCAGCTAATTAAGCAACTATTGGATATATTTTAGTGAAATTTGGAATGGAGTTGTACTGCTATGTGTCGAATATGGGAATAATTGGACAAGGGGCGTGGCACCGCCCATACAATTTTCTACCCCATATCACGGCTTTACTGATTTTATTGAAATTTTAAGGTAAAATTTTGTTAGTAATGGAATTTGCAATAGGACATAAGAGGTTGGATTTGGACAACGGGGCGTGGCTCCTCCCATACAACAAAAAATATTATTAAAAAGTAACTTAGTAACTATCGAATATTAAGTGGTCCATGCCACAAACTGCGCCCTTGCACATTTTTTGGGTGAATCATACCGGGTGGGATTACAACTGCCACCAAGTGCTTCCTTGGACATTTTCTGGGTGGCTCATGCCGGGTGGGATTACAACTGCCACCAAGAGCGTCCTTGGACATTTTCTGGGTGGCTCATGCCGGGTGGGATTACAGCTGCCATCAAGTGCGTCCTTGGACATTTTTTGGGTGATTCAAGTCAGGTGGGATTACAGCTGCCACCAATTGCGTCCTTGGACTTTTCTTGGGTGAATCATATCAGTTGGGATTACAGCTGCCACCCAGCGCGTCTTTGGACTTTTCCTGGGTGATTCATGTCAGGTGGGATTACAGCTGCCATTAAGTGCTTCCTTAGACATTTTTTGGTTGATTCATGTCAGGTGGGATTACAGCTGCCACCCAGTGCGTCTTTGGACTTTTCTTGGGTGATTCATGTCAGGTGGGATTACATCTGCCACCAAGTGCTTCCTTGGACATTTTTTGGTTGATTCATGTCAGGTGGGATTACAGCTGCCACCCAGTGCGTCTTTGGACTTTTCTTGGGTGATTCATGTCAGGTGGGATTACATCTGCCACCAAGTGCTTCCTTGGACATTTTTTGGTTGATTCATGTCAGGTGGGATTACAGCTGCCACCCAGCGCGTCCTTGGACTTTTCTTGGCTGAATCATGCCGGGTTGGATTACAACTGCCACCAAGTGCGTCCTTGGACTTTTTTTGGCTGAATCATACCGGGTGGGATTACAGCTGCCACCAATTGCGTCCTTGGACTTTTTTGGCTGAATCATACCGGGTGGGACTACAGCTGCCACCAAGTGCGTCCTTGGAAATTTTTTGGGTGAATCATACCGGGTGGGATTACAACTGCCACCAATTGCGTCCTTGGACTTTTTTGGCTGAATCATGCCGGGTGGGATAACAACAGCCACCAATTGCGTCCTTGTACATTTTTTGGGTGGATCATGCCGGGTTGGATTACAACTGCCACCAAGTGCGTCCTTGGACTTTTTATGGGTGATTGCTACCGGGTGGGATTACAACTGGCACCAAGTTTCACGGGGGGAATAAACCATCAACTACAGCGCCATTGAAGTTGTCGCAAATTCCTATATATATTTATTTTAAAATTTTATACAACCCGTGCAACGCCGGGTATGTAACAGCTAGTATATTATAAAACTGAGTGTGTGTCTGTCTGTCTGTCTGTCTGTCTGTATGTCTGTCTGTCTGTCTGTTTGTCCCTCAATCACGGCTAAACGGCTGTACCGATTCTCTTGAAACTTTCAGGATAAATTCTATATGTATCGACATGTAACATAGGCTATATGCGGTTGGGATTGGACAAAGGGGCGTGGCACCTCCCATACAACACAAAATATGTCTTCAAGGTAATTTAGTAACTATTGAATTGAATTTGAATAAAAAATTAAATAATAAATACGAAATTTAGCACGAAGTTGCATAATAACTTTTCCAAGCTTTATGCCAAATATGAGCATAATTGGACAAGGGGCGTGGCTCCGCCCACACAACACGTAACTTAAATAACAGCTAATTAAGCAACTATTGGATATATTTTAATGAAATTTGGAATGGAGCTGTATAGTATGTTTTCCCAGCTATGTGTTGAATATGGGAATAATTGGACAAAGGGGCGTGGCACCTCCCACACAACACATAACTTAAATACCAGCTAATTAAGCAACTATTGGATATATTTTAGTGAAATTTGGAATGGAGTTGTACTGCTATGTGTCGAATATGGGAATAATTGGACAAGGGGCGTGGCACCGCCCATACAATTTTCTACCCCATATCACGGCTTTACCGATTTTATTGAAATTTTAAGGTAAAATTGTGTTAGTAATGGAATTTTCAATAGGACATAAGAGGTTGGATTTGGACAACGGGGCGTGGCACCTCCCATACAACAAAAAATATTATTAAAAAGTAACTTAGTAACTATCGAATATTAAGTGGTCCATGCCACAAACTGCGCCCTTGCACATTTTTTGGGTGAATCATACCGGGTGGGATTACAACTGCCACCAATTGCGTCCTTGGACTTTTTTTGGGTGGATCATACCGGGTGGGATTACAACTGGAACCAAATGCTTCCTTGGACATTTTTTGGGTGAATCATGCCGGGTGGGATTACACCAAAAAATGCTCCAAAAAATGGTGAAAAATACACCAAAAAATGGTGAATGATACCGGGTGGGATTACAACTGGAACCAAGTGCTTCCTTGGACATTTTTTGGGTGGCTCATGCCGGGTGGGATTACAACTGCCACCAAGAGCGTCCTTGGACATTTTTTGGGTGGATCATACCGGGTGGGATTACAACTGGAACCAAATGCTTCCTTGGACATTTTTTGGGTGAATCATGCCGGGTGGGATTACAGCGGCCACCAAGTGTGTTCTTGGACTCTTTTTTTGTGAATCATACCGGGTGGGATAACAACTGCCACCAATTGCGTCCTTGGACATTTCTTGGATGGATCTGGATTATAACTGCCGCCAAATGCGTCCTTGGACTTTTTTTGGCTGAATCATACCGGGTGGGATTACAACTGGCACGAAGTTTCACGAGGGGAATAAACCATTAACTACAGCGCCATTGAAATTGTCGCAAATTCCTATATATATTTATTTAAAAATGTTATACAACACGTGCAACGCCGGGTATGTAACAGTATATATATATATATATTTATAGTCAAGCCAAAGCAAGTTAATATAAGGGTTATAAAAAAATGATTTGAGTGAAGAAATTTCTTTAATTTAAGGAAACTTTTTTCTTTGTTTTAGAGAAAAAATCTATGAAAGGAAGAAAGTTTTCTACGATTTTAGGAAATTTTTCTATATTTTCGGAAAATTCGGAATATGTTTTGCCTTTGTTTTAAAGAAAATATTCTCTGAAAGAAAGAAATTTTTCCATAAATTTAGGAAATGTTTTTTTTATTAAAACCATATTTTTTTCATACAAGAATAACTAGTACTACTACTAATTTTACTACTACTACTAATTCTACTACTATAGTACTATACTACCAAAATGTACTAGGTCCAAAATATTATATACTCAAAGCTGGGCATTAACTAGTTAATTAGTTAATAGTTAATTAACGAAGTTAAATTTTTGGTTAACTTTTAACGTTTCAGTTAATTTCGAAAACCATTAACTTTTTCAGTTAGCTAAGTTAAATTTCTTCGATTAACTAGCATTAGTTAACTTTACAACGAAATATTATTGAATGTAAAAAAAATTTAAATTAAGAATTTATACTATTTTCGAACTGATTTAAAAATTATTTCACAAAACAATTACATACACAGGCCGGTATATTTTGAAGTGTTCTATTTTTTGTATGAATGAACCTTTCTAAGCACAATCTAAACTCATCACGTGAGGTTTACATCGTCAGGATGTTTACATCGTATTTTCCATTTCTCAAATTTCTCAAAATGGCGAAAAACTAAGAACGCCATTGTGTTTAGAATGGCCTGTGACATTTGTTCTTAACCAAACTTCATTCGTTTCCTTCCTATTATTTAATATTCTAATAAAATTTGTATGCCTTTATGTGAATATAAAAAAATGGTTTCATACTCAAAATTTCACTTTTGATACAAATTTTTATCATTTATTTTAAAGCAAATTTTCATATAGAAGGCTGAAACCGATCGGAAAAAGGGTATGTGAGGGCAGGCATTTGAATTGAATATAGTTAAAATGTTTTTTAAAGTGCCTTGTGTACTATTTAATTTAACTTTAAACGAAGTTAACTTTTTAACGAAATTAACTTTTTAATTTAACGAAGTTAAATTTTTGATTAACTTTGCCCAGCTTTGTTATATACTATATATATCATACATTTTTTTTTACTATTTGTATTACATACTTTTATTCGGTAGTTTTTGTATACATTAATATGTATATCAAATTTTGAAATTTTTAAATGTTTTGTGCGTCGAATGATAAATTCAAATTTCCCAACATTGCAGTAAAGGGTATCTTCAAATTGATCACCATGGTTGCAAGTAATGACAAAATTTTTACTCATTTCAAGGAAAATTTATTCAAACCAGAGAAATTTTTATTCAAACGAGAGGAATTTTTTTGAGGAAACTTTTTCTTTGTTTTTGGGATGTGTTGTTTTCGGAGTGTGCCCATTAATGAATTGAAACGGCACATTGATGAATTGAGACGCAAATGTTGTTGTTTCAAGACTGACAATTTTTCTTTTGCGACTGAAATGTTTATGATTTCATGAATTGAAAATACAAAAAAAGGTTATTGCAAAGGCCTATTTTTAGGACTAACTAAAAAAAATTTGAATTTCGAATTAAATTTCAATTTATATCTTTTTTACTCTAAATTATTTTTTTAAACAACGTTGTTGATATTTCATTGTTATATTTTAATCTCTATTTAGCACAGAATTGAAGGAGCAAGCGGTTTGTGTCAAAAATTTCAATGTTGACTTTTTGGCAAAAGTGAAGTGGATAGGAACGTCTCTTGCCCATAATCCCTCCCAAATATAAGTATTGATAGTTTCTAATCTGAATTTTTATTTAACATTTCCGGATAGTTTGCTTCGAAATTCATCTAATTCATGACAGTCTCTAATTTAAACCCTTTGGACTTTACAATTTCAATTCATAATGTCTAAAGAAACCTAAGTAGTTAGGTGATTTTAATTTTGAATCGGCGTACTTGTGGAAATTTACAAAATTTCCAATAAATTTTTTTATTATTTCCGTTTACAAACAAAAACGTTGTGCAAAAATATTTTTTTTTTTTAATTTTAACCAGGGTGGAATTTTAAAACTTTTTTGAAGAAATTTTTTTGGCCATATAATTTTTTTTTTCAGTTTTATAAAAAAAGTGGCTTAGAACCGAGGAGTTTAAGACTGCAACTCTGTACTCTTTTCTACTCAAGAGAATCTGGTAACATTAGGTATGGGTATATTCACTTTGGTATGTATTCTTGATCAGCGTCTTGATTTAGCCCTAGCCGTCTGTCCATCTGTCCATCTGACCGTTTGTCCGTCTGTCCGCCCTCTTTTCTTGTAAACACGATTGCAGGAGATAGAAGAAAGCTAGGAATCCCAAATTTTGGATTTATCCTTTTTAGGCCCTAGAAGGAGTTGCAAATGGGCGGAATCGATCGACTGCCACGCCTACCTCCCATATAAGTGAAAATCGTGTTTTCACTTATATTCCGCCTAACTAGTTCCAAATTTCGAAGTTCGAATTTGATCTCGGAATTTCAAAATTCAAAATGACGGATCCAAAAAGGCGAACGAAATTGTAAGATTCATCAAAATAGTATGAAATTTTGTATAGGTGGGTTTTTGGGTTCGCTGATTTCGAATTTGATGTCGGAATTTCAAAATTCAAAATGGCGGACTCAATATTGCGACTGAAATTTTAAGATTTCATCAAAATAGTATGAAATTTGGGATTTTTGGGGTTAGTAATTTCGAATTTGATGTTGAAATTTCCAAATTAAAGATGACGGAGCTTTGACCGACTGAAACTTACTCACTTGTTTTATATGAAAAAAGAGATGAAATCCACAAAATTGAAAAAAAAAATGCCATTTTCAAAAGTGCGGAAATTTTTTCTAATTGACATTAATGTTGTTACCCTATTAGCACATGCAATATATTTCAAAGAAGAACAAGCTGAGTTTGTTGCATAAAAGTTTTAATGCTACAAAAAAAACATAAATCGTAAATTTTGCAACATAAAAAGTTGCAAAAAAGTTGCAAATATGTTTTCTACAACATAAGTCCGAAGTTGCATAGATGTTGCTTAATTGTTGCATTTCTATACATTTGCAACATAAGTGGGCGTAGCCTATGTTTTCATAGATATGTTGTAGTTATTTTGTTAATTGTAAAGAAGAAAAGACAATGTTCGCATTGAAAAAAAAACAAAATGAATAAAAATATTTCTTTTACCCAAAAAGACAAAGTGTTATGAAAAAAGTAAAAAGAAAAGGAAATTGGATGAAAAAAGAAACTATTATTAAAGAGGGTGACTTGTGCTTTTGTACTGTCATTCTATTACAAGATATCGCCTTTATTCCGTTCACAGATATTTGGCCCGACGCAAGACGTCACTAGGCATTTCTTGTCACTTTGGCAGAAGAATACTAATGACAAGAAAATTTCTAAATAAGCATCTTTCTGTCCACGTTGACTTTCAGAAAAAGAAATAGCTGTTCGAAAGAAAAGAAGTTCCAGTGACGTCACGACAAAATAGTGATTAAAAAGCGCTAACGAGAAGGCGATTCCATTTTGATGTTTTACAGATGTTGCAAAAGAGCATTTTTAACAAAAAAAAAGTTTAATTATAGTTCATGAAACATAAAAAAAAAGTTTCTGCAACTTTAAAATCCATAGTAAAATATTTCTACCTGAAAATTTCAATTTTGCTTATAATTTTTTTTGGTTATAAAATTAATAAATATGATTAAGAAACGTTTGAGCATGATATTTATAAGATCCGGGAAAAAAATGTTATCAAATAGGACGATGTTTACAGTAATAACTTCAGTGTTTTAAATTTAGTTTACGCATATCGAGCTTACGCTTCTAAAGTTGTCATTAAAAATAGGGTAACACCGAAAAACTTTGTTTTTTCTCTTCTAAGAGTTTTTTCTAGTGTTTTTATCCTTCTGAAAATGTAGGAATATCATATTTTGATCCGGTAGCATACTTTAGGGGATTGGGACGAAAGAAAATCTCAATTTGAAAAGTAGCTTATCATAGAAATAAGTACGATCATATTTGAATTTAAAATGGGTGGTTTTCTGTTTGTAGGTATTATTGAAGTTTCATAAAACTTCTAAAAGCGATAACGTGTATTGATGCGGTAACTTAACAAACCGATTGTCGCATGTGACAATTGCAATTCATCAAAAGGACTTTGCAGAAATTTTCTTTGAAGTTATTTTATTTGTTGTTTAGAGATACTACCTCGAAGCAAAATGTAATCTTCACGAAATTCATCAAGTATTACTAAAACTCGAACGGTTTAAAGACTGATAAAGTGACGATATGATTAATTACGTTTTAATGCCACAATATAAATTGTCCAAAGGAACCTACATGCTCGACATATATTATGAAAAAATAAAAAACTGCCGATGTGATAGAATTTTTTAGTTTTGCGCTTACCATAAGTCGTTAGATTGCACACGCTTTTAAAGAAATAATAAACATCTAACTTAGGAACCGTTGAATCGGTTATAATATGCCAGGTATAATGGATGGCGACGGCCGCAAGAAAAGCATCTGTTGTGTGAAAAACCATGGAGGCAGTTTAATGGACTAGGTATAATGGACGGTGAAGGGACGGAGACGGGACGTGGCCTATCGTAGGAAACGTGGAGGTGGTTATTAGACCGTATCACCTTAGAGAGGGAACAAAAAATTTAACCGCACACCATCTAATTTAAAGCAAAATTTATAAGGAGATTCCGAAAATTTTTTTTTGGCCGATCGTAGAGGTAGCGCATCGACATATTTCTTCATATTGTCTCTATTTATGATCCGATTTTAATGTATAATATATCAAAATTTTTGAAAATTTTTAAAAAGGGACAAAAAGGGGAATTTGTCATAAAAAGTTGGCACACATTTTTATACCCCCACACTCACTGTGGCAGGGTATACTCACTTTGTCACAACGTTTGTAACGCCCATAAGGAGGCGTGTCGGGTATGGAAAAGTATATATATTCTTGATCAGTATCACCTCCTGAGTCGATTTAGCGATGTCCGTCTGTCTGTCCGTCTGTCCGTCCGCACGATAGCGGTCGCAGTTTTGGAGATATCGACTTGAAACTTTGGGTACATGTTTTTCTCGTGAATACTGAGATCAAGTTCGAGAATCAGCCAAATCGGACAAAAACTGGGCGTGGCTCCCATACACCGAAAAAAAAGGTAAAAATTTTTTATTGTTGTATTTGATTGGAAATGTTTAGAAACGTATTTTTGACATGGTCCGAGGTTCCGAAGCCACATATATAAGGGTCTAAATGGGGTCTTGAGACCAATTTTTTTTTTGTGGATTTAATTGGAAACTTTTAGAAATGGATTTTGGACATGGTCCGGGCTCCAAAACCACCTATAATTGGCTCAAAATAGGGTCTTGAGACCACATTTTTATATGTTCGAGGTACTTCTTCCTGCTGTGTGGGGGTATTTCAACTTCGGTATAGCCGAAGATAGTCCACTCTCTAGTTTCAATGTATTTTAAAACCATTTCCAAAACAAGCGTTATCAGATTTCGAAAAAAAAGTTATTTATCTGTACCGTTTTCCATCTTCTAAGAGTTGCATTCAATTACCATGTTTTTCTTGCTACAAATAATAAATTCACCTAAACTCGAATGTCAATAAAGGGTCTGTGCTAATTGATAAATCGCCCCCCTCCCATCGCAAAATTATCGTAAGTGGTACTTTTTTCGAAGCCCGTGTTTTTATTCCAAATGGTTCCTTAGCATGTGCTGCATCTTTTCACATTCTTAGAATATGCAAAATATACATGAAACAGTAAAAAAATAATCTGTCAATTTTATCGTATCTCATTGTTTCCATACAAAATTCATCGGCAAAAAACATATATGTAATACTTCTATATTGCCAGTATCCTATCTCTGCAATGTGTTTTGAGCTCACTGTAAGAGCGAAATAGCAAGCATTGAATTTTGTATTAGTTTGACAGAGAAATCCGAACAGCGAATGTACTTTTTCATACATTTTGTCTCTTGATGAATGTACTTTTACTATACTGGCAATATAGAAGTTTTACATATATGGCAAAAAAATACAAAACACCGTCTCCAGTAAATTTCAAAAACCACACATTCGCAAAAATTTGCGATTAGGGACGATATATTTAGAAGCAAAAATGTAAGTTAAACATAATTTTCGCGAGGTGTGTTAACATTTCATTTTAGCTGTGCCAAACGAAAGTGAAATTTTGAAACAAGAAAATTCTGACATATCACAAATAAAAGCCCTGTCGCGGCGAGAAATTTTGACGGTTTATCGACAAATTCTGACACTATTGTGGTGAATTTTGTTGTGAATATTTAAAAGTACCTTAAACATACAAACATTTTGTCTCAAGACCCCATTTTTAGAGCCTCGGACCATGTCCAAAATCCATTAAGAAAAATTTCCAATTAAATCCACCAAAAAAAAATTGGTCTCAAGGCGCCATATATATTGACAGGATATCTAGTCAAAAAATGTCAGATTTCGAAAGTGTTCTGATATCCTTTAAAATGAGATACAGGCTGTAAATTTACGTTGTCAATTTCCAAAGATATGAAAGTACTAAAATTTTGTATTACATTTTTTTTCTTTAGACTCTAATATAAAAAACTGTACGAGATATACAAATTCTATGTTAAGCATTCTAAATCTTTTAAGAAGCAATAGGTCTGATCTTTGGAGTATGTAAAATTATATGGACTTTGGCGAATCCTTTTAATTTTATACCCAATATGCAAAATGCTCTTGTTTAGACTCTAATTTGAAAAATTAGACGAGGTAGAGAAATTCTGTGAACACCATCTGGTTCAGCATCAAAAAATCTTTAAGGATCAATAGGTTTGGTTTTTGGAGCACCAAGTTATATTTCAATGTAACTTAGAGAATAAATATACTTCAAAAAAATTAATGGTACTAAACTAAACCGTTCATATATTAAAAACAAGTAATAGGAAAAATGTAATAAATAGCTTGTTGTGAAGGTAAATGACATAAACAGATTAGCTTAAAAAGGATTAGCCTATTTTTGATTAATTTTGGAAATTTTTCCACTCTTTGATCCTGAATTCCTCAAAAACTTGACATGATGAAAAAATTGTGAACGCCATCATGTTGAGTGTTAAATATCCCTTAAGAAAAGTTAACTTTGGTTTATGGAGTCTCAGAACGTTTAAATTTAGCAGGGTAGTGCTATTTATAATCAAATAGTTTTAAAGATAATTAAATGAAGTTTCCACAAAGTGCAACCTTGTTGTTTTAAAATTTCAAAAGTTCTATATTCTCCACTTGTCATAATTTGTAGTTGCCTCTGAATAATTTGTAGATCGCACGAACGAACGCAACTTTAGTTGCGTAGTCTAATCGCAAACAAAATTTCGTTCGCACAACCGTTTACACTGAATATATATGTTCCCTCTGGACTGTAAACATGTTCCCTCTGGACTGTAAACATGTTCTCTGGCTGGCGAATGTTTTCGGCAACATATATGTTCCCGAACACGCCAGAGTTTGCCGGAAAATTTTGAACAACCCAAAGATCGCTAACCGGGCGTTTACACCGACGAATGAACGGCATTTTGATCGCGAGTTCGTGGGATCTAAATGCACCTTGAGCTAGTGGAAACCTTGACATTTGATATTCACCACAATAGTGTCAGAACTTTTCGATGAAATGTAACTAACATTTTTGGACGTATATAACTCAAAGAAAAAAAATTCTTTTACGAGGTATCAACTTATGACCATTTCAATTGGCACAGAGCAGTGATGCCAAATTGAGGGTAATTTCTCTTTTTGAGGGATTTTTTGTACTTTTTGGTACTTTTTGTATCCATTTGAAGAAAAAAATAGGTTTTTTAACTTTAATTCTTTTTTATATATTTATACTTATATATAAGTTTTTTTATTATAAATGATGCAGTTTTGTTCCTTGGAAAAGATACTTTGTCAATAATTTTTTATCTACGATGAACATTTTTTCCTATAAATCCGATTTTTTGAACTCGCATCTGATTTTCTCATATAAGAATTCATTCATGAAATGCTAAAAAAATTAAGGCCACTTTTCATCTTTAAAAAAATTATATACCTGTATGATAAATTCCGAGACATTTTCACAAAATTGTTTATGACTCCATTATTGCCAAATTCCCAATTTATATGTTTTAAAACAAATTTTTGTTAATTAAATTTGTGTTATTTTGTGGCGGAATTGTGTGTGGGAATTTTCGTGGGTATTTTTTGTTGTCCGTTGTGGGAAAAAAGGGTTTTTATTTTATTTTTGTGGGAGATTTCGAGTCCTTGGCATCACTGTCCCAATGTGCCATTGACAAACAAATTCCCCAGTAGGTGGCAAGCCTGTTTCACCAACTTTGGGTTTTCACAATTCTGACATTCGTCTTTTCTACGGTTTGGCATATCTTCGTTTTTTGTTCGTCGTTCTTGTTGGTTCGTTTTGTGTGCGAATTTTGTAAAAAATAATATTAAATTCCGTCGTTTTATAGGTGAGTTGAGTTTAACATTAAAATGTTATGCGAAAGTTTGATTGAAGGTATTGTTGTACAGTTAGGAATATTGAAAATTAGCCAGACACACTCTTGTATCGTGCTATCATTAGTTGCCACAAAATCTTTTGTTCGATTAATCACCGGAAAATTATTGCACTCGTA
Source organism: Heteromyza rotundicornis (assembly GCA_951394025.1). NCBI lineage: Eukaryota > Metazoa > Arthropoda > Insecta > Diptera > Heleomyzidae > Heteromyza > Heteromyza rotundicornis. The sequence continues at coordinate 46,932,427 of OX596012.1, forward strand.
TTTCGTCACACTCCTTTTTTCCAATCCAGGGTCTAGGTTCAATCTACCCGGCGACTGGCAACGCATTGCATCCGTCCATAACTTGTAGAGGTTGTAAATTTTCCATTATTCCCTTTCGATGCGCATTGGCGCTTTCGTCAGCTTTTGGGCCAAGGGAGGCGGGTGGAGAAGAGCATTGTCTATTACTCACAATCTGCCTTTCTGTACTTTGTATTGTTTTTTATTTCGCATTTCGTATTTAGTTTTTTTTAGTTTCCATTTTAAATTCAATGACGAAATTCCTCATTCCGGTTATGAAAGGGGTCAGCCAGACGCAAGAGGGGTTTGTTTTGGTTTTGTTTCGCGAGGGAAAATATGATAAACACCAGAGTATAAGAAATTCGGTTAATATAAGTAAATCATTGTTTTCGTAGTTTTAAGGCGCCAAATAGTGTAAGTACAAGTTTTATTCCATCGCAATTCATAAATTATTTTTCTATTATATGAAAACCGTTCAAACGGAATGAATTGGATAAGCTCCCTGGAAGTTCTTCGAATTTCTAGGCGAGATAATATTTTAAATCATCAACTCGATTCCAACTTTATCTAAACACAAGCCCTTTAATATTTAGATTCAACATGGACTTTGCAAGTGTCCTCAGCAAAAGCGAACCACATCAGCGCACCATAATACACCTGGACATGGACTACTTCTATGCGCAGGTGGAGGAGATACGCGATCCAACATTACGTGCGCGTCCAGTAGGAGTGCAACAGAAGAACATCGTGGTCACTTGCAATTACAATGCCCGACAGTTCGGTGTAACGAAACTGATGTTGATCACAGAAGCGAAGCGCCTCTGCCCTACTTTGGTGCTGGTGAAAGGTGAAGATTTGACGCCTTATCGACAGATGTCGCAGCGCATCTTCGAGCTGTTGCTCAACTACACGCCCGCCGTGGAGAAGCTCGGATTCGATGAGAACTTCATGGACGTGACCGCCCTAGTGCAGACACGAGAACAGAAACGCGACGAGCCCAGCGGTGATGGTCAAGGCGGTGAAGTGATTGGGCACGTCTACCCGGCCGATGGGGCCACGCTAAATGCGTGCGACTGTGGCTGTGCACAGCGCCTGGCCATTGGTACAAGGATTGCAAAGGAGATGCGCGATGAGTTGCAAGCTAAACTGGGCATCACCTGCTGCGCCGGCGTCTCGTACAACAAACTACTGGCGAAGCTAGTGGGTGCCCAAAATAAGCCCAACAAGCAGACCGTCCTGGTGTCCACCCACACCGAGCAGTTCATGCGCGAGTTGCGTGATTTGCATCGCGTTACCGGCATCGGTCAGAAGACCGACTCCTTGCTACTGGAGAGCGGCATTGCTAATGTGGAGCAGTTGCAACATTGCGACATGGACTTTCTTCGCAAGAAATTTGGCTTCGAAACGGCTACGAAATTGAAGGATCTCTCATTCGGGCGGGATACAAGCATTGTGAGGGCGACTGGCAAGCCGAAGAGTATTGGTCTGGAGGATTCGTGTCGACCGATATCAGTGCGTACTGATGTGGAGGAGCGCTTCCGTTTATTGCTAATGCGCTTGGTCGAACAGGTGAGGACATAAATTAAATTCAAAATGTTTCTCACACCAATAATTGATTGGATTTGTTTTCGGACATGTTATAGTAGAAATATTGGTGCTTTTGAAAAGGTCTCTTAGACCCCTTTCGAATAAGTACCAGGACACGTTTATCCGCAAAGTGCATATCGCAAAAATTATTTCTTAAAAGATATCCTAAAAAATGTATTTACTACAAGAAGTTTTCTGATTAAAAACGCCCACGAGCAGAGGCGGCGCTTTGTCCCCTTAATCCGGAACAGCCAGTGTTTTGGTTGCAAACCTAATATAGCAGGTTGGTTTTTTCATATCAAAAACAAACAAAAAATTAAGAGACAAGGTTTTTAGTTGCTCATTTCTTCATAATAAAAAAAAACCCAAAATACGCCTAGTGTATATGGATATACCTATTTAAAACCACATTGCTGCTACCAAGCTGCCATTTAATATGGGGTCAAACTCCATATGAAATTGCACCTTGGTAGCTTCACCGGCGGCTTCAGGAAAACCTACTTTAACTGTCACGCTCATACAGGAAAAGATTTTTTGTATTTTTTGACTTTGAAGCCATATATGTAATACTTCTATATTGCCAGTATCCTATCTCTGCAATGTGTATTGAGCTCACTGTAAGGGCGAAATAGCCAGCATTGAATTTTGTATTAGTTTGACAGAGAAATCCGAACTGCGAATGTACTTTTTCATATATTTTGTCTCTTGATGTCAGTGAATGTACTTTCACTTGAAGCTAATTTATTTACTATTTCGTGAACATTTTGTACACGAATGAAAAGATGAAAAGATGCAGCACATGCTAAAGATTAGTTTGGAATGAACAAAAAGCATTTTTAAAAAACCACCACTTACGACAAAATGGCAATTAGGAGACGATATGTATGGGCTCACAAAATATACATTTATGTGAAAAACCACATATCAAAGTCCACAGCTGGCTTTCCACAGTAGACCTTCAACTATTACGACCATATTTTTAGCTAACATGCCACTATGGGATAGAATACAATTCTAGGGGGACAAAATACCTACAAAAAATTGTACCCTAGACTTTTTTTGAGCATAATGGTTTGATCCAAATTCTCCAATTAACATGTTTTCATATTTAAATGTCCCATGGGTTCCACGGTTTCAAGTAGGAAAGACAGCAAGTAGAAACTTCCAAAAAGTATAAAAAATAAGTGTTTTCTATTTATTATTTTGGCATATTTAAGCACAATTCGGTCCTTTAATTACAAAAACCTCAGAATTTGTTCTTCGGTTCATTAACAACAACTAGGGCTTTCAATCCCGAAGGCTTTTCGAAATCCCGGGATTTTCGGGACTGAAAATTGCAATCCCGAGATCCCGGGATTTTTCGGGATTTGATATTTTACAAGCAAAATGCATTTTAAAAAAATAAAAAAATTATTTTTATAGGTTTTATTGCAAAACTGATAGTTTTAACTTAAATAAATAAACATAAACATTAATTTCAATTTATTAAAGGTACAAATTAATGAATTTTTTTATTTTCAGTATTTGAGTTTCCGTTTCTTTAGGAAAGACACAATCCAATTCAAAATATGCTTGAATAAGGTTTCTGAAATTACTTTTGCATCAGTTTTAAATTTTCCTAAATTTTTTTAATTAGGAAATTCTTTTTTGTGCGTTTGCTAAGACTGAAAATAACAATTTTCTTCTGAAATAAATAGAGACCGACCGAAATTCGGTTTCGGTTTTTCGGCTTTTCGGCCAAAAAAAGCTGTTTCGGATTCGGCCGAAAAATAAAATATCGCTTTCGGCCAAATTTCGTTTTTGGCCGAAATTTCTATATTTCCACCGAAAATTTCAGTTTCATAGAAAAATGTAACAAATAAATAACAAAGATTACACTGATCGACAAAACTGAACTTTTTGTGTGCTAAATATACTTGATAGACAAATTCTTATGTATTTTGCACGCTGGATACGAAAATAATAATACTGAAATTTATACAGCACAAAAAATATAATTTTTGTGGCGTTTGCAGGAAAATTGTGCGTGCTGGAAAAATTTAATTAAATATTTTCGGATTTAGCGTATCAAAATACATAAGGAATAACCAAGTGGATAAAAGCGGTATGTAACACAAATTTAAGCATCGATCATAGTTTCGAAGAATCAGAAGCGACAAAGAAGACATGTCCTATCGGAGTAGATCTACTACTCTCGCGATGATTTATAAATTTCTACTCCTCTACTTCGGTAGCAGATTTTTCTACTTTCCTCAAGATATTTTCTACTACTATGGTAAGAAATCTACTCCTCAAAATATTATGTGAGTTTCATACAATGCAAAAGTACTATTCTTTCTACAAATCTGCTTCCCCGACAGAAATTTCTACTACTCTCGTAGAATTTCTAGTACTCTACGCATAAACCCATATCTATTCCCCTCTCTTGAAATCTACTACCCTGACAGTAATTTCTACTACTCTTGACTTCCACGCATTTGATAATTTGCTTCTAAATTCATCTAATTCATGATCTGAACTTAAAATGATCGGCCCATATTCATAGTCAAATTAAGCTCCAACTTAACTTTAGTAATCTACTAAGTTGACAGATAATACACTGAACTGGCAGCTACTAAGCTGGTTTTAAAGTTTAGCAGCTACTAAATTTGACTATGAATATGCGCCATCGATTTCAGCCTACTGATAAGCTTAATTATGTACCACTTTATTACATTAAAACTCACAATTGTTTCTTTTATTTTTTCGGTTTCGGCCAAAATTAAAAAAATGAAAATTCGGCCATTTCGGTTTCGGCCGAAAAAAAAAACGATTTCGGTCGGTCTCTAGAAATAAATATAAATTTATTTTTTCTTAAAGAAAAAATTTCAAGCACAAACAATGGAGTTGAAAGACTATTTCATATGTATTTTGTCACGCTGAAGCCGAATATATTTATGAAATTTCCAGCAAGCTCCATTTCGCGGTAACCGCGAAAAACGCACTTCTGGTAATTTCAGTATTATAACATTTGAACGAAAAGCACCAAATGTCTAGCATATGTCCAAGCCCCCCTATTAAAAGTTTAAAGTATATCAAACCACGGCTTAAATTTTGTCCACTGAGAATTGTATTCTATAGTGCATGCCTTTTTTTTGGAAAAAAAATCCGACTCGAGAATTACACAGAATATGTCGATATCTTAAAGCACAATCATCCTATGCCCGTTTTCATGAAAATCGAGTTATTGTCATTTTTGGACTCTAGAGAAGAAGCTGCATCAGACAGGCTATTGTGTTTTGTGGGAATCGTAATGAAAAATAAGGAAATAAAAATCAATTTCCATACAAAACATACCGATTTGAAAACTTGTTTTTCATTTTCTACAGTTTTGAAAAAATGGACATGGGATGGTTGTGCTTTAAGGTATCGATATCGAGTCTGCGGAATGAACGTAATCGACAAAAAGTAAATTCCACTGGAGAAAGATTTTTAGCTTTTTCTCTATTGACATATGTTAACTGTAGCTTACGGTAAAATTAACCCCCCTGTATATATTTGAAATTATCAACATTTAAAGCTGCAATGTTTCGATGCGTAGAGTATAACCCGAAATATTAAGGAATCATCATAAAATAAACCCCACCATTTTCTTCTTCTATGAAGAGTGAGGTTTTTTTTCTTTTGCGGGTCTCCTAAAATTCACTATCGGACCAGGAATTGATGACCAAAGTTGTCTCCAAATCGCACAATTCTATACCACCGGCCCGAAATAAAATCCATTGGGACTGGTGTAATACACATATCGTCGTCAATTTCATGAACTGCCGTAATTCCCTACGCCAGTTCGTGATATTGACGACGATGCGTACGTTGACTGTAAACTTCGCTAACAAACATTTCTTTCATGTGCCTTTAGGTGGCGGAAGATGGTCGAATTCCGATTGCTATCAAGGTAATATTGCGGAAATTCGATGCACAGAAGAAGACGAGTCATCGCGAAACCAAACAGGCCAATATATTGCCTTCACTCTTCAAGTCGACACCATGTACGGATACCGGCGGTGCTAAAGTGATGCTTTCCGATGGTGCTCAGGAGAAGATTCTCAAAATAATTATGCGTCTTTTTGAGCGCGTAGTGGATTTATGTAAGCCGTTTAACATCACATTGATCGGCCTGGCCTTCTCCAAATTCCAGCAACGCAAAGTGGGCTCATCGTCCATTGCGAATTTTCTTATAAAAAAGACCGACTTGGAAGTGCAGTCGATAACTTCGCTGACGAATACCGGCGTCATCACAACTGCCGACAGTCCGACGCCTTCGGTTTCGTCCACAAACAGTGATGAGGCTTTTCGCTCTTCGCCAACCACCTTTCAACCTAGCGATCAATTCTATCGCCGACGTCCAACGGCTGCCTCGCCAATTCCAATGCTTGTGGACAATGGTTCCGAATCAGCGGCTACCAATTCGGATTTTTCCGATTTCTCCGAAACCGAGGTGGAGCCGTCGCCGAAAAAGAGTCGCATCGGTCGCCTGCTCATGGCTAAGCGGCGTTGCCTGGGCAGTACTTCGGTGTGCAGTTCCGATGCCGCTGATGTTGCATCGCCGAGCAAATTACGCGTCTGCGATTTACGCCTGAATTCCAGAGACAGCGAAAAGGATTTCCCAATGGCAACTACCTCTACTGCCGCAGCCACAGTACCCGCAACGACCGCCTTTGCCACACATTCAGCTATGCCAGTCCAGCGATTCCGCACTATACAACCGCCTTCCACGCTGCTCAATCGGATCGAATACCCGCAACGTCCACCCACAACAGTCGCCATGCGTCAGCTGTCGACAACGTCCACCTCGTCGAGCGCCACCTGCTATTCGCCGCTCGCCTCGCCAATGGATGAAACCAGTGGCAGTGGTACACCTACTACTCCCCTAGAGTCTCAACTGCTGTCTCTTGGCGCCACATGCGCCTCTGATTTTTCATGTATACCCATTGAGCTCGGCGCTTCATTGCCGACTTCACCCACTACATCCACTACAACAATCACCGGCAATCTCTCAAATATTCCATGCCCAGCTGGTGTCGATCCACTGGTATTCAACGAACTGCCAAACGATGTCCAAAATGAATTAATCGCTTCGTGGCGCAGCTCGCTTGCGGCCGCCGCAGCAGCTGTCGCCAACGGTGGCAACGTTTCGCCTGCTGCAAGTCCAACTGCTACGCCGCCCACAGCATCTAACACTTCGGCAGCTAAGGCTGGCGGAGCCACTCCGAATGGCACCCAAAAAAACACCCTCTACCGTTATTTTTTAAGAAACAAGTGATCCATTTTCCCTGAACGTATTGGCAAAAATTATCAACGTATCTCAGCATTTTCGCAATTTTCCCGTGATTTACTTTATGAACATTTGAAATTATTTTCTTCAAAACTTTCTATTCAAAATAGTGCTAAGCTCGCGAACACAGCTCATTTCAAATGTTTTAAAGGTTTTTTTGGACATTTTCAATTGTTAAACGACTTCAAAAGTGTAACCAATTAATGTTTGTAATAAATAAAAACTAGAAAAGATATTGCGTTTCTCTTTTAACTCCTAACATCCTTAGCAAACCTTAGCAAATCGACCGTAATGTAATCGGTCTCAAATGTAGCGTATTTATGTCGATTAAAAAATCGTTTAAATTTCATTCCGATTACATTTTTTCTCAATGCTTTTAAATTATTTCGTAGTTCTTCTGAGCAATGTTCTACTAAATGTGACAATATTATTCCTTTTATTCACAGCAAATGAAAGTTTAAAAACAACCAATTGTCGCTTTTTCGCCAATTTTTTAACACTGCTATTATTGTGAACATTACTTTTTGCTGATGAAAATAGATTATCCTGTAACTTGAAACTTCTAATGCTTGTGCATTTGAACGATTACCGTTATGTATATGAATACCTTTAGATGCACAAAAAATGTGTTTATGGAGAAATAATGACTGAGCCGAAGGATAGCGAACCGATCGTAAAAACTAATAGAGCGTTGCTATTTTAGTGAACACGGCTGCACGAAATTAAGTGTATTTTTGCATTATTAAGCCTCGTTTTCAATATTCAAAATTAATTGCGCTTATTGTCAATTAACAGGTTGGCATTTCATTGTAAATTTAACGAATTGATGTAAAATATGGGAAAATGAATATGAAGTGACGTCACCGTTTGTCATATACCAATAAAATTGCCAACATGCTGTCAAATTTATTTGCATATTGCACGGGCCAGCACTCGCCGCAAAGGGCTGAATTTGCGTCAGTCGTTGTCAGTTTATGATGCCATTGATTTTGACATAATGAAAACCAGCCATAACAACTATTTAATTTTATCTAGCGCAATTTGGACCATTTACGGTGCCCGGTTAGAAATAAGTATCATTTAGTGGCTTCTATTTTAATTTTCCATTTTCGTTACAAATGCAATTCCATTTGAGTAAGTCTAGCATTTTTACGTTTACGATTGGATAAATGCTTATGTAAGTCATATATGTAATACTGCTATATTGCCAGTATCCTATCTCTGCAATGTGTTCTGAGCTCACTGTAAGAGCGAAATAGCCAGCATTGAATTTTATATTAGTTTGACAGAGAAATCCGAACTGCGAATGTACTTTTCCATATATTTTGTCTCTTGATATCAGTGAATGTATTTTCACTATCCCTATATATATTATAAAACTGATTGTGTGTCTGTCTGTCTGGGGTGTGGCACCTCCCATACAACATTAAATATGTCTACAAGGTAATTTAGTAACTATTGAATTGAATTTGAATTGAATATTGAATATATAAAGACGAAATTTGGCACAAAGTTGCATAATAACTTTTCCAAGCTTTATGCCAAATATGAGCATAATTGGACATGGGGCGTGGCACCGCCCACACAACACGTAACTTAAATACCAGATAATTAAGCAACTATTGGATATGTTTTAATGAAATTTGGAATGGAGTTGTACTGCTATGTGTCGAATATGGGAATAATTGGACAAGGGGCGTGGCACCGCCCATACAATTTTCACAATATCACGGTTAAACGGCTTTACTGATTTTATTGAAATTTTAAGGTAAAATTGTGTAAGTAACCATCTCTATTATATTAAAAGAAGAAGAAGATTAACTACGGAAATTATACTGGGACAATCTACCAGGCCTGAAACAATCAAAAATACTACTAGGGACTTACTACCTAAAGCGACATAAAGAATGTATGAACTTACCAAAAAAGAGTATAAGAATAATAACAGGGATTTTGACAGGACATTGTAGGTTAAACTACCACCTATCAAAACTGAGAATAGTATCGGACGACAAATGCAGGTTTTGCACGGAGGACACTGAAACTTCAAAACATATCTTAGGAGAGTGCCCCGCACTCATGCAAAAACGGAAAAGATATCTGGGCGACCACCAAATACCAGAACACATATTGAAATCCCTAGAAGTAGGCCCGATATACAATTTCTCAATGGGATAGGACTTATAGAGTTGCTATAAGTCCTTGACGGGGCACAATAGTTCACTATTGGACGCAGTGCATATCCCGTTCAATAATAAGTGTAAGTAATGGAATTTGCAATAGGACATAAGAGGTTGATTTTGACAACGGGGCGTGGCACCTCCAATACAACAAAAAATATAATTAAAATGTAACATAGTAACTATCGAATATTGAGTGGTCCATGCCACCAACCACAAACATGCCGGGTGGGATTACAGCTGCCACCAAGCGCGTCCTTGGACATTTTTTGGATAAACCATGCCATGTGGGATTACAGCTGCCACCAAAAGCGTCCACCAAGAGCTTCGTTGGATTTTTTTTTGTGTGAATCATACCGGGTGGGATTACAGCTGGCACCAAGTACTTCATTGGTCATTTTTTTGGTTGAATCATACTGTGCTGGATTACAGCTGCCACCAAGTGCGTCCTTGGACTTTTTTTGGGTGAATCATACCGGGTGGGATTACAGCTGCCACCAAGGGCGTCCTTATCCATTTTTTTTGGGAATCATGACTGGTGGGATTACAACTTGCAACAAGTTTCACGGGGGAATTAACCATCAACTACAGCGTCCATTGAAGTTGGCGCAAATTCCTATATATATTTATTTAAAAATGTTATACAACCCGTGCAACGCCGGGTATGTAACAGCTAGTATAATATATGTAATACATCTCATGATGTAAGTTAAGTAATCGCTAAAAAATCAAATTTTATATTATTCAGATCTTGTAAAAAATTAAAATAGAAATAAGAGATCAACCATTTTTAATTTGAAAACTTCTTCTTTGTATGGTTTTTTTTACATTTAAAATTTTTGTTTGTGTGAGCGATTTTTGACGAAAAAAATTACTTTTATTTGATAAACCTGATTTTTAAACACGAGAAGACTAATTGAATGCAACTAAATCATCTTCTTTTTTGTCCATGCGACGAGCCGCCTTTACGCAATTAAAAGAAATAAGCTTCTCATAGAGTAGTACCGACACAGATATTTATACCCCCACACTCACTGTGGCAGGGTATACTCACTTTGACACAACGTTTGTAACGCCCATAAGAGGGCGTGTCCGGTATGGAAAAGTATATATATTCTTGACCAGCATCACAGCCGGAGTCAATTTAGCCATGTCCGTCTGTCTGTCCGTCCGCACGATAGCGGACGGACAGACGGAGATTTGGAGATATCGACTTGAAACTTTGGGTACATGTTTTTCTCGTGAATACTGAGATCAAGTTCGAGAATCATCCAAATCGGACAAAAACTGGGCGTGGCTCCCATACACCGAAAAAAAAGGTCAACATTTTTCAAGTCTTTTTATACCCTACACCTCATGAGGTATGGGTATATTCACTTTGGTCTGATGTTTGTAACACCAAGAAGGAGAAGTGTCCGGTATGGAAAAGTATATATATTCTTGATCAGCGTCACCTCCTGAGTTGATTTAGCCCTATCCGTCCTCTTTTCTTGTAAACACGATTGCAGGAGCTAGAAGAAAGCTAGGGATCCCAAATTTTGGATTTATCCTTTTTAGGCCCTAGAAGGAGTTGGTATTAAAAATGGCCGGAATCGGTCGACTGCCACGCGTACCTCCCATATAAGTGAAAATCGTATTTTTACCGAATAGAGCATTCAATTCAAGTATATCACTTTATCGTTTGTGTTTCAATTCTACAATTTTCTTCTCTTTTGTTCATGCGCGCAAGCGACGAGCCGCCGCTATACGGTTTGCACCTTATATAGCTCCTAATATTCGAAAAAGATGACAAATTAAGTTGATTCATAATGTAGTATATTGTTATTCTTTATATATATTTACATGTTCATATTTTAACAATTGATTTATAGTTGACTAAGCTAGACATAGACAAGCGCTAAATACACCCAACTCATAAAATGCTTTCCCTCGTTTTAATGTTGCTCCGTTCCATTTGATTTGAAACTATTGGAGAGTGACACGGGTTTCCTTGATTCTTGGAGACGCCGTACCAGCTGGGGGTGAAAATATGTAACTTTATTATTTTCGTACATTCACCCGGAAAAACCGTCAGTGTCAGTGTCTTCGCAGTTGTTACTGACTTCAGAGTTGTGAGTTGGTTGAGTGTGTAATTGTGCAATAGATTTAACTGCAAGGTATCATGGCTTGCATGAAATTTATTACTAAATGTAAGTATATATTTTTTGTAATCGACACAACTTGATACAAGTAATGAGTGAGAATAAATATATTGGTTGAAAAGAACTCCAACAATCGATTATGTTATTTCCTTTTAAATGGCGAGTATGAATAATATAAATAAATTTAAAAATGTATGCAAATACTAAGGATTCCACGACTCGTCGAAAGTTTTGAATTTGTGTAATGAGTTGATGGAATTCAAAGGACATGTTCGGGATAAGTCTTAAGTACTAGTGTCTTTTGGGGAAGTGCCTACGACTACGAGTTGAAAGTGTTCGCCGAGTGCAGTGAGTGCGCACTGTTCACAAGCGTTTTGAGCTATTTCTGTATTTGCTATACGTGTACCCCCAATGAAATTCGTTGGAGTGTGCAGCTCCTTCTCCAGATCAATGGCTCAGCCAGCCGACCTTAACAAAATACTTTCGCAGTGAGTTCTCTACGGGCGAGAGATTGGTGGACACGGGAGCGCCGCTGAGCAGCAGTGTCTTGAGTGACAGATACGTGGTGGGAGGCAAATTGAAAACTTTGCACAACTGCTGCTCGTTCGAGGAGAGCAGATTGCTGCCGAGTGGCTGAGGTAAGTGTTTGAGCTCGTCAATTTGAGCTCGGAGAATGTTACTCATAGGCGTAGGATGTGATGGTGGTACTTGACCTTTTATGCCGCTTACTAGCGATTGTTGTTCCATGTGGTTGTGGTGGTGGTTGCTGTTGTTGTTTTCCTGTGTCTGCAGCAGCTGCTCGACCACCTGGTTTACGATGGTAACGTCGTTTAGTTGCAATTGCGGGTGATTTCTCATCGCATTCAACTGTTGCAGCGGCGGCGGATGTGGAAGCGGCTGCAGCGGCTGCTGCTGCTGCTGATGTACTTGGCTGTTGCTGTTCAATTTTGTCATCGTCGTCGTGGTCATTGTTGTCATCATCATAGTCGTCGTCGCCGGCACCGTCGCAGTCGTCGTAAGACCCGACAATCCCCGACAGCTATCCAAGTAGCTTTTGCTGTGCGATAATGCGACGGAGGAGGTCAGGTCGCCGGTGTGGTGCATGCTTCTTGGCGCGATGGAACTTGAGTTTGCCTCGTTTCCGTTTAACGGTTCTCTGTTTCGACGAACAAACACAGAATACATACAATACGGAATACAATATAATACGAATGCCTTTAGTGTGCTACTTACGCTCTTCTGCTGCTGAGCTGTGGAGAGTGTAAGGAAGATCCTAGCAGCCGATGACTTCCAGTGCTGAGATGCATGTTGTCCTGTGGTGGTTAAACATTGTCTTATACATCCGTTCAAGCGGTCGCCGTTTGGGGTGCTGATAATACACGGAAGCTGAATATCGTGAAAGTAGATAAATGTTAAACTTTTTTATAAAATACTGGAGTTTCTTTCACATCAAATTTAAAGGGTTTGAAATCGCGACACGATATTCAACCTTTCGTGTATTGTCAGTCAATTGTATAGAATAGAAGGCTTAGGACTTATTTTAAAGTGCCCAGAAGAGCGCAAATACATAAATATGAAGATTTCCAAAGCCACACTTACAGTCTTTCCATGACCATATGGCCCAGTCGAACGATGCAAGGACATGGCGGCGTGCTGCTCGAAGTGTCGACACTCGTCGATTTTGGTCAGTCCATTGTAGCGATAGCGACACAGCTCCGCCAACCGAATGCGCATCTCCTTTTCGCGCTCGAGGGAAGCGAGCAGCCGCTCATACTCGTTCGCCGTATAGAACTGCGCATAGACGCGAAAGCGATCGCGAAATTCCTTCTGTTCGCGCGTCATCCCCGGATGCTGGGCATAGTTGCGATTACGGAAATAGTTCGCCACCAGCTGCGGAAATACGAATGCATTACAGAAACGGATCATAGAATGGTCAGGTTGGTAGTCACCTGATAGTCGCGAACTAGACGCTTGCGTCGCACTCGTTCCCGCAGTCGTCGCGTGTACATGGAAACGTGCGCCAGCTTCAGTAGGTAGTCCGCCTCGGTGTCGTCTACATTGAGTGACATCGTTGAAATGAGCTGCTCCGCTGTGGGGTCGTATTCCCTTTCGAAGCCATCACGATTGGGCATGTAGCCGAGTTGAGCCGCCTCCTCGTTGGTGATGTCTAGGGGCGGCAGACGTTGCAGCGCCGTGCCCAGCGGACCGGTATCTTCTGCTGTATGGTCGACCAAGGTTGGCCGTTGCGTTTGTGCTGGTGTCCATGTGTGGCGACCGATGGTGCCGTTGACAAATTTGTTTACATACTCCTCCTTGGCGTCTTCGGCCGACTTCGTCTCGATGTGTTTGCTGATATCTTCCCAGTTACCAAATCCGTACTGCTCGATGGCATCCAAGAGTCGGATTTCTTCTCGTGCTGTCCATGCGCCCTTACCGCGAAACACGGACAGTATGGCGGTGCCGGTGTCCATGAACTGATAGGCGTGGTTGTTTTGGTGGGCACCTATTTCGGCACCAGCGGCAAAACACTGCAATATGACAATGGAAATTAGATCGACGTGGAAAACTAATGGAATTTCGAAGCTGAATTCGAAGCGCTGTTAAACGAGCGTCCCTATTTAACAGCTGTTAACGCTCAACAGTGTTGGAACAGGAATACGATTTGTTTAACCGAAATGTGTAAAAATCTTCGTGGAAATACGTACAACATGTTAACAGCGCTACTTCGGCAAAAACCCGATGGCGAACTTTAGAAAATGACTCACCTGCAGACACAAATCGAAGTTTTCACATTTCGCGCAGTGCACCCGTATTCCTGTGATATCGTCTTGGCAATTTGTACAATTATATTTTGTAAACAGATCTGCAATTGTAGTCATTTTATCAGAAAATTCGGAAGACCTATGCTGCAGTAAATTTTGTAGAAAATTCTAAAGAAAAATTTTACGCACCCGCCGCCATATTGGCGTTCAGAATGAATGCTGCCAGACTATTTTTCCGAAAATCCGTATTTTCTAGTTTTTACAGTAAAAAAATCCGTAAAAGCCGTAAAGAAAAATTATTACAAAATTTTATCAAAATTATTGCTTTGTTTAAAATGAAATAGTAACTGATAAAGACCAACTGAAACCGCGGAACAGGTGTATTAGTTGGTCCAGACCCCAATTTTTTTTTTTTTTGAAGTTGGTTTTGATCCTCTAAAACGAAATCCGAAAGAGTTTTGCTTCGCTCGCTTATGGTTTTCGAGATATTTGCATTTAAAGTTCCAAAATTTCCCATATAAAATATTCGATTTGTTCTTTCTGTAATGTTTTGGTGACTATTAAAAGGTGTCTTCGGCCAGTTTAAGAACGTTTTTTTTTTTGACAATTTTGAAACATTACAAGAACACAACAATTACCATAATACAGTTGTGTTATTGTTATTGTTGTAATTTTGATGTGTAGTGCTGTTGCATCTATCTTGTGATGTTGTTGTTGTAATATTGCTGAAAATAATATTACTGTTGTAATTTTTGTTGTTGTCATTTTTGTTGTAATTTTAACAAAAAATACCGCGATTTTTTGTGAAAATTGTTCATGTTTAGATGGATGTGTGTTATTGTTGCTTGTTTGTAATAGTTTCAACGTTCCACACTGATTTGTGGGGTTGTTACAATTAAATTGTCACAACAAAAATTACAACAAAAATTACAACAACATTACAACAGTAATATTACAACAGCAATATTACAACAACAACATTACAAGATAGATGCAACAGCACTACAACATCAAAATTACAACAACAACAATAACACAAATATCTCGGAAACCATAAGCGAGCGGAGCAAAACTCTTTCGGATTTCGTTTTAGAACGTGAAAATACATAAGAATAAAAAAAAAAAAGTGCAAAAATAGTCTGGACCAACTAATACACCTAAGCCACTTTTACATACCGGAAACGCCTCCTTATGCGTTTTACAAACGGTGAGACAAAAGCAGTATATCCTTTGACAGTAGTGTCTCATCACTAATTGTATACCTATTTTTTTTTGGGGGAATTAAAAAAAATTGCTAAAATAAAGTAAATTTATTTCAAAAATATAGATAAATACATTTTTTAAAACAAATTAAAAAAAAGATGAATATTGAATTTTTATATTCAACGAGCCCATTTTTTTTAATAATGATTTTGTACAGTCGGGTTCAAGCTCAAGTGCAGGTTAAATCAAATTAAGACTGCGATTTTTCTGCAATAACGAGATGAATATTTTTACCATTTCTAATTTGTTGTTAAAAACCCGATTAGTCGATTATTTGCTTTGATAATCGATTAGTTCAGGATTGTTTTTTGCAAAATCGATTGTGCAACAAACGATTTTTTTTGACACATTTGGCCATTCCTACTTATGAGAAGTGAGATTTTTTAACTTAAGTCCTGTATAGGGGATGGCACACTGGCGTCAATTGACCCCGAGTGCTGTCAAAGTGTTGTTGTTTCCAAGGCAAAATTAAAAATGAACACTTTTTGAGAGAGCGAGTGAATATTTTCTCAGGGGTTTTTTTGACGCCAGCTTCGAGCTGGGGTCATGAATCAAAAGAGTGTTGCATTTTAGCAAAATGTAGCTGTCAAATCTTTAGTAGCAAAAACAAGGTTGCAAAAGTATTAAAAAAGCATACGAAATGCTAATATTTTCCGTTTTTGTTCGTTGCAAGCAACACTTGTCAGGAATTTGTTCATCGTTACTTTATATTATCATTAAATTTGTTGAAGCAATACGAAATGTAAGTAAATAACACAATTAAACATGAATATTTTAATGAAATTGTACAATCGTAGGTTTATAAAAATATTCTGCGTGTGGCACGTCCAGGCGTCAAAATAGTAAAAGAGCATAAAAGAGAATAAAAATACAAATGAATAGGGGTCAAATGACGCTCTTTTACTATTTTGACGCCTGGACGTGCCACACGCAAAAATATTTGACGCCGGGTTTATCTGCTCCCTTTTTTCTTTATATCGCAAAAGGGTTGCAATCACTAATATTTTATGTGTCTATATGATAAAAGAGTGCAACCCATGCACATTTCAGTTCATGCAGAATATTTTTATAAACCTACGACAAGTGTTGCTTGCAACGAACAAAAACGGAAAATATTAGCATTTCGTATGCTTTTTTAATACTTTTGCAACCTTGTTTTTGCTACTAAAGATTTGACAGCTACATTATGCTAAAATGCAACACTCTTTTGATTCATGACCCTAGCTCGAAGCTGGCGTCAAAAAAACCCCTGAGAAAATATTCACTCGCTCTCTCAAAAAGTGTTCATTTTTAATTTTGCCTTGGAAACAACAACACTTTGACAGCACTCGGGGTCAATTGACGCCAGTGTGTCATCCCCTTATGCAGACGGGCAAAAATTACCCACTTTTGTTTAAACGTTGGAACGCCCCAAGATTCGATTATCAAAAATACGAATTATGATATTTATCTTGTTTTTTTTTTTGGTTTTGGAACGTTTTAAATTAGATTTTTGTAAAATGTAAACGTAACGTCTGCCCTCCGTCCTTTTTTATTCAACACTTTTTTCAGAATGCATATATATATTATTTTTGAAATGTTAAACGCATGAAACGTGTTAATAAAAATAAAAATGTAACCAAAATTTATACATTTTAGGCACAATTTTTTGGCTGTAGGAAATATCGCCCAAAAACAAAAATGAAAAATCGCCCAAAAATTAAAAAGGAAAAATCACCCAAAAAAAAAAAGGAAAAATCGCCCAAAAACTGAAATGGAAAAATCATCCAAAAATTTGGAAAAATCGCCAAAAATAAAAATGAAAAATTGCCCAAAAATATTATATAAAAAATTTTTGGGCGATTTTTCCAAATTTTTGGGCGATTTTTCCTTTAAAATAAAAATGAAAAATCAAACAAAAAAAGTTTTGGGCGACTATATATTTTGTTAAACTTTGTTCTTTTTCTTCTTTGTGTTACCATATGTTAATCAGGTGGTGCATTTGAAAAGGTATGTTCAGAGTTTGGTTTTTTGATTCGACCCTTTTTAGGGCCACCGAGTATATATACAAACAGAGCGATGTTAATTTAATGACATGGGAAATGTATGGAATAGGTGTGATGTACTCTTTGTGGGGAGTTAGCGCCGCGGGCTAAAAATGTTACCAAAAAAATCGTGCGATTTTTTGAGGTAGTGAATAGGAGTTCTGTGGTATGCTGTATGCTGGTGCTATAAGCGCTGCAGGCAAAAAATTGCGCGATTTTTTGTTAAAATTTTTTAAGTTTGGATTGATGTGTGCCGTGTTTTTAACAGTTTCAATGTTGCTGAACTCTTTCCATAAGGTTGTTGCGATTTTACCTTTATAATTTTTGGGCGATTTTTAATTTTTGTTTTGGGCGATTTTTCCAAATTTTTGGGTGATTTTTCCATTTTAGTTTTTGGGTGATTTTTCCTTTTTTTTGGGTGATTTTTCCTTTTAAATTTTTGGGCGAAATTTCCTTTTTAGTTTTTGGGTCATTATGAAATATCGCCCAAAAACCAAAAAGGAAATTTCGCCCAAAAATTTGGAAAAACCGCCCAAAAAATTTGGGCGATTTTTTTTGAGGTAGTGCCTATACCAGAGAACTTATATTCATAGAGAAGCGTCATAAGCTATTCCTCTTCCTTTTTGCTAACTCGGAGCTCGTGCAATTCTGGTGAGTAAGCAACCCGCCTTTGGTTGTTGTCTCAGCTCGGCCTTGGGTTGTTGTCTTAGTTCGGCCTTTGGTTGTTGTCTCAGCTCGGCCTTTGGCTGTTGTCTTAGTTCGCCCTTTGGTTGTTGTCTTAGTTCGCCCTTAGCAGACTGCGGAGTTTGGACAGTGAGTGTACAGACTGCGGCATTTGGCTAACATTTTTTAATTTTTTGTAGTCTGTTAGAAAGGTTTTTGTTGTTGGTTCGCTTTTGTTTTTGCTTTTATTAACATTTGTGTTTTTGTCCCTTATCTTATTTCGATCGTTTTCTTTGACTAGATCTTGATTCGTTTGTTTTGATTCTTTTATTATTATGATTGGCGGCGCAGGTTGTTTTCTTATATGCATGTATATTTTTCTATGATTTTTGGCATTTTTGGAATCACATGATAAATTATGGAAATTATCTGCTTTGTACCTACATATCACGGTGGAGTAAACCAGGTGAGGCAAGTAGGAATAAAGCTCTCACTTCAATTTCTGTCATCTCTATGATTTTCTTTGCCTTTGTTTTCAATGACGTTCTTCCCAATTCAAAAATCAGTGATCAGCGTTGCCTTAGTCAGCATATTACTAATTTTTCAGAACATTTCCAAACAAATATGCCGAAAACGGTAGCCCTGAATCATTTCAATTCATTTCAATTCCTCTTTCAATGACGTACGGCGGGGGAGAAAATCTGACGTCTGGCGGGGGAAAATGCTACTTGCCTCACCTAGTTTACTACACCGTGCCTACATATATGTTTTCTTATTTTTTGTATAACTTTTTTTTATATATTCTACCTAATTAATAGATTTGTTACAAAAAATTCTTTCAAAAATCAGCAAAAATTTTGAATGGACAAATAATGCTGAGGACTCTTAGGTTCATGTATTTTCTATCATATTGCTACATGGCTGATCGAAAACATATACAGGAGAAGGGGCTATGTGACAAAATCCAAATTTCGCGTTAATAAGTTGTAGGGATATTATTACTTTTTATTTACATACAAAATGTGTTTACATATCGCCATTACCGCTTCCGAATTCTCAACTCTTCCATTAAAATGTTTATTTAGGGTGGACTTTTAACAAGAGCTAAATATTAATTCGAAATTAGGCAAAATATCGACTTTGAAAAGCAAAAACAAAAGCGAACCAACAACAAAAACATTTCTAGCAGACTACAAAAAATTAAAAAATGTTAACCAAATCTGTACACACTGTCCAAACTCCGCAGTCTGCTAAAGGCTGATTTAAAGCTGATTTACATTGTATGAATTGGTTGATACAGTGTATGAATCTTCCCATAAAAGAGAAGATCCGCTCTATGCCCAAAGAAGAGTGCAGATAGTCAAAGTTTGTTTGCTTTTTTTTGTAAACAAAGATCAGCAGTTCCAAATTGAAAAATAAATATTTTTTGGAAATATTTACATCTTTCATGATTATTGCGTTATTTTCTAGCTCGGGAGCAGTTTTAAGACTTCCACCAGCAGGAATAGATTGTATGGGTTGTTTGGAAACATTTTCATTGATTCCCCGAGTCCCAAGCAAAGTCAGAAATGCAAATCGTATTCGTCGCCACAAAAACGAAAACAGGTTGATAAAAATAAAAAAATTTTATTCTCAACTTTGGAAAACGTTTCACAAATTGAATGGGGGGGACGTACATTTTTACCCGTTGCCGTTTGCTAATTCAATTAGGCTAATTGCCATTGTGGACGATGGATGATCGAATGCATTTTTTTAAATTCACATTTGCTGATGGCTCTTCAATAATTTTCGGGAACAATATCCAAATAATCCAATTACACTTGGTTGTCTTCGGTAAAATTTGGATTTGGCGGCGGAGCGACGCTTGTGCCAATGGCGTGAAGAACTATTTCGCTATCAAAACAATTTCAAAATTTGAAAATAAAAACGTTGACATTTCTATGGACACTTCAGAAATTTGTTATGGCATTTTTATAGGAGACGATACGGTTCATACAGAAAGATCAAGCATGTTGTATTTAACACATCTCCTCCTATAATTTCATACACTTAACAGAGGAGGTTAACAGAATTTGGTATCAATCGTCCTATAAAAATTTGACAACTCTGTTTCAGTCATACTAATATATTTTTTAATGCAAAATATTCCCATCTCTTTTTCATGTGTCACAATTCATACGCTGTATCAACCAATTCATACAATGTAAATCAGCCTTAAATCAGCCTTAACTCACCAGGATTGCACGAGCTCCGAGTTAGCAAAAAGGAAGAGGAAGAGCTTATGACGCTTCTCTATGAATATAAGTTCTCTGCTTATACTGTGAACAGGAACATCCCAGTTCGAATTCACATTTTCGAGTCGTTTTCCCTGTTGGGTAGTTTTTCATTTTTATTGTGAATAACATTTATAAATATCTATTCTGAATGCTTTTTTCTTTCGATTTGTTGATTAGAAAAAAAAATAGTTTATTAATTTAAAAGGATTAAAAGGTTGTCGTAAACCTACCTGGCCAACCGATCGACTGTCCAGAAGAAATATTATAAAAAAAACGTTAAAATTTTCCAATTTGGAAAACTCAAGTACCAAATCCCACCAGCGAAATACATGAACAAAAGGGAAGATGGCACGACGACAGGAGCAAATTGTAAGTAATACATACAGTGTTCTGGAGCGCACAGGAGAAAGTATTCAGCGCTCCAACCAGATTGCCATCGAAACGGAACAAATTGGCACCGAGGTAAGTGGAATGTCTCCAAAGATGCTGACAATAGCAAGACGACTCTCCCTTTGTAGGTGCTTTCGGAATTGGGAGAGCAGCGTGAGTCATTACTGCGTACGACTAGACGGCTGGAGAACGCTGACGAAGACCTATCCAAGTCACGCACAATTATACGGAAACTACGCCGTGAGGTCGTTTACAACAAACTGATACTGATTCTGATAATTATTTTCGAAGTTGCCATATTAATCGGGCTGCTGCTGCTCAAGTTTGCCCGACTGTAGTGGAGAGAGATGCTTCCCTGTAAACACTTGCGTTGCAATCTCACATGCTTCAAAAAGAACTTAAGTTTACAATACTTTATTCGCCATTTATAATTGATACTTTCAATGACATACGACATATTCTATTTTTTGTAAGATTTTCAAAATCTTCTACACATAACACATTTCCACTATCAGATTGCTGGCGAAAAATTCGCATTACATGTGGTGAGATTAATGATTAATTAGTAAATGATATATAGTTTCGGTAAATATACACAAATGATACAAATTTCCATTGGTTTTTTTGGCATTAAATAATACGATGGGCGAGTTTCATAAGTTAGCCCATTAGAATTGATAGAAGCACCGATTTTTCATTTAAAGTGATAAGTGATGTGTGATGGTTGGTTGCTTGAGGTGCAGATAACAACAATAAACAATTTCTACACATTCAAATCTTAAATGCTAACAATAAATAGAGTCCTTCGCAGAGTATTCTTCCAAGAGATTGAGAAATGTTTTGTTCCATTAAAAATACTTTTCGTTTGACTGATGTGAGGTGTGAGGGAAGTCATGGTGATGGGGCTACCAGTTGCAACCACGTCAAGTATTACTAGTTAGGCAATGGCCGTGTGTTGATAAATTCGCAGATTTTGGAGAGCCGAGAGCTTCGGGCCAAACTACAGAGACAATAAATTCGCAACAGGCAAAGTTATGTTCAAAGCGCCGAATTGAGTCATTTTCAATTCTCCTTTGGCAGTAAAATTGACCAGCCAAAAACGCGGCGATCGAAGCCACACGAAAACAAATCGCAGTTCAGCAAGGGCTCTTCAGCCCATGCCACCGAGGAAACCATACGCCGATGGCCCTGCAAGAGAAAAATATGTAATGAAAGGACTGCTGCTGTATGGCGGTGTACTGTCTACCTGTCGACTGGTGCGCGGCAAGCGCGCCACCCGTTGTCCATTCAAGTCGAACAGGCGTATTTGCCGATTGTCGTGTGGTATGGCAATGATGCCGCCCGTGGAAACAGCCAGCCGATTGACCGACGAGTCCGTACGTATAGTGGCCAAAGCAGAACGCATATTGCGTAGCTCCCAGACTTTGACGGTGCGATCGTCCGAGCCGGAAACCACTTTGTCATCGCGAGTGAAGACGGTCGATGTGACGCTTCTGTTGCAACGAGTATAAACAACTTTAATGAAGTATGTACAATCGATTGGAAGAATCGAGCCAACTTACTCGGTGTGCCCCTGAAAGACCGAAACGGCGGGTATGGCATCCCTGAAATCCCACAAGCGAAATGTTGAGTCGCGCGAAGCGGTCACCACTAAACGTTGACTTGAATGCGCCGAGACGTGCGTCAATTCGTGATCGTGTCCGGTGAGGGGCTGTAGCGGCTCACGCGTTTCTACGTCCCACAGTATGGCCGTGCGATCCCAACTGCCTGTGATGATTTGATCCATATTCGGCAGCCAGTCGGCGGCTACCACGACTGAAGAATGGCCGCCGAGCCCCGTAAATTCGCACAAGGGCGTGCGTAGCGTGTCGACACGATCGCGATCCTCCACCTGCTCATCGCTGTCATCGAGTTCCTCCTCCGAAGAATGGCCTTTCCTAAGGACGAAAAGGATTTTTAATTACAATCCTCTCAACAACAAACCATCCACGTAACATACTTTGAGACTTCCCAATTTACGGCCGCCTGCCAAATGTGTGCAGTGCCATCGCCACTGCCCGTCAGCACCAAATCTCGGTTTTGATGAAATTTAATGGAATTCACCGATCCTGCATGACCTTGGTACTGTAGCAAGCAACGTCCACTGTCGATGCTCCAGATGCATGCGGTGTGATCGGCCGAGGCGGTGCCAACAATCGGCTGACCCACCTTAGCAGCCACCTGCCAAACGCCATCTTTGTGACCACAAAACTCGCGGACCACCGTGCTCACCACCGATTGTGCCTTAAAACTGGATACAATGCGACTGGTCTGGGCCTTGATCTTGTGGCTGGCCTTAACCTTGTTGCCGCTGCCCGAGGTGAGTTTGGCCTTCAGGCTTTTACTGGCCGCCGCCGCATCGCAGTCATCATGACTGGCCACAGAGATAATAGTAGCAGCAGCGGCGCTGACGCCAGCACTGGCATTGGTACCCGCTGAACGTTCGTACGACGTGATGGAATCCTTACTTATGCAGCTGTCCAGTTTGTCTTGCACTAAGCGAGAGAACGCAAGCAAATATTAATCCATTTACCCGAATTGTAACCTTGTACCCTACTCACGATTCAGATTTTCAATGTAAAGAGATTCGAATTCCTTTTCGATTTGGGCAAAAAGCATGTGAAGGCGAGCGCGAAAAGGCGCATCCATGAGACCAATATCATCGGCTAGGCCGGAAAATCGTGCCCGACTTTTGGACGGCTTCATTGTTTGTGATTTTAATAAATTTTATTTTCTGCGCAGTTACTTTTAGTTCTTGTTTTGTTGATTAGCGTTTGTTAATGTAGATAGCTCCCACTGAATTCTTCGATTCGTCGTCGATGATTGGGGCACAAAACAAACTTTCAATAATTGAATTAGTGAATTATTTTCTGCGTTTTTAACATACTTTTTTCTATTTTTCTGATTTTTTTCAATACAAAATTTTGCACGTACATAAAAACCAGAAATGTATTTTTTTATGTCAAAATTCTGTTCGGAATTATTATAATGGGTAACCTTCTACAAAGCAGGGTGATCGTTGAAAATTTCAAAAAAGGGTCCCAATAAAAAAGTTACGAAAACACATAACAAAAGTAGTTTAATGTATTTATTTCAACAAAAACTAACAATTGACTGAATATAACAACAACAAAAACATACATTTTAGTTCGGTTCGCAGATGCGACAAAATTCCGTTTTGTAGAATTGACATATATTTTATATTGTGTAGAACAAAATATTTTTTTAACTTTTTAATTTTTGAATTTGGTAAATAAAATTGAATGAATATGTGAAAAAATTATTGTAGGTGATAAAAATGGTTTTCGAAGCAACATAAAGGTCATTCCATTAATTTTGCTGTGCGGGTTGCCACAAAATCTCTCCAAAGTACTCAAAAAAGCAACTCTTTCTTCTCTGCATACACTAGCCGGAATGAAAATTTTGTTTGTTTTTCGCTTCGTTTTTTTTACATAGGTTTGCTTATGGGAGTGGAATTTTTTTCCATCTGCATACCGGGCTAAATCGAAAAAAAATCGAAAAAAAAGAATCTATTGTTTGATTAATACGACTTGCAATAATCGGTTAAAAAATAAACGATTAATCGATCAATTGTTGGCTATCCCTACTTCTGATTCGCGAACGGAATTTTGTTTGCGATAAGTCTTCGCAACTAAAGTTGTGTTCGTTCGTGCGATCTAAATGCACCTTTGTTAAAGGCGTTCTCATTCTACTCCTATCAAAGTAAATCTACTACTCTCGCGTTGATTTTAAAATTTTTACTCCTCTACTACGGTAGTAGATTTTTCTACTTCCCTCAATATATTTTCTACTACTATTGTAAGAGCCTATTTACACAGTCATTCCCATGACGCATGGGCATGCCGTTTTTAGAATTTACACTGACATGGGCATGACGAAATTTGACAGTTTTTATATGAAAATGAAAATAAACGAAGCATGGAGTTACTTTTTTGTATGGATTTTCGGTGCAAAATGTTCTATCCCGTTTTCACTACCGCAGTTCTTATTAGCTCTTTGTCAGATTTTTCGTCATGTAACTGATAGTGTAAATAGGCTCTAAGAAATCTACTCAAAATATTATATGAGTTTCATACAATGCAAAACTACTGCTATTTCTACAAAACTACTACCCGACAGAAATGTCTACTACTATTGTAAAATTTCCACTACTCTATGCATAAAACCATATCTACTCCCCTTTCTTGAAATCTACTCCCCTAAAATCGAATATCTACTACTCTCGCGTTGCAAGAAGTGAGAACCCAAAATGCACCTTTATAATTTGAAAACAAAAAATGAGGTGGCAACAACTACCATCCTTCAGAAAGTGCTGTCAAAAATTTCGAATCAAAACACAGTTTTGCATCTATTCTAGCTTGCCAACAAATAAACAAATTGTATGTCATATTGCAAATTAACAGCGTAGCAAAATATTGGCGGTGACTGCGTAAAAATAAAAACAATTAGCACTTATCACATCACAGCCAGCTCGATCACAAAATGAAAAAGACCTGGGTGAAGCGGGAGAACATTTTCTACCGACCATTCTACAAGCAGAAATCGAAAATGTTTCTTTTGGGCATATTTCTGCTGGGTATAATTTTCTTTGCCTACCAGGCCTTCAGTATTAATCAACTTCCAAACGCGAGTACTCCATGGACGCTGGAAAGCACAATGCAGGGACTTCGCGAAAAACACAAACAAATGGTACTGTCGCTAGGACGAAAGCAGTCGGAAGCTGATGCTGTCGACGGCGGGGGCGTCAGCAGTGAGGTTGCAGACGACGGCATAAAGATAATACGGTTTGGAGGAGCATAGTTTGAGTATCTTCTGTTGCTCTTTAACAAAACATTTAAATTCGATTTCAGCGGCACACGCCTCTTCGACTACGACGCGTACAAACCAAATTTCGACGGGAAGTTCCGGTGTCTCGATGGCAGTGCCCAGATACCGTTCGACCGAGTGAATGATGATTTCTGTGACTGCACGGTTGATGGCAGCGATGAGCCCAGCACGAATGCGTGCGCCACCGGACGGTTCTATTGCAAGTACCAGAAACGCCACATTACGGGCCGCGGGCGAGATTTGTACGTGTCCAGCAGTCGTGTGAACGACGGCATTTGCGATTGCTGCGACGGCAGCGATGAATGGACAACGACTGAATGTAGAAATAGATGTACAAAGTAGATTTACGTTTTCCCTAAAATTCTGTCTGTTGAAACAACAGCAACAACATCTTTCCTCAATACTTGAAACGAAAGCACTGAAGTTTGTATCGAATGCATTGTTAATTGTAAAAAGTAGATGCGCGCTCGCGCCATTAAATTCTCTTTTGGTATGTAGTCTGTAAGGTTTATACATTGTGTCGCAAGCAAGCACTTTGCAAATGTGAAATAGGATTAGTTTACAATTTTAGACAATTAAACGCTGGGATATCTTAATATAATATTAATATTAATATTAATACAGCTGCATCCAATAAAAAGAATGAAGCTTTCTGTGAAGTGATTTTGTCAACATTCCGAAAGTATCAAATACACAAGTTTTCGTTTCATTGGAAAACTGGGTAATCACCTTGGGATTTTCCCATTCATGTTTTAATACGGCGCACCGCGGCGTAGAACCGCATAGGATTGTTTACAATTGTTTGTAATAGCAGCACTAATCTGTAATATTAAAGAAATAATAAAAAAAATGATAATACAGGTAGGTTTTTTTTTTCATGTTCCAATTTCTGTTTCGAAAATATTTAATTTTAAAAACAAAAATTCGTAGATTGGTTTTTCATCAGCAAACACTTCTTCAATCTCAAAAATTAATTGTGAATTAAAATTATTAAAAATTCCTCATAAAAACAATAGAAAAAAACTTTAAAAAAAAAGTACCAGGCCAAAATTAGCAAACTGCAAATTAGTGTATTTTGAGTTGTCTCCTCGCAGCGCTTTTTTGGCTGTCGACCACTGTAATCCGGTCATGTACTACGATTAGAGCCCCAAATGGTGCGACGGTATCGAATGAAACAAAAGCCCCACGACGGCCATGTAAGTCTTATATAATATGATTTATTTGAAATATGATCTTAAGTGGATTTTGTTACAACTATGCGCCTAATAAACTTACATACTTTTTTTGAAATACATATACTTGTATAGTCAATTTTGCTTATACTAAAATTAATAAATTCTCCATTTTTTTGTTCAAATTTTTCAACGCACGATTCTTTTGAATTGAAGAATCAGAATTTATATTCAATTGTATACATCTTTTTGTTAGGTTTTTTGTTTTTTTGGTAATATTTTTGTTCAACTTTTAATACAAAGCAGTAAGTTAATTTGATATTCTCATTGTGTAATGCCAAAAACACTATTAAAATTTGAATTGTTTTTCTAGTCCAATAAATAATGCGAAAATGTATAAAAACTCACGCAATTTTGAACTGCAAATTCGAAAAGGTACCATTTTTAATTTTCTTCATTATTGTGACGGGGGTTTCTTTGTATTTTTCTATAGATGTGTGCGCGATCAAGTTGCTGTTTAATAATTAAAATTGTTGCTTCTGTAGCTGTTCGGTTCTCGTTTGATTCTTGTACATTTCTATTTGAAATAGAGTGAAAGCGAACTTCAAATTGTCCTTTATAATTACACTTAATTTTGACGTTTTAGTTTTTAGCTTATGCTTACATATGTATTCTTACTTATAATGTACGTAATACTTAAAAAGAACATTTTTGTTTTCATCAAATGCATTCTTGTTGTTGTATTGTTGTATATGAATTCCAACAGTTGTTCTGCGTTTTTTTTAAATTTATTTTGTTTTTGCTTGTGTTGTATGGAGAGGCGTTTTGTGGAAAGAGTGGACTCATGCAGAACTCACTCATACCGTTGATATTTAGTTAGGTTGAGAATAAATTTTATTGAACAAATTTTATCATCTTACGCTAACATTTTTTTTTAAACAGAAAACTGAAAATTTTACTTCCGATCGTGTTTGTGGTATCAAGGACGTTTACAAGACCCTGTGAATAGTGAAGAGCAAAACAGAAATACTTCCTAGCAACAAGATTGAAGAAAATAAAGAGTGGTTCACCTTACTCAGCACAGAGCTTCACGAAAACCCTTGTTGAAGTTTACAAAAACATATTTCACCTAATCTCAACAATAGTCGCAACTCAAAATTACATTTTTATAACTGTTTTATTGAAATGCAGAAGTGCATTTTTTGTTGTTAAATTTTATTATATTTAACTTAAAAGGAACAAAAGAATCTTTGACGATTGGTGCAACATTACCATTTTAGTTACACATCTCTAAAAGTTAAATTTTTTGAATTGGGACTCTTCTTATACGGTATACGGTTGCTCGTGAAATTGACTGAGTTACGTCAGCGCGTGAAATTGGTGGCAATATGTGTTAAACGGACTTTAAATGACCGAGGTTGGCCATTTTAAGAAAATTTATTTGGGAACACGTGTACTGCGAATAGATATCTTACTGGAACTGGTCCTGGTAAATTATGAAATAAAATGTTTGAAAAAAGCTTGAATGAAATTGCATGCCAAACTATTCGCTGGTAATTACATTTTATTAAATTGCCCGTTTATGACATTCTTGACAGCATTTGAATAAGTTAATCAAGTCACTTTTGCATCTGCTTTTAGTCCACATGTCTATCAAATCTCCCAGTTTCTATAGTAGATCACCCATTAAGGACAATTGAAAATATGGTTTGAAAAAAAGGCCATTTCTTTTTAGGTAGTGTGTGGTCCAATCGAAGCAAGTAAGTATTTGTGTTGGTCTAATGCCATTTGCAGCAATTAGTATGGAGAAGTGATAACATACTTGTTTATGAGAACTGCAAGAACCCAATCCGGACGGCGAATGGAAGTTGAAGCTTTTAAAATTCGGACAACAAAATTCTTTATGGTTACCCCGCACAGTTTTGGAGATATTGCACTAATCCTTGATTACCAATATCTCCTTTTCTGATTATCCAATTACGATTGAATTTACTATTCACCACATATGCACACTTTCAAACTATCAGATTAGGCACCCTATTTATGGATGACTCGGCAAATTTCTCAAAATCGGATCAGTAAGGGGCTAATTGCTTATGAAACTGTGTTGCACTCCGATTTTCTCAATATTTTGTGTATATTATCGGTTTCTGGAGTGAGAAATCAACAATAGTTCCAGAACTTCTTCCCAATATCCTTGGAAGCGACGTTCCCTGAATCTGCGAGCTTGAAGATGTCTTCAATCATTAAGGAAGGAAATCCGTCCTTAATGGTTTAGTTCTGTGCGCACTAGCAATAATCACCTAAGTCGACTTAATCATGAATTGAGTTAGACCCTTTACGGTATTCTACTTAAAAATACGCAACTTTTTTGTCTTACATAAATTCAAAAAAAAAACACTTAAAAAAGGTTATGAACAGTTATCTCAAACATAAGGGATTATTGCTTGTGTGAGGATGTAGAATCCAACATAACGAACGTCTTCACTTAAAATGGTCGTTTGCTATATTGAACGTGCATGCTCTTATGCGTTGATTACAAAATCCATTGAACCGGAAGAGTTCTGCATATATGATACATATATGATAAATTCGAGAAAAGTTCTCTCCTATGTTCTGAGGGCGCTCAGCTCACTTACTAAAACTAAGGTATTGCGCAAGAAGCAACTGCACATATTTGCAATAAAAATATAAATCTGTATGTAATTAATATTTTCCATTTAATTGTTTTAAAATATTTATATTTTAAAGTATATATGTATGTACGTCAGAATGGAAATAAAATTAAAATACCTAGCTTTATTGCACTGGGATAGCATAAAAAATAACTTGTTTGCACGGTTGAAGTCAGAAAATGGAAACTGAGCAAATAATCTTGACTTATTAAGTGAAGAAACTAAAATAAAAGTCTTTCGATAATTGGGAAAGACATTTTTACAAACGACCGATGGAAAATCACATGTACAGTGGAATTTTATAATTTGCTTCAAACTATGAAAAAAAGGTTTTTTTTTACAACTTCTTATATATTTTAAAGTAGCGTGCGAAAAAAAAAATTTCGTACGGCTCTTTAGTGTTCTATTCCTGCAGAGCAGACGAAGGAAACACTGCGAAACTAGGTAGTGTTTGTGATCTTTATTTCTGTAAGAGTAGTTCGTCCACAATCTACGATATGAAGCGACGAGTAAAAAGTGTGCTTTGGAGAAAGTTTGCGTGTCGATTTTTTTTCATTTTCTAATCCGGTGGCAACAAAAAAAAGTAGCTGTCAACAGACATGTTGTGGTTTTCTATTCAATAAAATAAACCTTTGCCGATCGTACAAAGATTTTAGGCAACCATCTCGACAAAAATATTTTTGGAGCAGCTCCTTACGAAAAAATATTACAAATTTGAGAAAAATGAGAATATTTTGAAAATACAATTTTCACAAAATCTAAAGTCTGGTCTCTTATTCAAAATTAAATTTTTGACTTTGCGTTTACACAAGCAATTTGTAATCGAATCACATATGGATTTCCACACATCAACCAGTTTATCCGCAACTAGGTGTCTGAAAGTCGTATTTTTGCCCGCAACCATAGTTTGCAACGAAGTTCACGCTCTGCACTCTTCCCCATTGCATTACAGGAATTGTATGAATAAAAAATGCTTGTGAAAACGCAGAATTGTTGGGCGAATCGAAAAAGGTCAGAGGACTTATTTAATGTACCTGGTGGTGGCTTCTATTACCAGCCACATTTTTTGTTTGAAAGCCTTAACCAATTCACTACATTATGCTAAATTTAATATTGAATAAGAGGCGTGAACAAGTAACTAATGTTGAGATTGATTGCCACAACATTTTCATTAGCGCCACACACAATGTAGGGTAAGTGGACTGGCAGATAGGTAAAAGAGCAGATTTGATTTTGTACTCATGTAATTGGATGAAGGGGGACAAGCAATCGACTTTACTCCACATTGTGAATACCGCTTATGTATTGTTTCGATCAAATTGGCAGCAGTCCGGTAGGATGTAATGGGCAGTCTACTTTGAGAAAAACTTATTGGGAGCTTCACTGAACATACATGCTTGTATGCATTTGATCTTTTACAATTGTACGCTTGATTGCAATCAATGGAAAGTAGAAAATTATAAAATAACATATTATACCCGGAGGGTTTGTTGTTCATAGGGTATAAAGTCACAATAATGCTCAAATAACTTACAACTACGAGAGTTAAGGGAATATTCAAAATTCTAAACAATAAAAAAGAAGAGATTTAACGACAAAGCGTATAATACAATTTCTGTAGCTTACGTTTAGATCTACACTGATGGTGATTATGATGATGCTGGTGATGACTGTGATTATGGTGGCGATGATTATGCTGTGGATGGTGATAATGTTGCTGAAAATGGCTTTGATGATTATTTACAATTGAAGCAGCTGCGGCCACGCCGAAAGCGGCTGCCGATGTGGATGATCTGATGGTTGATGCGGCTGCTGCCGCTGTAGCGATACTCGACGATGATGAAATTATTGAAGCAACAGCAGCAGTGGCCAACCGTGCCGTGGGTGTTGCAGCGCCTGGCTGCATGTGTGCTTTCTGTTTAGATGCTGCTTTGCGCGCGTGATTAGAGTTCATACGACGACGATGGTGTCACTTCTCTTCGTTGGTGTTTTCAGCTGTTATTGGCCTGATGGTGTTGTTCGTTTGCTGTTGTTCATTAGCATGAATGCTGGCCTGCAGCTGTGGCTGCACTTGACCCTGTCCGGGCAGCTGTACTTGCTGCTGATTTAGGGCGTGTATGTGTTGGCAAAAAGCTTGCAGCACTTCAAAGTGTGTCATTAGGTTCGCCGTTTGACTATCATAGTGCAAATGCCGTGTAATTGGTGCACCAAGGCGCCGCAACATATCCGTAAAAATTTTCTCCTCTTTACGTATCCATGGCCGGCGATCGTCCTGCACCTGATAGGGTGTTAGATGTACGTGTATGTTCATACCTGTTGGAAAAGCGGCATGTTAAAAATCTTACGATATTGTGCAATTCTGTAGTGTGAAGACAATTGCCTTGATTATTTCATTCTATACGTATTATTCGTCTAATAACCCGAGAGCTAAGATCGCGATCACAACAAATTTAAGCAGACACAAATTATATTCCCAATATATAACATCGTATTAATGGCACTAAGTGCATGTCATATGCCATGCTACCGGTGAAAAATAAACAAAATTAGCATTCAAAAGCAAACAAAATAAGAACACATTTTTTTTAATTATAGCTTTTTTGATTAATTTTAATAAACAACTAGAGAGTGGACTATCTTAGTCTATACCGAAGCTGAAATACTCGGACACAATATTGCCCATTTGGAAGTACATCGAACATCGAATACCCCCACTCCTTGTCAAAAATCCGTTTCTAAAAGTTTTCTATCGAATCTACCAAACAAAAATTTTGGTTTAAGACCACATTTTCAACCATTTAAATGTGGTTTTGGATCCTTGGACTATGTCAAAACTCTGTTTCTAAACATTTCCAATCGAATACAGCAATATAAAAATGTAGCTTTTTTTGTCGTTTTGTATGGGAGCACCGTCTAGTGTTTGCCGACTGGGCTGATTATCGAACTTGATCTCAGTTCTCAAACGGACAGACAGACAGACGGACATGGCTAAATCGGCTCAAGAGGTGATGTTGATCAAGAATATATATATTTTTCCATACCGCACACGCCTCCTTATGGGCATTACACTGAAAGTTAATATTCCCTGCCACAGTGTGTGTAAAGGTTCAAAAAAATAATATTTTTAAAAAAAGTTGGAAAATGTTCGAATTTGGAAAGCATAACTGCATGTGTGAGGGTATTAAAATGTGAAAGTATTTGAAGAGTTTTACCCATTCGCGTAAGTGTTTCCAGCAAACTTCTCGATGTTATCCATGTATTTTTTTGGCCTCCATGACCACCGTCCAACCAGTACATATCCTTGATACGTGACAATAGGCGTATCATTGTGCTGTCATCGGGCGTCAAAGTCTTCAAATAGTGAAATTCGTAAATGAACTGAAACGATCGAAGTGAATTAGTTGAGGAAATTATGGAGGAACTATAACCTAACAGAACAATTTCCATTTAAAATGTAACGATTTTTACACCAAAATGCGACTCACTTGATTGAGAACGACGCAGCCCTTACTGAAGCCGATCAGAATAAGCTTTGATTTGTCCAAATTCAGATTTTCCCGCCACCACAAAGGGTTGTTATTTTGACGATTCTGCTGTTGTTGTGTTTGCTGTTGGCAATCATTGCTGTTATTGACAACATTATTGAAATGTAGTGTTTCACTCGGTTGTGCTTGTTGCAACGATAGCGGCGAAGTTGTGTTCGCAACCGTTTCAGCGATGGCAGCAGCATTGTTTGTCGATGTCACTGCTGCAGGCGGGACAATAGCGACATGCTCACTGTTAGAAGCGCCTGTAGCTACAACATTGGGAAATATGACGGCGCCATCTGCATCGACAGTGACATTTTCTTGCACCTGCAGTATGTCGATGTCCATCTCCTGGCTGCTATCGCTGGCCGTGGACGATGACGACGACGAATCTGAGGAAGCCGTCGATAGTGTCGAAGACACTAAAGCGGCTGCAGCAGCCACAGCTGCAGCATTCTGGGCGGCCACAACATCATTGCTGGCGGCGGCAGCTGCTGCAGCAACAGCGGTAGCAGCTACTTGCGCCGCCTGATCCATAATTTCATTTTCGGGTATGGAGATGAGGCGCTGCGACAGATTTTGCAGCAATCTAGGATAGATTGGATGATTAGAAGAATATAGCATAGATGCAAACACATTTAAACTCAAGTTACTTTTCCAAGTGCTGCAGAGCATGATTCATGGGCGTGTGATCGGGCACACCAGCATTGTTGCCGCGCACGAAATTATCAAAACAACTGAATGTCTTAAATTCCATCCTACAAAAGAGAAGTGCACAGGTAAGACTTATGAATATATCGC
The DNA here is from genome assembly GCA_951394025.1 of Heteromyza rotundicornis. Taxonomy (NCBI): domain Eukaryota; kingdom Metazoa; phylum Arthropoda; class Insecta; order Diptera; family Heleomyzidae; genus Heteromyza; species Heteromyza rotundicornis. Next base: position 46,966,107 of record OX596012.1, read on the forward strand.
CGAGCTTAAACGTACCTGACTGGTCGTATGACAATTATGTGCGAACGCGGAAATGCTTCACGAAGAAGTATCGCCGAGTTTTCCAAATTGTACTTCATGTAACCTCGGCTATCTCGGTTCGTTTCCATGCTTTCTGGAAAGTCCTGCGAAATGGAAGTTTCTTCATATTTATACAATTCAAACTACAAAATTGCGATTCAAATTTGAGACTAAAAACCACTTCTTCTCAACCCATTGCACATGCATATTTCATCAATTTGGACGTCTGGTACTTGACATACCTGAACATCTCCACCGAAGTACACAATCGCCGTGGAATCCTCAACATTCTGCGTCGGTTGTCGTATTATGGGCGGACAATAAACAATATCATTTGCACGATTTTGAAAACCGGCAACAGCAAATATTCGAAAGGGTCCAGCGGATGTGCTTGGTGTGCATAGACGATCCGCGCTGCCACCAAGCATTACCTCAAAGTTTGTAACACGTTTTTGTAATTTCAAAAAATTATCAATGATTGCCTGAAATTGGTGAAGACAAGTAAACTGAGTAAATAACATGATAAAAAGTAAAATTTTGTTTAACAATTTTGAACATATCCCAATCACTTCTTTACCCAATTTGGACGGAGAATATTTAAATACCGACAACAAAAGTTCACTGCACCGAAATCGAACCGAAACCGTAAGCGAAACCGAATGAAACCGAATCATTTTAGGGAGCGAAACCGAGACCGATTCGTTGTAACCGATTGAATGGGTTCAACCAAAACCAACTGAAAAGGTTTCGGGTTTTTAATTGGTTTTTAAAAGGTTTCCGTACACAAAATTGACTTGGAGTATTTTTTTTCTTAGAAAAAATGCATCGCATCGCATCGCATTTTATTTATTTATTTCATATATTTTTAAAATATAGGAAAATATTTTTTTTTAATGTTCAATTAATCTCTTTATATTCTTACTTTACGACTGAAAAAAAGGAATCAACAAATAAACAGTTCCTAATATTTTTTGTAAATATCGAACTATCTTCGGCTTTGTCGAAGCTGAAAACCCCCACAAAACTAAAATCAGGAATTGGTTTGAAAATGCGATTAGATAAGGGAATTTCGTAAATGTAGATCTAACTCAGCACTCTTGTATTATATTAAAATGATATAAAATTTCCTAATATTCGGTAATCTAGAAACCTTTTAAAACCTAAACCGAAACCTTTTAAATCGCTCCAACCAATAGAAACCTTTTCATAATCAAGGAGCGAAACCGACAACCGAAACCGTTTGCCAAGTGGGAGTGAAGCCAAAACCTTTATTCGATTAGGTTGCCAACCCTGGTTTTGATTACACCCCCAAAATCTGGAGTTAGGAGAGGAAACCCAATTTTTGTCGGTGTTACCCTATTTTTAATGATAACTTTAGAAGCGAATGCTTGATATGCAAAATCGATATAATGGATAGCAAAAAAGTTATTATTGTAAACATCGCGCAGTCACCAATTTTTGACACTTTTTTCCGATTTAAGAGTATTTTTTATATAGCAACATACTAATTTTTTTTACAAAATTCAAAAATACATTTAAGCCGCTTTTATCCGCTCAATATTGGTTGAGATCCTTACAAAATTCACTGCAGTATTTTTTTTTTCGCTGAAGCATTGTTGGGTGATTTGGGTAGTGGTACAAGACCTAATTACATACAAACTTTTCCCGGTACTACCTCGGTCAACCGTAGCAAACTATACTATTTTAATACCGTTACATTACACACCTTTTGAATTGTATGTCGACTCCGTAACTGCACATTCCAATAAATTTACAAAATACACTAAGCAGAACACCGCCTCCGAAATGACGTAGCACTTAAATTTTAAGTTAATAGTTAATATATACAATAATATGTACACATTTTGAAACTTTAAAATAAAAAAAATAAAAAAATATCCACCACTATCAAAGCAAAGCGGCTGCTAGTAATAGTCATCGTCCTCGTACACTTCGCGGTTCCCACAGCAGCCGACAAAGCGCCTTCGAGTATCGTCCAGACACAACTTGGTGTCCTCCTTCATCTCCTTGAGTTTGACCCGCACCTCCTCGCGCATAAGATTGTAGCACATGGCCACTAGACCCATTCCGATGAGCATATAAATAAAGTTAATAGCCAACTTGGAATTCTGTTCTGTCATCAGCTGCAGCTCGGACACCTCATTCGGATCGGCAGTGGCGTCCTCCTTTACTTTTTGTGAGGCGGCTTCGACATCCGCCGACGTGATTAACGATGCGCCGGGCACAAAGTCGCCAAATCCGATCTTGCACAACGACGTCATGCAGAAGTAGAACGAATTAAGAAATGACCACTTTTCCCAGTTGGCGAACATAATGGTGCCGGTGAAAATGTAGAAAATTATGACCCACAGGCAGGCCGTGGAGGGCACAATTATTTTTTTGCGATGCACGGTGCTGAGGCTGCCGTTTTCCAATGCGTCAATCGCACGCCCATCGGCTGTAGTGCGATCTTGCGTACACTCGTGCATGCTGCGATAAAGAAACTTGAAGGAGCGTGCCAGCACCCTGCCCATATTCAGGAAGTACAGAATATATAAAGGTATGCCGAAGGTGGCATAGATGACGGTGAAGCCTTTACCCCAGGGTGTACGTGGCACCATGTTGCCATAGCCAATCATTGTGATGACCGAGAGGCAGAACATTAACGCCGCTGGAAAGGACCAAATCTGCTTCGGTGTGCGTCCTCCGTAGCCGTGTTTGATCATTTCGGCTATTTGCGTTTGATATGCTTGTAGAACGAGGATCGTCTTGTTTCTCCACTCTTCTTTATATAGCGTATTGCACTTCTCGGTGATGTTCCACATCTCCTCCGAGCTGCTTCGGCGTAGAGCAACGACCAGCTCTGTCGTTTTATCTTCGTATTTGCCCTCGATATGCATGAAGGATATGGCACCGCAGATCGCGTAGATTACGATGAGTGCGCCCACGCCCACCTGCGTGCACATGAATGTGACGAAATTGCGACAGCAACGCTTGACGCGCTTCCGAGGATGATTACTCGGCGATGAGGAGTTCGATGAGCCAGCGCGGCTGTTGCGCTGCGAATTTCTTTGTGACCTGGACATTTTGAGTGATTTGGGTGTTTCCAAGTTGTTGTGTTGTACTTTTTTTTGGCGATGGATTAGGGAACTTTAATTTCTGTCATTCTATTATGTAACTATTTGAAATAAACAAATATACGCGCTGGCGGAATGAAACGATTATTCACTGCATTTTATAAATTTTATTTAAATTGAATATGGTTATTTTAGAATCGTTGTTCTCCATTAATTAAGTTGAAATTTCTATAAATAAATTATTCGACGCATGTCGACACACTGGATGGTGGTGTTTTTTTTTGTTATACAAAAACGACTGTTGCGCGCACACGCTTGCCGATATTCCGATAGTGTTCAGCACTTTTCCGAGTTTTATAAGCTACTAGCGCACAGATTCTCAAACCCAACAATGTTTGGCCAAGTTTACCTAAAAATGTGTCTCTTTTCTTAAATTTATGTGGAGCAGGCTCTCTGGATTTTCGTCCGTTTGTTTACATTGCCCATTTATTTAATTTGCATACCCTACACTCTTGGATGCAGACAATGGGTTAGCACTCGAATAGGAATCTTACAAAATGTACATAGTAATTCGTATTAATTCAATGATAAGTTGCTAAATCTGGCATGTTAAAAATATTCGAAAACCTCTCTATGGTCATCTTCTACTAAAATGACAATAAAGATATATTGCTCATTCCCTGCACTAGACACACTTCAAAATTGGGGGTTTTGGGGTTGTGATCCTCAGATATTTATCTACATGCTGCCAAAAGACTGAACTCATATCTCCAATTTTTTAAAAACATTCCAAGCGCTGAAATTCATATAAAACACTGAAATTTTAAATTTCAAATCGTGATTTCGCAACAATATGATTTTTTGAGTTGTGACTTTACTGCAGGGAATGATAACAAGAGATGCAAATTTTAAATGTGCATTAACTATGTAATTTTTTCAATTCATGAGTATGAATAATTAATCTTTTGGACCACTGCACATATTGCGAATGCGTAGGGTATTCAATTGTTGGTCAGTGCCTTACGGCGATTTAGTTTTCTGTGTCGCCGTGCAGTTCCGTATACTGATAAATTCTATTTTCTTGATGTATTTTCCATATTTTGACATTTAGAGGAAATAAACTACGTTCGAAGTTTGGCAGAAGAGAAATTGCTATTTTAGAAGTATGTTTACATTGGACGCATTTCGGAATGCCAAGGAATTCATCGCTGGGGAATGTACGGAATGTAAATAAATTATAAACCTGTTTAGCCTTTTCATACCCGACGTTTTATAAATTGTTTTATTTTAAGTATTAAGGACATTCACAGGTCATAAATAGGGTCATCAACGGGAATTTTATCATTTTTTGGGGGTTTTTGGGTTTCTCTGTCGAAATTTCACTTTCGTTTGGCACAGCAAAAATGTAAATTCAACACAATGCTCAAAGTTATATTCAACTTACATTATCGCTTCTTAAGATATACTTCCACATTGGGATAGAATAAAATGTTAGGTGCCCAAAATACCCGAAGTCAATTTCACCCTAGACTTTTTACTGGTATAAGGGTTTGTTGCAAATTCTCCAATTAACATATTTTCATATTCAAATGACCCAAGGGTTCCACTGTGTTAAGTCAAAGTAGTAAAATAATATCGGTCTTCTATTTACCATTTTAACGTATTTAAACGCAAATTTGAATACATAATTAATAAATGGTTATAGTACGTGCAATGCGTTTCTCCAATTAAAACCATGGATGGTTAGGCCATATTAATGAATGTTATATTTAGTTATCTCATTTTAGACCCGGAAACAAATTGTCCAAGAGTGCTGTAAACCTCAGAATAGGTTCTTTGGTTCATTATCAACAGCCACATATCAAAAAATTAGAGTTCACTTTTTTTGCACTTTTTGAGAAATCATGGTTTTTGTAAAATAACTCGGGGAAATCAAAAATTATAATAACAGATAATTTATATTTTTCCTGTGTTAAAGGCAGTTGATAAACGTTTTCCTATGTATTTTGATACGCTGAGTCCGTATATAATTATGTCATTTTTCCAGCGTGTTCCATTTGGCGTTAACAGGGGAAAGCACACAATTTTCAGCAGCGAAAATTTTACAACTTTTTCGAACTTTGTTTTGTTCTATATCATTCAGTTTAAAAAATAAGAGAGCTCACATTTAGAACACATCGATACCTTAAAGGACATCCATACTATGTCCATTTCTTCAAAACTCTAGAAAATTAAAATCAAGTTTTCAAATTGGTATGTTATGTATGGAAATGGGTTTTTATTTCCTTATTTTTCAATTGCTTTCATCACGATTCCCACAACCCACTATAGCCTATCAGATGCAGATTCTTCTCAGGAATCCAAAATGCTATGATTCTCGGATTCAAACGTTCGACATTGGAGAAAAACCTTTGATACCGAATCGTTCCCGAGGCGATATCAAACCTAAATGTTTTCTGGGAGGATGCTTGTACTTTAAGGTATTGTGCTTTAAAGTATCGAAAAGTACGGAATTTTTTTCTAATCGACAGTAATTTTGTTAAATGAGAATATTAATCTTTTTTATGTATTTTCTACGCTGAATCCGGTTATAACCATTAAAAGTCATACTGAATTTTCTTTTGATGTTATCCCAGATTATAAGAAAACTATTGATGGAAATTCAACATCCGCTAGAAGGATTTTTTTATTTCGAAACCTATAACAAGTTTCACGCCAAAAATCGAACTTGTTAACGAATTCGTCCTTCATATTGGATCCGGTGCTTTACGCTCTTATTGCATGATTAGTTAAATCTAAATCTGAGGTCATCTAATATCACCAACATAAAAGCGTGTAGATAAGTGTTTAAATAACTTCACAGCTTAATTAGACTACTACTGTTCCAGTTATTAAAGTTCAAAAACTTTAAACACGATTTTCTCAAAAATTTATTTTTTGTTAACGCCCTTATTGCACAATTAGGGTCTTCAACTGTATTCTATCACAATGTGCGCCCTTGGAATGAAAAAGTTGAACAGAGTCTGCCTCAAATTTTGAATTGACGGAAAATTTTTTTCGAATGGACATACTGGAATTTTACAAAGTTACTACAAAGTTATGGTGAATCCAGAACTATACTTTGCTGCTTAGTGAATAAATGAAAGCCAATTTTTTTCGAAATTGAGTTTTTTATGGAACTTGATAGAATATGCCAATACGCATCAACATGCACAATTTTGCAGCTGAAATGTTCATAGTTCCATAGATATAGTGTTTAGTTTTATCTTAAGCTACCCATTTCTATTTCCACACCATAAAGCAAAAAGTAAACAAAATGTCTCCTGTCAAATTTACTTTTTGGCGCTTAAAACCATTTCCCGGGAAGGGCTGGATATCTAGTTGGGGTTTTCCAAAAGCTAGACCTTTCTTATTATTAACAAGTACGGTTTCGAGCGACACCATTGAAAATAATTGTTGCCTATAAAAGTAGGTACACACTGAATTTTTTGTTTCCAAAAAAACAGTGATTTTTGCATGCTAATTTTGTATCCTTAAATTTTGAAAGAATTTTTTTTATTTTCTGCAATCTTAAAAATTGGACATAGGATGATTGTGCTTTAAGATATCGATCTACTCTAAAAATAATGAAAATTATTCCTCCCATCAATCTTATAATTGTCTGAGTTTTTGGAAGTCCCGCCATATTCGGTACAGTTGCAAACCTCTAACCGAACTGAAATTGGTAGGGAAGACAAACCATGGTTTTCACTCTTTCGGTGTTTAACGAAGTCCCCGCTTTTAAAAGTGTATCCAATATATAATCCCCAGATCAAACGTAGGTTAGTGAAAGTTGGAGGCAATGCCGCCTTGATGAAATGACCACCAACATTTAGTTATTGCTTGTCAAAACAAAAACCAATTTTATGTAAAAAAATAAAAATGCACAACACAAAAAAGAAAAATACATAAAACAATTGAGATAACAAAGTTATTGACATTTCAAAAATATATGTACGTATAAACAAATAGAACGTATACAGAAGATGAAGAGAAAGGCCATTGTGGTGGTGGGAGAGGGGGCCAAGGCTAAAGGCTTGAGTTAATATAAAAAACAATCCTCTTGAAAGGGTTGTTCGAAGTCTAAGAGCAACATGGTACCAGACGATTGTTTTTTGTACCAAGAGATTTGGTGATGTGCAGCAAGGAAACAATTGCACATAAATCATGTACGTGTTCTTCTCTTTCGCTCCCACAATGTCTTTCCTCTTCAGATTTGGAACGCGTTACGAAAATCTTGCTAATTTCTAGTTCGCGAAATTTGGAGACCACCGCCACAAGTCCCAAAAATTGCGTAAAAGTCCTACTGCCAAATGCCCAATGCTTTTTATCCAATTTCTCACATCTCTCAATTTTCCAGGTCCTAGGAATACTTGAGAACCAAGCAACCAAGCGATTTACGATTTTGTAATTTTTAGTTATTTAGAAAAATGATGTATCCTTTCAATTTACTTTGGGACGTGTTTTTTTTGCATGGAAAATGCACTTCTTATTTCACCTCGCAAAAAGCACAAACAGCAAACACACTCACAAACACACTCGCTTTAAAAGTTGAATATGGAATATTTACTTGATTTTGTTTCAGCTAAGCTGAAACATAACACTGCCTTTACAAAAAATATTCTTTTCCTTGAATTAAATGAAAATTTAGCAAATTTTCCGCCACCGAGAAGTTTTCAACAATTTTTTTTTGTGCCACAATTTTTTCGTCTGCCAATTGGAATTAGAGTTCCAAGCCGATTAAAATTTGTCGACGGCGGCTCGAAGGCCCTATATTGTCGGCGGCGGGGCTGAAGCCAACTGAGCAAGGTTGGAAAAACAGGCGGGCCCCGTTTAGCCGTTTTTTGATATTAAAAATTGTATTTCAAGGTGCATATAGACTGCACGAGCGAACGCAACTTTTGTTGCGTACTCCAATCGCAAACAAAATTTGTATTAGGACAACCGTTTACACTGCCTGAAAATTTGTTCGGGAACGAGCATCGGAAACTAGTGATTTGTGCGTTTTTAAGTACATTTTGAGCGAGCACAAGTTCGCGAACCGGACGTTTACACCGACGAATGAACGGCATTTTGATCGCGAGTTCGTCCGGTCTATATGCACCTTCATACATGTTAATTAATTTAATTTCAGAGTGTCAGTGTCAGCCGAGATCGCCAATCGCGAGCATCATGAAACGTACCTCCATAACAGTAACAATGCTCCAAGATGGCGTTTGAGACGAATCCTGGCAATATGACTCACGAAGTTGTCTTTTCTGTTTCAGAATTCCGTTACACTGCCTGAATATTTGTTCGCGAACTAGTATCGGTAACTAGAGATTTGTTCGTTTTTAAGTGTTTACTTCGCCCGAACATTTTGAGCGAGCATTCGGCTACGAACACAAGTTCGCAAACCGATCGAAATGACATGTCTAGTGCAAAAATTTTGCTTCTCATGCAGTTATGTGTTACAAGATCTTCAGTTACTCAAAAAAATTGTTTATACATTTGGAGAAAAACAGAGTATATTGAATTTATTTTGAAAAAATTTGTAAAATCTGGTAATTTTATAAAAAAATCTGCAGTTTAGGGAGAAAATCTTAACATCTGACATAGCTCAGAAAATCTGTAAAAAAAGATATATCTGTAAATATGGTGTCACTGATTATCACCCTTCCTTTCGACTTGGCAAGCATACTTTTCTCGCTCAATGAGTGCATGAACCTCAGTATAGACATTTGCAATCCCACCGATTCAATGGCCGAACCATCACGCTCTGTGGCGGGTCCACATAAAAAAATAGAAATCTACTCCGCACTTGCCGTACTTCACCACTAGTTTCATATTGTTGTTGCCGTACTTCACCACATTCATATTTGTTTCGGAACTTAACTAACAGAACCTACCCAGCAAACATTTAGGTTCAATATCGACTCGAGAACGACTCGGTATCAAAGGTTTTTCTCTAATGTCGAACGTTTGAAACTGAGACGATACCGACTCTAGAATCGTTGTTTTCTCAATAAAAAGGGGAGTCAGTTCTCGATTCGAGAAAAGGGTTAGTTCTCGATTCGAGAAAAGGGTTAGTTCTCGAGTCGGTTTCAAACGTTAGTTTTACATTCGAGAAAAGGGTTAGTTCTCGTTTTGGTTTTATTGCATACTAGCAGGGCCCGGTCCGCTTTGCTGGCCCTAAAAAAGTTATTTCTGCCTTTAAGGTCATAATAAATGAATGAAAACATTTGTCACATATTTTTATTGGGAGCCCAAGTGTAGCATTTTGAAATATTCAATTGTATGAATAGTGCCACGCCCCGCTGTCAAATTCCAACCATATGTAACATTGAACTTAGAATTGAAAGCATAAAATCATGTCCCGTTGAAAAATGTTCATCGGCAGCCCAAGTGTAACATTTTTAAAATATTGAATTGTATGTGAAGTGCCACGCCCCGCTGTCCAATTCCAATATGTTGCATTGAAGGCATATAACCATTTCCCGCTTAAGAATATTCAATGGGAGCCCAAGAATGGCATTTTGAAGTATTGAATTGTATGGGCGGTGCCACGCCCCTTTTTCGAATTACGCCGATATGTTGCATTTAGCTTCGAGTTGAAACCATGAAGCCATTTGCCAAATTTCGTTGGAAAACATTGTGTGGGAGCGCTATTACAGCATTTTCAAATATTGACTTGTATGGGCGGTGCCACGCCCCATTGTCTAATCCCGACCATTTGTAGCCCAGATTATGGCTGGGGTCTTATAGTATGTTCATGGCAAATTTCATTTTTTTTGTGATAAAAAGCGTCTGAGATATAGCAGTTATTACTAACTTGTGGGCGGTAAAAGTGGGCGTGTCAAAACCTATCCTATGTCACGACTCACGACCCCTAGAACACATATATAAATTTTGGTGAGAATCGGTGATGTAGTTTTCGCGTCTACTGGTGACAAACATACACGTCTCTTTTATATATATAGACTAGCTGGGCCTAAAAAACTTTTATAGTTTCATTGCTAAGCTTATCCCTGAAACCGAAAGGTAAAAATTTCACCGAAGTTGAAACCCGCAGATATGGTAACACTATTTGGGTGGGGAGAAATTATGTGTGTGCGGATTAGTGTGTTATACCACAATGAATAGTCTCGATATATCTTCTATATATATAAAACAAAGTCGCGAAATGTGTTACTCATCGCATCAGAAATCAACGGAGCACCCGATTTGGTTAATTTTTGTGTTGCCTTCGTTTCGGTGGCATGATTCTATGTCGGTCAAGAAAACCCCGAAAATTCAGCCGGAAAAGTGTGTAAATCGTGAAAATAGCTTAATACTCTGCATATTTGTAAGCGAAAGCTTGCATACTTCCAGGATCATCGTTATTAATTCTCAAGTACTGCCGCACACCATTGCATACTTTCTGGGTTTACCATAATTTATTTTTCATTTAGCATAGATTAGATCCATAGTTTACACTTGGCGCCATGGTGAGATGTTTGTTTGTTGAATACACAACACGTGACACAGCGGTGAGATCCCAGCCAATAATTTTATCGTTAAAGAGCTCGTAAACGAAAAATGTTCGATCGAAATGCGGACAAAACAATCTTAGGCGACACACGATAACGATACGTTTACGAGTCCGACTTCGTTCTTAATTTTGCATCGAAACGAGTTATCTCGTTATCGAACCAAAATGTGCTCGTTAACGAATTCGTTCGTTCGTTGGCTGGGCCCAGCCAATAATTTTATCGTTAAAGAATTCTTTAACTAAGTCGTTAACGATTTCGATTGCGAAGTCGTAAACGATATTTTATCGATGAAATTACGACTATCGTAATATACGAGTGAATGTCGGACTTTTCTCGAATATTTTTGATCGAGAAAAGTTCGTAAAATACGATCTTCGTAAAAAGTTCGTTCAATTATTGGCTGCGTCGATATTGGGCAATTATATGTTGTGTGCGTCCATTGCCACACCAGAGAATGCTGATTATAGAGATGATACATAGAGGAATTTCTGTTAAATTGTGGTTGGAATTTTTGGCCAATTTTTGAGGAACATCGACCAAGTTTTTTTTAAGTTCGACTGGATTTAGAGGTTCGATTCAAACAAAAATAGAAAGAATGAAACCAAAGGTGGCGTTTTTTGTAGTTTATCCTCACGTTTGGGAATTGGTGAACTGGTTTGCTTCAGCTTTTGTTTTGATTATGTGTACAAACCGGTTTTGGGTTTTTTCTAAGCCAAAAAGCTATTCTTTTTTTTTAGAAAATAGCGCATTTTTAAATAGAAAGTTTCTGAACAATTTCGAATCAGTTTGAAAATAGACTTTGTGACTGTTTTACTACCAATATAATATATAAATAACAAACAAAATCTACTGCGATGAAATAGCTGCCTGTGTGAGGTAATTTTCTGAAAATAGATTGCGGAAAACGTATCTGTGTAGGCATGTCAACAACAAAAAATTTCGTGTTTTTCAGTTTTCCAAAATTCCTACAACAACATTGTGAAAACCTCTACTGCCACTTTACCCAAAGTGCCAAATTACCCGACACTCATATGCAAAGCTGGCCATTAACTAGTTAATAGTTAATTAACGAAGTTAAATTTAGTGGTTAACTTTAAATATTTCAGTTAATTTCGAAAACCATTAACTCTTTCATTTAGTTAAGTTAAATTTCTTCGATTAACTAGTTAACTTTGTGTATAGCATTATTCGAATGGTATTGGAAATATATTTATAATAATAATATTGACTATAGCAATAAAACTAATTTTGAGTCTGTCATAATTTTTTGGATAGGATTTGTGCTGTCAATTGGATTATGTCGCTGTTAAATGGATTGGCAACATTATCCATTTAGCAGCTGAAATCCAAGTATCCAAATCAATAAATTTTCCTTTTCTTTTCTTTATGCCGTTTTTTCTATTCAACGCTAAAAAAGGTTTTCTTCCGAATTTGCAATGTTCATTTGAATAAAATAATGGGTAGTTAGTCCACAAAAAAATATATTTAGGTTTAAAAAAAATTCCGAGCTGGAATTCGAACCGAACTCCATCCGTTTGTTAGGGCGACTCGAATGAGCGACTATTTACAAGTTTTCCCAATTTAATAAGAACAAGAAAGTAAATTTCGTTTATCCGACGTTTGTCGCAAACGAAAAACAAACGAAGTAAGTTTGCCTAATTTTTCGTTTCCAATTAACTAAAAAATTCTTTAGTGAAGTTTTTTTATTTTCTCCAAAAAATTGCTGCTCAATGAACAAATATACCCAAAGATCCGTTATTTTTAAACCAAATACTAATTTAAAACATTTTTCAAAAAAACGAAATTTTTAAAAAACTTTTTATAAATTCAACAGCATACTTTTGTCAATATTTTTTCCGTAGCGCTTTGCTTTAAAAAAATCTAAATTTTTGCATAATAAACATTTGTATAGGCGTTGAAAAAATATTCGGTGAGGGCCAAGTTATAACTTTTTGAAATAATGAATAATAATAATTTTTGGTGCAGATCAGACGAAATCCAGCCGAGTTATTAATTATATTCCGCTAAATTGCCCTCCCACTCAAATTATATCCCATTTACATTTTCGAAAGATTGTCGCCTTACGTATTTTTAATTTACTTTTATTTTATTTACTTCAACTCGCCGGAGTTCGAGTTCATTCCACATTTTGATTAAATCATACTTGATAGGTGTATTCATTTTAAGTTTAGTTTTAATCTATATGCTTAATAAAAGCTCTCATCATTTGGATTCTGCCTCTACTCTAGACTCTAGTCAGAAAACTCATCTACATTTTAGGGACTCGCACTACACTCGAGTGTTTACAAGTTAAAAAGACACACACATTCACACCTACCCACAACTATCCTAGTTAAGTGCTAAATCATCATTAGAATATATTCGTATTTTTTTATATAATAACTATATTTTAAATTTAAGCTCACGTATTACAACGTACGCCGTATTACATAGAAACGTATTGTATCGCTTGTACTATACAAATAAATAACAAACATATATTATATGGCAAATATTTAGAATGGTTTAAATTTGATTAATACTATGATTGATTATTATTTCCCACTGGAGATTGGGCGATAATTTCGTTCGGAATTGAGGTACCTCACCTATCGGATCTAGTAATACAACCAAGGGGCGAACTAAGACAACAACCAAAAGGCCGAGCTGAGACAACAACCAAGGGGCGAGCTGAGACAACAACCAAGGGGCGAACTAAGACAACAACCAAGGGGCGAACTAAGACAACAACCAAAAAATTTGTATATTACATACTACAAAACAAAATTTGAAAAACCCAATACCATAAATATTTCGAACTAATTTGCTGCAACACTGGTTACAGGGTTGTCAGCTACCAGTCTCCTGTCTACTTCAATCAGTGCTGCTAAAATTGTTTTTATTTTTGTTTTTTTAACTAATGTAAGATGCAGCTGGGAAGATGACGGTTGGCCAAGCAATGAAGCGTATATGCCAGGACTGGGTATTTAATTTGTACTAATTACGGCTACTGCTTATAAGTAGGGCGATTCATTTAAAGTGGGAAACCCCTCGGAAACGATTCAGTTGTGCAGATGAGCAGTCAAATTATATGAAATTTGACAGTTCTTTTAAGCAACTACGCGTTTTCGAGGGGTTTGCCACTATAAATGAATACCCTTAATGTTTATGTACGAAAACGCATTTTCACGTATACTTGGATTCAGGGCTAGGAACTACAGGATGTATGCTTCGGTAGATTCGGTAGACTCCAAGGTCCTTTATCCTTTTTAGCGAAATGGAGGCCCTACCATGTATGCTCTCCAATTACTGTGATCGGGCCATACTGAGGAACGTTAATTAAAGGTGTGAATCACTTTTTGATTACACTGGTCGACAAAAATTCTCCCAGTTTTACTGAATCAATTCTTAAACCCGTTTAAATCGCATTTATGCATTTTGCCTTTTTCTTATGCACATAATAGTTCTTCAAAAATACAGATTGGATTCCCATGACGCATGGGCATGCCGTTTTTAGAATTTACACTGACATGGGCATGCCGAAATTTGACAGTTTTTATATGAAAATGTAAATAAACGAAGCATGGAGTTGCCATCTTTTACGTTTTTTGTATGGATTTTCGGTGCAAAATTTTCTATCCCGTTTTCACTACCGCAGTTCTTATTAGCTCTTTATCAGATTTTTCGTCATGGAACTGATAGTGTAAATAGGCTCTATGTGATTTTTGAAATTTTACAGGACTGTTTTTGTATTTTTTTGCCGATAAATGTTCTATGAAAGTAAATAGTTACGATAAAATTGGAAACTAATTTTTTACTGTTTCATGTACAGTTTGCATACTTTAAGTATGTGAAAAGATGCAGCAGAGATTCTTTTTTAATATGATTTTCGACAACTTGCGAGATATTGGCGATCAGGGGATAATGCTATATTGGTTTGTTTTTAAGTTTAAAAATCCACTTTTTATTAAAAAAAACTAGAGAGTGGACTATCTTCGGCTATGCCGAAGCTGAAATACCCCCACACAGTAGGAAGAAGCACCTCGACCATAAAATTATGTGGTCTCAAGACCCCATTTTGAGCCACCTATAAATAGTTTTGGAGCCCAAACCATGTCCAAAATCCTTTTCTAAAAATTTTCAATCAAATCGACCAAAAAAAAAAAATTGGTCTCAAGACCCCATTTAGACCCTTATTTATGTGGTTTCTAAATATTTCCAATCGAATGCAGCAATAAAAAAGACTTGAAAAATGGAAACCTTTTTTTTCAGTGTATGGGAGCCACGTCCAGTTATTGTCCGATTTGGCTGATTCTCGAACTTGATCTCAGTACCCAAAGTTTCAAGTCGATATCTCCAAAACTGCGACCGCTATCGTGCGGACGGATAGACGGACATCGCTAAATCGACTCAGGAGGTGATGCTGATCAAGAATATATATACTTTTCCATAGCGGACACGCCTCCTTATGGGCGTTACAAACGTTGTGACCAAGTTAGTATACCCTGCCACAGTGAGTGTGGGGGTATAAAAAATAGAAGGAAACTGCGATTTTTTGTTTATTTTTATTCATTGATGCTTCCACTGAAGTCTTGAAAGGTACATATTTTCGTACAATAAAACACCTACTCGCGATTTTAATGACAATGATTTTAATAACAGACTTCGTGCATTATCCACGATCTCAATTTGAACAAATCTGTACAAAGCTTTTCTTCAAAAACCAAATCGAGCAATTTTAAAACATTTTCCTCTCATTATAATAAACGGCTCCAAACTAAAAAAAAAGTTTTGATTTCCGTTCTCAGCGACCCCAAATTAGTTTAGAAAATATGTATTGTGTATGTAATAGAATACCTACCATATTAATTTATCAAAACCAGCTTCAACTCGAAATCTCTGCTCACATAGTTCCATCGCAATTACTCACCCTATGTGCTGAATGTGGACCTCTGGAGCTGAAACTTACAAAAAATATTGCCTAACAACGATGAATTGTGCTTCCAAGGGGTTTGAGGCGGTCAAAAATACGCTAAAAGTGAAGTCGACCTTTTCACTAATAAACCGCATTCAGTTGGATTTTTTCAGATATTGAATTTATTTATGTAATTCATATTTTAAACTAGTACATAACTACACACAGTTTTATTGTTGGTATTTTGCGATTTAGATGCAAGATAAATAAAAAACTATAATTATGTAGATTCATTTAAAGTATTTCTCTCCAATACTTATCTTTCAAAGATGTGTTAAATGTAAGTTTGAAAAAGAAAAGAAAAACATTAAATCATTTGCAATTCGTTTTCTAGTTAAAATTGGAGCAATTGTAGCAATTACTATTTTGTATATTTGGTTGGCTAAATACATTATGTAAATTATAAAATTGTATTTACTTTTAACTACATATACTTTAGATAGGAAAGTTGATGGTAATAATGTTTGTTTAGGAAAGACTGTTCTCAATAAATGTTTATTATTTTAATTTATTCTTATTTGCTTGTATGTAGTTTAAATAAATTGTAGAGGAAATTGCAAATTTTAGTTTTTTCAATCACGTTTGCTTGGTAGCATTTCACACACACGGTGTGCGGTGTGTTCTCATGCGAGGAGTTAGCACGTCTGCGTTTCACCAAAGACGTCTTCAATCACAAATTATTTGATCATAAATTCTAAAGCGGACATATAAAAATATAAACATATACATTAGTTGAGTATCTTTTGAAATGACTTGAAACATGTCGATTAATCCTCCCGTCCGGTGCAGATGATAAACTCCAAACTGCACTATCGACAATGTCTGGCCATTTTGCGAATCGCTCTAATCGAAACATGTAGCTCACAACTACTTTCAGATATTCGAACATTGTTTTCGTTTGCAACAAAGAGTGACATTGGCGTTTTATTTTTTAAATTTCATATTTATTTACTTTTTTGGTACATAAATTGTTTTCGTCTAAGTCTAACATAAAATGTAATTCATATATTTACAGCTAAGTTAACGGAAAAAAAAATAATAATAATAATTGAGTGTAATTTGAATTATGATTTTTTATATGTATTTCCATAAGATTAAAATCGAAAAATTTTTTAGTTAATCCTAAAATTATTTTCTACATTTTGCGCTTAGTTGGGACAACCAAAGACTACATTAAATAATTTCCAAATTTGGCCGAAACATAACAATTTTGAATAAAACAAAATAACAAGTTAATTTACTTCTTTTTCGCATTCTTGCCTAAATACATACAATTTTGGTTTAAATAATTTTTCCGAAAATATCACATTAAACATTTAAAATTTTGACAGTAAATTTCACTTCGCATTTGCTTTAAAAACTAATTACCGAGAAATAATAATTTTGAATATCACAAAATGTTTAAAAATAATTTTTCTTTTTTTCTTTTTTTTGTGAATATAATTTTTGTGGATTTTTCAAAAAATTTAAATTTAGAAAACAAAATATTCCAATTTTAAGTATAATTTTTAATTCTAAAAATAGTTTTCCCTACAGCGAGTGCTTTCATTTTAGTTCATTCAATCGATAGTTTAGTGTTTCCACACTTCTCTTAAATTGCTTGGCACTTTTATCCAATATTAGTTGACGAAATTGAAAACAATCAAAAGGTTCTTCAAGTCCTTGACTGATTTGTTGCTCTTGCATTTAGCAATGCAAATGGTTTTAAATTTAAAATTCTCAGCGCCTCTTGTGTAGGTACTGGGTTGGCCCAGCAGTGCCTCTCGGAGGGCGTGCAGGGCATCCTGTGCCGCTGCGTTTACAATATTTCACTTGAATTAGCTTCTTTCAATAGGAATTTTTAGTCCGACTTACAAACGTTAGCATAGAAAAAGTTTGAGCATATTTTTTCCAATAGATTTACTTGATATTTGTTTAAAAAAATAGTTCATTTTGTTTTGCAATATCGATTTACATGTATGTATGTATGTATGTATGTTGTATACAGAATTAAATTTGATATGAAAATTTTTCTTGTCAAATTGGGCTTTTTTTTTTTGTCAAAATTAAAAGTTCAATGACAGTTTCTTATGAAAATTTTTCGAGTGTCGGTAGTGTTATACAGCAAACTTAGTTTAGAAATTATCCCTTAAGGTGGTCCAGAAGAATAAACTTAAAAAGAAAAATTATATTTTTCCATCGATTCGTTGGAAAATGCAAATAATAGTTTTAACTTTTACACGCACAAAAAAAAAACGGTTTAATATATTTTAAAAAAACTAAAACTAATTCATAAAACACTAGAAATATATTTTAACAGTAAAACTGAAATGCATTTGAGGTATATTGATATTTGTTTGTTGTTGGTTTTCTCACTTAAAAATACACTAAATTTAAATTAACAAAACAGCAAAATTAACTTTCATAATTTACAAATTAAATGCTAAAAGTAAACTTTATTTAATTTGTTTCAAAAATAACAAAAAAAAAAACCAAAAAAATTACAATTAAAACGAAAACGTTGGGAATCAGTTTGTCAAGGTGTATGTATCAATGTATGTATGTATGTATTTCCGTAAGACAGAAAATTGAAGCAGAAATCATCAAATTATTTGCAAAATAACCGCTGTGACCGTATTGGCAAATGTTTGCATGTGTTTTACATACCGTTTAGGAAATAACATTTAGAAACCGTGAAAATTGCTTTACCGTGCATAATTGAACCCACTCGGTGGTAGAGCAGGATATCTTTCAGTATGTGGACGTGGACGAACCTAAGTCACGCCTCACTCCTGCATAACCACCGCGGAATTATTTGTTTTTTTTTTGTTATTTTATTTCTTACTTTTACGTTGAGTTGATATTTGAGTAAATTGTTTAATTTTTAGTTTTCTTTTTCCTACAGGACATGGCAGAGTACACTCCTCTCTCGCAACACATATCCAGTTCACAAAACTGTTCTAGTAATTTCATCGTGGTATTTTCTGCTGCTTTTGAAACCTTCGTAAAATAGTTATTCTGTTGTAATTTGTTATTTTTTATACAAGTGGCTACTGTAGTGTAGTCTAGCGGTCCCTTGCATTGTTTGCTGCAAGAGGCTTCTACTCGCTAGCCATTAGTTCGAATAGGGGTAATGCGAACATTTTTGAGTTTGATTTGATTTGATTTGCTAAACAAACGAATGATAATGACACACATTGAGAAATTATTTTTAAAATTACTATAACAATTAAAGTGTATTTTGGTATTTTTATTTTTGTTTTTGTAAGTTTGCAATAATTAGCTTCTTGGATTTTGACTGCAAGGTTATCATGGTTTTGCAAGTGTTTTTTTTATTTTTTTTTTTTATGTAGCATATAAGGGAAGATTTTTAACTTGACAACGTATCTCATAGATTATTTCGTAAAATTGTTAAAAACTCTTGTTTGTCTGTGTGTGGTTTCATTATTGTTTTTTTTCTATTGCAATTGTACATAGTTGAAGTTGCAATTGTTTTTGCATTAATCTATGTTCTTTTGATTGAATTTTGGTTCTCAAATGGTTATTCCAACTTTGTGCCGTTCCGATGCAATTTCAGAATTTTCACAAAGTTCCGCACAGATTTGGACCATTATTGTCGCAAACATTCTAGTATTTCCCAATAATTTGCGGTCATTGCACTGATATGATTGGAATTTATTCTAAATTTTAGCTGATTTGTGTTACATATTGTAATTCCATTATGATTGGATTTATTCGTAGACGAAAACACACAAAGAATTACATTCAGATGTGACACTAACACTCGTGGAACGTTAAACTGAACGACGAACACAATCATTGTAACTAGAATTGAATGTAGTTCAGACAATTGTCGATGCACGTAGCAGACTGTAACCAATTTTAATTGTAGTCATCTCGGTTGGTTTCGCATTCAAGCTTTTTTTACATCGAAGCTTATCTATTGGATTTGCGGTTAGGCCTTACATTTTAATTGTAATTGCTACAAAATTATTCAAACTAAAATTACTGAGGTCTCCGACTGTTTCAACTGTACACACACATATAAATACAGGATGTATTCTTTAATGAATATACATATAGTCCACAAGGCTGATACAATAAAACAAACAAAAAAAAAAAATAAACAAACTTACAATTAATAGGAAATTGTGAAAACAAAAGTAAAATTAAAGCACAATCAGATTGTAATTATGAATTGTCGCAGAAACGAAAGGATCGCTTAAGATTAACAATAATTGTTGTAGCTCTCTGCTGTAGCATTGTTTCTGTAGTATTCAAATTGTGTTAGGTTTGAAAATGTACATAGTATCAATATTTGTTTGATTCACAAAATGCATAAAATAACTCTCCATTGAGCGTTCGTCTCGCCTCGCCTCGCCTCGCCTCGCCTCGCCTCGCCTCGCCTCGCCTCGCTCGCCGAGCAGCGTTAGTGTAGTAAATTGTATTCTAGTTCAAATAAAGTTAAGCATTATTTTGGTCGAAAAGCACGCTGACTGTGCCTCTCTCGTCCTGTGGTCGTGTTCATGTACAGCGAGTTTAGTTGAACGTTGGTGTGGCCGGCACTACTGTACATCGGCCTTAAATTGACGAACTCAACTTGAGCAATCGATCGGGGTGCTTGACGCGCAGGTGGGAGCGCAGCGTGTCGATCCGACTGTACGTGGCTGGACAGTAGGGGCACATGGAGCGTTGTGCCGTGTGCGAGTGGAAGTGATGCCATCGATTGGTGACCTCCTTGCCGCACGAGCGGCAACGCCACAAGGTGCCCGGGTCTCGGGACGGCGTGAACATGTTGTGATAGGACATCTGATGGTGCGAGTTGTGTGCGGTCGTTGGTGTGGTTGAGCCGATCGCCTGTGATTGATTGTAGCCGTGCGGTTGTCCTGCGCCGCCGACATGGTGGCCCCCATTGCTGCCAGCCCCGCTGGCGCGTATATAATCCAGGTGATGGTATTCATTTTTTAACGCTGCACTCAAATGCATTCCAAATGCATGTTGTTGCGGTGGGGATGAGGATGAAGTGGTTGAGAGTGGTGTCGAAAGATGATGACGTCCCCCCGGCCCTGTAACCAACGAAAAAAAGAGAACACACACCACGCAATGGGGCGAAAATCAGCCCAAGAGAAACAAACAGTGAGTGCAAAAAGGTAGAGTAATGACAGAGAGGAGTATAGGAAACTATAATAATCAAAATATAATTGAAAAAAAAACAACAACAAAATACTGTAGGTAATAATAATGCTCTTATGATCTTGTGATATCTAATCAATATAATAAGAGAAACGTATAAATATCATAGTATAAATTATATGAAATAAAATCGAATGTATTGGACAAAAACTGAAATAAAGTTGGTGTAAATTGGTGAAAATCAGGATACTGTACTATATGAGCATGAGGCGAAACAATAAACTGAAACAAATGGAAGACTCTGCCAATATTTGTGTACGACATGTTCAATTTAACCGAAAAAATGTTACACTTTTGTGACAATGTAGTGAAAAGTGTAAACAAATCGAAGCATGATTTCAAGGAATGTTTGTATTATTTGTCACAATTCAAGTTAACTAAAGAAAATTAGCTAACAATTGGCTAATTAGGAAAGAATGGCAATTGTATTCATTTGTTGAAGGAGTGGTACCAGCCATCCAGTGAACCTTGTGAATGCGGGGTCTATTTGAAATCGGTTTTTGCGCACAATGCTTAACAACTATCCTAACATTCTGGAGAGTCATTCTGTACTGTCATAATTATTATTTTGAATAATTTATACACTGTTTTCATACAGAATAATATGTAATAGATCCAAACACGCCGGTAGTTGGTGACAGTTGTAATGAAATACATTTCAAATAAGTGAATGTTAACGACATTCTGTTACGTCATTAACCGTTTGTTCCAACTCCCAGCCTATTCACAATCAATGTCTACATGGCGTCTCCCCGAGAAGTCATTGATGTTAATGTCCTTGTCAATGTTATACATTAATGCTCACAAAGTAGAAGATTTCCGATCATCGATGAAGTGTTTAGCTCTATTTCTTGTACTTTTCCCCCATACATATTCCTAATTCTTATACATATATTATTTAAGTGAAATTATTAAGAATACAAGCTAGTGTCGTGTTAAAGAAATAATAAGTAGTAGAGATGTATTTGCTGAAGGTGACTTACGTAGTTTATACTAGCAAAGAGTATAAAAGCAAATAAAGTGGAAATTATATAAAAAAAAAAAGAAAGATATTTTCTTCTTCTTTTTTTTTTTTTTTTTTGGTACATTCCAGCGTGCATTTGTATACGAAAAAGTTTTGGTTAGAAATACAATTTCATATCTAAATTTGTTTCTTTCATTTTCTTAAAATTTGTATGTTTATTCGAAAAAAATGCCTCCGTCTCTCCATTCTTTCAATACAAGAATTGTTCGGATTCACTAATACCAAATGGTTGCGGGCACTCTGTAATATTGGAATTAGTCACAAACGGCTGCTATTGTACAGCATTAAAAGGTAGTTTACACATTAAAACAAAGAATGGTTAACAGGCAATACCGATTCGCACAAATATATTTTTCTTTGGGTGTAACGCAAGTGCGAATCAATTACTTCTCTCGTTTGTCGAGGAACCTCTGGGCCGTTCCTTTCTCCGAGTTTCATTTGATTCTTCTATTATACTTACAAACGAATATAAATAGTAAGTGTAGTAAAAATAAGTAGTAATTGTAAAATGTATGAAAGTCGACTTAGAAATGTTAAGCACCGTGAAAAATAAAAAGTACCTATAAATTAAAAATACAAATTCCATAAATAGTAGGTAAATATAGTAAATATAAAAAAAAAAACAGGAAATTGGGCCGAGGGTTGAAAATTTGCTGACGATGATGGTTTGGAAATCGTTTAGGATAAAATGGCTCTTGTTTCATGGAAACCCCTGGTCTTGGAAGCACAATTCATATATATTTGTTCTTTATTCAGTAAATCGTTTGGACACAAAAATAATAAAAACGGTTTTTTTTTTGTTATTTTGTTTCAAAAAAATCATTTATTATTTTTTTTGCTGTTGTTGTTGTTGTTGTGGTTTATTGATATACTTTTTTTGATGATAAATTTTTTCGTTAGTTGTTGTGTTTTGTAATTTTAAACCTTTGTAATAATTATAAAATAAAATATATTATTCATTAAAATAATTTTATTCTTTTTGTTTTTTTCTTTAAATAAATTGCATTTAATTTTACTATTTCATATAGAATTGTTGTTGTTATATTATGATGTGAATATAACTTGGTTTTTTGTTTTTCTTTTAAGTTTAGTACATGTAAAATATATATATTAGTTGTAAATTTTAACAAATGCTTTAAAATTTTGATCTTGTTTTTATTTTTTTTTTGTTTTTCAGTAAAACTAACTTATTTGAATATGTTTTTGTATAAATAAGGCTTAAACGTATTTTCAATTAATACATAGCTATGTTATCTCTGTTAAAAAAATAGTTTTGTTTAGAAAACGCTGGTGTGAAATATAAAAAATAATTTGAATGTGTTATTTTGAAATTAACCAAACATGCTATCTTTCAAAGAATATGTATACACCTATGCAGATTTTTCTTTTCTCTAGAAATACATAGTAAAAATTATTTTGTTTTTAAATCAGGTAAAAAGTCTTGTTTATGCTACAAATATTTCATCATATCTGTATTTTAATTTTAAATTTAATTTTTTCCATCGTGCACACACACACACATTTAAACGTGTACAAGTAAATTACATTCATTTGTGTAGCGAGTAGAAATTTGCACATTCATCATCGCGATGATTAGTGTTAATGGTTTTCGGGATTCTCCACAAATTGTGAAATTTTGCATGAAAATGCCAAGCATTTCGAAATTAAGATTGTGTGGACAGTGGCCAAGTTCACCAGTGCCACCGAATCAGAATGACAGTTTTACTTAAGCGCGATTTGAAGCGACCTCTCGTCGATTGCTCATTGTTAGAATGTTAAAAAGAAAGAACTTACGATTAGCATTAACTATGATTAATAACGAAATAGTAAAACTGAGTACATACATTAAAAATGACATCGAACTAAATGTATTCATTAATTAGGTATTTAAACGAAATGAAACTAGTAATATTGCACATACGGTTCTTCAAGTAGTGATTTTTTTCTTTTTGCTTTGTTATTTTTTTTTATAATAATGTGTTAGGTGTTAGGTTTTGTCGTTTAATTAAATTCACTTTGCACATAAATTAACTTTGTAATATTAAAACTTATCTTTAATGACATAAACTAAATTTAAAAATGCCTACACTATTTGTTAAAATGTACTTTCATTTAATGTTTTATTAAAATATAAAATTTTAATTAATTTTTTCTTGTTGCTGAGTTTCTAAAATATATTTGGATTTAGCACCATCATACCATAAATAATTCACTTTTTACTTGTTCTTTATTTTGTTTGTTTTTTTTTATTACAATTATCACATTCTTTTACAAATTAAAACAGTAATTAGTGTTGTTGTAATGATGTCAAATCAAAAGACAAAAGCTTTCTTCTATCATGTCGAATAGAAATGGCAAACAAATCTAAATTGCTTGACAAATTAGAACAATCGCTTGACACGCATTTGAACCAAAAAAAAAAACAGTTAAAGTATGGCGAAAAATTGCAATGGACATTTTTAGAATTTCATTAAAGAAGCAACTAACAATTTGAATGCAGTAACAGGGAGAACACAAGAAGCAAGTGAAGTTTCGTTAAATTAGACTATTCTGAGTATGTGAGTGGTCAGTAAGCTAGACTTGGCCCGAACAGAATCCACTTTGTTTGGCAGAAGCCGAAGTTTACATCGAAAAGGGTTGGCCCATTCCGAAACTAATCAGTTGGTTCTGCACTAATGTGGACTTTCTGGTAGTGCGATACATTTGCGGTTAATTACACATTCGGAACAATTGCTCGTTGAAGGGCTTATTACAAGCTTCTTCGCTATACTTTATAGGCGATGTGATCAGTGAGAGTTCCAACCACTGTCCTAAGGCTGATTAGTTAGACTTTTATTTTCAATAATGAAATCGACCGTACTACATGAATAAATTGCCGAGTAAACCGATTCCTAGCCCAACCCCTTCCTCCACGTGATTATTTGGAACAAATTGTGTGTGCTTTGAAATTAAAATTTGATACATTCCAAAAAAACCATTTAAAACGCCCATGCGGTTGGAAAACGAAAAGAAAAACCAAAATGATAAATGAGTTCCATTGGAGCTGAGTAAACACCGTTAGTTGCCCAGTACCATTCCATATATACACAAAACGAACGTGAAGTGAAAACACACACTGACCCACACACAGATTCAGATTGGGACAAAAATGTGTTCAGATGTCTTTAAAATGTAAAAGAATCCTGCAATTCCTTACGAACGATCATATCTTTACTGTTAATTAAATTATTTTGTACATTTTGTTTTAGTAAAGTATTAGTAAATCATATAAGTATTACTGGGTGTTGTTGAGAAGTGGTTAAAACAAAAGCTTCAAATATGTTGGGAGAATTATTTAAAAACAAAAAAAAAAAACTTTTGCAACGTAAGCGAAATGAATAAGAAATAGTTGGCATTTCATTCAACAAAGTAGCGTGGTAAATCACACTTACCCATCCAGTGTTTATATAACAAGTATAGACATAAATACATATTTCCTAAATATTACTAAAATTGCCACACTGAACATTTTCTGGTTGCACATGAACTGCAAATTAAAAGTGAGTTTTGCGATCGTAAGTATTTCTATATTACATTTTCGTTTTACAGTATTACAATTATAATAATAAATATATTATCAACTTAAGCTCAGCTTAAAAAGACACAATTACCTATTTCATTACTGTTAGTGTTCTGTTAAATTTCCATAATGATTTTTCCGTTGACAGTTTTGCTTCGGTTTGTGGTGTTGTGTTGTGTTGTGTTTAGTAAATAAATCTCTTATTGTGTTGTGTGAAAGAGTATGTCGATAGTACGGTAAATAGCAGTAAATATTTGCAATTGGAAATAATTCATGTAAGACATTTATTGAGAAAACTATGCTCTACAGCAATAACAACAATTCTACAACAGTTACATTTTAAAATATAATTTCATTTAAACATTTTGCTAAATCGATGGATACTTTAAGAAGTTTTGGATAAAATCTAAGTATGCATATCGATAAACGCTGAATTCAGTGTAATGTAGTACACCTTACTGCAATAGTGGCTATTTTTGTTGTTGTTGTATTTTTTTTGGCAATTTTCCGTTAAATGTGAGAGCGCCTAGAAAAAGATTTCTCCCGGTTGGGCTGACACTTTTGTAGAATGCATTCAAACAACGATTGTCCTTCGAAATAGGTGGCTAATTTCGTGGCGAAATAACCGTAAGGAAGTATTTTGAAACGGTGACCGAGTAATTGTGGATTTCTTTTGAAGCTACATTAGACTACCCCGCTTGGTAGACTGCAACAAAGATTTTCTTAACATTTCCAAAATGCTATTCTTTAAAGGTTCAGCATGTCGTGGCTGGGCCATCACAATCCCTTTTCAAACTGCGGTATCGGTTATTGGCATAACGGCAACTCTGTGCTATGGTCGTTCATCACGAAACCATTTGCCGAAAATAATTTCCATTTAAATGCAATTGTTGCTGTAATACTTGATTTTTGAGTTTTATTTTTTTAAGTGCAATTCCTTTTAAAACTATTTTGTAAAATTGGCTAAAATGTCAAAAACGAAAACAAAAAAAAAATCATCGAAGTGTAGACATTTATGTTTTTTTTCTTCTAAATTTGGGCCATATTTACACTGTGCTTTGAGAAACCCTCAGTAGTTTTTGTTGTGATATTTTCAGTAGATCCTACAATACGTTACAATAACATCGAGATGTGTTTCAAGAAAAAATTACTTCAATTGTGAAACCTTTCGTACGGTAACTAGTATGCCGGTCTGGTTGGATGTTCAAATGTCTCATTTGCGTGGGGAGGATATCCTTAAGATTGTACTAATTTAAGGTGAAAATAAATTGCAGTAATATGTATATTGGTGTTCCTTTGTGTGTAGTTTGAGAACAATACTATTGCTATGGGTGCGCGCTGTATAGACATGTTGCTCTGATTTGTTTTTGTTTTTGTTTCCTTTTTTTTTTACTAATTTATTTTATTTAAAATTTTACCTTAATTGACTTACAAAATTTGGCTTACCATAGTTATGGTCAAATTTCTTGCTTTGCTAACAACTAAATAACGCTTTACATTTACACAATTACTCTGTGGTTGCGGCAACATGCTGCGCAGCATCATCGTCGCCGTACTTGCTGTTTGATTTGGTTGCTGTTTCAGCGTTGTTGCTGTTGTTGTTGTTGTTATTATTGCACTTACTTATTGCGTTAGTGTTAGTAACTGTTGTTGCTTTTGGTGTTACTTCTTCCATTTCATGCGTATCGTTAGGTTCTTGGTTGCTCTTCTTATCTTTAC
The DNA here is from genome assembly GCA_951394025.1 of Heteromyza rotundicornis. Classification (NCBI taxonomy): domain Eukaryota; kingdom Metazoa; phylum Arthropoda; class Insecta; order Diptera; family Heleomyzidae; genus Heteromyza; species Heteromyza rotundicornis. The sequence continues at coordinate 46,993,222 of OX596012.1, forward strand.
TACTTGTGGTGCGTAAGAACTCGGCTACTGCCAATACATTGTTGCCGGCGGCGTTAGTCAACATTGCTGCCGCAAGGTCGAAATCGTTTTCATCATTATCATCGCTCTCGTCGACGTTTAGGGGTGGCCTATTTCGCCCATTGCTGTTATTGCTGCCGTCGTTGGTGTTGGTGGCGGGCAGCCGTTCAAAGTCTTGTTCGTAGTGTGACTGTCCATGGTGGCGGCGATAGTATTCGAAATTTCGTTCGCGTGTTGCAGCCACATTGTGTCTGTAGTGATTCGGTTGGCGTGCGTAGAAATCGAATGGCTGCTGCGGTTGTTGTTGTTGTTGTGGTTGTTGTTGGTGGGCATAATTTGGCAATTGCTTCTGTTGCTGATGATTATGATGTGATGCTTGCTGTGGCATGGGTGGTTCATCGATGTTCCATAGGAAGTGGTTAGCTGCAGAGGATGTTGCTGCCGACGGTGCTGCTGAGCTGTTCAACATGTTGCCATAGTTCCAGCCCATATATTGGCTGTATCATTCGCTTGTGGCATTGTGTTGTTGATGCTGTTGCGGCAGTTGTTGGTGCAACATGTGCTGTTGTTGTGACAAATTGTGCGCATGTTGCTGCAACTGTTGCTGGTGCAGGTCACGCTGTTGTTGTTCGCGTTGTTGCTGTTGTTGCTGCTGCATATGCTGGTGTTGCTGCAGGGCCGCTGCAGCTGCTGCAGCCAGCGCCGCTTGCGAAGCGGCCGCAATTTGTGTTGCTGTTGGCGATTGGGCCGCAACAGCGGCCGACGCTGCTGCGGCCGACAAGATGTTGTCGAATTTGCGCGTGTCCGGATTGTACATTGGATGCTTGAACTTGCAGTGGGTGCGTAGGTTGTCGCTCCGCGTGTATGTTGCACGGCACAGCGGACACTCGAAGCGGCCGGGGTAGTGAACGTGATAGTGGTTGCGTATGTGGGTGACCACCTTGCCGCAGAGCTTGCAGCGATGCAGGTTGCAACCGCCGGAGAGCCGCTCGAAGGTCAGGCGCATGTGCCAGGCTTTGGAACCTGCGATCGATTGATTGATTGATTGATCGGTGAGATGTGAATTTTTTTTTGTGTTTAAAATTTTGTTTTCAAATTTTTATTTTTGAATGGATTGTTCAAAAATTCGCACGCGCAAAGAAAAAAGAAGAGAAAAACAATGTTTTTGTTGGTGATTCACAGAAACAAAAATTATATAAATCTTATGGTAAAAAATGTTTTGGGGAAACAAATAATAATACACACATACAAATATATATAATATGAAGATAAATTTCGAATGGATTTAGTAAGGGAATTTCTTTAGATTGTTGCCAAAAGTTCATGTACACTGTAAAGGAAGGTATTTTGTTGCGAGTACACCTGAGAGCCTAAACTTAAACTACAAAAGAATGAGCACAATTTACTGTTCAAAATTAAATTGGACCACAGTAGATTCCAATACCAGAATGAATACACGACAACAAGCACAGAAACTCAAGACATATTCTGTTGATTGCCAGCAAGCAGCAATTGTCCAGTGTAGACCGCCGAGAGCGAAAGTAGCTTGCCATGAAAAGTTACTCTCTTGGGAGTCTAGCCGTTCGGATTTGGCATTACACTGCAGGTCCGCAATTATCATATACACTGTCGACTTAATTCGGTTAATTGCTTAATTATCTTCAAAATTATGGACTTGGTTGAAATAAATTATCTAGCGAAAAAGGTCTTTCACTTACTGCTTCAATCGAAGGAATTGTTGCTGTTGCTGTTTGCAATTCCAACGTAAGCTACTCTCCGAGAATGCGCGAGAATGCGCTCTCTCTCAAGGCAATCGTTTGTTTACATTAACATAAATTTGCATAATCTTGTAGGTAAGTCATTTAAACGGAAATCGACAGGAAAATCCGCATTACAAGAATATCATCAGATTTATCAAAAAAAAATGCAAATACAAATCAACTTACTGAAGATTTGAAGTTGGTGGCAAAAGTGTGCTTTTTCTGGATAGTCTGGATAGTGTCTCTGTGTAATCGACCAGTTTTGTGGAAGAATTTAAGCAATGCCGTTTGAGTTATTTCGCTCGTAAACACCATAAACGTTGCTCATCATTTTGTTTGACTAAAATCGCAATAAATTTTGTTACACCCAAAAAAAAATTTGGTTAATTACAAAATTTTGTAGGCAATGCATAGAAAGTAAAACATTTTAACGTTCCAAAGTTGGCTGATACATTAATCTATGTAAATTTAAGAGTTAATACGCAGACAAAAAGAGGTACACCAATATGATGTATAAGGTGTGATACATCACATTGATGAACGATTTGTTGCTGGGTATTTTTTCAAGTAATTTAAATGAAATTTGCTGACAGCAATCAACATAGAATGTTTGAACTTCAACACCAATTTTTTTTTAGTTTATTAAGAATTTTACTTATTCCAATTGATTTTAGTTGTCGTTCGAACGAGAAGACTTAAAATTAGTTGAAGAACATAAGAAATTGCTTCACTTATTGTATTATTTGTAGTACGTTATTATTGAAGTTGTTAATAATGCGTTTATTTATTAATATTTATATTAAAAGAGTATCAATTGTTTTCAAGTCTTATAGTTAGCGGTAAGTAACGCGTGCGTGTGAATTTTTTGAAAGTAAATATATATATGTACGCAATAGGGAGGGAAAAGTTTCTCATTTTGAAATTATTTACAAAACTAACGAATTTCTTTTTTCAGTGTATGCTTATACGTACGTAAAAGAACCATATCCAAATTTTGAATGACGGTTAATATAAGGTTGTATTTAAACTTATTAAAATGATGGTAATGAGTAGGTTTTATGAAACAGGACCACGAACCCGAACCAATTATTTTGCATTTAATTTACATAAATATGTATAAACTTAATGAGTTAAATTTGTATTATTTTTATTATTATTGTAGGATATAATGTGATAAATTAACCACCAACGATGTTGTTTTTTTTTGCTTGTTTGAATTTGATATATATTTCGGAAGAATAGTGAAATTTCTAGAGTGCGTTAGGGTTAAACTTGGTTCAATTTATCGATTAATATTATAAATGAATATAAGTATATCAACAGACAGTAGAGTAAATGTTAAAATGATAAGAGATAGAGGAGAAAATTATTTCTTGTCGTCTGTTTCAAATTTGGTTCAAAATATAAGGTAAACATTTATTAATTCGCAGAATGAAACTATATAGTAGATTAAAAATTAATTTGAAGAACATAAACAGAAAAAACATCGAACATATTTTCAACACCCCTCCTTCCTGCATAAATGTATATGTACTGACGTACTCGAGAACTGTAAAAGTACAATATGAATTTTTCGAATTTTCAATTTAGCGGCCAATTCCTGTTTTTTTTTTTTCTTTTTTTTTTTTGTTTAAATTTAAAATAAATATAATTTATGCCTAAGTTTGGAATAAAATAATAATAGCAATATGGATAGTTCGGTAATTTGAATAATTTTTGATGATAGATAAGTATTATTGGTATTTAGAGACCTCTCGCTGAAAACTTAAACAACTAGGTGGAATTTTGTAGCTAAAATGCCGTTAATTTTGGAGATACAAGCGAAAAAAAATCCATGAAAACTTACCGTCAAAGAATGGTCTGGCCAGATTGCCAGATTTCTTAGTCGAAAATGAAATCAGTGTTGTTTCATAAGTACGTAAAATATTAGGATAAAGACACATCGACATTTAACAACGAAACGTCAGAGAATGGGTGGAAAATTATAAAACTGGTGATATAGTAAGTAGTAGTAGTAGTAGTAGTAAGTAGATAACTTAATGGAACTGCTGATAGAACGGATTGGTTTCAAATAAAAAGAACTGGAACCACGCATGTATGCAGAGCATTGCAACAAAAGACGCAAGTAGTTGATTTTGAAGAGTTTGTTTATTTATTAATTAAAGTTGAAGTAATTTAATGTTATGTATATATTTTTAAGATTTATAAATATATATTTGTTTATATAAATTATTTTGAATTCGTTTAAGGTTGCTTAAATTGTATTATGTACTATAATAGCTACTCGTATCTTGTATATAATTGGTTTTAAAAACTTTGCTAACTTCCCTAATAAACAATTTCGTCTGCTCCTAATAACTCTAAAATTCTCGTGCAATTTTACAAATTTTTTTTGGCGGAAAACTAAATCTTAAATAAGGTGGGCTGCTCTGCATGGCTCACGGTCTTTTACATTGTTTGTTGGGTGTATTACAGAAAACTAATAGGAATACGTTTGACTGTGTGGTGAAATATTCTGAAAATACCGAGATCCCTCAGGTTAGCTCGAAACATGGCGATACTGAACGCAAGTATTGAAAAAGTACGAAAGTATTGCAATAAAGTATTTCATATTTTTGATTTCGGTGGGTTTAAAGCGAACAAATAGTTGAGAATTCAATAGTTCCGGTTTATGTTTTGATCACACAAAATTAAAAAAGAGAAAAATGTTGGCGAAAACAATTCATTTGAGTCATTCAACCACAAAAATTCACAAATTTCAAGTTTCGTCATCAATTAAAAAAAAAACAATACGACAATTATTTTCTTAAATTGAATTCAATATTTAATTTAAAGGACACATTTCAATTATAATGGCTTTTTACCCCAATTCTCATTTCAAGTTTTCAAAAATCTTTGTACTTTCAACGTAAATTTTCAATCTTATCTCTAAATACTGTGCTGGGAAAATTTATTCCATTCAAAATTCAATACTATGCTTATGTCTTCTAGTGTTTTTGTACAGTTATTGCTTTTGGTGTGTTAAACGGTATCTTCGTCGGTATACGAATCCACGAATCATGTTCACTCATATCACTTTGTTGTGAAGAGTCTTTGGTTTAATGCAACTTCACAATATTCTGTATTTATTCAAATATGCATGTTTTATTTCAATCCAATAAATAAATGGTATTCATGAGTGCTCGTATGTTTCGCATTCCTGTAACAACAATGATGGGTTGGAAGTCTAATATCTTCCTTTGCTCCATAGGCCCACGACGGCTCATAAATACCATTCAAAATTGTCTGATCATAAATTAAGTGCCAATTTTATAATTTTTATAATTATTTCTCACCGCTTTTGTAAACGATTTCTTACGTAAAATACTTTCGAAATAAGATTTTAGGAGTCAATTTAGGAAATTAGTAAAATATTTATAACAAACTGTAGTCTGTCCATTATAAGGTCCCATTTGATTACGTGTGTTTAATTTTATTATTATTTCAAAACTTGCTTTTGTTTCTGAATACCTTTGTAGTTTCCTTGTAGCAGAATGTATTCTGAAACACTTTACATAGTTGAGTTGTTGGCATTTTTGAAAGGAAACATTTTGGAAAGTCACATTTTCAGAATATTCCCACAGACGATAGATATTAAGTGAAAATAACTATTGCACGCATGTACAAGGCATCGATCTATCTATACAAGGATACTAGGAAGAAGCGCTTATTTTTTATTTTTAAATAGTCTTGTTTTAGTGAATCGATCATACGAAGGCAATGCAGAGCAGAGATGAAAAAATTCGGTATTTTTTCAATGTTAAAGTACCGGAAGTACTTTTCTGGGTTTTTAAGTAGCCATCGAAAAATCATTAAGTTTCTCATCCCTGACACAGAGCGGGATTATGGGCATAGAAAAATCGTTCCACGCTCAATTTGAAATTTTCTTTAAATTTTGTGTACATTTATCTCAGCAAAACATCATAACATCGTGCAAAATTTTCGATAAATAGTTGATACGCATCCAACACAAACCTTTGAACGGTTCGTTGAATCCACAATTTTGCATAGAAAATTGTCAAGTAATTTTCGAAGGTTGCATAAAAGCTTCGATGTTTTGACAGTGTTGCCAGTATCGATGGAAACTAAGTGAAAAGTTAAGTGCGCTCCATTCCTATGAGTACCGTGGCAATTGTTATTTTCATTGGTAACACATTCGATTAATACTTTACTAAGATGGCAGAAAACATTTGTTAACTTTACTACGTGACGTGTTAAAAGTAAATAAAAACATTTCAATAAATTGGAATTACTAAGAATAATACTTTTCTCTAGTTTCGAATTAGTTTATAATTACCTAGAATATAATAAAGAATTCTGTGAATCTTCGGCCTTTCCACGAAATAAGCTCATTTCTTAATTTAATTATTTTTAAAAAATTGTAAATTACAAAATAAGTTTCATTTTAATTTTACTTTGCCTTTCTTTAAGAATACTACAGTCTACTGAAATCCATTTTGGTAATACTTTGTTTTGTTAAAATTTTTTTTTTTTGTTTAAATAAGTTTACATATTTGTGTAAATATGTTTACCGTTCATTGCTTTTGATAGTAGTTATTTTGAAGTGTTTTCATACAGTAATTACAAAGACGTCCACTACGGAGAAGGAAACTTTTGAATAACTTGTTCACTGCAATTGAGTAATTGCGTGTTGAATTAGTGCTAATTGCATGGTTGTTGCTTTTTGGTTTTGTTTTTGGGAGATTCTATGCGTTTACTTGACTACATATAAAATTGATCACATATGTACATAATGGCTGAAGAAGCGATCTTTAATGTCGGCATGCTTAATCTTACAATGGGCTTTCATGTTGTCTCGACGCGTAAACTTTTGTCCGCAGACGGGACACTCATGACTCTGAGGCCTGTGGATGTTGGCGTGATGCCAGCGATTCGAGACGATCTTGTTGCAGCTCACACAGCGGTAGAGCGTGGGCAGGGTGCCCGACAGTTGCACGAAAAGTGTCGAGTAGTCGATGTTGTGATCGCGCCGGTTGGCTGCGGCGGCGGCGGCAGCAGCAGCTGCTGCTGACGACAGCGACGAGGATGTGGAGGAGGATGTCTGCGATGATGTGGCCGCAACGTGTTGCTGCGCATGATGGTGCTGTGCCAAATTGTTGGCCATACATGGCGGCGACGACTGGTGTTGCTGACTGTGATGGTGGTGCTGTTGCATTTGCTGGTAGGCACCATGCTGCTGATGTTGCTGCTGCAACGCGTACGTCATGTGTTGCTGTTGCAACGATGTGGACGATGCGCACGACGATGTTGGTGACAGGGCAGCCGCGGCAGCAGCTTCGGCACCACACAATGTGTCCATGGCGGAACTGCAACGTCCGAGATTTATTACGGATTGGGGTGCGGCAGCCACAACGCTTATCGGGCCATTGCGTGCCAGCATTGTGTGTTGTTGTGCCAGCTGCTGCTGCTGCTGCTGCGTTACGTGATCGTGGTCGTGCTCGCGCTCGCGTTCGCGTTCGCGCTCGCGCTGGTGCTGATGTTGGTGTGGCTGCTGATGACAACGTATTGCTGACATATTCAGTTGCTTGTATTTGTAGTGACAATGGAAGTGATTGTCGTACAACTCCTCGTCTTCTTCGTCATCAATATCGGCCTCGTGGGCAACATCGTCGTTTGCAACATGGCCAGCGTGTACCCTTTCATCGTCAATGTCATCATCACCGTCATGACCACCACCTGTAAACATTTTGTGATTATGCAGAGTCACGTGTTATTTTCCAAGAAGGTCTGAGAAATGTGGGAGTTCTGAATTTTGAATATCTTTTTTTTTTGTTGCGCGTAATGGAATTTTGAATTTTTGTTCCCTCGTCTAAAGGCGAGAATTGAGTGCCATGGAATATAATTAATTTTACAAAAGTCAAGGGAGCAAATCAATCCAGCAGGACGCAGGATTAAATACTTCGTGGCAATTTGTATCTTTTGTATAATTTTTTTTGAATTCATTTGGAATGAAATGTTCTCCAATTGCGGATTATCTAACAAAACCACAAGTGCTAGACGACAAATCGGCGAATACCGATATCCGATATCCTAATGGACAAAAACAATTCTGGGATGCACCTATAGCTTTGTAAAGTAATTATATTCCACAGCCACTATGTTGGAAACTTAATCCGATTTGCTACGCTTTGGAATGTCTTCGTTAACGGCGCTTAGGAATCATTCATAGGACGAATTTGTGTAAAATGTATGTATATCATCTAGGTTAAATAAGTTATGGAAATTGAATTAAATAACAACAGACAACTACGTTTTATTTTTATATATGTAATTAATGTAATAATTCGTTTAATATATATTATTATTTTTGAAATTTAGCATAATAATCAACTAGTGTAATTTTCTAGAAACATTTGAACAAAATCATAAGATAATGAACGCAGGAAAAATATAAATAATAAAATTGCATTAACACTTGAGGGCGATGGGGTCTTCAAATAAGTTTAACAAAACAAAGTAACTTTCAAAATGTTTGGACTTGAAGCCAGGATAAATATAAATTCACTTGTAAAATATATGTGGGCGGGGGGCGGGGCTCGGGGGACTCTTACGTAAAATATATAGTAACTTAGCAATGGATTTCAGCTAAAATTAAATTAATATTGTCAAACGAAAACAAAACTTTTAAATGTGTGTTTGTGTGTGTAATCATTATATTAATTGTTCAGTTTTTTTTTCATATCTCTATATATATATATTTATATTTGCCTTTTGTTTTGAATTAAAGAGAAAAAAAACGGTGTGTAATTTGCATTAATCAAATGGGATCTTAATGGCTTCATACAATTTTTACAGCAGTCCTTCAATGTTGCAACGAATTTCAATTGTTTCACACTATTTACGTATACATAAATATATTTATATATGCAGTACATAATATATATATATTGTTCACTCTGTGAGATTCCAGTTCTTTTTATTTTCTTAAATGAGAGCACGTTCGGAGCTTACTAAATACCTAAGATATTAAAGTCAGAAGTAAACTTTGTGAATTGGAAACATTTAACAAATTTTGAAAGTTAATGAAAAGTGTTAAAAGGAAAATTAATACTCCAAAATTCGTGGATAGAATGGTGCGTGGCGCATAATCAAAGAGTAGAATTGTAGTAAAAGATTTCAAAAAGTTATAATTAAAAAGGGTTAATAACAAAGCAATACAGAACAACGGAAAAGAATGTATTGAAAAATAAACTTTTGATATCCGAAAAGTTTCCATTTAAACGATCTGCCTAGCGCTTTTGCCTGAATAAGTCATTTGGCGATTTCTACTACCAGATCCACTCTCCAGCCTCCTTAAAAATACATGGTCTTGCTTTGACCTAACACCTACGAATTTGCTTAAACTAAACGAAAAAAAACATTCCAAATTTTAAAACCAATTTTCTGTCAGTCACACGATAAACATAATATTCATATTAGTAAAATACAAAGTAAGTGTATTCAAATAATAATATATTACTTTTAGTATTAGTATTTATTTGTACGCTTTCAATCAGCAACTTCCGGTATTGCAAAAGAAATGAATATTTTTTTTTTTTTGCTTTTAGTACTTAATTATTGTTTTAATGGAGAAATCTTACCAATACTGTATTAAGTTAAATAAATTGACAAATACTGGAGTTATTTGTTTCTGGTTCGTATAATAAGTTGCAACATTAAAGACAAAAGTAGAGTTAAAGAAATTAAATTTCGAGTTTGTAGAGTAGAGTAGTAAGAAAGGTTTGTTATCAGTTAAACGCAAACATAATGTGAAAATGAAGATGATATATTCTCAATAAGTATACAATTAAATACGTGAAGTGGCGCGACTCCAAAAGTAGCTCCTGACACTTTGCAGCTACATCTTTTTTCAGGGGTATTTCAGAACATTCGAAACCGATTTTCAATTAATTTAAACAGAGTATTCCACTCCGCTTTAGAATTGATTAAAAGATTTTTAAATTGAATCAAGATCTGAAGAGCAAAAACTCATCACTGAGATCATTTTGAATAATTTGGAGTACAAACGAAATATTCTGCCGTAGGAAAAGAGTTTTCTGAAGTTAAAAAATGCAGTACAGATATTTTCAGTTGAAATCTCTAGAAATATGTATTTTTTGTACGTAGTTTGGCATTTCTATTGTGAATATTTGAATGATTTTCCATTGAAAAGGGACCACTGTCACTAAATGTTTAGTGTGAGTGGAAAATAAACTGCACTGCAAATGTCCAGTGTTAATGAAGTCTCACATCCACCAGCATTAAATGCAAGGGAACATAAAATGCAATGCACTATTTTCCATTCTGGGTACAATAAAAAAATAAAATAAAATATACTGTGCTACTGCAAAAAAAATCATTAAGTTTGATATATCGACAGCTGAAGCTCAATCATGAGATTTTCGTGTTTTCAAAACTGTAATTTCTAAATGGAAAATACGTTTTCAAATTGATACGTTCTTATGAAAATGGCTTTAGACTTTTCTTTTGTGCGAGTTTCACCCTCTCAGCATGTTCGGATTGTACAAACAATTACATCAGAGTTCTTGCATTTAAAAGTTGTGTAAGTAAATCCTGTGGCACAGTATTTTGAAATCTTTTCCCGGAATAGTGATTTAATTGAGGAATTTGGTAGAAAGATTCTTGTTACTTTTTTGAAATATATTACTGAAAAAGCGTAAAATTCTGATGTTGAGTTCAAAGTTATCATTGGTAAGTATTCCACTCTTAGTCTGGCTACAATACTGAAAGTACTTCGAAATCTTATTGAGCATTGAATGCACAAGTCGTGTCTGTTAGGTAGTCGCATTGCTTAACACCAATTCTTTTGAAGAGCCTCCTCATCTAATATGATCGATCGGCGGTATGTAGAGTTTTGTAAATATTGATACTTTATTCGATTTCATTAATGAATTAATTAATTTCATAGGTACGGTATAATAGGCAGTGTGTTTTCGAGGATATTTGAGGACCAATTTCATTTGCATGAGCACCGATAATATGCCAAATGGGTAAGTTCACGAATTTAATTAATTTCAACGGAGGCATTTTTTTGTATAAGTTTTCATTAGTTATGTTTTCCAGCGGCGCTAGTGATTATGATTATGAAATGTTAAACGAAATTGACTTAAATTCATAAATAAATAATAATAAGTAAATATGGAAGTAATATGACAAGAAACAATACAATTTGAATAGGACTCAATAAAGTGATAAAATAATAACGGAAAAGTTAAAGCTAACAAATTACGAAAAATCAAATAAGAACTGCAACTAAAATAGAATTGTGCTGCAGCGGAAATTTCACTAGAGTCTATTTTGGAGAAGAACAACATGCAACATGCGACAGAAACACATTCGACTAGAAAGCTATATTTGAATTACATATCTCTATCAAATACATATATAAAAAAGTGTGGCTATAATGGCTTTGGTAGGTACTCTTTGAATTCTTTTATGGTAGGAGAGGTGTTGATCTGTTGCTTTAATGTGGCGTTTCAAATTTTATTGTTTTCATAGCAGAATGTTATAGGTACTTGGTATTCGCCAAAAAAAACGCTAATCCTATGTTTCAGTACTTACACAAGCGCAGAAAGTTGTGTTTTAGCGATTCGTATGTACTGTTTTACAAATCAAATACCAATTTATAGACGGAAGACAGTAAGTAAGTAGTAAAGTGAAAACTAAAAAATAATATAAATTTCTCTTTTGTCTGGAAACTATAACAATTGCATGCAGGAAGAAATTATGTAAGAGTCTATATAGTATAATATAGTTACATATATATAAGTAGGTACGGTACAGTCGTTGTATTCGCTTTGAAAGAAATTATATAGCAAAATGTAAAAAAAACGTTGTACAAAATAAATTTAGGAATATGTAGAACGGGATAACAAGTTAAAACCATCCCAAAACTAGGTAGTAGAGTTACGAAGACTATTACTGGGGTTATAGGAGAGAGAGAGAGAGAGAGCGGTTACAATTGTAGTAGATGTTACGGTATTTGGGGAATATCTACGTTGTAATTAGGTGTACTTTGGCAGGCTTTGGTATACCAATTTTTGTTTAAGTATTGAACAGAATTACGGGAATTTGTGTAAAGTTTTTAACAATTATGTACAATTGCTATGCTAAGCAAGTAAACCGTTTGTATTTTATTTCAAAGAAGATCTGTAATTTGAAAACTTCGAGTCAGAAAATCGAAATATTCATAAATGCTGGTGCTGCCCGCCATCAGATTTACTCCGCACCATTATTTCTTTATTTTGCCGAAGTACAGAAAATGCAACGAAATAAAAACTTGTAAGCGTTAATCATATGCCAATATTATATATATGTAGTATATTATAATATTTTAAATAAGAATTAACAAAAAAAGGATAGTTTAACACTACAAATATAAACAACTGAAAACTTTAGATTCTAAGTATTTAATTTTTTACAATTAGAAACAAACAAGTAGGTATAAGTAGGTATATATTATATGTATGTAAATTGGTTCTACTGACTTTTTAATATTGTTTCATATTGCGTTAAATATAGTAAAGTATCGTTATTTCACTAGATAGCATCAACAAAAAAAAATATTGTAATAGTTTCGAAATAAAAATGTATACGAATAGTTTCAAATGAAATTAACCTCTTAGAGAAGATGTAACTAAATTTTCGAAATTAACTTAGCCGACAATTGTCAAAGAAGGGCATTTGTACTCACCATCAATGTTGTCGGACTGGTCCAGCGGCATTTGCTTGCTGTCGTTGTGGTCCTCTCGAGTGTCCGCTTGCAGGCCGTGAGAGGACAGCAAGCTCGACATGTCCTCGCCATGCAGTTTTAGCGCACCGGTCTATTTGATTGCGTTGATTTCGATTTCGATACGAATTTCGGGGAATGGCGGAAGAAGATTTTTAGAAACGAATTAGGTTTGTGTGAATTTCACTTGGATTCTTGGTTGGTTATACTTGTACATCATCGCTGATACAGTTAACTGCCGTATCTGACACGTCGGCAGTATCAGGAACTGGCGTAACTCATGGGAAAATGAATAGGAGAAACGGCAGTTCGTGAAATGGATATTTTGTCAGCTACGACAATTACCCTTATCATCGACGATATCTACAAGACAACTTTACGAAATATACGAAAATGGTAAATATGAGATTATGTAACCCCCCCCCCCTAATCAAACAGAAATTCGCTTACTTGTGGCTACTGGGGAAATATCCAAGCTAGTATTTATATTAGAAAAACACTTTAAGAACCAACAAGAAACCCCGCTTTCTATGACACTAAGAAAAAAAGTTTAGCAATAACACTTTAAAATACGCTTCAAAAACAGATCAAAGAATTCTTCTCCCCTGCTTGGAAATGTTTGTGTACCCTACCCGAAGTCAAATAGGAATAGTAATTCATTTTTCACGTACAGTCTATATGCCATAATGGAAACTTCAGATTGCCAACATTTAGGAGATAAATTTAACTTTTGCGGGAGCAAATTTCTTGTCCTTCATTTAAAAGAATATTTCGAAGCGTATTACCGGGTTATTTGCTGGGAAAATATAATTTTGGATGCTTCCTTAATTTTTCTGAAATGCATTTTTTTTTAATGCCATACAAACATTTTCACTGATTTGGCCAAATTCAATAGTGTTTTTCTGGAAATTATTAGAATTAGAGGTAATTTTGAAACATATGAGAGAGCACTATTCATAAAAAAAATCCGTGCAAAATGGTGACACCCTAATTTAAATACATTCTGCAACATGAAATGAAATATTTTAGTCTTGGGTCTGCTGTTCCAATAGACAGATAAACCTCCAATAGGGCTCTTATGTCTATAACGTATAATGTGAAATGCGGTTAACTGGCTAATTTAATCATATTTGTTGGACAGATGTCAAATTTATCGATTGGTTAGCTTGAGGTTTATCTGACTATTAGTCTACGAAAACCAAAGGAAATTTAAAAAAAAAAGTTTGTTAAGGTTTAATTTCAAATGGGGGCAATACTACTTCCAAGGCGAATCCTACAAGGAAACAGTCTTACGAAGTTTCATATAAAATATTAAAGAAATTTTTTATTGTTGAAAACGTATACATTTAAGAAAATAATTCCTTCATGATTTGTCAAAATGCTTCAAACTTATGCAATTACGTATCCAGTCACATTATGTACAAGAATATTACTTTATAATACTAAATCAAAATGTAATGATTGTCCGCAATTACGTCATTGTTGCACTAACTATGGTATCGAGAGCTTGAAAGGAAGTGTTGTTTGATCGAATATTGTCCAATTCCATAGTTTGGATATACTTTTATATAAACGCAATAAATTAAAAATAAGTATAAATCAAAGTGGTTTTCCAAACCGTTCTAAAACTATTTTTAATAATTTGTAATTAATGAAACACTTGTAAATTGCGTAAGTCACATATTAAGTTTCGTTTCGGCGACTTAAAACTTTGCGTAAACTTATTCCTGAGTCTGAACTGGCCTTGCGGGAGTGCGATATATGCTTTGCAGTAATTAACGCGGAATGGCGTTAGTACGCCAAACTTTCGGCTGGAACTTGCAATTGACACATTTGTGTGGAAAGGTCCTTTCAAGCTCTCGATGATATACTGCTTCATAGCAGCGAAGTGTCTTCTCCCACATTTATCGTTATCACATCAGGAGTGTGCTTTTTTGTGCCGGGCTCAGTGAAGCTTGGAGCAGCAGCACTGGCGTCATCCTTGCTCTTGTGCTTATCGGCTTCTTGCAGTTCCCGCTCGAAGCACAGACGATGCGATTTGCACTTGTTGTGGTGATTGACAATCTCCAGGCGAAAGTTGGAGTTGCCCTCGACGAAGGAGGTGCGTATGTCGGGCAGTTCGTTGGACCATTTGCGGCAGTGCTTGCAGAACATTGTGTTGGCGACCTCGTCGTACTGCAGCCAATCGAATTGAAATAGCCAATTGGAACGGAACCGACCACTTTTGCGCGAACTGCCAGCGGCTGGGGCTGGGGCTGTTGCTGCCGGTAGGCCGGCTGCATTGGAATTTTTCAATGTGGCCGGCTCGTAGGTGTATTTGAGACCGCTGCTGGCTGCTGTATCTGCTGGTGGTGTTGGTCTTTGAAAGTTATCGGTGGGCGAGTGGTGTAGGAATTGCTGCTGCTGCTGCTGATGCTGTTGCAGAAGACGTTGAATCGTTGCCGAGGCTGTAGATTGCGCCATGTCAATGTCGGCAATAGTTTGCTGTTGCTGTTGTTGAAACCAACTGGACTTCAAGTGTTGTGGCGTTTGTTGTTGGAGGTTTTTCAGCTGCACTTCGACTGCTTGGTGAAACAAATACTGTTGCTGGTCGTTCGTGTACTGTTGCTGCTGCTGTTGCAGGAGTTCATACTGTTTGCGCACATGTTGCAGCTGTTGCGTGGGCGACGTACGGTACGTGTGTGGCGGTTGCATTGACATGCGGTCATTGGCAGCGGATATTTCGCTAGGTGAGTGCATGTTGCCAGCAACATTTTGTTGCGGCGAGGAACGTTCGGTTATGCTTATGGCGTTGGTTGTGTTGGAACTTTTCGAAGTTTTTACATCAAGTCGAGGATTATCGAGAGCAATTGTGGTCTAAATATCGGTTACGGGTTTGTTGGTGCCAAATAACAGAAGAAAACAACAAAAAAACGAAAGAAAACTTAAGAAAATTATAAAACAATAAGTAGAAGGATTTTTGTAGTACTTTGTGTGTGAGTGTGTTTTGTGTCGTGTTTGAAACAATTGCACCAACATAAAAATAGCTCAATGTTGTCAGATTGGGAGAGAAGCTCTCGCAAAGAGATTGTTTAGATTTTTTCTTTTTCTCGGCCGATTTTCAATTTAGTTTTCAACAAAGTCTCAATAATCCTTCGTCCTTCTGTGCTTACACTTTCTTAAGTTTTTTCTTTATTCTTTAGAAACGTGAATGTTTCACATCAAATTTTAGAGATTTGACAAGTTTGAAGCAATTTTCATTATCGACTTAAATCATTTTTCAAATTCACCTAAGTATTTCTTAAGGGGCTACAAATGCAAAAAAAACAATGTAAATAATGAATAAGAAAAATTAAAAATATTGGAACCATCGTCCCGGTCCAAAGAAAAAACCTTAACAAACTTTATGAGTGGTTAAAAAGTTCTACTTCAAGCGCTAATAGATACATTTTTCATTCGAACGTACTTGCATTAGATGGCACAATAGATACATATAGGAATACAGTAAACATATCGTCCCCTAATCGCGAAATTGTCGTATGTGTGGTATGTGGAAAGATGCAGCACATGCTAAGGAACCATTTGAAGGAATAAAAACACTTTCGGAAAAAGTACCACTTACGATAAATTCGCGATTAGGGGCGATATGTTGCTATGTAAATGATTGACAAAATGATTAAAACAATTTGCATTTCTACTACTTACACTCAAAGAATAAATATGTTTGGAGCACGTTTGCTACAAATATAATAGTTTTGAATACAAACTTAAACGAAAAAACAAATGTAGTACATTTGCTCCAAATTAAGTCTTTTTGCCGCAAATAATAATTAAATTTGCAACCATTTAAGTAAGTTTCCTATAAACGTATTGCATTTTACTTTTATTGGAAACTTACTGAAATTGCTGCAAATTGAAAACTAATTTCTAATAAACATTTAGATTGTTAAAATCGAATTCGTTATAAGCTTTGTTTTTATCGTCCAAAACAAAAGTAGCTCAGTATATGCTGAACCTTACCTCCCGCGTTCAAATACTGTCTGAGTTGAAAACATTTTTTTTTTCGTTTATCTACTTTGGTCGCAAACGAAGCAACAAACGAATGTATGTTTGTCTAATTTTTCATTACGAACGAAAAAATTCTTTGAGTGTATTAAGGGACTTTTCATTTTTAGCAAAATAATACTATTCAAATACAATTTGATTAAGAACGATTGAGGTGTTGAGAAGCAAAAGGGGTCCGAAACTCCTATTCATTACAGCACAAGTTACGATGTAGTCCGCACGATGTGGATTGGACCACTTGGCTTATCAACGCCTCAATTCTTTTTTGAGACGTCGATGTTCAGTTTGCATGTCCAATATGTTTCAGTGTCCAGCTTACACCAGTCATTAAAATGCGTTTCGTGTTTACACGGGCGAAAAGAACATTTTGTTACATGTTTTGTTGTGCACAAATTTACCTCAATCAAAAAGAGAAATACATAAAAATTCGCAAATGACGGTTGTGACATTTTGAATTATTGTCATGATGTTTTTTTGTGATTAATTTATGTAAATGACAGGTCTGCTACATTTGTGATAACACGGAAATGTCAATTTTCCGCTCTTTGTCACACCTTTCGCCACTGGCATGATAGTGTAAACGGGCACAATATACATTTTGGGTTCAACTGCAAACATTTGTATTCTAATCAATGATTTTATCGCCATCAATCACTAATATTGCAAATCAATAGTATTTTGTCTTCAGAATTGAATTGTGTACGCTCAATCATTTGCGTTGCAACAGGTTTAACGATGAAATAGTTAAGTTCCTTTTAATAACAACTGCCTGCGAATGACTACTGTGCCATGAAATACTGAATTACACTCAATGCATTACTGGTAATCCACTTACCGGCAAATAGTCGGGCGGCAATGATACATGATGTTCGCGTTGTTGTTGTTGTTGTGCATCCATCAATTCTTGTTTAATACTAAGCGATTGACTGAGACCAATGCCGCCGGCAGCGACGCTAATATTGCCGCCGCCGCCACCACCACCGCTCGCGGATAGTGGCGAATCACGACGACCGCCCGCGTCCTCGGATTCAGATGTATTTCTTGTTTTTGGCACGGGACTCGATTTGAAGTTGCTGTGTGAGGACGCCTGCAAGAAGAAAAATGTGAGGAAAATGTAAAATGGAGAATATGCACAAGAGAGGCGAGAATGGACTGCAATTTCGGGCGTTCAGTGCCTCTGGAGTGACCGCACTCACTATAAATTCTTGTTTGGGTTTTGTTAGCTAGATAATGAAACTGGTTTCCTTATCAGTTTGTTTATAAATTTGCCTATCACCGATACGATTTGAAGAAATAACAAAATAACAAAAACAAAGATAACGAAACAATGCTTATCAATTACAATATTAAAGTACATTATCTGTACATACGTCATACGATTAGAATTTGTGAGAATGGCACGTGCCATGTCTAGATAAATGAAAACCGCATAGAAATCAAGTGAGACCACACAAAAGCATTGGATGTTACAAATTATTACTCTAAAGGTCTGTTGGCAGCTAAAGTTGAGTTGAAATCGATTCCAGCTCAAAGGATTTTCTACATTTTTAGCGAAATTGCAATGTGGCAACACTGATCTTTTAAGAAATGTATGATCGATGCCTTGATAAGTGCTTCATCGAGCTAGAACCACCTGCATGGAATGTACTGAATTCCATTTTATGATATTCTTCTCTCGAAGGCCTTTCTGGTTTTTTAGAATTCAACTTGGAACTTACAGTTCGTTCCCTTCAAATGTACTGTAGTTGTATTTGTAGCGGACATTTGACAATCTTGTGACAGCATAATTTTTTTTATATTTTTAATTAAAATTACTAATTTGTACAGCTTGTGTTTTATTACTTGTGTTAGATTACACAAGTCAACTTTTAGATAAGAGTTTCGTACGCAAATCTAAAAAAAAAACCCGGTTTCCTTATCTCGCCCACAAAGTTTACAATTTATTTTTACGTCGAATTGAAAGCCGGCGAATTCAGCGCAACGAAAGTAAAAGTGTGTTTGGTTGGATCACATGAAACTGATATGGAATTGAATGTGTGTAGGTGGCATTTGACGTGTTTATTTTAGTAGCTGTACGTGTGCATCCTGTATCTACTACACCGGCACTTTGTAAACCGTAAACTATTCGCATCCTTCCGGCCTAATTTGTGGGCAGGTGTGAAACGAAAAGCCTAATTGCCCCAAATTAGTTTCAGCCATTATGGAAGTGGCAATTATTTTTAATGGCATTGCAATTTAATTTAATTTCTAATGTGAATAGCGCAAATGCCCTAAACAGGCTTACAGGCCAAATTGCATCCATTTCAAATGTACTCTGCTCAATTGAAGAACTCACCTGAGAATCCTGAGTGTAGTGCCTGTCCTGTACATTTGCGTTATGTGTCGAGGTCAACGAATTATCACAGTTGGATGAGTTCTTACGTCTTCGCTTATTATTACTACTAATGTGCTCCACCGGCGTGGTGGACATCTCCCTATCACGATCTCTGTTGTCCTTGTTGCTATAGTCTAGCTGCATGAGTTCATCACGACTGTCGGCCCGTTCGCGAACACCTCCGATGCCACCATTGTCGCCAGTGCCGCTCCGTTCGCTGCCACGATCACTGCCAGCATCGCCGCCGCCGCGGCTGTTTATAACTCCGATACTGCCGGCACCGCCAGCGACACTGCTAAGAGCATCTACGCTAGCGCTACGCGCTGCCACTGCAGCGGCTACAACAGCTGCTGCGGTGTTGCTGGCGCTGCTCACGGCCGTTGCTGCGACCGCTGACTGCAAATTGGCGTTCAGAGCGGCGGCCGCTGCTGCCGCCGCTGCTGCTGCGGATGTGCTGCGTTCGCTGAGGCTGCTGTTGCTGCGATGCGAGTGCAGTTCGTCGCGCAGAGTGCGATCGCTTCGGTCGCGGGATTCACGCTCGCTGACAGCGCCAACGCCGCCATACGCTGTTGTACGTCCAGTCGGGGAGGATGTTGCCGATTCGGAGCGATAGTTTATGTTGCTGTTGTCTGTTAGACCACGAACCTGGCAGTAGAAAGGGATGACATTCATTGAAAATACCGCACACCAGGGAAAGTACGGATGACTAACCTGCAGGCTTTCGGCCGTTCTGAGGAGCATCTGAAGCGAACTCTGGTGTACGTTGACTTCGCCCTGGTACATGAAATCGAGCAGGGCACGCATCTCTGAGTATCTGACATCTTTCAAGTATATTATGGGATGTGGGTGACGGTTCTGCAGGAAAATGGTCTCGAAATATGGGCTGCATGCTGATAGTATAGTTTGATGAGCCTTAAAATATCAAAATTTTGCTTTAATTTTGTTTTAAATTATTGGACATTCTAAGCACATTTGTGACACATGACATGGGTAGTGAGCGAGTCGCCATGAAAATATAATAGATTCTCGTTGCAGCGACACTGTCGCCAAGCCTGATCAAATTCAACGTTTGTTTTCTACTCTCTTATTAGGTTTGCATGTCATTGGGAAATCGCCAATCAGTGATTTTTTGCAAACTAAAGTCATTTCGGATTTGTTCCAAGGGATAACAAATGAAACTGTCAATCAATTGGTCAACGCCATCTATCGAGGAAAATGTCTGTGTGGAGCTTTACTGAGGTTGGTGCTCCCGATCCCGTCACTTTCAGAACCAAAAAAGTTTGAAGAATTACAGTTCTTCCAGAAAGACAATTTCAGTATAGTTTCTCAAGTAGTTCTTGAGTATTCGTTCGGTGAAAGGCAGTATATGTAGGACAATAAGTGATGAGGGAGTGGCGGTCCCGAAATGGCCATAAGACAAATGTCTTGCTGGTTTATTGTTTTTTTCACATTGTTGCTTTATGTCGGGAACGGAACAGGGATGAAGTAGAAATGGACCGAAACAAAATGGAATTTTAACAATATTAGAAAAAGTCGGAAACAGAATGTAAATAGAATAGGTCCACAATGGGATAAAATATCGAAAAATATCCTAAAATTACCGAAAAATGGTCATAGAAGGTATACATAGGCTATTTTAGCTTCGGTCAGGCTGTTCTCTTCCTACTGTGCACTCGTAAATTGTGCATATCTCACCTTAATGGTTTCACCGTCGCACGCCAATGTTACATCGCAAAGGGCCTCCCTTTGCAGCAAGGAGGTGAGCACGCCAGTTAAGTTTGTCGGATGATTGTTCCAGCGTAGACAAAAATGCTGGTCCATAGCTCCTTGGTCAGTGTTGTACCTGAACGAAAAAAGGCAAGAGAAATGTTATTAAGCCGGTTAGAATAAATCGAAAATCAAGAAATGTTCGCTCGCCCTGCTGCCACATGAATTGGAAACGCTAAAAATGTTCGCAAATCGGGAATTTCCTGTGGATATGAACGGAGGACAAGTTTGCGGAGCACTGGTGCATATGCGGTGCCAATGAATTATTCAGATCAAATGGATGTAAACAACAGCGATAATAATTATTTACATGTAATTAAAACGGAAGCAGTCTCACGCACATGCTCCTTGTTCTTGCACCTGAGCTAGGCTCTGCACAAGACAAACAAACAAGCCAACAAACACAGGCTCGCAATAGCTGCGAGTGCAGCTGCATTGTTGCAACATTATCGCAAATAATAATAATGACATTTTATCATTATCCTCATTGCTGTCATTGCGTGTATTTGTGTGTTTCAGTGCAGGTGTGAGTTTGCATCTCTACGATCGCCGGATACAGCTTCACTGCTGCCTGTATGTGTGTACTACTTATGACACATACTGCGGTTGAAATATGGCGGCAAATTGCATTGTTCAGGTGCCGAGCGTTAATTGTGCAGCTTCCCTTCCCCAAATAACTGCGTTATTTGCTAGGTCAAATTGCGATTGTAATTGTTCGGTCATTTTGGCACTTAAAACTACTTGACAGCAAATTTATGGCGACGGTACCTAATTGTAACGAGCTAATTGTTGCTCGCTGTTGTTGTTATCGATTCAACTTTAAATGACACCACTGTTGGTTAAGTACTTGATCAAGTTGGCTCATCTAAGTATTTGTTATGTATGTTGTGTCAAGGTGCGAATTGCATTTGCTGTTAATTCGCACACAAATCCATCGAGTGCTCCAACTAGCAATTAACATAAAGGAATAAAATTTGCAAAAATTTTACCAACACAGCTTTTTTTGGGCAATTTACTTGATTGGAGATTGCGGCAATAGTGCTACCTTCGCTGAATACTTTTAAGAAAATAATTTTAAAAAATAACTTCGAATACAAAAAGATTACTTTATCCCAACGCGCCTTCGATCTGCGCTTCTAGAGACAGATATTGGTCACGAATGATTGTGTTAAATGCGAATTTGGCCTTTATTTTGGGCGTTGTGTCATATTTACATCTTGAACACACAGGTTTTGAAACATCGTTTGTAACGACTAATCGGTGGGCAGGAATGGCAGGTACTGAGAATTATATTTATTTATTCGTGATTTAGACTTCGACATTTTTACTTGGTTGTTTGAAATGATGTCGGGAATATAATGAAGTGGAAATGGAAACTATAGAAAAACTGTCGAATTTATTATTACACCGTCCGTCTCGCTCCAAGAAAACCATCTGGTAGTGGGGCTCAAAATAAACCATCGCTCATTGTCGGTTTTTCCATATCAAATCGTTTACGTTTGTGTGATGCTATTTCATTACTCATACGCAGTGTATGCCAATATCAATTAAATTAAGTTCAATTACTATTAAAGAGTGTGGAAATATTGTTTTCAGTAGCTTGAAGGCAGATTACTATAAAGTAATTGTTAAGGAATGCTTTAATTTTTTTCACAATCATTTGGACTTTCTCTTGGCGAATCTTGATGACTCCGTAATGAGCATGGTGGACGTTATCACCACGTCATAGCCACGATTTAGAGGAAAATACATCTGGTACATGCTTGCAGAGCACCTACTGCTGGTCGCTTTGTTTCCCCTAAAAAAAATGTATTGGCATACACCGCGTTTGAGTAATATTTAAAAAAGATTTAAATACGCGCATATTTGATTTAAGTACCTATATTACCATATCACCACATAACTATCATTACGTTTCCATTTGTTTGAACTATTTCTTCCCTCAGTGTACTAGTTTTGTTTAAATTTACAACAACATCTGAGTCGTCAGGAATCAATACTGTCTATTAGCAGGTATTTCGTTTTCGAGAGAAATGTAAAACAAACACTTTTAGAGCCTATTTACACTATAATTTCCATGCCGTTTTTAGAATTTACACTGACCTGGGCATGCCGAAATTTGACAGTTTATATGTGAAAATGTAAGTAAACAAAGCATGGAGCTGCCAACTTTTATGTTTTTAGTACGGATTTTCGGTGCAAAATTTTCTATCTCGTTTTCGCTACAGCAGTTCTTATTCAGATTTCTCGTCATGAAAATAGTAGTGTTAATTGTTTCTTATACAGCTAAATGTAATGTAATGTAATGGATAACTTTGTATGATCCGTTTTAAGTTTTTTTTAGAGATGGCGTGTTGGACTCTGAACAGAACTGCGCCATTAACTTCATTTTTTTGGGGTTGCAAATAAACACTTTTGATCCCTGACGACTTATTTTTTGTTATGCAAAAATGAATAAGGAAAAGTAATACATAAATGGAAATGAGCGTTTAGCTAAGATCCCACGCCTAATACGGTTGGTGTATCGGCGACTTTGGTAGGTACCTGGGTGGCAGAATATAGTCGGCTCAATTGAATTCACACGATTTGCTTACGATTTTTTGAAATTGCGTATAATTTCGGCACATTGGGGCAATCGTGGGACCGCAGCCTTAGTCATGGCCTAAATAGTCGAAGAGGGGCATCCAGAAGATACATTACATGAAAATAACAATTGTTTGTATTAATATCACTCATACGTTAGGGGGTGCCTTCTTTTGGAAAAGTTTGAACTTGGCCAATACTTGGACTCCGGAATGCATCAAAACATGACCAAAACTTATACCAACAATAATTGCGAAATATGTATACGAAATGTGGTTTCTAAAATTAACAACTAACGATTGTCGTTAATATTTTCAATAAAAGGCGCGCGAAAAGAGCTCAGCAGTAGCTGCGCTGCATGCTACTCTTTAATTAAGAGTATCAGAAGAGAATGCGATCATCGAAGCTCACACCTATAGATGAGAAAAAGCTTTTCACGAGCGCAATTGTAGAAACAAATTGTCCGACTGAGAGAGCTTTTCCAAGTATTCAAGCGTCTTTTGAGAGACAACACTTATTTACAATAACAACCACAATATTAACAACAAATCTGCCGACAGTGCGAGAAGCAAAAATAAACAAAACGTCAAAGAACTTTTTCGCAAACGCTGGCAACAACAACACTGCTACAGCCAGAACAATACTAAAGGCAAAACAGCCGGTGGCGTTGACGCAGACTTCGGTGTGACGGCAGCGCAGATATGGCGCTTGTAACGAATTCTGTGCGAATTTTTTTGTTTATAATTTAATTCTAGTTGGTGTGCTTGTTGTTGTTTGTACTTAAACTTTGTTGCTGGTGTTCGTATTGTGGAAAAGGTTGGTGTGGTATGTGTGCGCGCGTGAACATCTGTGTGTGAGTGTGAGTGTGCTTCTCGACGCTGAACGTGATAATAGAATTAATAAAAATTAAACGAATAATGTGCGGTGAGGTGGAAGAAAAACTTTCGTTTTCAAAAAGTTTGTGTATTTGTTACAAAACAAAAAGGCAACAAAAAATCGGAAAAGTTCTATATTTAACAGATATAGATACTGGGTCGGTCACGAGTGTGCTGTGTATACTGTGCGGCTGTTTGTATCTCTCGCTGCTGAAAAATAGATTATTGTTTTGAAAATTACGCAGAATGACGCTGAGCAGTATCTGCGAAGTGATCGTTGAGCGATTGTTGTCGCAACTGTCATATTGGCGTGACACTTCTCTGGCGTGTTGGCGAGCGCACATAGCAGTGATCGTTGGGTTCCGTCGATCGATCGATCGATCGACCAGACTCTCGACGACTGCGGCCAGCATCATTTTCACTTTCATTCTCTGCTGCGATCGCTACAAACACGACCATGCGATGATGTAGAATTGCTTAACATATACTTCGTCGACAACATGGAGAAATTTTAGAATTTTTGTGGAAGTTTCATGTTCTACGTCTTTCTAACAGTTGTCTGTAAAATCCATACTTTGTAAAATTTTCAAAATTGTACTTTGAGATAATTGTGCAATTCATGATATCCGGCCAACCAGAAGCCACGCATAGACCTACAAGGTCCCTAGCGATTCATGATATTGAAAAGTATAAAAAATGCGGAATACTCTGACCTGTGAAATTTTGCAGTTCTGCATTCTGCCCTCAACTTATAAGATATCGTTTCCATAAAAGAATTCGCACACAATGAAAAATAATAATTTCACAGAAAAAGGGTTTCAGATAATAAAAATGGACCGTTTTAGGTTCTACAACCTTTTCAGTCCCGCCATCAAGCTAAGGACGAACCCATGGATGATTTAAGCAGGAATTACAGATCAATTGGCATAAATATTATTACAAAACGATCACGCAATGAAAAATTTCACTACTTTGTAGCTCTGAATTGAATTGAATATACAAAATTTAGAAAAAGGTTCCTAAACGTAGAAATTCTTAACTATGCCACATAGGCCAGATATAAGGCGTGGGTTCAAAATGAAAAAAAAATTAACCATATTTAAAACTAGTGAGTAAGTTTCAGTCGGTCAAAGACGACTTATATAGCCCTAAACTGGTGCAAAAACTACCTCATATTCAAGAAATCTCTAAATTTCAGTCCGCAATTGTTAATTTCCATATTAAATTCGAAATCAGCGACCTCAAAAAATTTCATTGTCCCAAGTTTCACCCTATTCGGTCGCCATATTTGAATTCCTGAAAAGACTCCTCTGGATCGCATTGTGATTATTGTGATTAGTTAAAATCTCAATCTCCTACTATAGTGAAAGACCAAATCTAAAATTATCTCCAAAATTTTCATTTCCACTTCATTTTTGTTCCATTTCTATTTTGTCCCGGTCCATGTTTACTTTGTTTCAGTTCCTTTACCCCTCCGTTCGCAATCCATATTCAAATTTAGTTAATTTCCAGTTTGTTCTAGTATGCTCCAGTCCACTTCCTTCCGGTTCCATTTTTTTTGTAAATTTATAAATTTTGAGAAAAATGGGTATTCCGGTCTATTTAGATACAAAGTCTTCATGAGAAAGAAAACTGAAATTTAATTGGCATTTTCACCATTTGGAGTCTAATTGAAAATCAATTGATTTGGTTTTAGTATAGGCCAACATCGCTAATCAAGAAATTGAGTTTCTTGACCTGAAAACCGTTAATGCAGATTATTAACAATTAAGCAAAATTATTTATTTTCATACAAAACAAATTACAGAAATGAAGTGGTCGTAATGAACTTCATGCTAAGAAACGTCCCACAGCAGCACGGATTGAGTTGTACATATTTTAAACAAGTTCACCGACAATTGTTCAACCGAGAGGGCAGCATTTGTCAGTCAAACGGAAGAAACTCAACGGAAGTTAATGAAAATGTGAAAGGATATTAAAAGTTGAACTTGATTAATTGACGATTTTTTGCCAAGCTTTGGGTTTCGGGCGACTCAGGTACCGAACGAGCACTTAGTATGACTGCATATTTAGTGTGGAACATTTTAGTCGAATACGAAAAGCTGGGAGTGAGAAAAGAACAGTAGCGCACAATACTTAATGCACTTGCATGTTTTGTTTTGATTGGTTTTGTTTTTTTTTTATATTTAATTAGAATGCAATGAAAACCGTATCTCCAACGACAGCGTTTCTACACTGAAGTCGCTGACGTTGGGGGGGGGGGGAGAAGGCGCGTGTGCCCGTCAGTATTTGCCGGTTTGCCGGTTTGCCGGTGCAGCGCTCGCGGACGCTCGCACTCAGTTACTTTCGCTTTTAATTCTCATTGAAAGTGAATTGGAATTGAAATCGAAATTGCGTTTGCGTTTGCATGAGTTGCTATTGCTGTTGATATTGGTGTTGTGGTCGTTGTTTTTGTTGTTGTTGTGATCGTTATTGCATTTTTCGAAATTACTACAGCTACTACAGCAACGCAAGTAACAAGTCGCAGTAGAAAACTCGCTCGAGATACGAAGGCGCTAGAACTTTTTGTTGTTGCTTTGTATTTGGCAGATAATACGCTTGCTTACGTAAATTGTTTGAATTGGAGCTCATGCGGTGAGCGCGTTATTGCGCAATTTGATTTCCATTTCGCCAACATTCAGCCACTCGCACTCACACACACGCAGTAGTTCGCAAACATTCCGAATTTGTAACACGAAAAATTTAATTTATTAATTTACACATTTTCAGCAGAACTCTTCGAGAGCTCGGCAGAGCATTGCTTCCACTTGCTAAGCAATGCTGCTAGATTCGGGTGGGGTGGTCTGCGGCGCTATTGTGTCGGTGCCGCACCACACCACAGTACACCGTACTGTAGTCTTAGATAGCCGCAACTATCTTGAGCGTTCGCGTATCAGTTTTGCCCTTCAACTTTTGTAAATTTCTGTTATCGTGCAGATTTTTCGTAGTTGCTAGTATGCGTACGCTCCGCGTCCGAAAATATGGGCTTGTGTGTGTGCACGTGTGTTTGTAATAAATTTTCAATTTACACATTCTAAATAATTTTTTCCATGGAATTTTTGAAGCATCTGCGTGTTTGCAGCGACGAATCACTTGACACTTGAAGTATTTACTTGGCGTTTTGTAAGTGCTGTAGAGATATTTTGATACCCTACATTCTCGGGGTGGAGTGTAGAGAAGGCCTAATGCCTTTTCTGTAGTGCTCTAGATTCTCTGTGCGAAGTGATGTGAATGTCATTGTATTTTCATATGCAACATTCCAAATGTTAATGTCGTTGTCGTTGCAGTCACAACGCATGCAGCTACGGGTAAAAGCAACTTCCGGTTTCGCCTCACTTGTTTCCTACACGTTTCCACATCTACAGCTGAGGGCCTCTCATTCCGATATAGAGACACTGAGCTTCGGTTAGGCCCAAAAGCTCTCATCAACTCTGTTATTTGAAAAAATTTTTCTGTTTATCTAATTACTTTACATGTTGGCGTATTTGCTGTAATGTTCCGTTTCCATCGGCGCGAGTTCATTGAACACTTGCGTATGCCCGGGTATGTTTTGTGCTAATGGTTGTTACATAAAATTCACTCAAAAAGCTATGCGGTTCGGGACAAGAGAATTTATGAAGGTAATTAAAGTAACATACGCACGAACGCTTTGTTGGTTTTGGCTGATCTGATACCGAAATGCTTCTTTTTTTTCAATTATTAGCACATGCATTCGATTTGATATTCCACACATTTCCTCTAATTTAGTGTTCTATGATATAATTTATATTAAATGGAGAACCCGAATAAGTTTCGAATGCGATTGGTATGGGAATTCATATCCCTATGCTTTCGGTCAATTGATTTGAAAGTGGGCGTTCCCTTTTCGCATATAAACTGAACAGAAACCGTAATTCAATGCGATGTATACGGTAACTTTCGCCCACAATCATTTTACATCAATAAGATGAACGGAAAAGCGTGTACAGATCACATTGATGTACTTTTTCTGTGCACATTGAAATTATCTTCAAAATTTCCCCACGCGTACAATGAACCCGTGTGGCCTTACGAAAAAAAACAATAAAACAATCTGAAATACGCACCGAACATACGCATGAAATTTCAATATACAAAAGTACAAAACGCCAACCACAACTATGAAAGCAACAATAAAACAAAATTAATGATTAGCGAAAATGGCACACTCGAGTTGAGGTAGGTGTCAACCGAACAGTGGACGCAGCCAGCGACATCGACGACGACGACGCGGCAGAGCTGTTTACTCACGCACTTTGTTTGCTTTATTACGTCTTCATCTGCTGGCGGTGCTCGCGTCGTGATGCGTGTGTATGCAGCCAAAGTATCTAAATACGGTTTGATAAATTGCGTTAGACGAGTGTGAGCCGGTCTGCGTGTACGTAGAACTGTGCCACTGGCGGGCGTAGGTGTGCAAATAGTTTTCAATTGCCTGCACGCCGAGATTGCAATTTCCACATTCAGCATTCTTATGGCGAAGTGGCATTAATACTTCTGTTCGATTTGAGTAGTTAGTTGGTGTTTGCTGTTGCTGCTGATGTTTTGGTGCCGATTGCGTCTTTTAATTCACAGTGTTTGCGAAGGTGGCAACAGAATGCACCTACACTCGGACTATAAATTACGTGCTGGAAGTTAGCCCATTGTCCATTTAGAGTATTATCGAAAGACTATTCGAGATTGAAGCAATGCCAATACATATTCTTAAAATCCCTATGAATTTATTCAAAAATTATTTCTAAATGTAATGGAAGATTTTGTAAAAATGTCAATTAAAAAATATATTTTGAATATATTTGGTGAGGAAAGGAAAGACTTACGAGAAATTGTCCAAAATAAAAATGAAAAATTCATGCCGAAAATTGAAAGGAATTCAAAATTTTTTACATGGGCGATTTTCGTGGCTTCTTTCTTATTTAAACATGCTGTAGTAACATACCGAATTGAAGGTGTTTTTAACAAACATTTTATTAATGTTTTAGTACGAAAATTAGTGCAAAACGACTTAATTTTGAGCAAATGTACTACATTTGTTTTTTTCGTTTGGGTTTGTATTTGAAGCAAACGTGCTCCAAACATGTTAATTCTTAGAGTGTAGGGGCTCTTGAAAGCTACAAACTTCTTTATCATTAAAATTTATGAGAATCTAGATACTTTAATATTTCCAAGCCCTTTCTTTAAAAGCTTCTGTCATTCTAATACCATTCGAACTTCAGTGCGGCCCAAGTGCGCAACATCCCGCAATGATGTCATTTGCGTTTGAAAATAATAACTGACAATCATTGTTCTTCGTACATGTGCATGAGTACTTCATGTGTGTCCATGTATTTGTGCCTTGGCGTGTGTGTGCATATGTGTGTGAGTGTATATGTGTGTCCCTATTTAGTGCGATACTTAATGTAAAATTTACAGTTAGATCGGTTTTGGCTGTGGGTGCCGCACTGCCTAAGCAACAATTTGTCTTTTTGTACTTTACATTTCAAATAGTATGAGTATTCGCACATTGTTTGTAATTGTACTTGTAGTAGTTGCAACAACAGCAACAACAGCAACAACAGCAACAACAACGAGAACCAAGTACAAATTCTAGCATCTCGTTAACACTTTAAATGGCACATGAGTGAACTTCACAGACGGTAATTGTGAAATTTCGTAAATTTTTTTTTCTTTTTTTCGGTTTGGTTTAAGTTTGGTTTGGTTTTGTTGTCATGTTTAACGCGCCTGTCGTTTTCAGTTTTTGCTCAAATTTCGCCTGTGGGCTTCGAAATAATTGAATGAGTTCATTCAATACTTTTTCGCCAACTGGTGTTTGTTTTTTCTTGCGGTTTGTCATATTTTGTAGTGTTTGTAATGCAAGTGGGCCTACGCTCAAAGCGAAATTGCCGAAACGATATTTACCCTTTGATGAGACACGCTTTTTTTTACTTGGTGGAGCAATAACATTTTGCGGCGAGTGTAAAGTGTATGTAAATTGAAAATTAAGTTCATCTCTAATTTGGAATGATGTGGCCGAACAATGTGTGGCTTTTTATCACTGCGAGTGGGTGGCACAGTTGTGAAGAGACAATTTTCAAAGGTTCAGAGGAAGTTGTGTTATTCGCAAGAGTTATTGCAGTTACTTCATTACGATTTGTTTTCGACAATGTAGCTGTGAACATTGGAAAGAATACCATTAGATGTACATATGTACGATACACGGGCGGCCCAAATTACTCAGTTTTTGTCACTCATACGCCCCGCAGTGGCAAATGTAATAATTTAGAAACTGAAATTCACTGAGTGCTGCTGCTGCTGCTGCTGCACATGCAAAGCAATAACACAAATATTTTGAATTGAAATTTCACACCAACACGCCGAGTCAATAAATTAAAGAAATCGTTTCTGCTCGATCGCATAAGCAAATTAAAATAAATTATTGGCGCACGGTGCTGGTTTGACCCACTCCGCGGCACGCCGCCCTAGCATCCGACTAAACGGACTCTATTCCGCGTACATGAAGCATATGCGCGCGAGTGCATCGAAAACAAACACGAGCGAAATGTATAAATTAATGAACAGTCGATGTTGTCATTAATATCGTTTAGATGCGTCGGCGGCGTAGCCGGCTGCACTGAACTGCTGCTAATTGCCATCATACAGAACGAACTTACGCGAATAGTATAAGTACGTGTGTGTGTGTGCGTATTGCTCCGATACTTCTTGGCGCACAATAAGTGCCTGCCTCAATTCGACATGATTCAGACACTTTACGCAATTAAGAGCGCTAATTTCTGGCTTAGATTTGCACATTTTTATTTTGCATTAGATCTGAACTAATTTTCGGGCGGCATGCTGCATGCAACATGCGTTGTTGTGGCATTCGCCGTGTGGGCGTGTGAATTCTGAAAGAGACATTTTCGAAGATTTGCGCAGCCGAATGGTCTTCCACTGCGACAATGTGTCACTTTGATTTGACAACTTGGATACTTTGGGGGGAACGGCGATGCCTTTAAGCAAAAACAGCCCATCTCGGCGTATGAGTAATGTCAGAATGGCAAAATTACACACGAAAAAAACGGCCGAACATTTGAAATTACAATGACACTTCGTGTATTTGTCAGATTTTGTAGTCTGACCTAAATTTAGAATAGCGAAAATCCAACAACAAAACAGGCAACTGCGAGTCCACTTAAGCTTCCCAAAATGAAAGAAATGATCGCGCGCTGACAAATAAAAACTGCGTGGGCTGTGTAAAAATGCTGAAAGTAAGCAAAGGCACACCAGAGCGACATACACCCGCGTGTGTGTGTGTGCGGCCCTAATTCACACAAAACATCGCCGATCTCGTCGTGTAGGTCCAACGGCGTTGTGTGGTGTTGTTTTGCAAACACTTAAATATGTTTATTTTCATAAAATTTTGCAGGAACGGAAAAAAGCTCGCCAAAGTTTATTTTTAATTTTTGACATGATCACAAATGTTTGAGCAGCAAACCGAAACGTGGAAGGGGCCGGCGTACACTATAGTCGGCACATTTGGGGCACACAATCGTCACACAAAGGGGCGAACCCTCATTCGAGTTGAGTGAATTGTAAAAGTTCACACCAGCGCAACAGCAAAAATAACTTTTCCTTTCCATAGCTTAAATTCTACAGAAACAAAGACACGAGCCCTTCCAAAGTTCTTGCCCTCTACACTACCTATCCACCTCTCAACGACTGACGTGCGAAGCGTCACATCCGTCTTGAAGCCTTAATGGTACCAAATGTAAGTTTTACTTAGTGTAAAAATAATATAGCTAAAGGCCCGCATGTGTAAAAAGTACTTCACACTACTCTCAGTGAATATTCACAATAGAAATGTTTAAGGTTTGCTCACACGGGTCAATGTCGTTATCAAGCCGAAAGAGCGGTACAGCGGTTCTTTTCCGTAGTTCTTCTTAGAAAAATGAAAAATTTGTGTCTTGTATACATGCTTAGTAAAAGCTTAATGTTCTATTTTTTCAATTACTAGTAAGTATCAAAATGTTTTGAGCGAATACCTCCGATGATATTTGCTGCCTTTAGGTACATTTCTCTTTCGTACCTATTTTTCTATTTTGTAAATTGAAAGCTTTTAATCTAAATTGGCACATAGTAATGTTCATAGCAGAAATATTCTTTTAAATTGTTCGCAAGTGTGTGTGTGTGTGTGTGAGTGTGTTTATGGCTGTGTAGCGGTGTGTTTGTGCGCACCCTTAACAGAGTGCAAATATTTGTTTATTTGCTTGTGGTGGCAATTGACGTAATCATGTTTTTCGGGAGGGTGTAGGCAATGATATCGTACATCGAGTAAAATTAAAAATTTAAGATAAAATCTTAATTGTTGGCACGTTGTGCAGTAATAGTTGTGCTTATTATTAGCCAAGCAATTTCCGAGTGTTCTCGTTACATAACACAGTTTATATAACTGAGGGCTTTTGCCCAATTACGATTGGATGTGACAACTTTGATTAGACGGATTCAATAAAATCTCAGTAAACCGCGAACAAGCACTTGAAGCTATCAAATAGATTGCAATAAGAAGTTTTGGTGTCGTGGCCAATCTCCAGGTGTGTTTCATGCTTCCCGAAATCAAGAAATATTACTAAGTTCTGTCCCCATTAGAGATAATTCGGATAATTCTTGTTTGAGGCATGAAAGCATTTCCAACATCTCAGCTACAATTTGTCCCTCAATCGATTGTTAATTCAATTACGGAGCCAATTTATATCTCCCCCACTGACAGAGTATTTGGCATTTCTTCATCCAAGTGTAAGTATTTAGCAAAGAGCGTATGACTTCAAAAGCATGACTTTTTAAATTTAATTCAACGCATATAAAGTGTATACAAACCTTTTGCCAAGAAATCAAATATCCAATTCAGTGTATGCAGTGTGTTATCCAATGTTGATAAATTTGAAGAAGTGTAATCCGAGTTCGAGGTTAATCCAATATTTAGTGATAGCTGCAGCCTGCTGTATTAATTCCGAAATATTAAACGTAATTTCGTGACTTCAATGGGAAAGCTTGCAAAATTTTAAGCAGTCCATTTTTCGTAATATTTTATGAAACCGTTTACAATTTTGGATTTTGAGGGGGAAAAATATTATTTTAATCGTTCACTCGCTCTATTTTCCGAATATTCTAAATTTCTTTGAGTAGTATTTTGAATTTTTTACGGTTAAGGCACAAACGGAACGTTGTAATTGTATCTACACTCGGTTTGTATTTAAATCATACCTATGTATATTTTGCAAATACAAAATGAACTTGTTTCTTTTTGGGTTTGAAGGAGAATAGTTACAGCCGATTTTGGTAATTAATTGGCAATCTGAGTGTCGGAAGGCGTTGTTTGTGTTGCAGTTCAAATTCAAATTCATTTAACTACATATTTCATATTTAACAAATTCACACATTCACAAAAATTCCAAATGTTCTTCGTGCGCCAACTAATGTAGCCGTCCGTAGCCGTATCTGCAGCGCAACATCACAAAAATGTAACTAATGTTTTGCAGGCGAGTATATAGGTTAAGAGTACTACAGACAGAAATACAACTAACTTGGACACGAACCGAATGAGCGCCTGCCTGCGTGAAAAAATACGAACCCAAAAACTGATCAAAAAATGATCATAAAAATGTTTTGTATTTTCTTTCTTTTTTTTTATATTTGTTAAAAGACGGAGGAAAAATAAAATTCGCAAAAACAAAAAGATCAAGCGAACGATCGAGGTGACGGAACGCACGACGACCTACCAACCAACCGACTGAAGCACAGCCACGAACCGAATTGCCAAAAACCTTGATACCGATCATCGAAAAAATTGCGAGCAACCAAAATGAGCGAAGAGAGGGCGAACCCACTACCGCGAAAAATAGAAGAATAAAACTCACAAAAAAAAGAAACAACAACCAACTACACAAAACACCACAAAAGTATCTATAAAATACACATATGCGAAAAATCTGCGAGCGATCTGCACGATCGTAATCTGCTGGCAATAGGAGAAGCTGGCGCTGAAGTTGACGTCGCTGCCCGCGGAGCGCAGCGAATGGTTAGTGGTGGCGCTCGCAAAAGTCGATGACGTCGGCGGTGTTACGAGGCGTGCGTTAGTCAGTCAGTCAAGTCGGCCAGTCAGTCCATTGCTCTGAGAGTGAAACGATGATTTGGACCTCCTTACCGCCCACCTCTAATATGGAGGGGGAAGGGTAGGCTAGGGTCCCTTCGAAAACGTCACATTGCCAAATGGCCTTTTGATCAGTCCCTCTATCAGATCACCCCCTCCTCATCAGATATCTAACTCTCCCGCTGGGCCATCTTCGGCGAAGCTCTCGGTCGGTCGTTTCGTCACTTCGACAGCCTCCTCCTGCTCATCGCCCCGCTACCCTCTGCCCAGCGACCGATCTACATGGCATTAGATGAGCGATCTTTTTTTTTATGGATTCGCATGTATTTATGGTACAACGTCGTAATTTTTTATAGCAAGCAAAACGAAATGAAAAAAGCGTTTAAACTGGGCGAAGCAAGCCATAAAAAAACTTTGCAAATTTTTCGGTTATTTTTTTGTGTATTTCGCCAAATGTTGTTGCTGTTTGAAGGTCAACTTTACGACCCATAAGCGCGATTTTCGTTGGTTGTGTTGTTGTATTACTTATATTATTAGTTTTATTTTTTTAAATTTTATTTTTGGCATTTTTTCTTTGAATTTGGTTCAGTGTGTTGGTAATTTTACAAGCATGTATAAGTGGAGGGCTTTTATTGCACACACACATACACACACACACGCGCTCGCGAATACTCATATAAACACACACAGATACATGTTCGCGTTTGTAAGTGTCGGCATGATTTTTGATTATTTTTAGTAGAATTTTTGCGAATTTTTTTATATAATTTGTGAACTTAATTGGATGAAATATTTGTGGGTACATTAAATAAATTATGGTTTCATTTATCGGCATTACTAGTAGATTTACTAACATTTGATTTGATAACTTGAACTCGATTCTCTTGGAATTGTCGGTTTTTCAATTTGGTTTTCCATATTATTAATTTGGCATTGAATTTCGTACTACAGTTAAGTAGATGCAAAAAAAGGCTAACACCGAAACAGGTTTCATTAAATAGGTTGCAGCGGAACTGTTCTCATTCCATGGTCGGCCCTATCCTAAAAGTCAAACGTTTCTAAGCAATACTCAACAGAATGTCGTGGCCATAGATCTGTGGGGAAAATGTTAACTTTCCGGAGCAGTCGACTTGCTTATAATTTTTGCGATACTAATTTATGACATTTAGCCTGGATCGGAAGTTCCATTCTCATTTAACCAAGATTTGGGAATTACAGGAAATCATAATAATATTGCACTTAGAGACTCGAATGCTTGACTAAGTAGTCCATTTACTTGGACATATTATGCCCTTCTTTTGCTAATTAATACAAAATTTTAACAACGCCTAGTGTAACAGCTTTTAAAGTAAATTGTAAAATTAAAAGTATTTTCGAAAAACAAAATATCTTAAATGAACTATTTGAAAATTTCTCAATTTACTCTTTCCTACTCTTGAAAAAATAAACTTTAAAAAACTAACCTCAATACAATTTTAGTATCCACCAAACTCTGAAAAGGACTAGGTCCAATATTTGAACCCAAGTGCTCCGATGAATTCTGGCATTTTTCATTCTAACGAAACATGGAAGAAATTGACAATCCAGCCCTTAAGTTAACCATAGAAATAAGCATTTGCTTAGCACTTAGCACTTAGAACAATTTAAATTATTTTGCTCACATTACACATTTATGAACATATCACATATTTACAACTAACTGATTATGACCATTGATCGTGCATAGCGGTATAAGATTTCGCCATCAACATATTGTGAACATTGGTCGAGTCAATTACTCGTTATCACTGGCATATTAACAGTATGTAATCTAAAATTCTATACTATACGTAAATATTCTGAAGTACTATTTCATATCGAATACAATATTTGGATATTCAATAGAAGAACTCTTTCATTACGAACCACACTTTTGCGATCGCTGAAGTAATAATATTGGAACTTTTTTTTTGTTTGCACTCAAATTACAGTAATTTTACAGTGAATTACTTTGCTCAATCGAATTACACCGCACGCCGCTTTCAAAAGAACTGAACGCACTAGCAAGCGGCCAAATAAAGTTCTTGATTACGAGCGAACAACGCCAACTACAACAACAATAACAAATTATTAAATAAACACACGAAAATAAAATATGTTGTGCGAACTCGAGCAAAAAGAAAAAAATGGCAAACGGCGTTTGAGAGAGACTTCTGCCAAAGATAGAGTGAGAGAGTAAAGTGGAGAGAGAGAGCGAGGGAGAGAGAACAATGGCGACGTCGAAGACTCTCGGCGCCCGAGACGGGTGTGTAAAAACCACTTTAGTACTTCGAAAATTAGGACACTACTATCAACGCACGAACTACTAAACAACAATTTAGTGTTTTCTTCGGGGCTGGCCGGAGCTGGGACACGCTACACTTACAATACATCATAATGTTGATGGAAAGAACGATCTGCGGTCTTCATTTGCTCTATCGTCCATTTAATTAACGGCCTTTTTCAAGCAATGAGTGACAAGTCTCATCATCATTGGATCCTAGAACTCATAGGGGGGCCAAAGGGCCTCTAAGTCTTCTCACCTCCTATTTAAGTTATAACAATTGCAATGACTTACACTAAACTCACCACACTGTTGTCATAGTATCGCCACTGTCAGGTTTAATAGAATAAGAATTTGAGTGAGAGTATTTGAATTTCGATTATGATCATTACTACATTGTTTGATTATGGTAGTTAGTAAAATCATATGTCAACTGGAATCACTCTTCCAGACAAACCAGCCCAAAACAAAACCACTCCTGTCCACTTCAATGGCCCAAATGCATTTTCTGGTGACTAATGAGTAACATTCATTATAGAAAAATAATGAATGTCACTCATTCGCCCAGTTAACCACAATACTTTACGTTTTATCGATAACTTGCTTAGAAAGACTAACAAATATTTTGTCTATGATGTTTGAAAGATGGGATGATGGATCGCTAAATTTTCACTTTACTTTACTCGCATATGGTACAACTTTCAGCACATCATATGTGTAGTGTTTTACACTTTTTAAAATTTTGTTTTTGGTTATTGGCCGTGTTAAAAAATATAAATTTTCTTTATATAAATTGTTGTAACTTCAAACAAAAATTAATACTTAAAACCTAAATTTAAATGATACACTGAGAAAAAAAATTCAAAACTGCATGGTTATGACTTGAAACGGGTATCGCTTTGAAAAAATAAACACTGCTCAGTTCTAAAATAGAACATGAAACAGTGTCAATATTTGATTCTTGATTTTTTATGTACGATTGTACTTTTTTAGGTACAATCCCAATTCTACAGAATGAATTGTATGAAATTGTATGAGAAAAATCAAAGAAAAGTTCAAAAATCGTATTTGCATAAAAAAATTATTTAAGCATTTTTTTGTAGAGAATTTTCCATTAAACCAAACTGCATAATTAATAAAAAAAAATGAATAGCTAATTTTTCGATACAATTTTATTATAAAAAAAGTTGTGAAACCAAAACGTAGCGTGAAACAGCTAAATTTCAGTCTCAATTCATCAATGTGCCGTTTCAATTCTGGATGGAAATTGAAAACGGTTCGGTACGTTTTGACAACGTTTCATTTTGATTTTTCTCTTCTAGTTGGAATGTAGCAAGCACCTGAGACAACTTAATATAGCCCGTAGGGTGCAACAACAATAACTATATTATATTGACGCGTTCAAAAACGGCGCAGCGAGAATTACACTCGTATGCAAAAACGAAAAAAAACCACAACAATTTTACGACTAGAAAGCAAAAGAGCAGCAGACAACAGAACAAGAGCAACAGTTGCCAGCAATAGAGAATATTTGCAAATTGTGTAAGGCCGCGATATTGCTCAAATACATTTTACGGAAGATCGTAATGAGAACTGTTAGAAGGTAGTGAGAGCAACGATAGCTCTGAAGAAAATGACTGAAACGATCGTAAGTTAAGAGCGCATTGTGCCTTCGATGGAGCTCGCCAGATACCTTCTAATGAACTTTTGCGAATTCTGAAATTCATTTGTACCTTGTGTGTGGGTAGTTCTCGCCGCTTGGAAATACCTTGAGAGCGGAAGGTGGATGTGCTGTTGGGCTACGTCACTTTTTGTCTCTGGGCTGAAGTGCAGTCGCCTTGTTGTTGTTTTATCTTCCGACGCGGCGCAGATTAGGGTGTGTTTGTGTCTATAGCGTGTCGCTGGTTAAGAAATTTTGGCTTTTGGATTTTAATTTAGCATAATTTATTTATTTTTTTTGCAAATCCAAAGTCGTAGCCAATTTTGAAGGTTGAAGGCGAACTAGCGAGCTAGCGAACGCTCTGTTCCGTTTCGTTACGCTTCGTGATCGAATATGCTAATCGGAAGTTAATTCTTTCAAAATGAGCTTCAATTAATTGCGAGCAGGTAATAAAATGCAGTTTCACGTTCAGATGGGCGAACTCAAATTCAAGTTGAACAATTTAAAATATTCGTACGGTTTCCATTTGGCCTCTTCTAGTAAACTGAACTTAAAAAAAAGCGATATTAATCTAATAACTCCTTTTTCAGCTGCTCAAAGCCTTGACACACTATATGTATTCACTGCACTTTTACAGCTTTGTAGACCTTACAACAACACAACACAAAAACAACAAACAAAAATACAAAAAAACAAAAAAAAAAACAATCACAAGCTCAGTTGCAACAAGCGTGAGAACTTCCAATCTTGGAGATTTGTACTATAAAAGGTGTGTGTAACTTGTAAACATTTGCAATGCTTAGCGCAAAAACGAAAAAAAAAAAAAACTCCAACTTATTACACACACCTTCCCTTTTAGTTGCCGCTTAGCAGCTCAAAAGTGAGCTCACCGCTCGAGTCTCGCTGAAAAAAAAATGAAAAAAACAACAAGTATCCAATGTCAGTTTGGCTACATTCGTATTGGAGTTGACTTTGAAGTACTTTGACACTTTAGTTAAATGCAGCACTACACCGAAGGCATATGGTGGCACCACCACATCTGTTTGAGCACCTTGTTGCACCAGTTTGGGTCCATGCCTGTGCTGATGTGCTCACGTCAAACAGAACAGCAAGAAATGTCTTAAACGCTCGCAAAATCGTTAAGTGTTTTTGTCATCGGTAGCTCTGCACCTTGTGAGTGGATGTATTTGGTCAAATGGCTGCAACCCACTTTGGGGTGCGGTTGGGAATTTTCTTGGACCATTGATATTTTTTGTTTGCTTATATTAGCTGCATTGATACAATTTTTGTATCTGACTTGTAATTTTTAATATTGTTTTGTTATTGAGATTAAGGGTATGATGACAACATTTGACTTGCAAATGCGTTCAATCTGTCAAGGTTATCGAGGTTCTACTATAAAACTAAAACATTCAAATTAACTATTAAGCAACATATTTTCGCTGAACTTGGTTGGCCCCATGAAATATTAAATATTAAAAACTAATAATTGTTAAACTGGTCTACACACTGGTTAGTAGCTTAGGTTTGACAACTAATTTTGGAAGCTTTCAATGTCTCGCTGGTTTCGAATATGCAGTTTTTCGCAGATTCAGCATAATAACTATTGTTGCCAGATTTGAGTAAGCGAAAAACAGTACAATTCGAAAGAGTACACTTTTTATTGGATACATAACTTTCAATTCAGTATATGTAGCACATTTAATTTACAAACAACCCAACAAAGGAAAGATACTCTCTCAAACAATAGAAGGTAAAATATATAAAATATATAAATAATATAATAAAAACTATGACAGTAGAATGAAAATTGTTGCACTTGTGGCAAAAGTCACACCAGTAATGGAAAGTAGTTGAAGTACCCATAAGCATAAATACGTTTGCTTCAAATTTCTACAGTCATCTCTTGTCGAGTTGGACAACAACACGGATAGGTGTGAACACTGAACAAAAAATAACTCAAGCAAAAAACAAAAAAAAAGTGATTTCATTTCATATACGAGTACAACCCTGCGTATACGAGTACAATACCATAGAATTTTTGTGAACTTTTGGTAACTTTACGAAGGTTTTCTAAACATTTTTGAATTTCCAGGCCCTGTAAAATAAACATAAAAAGTTATACTTAAGAAATTTTGCAGTATTTATTGAATAACCTGAATTGCATTTTGTATGAATTCAATGGGCATTCCCAAGTCTGCAATATAACATTTGGCACAATTCAAATCAGTACCTTAACGCGTTAGGTACATACCGACAAAATTACGTTTAAGGATTAATTGCTGCATGGTATATTTCGCAAAAACGCAAATAAAAATATTACCAGCACACTCAGAACAAAAAACAAACGTCAACCCAAAAATAAACACCTCAAGTCAAGCAGAAACGTTTATGAAAGTCTGGTAAAATTGGAAATTTTAGAAACAACTGCGAACACCTCTCAGTTTGAACTAAAATTTTCATTTTAAAATTTAACGAATTCTTTTCTGCTTACTTCAAAAATTCCCATTTCAATTTGAAGTCGCTTATTTTTATTTCGACTTTGTAAATTTCTTTTGGTTTAAAAGTGGTGCATATTTGTTTCAAAAAAGTACAGTTTTAGTTTAACATTGTTAACATTATTTTAAAGCTGTTTTAACTTAGAAATAGGTGCGATCGTATTTGAATGTACAGTGGATTTTTTTTCTGAATGTAGCATTATATTTTGTTAAAAGTTCATAATCATAGGCCTGTTGAACTGAAAATACACCATATTATGGATTTAACTATAAATTACCATATTTTGGTTGTACACAAACTTCCAAATTCACATCCAATCTATAGCAATTGCCTGCTATAGCTTTTCGGATCAAGCAATTATTCTTAATTATGCACATATGTACACTGGGGTGTAGCGGGGAACGCAAAAATCGTCTGATCAAAATCGACCCAATCGAAAAATACAGTCTGCCTCCTACACGCAGTTTAAAACTAGTTAAAAATTTAAAAAAAATTTCGACAAAATCTATTTTGATTGGAAAGTAATTTGCAGTTTTTGAGACCCCAATTTTTTCGATCAGACTCCACCCTAATGTACACACACCCACACATAAATGTATTTACGAATTTAACGCATCAATGAACCCTGCTTTTATGAGACCAAATATAATCGTTTAGAAAAAAATTACATTATAATTCACCATAAACAGACATTGGGTGTATAAATAAGGTACACACACGGATTTCGTAGTATATTGTCAATCAAAGCCATCAATGGTGGAAAATAATAAAAAATAAAATGATAATCACAAGAATATAATAAACTGGTGAATAGAAAAGCCGCACAATAAATACCGTTGTAAAGAGCCCAAAACAGGAACGTACTTTGGCGCTCATGTTAG
The DNA here is from genome assembly GCA_951394025.1 of Heteromyza rotundicornis. NCBI lineage: Eukaryota > Metazoa > Arthropoda > Insecta > Diptera > Heleomyzidae > Heteromyza > Heteromyza rotundicornis. The sequence continues at coordinate 47,034,951 of OX596012.1, forward strand.
TATCTAATGGATGCGTACTCATACGTAAGAAAAAAAAACAATCCAACAAACACGCACCCATAGAAACCCATTAAAAATCGCGCAAATTGAATGCCAAAATGAAGTGGTTGGAAAGTGGAATGTAATGGCAGCGGGTGTGGACGCGCGGGCACATGAACCGTTTACAGCATTGGCAAAAGGTATCGTGCGGAAAGTACTCCATACGCTTGAATGGATGAAACCTACGCACGCGAATCATACGAAAGGCAACTACAAAAAGCTAAGCAATGACTAAAAGCAGCAACAATGACAGTCAGTCAGCCCGTCGGACAGACGGACAGACGGACAACAACAAAACACCACATGTAAGCCCAATTTTAATGATGATCATGATCAACATGTAAGCTGAGTAAGTACATTCACCTGGTCTGAAAATTGGCACAACTCAACTCAAGTGCGCGTTTCTAAAATGTTACGAGTGCTCAAAGGGAATCGATGGAGGCGTGAAATGAAACGATTAAAGAAAATAATATTTTTCAAATACATAAGGTACATGGAGTAAAGGCGTGCTTTCTCACGAAATGAAAATATTTTCATACGAAATGTTTGTTTCCATTCGTGTAAATGTAATTAACTATTTCCACAAAACCTGTAGGGTAAATGAAGAAATTGTCATTAACCGATTATCCACACAATTTACATTGGACAGATGGGCCGAGTTGAGATCGGTTGATTGAGTTGCCTTAGAAGATTTGATTTTGAGTTTGTTGGCAATTGAAATTAACGATACCACAAACGAGTGGATTCAATTACCAGTTGTTGCAACGGAAAGATTCAGTGGCCAAAGCAGTTGGGGGCGTGGTGTGAATTTCTTGTGAGGTTCTACAACTGACGTAGTCGAGTATGAAATGCTATTAGTGTTGATACGCCTGAGATCAGCAATTACTGAAATTTTGCGCATTTGTAAAATATGTGGCCTCAAGGGCCAAACCAAACTTCTCTTTGCCACATTTCCAAACATTGAAATTCAATTAAACATTAAATTCTATTTGTATTTGCAGGGTATTCAGCTGGTGTTTGTTGTTGCTCGTTTCGTTGTTGTTGTGGTTGTTGTTGTTGTGTAAACTGCGACAACCGCAGGCGGGCCACAGGTGAATTCCTATGAAATTCAACATATGCAAATTGTGCGTGGGACAGGCGCACAAGCAACATTTACACTTAATTTACGGTTGTTGTTGTTGTTGTTGTTTGTGTTTCGTTGTTGGTCGTTTGAGCTGATGTTGTCCCAAATACTTCTTTCCACCGATCAAGAGTCATCGTCTATCAACATAATCGCACTCGACTGATGCGTTCCAATGGGTGGTGTAAGGTGCGCCCTTTGGCGTTACAAGTAGGTACCAGGCCTGGGCAAGAGTGAAAGGCCGCTGGCCACAGTTGCGTATTTTAAAAACAAACCGGAATTCGGGCAAATGCTAATAAATTGCATTTTTAATGCTTGCATATGAATATTATTATGTTCCATTGTACATATGTTTCGTAAAAGGGCTCCCACTAAGAATAAATTCTGCCTCAGCTCACAGGCAATGACTGATGCGGCAGCACGTGCGGTCGGTTAAAGCGGTTATACTATTGCTTGGCATCTTTCCGACCACAGTGTCCTGTGGTGGTGTAACGCGGAACTGTGGCACCGTGTGTCTGTCGGGCAACGATATATGGTATTCGCTTTATACCATTTGAGTTCATTACCGCATGCGTTTGCGGTTTTCCGAATTCATTAATTTGGAAATGCTTTGTAGGTCAGGTTTTACACAATTCAATTGCACTTTATCAGGAATTCTCCTTTTAAGTATTTAGGAAATAGCGATGTGTGCAGTGTTTGCCTTAATTGTTCTTTTAAATTTAAATTGCAATAATTCTCTTCTGACGACCAGCAGGTACTCTACGGGGAAGTTTTTCATACATTTATTGATGCGCCTAACTGAAAGATAAATGAACTAACCGAACGTCCGTTAATGTTAATGACTGACAATAAAATGTAATTAAAATTGTGACTGTAACCCAATTAACAATGTAATATGTTATTGTCATTTTACCGCTTCTCCCTTGGCAAATTGGCAAATAAATCGAAATTAAAATCAATTGAATAACAACATTTTCATTTTCTCGTACAGCCCAACTGAATTGCGCGTCCATCGAAAAATAATCGCATTGTGCAATCAGTCGGATGCCGAATAATATTTATGGCGCCAACTTCCACAGTAAATTATCATAACAATGTTGCCTCATTAACATAAATTGCAGCCAGTGCACTGTCATCCATCCACCCCGACACCCCGACACCCCTATGCCCTACCCATGCGTTTACAACAAAATTTGGGCATTTTAACACACTTGTGCGATGTGTGTATGAATGTGCGGTTGTAATAATCCCTGAATTGAACAATGAAAAATCAGATGTTGTCCAGGACAACGTCATTATGCCAACTAGCAAGGGATTTATGTCGCACAATAAGCACAATAATATATCAAGAATGTGCATATCGATCCTTGCTTTCGTACAGTCTTCATTCGAAAACGTGTACCCCCCGACAGGAGGGCTCCTTATTAACTATTGTATGTTCTTGTGCTGCGTTTTTGCACTTCTGCACCATTCACCCATTCACGACTTTCATTTCGTTGCAGTTTTTCATTTCAATTAATTTCCTCTCATCCGAATGAATCCGTTCGCACAGACTTGCACTTTGGCGCGCAATTAAATGTCGTCATGGAGGCTGCAGGGGCTGTGCAATTACATCGACTGCCTTCGATCATAGTAAACTTAAATATTAGGGCGCCACGTATTTTAATTTTCCCAAGAGCGCGCGCAATTGCATGCTGTGACATTCTGCTGACGGTTACTTTAAGCTTTATCCACACGTCTACGCTGCATTACTGATCATTCAGCTCGGTTAGCTGTGGGTATGCGAACCTTCAGCAGAACTAAACGATTAGTGCTTAGCGCTTACGCAAACTGCTCAGTAAGCTGACAAAACCTTTTATTATTTTAAAAACCGAAATCGTTCAAATTTAAAAAGTACCGCGCAGGGATTTTAATTTCCAAATTTAGTGTCGTGTTTTCCCAACGAATCTGATTTCCGAAAATCAATGTATTTGGGGTTTTACTTATTTTTTCCTGATAATGAAGCGTATTTCTTTTCTTAACAGCACGAGTGTCACACACAGGGTTCGGACTGAGCAAATTCAATTCCGGAGTAAATAAAACAAAAAAGCGTAGTTGAACCTATTTTGGCGTAGTAGATTTATACTTTAGACATGTCAAAAAATGCTGCTCTAATACAATTTTACATAATAATAAGCCTCGCCAAATTGTTCTTGAGTCGTTCCTTTAGAGTTGGAAACGAAGCCCGGTATGCAGATGTGGAAGAATTCCGTTTTGGAGAAATAATTTAGTTTTTGAATTTTGTAATTCAAATTAAATGAAAATGTAAAAAAAATACGTTATAAGTGATTGTGTGGCTGATAGAAATTGTTTTCAGAGCAACATAAGAGTAATTCTAACATAAAAGCAACTCTTTGTTTCGCTTTTCTGCATATTCTAGTCGGAATGGAAATTTCGTTCCTTTTGCGGTTCATTTTTTTTACATAGCTATGCTTATGGGAGCGGAGTTTTTTTGTATCTGCGTACAGGCCTTTAAAGAATTAAATCGAAACATGACAGCTGGCATTGCCAACTGAGAAACCATACTTTAACTGACATATGACTTGCTCATTTTCGCAGTTAAAATGCATTTTTGCATATAAGTATTGCCTCTTTCCTCGGCAAAAAGAATGGCATAAAAGTTACACTTTCATGCAATGAATCAATCTCGCCGCGTTATTTTGGTCTGAAAACAAATCGTAGTAGATCTCAGCTCGAGCGGAGTGACGAAGTAGATTTGAAAAATTTTTCAAAATCGTAGTAGAGTTCGAACCCTGGTCACACACTAATATTCTTACTGCTTGTGCGGTGCGCGTTATGGTTTGAAAGTCCGTCATGTTTCCTTCGCTTTTCAGTTCGCTTTTCGCTCAATGAACTTCCGGCACATCCGTTCCAGTGATTGTGAAATCGATTAACTCTTGTTGTTTTTCTCAAGTGTAAACCGTCACTTCAGAAGAAGAGGTTTAATAGTGCCTTACAGGGTTTTTTTCAAATATTAATCATTGACACTCACTGACAAGTCAACAAAAAGCTTAAATTCATATGATTTGATTCATAGAAAATATAAAAAGAAATTGCATCTATTTTCTACAACTTGTTGTAGTGACCACGATGTTAAATGCAGCCAAATGTACGGAAATAAAATCGATTCGAACGAACTCACAGTCAAATTAAAGAAGAAGGATGCGTACACTGAGCGAACAAAGTCATAACACATACAAATAGTATTTATTTAAATATTTCAATTCGAGTACTTATAGTTTTAAACGATTCCCAGCCGGCAGAACTGTTAAAGAATGCAGTTGGAAAAATTTGAACTTTTAGCAACAAAAAAGCGGAAAAATTACTAAGGCGATTCAGAGAAAGTCGGGAAGCCCTCGAAAATGCTCAGCTGCTAATCTACACAACTGAAGTGCTTCCAAGAGCTTTCTGACATTTTTTGTATCACGGAATTCAACCCTTTCAGAAATTCTAATTCAATTCAAATTAAACTAATTCGAAACCTAATTAGAATTCTTCTGTGGAATCTCCATAAAAGTAACGGTTGATGGTGCCTTATAAGAAATTTGCTAAACAGCCCAACTTTGCGCAGAAAGAGTAGAAGAAAATGCAATAAAAAGTAATTGTAATTTCATTACTACGAAAGCAATGAATGTCTCCTTTTATTTTTATTATGATGTTTGTGAAAATGCCGGGCGACAAAAATATTTGTGTGCTGATTTCATTGTTTTTGAAAAAAAAATGGGGTAAAAACTGAAAACATTTCATAAAATGAAATGGCGGAATGGTGAAATGGCGCCGACAGCTATGAAACGGAAATAAGTAAATAAAGGGGTCGAAAGAAATCGAGTAAGTAAGGAAATATAAATCAGCGGACAGCGCTGTCAAATTCCGACCTGCAACAACAAATATGTGTAAAGGACTAAAGCGAAATTAAAAATTGAAGATAAAAGCCATTTGTGGATACTTTAAGTTAATACGTGCCGGCGCTCAATTTCAAGCCAAATTGAATTTCATGTGATCTGCACTTTGTGGTGGCGCGCAATGTTCAAAGTCGGCTGCCCACCAAGAGACGCCCGGTGGACAGTATGGGTGGTGGTCAACATGTAACAGCGGCATGTGTTTGGTTAAAAGCATTGAACTGTGAAATTAAAATCCGACATCGAATGACTGCGTTGAGATTCTTTTGTGTTTAGAAACTTTTGTGAAACTCCAGCGGCAAACGATGCAAGACACGTTTGCTGCACAAAGACCCAAAAAGATGCAGATTTTAATTTAAAATAATTGCTGGCACTCCACGTTAATCTCTTAATTTTCGTTAAATTTTGTTTGCAGTTTCGAAGACTCTTCAAGCTGACTCAATGCCTTTCTGAGTTCACATTTGCACTCCGCAGCCGTGGCAAGCGCCCAAAGGGTTTGTCGTTGTAATCATGTAAGTGTCTGAGATATCCCAGCCAAGCAGTCAATGTCTACTGCTGGAGAGTTGGCAGCACATAGCCTGGAATTAGCTTCCGCCAAGCAGTGCATAATTAGAAATTAGCGCAGCTACGAGTGCTGCTTGTGCATTTGGGGGATGCTTGGCGTTTTTCGGTGTCGCTTATCGTTTCACTAAAAGGCTTAATTGCCCCGTGGCGGTGGAATTAAGACGTATTTGATTCACAAACTTACCCGCTTTGAATGAAATTTTAATGTGTTTACATGGGCACGTGTGCACATGGGCGTTCCGAGTGTGTTTGCTTCGCGAAAGTTGGGGTAATGGCATATTTTGGAGTTGCAATACAAATGCAATAAAGTTCATAATTCACAATGTTACAAGTTTGTAATTGTAAACGTACGTGGTGGGTGTAGGTAGGCGGATACAGCACTTGTCATGTCAGTAAACAGTAGGTGTCTTGAGATTTGCATTGACAAGTCGAGTGGTATGCCCAGACGATTTGGAGCGAGAGCTCGGCCTTTTAGACTTATCGGAGAGAATAAAATACAAAATTTTGGTTCCCTCCGCTTTCATGCGGAACGGCCATTATGACTCATTTTTGTTCCTTTGGACATTATTAAAAATAAAGGTTAATGCTGCCAACCTTTATGAGGCTCATATGGTGCTCCAGTCTTCTTCTCCAATCTCCAGAACTGGGTTTCCAATTAACCTCCAATGGAGATTATACCATTCTCCAAATGGTCAATTTTACTGAATCCCCAGTCAATGTCCATTCCAGTATTTAAATAAAAAAGCTAAGGTTCCACGATTGCCTCAATGCGCCGAACAAGCGGCAATCTGAGCCTCTCATATGGAATACCATTTGCTCAAATGAGTTCACACGATTTGTTTAAATTGCGTATAAATTGAGCACTGGGGCAATAGTGGGACCTTAGCTTTAGATTCCTTTAATAACATTTCATTTTGTTGCTATGTGTACAAACGCTGGCTGGATTGGAACATTCGATTTTGTGGGATGGCGACACGCTAAACTCTCAGCACATTCAGATATTTCACACTTTTAAGTTTTAAAGCATTGCCAAGACGATGTTTTCATGGCCGTAGAACAGGTATTGGCATATTGGAAAATAAGTCTTGTCCATTAATTCTTCAAACTGATTTCCAGTTCAACTCGAAGGTGTCGTAGTTGACTTGGATAATCGGATTGGAGATCAAGTAGAGATTGAACCACATTTCTCAAACGTTTGGTTTCTTGCTTATTGGGTTGTGTGTTACACAAACGCACAAGCATTGAGGTGAGTGCGATAAGCACAAACCAAATCTGTAATTAAAACTCAAAAGCGGATTGGAAGATGACGCGGATAAGTGGGAAAATAAAAAAAATAAATAAATAAAGTTATAAGCCAAGTTAGTACAATTTAAAGCGATTTACTTTTTTGTCGCATACAAGCGGAAAATAAGTGGAGAAAAAGTGCAGCAAAAGGTGTCGTGGAAAAAAGCGTACCGAGCACAAATAATGTGGTGAAAAAGCATCAGGAAATAATAAAAAAAAGACCCACAAGTGGTTGTGCCACACTCCACTTTTTAGTTGAAATTAAAGTCGGTGTTGTTGGTTTTAATGTTGTTGTTGTTGTTGTTGCTTAGCTGTTGACGTTGACTGTCAAAGCTGAAGCCAACAGACATGCAGTCCGGCAGACAGACAGCGTAAGCGACGAAGCGAAGCGCACAGCAGCGAATAGCGGCGAAAAGAGAAAACATAGCATAGAAATTGAAGGTTACGCTTACGTCGTCTCCACCGCTGCTGCCATAAAGCTTCTCGGGGTCAAGGTAGTCGTCACTTGATAATGATTGCGAATTGCGAGCATACATTTTCAGAATTTGGTGTTTCGGTGTTTCGATACACTCTCCTGCTTTCGCTGTGGGGCTCAGCATTACCACAATGCAATTTGAGGGGCACTTTAGGCAAAATTTTGTAAGTAGCCACAAGCTACTTAGATTCTTACAATCACTTACAATCACACTTTTGTCGATTAATTTAATTTTAAAAATTCCTTTTCCTCTTATTTTTCTTAAAAAATTTGTAATTCCCTATTTTAACAATTTTATTTGAGTTTCAAATGATTTGCAAATTGGGGGGAAAAATAGATGCACTGCAAATGCATAAAATGTCGTTTCGCCTGTGCTATTCTTGAAAAATATAATTACTTTCAGACAAATTTTTGTGGCAACACTGGTGAGGTTGCTGTATGTTGTTTGGTTGTGTTTATATTTAGGCGATATTGCTGTCTCCTACGTTTTTCCTAATATTTAAACTGGTTTAAAAAGTAAGTCTGGTTCACGATTGTAAAATTTGAAATTAGAATCAGGGGTTTAAATTGCTGCAGTATTTTTGAATACTGTTGCTTACTTTGACACAGTGAGCAAAACATTTATTTTTGAAATACTTTGCTTACTTTAAAGCATTTTACAAAATACTTTGAGCACAGTTTACCACGTCAAAGAATAAAAAGAAACCACAAAATAATGGATAGAATAAAAGAATTTTCTATTAATTAAATAAAATTAAAAAGAAAAAGAAAAAAACCAACAGTATGGGAATTTCTATGAAAAATAAACAAAATCATTAGGGATGTACCCAATAGTCGGTACCCAATACTAAGTATTAAGTACTTTTTTTTGAGCCCATATTAAGGCTTTTCCGAAAGAAATGTCGAACTTTGACAAAAATTATATATTTAAATCAATCATATGTGAATAATACTTTTTTAAAAATATATTTTGACAACCTCACTAACAAAGCCTGTTGACATTTGTCATTTGACACTTAAGGAAAACACAAATCAGTTTACTAGATTGCGCCTGTATTGCAATAGTCTTTAATTTTACAAAAACAACGAAATTTTGTTCTTTGCTCTTTCCACATCTTCCCCATCCCCCATTTTTGTTACGTTTTTAAAATTTAAACGTTTTACGTTACAATTATTAAAATTTAGACTTAAACTTGAATGCGTAATCTTGTAAAAGTGATTTGTGACATTTCATCAGCTGTTCAATTAAAGCAAAACCTATTCTGCAAGCGTTAAAAGTTAGTTTGCTAGCATTTTGAATGCATAAATGCTTGTGCGATTTACGGAAAATATCGGTACAAATATACGCGCAAAGTAATTTAAAGCAAAGGAAGTATTCAAAGCATTGAGAAGGGAGCAATTTGACGGTATTGTGTCACGAATACTTTGACACTGTAAAATATTTATTTCAAAAATAAATTTTTTGCTTACTGCGTCAAAGCAAAGTATTCAAAACCGGATTTTTTGCTTTTGCTCCCTTTGCTTCTAAACCCTGATTAGAATTGTCAGTCACTGATAAAATTGTGTCCTAATATTTACTGAAAAAGGTATGAAGTTGTAAACAGGACATCTGCCAAAGTGGCAACTCTGATTGCAATGAATTCGTATATTCTGCACACAAAGTGTTGAAGTGTTTTTGTTACAAAATGCCCTCAAGGGGGCCTTAGGCTACTGCGGCTTATGGAAATACCAATGAAAGTAAATGAAAAAAGTAAGACGTGGCAATCAAAATCATTTTCTACAGTGTTGATAACATAGCCATAGCATGATGGTGTTCTAAGGTATTGATTTAAAAAAACAGCTTCCTTCAAGTACCCATCCTTCTGTGACAACGCTTAGAAAACTGTTCGGATAACGTTTCGTTAGCTCTTCTATGATTTTCTGTAATTGTTTTCATTGCTTCCGTTCTAAGTTCTAAGTTCCAATTTCCATGTTGTTCCGTTTCATATCCATTTTGTTTCGATTTCATGACAAAACTGACTACTACATAAAATGGAAACAGTCCAATTTCGTTTAGTACCGCTCAAAATAAACGCATATAAAGACACTTGTGCTGTCATTTTTAAGGGGAGGTAGGCATGGTTCTATGGTTTTTGTCGTATGTCGGAAACCACTAAGAGGAATAGTTTGGAGTTTGATTTTGTCCGGATGCGTCTAGCGTCTTGTCTAATGGTGTATCGTGAAGTTTAGAAATTAATTTAAAAGCTTTTAGATACAAATGTCAAATATTTTCTTTCTCTTTAAAGTTTAAACCTCGTCAGGCTGATTGAGGTTTTGTTGTTCCTTCTTATCGTTAACAATGAAGAAAAAAACCCAAAAATTGAAAATCATTGGCGCTACGTTCGCACGTTTCGCATGGATTGTAAACTGCGCTTTTAGAGGCCAGTAAAAACCTTTCGCATCATCTGCCACCCAACAGCTCAAAAAGAGCTTCAAATGTTCGCATTTGCTTGACTTGACTCTGGATACATAGCGTTGCCACCGCTCTGCCATATGTACTGGCAATGCTTTTCTTCCGCTGTTAACTGGTTGTCGCCTGTTGTTGTTGTTGCCGTTCTTACTGTTGCCGCTTTCAGTGCCTGTTGTTGAGGCAGGTAATGTTCACTTATGCCGTCATTTCGAGCGCTCATTGAGTTCATTCAATGCGCAACTTAACGGTGTTTTGTATGTGTTTGCTATGAGTAATTGCTGCTGCTGCTGCTGCTGCTGGTGTTGCTGGTGCTGTTGTTGTTGCTGCGGTTGCACTTGATGCATTTCAATTAATGTGGGCTTTTGCTGCTGTTCGCTGATGCTTAAGCAGCTTATTAATGAATGTGGTTTTTACTGATTGTGCATTAATGCTGACATTAATTAATTAATATTTTCGTATCATTTTACATTTTTATGCTTACATATTTCATTTTATTAATTGTTTGCAATAAATCTACCATATCATTTAGATACGTTCTCTCCATTCATATTTGCGATAAAATACATTTAATTAATGACACTGGAGTTTAGAGCTTAGACTGCGAGAAAGCTTTTCAACGTTGGCAAACTGATCAGTTTTGGGAGGCTATGCCGACATTTCTGTGTCTCTGCTTTATCACTTTTGCATAATCGTTTTAAACTTTGGCAATTGCGATGGCAACTTGTTGATTTTAAAGAATTCCGATGGCAACTCTCAATGGTCATGAAGTGACACAGTTTGTCACCAGAACGTACGAAATTCATTTCATTTGAAATGTGACTTGTGTTGAAGGTGAAGAAATGCGAAAAGCTTTTTCGATCATCGAATGCTTTTTCCCCATTCTCCGTTATTCCACTTTAAGCGTTCCTTGGCGTATTTTTGCAGTCGCAAATTGATTCATGTTGAAATGCAATCAAGGACCATTTCACGCCACCCACTCGGAGGAAAGTCATGCATGCAAATCAAGTCAATCGTGTGACACCTTTCGGGAAAGTGGATGAAAACAAATGCGAAAAATCGAAGCTGCAGTCGAATGCGAGACAGATGCTATGTGGCACGTGTATGTAATAGCGCAATTGCACCGCAGGGTGTAGAATAATTCTTCTTGTTTGTTTGTTCGTTGCGTGACGTAGCAGCCATATGCCAGAAGCCAGCTGGGATTAGAATATGAATTGAAGTTTATTTGCTTCGCTAAAAAGACTTTTTCATTTAGAATAAATATGTGGATTTTGTATCGAAAATCGAAATTTAAAATGAATTTACTTTGCTTTATTTCAACATGATTCGTGATGAAGCGTATTTTGACTTGTATTGCATAATAATACGAATTGGTAAAGTAAATTTGTGTTACATTTTAGTTTTATAAGAATTTTAAATTTTCAAACTACCATGGTTGCGACTAGGCACCCAGTGAGATCTAAAATTATTAGGCTAAATGTAATTAAATATTTAATAGGGTTTTTCACGAGTTGCCTGGTATATCAGAGTCAAAGAGAGAGGTGCAAAATGTGAACAATGAAATGATCGGCTTCGTAAAAACATGATCTGTCAGTCTTTCTTTCAGGAAGGTTTTTTTTGGGTAAATACCCGGTCATAATTGCTGTGCCGGGCGTTTCATAGACATTTAATTGATTAAGCATTCCTTAAGCATATTTTGAAATTGAGGTCTTTTCTATGGAAGTGTGAACTCAGCTTACCATGTGTACTTATTCCTGATTATATATTATTTTCTTCGTTAAAAACTTACTTGCAATTTTTAGTCCCGAAAATCGCGAACCGCTGCACACTGAACAATTTGAAGCTATCACTGTAAAATTAATCTTATTCGTTAACATACGTCATTGGTTGTAAATGAGTTTAGTAAATGCTTTCAATCAGTAACAAATTAATAACAATTTTTGATTCTTCATTTATGACTGCATCTAATTAAAATTGGTAAACAGCGTCCGTCTTGGCCAGAGTGAACCGTGGACAACTTTTATGTTATGCAACATTTGTTAGACGCTATTCGACGCTATTTACGGCAACGGCATTCCAAGCATATGGTCAAAATGTACACTTTAATCTATTACCCACAGCGCCATCTGCCAGCCGAAATAACACAGCACTGCACTTGCCGAAATTGGCAAAATTAACACGCTCAAGTGCAAGCTGCAGTTAGCCGTGCTGCTTATATGGCCACGTTTGTGTTAAGTTAAAAGTCAAATGTGAGTCCGCTACGCCCTGTGGAAAATTATTGTATTTTGGAAAAAGAGAAAAAAATGCATTTTCATTTGGGAGTGTGTAGTACCATGAAGTGCCTTAAGATGGCCAAAAAATGTTGTTAATGTCATGACAAATTTTGGCAAAACAAAAACAAAAACAGTTTACCAACATTTTGCCTTGGGTGTCCTGTAGACCGCGTTTACAGAACAGGGCTTAGTTTGGCTTAAGACAAACACACATATTTGGACAAGTAAAATTACGCAAATGCTTCTTTGGTAAGTCAAACTTCAGAATCCGCCAAAATAAAAAAAAATAGAAAAAAAAACATAGCGACCAAAAGCGGTTACAAGAGCGGCACCGAAGTAGTTTTGGCCCAAAATGGTGGGCCATTGGTGGTGGAGTGTGCATATGTGTGCGTGTTTGCGATTATGGCACCGTCCAAAAACGAGCCAAACTTTATGCCGCCGCGTTGTCAGCTTTGCACTTGCGCAAAAAGGTCTTAAGACAGGTTACTTGCCTGTGGCGTTTTAGCGGTTTTTCATGTCTGTTGTTGTTGTTGTCGTAGCCGTTTGTGAGTGTGCCTTTTGTTTGTTGTGTTTGCGGTTGCTGTTGTTGTTGTTGTCTTATTCTGCAATCTGAGGCAGTGTTCGAAATGGCTGCTGCAACCATTTTCGTGTTGCTGCTTAGTGCAGGTTTGGTTCTTTTTTTGTTTTTTTTAATTCTTTAATATTGGCTCCAAGTGCCGTTCTTTTTATGACGTTTATTAAAAGGGTCAAGATTTTTGCTGCGCTTAGAAATGTTGTTTGTTTGTTTGTAATTCGGTTTGTTGGCGCAATTTAAATGCCAATATTTTATTTGTTCACATTTTGCAATCTGAGGCTAACAACAAACTCTTTTACACTGCATATTTGGACATGAAATTGCCCTCAGGTTGCGAGCGATGGCGTGGAAAATTCGGAATTCGAAATGTTCAGTCAGCTGATTTTGTGTCCAAAGGAACAAATTATTTAAATTATATTGTGGAAGACGCTGCAATGGCCAATGTGAATATCAAAGTACACAATGCAAATATCGTGAATACCCCAGTAAATTACGTCAATGACTATAATAGGTTCCCGCTCACTTCGACCAGAATACAATATTTGCATTTATAAATTGTGATCAGCGTGTAAGAATGGAAAATTATTCTAACGGTGAATGAGGAGGCTGTAAGGCTTGGAACATTCCTTCTCACAAACACCCACAGGCCCCCAACACCGATTCGCAATCGGCAGAAACTTGTTTAGGTAACCTATAAAAATTACCAGCACAATAAAATGCACATATTTTTATTGTGTTCGGAGTTTTTCCTTGACTCCATTGCGAAATGCATGCAAACAAACAAAGGAGCCTGCCCCACCGCCAACACAGACGGCCAACGACGATGGCGAGCTGAGCGCGTGATTTGCATGCGCGCAGCCAAGACGCTGAAGCGAAATTCGCGAGCGTGCACATGCTGGCGCAGAGACAACTTTGCGCTGGTGCTCGCAGTTTTTTTTTTGGAATTTTGGTTGCTTGCAGGACTAATCACGAGCGCGCGTAGGTTTCGGTTTGGTCGCTTGGATGGGTTGCTCTGGCAGGTTGATTTCGATTTTTTCGGGGCCTTGTCGCTGTGTCTTTATAAGGGTATTTCAGTGTGTCTGTTTCACTATCGACGCGACTTGAGCGCGACGGCGTGCATGCGCTCTCGCCGCAGCGCTGACCTTATTCTTATATGGCGCGGTGCATGTTGGCTGTGCGCTTTGCCATTTGTTTGCGTTGCGCGGCCAAGTTGGAGGAGTTGGTGCTGCGGCCGCCGCTGTTGGCATTTGTCTAATGTAATTATTACTGCAAAGTTGTTGTGGCTGACATCACTGTAGTTAGTTTTTTTGTGTTTTATTAGATTGACTTACGAGCGTGCATGTATATTCAGCTCATGACGTTATGGTTGCTTCATGCTGTGAAGTGGTTTTGAAGTTTTGTCACCTTTACGTTTTCGACTTTTGAAATTGTGTTGGCGGTGGTCCAAGCGGCTCTTTCCTGCTCAACTTACAACTTAATTAAAATGTAAACGCTTTGATGCAAAATTTCCGAGATATGTACTCCCTGGAAGCCATGTCTGCGGCAACAATTTTATCTGGGGCCATTAAAATTGCATTATTGCTGCATTTATGTCTTCCCCAAACTATTTCGAGTCTTTTGCGAAGCACAAGCGGAAGCACAAGCGGACGTCCTCGTAAACTGGCGAAATCTGCATTCGCATACTTATAAATTCGCCACAATACCCGTATTATTCGTATTTTTCGCTTAAACGAAAAATTATCGCCATCATTATTGCTATTAAAACGGTTTTATTACTTAATAGCATTTATGAACATTTTATTACTTTCAACTGTTGCTATGTGAGGTGTGTGTGTGTGTACAGCGCGCGCTTCTGCTCCACCATCGCCAGTCCAACAAATCATTTCCAGTAGCGAGCGAAACAAAAAAGAACCCAATCCGGATAACGACAAAAGATCCGCCACTTAGAAAAAGCTTTTCAGTTGCATTTCCCATGCTTATTAAATAATCCCAGCGCGTGGCAATTTTTAAACTGTTTCGGCTGCTTTGTTGCAGCCACTTCACACCGAGTCAGAGTCAGAGTCAGAGTCGGTCGAAAGTGTGATAAATAAAAGTTAAACAAAATGGTACAATTTCACTCGAGTGGTTTCCCCGTTTAACCTTTTTAAAAGTTGCACAAAGTGTCCTTGTGTTGACGCAGCGCTTTGTAACATGTGCCCAGCGGAAATTGTGCAAAAATTGATGTCAAAAGTAAGAATTCTAACGAATTCATGGAAAAGTGAATGGATTTTTGAAAAATGAATATTTAAAAATTTTACTTTATTTTTCCATTTGTAAATAATCTGTGACTTATATATGTATCCTATCTGTAAATATCTATCCTTTAGAACAGAATTGGCACAACTAAAAGTTTAATTACATTTTTGGCCATTATGCCTAATTTTACACTTCTCAGTTAGTTGTGCAATGAGCATAAAAATTTTGACTTTTTGAGTTGTGTCAGTTCCTTTCTAAGACTTAGGTCCTACGATTGTCCCAATGCTCCGATTTATACGAAATTTCAAAAAAAATCGTATGCAATTTGATTGAACCGAACAGATTGGCACATTGGGGCAATCGTGGGACCTTAGCTGATAGCATCGATTTATGAAAATGTATCCGCTTTTCTTTGAAGCCGCAAAACTCAAAATTTATCAAAGCGATGCGTATTAAATTTCAAAATAATCATTTACAGATGGTTTGTACGTATAAAAGTGTATCAGAATTCCATTCGGTGGAGTAGTTAAAATGCAGCCCTGATTTTTAATATGGAATATTCCCGGTACCATACATATCACGACATTGCGACTTAGTACGCGAGCAGCGGTTGTCAGCATCATACGAATTCTATTATTCTAAGAAGGGGCGTTTATTCAACAAATCTATCAACAAATCGTACAATATAGAGTGATACACCCATGAGTGTTATATGGGAGATGCACATATGACGATAACCTTCATTCGAAAAGGTACAAATTGAAGGGGTGGATGGATGGATGAAGGCGGTATCTAACATTCAAAGTATTTCGAGTAAATCAGTTTCAAAGTTTTTCATTTTGCTTTTTTCAATACAAAATCGGTGACATGCCTTCTTCGAAACTATCGTCAATTTGGGAGAGATTATGAGCAGAAGATGACCCTTGCCACTTCACGTTTGCCAAAAAGTCGATTTTAAAATTCATGTTACATACCGCCTACATCCAACCACGCCTTCCTTTGAAATAAATTTTCGTTGCTTTCTCCAATTCGAAATACTTTTAATTTTTTTTAGAAATTTATGCATAAACTTTACAAATTTTATTTTAGGGCTATTCACTGTTGGTATTTTGTGTGCTGATACAGCGAAGTGTCATGTCTAGTGTTACCTAATTTTACTGATTACCTGGTACTCAACATTGTGCATTTCAGGCGAGCGAATGTTTCCTTAGGTGGCAGAATATTTGCTTTATAAACGGTAGAAGATGTTGTGGCACTTACCTGGAAAGTAAGAAAAATGTAAGTTAGTACAAATATTGTAGCAAGTGACTGGTTGCCGCTACTATGAAGCAAGTGATGCATATGTACTTTATGTTACTAATTAGTTTATAGTGCATATTCGCATATCCATGGCATACTCATATCATATCTTATCATATTCATTTTCATACTTATTTATACTTCTAATCGTTACTCTATGTTTGGTGATTAGCATATCATGTTTGTTGCTTTCTTTATTGTATCCATGTGTAATTGCATTGCAGCACTGACTCGCCTGCTTATCTTCAATCGACAAAAGTGTCACTATATTAATTACTGTCACTGTGAGAAATATCATAATATGTATGTGGTAGTATGTGTGTTTACAGCTATAGAAATGTATGCAATTTTCGCACTTAAAACTAAAAGTTACAATTGATATGTTTCCTTTGGCAATTAAGTTGTTAGTGTAGTGGTAAATTTAATGCTCTTGAATTACTATTGACATTGAACAGACGGCAGAGTGTATAGTTCCGTTCAGTTCAATTTCTCTTTGAGCTTAATCCTAGTTTCGTTGTACATAATTGAGGAGGGTAAAATTGTTTATTTGCCAAATTGCAATTATTATTGCAATTGCAGGGGAAAGAATGATTAAACCGCTACTTGTGTTACAGATTTTCTTCGAACGGCAATTGCAAACGTGGATACATAATCGTTTTATCAATCACTCAATCAGAAGAACGACTCCGACAGCAGCAGAAACAATTGCTCTGACAACTTAACCGCCGCAGCTATTATTCGCCTGTCAATCTTCATTATTCAGAGTTGAAGTATCTGCCAACTGAAACTGAACAACAGGTTCGAGTACGAGCACCTCAAAGAAGTGCAAACACACAAAAAAATAAAAGAAGGAAGAGGAAATCACCTTTGGGAAAACGGTGGCAAGCAGCAGCAACAGCAACAGCATCAGGCGCTGCAGATACAAATCAAAGTGGCGCACTTCAGTTGGCTTCACTTTGGAATCATCGCTCGACAACAAAACAGAAAAAACCAAATAAAAACAAACCTACAACGAAAATTAAGGCACTGCGAGAAAAATCACAGCAAAACCACAAAGGAAGATTTTTTTGTCAGTATCCAAGCCAGGAAGCCAAATTCTGGAAAAATCACAG
The DNA here is from genome assembly GCA_951394025.1 of Heteromyza rotundicornis. Taxonomy (NCBI): domain Eukaryota; kingdom Metazoa; phylum Arthropoda; class Insecta; order Diptera; family Heleomyzidae; genus Heteromyza; species Heteromyza rotundicornis. The sequence goes on from OX596012.1 coordinate 47,052,310, forward strand.
AACAATTTTACAGAATACACTTTGATTGGGAACGCTCACTTCACACTGTTCGATGCGTCTTTTGCTCTGAGTGTAGTGCAATATAATTTGTAGTTGCAGAATAGAAATTGCACTTCAGCGCAAACAACATCAGCCACATGCACCAAATGCAGTACGGCAAAATAGAAAAATCTGCTTATCAATGGTTTGGCATCATTCGACGAATTGGTAGGAAAACGCTTCGCTACCGTAACATTAAGGTTGGCTACCGTAACATTAAAAGTCAATATTTAAAGTACACTTCGCTATGCTATTTAACGTTCGACTTCTACACTTCAACAACAACAACAACAACAACAACGGCGGCTGCTGTTGTTGCGCTAAACACACACATTTGTCAGTGCTTTGGCTGAAATTTAGCGGCAATTTGTGAAAATTTGAAAAGTGTTCCTCAAGTGTTTGGCATGTGCCTTCGCTGGATGGCTGTACGGGCATCGCTGCCAGGTTGACACGACAAGTAAATACGATTCGTATCATGATGGGGTGTCAGTTAAGAAATTATTTGATAAGTTTATTGTAAGAAGCAATGCTGACGTCATGAAAAGATCTAATGGCTGGAGATAATTTTTTAATAAAAGAATTTTGTAAATAACCGGGAAAGAATTCCCGTACTTGAAATAACCAGTACATGAGAGCGAAGGTGTGTTTTAGTTTTTGTGAAAAATATACCCTTCATTACGCACCCCAAAGAAAGGAAGTTCTTGGAGTCACACCCGGAAAGTTACCGTTTGTTTATTTTACGATGTGGATCGAAAAACAATCTCCGTTTTCAATTAAACTTTATGAAATAAAAGATATTTAAAAACTACACAGTCCAACACAAGTTAACTTGTCAGCTCTTCGGGTTAAGGGTGAAAAAAAATCGGTTCAGTGGTTGAGCGTGATTCTGGAACAGGCAAACGGACATTGACATTTATATTAATAAAGATTCGCTATTCTGTAAATATTGTTTTGCAACACATTCACAATGTTTGACCAATTAAGTTAGCAGGGGAAAAATTGTATTTTAAAATTGAACGACTACGTTTTAAAATTTGTTTTTAGCGCACGTGTTTTGAAATTGAAATTGAAATTTTGAAACCAAATCGTAAAATATTTAAACATTTTGCTCTCAGTTTGAGAAGAGTTAATTTCGCGGCAAATAACACCAATACGAACGAAAATGCGTCAAACTTCCCAATACAACACATACAAACAATAACAGGAAGGGAAATGATTGCTGAAATCATGCGTTATAGGAACAAATAATGAAAAACTAGAGAGTGGACTATCTTCGGCAATGCCACACAGTAGAAGTTTAAAAATACCTCAACATAAAAAACATGGACATTTTGAGACATTTATAGGTGAATTTGGAGCTTCAAACCACGTCCAAAATCACTTTCTAAAAATGTCCAATCAAATCAAAAAAAAAGTATATATTTGGTCTCGAGGCCCCATATACCAGAAATCAATAAAAAGACGTTAAAATTGTTTTTTTTTGTCTTATATGGGAGCCCTCCCTTGTGTTGGCCCGATTTGGCTGATTCTCGAACTTGCTCTTACTTTTGAAGTGAAAAACATGTTCCCAAAGTTTCAAGTCGCTATCTCCACAACAGTGACCGCTATCGTGCGGACAGACAGACGGACAGACAGATGGACAAGGCTAAATTGACTCAGGAGGTGATCCTGATCAAGAATATATATACTTTTCCATACCGGATACGACTCCTTATGGACGTTGTGTCAAAGTTCGTATATCCTGCCACAGTGTGTGATGGGGTATATAAATTAGGCACGATATTGATCGATTATTGACTAGTCAGTATTTGTGAATTCTTAGTCATAAATACACTGAAAAGAAAAAAAATCATAATTTATGAACTCCTTACTCGAAAACATTACTCTCCGTGTGATGAAAAGAAAAACATTTTTGTTTAGAAATTGAAAATTGAAACGTATGAGTGATTGTATTTATAGCAAAGAAAATTAATTCAATTAGAGAGGAAGAATATTCGGTTTTGAACTTCTTTGAAATTGGAAAAAACTATAAAAGTTCACATGCAACAAGTTGTTACTAACAAGCGCTATTGTGTGGATGTCAAACGTATTATCACTGATCATTTTATTAAGTAGCTAGCCACGTTATAAGTGACCATATTTGGTTGTGCGCTGAGCAACAGTCTGAAGCCCCAAGCGGTCACCAACCAAACAGAAACAGAAACAAAAACCAATAACTAATACTAAAAACAAATAAGTTTTTTTAATAATATAGTTTAAAAAAAGCTTTGATCGGAAAAAGTTTAGCGCAAGTAAAGCTTGTACTTGGTTGCAGCAACTGAATTTCGGCAGTAAATTTTGTAATTTCATATGAACAGAAACGTTGTTTACTCTGCCCGCCCCTTAAATATTTTGCAGTGGAAAAATGCATGTGCTCATTTCGTTTAGTACCTTCATGCCACATTTAGCTCATGGCTAACTCCACAAAAGGTGGCGGCGGCTAGGCGCACTTGTGTTTGCGCATGCGTCCAGTTTTTACAGTTGCTGCTAACTGCTAACTGCATTTTTGTGCTGCAATGCATAAGATACGCGAGTATTAGGCAGACAACCAACCAACTTACTCGCAAGCATAGAAAAAAGGCGAAACAGAAAAACATCGAATGGTATCTATGCCTACACGAGCGTTACTAAGCTCGGCTTGGCTCAAGTGTGCACTGTACCCTTTTTACCTGCAACTGCAACTGCTGCAGCAACGCCTCGGAAGGTTCTTGTACAAATGCAGCACTTAAGGAAGCTGCCTGCATTTGAGATACGGCACGAAATGGTTTGCTGCACTTGTTGTTGTTGCTCTCGCAGCAGTTAGCTTAGCAAACCAGTTGCAACGACTACATGCGGAATCTAACTGTTTCTGTGTACTGCTGCTGCTGCTGCTAGAGTTGTTCCGCGAAGTTGCAAGACAACAACAAACTTCTACAATAGTACACAACAACCACCAATAGCAACAACCACTGCAGCAACATCAGTTGCAAGTGCTTCGAGAGTTCGTTGCTTTTTTTATTAGTTTAATTCATATGAAGAAGAAGAAGAAGAAAAGTTGAATTTTTAAAATTGGCATCATTCGCAGTGTCCCTGCCTCGTCGCTGGCGATATTTACCTTTAGATAAATGCCACACAGCAAAGTAAATTGTTGTCCTAAAAACCAACCACCGTTGCCTTGATGCCATATAGGGGCAATCGGTAATTTAGCTGCAGCATAGCCACAAAGGAATCTCAACAATGTCGCTGCAATTTTTCCTAGCTTTTTTTTTGCTGATCTTTGAGTAAGTACAAAGTCACCAAGTAGAAAGAACAGTTGGAATTTTCCAGTGCAAATGTTGTTCATTAGAATTCGAAAATCGTTCTTAAATTCATGAAAATACGAAAAATGCTTGAAACGTCACCGACCGACCATATTCGTCAAACAGTCCGGTTTGGTGTTGAAATATTTTCAAAAAAGTTTCCATTCAGTTTTAGTTACTTCGGATTAGTTACAATTGAGATGGTTTGCAATGCGATTTTAATTATAAGCATTACTGAACCTTACAAGTAGTGCCGGATTTTGGCATAGCAAATCCCTATACTCAAAGAATTAATGTGTTTGAGGCGTAATTGCTTTTAGAGGAAATACGATTCTATCTGTCGTGAATGAGCTCGTTGACCACAAACGAAATTAATTTGATGGAAACGTTTTTAAATTCTCACAAATGCAAAAACCGTTTCTTTCAATTACAACCTCGTTTATAACAAACTCAGTAAATTTGTCTAAATTTATATATGTACAAATTTAGACAAGCGTTTTAAATTTATTGCAAGCAAGGCTGTATTTGAAAGAAACGTTTTTTGCATTTGTCAGAATTTAAAAACATTTCCATCAAATTACTTTCATTTGCCGTCAACGAGTTCAGCCACGACAAATACAAACGTATTTCCTCTGAAAGTATTCAACATTTGCAGCAATTACGCCTCAAGCACATTAATTCTTTGAATGTAGGCACATTTACAAATGTGGGGTCTCTATAACACTGTGCAACAGCAGTTGAAACAGTATTGAAACCCGAAGGTTTCCAGTATTTTCGGGACCTCTGGTCAGTTGTTTCGGGTCAGTTTAGATGCAGTCTAGATGCAAATCGTCAACAGCAATAATTTCAAAATCCTTTGGAAAATACAATAAAAACACAGCATACAAAAAAGCAACAAGAATTCAATTGGAAGAAAATGACGATTCACCAACACACGGCAAAGAAAATGATCTGAGAAAGTATCGTAATCGCGTGTGCAGAGTATTTTAGCTTCGGTCAGACCGAAGATAATTCTCTTACTAGTTTTAGGTCACGTTAGGTTAGGTAAGGTTAGGGTTGCTGCCGGAACACCGACACACTTAGACCAAGCATTCCTCGGCAATTTATACCCTCGTAAGAGGTGGCCAGTTCACGCGATCACTTCCAATTCCACAAATACCGAAACTGGACTTCGACTATTTTGCTGGAATCTATCATTGGGGCATTCACGAAAGCGTACTACCATTACTGTTAGTACAAAAGTCCGAGCAACACCGGGGTCTCAAACAAGTAAAATAAATTCAAGCAATAACTGAAACTAAAAAAACTTTGAAAAACTCTTACATACACACGAGTATACACGAGTAAAACAAAAGAACCCAAAAGTTATAAAATTAATTTATAATTTAGATGTGAAACCGATGAAATGCATTTTGGCCAACAAATCACTAAACCGTAATAAAGTCAAGGTCTTCCGCAACACCCACCAGCATTGAGCTTTGTTGATATTATGCATAAATAATCCCTAACGTTGATCTGAGCCCACATAAAATTGAAAATCACATAACGAAATGTCATAAATCACAAAACCAATTAAATTTATTTCATTTTACCCAATTTAACGGTGTTTGCTAATCTCTTCCTGCAACAGTGCGGCTTTGGCATTTCGGCATATTTAATTGCATTTTATTGCCGCAAATTATACAAACGCTACCAAGTGTACAAATGCCAGGGAAGTCACAAACTCGCCAGCATTACAGCTCTGCAATTGAATAGAAATCAACAAGAATGACCTTCAGTCATTAACAGCAGCAGCGGCAGCAGCGGCAATAGCAAAAGCCGCAGTCAAAATCCGAAATCAGCAAAACAAAAACTAGCTTTACCAGCTGTATGTATCCGTGACCAACAAGCGGCGGCCAAAACGCTGCATAATGGCTAAAATTAGATTTGGAGTGGAATGGAGTTTTTTTTTTTTCAAAGCCAATTTTACACTGATTTGAGTTCTTTTCGTGTCGTATGCAGAACACGCGCATCCAAAAAATTAATGAAATTGAAAGAAAAAAAGAGAATGTTTAACCAACAACGGCACCGAATTCGGGACAACAACAACAGAAATACTACACTGTGTGAAAAATGTTTGGAAACAAACAACAATTGTTGAAACAATTACTTATTTTTTTAGAAGGAAGCGATTCTCTAATTAATGGCCTGGCGAAAAGCTTAAATTTTTTCATTTTGATGACGTTTCCATTGGCTACAATTTTGTACACTCATCAAATCGGAATTAACACGATTGACAGTTATTTGGTATTAAATAATTCTGCATGTGGAGACAAGCACCCAGCGATAACTGAACTTATGAATTTGATGACTGCACAGAGCTTTTCGCCGAGTGTAGAGCAGGGAACGAACGAGAACTAATGTTTTCATTAAATAACAAATATTTCACGCTCCGGCGATTAAAAAATATTAGCTTAGTTTTTGAGGCGAAATGCAAAAACCGCTTCAAGCGAAATTATCAAATTCTATGTTTTGTCTGAAAATACAATACATAAATTAAAATATTTATGCTGTTGACTCAGACTGGTGTGCAAATTTGTTAACACATGCAAAATAATAAAGTTAATGCTTCGCTTTTTTTTGTTTTTTTTTTTGGTTTTTGCAAACAGTTCAAAAGACCTTCGCTGGGCGCCATTGTGTGTGCTTATTTGAATTAAGTAGCGCCAGCGTGAGTACGATGCCATTGGCACTCGATGCAGCGAGCGCCACAACAAACGCATTTGCTGTGCCAGCGGTATTGAATTACCGTATGATGTGTGTGTGCATAAGTGAAGAGAAAAACAATTAAAAAATTAATTAAATAAATATTCTAGACTACTTAAAATTCAATGGATCCTTTTTGAATAAAATGTGTTTCAATACACGCAGAGAAAAAACATGGTTGTCAGAATCACATTTCAATGGAATCATGTTTTGATTAAATCATCTTCAAAAATTATAATTTTTGAATTGCCAATCATATTATGATCTCTGAAATCATTCGCTTTGTCACCCCAACCATCAATGATCGCTGCAATCATAATATTATTATAGCAAAAAGGTATGATCTCTGCGATCATCTCTGGATATTTTTTCTCTGCCTATAGGCACGCGCTTGAAAACGTTTCATATATAAAATATGATCGCATTTTATTCTAATTATGAAATATATTTGTGTACAATCACACTAAACTTGCAAACAAGTTAAAAATTCAGAATGTTTTACTAAAAATATAAAACTAGTTTTGATGGTTTATCGTCCATGCAGAATAGAAAGTGTATTTCAGGAACCTTTTTTATTTTTTTCGAATTTTATTGTAAATGGCAAGAAAGTTTCCATCAAGCATATATTTTGCATACGGTAGGTAATGAGGTTTTAATCTTAACTGTAAACATATCCGCATATGATTGTCTGGTCAATACAATTGCTTTATGAATATAAATCTATACATAATAACACTATCCAACAAGAGTTTACTCCATAACTCCTTGGACGCTCAACACAATGGCGTTCTCAGAAGCTTTCAGAAGTAAAAAAATGGCAGATTGCGAAAAATTAATTAAGCTATTACGAGATTTTGATTTTGCTGTTTTGAGCGTGTCATGGAAGATTTCGTTTTTTAAATGCATAATATTCGACTAACCGAATATCAACAGTTAACCGACTAGTCGACAGTGAACGGTTAATCGAATAGCCTTCTAACCGAATAGTAATAGTCGAATAGTTTGGTATCCGGTTTATTCGGGTATTCGACTAATCGAATAACCAGAGCCCTACTCGAAACCCAAAAGAGTAGAGAAAGAAACCCAACTCATTTTTTTTGGGGCTCTCAACTCTGAGAGTCATAAAAAAAATCTTTTCAACTCAAGTATTGATGGGGCAAACGAGGCAAAACTATTGACATTGTCAGAATGAGATGATGAGATCCCCGCCAGCCAGCTATACCTACCCACTTCGGTTTTAAAAGTGCTATGTCGTGCACTACATTCCTCCACATATGACGTCATGTGGTTGACAATTTGCTGCAGCCAAATTAATTGTTGTTTTTCTTTTGGTTTTTACCATTTCTTAAAATGCTGCCAATTGAATGAAATTGATTGAGAGCTAATTGAAAATAGAAAAAAAAGAGTGGACGGACAGATGTCAACATTACCGAATTCGAATGTTGGATAACTTCGCGGTTGGCATGACGAAGGTGATTGACTTCTTTATTAGCAAAAAATGATAAAGCTTGGTCCCCCTAGCTTTCTTCTAACTCCAACAATCGTGTTTACAAGGACGGACAGACGGATATGGCTAAACCAAATGTGTAAATGTATGTATTTTTTGTCCAATCACACAATTCTATGGGTTCAACTGAATTCCAAAAAGTGTGTGCTAGTGTTCCAAAGTAAGTGCGATGTAATTTTTATTACATTCTTCAATAGAGAAGTTTGCATTTTTATTAGAAGGTGCGTGTGACCAGTCGCTACAGAGTATGCACGGGGCCAATTTTTCGTACCCACTTCGAAGCGAATATTACAAAATAAAAAATATATCTGTTCCCTAAATGTCATTATACCTTTAATCTGTCTGTAAAATGTGTATTGCCACCTTCCAGTTCAATAAACATTTTTACGAAAGACACCCAGCTTAATTTGTTTTCATCATAATTAACATAAGTTCGTAAACTGCTTAATTCACATTAGAAACATCCAAATGCCTACAATATGAATCGAAAAATAATGTTATGCGAAGAAATGAAATAAATTAAAAGGCAACAGCGCCGATGGGAGACACTCAGCTCTGTTGCCGCCGTAAATCATTACAACAAATGAAAGCGAATCTATAAGAGCTTCGTTGAACGACGATAGATAAATTTGGTGTTTTGCTGTGCTGTTGCGATTCCGAAGGTCTTTATTTTGGCCAACTTATTTTCTATACTACCACATGTAAATCATTACGCCGATACGGTGTAACGCAAATACTTGGCGGTGTGTGTGCGTGTGTGGCTTGCGATGGTTTTTACAACTCGGCTAGTATTTAGCATAAAATGTGTGTCAGCAAGGTAAAGGGCGACGCTTGACGTTAGCGTGAATTTTTAAGTTCAGTTGTAAACATTTGAAATTGGTTTTGCTTGGTTTTGTGCTCTGCGAAATTAGGTTTTCATTTCGTTTTGACCATATTTGCTTACAACTTTTTTCGAGGTTTTTCGTTGTTTTTTTTTTCGCTGAGTTTCAACCTTGGATTTTGCATTTGGTTGAAATTTACAAGTAAATTAATCATTTTGCGAACGGTTTTCTATTGTTGTAAGCTGAGTGTTGTTGTAGTTTTCGTGTACTTTTTGAGGGTCAAAAGCATGGAAAAAAAATTATGTAGATGAAGTTTCGCATTTAATTTGTAGTTGGAAACTCGTAACTCGGCCGGAACATCAATAAGCCGGTTCATAGCCAAAAAGTTGGTCTTTTCATGTGTTTGTTGCATTTGGCTGGTATGAACAACCTTTACATTTACTCCTGTCCTGGCAATAAGCCGACCAGTCTCTAGAAACAACATACAGCAGATAGTTTAAGCATTTCTGTGCAAAAGTCGTCCTTTCCAGCTCTGTGGGCAATTCAAATGTTGTGGTCGTATTTGAATACATCGACAGGGAGATGGACATGTTGCATTTGTGTGTGTATCATGCGGCTGCCTCATATTGACCATTTTTTGGAAATTACACAATTTACTAAGTTTTTTTGATGCTTTTGACCAAAGTTACCAACCGCACACATGCACTCAACGCAAGTACATCATGTCGTGCGGGTTTCGTGGCGATCTCTTATTGTGTATTCGGACAGTAAATTAGTTAAAATTATAAGGAAACAAATGGAAACAATGGTGTCAAGTTCAGTTGTAAATAATATAATTTTGTAATTGCCTTAGTGGCCAAGACATGATTGAGGTTCGTACATGGATATTTTGATAGATTGAAATACAGAATTCTTCGAGAAATATTCACAAACATGGATTTATAGTAAAGTATGCAAAATATCCAATTTTTGATTTGTAGAGATATTTCTTTCTTTAGATCAAATCTTTCGAAAACTATAACCTCAAAAAATCAAAGGAATTTAAACTGACATATGCAAATAATAGAATATTAAATTTTAAAAGGAAACTTTTTTAAAATTGCAGAAATGTAAGAATTTTAAAGTGGTGGAGATCAATTTTTCAACTCTTGCCTTAGCAATTTGGATTCGTGAGTATCATTAAATTTACTGGTTTTCCAGTACCGATAAAAAAATTATGACTTCCGTGAAAATAAAAATGACTTTATTATAATACACACCCTCTAAACCGCTTTATTGCAACTATTTGACTTTGCTGTACGTTTCAACTCATACATGCCATTTGTTATAATAACTCAACGCAATTGTGCGACAATTAAACTTTTGTCTAAAAGGTATTTATGCACATAAATTCTTTTTGGCAACTTGCCCAATTCTTGTAATTAAAATAAATCCAATGTACAGATTACACTCAGAAATGGGCCCAACATAATTGTTTGCAATTTGCGAAATGCAAACATTAATAAGACTAGCAAAGGATTTAAATGCAATAAAAATTGTGTTATTTTAAAAGTAAATGTCTCGTGTGTTTTTTAAGTAAATACTGCATCTCTTTGGCTTACCACAAATTGTGTAAATTGCGAGTAAATTTAGCGCACACATGCGACATTAATTATCGACAAACAAATCTGAAATGATTAAAATTGACCAAAATCTGTGCGTAATTATGAAAAATTAGGCAACATTTGAGAATTCACAAAGATGAAAGATGACAGCACCAGCAGTGAGTGAGTGAGTAAGTGGAACTGCCTTTGTGACATGTGTAGTTTTGAAATGGAAAACAAATTATTAAGTTATATGCGACTTGGCGGAACATAAAATGATCATCAACTCATGTAATAAACCCATAATCTTTGGAACTCTAGACACACTACTCTGTTGAATTCCTTTATTTTTAGAATTTTGATACTATCAAAAAACTAGACAGTGAAGCTGAAATACTCCCACACAGTATGATCCATTTAGAAGTACCTCGAACATGAAGGAATTTAGCCTCAAGACCCCATTTGAGCCTTTTATAGGTGGTTTTGGAGACTCAAACCACGTTAAAAGTCCGTTTCTAAAAATTTCCAATCCAATCCACCAAAAAAAGCTTTGTTCTCAAGACCCCATTTCGACCCATTTATATGTGGGTTTGGAAGCTCGGACCATGTTAAAAATCCATTTCTAAACATTTCAAACAAATTGGAAAATGTTGACCTTTTTTTCGTTATATGGGAGCCACGTCCAGTTTTTGTCCGATTTGGCTGATTCTCGCACTTGATCTCAGTATTGAAGAGAAAAACATGTACTCAAAGTTTCAAGTCGATATTTTCAAAACTGGACGGACAGACGGTCAGACGGACAAACATTGCTAAATCGATTCAAGAGGTGATGCTGATCAAGAATATAGACACGTTGTGTCAAAGTTGGTATACCCTGCCACAGTGTGTGTGGGGGTATAATAATAACTTGCGAATGAATGTAAGTTATTTTTTTGGGTGTGTGCAATATCTAACTCATGTGTAGCTCCGCATTAACTGTGCGATACTTCGGTAGTCTGCCGAAATATTTGCTGAACTTTTTTGTGTGTGAGACTTAATGATGTGGAAAGCGCGTCGCTGTCGCTGTTAAAAATAGTTCATTTCCACTCAAGACACAATTCGCACAATAATTGCGAAATTTCGAAAGAAAATACTAAAATAAAAACTCAATATTCCTTTGAGAAGCGGTGTAGGGTTTTGCACGATGATGCTTTCCGCTTTCGTTTTCGTTTTCGAACTTCTAACAAATGCTCATATGATGCGGCCAACGTGGCCAATTGGTTCCGCATGACAAAGTGCTAACGATGCTACTTAGGAGGCGGGTGGCCACTCATAGTAGCGATCTATTTCTTTCTAGACATTTGTCAGTCTTTTTCACAAAGTGATTGTGTAAATGGTATTTTGACAGCTCAAATGAAATGCAGTTTATTTTTTTGGCGAGTCCATTGAAATTCGTAAGGCATCTAAGAAGTGTTGGGCAAATAAGAGCTCAAAACAATATCAATTAACGAAGAATTGCACATTTCGCATTGAATTTAGAGGCCTTGAACTTTCGCTTGACATTCTTAATGTAGAATTTTTGTTGAAAGGTTTTTTCAGCTTATCTTTTTTTTGGGGGATTTTTTTATTCATCTCCTTTTTCAAATGCAACATTTTGTGCCTAATTTATTTGGTGTATCCTTGTTCGTTTCTTAATTGAAAGGCGTGTTTTGTCGCGACGTTTGCTCATAAATTTGGTGACTCATCGAGAGGTCTTCCAGGGGAAGCTGCAATTTAACAAGATCCGCATACTTAAGGAGAAACGAAAAATGCTATATCGCAAATAAATATAATAAATTCCAATTGCGAGATTATAATGGCGTACTAAGAATGTCTGCTTTGTTTTTAAATATCTGTATAATGTAGATATCTGAAAATTCGGTGTGCAGTTGTATGTACACTGGAAATAAATTTGCCAAAGATGGCTTTCGAATAAAGAACATATCGTTAGCATTGTATTTAACCTAAGAATGTACAAATTCGTCATCGATCGAATCCCAACTAACCCAATAAATTGCAAAGAGCAACTATAAGTTGGGGGTCACTCCAAGTGCTTACCTAATTAAAAATTCTCCGCAAAGAGAAAAAAAACCCCATCAACACTTTTGTTGCAACTAATTTATGTTTACAGAATAAATCGTCCAAGACTGCACATGACCACTCACAATGAATGTCAAAAATAATTTCCACTCACAAAAAAGAATAATTAATGATGCTCGAGTGTGGTTGGCTGCAAGCAACCAGCAGCATTTGCTGCAGACAGCATATTTCCATTTGAATATTTAATGATGACGGCACTTCCGGTGCAATTAAAATAGTTTTTTTTCGCTTCAACACGCCACCATTTCCACATCAAGAATCAGAACAATGTCTACGTGTGTGTGCGTAATTGTTTCTAATAATATTAACACTTTTCGCCTAATGCAAGTGAGTAAAAGTGCTTACAGCAATTGTCGACAGCGTCGCGTAAAAGTCCTTCACATTTCGTTCATGTTGTTCCCATTCTCCTGCCAAAAGTCGTTTTTCACATTTCCCCCGAAATAGTTGGAAATTTTCGGTGGCAACGCCTGTGGGCGGTTGACACTTTTGGTCGAATAGCATTTATTCGGCTGTTGTTGCACGTTGGGCTAGTGTCGTGTGCCAAGTGCTGCCTCCAGTGTTGTGGTTCCGAACTGTCCCGGATTCGTCCCGGCCACGTCTGTCCATGCACTCACCCATCGCCTCTGGCCGGTCGCCTTGCCTGGCACTTTTTCTACTATTTAATTAAAAGTAAATTTTGCATTTTGCACTCGACAAATATTTACAAATGCAAAATGTCTTCTAATTTTATTTTAATAATAGTTTCGTTTCATTTAGTTTTTGTTTTATTGCTGGTTTGCATTTCGGCATGTACACGAGGCGATACCATCAAGTCCAAAAAGCACTTGGCCATTTGGAACGCTTCCATCGCTCGTTAGTTCGTCGTCGTTCGCCTTCGCCACCTCCATAGTTTGTGCTCGTTCTGTCAAAATGGTTTTTCTTTTCTGTTTTTTTTTGGCTTTGTCGTTGCTTGAAGCTGTAAAATTGCAGCCGTCCGTGCTGGCCTGGCCCATCACACAGTCGGTGAGTGTGTCCATCCGCTTAGACCACTCATGTTTTTTCAATGGGACAAGTTAATTTCTTTTGTAAAATGTACAAATTCATTGCTGCAGTAATGTGTATTTGCGAGCAAAATATGTCTTACGGAACGAATGAAACATCAAAAGATGGCAGAGAATGACAAATGATCCTTGAAGAATGTTGGAAATATTTTAATATTTTCCGAAATTCGGAGCTTAAATTAGTCGCTTCGAACGAGGCTGGCAATTGCATCTAGGCAATTGCAGCGATGCCATTTTGAAGTAAGTACATAAAACGTTTGTGATAAAGAATTAGATTAAATGCTGAACATTCATGCAATATGGTTACGCTCACACAGCTCGAGATGCTCGTATGAATAATTGTCCAGGCTAGTATATTTTGTTCATTGCTTGTACTTTTTTGTTGGAGATGTTTTGATTTCGAGTTGAGATTGACGATAGGCGGGCCAAAACTTGTAACTTTGTTTATTTATAAGATGACTTGTGGTCGGTGTAGAAGGGTGGACTGCAATGCGGTACACTTTTTTTCATACGAACAATAACTGGCATTTGCAATTAAAACAGGGAGCTAACTATGTCATTATGAAAGGTTTATGCTCACAATTCCAAGCTTTTCAGTTCGTGGAATTAAATTGCTTCTACATACATACAATGGAGGTGTCTAAAAAGATACATTTGCCCGATCCGTGTCTGAATGTATGCCAATAGTTTAAGGTCGATTCGATATAGGCCCGCTTGGGTTTGAACTTGGCCACTAACATTTGCAAAAAAACAAAAGTTTTGAAACCGTATTAATTCTATAAAAATATGCCAAACAAAATTTTGGAAGAGACACCCGGAAATTATTTAAAATACAAACAAAAACACAACCGAATACAAACCTCCCCCCAATTTTTCTGAAAAGAGGCATATTGCTCTTTTAGAGCAGGGAGCTGAGCAAACTAATGACTTTACTTTTTTTCATATATTTTCTCATTCTGGAACGTATTTATATTGGTTTTTTTAAAAATGTAAACAATTTTTTTCAAATTTTTTTTAATCAATTCTGGATTTTTTTGCATATTTTTCCATGTTAGTACGTTTTTGCACAATTCAGACCCAGTGCGGGTTCCGTTTTATTGATATCACAATCGTACACCATTACTGTACACACAAAGGTTGGTCTCTCTATAGTAACTAGCCAATGTGGAAGTCTATTGAAAGGTTAAATAAAATATTTCTGTATTATTATTTAAATTCACTTTCCCCTTATATAATTGAAATAGTTCACAAAGAACTGTTCAGCATTTGTTTTTAAATAAACTTTTTACTTGAAATGTTTAACAAATGTAAATTAATTACATAAGACATTCCGCTAAAAGTGCGAAATTCGCTGTCAACAGAATTTGGGTCAAATTAATAACAACAAATTAGAAAAAACGAAGAAGAAAGACTACAAAAAAAAAAAAGAATCATCACAAAATTAGAAAAGAAACGGGCTGTGAATAAGAAAGTGCAAAAAAACACGAATCGTGACACTTTTTTTACGCTGCGGAACAATCGCAATCAGCATCACTTTTGCTTTCGCAACAAATTAACTTGTGGTCGGAACGATAGACGATAGAACGATAGAACGATAGAACGATAGAACGATAGAACTTATGGATACGAACAGATACAGATTTTGCAAAAATTGAGGCAAAAATAACCTAGCAAAAAAAAAAACCATAAATAAAGGAGAAGAAAAAATACTTGCAACGTCCGCGCCAATAATGTGTGAACAATAAAAAGTTTCAACAAACAGCAACATAAAAACAAATTGACGCGCAAACGATTTCGCTTTCAATATTTGGAAAATCTTGTCGATGTTTAAAAATAAGTTTCATTGATTAAAATAAATACCAAAAGCCGTAAACACACTCCGGCTCGGTGCTGTTGCACGCACGAGTACCAATGGGCATATTTCAGCGCCACCAGAGCCACATAATTGGCAGAATTATCGCAATGATTTCGGCTGCTTCTAAAACTGAATGAAAATGTGAACGTTCGTACGTACGCGCCTTTTATCTAATCTGCCTCGGGTTCCATTCCGTAACTAATATTCATTATTTTTGTTCTCGAAATTCGGGAACGCTCGTAATTTTTATTGACAGCCCAGGTATTTTAAGTTTACTGGCCTATGCGCCGGTTATTTAATCTTGTGGCTTTTATTTATTATTTGGACTTTCTTTTGTCTAAATTTACACCATTGGTGATTTGAAGGTTCGCAGGAAATAATTGACATGTCATTAAAAAACTGGCGTTGATTCAGTGCACTTGGGTTTTGTTCGAAGTTAGTTGGCTTCGAGTTAGTTTGGATATCGTACGGTGCTAATGAAACGTTATCTAAAAAATGCTGTGAATTTGTGTTTGTTTATTTTTAATTTTCTTATGGAAACAAAACAAAATATTTGGAATAATATAAAACAAACCTACAAATTGCATTAAAATCGTTGGTGCGTAAGAAAGAATAAATTTGCATTTCTTTCTGGAAGAATATAAGTTGGCTTCTTCAGTCTTTGAACGATTTTTATATTTCTAGAAACATTCAAATATTGTTGGAGTTTCGTTTTGGAAGCCCTTCCGATTGTGCCATTTAGCATAAAACACCGTGGAGGTTTCCAGTTATCCGATTCGAATGAAACCTTGGGACAATCATTGTTGGACCCAATACAACATATTCGGGGAATGCAGAATACGGAAAATTTTCTTCCGGTACTAGTCAAATATCTAAACTAGTCTCAGCGATGGAAAACAGACTTTAAACTTATCAAAAATAATGTAAAATATATGGTGGTATTATATGGTTAGGTCTTAAATGATAAACAAAACCATTTCAATGTGGTTTCGTATACTAACCCAGAAGCTTATGGCAATAACACATATTTTACTATAAATTGATTTTGGCATAGAAGTATAGCCACAACCTACGATGGTTTGCGAAGAACCCATACTGCCTGACAGAGTTTTGTTCACAAATGATGTTTTGAAACTAATACATAATCTATATTTTGGCTGATTTGCTTCTAAAGTCATTGCAGATCCCGAAGACCAAAAAACCTTAATTTTAAATCCACCCATCTCACCTGTACCCTTTTACCCATCGGTAGGGGCATGAAATTGTATTTTGTCAATTTTTGGAGAGTGTGGAGATGGAGTTGACGACGTGATTTTATTGTTTAATTCTACTGATCATGAATTGTTCTTTTAAAATTTCATATTAAATGGAACACGATTATTTACTAATGATCAGTATCATCTCCAGAGTTGATGGGGCAAGGTCCGTTAACCTGTCTGTCTGTCCGTCTCTGCAGTTGTCTGTCACTCATAATTATTGGCTTTTAGTGGTGGCACAAGGATTTTTCGTAAGCGCTTAGTCATCAATGGTCGCTTTTAACCTATGAGCATATCACAACATATTTAAATTTTGGCAATCACTAGAAAGTGAATAACTCTAAACCATTTTTAGTTCCGTTAATATCACGATCTCGTAATAAATGGATCCGACGTAATACAACGAAATACAGCAACATAAGAATTTTGAATAAATTCACAACATCTTAAAATATTTATATACAATGGCCACTGGGTGCAGCATAAGACTAGATAGATAACTTTAATTTGTTAAAGTACCTGCGCTGTTTTCGTTTCTTGTTCGCCTACCGATTCTGTACACTCTTCTTCTGTCTCACACTCTCGCGATGATGTTTGCCAATAAAGTACAAATTCAAAATTATACATACATATATTTTGATGGCAACAATGAAACTACATCAAGGTCATCACCAAAACGTGCATGCAAAAAATATTTAAAAAATAGCAATGTCGCTATTGTTGTTGTGGTCGCTGTTGTTATTGTTGTGCTGCGAATATATGCAACTGACATCATAAAAAAGAAATAATAAGAAACCGAAAAATAAAGAAACACGAGCACCCAAAAATACAACACCAAAAAATAAAATAATATCAAGAAACTAACACCATTACATTGTCAACAAATTATTACACAAACACACACACACACGCACGGACACATTCATACAAAGAGACATTGAAGACAGCAGCGGCAATAAATTTGCCGAAAATATTTGCAAAATAGATAAGAAACGCGTTTAGCCTATAGTGAA
Source organism: Heteromyza rotundicornis (assembly GCA_951394025.1). NCBI lineage: Eukaryota > Metazoa > Arthropoda > Insecta > Diptera > Heleomyzidae > Heteromyza > Heteromyza rotundicornis. Next base: position 47,069,601 of record OX596012.1, read on the forward strand.
CTGCAAAATCGCTGTTTTCCGCATTCGTAAGAGAGGGCCGCTTGCCGTGCACACTAGGGTGACGCTTTGTGCTATGAATTTGTCCAAAAGTCAAAATTGTGTTTTAAGTATATAAAAATATTTTCTGAAATCGCTCATACGCAGTGTACAGCACTTGCCACAATTGTTACACACTGCGTATGAGTAATTTTCGCAATGTGATTTTTAAACAATTCCAACTGATCTTGATAAACGACGAGATGCGAGTATTTTATTGTTAGACTTTATGAAAGTTTAGAAAAAAGGGCCACCCCAGTGTGCGCACACAAACATATTACCATTACAATGCCGAAAAAGCTGAAATACAAAGAAATGCGATATACGTACAATAAAAAACCTCATTCAACAAATTAATTCAATTCACGGCCAATAGTGATCGTCAATCGATCGACGGATCCAACGGGCAAATGAACGAACGTGCCTGCACAGCCTGCACAATTAAAAAGAATATTTGGTGAAATGAGTGTGAAATCTGGTTGGCAGAAATAGTAATAATGGGAAAGATTTACAATGTTGTGCAAACTTTTTTGTTTGGCTAAAGTGAAGATCATGGCCTTTGCAGTGATTTCAAATACGCATATTCGCAAATTTGTTGCATTATTTAGTATGCACACCATCACATACAAATAATTGGCCCAAGATCTTTTGAGATCCCAGTTCCATATTTTTTTGTAGTTAAAATGTTACATCAAATTTCGAATGAATCACATTTGTTCCCTTAAATTCCCTTCGTAATCCATTTCGAATCATTTGAAATACTCGTAAATACCACATGTGCTTGTACGAGTTCGTGCGAGTGTATATCTACTGGGCACATAACATCATCACACGAAAACCGAAAAGTATCTTGGAGCTTGTCCTTGAACAGAAAGAAGATCAGCAACATCATCATCAGCATCAACAGCAGCGGCAGCGAAGCAAAAACACCAATACCACAAACGCAGTAATGCAGCGCAGCATTAGATGCTGACTGACTGTGCTGACGTTGGCGGGCGGGGAAGAGCAACAGCAATTGCCGTCTGCCATGCATGGTTGTTGTTGGCCTCAGCCGTCACAATGCCGCCACCGCTTAGCATAAATTCGACAAGTATGCGGATGGTTTTTTTTCAGGGAGCAGCAGCGCAAGTTTAGTTTGTGGAACTTTTTTTTTACTACCGCGCTGATGAAAACCTTTGCGCTCACCTAATTTAAAGTTCACAATACAAGCACAACAACTGATCAGTGATCACGCACACACATACACAGTGGCAATCGAGTACAAAATGTGTGTGTGTTAAAGTTTGTATGTATTGGTAACTGTGAATACAATCCGAATGGAGGAAGAAATACAAAATTTTTTGCTCAAATGTTTATATTAATTTTTTTTTATTTTGTTTATTTGTTGAATTTTTGGCAAATACACATATACACACGCAAGCGCTTGTGCACGCTTAATTGACGCGAAATGCCTTTAACGATTGCCATGCCCCTGTACATGTGTGTGTGTGCACGTGTGTGGCGATTAATTGCGAACTTGAGAATTTGTGACTACGTTTGCTGTAAATACAGTGGCATCGATTGAAAGATTGACAAAAATCGGAGAATATTGAAAAGCTGGTGGATAAGAGAAGTACATATAAGCCATTCAGTAATCAAATCGATTAACTACACTTTCCTGAATATTTGATATCGTTCTGTCAAACGAAGTGAAAACCACATAAAAGTTTATATTCCGAACTACTGGAACATTATAGTAAGGTTAAGGACTACTAACGAGGCTATTCTGGTGAGGTGACAAGCTCTTAAGCCAGGAGGCTACAGAGACCAATATATGATTCAAGCGAAGTGGTGTGAATCTATTTGTCAAGTGAATGGGTCATATGTACTGATGTTCTATACATTTCATCGCTTCTTTCCTCTGCTGTAAATGGAAACTATTTTAAATTTAAATATGATTGGGAGACTGGTTTCAAATGACAATTGTTATTTTCTGTAGACATGACGAAGGAAACTGCACAGCATCTGCAGCGGAATACTTTTTGGTGAGACAATTACAACCCTTGCGCCAATACACAGGGGAAAAAAGGGGAAACACAAATTATAAACGCAATACTCGCAATTCAATAAAAATTACAGACCGACCGAAAATCGGGTTTTCGGCCAAAAGCTGCTTCGGCCGTGTTTCGGATTCGCCCGAAAAATAAAATATCGTTTTCGGCCGAAATTTCGAAATTTCACGCGAAAACAAGGCCGAAAATATACATTTTATTCAATATTTAAAAAACAAAGAAAAAAAAATGTTTAAAGATCTTTTTGCACAATTTTTTTGCAATCGCTTTAGGTTTGCTAGGAGCAGCTGCATCAAAATATATTTTCTTTAACATATACATTTTTTATAATAACATTAGTCGAAAAAAACAAAAATTATGACGTGCTGCAGAAAAACTGAGGACGCCATCGCACAGTGATTTGTCTCCACATAAGCTTGGGAAAAAATCGAACGTCACTTGCCTAATCCCTCCCATATATACGTATTGATAGTTTCTAATCTGAAATGTTAAATTTAGAAGCGAACTCTAAATTCATCTAATTCTTGATCTGAATTTAAAATTAACGATTTCAGCCTTTCAGTGAAATCGGTGAATTATGAACTACTTTATTATATTTTTCTGGTTTTTTTTCAGTTTTGGCTTAATTTCAGTTTCAGCCGAAATTTTAAAATAATAATTTCGGCCATTTCGGTTTCGGCCGAAATTAAAAAAAGCGGTTTCGGTCGATCTCTAATAAAAATATTCGATACATTTTTTAAGCCCAGCTGAGTTGTTAAAGTTAAAATTTTGCTCAATATAGGTACGAGACCTAACTGTATATGTGTATTTGTTCTAGCAAATTTGGAATGTTTTGTTGATTCAAAAAGTTGCACTGTGCGTTAACCAGCCACATAGTGCGGTACCAAATGCATTCAATTGTTCGAACAAAAGTATTGTAATCTTGTTGAGATTGGCCCACTGTACCAGGCCAATTTAAAATATTTAGAATTTAGCTATCGGCTAAAGACGAAAACAAAAACACATAAAACAGCGGCTGGAAACATGTTTCAACTTTTTTCCCAAATTCGATTCAAAGTGGCCAACAAGTTCTGCTTTACATGCGCCAAAAAACCCAAACCCAAACCAAAACAAAAACAGAAACAAGAAAAAATAATATAAAATTGGCAAGGGAATGCGAAACTCGCAGATATTCGCCACTGCGACGAAACAGAAAAACCTTAGAAGCGACTTGAGTTGTGCGGCGCATGCGTACCGCTGTTGTGACGAACGAGACTTTCAGCAAGACGCGCAACCAAGACGTGACTTACAAACTAAATAAGAACGCTCAAGGTTGAAGCTTTTAATTGTAAGAAATGCTAAATTGAAAGAAAAAAAATGCAAAAAATAAATACAAACCGACAACAACAACCACCACCACATGTTGAACCTAAGCTCTGAAGGACTTTTGTATTGAAATGCAAAATGAACAATTCACGGTGGAAGAGGTTGTGAAAATGCGCGAAAATTTTGACAAATGAGTTTCTTTTGTGTGCATTACATTACAATTGAAAGAGATAAAATTTCAATTGAAACCAAAATCGAAATCGAATTTACTTGATTAATTAATGAGCCAGCAAGTCGCGCTCAAGAACGAACACAAGAGAAAATCGTGCAGCTCGAATTCATTTGCAATTTCATTAAGTTTTTTTTTGTTCAGTCTATTTGCTGTTGTAGAAGCAAATGATTCAACTTTAACCTGACCCTGCATGTCTGTCACACGAGAGTTTCAATATCACAACGAGACATTCTATCTAATAGCAGCACAGCCACAATAGTCACAACAACAACAACAACCCCAACTACAACGGCAATACTCAATCTAACTCATCCATAAGATACGTTGCAACAACAACAGCAACAGCGAAATGACATCATCTTGTTGTACCAAAACTTGGCTGAATTGCACCAAAACCATCGAATTCCCATATAAGTGCCGGTGCCAATATCGAATTTCATTTGGAGAAACTTTCGTGGTCGGACGCATGCACAATTAACGCTCATGAAATTCTTATTTATTTCAATCAAAATATCATTTAATCTGCAATAAATTACGAGAGCGACAACAATGCGCCAAAATCGTACAATTGCATTGATTATGGCAAATTAGCACGAAAGGCCGTAATAGAGCAGCGCCGTCATGAGCGAAATGCGTGCAGTTACGCCTACGCAATTAATGTCAAAAACAAATCCAAACACCTCGATGAGTGTACTCTGTACAGTTAAAAAAAAACAACAACTAACGTAATAACAAGAACAGCTGCAACTGCAACAGACAATTAGCAATCGAATGACAACTGAATTAGCCACATTTGACAACTACACTGAGAACGTGAAAATGAACTATTAGTGGCATTCACCCAAGCGTTGTTGGCAGTACCGAATAACCACTAACGAATTTCTGAACCCGATTTTTGAAATACTTGACTCTGTACAGCACGTATAATGATAATTCCAGTTTAAATACATTTTTTTTCCGAAAGATTAAGATTAACAGCCAATGGTTTTCTCTGCGTGTATGCGAAACGAGTCGTAGGAGAGTTAATTCTATTTGTTTGCCTAAATTTACAAAAATGTAATTAAGAACTAGTAGCGCATTTAAGTTTATTTTTAATTGATTACGTCGTAGTGCTGGTTGGAAACTTGTTTCTTTGCTATTTTGTTTTTCTTGCAGTAAATGTGTTTGCAGTCTCCACCATAAATGCAATAGGTGCAGTGTCCTTCGAATAGCTTCGCAGTCCAATATCAGCATCAGAAATTGGCCAACAAGTCCAAAAAAGTGATACTTTATAAATGTTATAGGCATCATTTGGCCATAAAGTTCAGTATCAAATTTGTTCTAAAGGTGCTTGATCACTGTGGAAGAATTTTTATGAAATTTTAACATCTGTTGAATTCTTATACGTGAGGTGCTCCAGTACGTATTTTGCGGAGCGGCTCACATGCAGCATTGATCAGCATCATATCAAATTTGAGGCGTTCAGACCCTCAGACCCAAACTCAGTGCGATGCGCATCCTTACTCCATAAATAATAACTGCCTAATCCTTTTCTATAAGTTATAAATATGAGCAACAGATGACGCCAGTCACCTATGGCATTCCTTTGATTGCCATGACTTCTGTTGATTTCAACTCAAATAAACCAACACTCAGGGTTTATATGTAAAGCATTATGTAGATTCGGAAAGGATGATGGGTTAGTGAGAAGCAGAAGTGAATAATGTCTTTGGATGTTTGCTTTGAATTTTGAATCGCTGCAATCCGTAGCAAAAAAACTCACAGGGATGTTATTCTACATTCAGATTGAACGATTGAAGAACGAACTATCCGGTAGTGCATGGAGCGTTGGTTATATTGTTCTTAGGTGAGGATTGGGGGTTAAAGATACGTCCTTAAGGCGTAATGTAAACCACAGGTTACGTAAAATTTTTCCATTTCTTATTCATTCGTAGTTAATCTGTTTACGGCTTTATCGACTTCTTTGAAATTGTCCACAACAGTTTGACTATATTTCCAGCGGTTCACACAGAACCAAGTGTCGTTTTTAATTCGACATAACTTTAAGAATAAATTTAAGAATATTAAATGTTACGTAACACAACCTAGGGATGTTATTTGTTCTGTAATTGTCTACGTCGCGTTACAGGATACACGTACCTATATAATATTCCATGTGAATCTGAACTTTCAATGAAATCTCTTGTCAGCTCTTTCACATCGGTTTTCAGAAACCCCATGGGTACTATTTACATACCATTTTCAAAGTCCGTAGAATGGTTTTTACCATAAAATCATAAAAAATTTAAAATATACAAAATATAAATTTCAAACCAACCTGGTCATTTCCGTGAACTAAATGAAATCTGGGATCAAATCATTGGTCGTTGATGGACGAAGATCGTAATGCAAGTTCGCAGCTCTTTAATTTCACTAATGACAACGACAATTCCGTTCAACTGGAGGGATCCGATGTAAAGTTAAACGAACAAACACGTGGCACGTTGGTATATCATGCAAGTACGTATGTATGTGTGTGTGTATGTCTCACAGGAGCTTGTACATTTCCCGAATTGAAAAGTTTCGAAAGCGAACAAATATTATTGCTTGTAAAAGTGAAAAATGTGAGTATGTTTTCGACGTTCACTTGTTCGATTTGTAAAATATTTTGTAATTATTTTTCGGATTTGTTTTTCTTTTTTAATTTTGTAAATTAAGCAAAGTAGAAAATGTTATTTGCAGTTTTTGTTTGTGTGTTTGGTGGAGTTTCAACTTTGTTTTTATTTAGTATTGTTTGGTTTCTTTCATTGGGCTTTTTCGGGTTTTGTCACTTCAAACAGGCACCGCCGTTCGTGTGCAATGAATATTTTCCATAGGCTGAGAGTGATTTTGCTTCAATTACTGTTCTGTGGTCTCCTATATTTATCTTTTGAATCTTTCAGTTGTTACGAATTCTGCACTGGCCAAATTCGAAAATACAATTACACAATTCTTTGAAAAGTTCATAATGCCATTAATTTTTCGTTCACAAACAAATTTTCACAATCAAAGCCTGCGCGCGTGATAATTGCCAATAATTTGCGACTGCAAATGTGTGTGTATGTGTGTGTGTGTGTGTGTATTTCGCCTACCTTACAATTTATGTATCTTGCGAATATAGTATGTAGGCATAATGTAATGTGTCTCTAAGTTCCTAAACCTAAACACTATTTGGCCGTCTTTCTCCTCGTCATGCCTTTTTGTTCTTCTATGTTCTGTGCCGTTCTTTTGTAAAATTCGGTTGCTTCTTTTTTTTTACGCTGTGCTCTTTTTATTTGCGAATTCCTCAGTAAACAAAAACAACAACAGTGCTGGCATGTGTTTTGCCAATTTCGGTTTGCAAAAGATACGCAAATAAAAAAAGTGAGCAAAGACAACAACAAAAAATGAATTTGAGAAAAAAATATTCGCCGCCGAACTTCACTTAGGCAAACTCTACCTAAAACGAATTCCGCTTGTTTTCCACTTCAGTCGTATTTTTTTACAAAAGTTTAGCTACAAGCACAACAAACACAACAACTAACATTTTATAACGATCAAGGGCATTTTGGACAAGTCTGCGACGCCGACGCTTGGCTCTGCTGCGGCCGACGTCGACGTCGGCGTCAGTGTCTTTTGATCAACACGATCAACATCGCGCCTTCGTCCACATTTCGCAAATGCGAATTTAAAATTTTTTTCTTGTTTTTGTACTTTTGGGCCTTTTGTGGTTGTTGTTTTTCAAAATTCAATAAGCCCAGTCGTGGTTCTCTCTCACTTGTAATTTTGAGTGATCGCCGTCGCCGTCGTCGTCGCCGTTGTCGTTGTCGTTGTCGTCATGAACGTCATGTTGTCTCCGATCGTCTTTTGGGCATTGTGGCGGTGTCTCGTATCTCTCTTTGGCTTGTCTGCTGGGGTTTCGCTTTCAAACATTTCGTTTGATTCGTTGAAAAGTGTTTTTTATATGCGCACATACATACATACATACATAAATAACAAAAAGTGTGCAAAAAATTCGTAACGAACTTAAAGTTACGAAAAATGCCGAAGCATCGTAACCGAATCGCCTCCTAACCTAGTCTCCCCTTTTTTTTCATGTTGACGCGCCTTTATGTAAAGTTTCGGTCCCGAGTTCTGAATTCGCTGTTCTGTTCTGATCCGATAGGTTTTTTTGTGCCTTTTGTTTGTTGTGTGCGATCATCATCATCATCATCATCATCATCATCATCGCGGTCGTTACGATATCGTTTTATTCTTTTGAATTGTATGGAAAAAAATTAAGCGAACAATAAAGTATCTTCGGAATGAAAGCCTGCAAATGTGTATCGCATGTTAGATTCGGGTAGAATTTTGTTGGAAATTGTAAAAGTGTTTGTTCATTGTGTACATATGCTCATTTCAGGTTTTAACAACAAAAAAACAAAGTTTCGGTTACAAACTACCGACTGACATCTGCAGTGGCGGGGATTGCATTTAAAATTGCCGGAATTAGTGTAGACATTTAAAAGAATCTAGAAAATAATGTGGATCGATGTACAAAGTAACTGAAATGGAAATTGAACACTTTGTCATCAAAATGAATGAAAAAAGCGAGGCAAGGGTGGCCATTGAGATCTCGAAATTCGATTCACGAGAACTGGAATGATAATTCGAAATCCTCGCGCTTGTAATTATATTTACAAAATGTCGTCCTCTGTGTTTTATTTAAGAGTACATCAACAAAGTATTCACACAAAGTGTCATAACATGTCATAGAGTTTTATGTCATCAAATTTTATTTAATTGTTTTACTTTCTCGCGGCTTGTTTATTTGTAAATCCTAATTTTTTTCCCTTTGTTTGATGAACTTTTAATTTTACGACAAAAACTTTGAACATTAAAGTTTATTTCTTCTAAATTTGCTATACCATAAAGCTCTTTAATTAAAGGTATTTTGAATTATGTAAATGAGGCTATGTCTAAAAATTATATTATTGAAATTGCCAAAAAAAATTAAATCCAAACACTGAAAAAAAATTTAAAAAAATGCATATAAAAAAATGCAATTGAGAAGTAGTCTATTGTCCTACATGGATCATATAGAAAAAATAAACCGACTTAAAAAATTTGTTTTTTCAGTGCATGTTTAGTTTTTAGACTACCTCACATTTCACACATTTTAAAACATGTAAGTGCCACCCTATCGGAAACTACGATCCACCAATAACTATAAACTGGGTGCATTTTTTGTACGAGAAATATGTCCAGGATTACATTTTTATGGCTATCAAATTTTACCGAAATTTGGCTACAGACAGTTTCTTGAAACACTTCGAAATTATTATGAAACAATGAAGTTTCATTTTACATATTAGGTACCTTCAAGTGTGTCCTTGTTATATGTGTAAGTACCTATGACTATTAAATTTGTTAAAGACCGTCTCCACAAAATGCGGACTTATTTTTGAACTTCGACTGCTGTCACCACTACTTGATTCTTGCGTTTTGATGCTATTGCCTTTCTGAATTGTTTTACAGTTAAATCTGAAAATGATCGCATGCGACACTGTTTGCTTTTACAACGATTCGTTGATTGCTGATCTCATCGCGATCATCCTGAAGCACATGTTTCACACATTCGACGGCGTATAATTCATTTGTGCGTTGCTAGAGTCTTTTTGATTTTGCTCTATTTTTGACTTTTGGGACTACACTTTTCAAAGAATTGTGCGCGGATGTAGGAATTTGGAACACTTTTCGACTGAGCCTTTCTGCGGATTGTGTTTGTCGTAAGGATAATGTTGTTTTTCCCGAATATTGCACTATTTCGAAAGAGATTGCTGCTTCTTGCACAGTTTTTGTTTATTTGCAGTTATTGTGTATTTGAAGAAAAAAAAGAAACGAAATTAATTTATCCAACAGTTGATGTGGTTGAGTGTCGTTAGAACTTTGTTAGAACTCTTCTCGAGGCAACAACGTGAAATTCTTCCGATCAATTCGCGTGCCACAACGTTGCGGTTGCAGTTGTTTTTAGCGAGTGTTCGTTGCAAATGCTGCAAATAATGCTAAAAGTCTGGCAGATAGTAAAGTGAAGTTAGTTCGACGAAATATTCTACAATTGCACGAGATGCCGATGCCGAGATGCCGCTGCAGTACGTTGCCCGTCGTTTTGTGTGTTAGAATAGGCTTAGATACTTGTTCTTAAAGTTAGTTGCTTGCGATGTTGTTGTTGTTGTTGTAGTTCTAGTTTTTTTTTGTATTTCTTTTTTTTTTTTTTTGTTTTGTATGATCAGTTATGTACAGATCGTTGTTTTGCTGTGTGCTGCCAGCTCAGTTCTCTACTCGACTTTGGTCTCCACTACATGCAATGGACATGCTGCTCTTTTGGCGCTTCCTACAAAACGGCCACAGACACCGACACAGCACAATAACAAGAACCACAGCAAGAACTCTCCAACCGAACTCACAAGAATCGTTCCACACTGGAGCTGTATCGCAAATGCTGCACGTACGGTACGAGTTGCTCAAAATGCGAATTCACACTCTAATCACAATCTTTCTAACAAAACAGTCGTCCGACTACTAACAGCAGCGAGTGTGTTTGAAAATTCGCAAACTGCACACACGGGTTTCGGCTCCGATCGGTTGGCTATGCGCGCTGGTCTGGCTGGGTACCCATACTCTGCAGCAAAATCGGCTGCGGCTGAGCTGCAAAAATTTTCAAATCCACCGAAATACAAACACAAAAAATAAACAGTAGAAACCGCACCGCAAACAAATTCTAAAGCTTCGCAGATACCCGCCGCACCGCATGGATCGCACATACTTTTATTTCGCGTGTTTGTCTTGTCTTCGCAATCGAGCGGAGCAGAAGAGAGCGTTCAGTGCCAGAGCAGAGCGCTCGCCAAACGATCGTGAATGGAGCAAAGTTGCGAATCGAGCGGCAAACCGACCGACAAACATTTTTGCGCGAATTATTCGCAAATTGAATTTGTGTTGTTGTAAAGAAAAAACCCAAAAAGTATAGATACGAAGCATTGTCATGTACGGATGCAGGGATGCCAACTGTAAGTTTGTGGCAGCATTTGTAACTTTTCGTAAATAGTAACTACTTGGTACGCCACAAGTGAGAGAAACTTGACTTGGCCACGGGGCTTACACATTCTGACGGTTTATGAACGTTTTAATCGATGATACCACATCTACATACATAGACGTCAATTCAACATTGTCCACTTGGACATGTTGGAGATAAATGAGGCGTCATATTGGTTTTCTAGAGAAGAGGTGGTGTGGGGTGAGGGGTCACATGCCAAGAGCAGTGTATCACTAGCAACAACTCATTATTCTGTAACGAGACAGAGACAGAATCCTTTTGATCTCTGAGCCACTTCCTTCCAGCCCCTCTCTATAAAACTAGGTGAGTAGAGTTCATGTGCTATGGAAATACTAACCTATTGACTTCACTACTTTGGTGATTCACACCGAGAACTCTGCATATGTAGAAATCAGGCTTGGAATAATTATATGCACAGCCGAGTCGAGATTATCGCCAATGAAACCGCTATGAAAAGCGATCCTGTTACCTTCTCTAATTCCAATCTAATCTTGATCTGACAGTTCTGAAGATAGTGGAGAATGTATTTGCACAATCCACAACTTTATCAGTATGTTTGGCAATCCTGAATCGCGCTCTCTCAAACGCATCGCAATATCACCAACAACACAACAATGCCATACCATAGGAGACAATGTGAAAGCAGCAACGACGAAGAAGCGCAAAAATACTTACAAACTATAAAATAAATTCGCAAATTGTAAATTTTAATTTTGTATCCACGAGCGTGCGCAATTTATTTGGAAGTGGTCGGCTGTGAAGAGTATCGCGAAGATACTCGTAGAAAGCGCACAGCATGTTGCTGTCAAGGAAGGAAATGTGCGACGGACGGCAAGACGGGCGCATGCAGTAAAGCACATGGTTCTCCTATGAAATTGATCATTTTTTTTGGGGTTTGGAAATTTTGTGTAAAATTTAGAGGTTTTGAAGGCTAACTTACGTGGTCTACAGTGCAGGTAAGCAAGGTGCTTAAGTAGGCACTTCCCCAAATTGGTACTCATTGTGTGCACATTTACATATAACGCCAAAAAGGAGATGATCAGCTGACTTTGATCTTCAATCCGTGTGATTCTATGACACAGAGTGGAAGTTTAAGACACAAATGCCCACAATAATTCGAAATCATTCCGTTATTGCCCATTTATTTATGGATTTTATACGAACATTCTGCAAACCATTTTGCTAGAATATAAAACTATTTGCCAGTTAAGTGAAGCATGAAAGAGTCCAATGACGCTCCTACAAACATGCTAGCCAAACGATGATTCTCTTATGCTGCCTGCTCTGAAATTCGCACTCTCAATGTTCGAGCGCTTTCATTTCTGCACACTTCGTTCGGAAGACTTGCTTGAGCATACACAGACACAAACACACAAAAGCTAACACACACACACACACTGCTCAGTAATTGGCAAGGTCGTTTGTCGTAATGTTGGTAATGTTTGCAAAGCTTTTGCTTCGCTTTTGTGCCACGCACACTCAAATTGTTTATTTGCGAGAATGGACGCAATGGAAGAGAGCGTATATCATAAATTTTTTATTAATTTAAGAGAACATTGTTTTTTAATTGAATAGAAATATCTTTTACGCAAGTACACACATATTTATTTAGTTAAACAATCAACTATAGGGCTTAGGGCCAGCATTGAAACGAACACATCTTTGAATCAGGTCAATTTTTCAACTGTTCCTGTCCGGCCTAATGTAAAATTATCAAACAAAATTTCAATAATATGTTTTTAACTACATCGAGAGAAAAACTAATAGTTTCACCGTTAAAAACCATCCAGCGAAAACTGTTAAAATGAAAGCGAAAACTGATAATTTTAACAGTTTTCGCTGTCAATTCAACAGTTTTTCGACTGTCGGATGGTTTGAACAGTTTTTGTAACAGTTTTTTCTCCCGGTGCCTACCCTTTTTTCCTTCCCCCCCCCCCCCCCTTTAACTCCCGTAGGGTCGTGGTATTTTATTTTGTCAATATTTAACCGAAAAAGACGGTAAAAACGCTCCAACCCTTCTTCGTCGGTTAATCTAACCGACGAGAAGTGGTTGATTTACTTTAATAATTTGTTGGTTTACAATTTGAATTGTAAACATACAACAAAAACTTGTTTTGCTATATATTTTTTTTAGTAAGAAAACTTTTTTCTTTGAATTTGTTTTTTTTTCATTTGAAAACAAAAAAAACATAAATTTCAAAAATGCAAGATTGCATGTTTAAAAAAAATAAATATTACCTTGAGCGCATAACTGACACAAGCTCTTATTTTACCAAATTAGTATTACGAATGCAGTATTACAAGCAAAAAAACTCAAGCTGCCTCTATAAGGCACAACATTCATAACACGATTGGGAGTTCTTCTTTCTTTGAATCCCAACGATTCAACTGAAGATGCGCGAATGGTAAAATTTTACCACCAATTGCGGTAAAAGAACAAACAATTTATGTAAAACAACACTTTTTTGTCTGTTAAAACTACCTACGAGCTCGGTTAAAAATTTACAATTTTCATACATTTTGAAATTCTGTACGTTAACCACTTTTTTCGGTTAATTTTACCGACCATTTTTTTTTTTGTGTAGCATTACCGGCAAAAATCTTCTACTCTAGCTCCCCTCTAAAATCCCTTTTCAAACGTATAATATTTAGCACAGCAACAGGGCATCTTAGGAAATTGTAAGACGATATGATAGTACAAAAATTCTAAATACTGGAATGGCATAGTGGTCTCCTAATAAAATTGCAAGTTGTGTCTGCTTAGGTGAGTCGAATCAATTTTGAATCGATTGGCTTGTCCACAGGGCTTGAACTGTTGCCATACCTACTTTTTTTGTATTACATAATTACTAGAGACCGACCGAAATTCGGTTTCGGTATCGGTTTTTCGGCCAAAATAAGCTGTTTCGACCGTGCTTCGGGTTCGGCCGAAAAATAAAATATCGCTTTCTGATTTCGGCCGAAATTTGTATATTTCCGCCGAAAATTTCGGTTCGATAGAAAAATGTAACAAATAAATAACAAAGATTACACTGATCGATAAAACTGAACTTTTTGTGTGTTAAATATACTTGATAGACAAATTCTTATGTATTTTGCCACGCTGGATACGAAAATAATAATAATGAAATTTTTACAGCACCAAAAATGCAACTTTTGTAGCGTTTTGCAGAAAAATTGTGCTTGCTGGAAAAATTTAATTATTTTTTTCGGATTTAGCGTATCGAAATACATAAGGAACAACCAAGTGGATAAAAGCGTTATGTAACACAAATTTAAGCATTGATCATAGTTTCGAAGAATCAGAAGCGACAAAGAAGACATGTTCTATCGGAGTAGATCTAATACTCTCGCCATGATTTATAAATTTCTACTCCTCTACTAAGGTAGCAGATTTTTCTACTTCCCACAAGATATTTTCTACTACTAGAAATTTACTCCTCAACATATTATATGAGTTTCATACAATGCAAAAGTACTATTCTTTCTACAAATCTGCTTCCCCGATGAAAATTCTACTCTCGTAGAGTTTCTAGTACTTTACGCATAAACCCATATCTACTCCCCTCTCTTGGAATCTACTACCCTGACAGTAATTTCTACTACTCTTGATTTCCACGCATTTGATAGTTTGCTTCTAAATTCATATAATTCATGATCTGAACTTAAAATGATCGATTTCAGCCTACTGATAAGCTTAATTATGTACGACTTTATTACATTAAAACTCACAATTTTACGAAAAAATACAAAAAGTAACACTACCTGATAGCCAAAAAAATGGGATAACCAACACTAATTTCTTATGTATTTTATTCAAAAATTGTTGCGATTTGACACGGAATTGCCCTGATATTCATACAAGATATCCCTATCAGATTTTCTGTTCAGGTCGATATGAAATAACCTATCGGGAAATTTGAACATTGCATGTTCTTGGGAGATAGCGCTTGTTTTATGCAAAGCTGGGCATAGTTAATCGAGAATTTAACTTCGTTAATCCGGAAATAGTTAATCAAAAATTTAACTTCGTTAAAAGTTAATTGCGTTGAAAAGTTAACTTCGTTAAAAGTTAAATTAAATAGTTAAATTCTCTATAGAAACAATTTTTTTTTACAAAAAACGAATAAAAAAACATTTTGACTTTATACAATTGAATGCCTGCACTCACAGACCCTTTTTTCGGTCGATTTCAGCCCTCTATATGCAAATTTAACTTAAAAAATGAAAACTTTGTAAAAATTTTACAAAACGAATTTGCCGACCCGCTTTTTTTTGATTGTCACTACGCACCCAGAGTTCCAAGTTGATTGGAAAAAAGTTAACTAATGCTAGTTAATCGAAGAAATTTAACTTAACTAAATGAAAAAGTTAATGGTTTTCGAAATTAACTGAAACGGTAAAAGTTAACCAAAAATTTAACTTCGTTAATTAACTATTAACGATTTAACTAGTTAATGCCCAGCTTTGGTTTTATGCATTTAGTATCTTTTTGTAGGAACTTTAAAAAGATTTGAATCTATTTTGGTAATGTTTTATCATAATGTTATGATGGCCACTTGTCTCCACTCTTTTGGGAGGCTACTCGTACATTAACATTATTTTTATTAGGCAAATTTAATGTAAACTCCAGACCTGAAAGAACGTCACCTACATACATTTTACAAATTTACAAGTAATAATTTATTTCGAATTATTTTTTCTTTTCGTTTTTGTGTTGGCAACAAACAAGCGCCTAAAAACTTCTTCTTAGTAGTGCTTGTTGTTCAAATCGCTGGGAAAATATATCAAAATATATTTTGTATTTTTCTCCATGTATTTTTTTAAGGTCAACCATTTCGGGGGGGAGGGGGTGGGTCCCCAAGTACGGCCTTGTTTGAAAGTCTTGAACTCCTTGATGGAATCACCTTGGACCAGTTCTACTAAAACCAAGAAATATTTGTCTTATATGGGCAACTGAACAAAAAATGTTCATACTTGGGTACAAGTAAACCGAACACATCTGTTGGACCTAATCGAGTCAGAGTAAGCTGATTTCGTTGACCCCATTTCGAGGACATTTCGTTTTACACAACAGAAGTTTCCCCTAAACTTAGTAGGGTAAGTATATTTGTTTTAGTTTTCGCATTTGGAGCACATGTAAACAAACATTATCAAAAAATCGGCCTGTCTGCCTCTGCACACATAAGTAGGGTAATATATTCATTATAGCGAAAAGAAAGAAACCATATTGTATACACAAAACATACAGTACCACCGAATGTAATTAGTGTAGTTAGACGAACAAATAAAAAGAAAAAAACTACAGCAACAACAACAACAACAACAATTTTTGAAAACACACTCGCCGGCAATTTGCGAAAAGTGTTCACAAATTTTCGCCACAGTTAAGGTATTTGGGTTATTTTCGAAGACACGCTGATCCAAGCTAACCGTGTGCAAATTACAATAAAATTTGGAATATGAAAATGTTTAGCGAACGAAATTTATAGCGAAATTTCCGTAATTGTGCGTTAGTAAAAAACTCAGACCATATGTGTAAATTCAAACACACGCGAATTTTTTGCAAACAGCCACAGTTGCTGCTGCTAGCGTCGATATTGGAAGGAAGTCAAGAGGGAAACACAACAAAAACAAAATACAAAAAATAGAAACGAAAAATAAACAAACTTTTGATGTTTTATATTATTTATTTGTTTTTGTTCGTGCGAAAACTAAAACATATGGACAAATAGAAAGAGCTACACAATACAATTGATTCAAATGATTTTGACGATTTTTTGGGTTTTTTTTTTTTTGGAAATTTAATTATGTCAGGGGAATCGTGCCACTGTATTGTTTCAAGCCTTTGTCCATTCCGGTAACTTTCCACATTTCTGTAATAATGGATTGTTTCTTAAAATGTGCTAATTCACCTCCTCGTAAATCGATTATATTTTAATTACGATAGTATTTCATATAGAATCGCTTCTAAACCCACTTTCACATACGCATGTATGTAGTTCATGCCTTAGTTATGTCAGCTCCGATAAGATAACGGAATTTGTTCTATGTTTAAACTTATCACTGAACCGTTCATATTTTTAGCGCACTGACTGACAGACATGGTGTCTTTTTCACCATTTGTCATGTTGAGTGGTATTTGTCATATGCTCATAACATCAAAAATGAATCATAAGAGACTGAGTTGGCACATTGGTTCAGAACTCTGGCATACGATCGTAAGGTAAGGAGCTCCATTCGACGTCCGGATTGGAAATTGAAAGGTGAGACAATTATCATATCCAAAAGCTCGGCCCAACTCAGAACATGAGCTGTTGAGCCAAAATAGTAGCACAGAGACTTTGTGGGAAATCTCCATATAAAACGGAACGGAACATATTTTCCGATATTTCCTTAGGTCAAGAGGATTCTTTTCCATTCCCTTTCACAGCTTTGGCCATATTGCTCAGTTCACATACCAGGCATTACTGCTCGACAGGGCCGTAGCCAGGAATTAATTTCGGAGAAGGAAGGGTCCAAAAAAAATTTACCGAAAAAATACAAAAAAATTACACTACCAAAAAAATGGGATAACCAACACTAATTCCTAATGTGAAATGATTTAAAAATTTTTCAACAAAATGTCTTTTTCGACAGGTGATCAGTTCATATAAACTTTTGTAATAGTTCAATTTAAAAGATTATTTTACCAAATTTATGATGGGTAATTCCATATCAAATCACTCTAACTTTCCGATTTTATAGAAATTTGGATGGTAGATAAGTAACAGATGGAACAACGATTCCAAGAATCTTTTTTGTTCAAAAGTATCCCTGAAATATATACATGGCAAATACGGTTGAATTTAAAAACAAATTCCATGTTGCATACAATAAATCCGTTTGATTCTGAACAAAAAAGAGATTCTTCCAATCGTTGCTTCATCTTAAGTTAAAAAATTGTATTTTTTTATTTTTTCAATAACTTTAAAAAAGACGAAATTGTATTGTTTTTTCGCTGTTATTTACCTACATTCCAAATTTCATCAAAATCGAAGAGGTGGTAATTTTTTCCAAAATTGTTTCAATTTGACACGGACTTGCCTGATATTCATACAAGATTTCCCTATCAGATTTTCCGCTCAGGTCGATATGGGAAATCAAGCTTTACAAATATACATGCAATAGCTCTTGGGAGGTAGCGCTTCTTTAATGCTGTATTTGAATTGGTAATTGTTTCTCATGCTATATCATAATGTTATAATGGCCAATTGTCTCCACTCTTTTGGGAGACTACTCGTACATTAACATTATTTTTATTAGGCAAATTCGATGTAAACTCCAGACCTGAAAGAACGTCACCTACATACACTTTACAAATTTACAAGTAATAATTTATTTCGAATTTCCAATTATTTTTTCTGTTGGTTTTTGTTTTGGCAGCAAACAATTTGATTAGATTTTTTAGACCCCCCCCTAAATACGGCCTTGCTGCTCGACACAAGGTGACTATTTACTTTACAAATTCTAAACATTAACATTACTGCAGGAGCAGTTGACTGTAATATCCAGTCATTATCGCGTTTGTTTGATGTGAGTAGAGATGTAAAATGACTTTTTGACTGAATTTGACTGTCAGTCATTTACAGTCAAATTCGTCAAAAACAGTCAACTTGACGTCAAATTCAGTCAAATTGGTCAAAAACAGTTTTTTCGTACTCTGTAAGGAATAAAGCAGAAACCGAACTTCCCACTGATTTTTAACTCGACGACTGCTTCCCATGGTACTGCCGTTGCCCTTATTATGTGTCCCCATCATTTTATGCTTCCCGATTCTTCGAATATTAGAAAACACTAATTAAAACGAAATGATAAAAATTCTTTGTATTTTGAAAACTTCTAAACACATTTTGAATTATTTTTCAGTGACAGCTTTTTAGTCAAATTCAGCCAATTTAACTGAATATGACCAGTCATTTTCAGTCAATGACTATCGTGACTAGTCAAAGTCAGTCATTTTACATCTCTGGATGTGAGAATTAAAAATCAATTGTTGTGGTTTCGGTAGGTCCCTTTGTCTGAGGTGCTACAAACATCAGAGCTTTTCATCGAGATTATGATAGGTGATCGGAGCCATCGTTGAGCTCATGAGCACATGAGTGAGGAGCAGCCGATGGTTAGGCATCGCTCTGGAGGCATCTTCATGTACTATGGCGAAATCTGAAACCTCAATCGACCAGAGAACAACGATGTGTGATGAGCATTTGCGCCTCCCAGTAAAATGTTATTGTCACCGTTTATTGTTACCGCTCTTTCCAATTGATTCATTTCTACATTCTCCAAAATAATATTGATGCCGGGTTGTTCACAGGGTGGACAAGCAAATCGAGCTGTGCATAATGAAGGCAATTCACCCTCCGTGGTTTCTATTTCCGTCTTTTCTGCCAACATGGTAGTTCCCCATGTTTGGGATGGTGGGATTGACGTTGAGCTTGGCCTGTTCGATTGCCACAACGAAAATGTTGTCTTATGAAACTCAGGATGTCTTGTAACTTATTCAATAAACAGTTTAGTTGTAATATCTTAAGTATCGAAGGCCGATGACTTGAACGCTGGTTTGGAGAATTTGTTAGCTCCAGAACTGTTGAGTGTCTTGAGTTGTAACTCAGTGACGCTGTTGGCTGTTGCGTTGAGTTTTATGCATTGAGTTTTACAATCGAGAAATTATGCATACGCTTTTTTGAAAATAATTGCAGTGTCCTTTTCCAAATTAACGATTAGGTGTTTTCGCTTGTACTGTTGATGATTGAATAGTTTACAGACGGCGTGAAATCCATTTGCATTCTATGTTCACCTATGTTTACTCTATGTTCTCCTACGTGGATTCAGGAAGCCGTCGCGTTACTTATTTATGAATCACAACCCGAGTGCTACAATTTAGTGCATGGTCGTACAAAAACGTTAATAGAATCTGTTGTGATGAAGAGACCAATTGGACTCTGAGTGATTATAAAGTAACCATACCGCGCTGAATTTTATAAAATTGACAAAATCTATGTTGAAAAAATTGAAAAGAACAATGAGTCCATCTACTGAGCCAACACCCAATTGCGAAAAATCACATAAAATGTTGGTTTATGGTGAATCGGGAAGAGAATGACGTCACCCACAGAAAACATAAATTCACTGTAATTTATGAATGTGCAATTAATTAAGTAAATTGCAAAAAATTCAATCTTCTGTCGACTGAGTGGCGGCGAAAGGAGCCGAAAGAGCGAATTTCTTTTCGATTTGGGTGACTATTTCGATTAATTTATTTTCGTTATTCCGAATAACTTTGGGCGATCATGATCGTTGGATAACAACAAGTAATTAAAATGCAGCAACAGATGAGTCCGGTACAGGCGGGCTGCGAATTGCGCAATTTGCCCTTGAAAATGTGCTTTTGTGCTTAAGATTCGCATTCATTTTGTTTAATGGATTCCCAAAAAACGACCAAACAGACGGAATTCTATTTTGCATTTTAATTTGCTGCGCGTGCCTCTGCGCCGTGTTGTTGTTGGTGCGCTTTTGCATGTAATTTGAAAACTGGTAAAAACCTTCGCAACATGTGCGAAAATTATGCACATCGCTCGTTTTGGCGGGTCACACAATAATTTATTGAACGCCTGCCCCCACCAATTCGAAATAAACTAGAAATACCGGAAGTCGACGAACGCTGGCTGCTTTGTTATATTTTTACTTCTTATTTTGGTTTGTTTTGTCTTCATTTTTATAATGCAATAAATCTGTCGATTTTGTATCCATTGCACCTTACTATCACAGCTTTTGTTTTCATTGTCTGGCGTGGTGTTTCGATTCAATTTATGGTTTTCTATGATTCGAGCTGGGCTCGTTCGCCGAGTTGCATGAGACTGGCCTTGATTATGTTGCTTCGCCAAAGTGTAAGTCAAAAATAAATATTAGCATATCTGGCCAGTTTGAACTACCCAATTAACTGATCGTATTTCATTCTTAGTATCGTCTAATTTTGCAAATATATTTTTAGAAAATATCAAATTTAATTTAGAGCTAAATCTATGGCTAAAATAGAATTTCACCCAAAATAGAATTTGCGTCGTTATTTTATAAATGCTGATGGCTCGATGCAGGTGGTGCCATTGTCTAAAATTTAAATGTGCAAAGATGGCGAATAATCAACCAAACTTTCTTAAATATAGTTCAAAACTGCTTCTTTGGAAACGTTGATGCGCTGGGTTATGTACACGAAAGCGTCGTTCCTAAATAAACAAAATCAATAGATAAGTATTTTTATGTGGTGTCCAACAGTAAGTGGCCACTAATGGTAATTTATATCAGCTCAAAAGGGTACTTAATTTCCTTTCCGACAAGCTCAAAAACAAAAAAATCCGTCAAGAAGAATTTTATGTCCTACACACAGAAAAAAATGTCGTAACGCCAACAATTTTGTACTCAATCCACCAACTTCTGTTGGTCATTTCATGCCCAACAACTCAAAATTGTTGTATCAAATAATCAGCTCTTGATTCAACAGTTTTTCTATTTTTCGCAAATTGTAAAAATGTTAATTTTATAATCCATAAAAAGCAAAAAAAAAAACTTGTTTGTTTGTTTTTTTAGTGTTTATTCATTTATTTATTTATTTGTATTTTCTTACTCTTTTTGTTTCTAACAATTTGTAACAACTTTTTATTGCATTAAAACTTCAACTTACTTATCCCGGAATTCGAACCTGGACCTCTGGAGTTTGCAGTGCGCTCTAAGCCCTTAGCAGTTCGAGCTAGCGCTAACATTATTGGACGAGCGTCTAAATGTAGTATACTCTGTACCGTTTGTTAAATCGGAATTCTGTTAAATCTAAAAATAGAACACATCAAGCTATCGCGTACATGTATTGGTACTAGGGATACGGGATCCCGGTCTATTTTTAGTCCCGAAAATACCGGGATATTTTTTCCTGAATTCCGGGATTTTTGGGACTACATTTTAAATAAATTAATACAAAAAAAATTCAACTTTTCATCGCTCATAAAATAATAAAAAAAATCGTGTAAGCAGAAAAATTGTTTTTGACAACATTTGGACCACCCCAAAATGAAAAAAAAATTAGTTAGAAAACTCAAAATTTATTTGAATTTTTATATTTAACGAGCTTATTTTTATTAATAAGGATTGCGTATAGTCGGGTTCAAGCTCAAGTCTTCAAATTTATTTAAAAAAAATACGAATAAAATTTTTTGTGCTTGAAATTTTTTCTTTAAGAAATAGTTAAGTACAACTGAAAACTGATACAAAAGTAATTTCAGAAACCTTACTAAGGCATATTCCTAAAGAAACGGAAACTCAAATACTGAAAATAAATAAATTCATTAATTTGTACCTTTAATAAATTGAAATTAATGTTAATGTTTATTTATTTAAGCTGAAACTATAAATTTTCCAATAAAAACAAATTTTTATATATTTTTAAAATACATTTTGCTTGTAAAAGTAACAAATCCCGAAAAATCCCGGGATCCCGGGATTACAATTTTCAGTCCCGAAAATCCCGGGATTGCGAAAAGCCTTCGGGATCCTAATTGGTACATGATCAAGCGACGCATGTCGAACGAATAATGTTCAGTCTCGAAAGTGAAGTCATAGAAGCGGGTTCAAGCCTCTTCGATTCATGCTATCAATGAAAAATCAACAACGAAACGAGTTTGATGACAGTTTTTCGCACTTGGCGTAAAGATAAGTTCTCAAATTCTCTCAACCTAGATTTTCAAAATAATATTCTTATTACAACAATGTTATATTTGAGTGAAAATTTGTATTCTCGTTTTTAATTCGAAGCTTTTTCAACTGTTGTATTAAGAGCGCAGTATTTGCAAAAAGTATTTGAATTAAAGTAATTAATCTTAATACAAAGATATCATTGTTGGGGGAAATACTTTTTCGCTACAATTTTTCAAGAGCTTGAAGTATTTGTTTTTACCGCAGTTTTTTCTCTGTCTGTAGAACAGGACTGTACCCACACAGCCCCAAACCCTTTGGAGGATTTATTATACTAATCTAATACTTTCAGTGAAGGAATTTTCCTTCCCCCAAAATACTGTTGCACAGTCTAATTTCCTTTTTGAGCGAATAAATAAAGATTTCGTTTGTTTAAATTCACAAAATGAACCTAACCGAATATCAACTGTTATTCGACGATTCGAATACGACCGACTATTCGAATACTTTTAACCGAATAGTAATAGTCGAATAATTTGATATCCGGTTTATTCGGTAATTTGGAGGCTTGTTAGTCTATTGTGTCTAAGTACCAAAAAGAACAAAATTCTTGAGTAGCCCGATACTACTGTGCAAAGCAATTTCAAATTGCAAATTTGTCCTATCTCTTCCCAAACTAATACGAAAAATGTTCGTCTAATGGGTCTAAGTCTAGTGTTGTTCCGATACTAGTACCTACACAGAAAAAAAAAAGATGGGTTAATCTAACCGAAAAACGTTGTAAAAAAACAATTTTTTATTTTATATGGAAAACACAAACAACAACTACAATTTTTGTGGTTAATCTAATCGTCGAAAAATTGTTAAATGATTTTTAACTACAAAAACAGGTTAGCTAATCGAAAAAAATTGTAAAACTCAAATTTTAACCAAAAAATTTGTAAAGCAAACAAATCATGTTGTTCCTTAAAAATTTTTGTTTGTTCGCCAACCAAAAAAATTGTAAAGACCCAATTGCGGTTCGCAACTCAGCTGAGTTTGGTTGCTTGCGATGTATGAGCACATGCTCATACATGCTCAGCGGCGTGCTTTCGTGTCTGTCATACTACAACAGCAACGATTTCTGTTTTGTCATTCGAGTATACGATCAGTGCGTTCAGTATGGTCAAAGGGTGAAGTGCATAAAAGGGTAAGTAAATGTAATATTATATTGAGAATGGTTTTTATTATATATTTTTACATTCATTTATTCTTTTGTTTTTACAGATTTTCGTTTATCTCTTTTTTCATTTTTAGCATTTTAGATTTCAATTTTGTAATATTAAATTTTCTTTCTATTTTTCTTTTTTTCTATTTTTCTTTTTTACAGATTTTTATTTTTAAAATTTTATATTTTCAGACAATACAAGCGACATCAATAGTCGTGTTTTGGTTGCAAACAAATAAAAAAAAAGCGCCAAGTTTCGACAAGATTGCAACCAAAACACTACTAATGAATGCATTCATTGCTCATATGCAAACCATTTTTCATTGTACGTGAACAATTTTTCATTGTACTCGAACAATTTCTCATTGTACGCGAACAATTTTTCATTGTACGCGAACAATTTTTCATTTTACGCGAACAATTTTTCATTGTACGCGAACAACTTTGAGTTGGTTCCATTTACCACGTTTTTTGGTTGCTGCATTTTTAACCGTCTTTTTTGGTTAGATTTACCTACTTTTTTTTTTGTGTGTACTCACAAGTACATACTCGATCCTTTTATTTTTTTCCGGGTATTTTTTCCTCGATACTTTATTTGGTATCGATACCATTTCTTTAGCTTCAAATTGACAAAAGTGGCAGCACTGCACCAAAGAAATGTGTTCGTAAAATTACCGAAAAACGGTCGATTTAGGTTCGGTCCAATCAAAAACAATTATTTACTTGTTTTTTAAAAAATACAAAAACAATTAAAACACATTTAAAAAAAAATAATAATTTTTAAAAAAATATACAACATTTTAAATCTTTTTAAGAAAAAGTACTCGATACCAAATACTTGATACTTTTCTTCGATATTTTCTATTCGATACAAGTAATTAGTAAAAGCATAGATACTTTAGTGGTATCGGAATGACACTATCTAAGTCCAGTGAAAAGTAACTCTGTTTGACAGTAATTTTGTTAAATTATAACACATGATTGTTTCTAATGTATTTTGATACGCAGAATCGGAATATAATCACGAAATTTTTCCAGCACGCTTTATTTCGCCGTAAACTCAAAAATTGTACCTTTTGTAGTTTCAGTACTAAAACTTTCGAATGGTGACACCGATTTCTGAAGTTTTAAAAGTATTTAATATAAAACTCTCAGTTTTGAAACTGTGTAGAACATCGTTTTTGCATCTCTTTTAGTTTTTAAGATACTACTCTTCGTTTTTATGTAATTCTGCATTAATCATACTATTCAAATTTCAGAATCATATCTCAGAATCAGTTTTTTGGTACTAAGACCCAATAGACTTCCAAATGTACTGTTTTTTGTACTGTTTTTCTTTTCTTTGAATATATTTTTTTGTATAGACAAACAAATTTCTTGCATGAGCCATTCTGAAAACAACCACCTAAAAATAGTTAAAAATATTGATATGGTTTCACTTTTTGATGCGTCTGTTTCGGTAAAACCTTTTTCTGAAATCGTACAAAAAGAAAAACCAGTTGAAGAGTTTCCAAAAAGTTGTACATTGAGAAACTATACAACTTCATTTTTTCCATAGTGCATTCAAATGTCGCCACTGAAACAATATTCAGTCTCATGTTTTCATTTTAAAAAAATAATAAAAAGTCTTTGCAAAAGAAAGTTTAGTGATAAAAATTTTCTCCGAATTTTGAGAATTTTTTCATAATTTAAATATCGGCCAACAATGACAAAATTACAACAAATTTGATAATTTTCATAAAAAATTAACCAAAAACCCAGTTTTTAGGCAGCCCTACTTCAAACCCTTCAATTGACCTCTCTTGTAAGGGCATGCCTTTTTAAAGGTATGTTCGGGCGGTAGCGACTCTTGATTACTACAACTTCGCCATTAGCGAGCACCATAAAATCTCAATTTACCATTAACTATTCACTCACGATAAATAAATATCCTAAAATGTGAATGGTTTCAAAATAACATTTTGGAGTTTGGGAAATGGCCTCCAATAGACACATAGTCGGACTGCACTCAAAGCTCACGAAAGCGTAACTATTAAATCAAAAACCGCTGGTGAAATGCTACAATACACGAACTGAACTGCGATATAAGTAGAAGGAAATGAAAAAAAGAAAGTCAACAATCTTCATGTAAAGGATAAGAGAGACTGTGGAATTACTATGGACCCATATGTGGTCTATTTGAGGCTCACAGCTGCCACCATAACCTCACCAAAACAAACCGAATATAAAACATATGTTTTAGCCATTAAATGAAAAATTGTCTCTAGGAAAACCGAAAAAACCTTTCTATATTAATTAGAATCCAGAAAATTTCCCAAAGTTGCAAATTTTGTTTTTAAATGATTCGATTTGAAATGACAGGAAACGGATATGCCAAGTATTTGAAATAAGTAAAATTTGCAAACCTTTTACCAATCTAACTATCTGCAACTCCACCTTGAAGAAGACGACGCTCTTCAGCGAATTGCAACCGTTGCCGTTCGAACTAATCTTCACTGTGCTTAAACCATATCTGCGATTCCTAATATATTCTAAATATGGACATTAATGCAAAAACGCTGCAGCAATTCGCATTCCTGCAAGCAATTTTCCACTTGACTTGATGTTAAAACAATTCAGGCTCCTGCTGTTTGCCCATTTGCAGTATTTACAACACGAAAAAAGAACAGAGAAGACACAAATAAAAATAAGAGAAAATAAAGGAACAAAGCTGGCACATCGGAAATCTTGATGGTAATTTTAATAGAAAACCGTTGCAATGCCGGTTTGGCAACAACAAAATACCCTCCTGCCAACGTAGGCAACTACCACAAAATTTTGCATTTGCACCATCACAGCCCAAGCAACGCAACAGCTTCCAATGGTGCATCCACCGCGATCGATCGATGCAGCGCGAACGGGCGAACGAGCGATCGCGGCCAGGCTAGGTGCCTGCACCCTACGCCGTGTGTGCGCTTAACGCATTTTCTGCTGCTTGACTGGCCTTTTTCTTAGGTACATTGGCCTAATCCTGGCGCGGGACTTGCACTTCACTATTTTGTGTTTTTCGTTTTATTTCTTTTTTTCGCAAACATGCATGTCGACAGTGGACAAACCTGATATTGATAACGGCAAAAGTTCTGTTACTTCGCTGCAGAAATTGCGGACGTTGGAAGAAGCAACCGTGCACACATAGTTTGATCGGAGAGTTTGGGATGATGCCCGCGAGTGTCTTCTTGTGCCATCATCATAATCATCGCAGCAGCAACAACAACTGCAGCAGCCATAGCGGCAGGCAATATTTTCTAGCTGCGTTCCTTGATTCTAATGCTGCGATCAAGTTTCACGTATTCGAGGGACAAACGCGTTTTATACGGTTCGTCGTCGACTTCGTTACTGTTGTTGTTTATTTAGCTTAAATTCAAGTTTTTAGCTGAAGTAATCGTAGGTCTTTTGCTACGGCACAGGTGGTGCTTCAGGTGTACTTTGTGCACCATTGGCATATCCAGTTTTTTCGCAATTATTTTGTATATCTTTTCTTACAAGGAGGTACTATCAAATCCTCGCACCGCGCCGCACTGCACCACACCACACCACATCACATCACAGCACTCTACATCACATTACTTCACTTCACTACACTCTGAAGTTTCTGTAATTTTACTGTACATATGCGGCGTATTTATTACGAAAAGGTTAATGTCCAGTACTCGGGTGCATAAAATCAAGAACTTGTATTGAACATTTCTTAAATGCTTAATTGCAACATTCCTAGGCAAACCAAACATCAAGGCTTCAATTAGAGAAGTGCAATTTGATGACGCTTCGCTGTAAGACTGAATGCATTTAAGTATAGCGAAATTACTGAACTCAAATCGCGTTAAATGCTCTAATTTAAGGAGAAAAGCTTCCAGTATCATTACGAACGTATAATTCGGCCATAATTTAATTCAGTTCACTGCAGATTCCCCTCATAGAAAGATGATACGGATCTCGATTGAGAAATAGACCTGACAGGAATACCTGGCAAAAAAATGCAATCGCAAATTACGTACACTGATTGGTTGAAACTTGAAAGTGGCGATATGGGAAAGCCGGAAAGCTATACCAATAAGATAGCTATTTGCGAACGAAAGGGAGCACTCTTCTAAATTTTATTAAACAGTCAACAGGTACTTAAGGCTTGACAAGCAAGTAAAGTGCAGATCGCTTAGCCAAGAGACGAGTCCTGAACCTGAACATTTCACTGGTATACCACAAGGATATACTGATACAGTAGCGAGGAATGGGGAAGACAAATATTTCGCTAGTAGGAGGCAAGCCAATCAGAAAGCTTTATACGCCCATTCGGTCAAAACCCTGCACCTACTGCGCCATATTGGATCCGTCATTTTGAATTTGGAAGTTTCAACATCAAATTCGGAATCTGGGAAACCGAAAACCCTCTCATACTATTTGGATCCGTCATTTTGAATTTTAAAATTTTAGCATACAATTTTAAATCAGCGACCACAATTCTTACCTTTTCAACTTGTACAACTCCGAAATGAAATCGACTTAAGATCATACTTCAAACCGCATGTCCCATTAAAACTAGAAGTACACGCATCGATATGAACCGTCAGTTCGGAGTGTATATTGAGGTTTTAATCCCTACTGGTCAGATAATGTAAGTCTGCTATTTTCGTTTCAGCCAGCCAAGTGCGCCCAAAACTATTATGCACTTAATTTCAACTTTTAAATTTAGATTCTCAACTCATTTCGGCGGGGATAAGTAAGGCTTGAGCAAATAAACCTGAATTTTGAGCCGAGTACCTGTAATAAATTCCACGTTAGTTAACATTTACAAGCTTTCTAAGTCATAAACGGAATGCCAAGGTACGCAAAAAAGGAACTTTTATGCACCAAACGTCAAATCTAACTGCATCGAGAAAGCAGCATGCCACGTGAACATAAAACAATTTAAATATCTGCACTTGCAGCGTGTGTAGGGAACTAGTTTGTGCCGAGTGCTTTGGTGTTTAGTGCAACTCTTGTGCAAACAGTTTCCTAAAAATAAAATTCTTCACATCAAAATGGCAGGGAACTAGTTTCGAACTGAACGAACAGATGCTAAACCTGATGATTATTGTGATCCTCATCCCCATCACAATCATCATCAGCGTCAGTCGCATCATGACAACGATCAGTGCGCACAACACACCAGCGACTGGACACACGAAATACACACACGGCCCGTCTAATGCCGTATGTCCATTTAAATGCACTGCTCTGGAGGGACAGCTTGACTTAACTTGACTTGACTTGGCTTGGCTTGGGTTAGCTTGTGTACCTTGCATGGGCCCATGCGAAAATTGTACACTTGCGCATGGCTGAGAACCTTCGGGCTGCGAAATAACAAAATTCCTAACTGCAAATAGTCGAACATGCAAGCGTACAAGTGGGGCTTATCTCGTATTCATTATTAAAATATTTTTTATAGCCCTATCGTAGAATACAGCTAGTGTCGGAGAAAGGTGTACCGAGTTGTATTTGGTACTATCAGGCCACTATGCTTTGAGTTTGAGTGCATACCAAGGACAATTGATCATCTTGAGAGCTAGGATTCACATCAAACTCAGTTGGAGAATAAGATGAGCTTGGCCGCCTCATATATGGGAGTTCTGCCCTGTTCTGTTAAATTTCGCAGTTGAGACTTCAGAGTAGATTGCAACTTAAGAATATAGTGAAACTAACCGAGATAGAAACTTGGCTTCTTTATACCAATGAAATAGTAAATTTTATCTTATGTTGGTACAACCATGCTTTCGGTACAACGTATATTTCTTTCTCTGTGTAGTTTAAGGACTTTCTAATAGAGTGCACCGAAGAACAAAATTCGAAATTCATTTCACTCATGAAGGAGACTTTGGGGCCATATAAGGCTTAGGATAATGTGACAAAACCTTTAAATATTTACTCAGAATAACACTACGAGAAAGGTTCGCAGAAATTATGAGTACCCATAAATAACTGAATACCTAGGTCGAATATAAAACCTAAATCAGTGCTTACTATCACATTATAGCATTTTATTTATTGATCAATATTGTGAGTGCAACTCGTAATTCTTGCGAACATGATCCCACGTATTTATAAAAATAAAATCGAACTAAAAACTTTGCAACCGATTCTCACCACCTTAAACATCACTAAGATCGTCCATTAATTCTTGGTGTATAAAATATTCTTCCCTATGCAACAAGATAGCGGAAAATATTCTTCCTGTTGCTACAACTTATCGCAGGCAACCGTTGCATAGCTGGACACTGCATACATGCTCAGCAACAAAATGAAGGAAAAAGAGAAGAAAAACATTCCAACATCAAGGGACAAGTTCCAAGCTGAAGTCTCCAACAATATTAGCTGCGACTGAACTCCGGTAAAGCCAGGCAGAAGAACACAACGCGCCAACTAGAAGTGAGTAGTAAAAACAATTACATACCCACATGATGCTTCTAGGAAGTGCAGTGAAGTGAAGTGATCTTGGAACAGAATCGAACCAAAACCGAACTTTATTGCTGAAAGACCTTGGCTAGGGGGGCGTAGTGCGGACACACAGGAGGGAGAAACAGTTGCGCAAAGATGTTGCTGTAGTCGCTGTTCAGTGAAGGAAAGAAAGAAAGAAAGAAAGAACCTGCCACGCGGCCTACGTTCGGTTTGGGGGGCTACTTTTCAATGATCGCATTGAATTAGGATGATAGCGAGTCCCGCGAAAGGTCGTAAAAGCTGAAGCAGTGCAGTGAAGTGGAGTTTAGCGGAGTGGCTGCAGTGGTTGGGTGCTGCCCACATAGTAGGTTGGCATGGGCGATTCCTAGTTTGTTGTTGTTGTTGTTTTTGTTGTTGGTGTTGCCCGTTGTTGCATTGATTTAGCGAACATGCATTATTATGTCTTGTGGCAGAGTGTGTGGAGCAGGTTTCGCAGGTTTTTTCCGTTGCGTCGTGTTGTTTTTGCTATTTTCCGATTCCTGAGACGTTTATTAGTCTGCTAGGATTTGTGCTTGGAAGTAATGCATATTCGAGCTCAGGATTAAAGTGTTATTAATGTTTATTACGCTTGAATGGGTTTTAATGTTTTCTGAAGTTATCATTAAAATGTTGTAAAAATTTGAATACCACATGAGTGAGAACGAACGAGTTGCTGCTCTTGGGCTACAATGTGTGGAAGAGGATGAGTACAGCATGCAGCACAATTTCCATGCGAGCAAATATGGAATGATTGTAATGGTTTCAGACAAGGTAATTATAGCCCACAAACGCAGGGGTTAAGGAACTTCCATTGTGCTCTGTTGGCCACGTGATGGATTTCCGACATTTGGCTTATTGTAATTGCACCAGTTTTGACATTTGAAGTACCTACAAGAGTACATATCCATTAGTCAGTAGAACTCATACATATTTTGGCACTAAAACCCTCGATGCAGTTATCATGGAATCTACACCGAAAAAAAACTTCTTCTTTGCCCCAGGTGGGAGTCGAACCCAATGCCTTCCGATCGTGAAGCAGTCGTGAAGTCTTAGTCACTGCACCACGGCCTCCACGAGAGTAGAATAGTATTGCTAATTAGTATTCTGGACGAAGTGGTCGAATAAATGGCGCCAACACTGATCGTTGATCACACCTGTAGAATAATTGGTTTTCTCAACTGGTAGCTAGAAATTAATCAAAATATGTGATGAAATCTCAAAACCATCCAGCAGCCGATCGCCCCTTCTAATTGAATTGCGGAGTGACCGCTCTGCAATACCTCCCATATACAAGAATCTGTCTCTTTAATTCCAGCGCATTTTTTCGCATTTGAAAGCGATTAAATTAATTAGTACCGATGTTCGACGCAAATATTTTAATACTACTTTCGAAACTGACAGCATGTCGACAATAATGAAAGAAAATCTGCTTAAACTGCAGAAAGAACAGTTCGCTGCAGCATCTTTAACTGTTCCCAAGCAAACATTAAACGCCTTATATGGAATGAATGGACAACAACAACAGCAACAACAACAACAGCAACAAATAAATAGATAACAGTGATTGGATTGGATCAGGTGGAGATCAAGTATGGATCAGGTTTTCATTCTTTCAATGAAAGAATGAAGGAAAATAATCGCTGCGAAAAAAGCCGAAAGAGCGAAAAACCGTAATCGAAGGTTTTAACATTAGTGTGGCGTGCGCTGGAAGAAGGCCATTGAGAAGTTGGCCCGTTCGACATAGCGCGAGAATGGAACATACCATGCCACTCCGCTTCAGATCTCCCCAATATCCGGTTATATTATTTTCTTATTCTGCCATGGCGTGCAATCAGTTTGGCCATTTAATGCAGGATTGGCTCTATGCCTATGTACACACAAACTTCAACACAAACTGACACGGACACACACTCAAACGTAGGCTAATTTGCCGGCAGCAGGTTCGAATATCTTCATTTGCTGAATGTAAGCTTATGAGTTCGGCCGCGTCAATGTGGTAGGTTTGTTTGCGGGCTAAGCGAGATGCAAACAAAGCGGATTGCGCGCGATACGAATCGCATAAATTGAGAAATGGAATTAACTATGTGTTCTAGGTTATGGTAAGAAGTGATTGTCTAACAGCATTTCGCAAGTTTAATGATGGCCTTATGATAAGGATTGTTGTAAAAATGTTGAAACCGTTTCCAGAAGCTTCTCAGAACTTATTGAAAAATTTCAAATTGCGACTCCACTTGCGACTCCACTTGAAGTAGTCATTCTGTTTTTATTTAAATTTTTTGAAAATCATTTTTCAAAATTTGGAGCGAAGCATAAAATTATGGGATCTTAGTAGAAAGAATAAATCTAAGTAGCTGTTTTTCTAAGGTCTCCCTAAATCGTTCAGGTGATGGACAAAGGATGCTCTACTTGATGGTAAATACCACCCGTGTAACTTTTAACTTTAAATGACAAATTTTAGCAAAATCGGTCCCGGATTTCAGCATCAGAACTACCTTTCATATCTGTCGGCGCAGAAATTTGAGCTACATTTCTCAAAGTCAGAATCCTCCTGTGAGCCTCCTACATAGTAGTAAGCTTCCAACTCTATATTTCGAATTCGGTAATCCCACCCAACTTATTTCACCCAGAAAATGTCCAAGGACATTCTTTGTGGCAGCTGTAATCCCAAGCCACGCAATTTGAAACATGATTCACTCAATATTCGATGGTTACTAAAATTTTAATTATATTTTTTGTTGTATGGGCCTCTTATGTCGAATTGCAAATGCCATCACCTACACAATTTTACATAAAAGTTTCAAGAAAGTCAGTAAGGCCGTATAGCCGTGATGTGGGCTACAAAAACGTATGGGCGGTGCTACGCCCCTTGTCCAATTATTCCCATAATCGACCGGCTGAACAAAATAAAAAATTCGCTTTAATTCCATGTGTTTTGGTTTTTTGATTTCATGTTCGAATTCGGGTTTAAATAGGTTTTCGGTGTCGCAAAAATAAAAAACGTTTTTGAAAAGCCTTGGCCAAAATTTCGACCATTTTTGGAAAAACCGAAGCGGAAGCCGAATGTGCACTATCAGCCGATAACGATTGAAGCCGATTAATCGGTCGGGCTCTACAATTTATATTATTTCTATTATCGATACAATCAAGCAAACCGATTTTTTGTAATTTTTTGGGTCCTGAGAAGAAGCAGCATCAGATAGGCTATAGTAATTTTTGTGGGAATCTACATATATATATAAAAGAGACATGTATGTTTGTCGCGAGTGGACGCTAAAACTACGCCACCGATTTTCATCAAAATGTATATATGTGTTCTATGGGTCGTGAGTCATGTTGTGGAATAGGTTTTGACACGCCCACTTTTACCGCCTATAAGTTAGAAAATACGTATTTCTCTCACATTTTTGCAGAAACTTGTTTTATAGCAAATACCATATGTTAATTGCTGACAATTAACTTGGTTGCGGTTGCTCATCTGCGAATTGATTCGCAAAGGTGGTGCTGCCACCTACCACTCAATTTCTCTTCTTTGTGGACACATTTGTATACCAACGTTCCACGAGCCTAATGCATTAAGTGGTATTTTCAAGAGGATTTTTAGTTTGAGTAGAAAATTTAAGCTCACAGTCGTTTACATGTTTTCAATATCGTTATTAGGTACTAGGGAGGACCGAAAAATGGAACAGTGCTTGTGTTGGATTACTACAAAAAAATTTTTTGAAATCTGTAAACGACCGCGTACACCCAAAAAAAAGTAGGTTAATCTAACCGAAAATGACGGGTAAAAACGCTCCAACCCTCCAACGTTGGTACATTTAACCGATGAGAGATTATAAATTTATTGCACCTTTTTTTCACAGTTAAATTGTAAATTTTCAGTAAATTTGTGAAAAATTGAATCAAAAATTGAGGTAAAAAAACTTACAACAACAAAAACTTTATCAATTACTTGAACTATTTTATGTCGAATTTTGTAGCTTTATTTTAACAATTTTAATAAATAAATTAATAAATTCAGGTTTTTCATACATTTTGAAAAGTTGTACGGTAACAACTTTTTTCTGTTTTACCGACGTTTTTTTTCGTAGATCGATTCAGTCTTACAAAAAAAACATTAGCACTGCTTATGAGCAAATATTTTCAAAATTGTTTTCTTCTGCAATTAACTGATCCCCACAAAATCGGGAAAATTGCTTAATTATAACAATCTGAATAATTTTATTTGAACTTGCGTGACTTTTAATTGTAAGGAAGGAGAGAATTCTCTTTCTGTGACTTTGCAACGGGTCTAATATGGCCTAGGTTTGCCGACATGCCCACTCCATCTAACAAATGGAAAATTTTCTCGAATTGTGGAGATTGTAGAATTAAAAATGTTCTCTATTTCCATAAGATTGTTGACAAACACTACTGCATCTTGTTGTAAGGGAACTTGGCGTACAGTTTCCAATTTTAATTTTCATCTTCTTTGTAACAAACACACAATTGCCAAAACAAATAGAAATATTAAATGTACCATTTATTCCGGTTGAAAAATTGCTGCCCGAATATACAAACTGAAAATGGAATCTCAGGCAAATAAGCAGCATACAGTGTAGCAAACAATAAATAATGATTTCTATCCCGGAAAAGAAAACACAAAAAGGACGAAAAAGTACACCAAAGGAAAACGGAAATGAAGTTGAAAGCACGATGTTCATTTTAAGGAACCTCCGCTACGAATTGAGTAACAGCAAAACGACAGGGAAAGAGGGACAGTTGGGGAGTCAGCCACTGCGTCACCCTGTCGAAAGGACAACACGTTGCGGCAACGACGCCCAAGCAATGCACTGCGCCCATCTCTCACACCTAATTTACTGCTCATTGACTCGCACGACTTGGCGCGTCCTTTTCACGGCTGCTTACGTCAAGTGACATGAATGTCAACATGCTTATCAAATTGCAGCACGACGCTTGTTACACGGCGACAACAACAACATTGTAAACACTGAAAAAACAATAAATGTTCATCCGACCGTCTGCTGTGAGATAAACAAAGATATACGACGGCTGCGGAACCAAAAAGAAAACAAAAATTAAATTAAAACAAAAATAAATGTCTGTAAAGTATGTCCTTACAGAATATAAAGCGGAAGTTTATACGAAAGAAGCGGGAAATTGGGTAAACGCAATACAAGCGAGAATAACAACAACGACAGCTATCAGCAGCCATTGTTGCCAACAGCTAAATAGCATTGCATTCATGATGTGCTGCTTCCTTTGTTGCTACAAAGCAAAAACTCTTCAATTCGCAGGACTCATCAGCACCACAAGCCCACCCAACGCCAACAACCCCCATACCACCTTCACCTTGCACGCTTATCCTTGGGTTGCACTTTTCGCGTGTTGGTTCTACTTAGAGCGAATTTCTGTCTGCAAGACTTTCGGTCTCTTGGTCAAGGTCATTTGGCTCAACACTGAAACAAGGCAAGGAGTACGATTCGTTCGGAATTTTCGTTTATAAAAGAAACTGTTGAAGCAAAATTTAAACATTAAGGGTATTCACAAATCGTAATAAGCCATAATTTGTCATAAATTACACTGCGTTATAGTCCCCCCGGGACCTGGGGAGCCACTTTTTATACCAGGAATTACACCGCCAAAATCTGAATCTATTTTAAATTATAACTTTAGAAGCGTGAGAAGCGTGAAGCGTTACAGAAATAACTTCTGTGTTTTTCATCATACAAATGTTATACACCTATTGAAGCGTCTGTTTCTCTTCTTTTCAACAGGCTGCAGTTTTGCATATCAAGCTTACGCTTCTTCTAACTTCACATTTTGGGAGTGTAACCAAAATTTCCGGTATGCAGTTGTAATTCTTTTCGACAGGCTTACAACGTCTAATAGGTGGCGCCCCAAGTTCTGGGTATCTTTTTTGTAACTCATTGTTATTATTTGTCATTGGATTTTTCATAAAAAATGTACATTTAAAATTACAAATTTGAAGTCAACAAAAAATTTAACGCATAAAAGTTGACTCGTATATTTTACGTGTTGACGTTAAAAAAATTGACACGGCCATCACTGACTTGAATACATTAACTGCAGCTCAGTGTGCTGAATGACCTGGCTACCACCCCGGAAGCCAGAGTTCAAAGGTGCTAATAGCAGGCGACTGAATAATTGCGTATATCATTTCAATGGAAATGTATTCAACAAACTCGGCCAATGCATGGTGAGTAGTGATGCGCAATGACCGGTCATTACTTTTTGGTCTCTAATCTCTATGTCAAATAAATTTAAGAAAAATTCAATGGATAGAAACAGAGAAACCGTTCCATTGTCACTATACCCTTTTTAAACTATAATTTGTCGTTCGTATTTGTTAGTGTAAAATGTTCTCTATTTCCCTCGGGTGTACAACCTACTAACTTGGGTAAACAAAAATATTTACGATCATTTGGCGTAATCTTTGCGAAAGTTAATTCTGTTTTTGCATCCAGTTTGGCACTTTGCACACAACACAGAAAACTTTCGAGCCCCCTTTCATTAGCACTCGCCCTTAGGGGATGCAACGTTGTAAGTAGGTGTATGGAAAGAAAAATGTTTACACTTAACGAGAACTATTCGTAAATGTGAAGAATTTCCATTGTTTCATTGAATTTACATTTTGTATATCCAAGCGAGGAAAACACAATCTTTTCCCAGTTGAGTTTGTTGATCCACAAAAAAAGCAATGAGACAAAGACGAGTAATATTAAAAAAGTCAAATCTACATACGAATTGAAGTACAAATACTTACATAATTAAGGAGATTCACGGGGCCCTGCGTAACATAGCAAAAGAGTACAACTAAACATTTTTGTATTCGAGACATTTTATTTTAAACTTTACTCCGTCTAGTGGCGAAGGGCCCTTTCGAAAATCCTTAATATATTTTTCATCCGCAGTAAAAATACACAATTATTTAGAGGTTTTGCGAAAAACCGCAATTTCCATCTTATTTACAGTTAGTGTAGAAGCTTCTCAGCTCCGCCCTGTAAATTGTTTACAAAACCATGGAGTGGAGAGAAGAAGTATGTGTTATCATTTATCTTTAAGTGGGGCCATTACACACAAGTAAAAAAAACTTGTAGAGACAACAACTACAACAATAACAACTCAAACAACGTAAACAGCAACAGACTAAGTAACTATCGCAGGAAATTAAATTACATCATGGTGCAAACAAAAGCAGCAGGAGGACAAAGTGACCGTTACGTTAGGAAAACATATTAACTTACAAATGCTGAAAGAAGATTGGAAGCAGCACAAGGTATGCCATACACTAAGCCAACAGCAGCAGCAAAAAAAACCACTACGACAACAGAAAGGAGAACGCCGTCGACACAGATAGCAATAACAACTACAATGTAGAGCAAAAATTTCTAATTATAAATTGTTGCAATTTAAATAGTTGCAACAGCAGAAAGAAGCATCAGCAGCAGCAGCACAACGGTTGTTAGCAATAAAAATTGCTGTTAACGCTGAAAGCAATTGACGCGTAAATTTATGCGCGCATTAAAGTCATTTAATTGCTTATTAGCCGAAATCATAAAATTAAAATAACGCACCGCGCGGCGGCAGCATCATTCGCGATTCTTTGAGACAATGGCCAACCTCAAGCAAGAATGGCGCTGCATGTTAGCTCCGGTAATCATTTAAATTGCTGTGGACTTGATAAAACGAAAAATCAGATCATGGTAGTCGTTGGTGATTGGCTCACAGAGTTATGTGCCGAGTCCTAAATGTGTAAATCGTTTTGCAAATAAGAACGACAGACACCCAAAATTGTGGCTGGCCACAACCTGCCTAACCGAAAAAGACGGTTAAAAATGCTTAGATTAACTATTTTTTTTACCATTTTTTTTGGTTAAGTCAATCTACTAGCTTGGTTAAAAAGTTTACAATTTCCATACATTTTGAAATTCTGTATGTTAACCACTTTTTTCGCTTAATTTTACCGACCATTTTTGTTCTGTGTAGCATATGTTCAGTGTTACCATATTTACAGATTTATCTTTTTTTTTTACGGATTTTTTGAGCTCTGTCAGATTTTAAGATTTTTCCCTGAAATTTAGGTGATTTTACAGATTTTTGCAAAATAAATTCCATATACTCTGATTTTTCTTAAAATGTATTCATATCTCGAAAAAAAAATGGAGTATCTGAAGATCTTGTAACACATAACTGCAAGATAAGCTAATTTTGTTCACTTGAAATTCTGTCATTGTAAAATTTATTTTAAAAAAATTCGGCTAGCGCCGTTTTTTTTGAAACAGAAAAAGAAATGTACGAAATTGTTTTTTTGCATCTCCAATTTTTATGCTGTGTGCACAGTTTGTTTTTTTTTATTCTATAAATTTAGTAGCATTTTTATAACAAAAATTACTTTTGCAAAGATGGAATAGCGCAAATTGTTGCATCAAAAATTGATATCCTCCAGTAAAAAAGGTTGAAAAGTAGAAAAATTTGTAAATATGAATTCCTCGTATTCATTAGAACGGTATCCAAAGGACATTTTTAGTGGTACCCAATTTCAAATTCTTAAGCCAATAATTAACTTGCTGTTACTGTAAGTATATAATATTTACTAATTGGTCGGAATTAAAAAACAATTCCATACAAAAGATTTTTGGTAGAAAAAAAAGATTTTTTTCTTGGAGATTATAGATTTTGGTAAAAAAAATAAAAAAAAACCTTAAAAAACAACCATCCTATGTCCATTTTTTCAAAACTCTAGAAAATATAAAATAAGTTTTCATATTGGTATGTTTTGTATGGAAATGGGTTTTTATTTCCTCATTTTTCAATTACTTTCATCACAATTCCCACAAACCACTATAGCCTATCTGATGCAGCTTCTTCTCAGGAATCCAAAAATGCCAGAAACTCGCTTTTCATGAAGACGGACATAGGATGATTGTGCTTTAAGGTATCGATAGCAAAACTGAATCCTGCAGATATTATTCAGATGACAATCATAATTGCCAAGATTCTTGGGTTATTTCATTAAAGAACCATACAGGAGTCAGCTTTTGAGATGCAGTTCCA
Source organism: Heteromyza rotundicornis (assembly GCA_951394025.1). NCBI lineage: Eukaryota > Metazoa > Arthropoda > Insecta > Diptera > Heleomyzidae > Heteromyza > Heteromyza rotundicornis. The sequence continues at coordinate 47,108,804 of OX596012.1, forward strand.
GATTTTTGTGATTAGCGCTGTAGGCATTGTCAAATTCATCGCCCTAAAACAATTTTTACAAATGTTTTAAAAAACAAATTAAATGCCGGGTCGACGCACACTGTTTTGCATAGTAGAAGGTAGCTAGACGAAACCGTTTTATTACATTAAATGGTTGTTTTCGACTTTTTAAGCATAAATAAATATCGTGGTCATAATTTCAATGCAATTTTCGAGCTATCGACTTCATTTTATGGAATTCCTTTTGCTTTTATTTGGATAGTATTGAAATTGGAAATTGGAAAACATCGGATAAAAACCACGCCTACAAAATGGCCGCCCAAAGTTCGTTATTTTCGTTTATCATGAGCAATACTGAACCGATTTGGACGATATTTTTTGAATTTGGTTAGAAATTATGTATGGAATGAAATGGGAATGGAATGAAACAAAATGGAATTGGAATCAAATGTTGAGATACTCCATTTTCATTTTGTCCGATCCCATTTTGTTCCTGTTACACTTCCATTTCATTAAAAATTTTGTTCCGCCCCATTTCCATTACGTTCTGTTCCCATTTCACCAGTCAGAAAATACGAAAAAGTCAAAAGCAGTAACGGGCAAGGGAAAATTCAACACCACAACAATAAGCAATTGGAAAAGAGCGGACAGGAGCGAAAATTGCAGCCACATGTGCAGAAACTGAAGCTCACAGAAACAATCAACAAAATAACAACTTCAAATCAGGCGTCACGTAATTACAAATATAAAAGTGTTTGTCCCGATTGATTGAATGATTGGTGATAGACTGACTCATCACCGCTCAGCCCAAACCGCTGAACCTAGAGTTCTTTATGTTGGGGTGTTCTAGGGGTTTACGGGAGGGTACTTTCACTACTTTAAGTATAAGTATAAGTCCGAGCAACGCTGGGGTATTAACCTAATATACATATGAAAAATGAATTTCAATGAGTATGTTTATGGGACACTGCTCACTTCTTGCCAATCAAGGGAAATTGTATTACCAAAAAACAAACAAAAAATCAGTTGCAAATTATAATTTATTTAAAAAAAATCCAATTTTTATTTTTTTGCGCGCTTTTGAATTTAGACTGTGGCTCAAAAGTGGCGTACTGACGTCAATGAGTAACAGCTAAAGTTTCTTTGCGTAACAAAGTCAATGAGCCACTTTTTGAGACAATCCTTATTTGTCATATAAGATGCAGAATACAAAATCTAGGATACAAATTTTTATTGAAAAGACACAGGTATTTGTTATTTTAAGTAAGTATGAATTTCAGCAATTATGAGATCTATGTTTGCTTAATTCATTCCTCTTAGTCATAAGAGTATTTAGTATTTAACAGTATTTAGGATTAAGAACTCATCGATATTGACTACTTATTAATGGATCAATGTCGTATCTGCATGATTTATTCGTATAACGCATGATTTCCGCAATCACTTCCCTTCGTACGTTCCTGACCTACTTAGCCGAAACTAAGGAAATGTATTTGCCACATTTCAGCAATTTTCCATAAAAGTAAAACGATTCCTTTGTTGCGATACGTTTCTCCCACTTCAGCACCATTTCGCCATTTCCTTCAATGCACATTCAACGGCTTCCTTAAAAAAATGACCCCTCAAAGGCGCAAATTAAATTTCAGCAGCCGGCAGCACCTGCAGCCGATTTATTTCTTCTTAAATAAATTCTAATAATTTTTTATATAATAATCGCATAACAAATTGTTGAAGTTTATGATTTTTTTTCCATTATCAATTTGTTGCCAATTTCGGCAAGTGCTGCCAAACAAAAACTTTTGCTATGAATTATTGTGCAGCATCGCGCACAATAGCGCTACTAAATTTGTCCGCAGTTAATGTTTCCGTTGCAACTGATAACTTCAAATACCGCTTGTTGCCTGAAAGGCGCGCTGCACGCTGCAACCGAAAAAATATCGCAACGGCAACTGCAACTGCAGCTGAGTGCAATTTGTCAGTTGGTCACCGAGTCCAGGCACTTTGTTGTTGTCTTGTTTGGCTGTTGTTGTTTTCTTTTTTTTTTGTGGTTGCACTTTTCTCCAAAAAAGGTGGTTTGTTTAGGCGCTTCCAATCGTTGACGAGTGGCGAGTATTCGTGCGCATGAATGTGTGCTGCGGCCTCCAGCGTCATAGCAGTTGCGCGTGCGCATTTATTGCCCACTTTTTCCGTAGAGGCTTTTCCTTAGCATCAGTTGACTGACTGAGTGCCGTTGAATGCTTGATTTTCGAACGTAAAGTGAAAGATGCGATGCGATCGTAGCTGTTGCGCATGCGTGCCGTTATGGTTTATTAAATGCGTTTTGAAAGTGCACAACCATGTTCGGTGCGATTGGTGAGAAAAACTGATTTATTTGAAGTTGTCGTAAACAATTACTGTGTAAACCGTTTAGAGTTTTGGGTTCTTCAAAAATGCAATTTAATTAAACTTAACACCAGCTATGCATTGCTAGCATTGCGATTGACAACGTCTTTCGTTGTGATCAATCCGTTTATAGATTTACATGGAACACTGCAACGTATCAACTGAGGGCAGACGCCATGTTCAGCTCTTGATGTACTTGAAGATCCAAATGGTGGCACTACCTCAAAAGCAACCATTTTCTATAGCCAAATGCGCATCTCGCGTGCACAGTTTGGTATTATTAATAAAAGTAATAATAATAATTTTTCGATAAATTAAATTAGCATTAGGCCAGGTTAATGGGGAACCGCAATAACAGAGAGCCAGCTCAAGAAGGCGCTCTCACAGAACCGACTTATCGCCGTAGGCGACCAGGCAATCAATCGTTCGTGTATTGGCTGGGAAAGAAGCGTAGCCACGGTAGGTCGGTGGGTCTTTTCTGTGAGTGACTAACGGCACTGGACGAACACATAACTTGGACATCATTCTTACCTTTCTACTTTTTTTCGGATGCAATTTTATGCAAATTCATATTTCCAGTTTGTTGCTTGTAGTTTCATATATATTTTGATAAGTATTTGGCATAAAATATTTTTATTCCTATGGAGATTACCGTGCATTCGAAATGTAGCTCAAAAACTAACGATGGTTGATTTATTCATTTCCTTCACAAAAAAAGTCCCTGAAAAGTTTAACAGAAATGGACGAAATACATTGCAACATTGACATGTTGCAACATTGAATGACTTACAATTTTTTTAGTTTTTTCATTGATTCCACACGAGGTAACACCCTCCCCACTCAAAAAAATACGATTTTTGTTGTAAACGAAAAAGGGCAACAAAAAAAGCGCACGACTTGCCGAACAAATCAAATGAAAATTGTAAAATATTACAATGTAAAATGAATTGTGCAAATCCCGTTAAATCACAATGATGTAATGTTGCCGGGCGCATTTCACATGTGTGCTGATGCAGGTGCGGTTCAGTGACAATGACAAATTAAATTGGGTAACTACATTTTCATTTAGAAAATCGTTGGGGGTTTTAGAAAATAAAATTTAATTTTCATTTGAGAAATTACGGAGGTCGGGGAAATAAAAGGCACTTCACAAAAAATCTGCACAAGAGCCCTTATTGCACTCACCTACCGAATTAGGGCCTTCATTGAAATGCACAATTGAATACCCTGCTGGGCACAAATCTGACACCGCAAAGCCCTGCATTTCAAGCCCACCTTCCTGCTTGCTTCCACGAAACCAGACGCACAAGCTGAGCGTTACAAATCGAATTGACTTTGATAAATTTTCAGTGTGAAATTAAATTTTTACACAAATTTAACTGGATGCGAGAGTACGAGTTGCTGTTGCAATTGTCAATGTAATTGCAGCATTTTTGAATAGTGGTGCTGATTTTCTGAATAATTTATGTGGCAGTGTGCGACGCATGATTAACTAAACTCAAATGATTTGCTACACAACGAAACCCAATCAAAACACATTTTAACTCAGTGAACGCAAACAAAGCAACAAAAACGGAAAATGTAAATGAAAGTTGTGGCAAATTCACTTGCAAAAGGGGTACAGTTGCGGTCATATTTTGTATCATTTTTAAACGCTTTTTAAATTACTCATGTGAAAGGGTTCTTTCAAATGGATGAAAGCTCGTTGAATTCTTAAGAAATGTCACGCATGTTGTGGCAATTGCAGTCGGTGTTGTTGCTTGAATGCCATGTGTCACTTCGGCTACCCACACAACATTTGCACTTGAATGTCAGGATGGATTTTTCGTCTCTGTTGACCGAATCTGGGAGCAGGTAAGATGATTTCTTATAAAAAATATATTTTTTTGTTCAGAACCTTGTTGCTGCTGTCGTCTAAAGCTATTATTCATTTTATATTGAGAAGATTTGGGGTTTTTTTCTCTTATTAGGAGCTAATATCATTTTTTCTTCTTACAATTGGATGACATGTTGGCCTCGGTAGGCAGTGGTTAACAATTTTATAGAACGATTCCGTAAAAAAACAAAACAGTTGAAATCGAGGAGTGCCTGTGGGTTGATGGCGGAAAACACAACCAGCAAAAAAGTTATCGAAGCAAGCTGGGCTTAAAGCTACGAGCTTAGCTGCGCTTGTGCGGTTTTTGTTACGCTGCGATGACAATGGGGTTTCGTATGAATGACGGTTGCAAATTTAGCAAAAAATATACACGAAAAAGAAAGAAAAAAGGAGTAGATGTCACGAGCGGAATTGATATTTAACTTTTTGTGGAAGCGCTAGTGGCACAGGCCACAGGCCTAACTTATTTATTTATTTATTTTTTTATTTTTCTTATATTAAATGTGCATAATGATTACAAGTTTTTGTATGTGGATGCTATTGAGAAAGTCAAATGTAACCGAATACCAATCATTGAAGGTGCATTCCTCTGTAATGCATTCTTAGGATATCGTCCGTTTCGAGATATAACTCACTAAGTACATTAAAGTGAGCCAAGTATATGGCTAAGTGCGTATATGACTCGATATGAAATCGATAGTCTTGCTATAATTTTAGGTACGACCAATATTGAAACACATTCGACGCCATATTAGCGAACAGCCCCCAGGTCAATCAAAGTAATCCAAAATTAGCAAAATAAATTTTTGTGAATTTGAGTTGATAAAAAAATTTGGTCAACGCAGAAAGCCATTGAGGCCTAATTTTTCGCTTTTAAAAAATTTACCAAAAATCTACTAAACTTTGAAATTTACATACTAAAAGTATACCAGGAAAAATCTACCAAAAACGGTCACACTGATCCGACAATCAGCTATTCGATGGCATATGCAAAGAAGTTTTCCTCATGTCGGACATGACATTTATGACAACGGTGATGCCACGTATTAGCATTTCAAGAAAAAATTAAATATGCTTGAAAATTTGTTCTAACCTCCAATAATGCACCAAAAACATTCAAATACAATATAGGTACACGATGAAACTTCATTTCAGAGAAACAAATTTCTTTCCCATTTTGCTGAGCTTCACGTATTTTTACATGCGTCTCAAGAGCACTGCTATTTCATGTTGCATCCGTAAAGGCCAATTCAAAGGAAACTTCTCTATTCTGTTCATATTTTTGCATGTCGCTCTTCATCGTCTACTGCGCTTCATATTGTACTTCAGCGACATACTTCATGCTTCACATTCTGGTGAGGCCTCAACACTACATAATTTCTGATATCATGACAATGAACACTTGGCGTGCCCCCTTTATACTTCTAAATATAGTGCTCCTCTAGGACTCTCACAAGCCACAATACCAACCAAATCATTCCTTGTCAAGTGGCTTTTCTTTATATTGTAAGCGCACGAATGTCGCATTCGGAACCACAGAAATGACGAGAAACGCCATTGATTATGGCTTAGTGAAAACCAGGCATTAGTCAGAACAAATTCAATTACACTGTGTGCCACAATGAGGAAGCACTCCTTTGGGTCTGGATTATAACGATATTGGTGTTTTACTGAGATGGCATCTTTGATCAAAAGGTTAATTTTTTAAGGCACTACAGGGATATTATTTACTCACTAGTAAACAGTGTGGCCAGGTATTTATAGGATATTTTTGCATCACAAAAACAAAATATACAGATTTGTAATCTACATAGCATATACAAGCTATACGTTTTCTGTGCTGCATATGTGCTCGAACGTAGGAAATGCAAATCTGTTATTTTATTGTTGGGGTACAAAAATATGCAATAAACATTTGGATTTACACTTCTGCAAGACCATTTGCACCAACTCGTGAATTGCCCTAATGTATTTTATATCTTAATTTGCAAGATGATCGCGATTATTAAACAAGTAGCAATCGAGTGGCCTAAAAGGATTAATGTAACATAGCCACTTCCACGTCAGGATCTTTGCAAGTGACTAATTATTTCTGTCAACATTTTAATATTGAATACTTTAAAGAAATTAAAAAAAATTGAATGTTGAATGAATCATCACTAATGTTCACATAAATCCCAAATGGTTACTTTTTCAAGGACATGTACGAATGTCACTATTCCTCGTCTCAAACATCAAGCATCAAGTGATGTTATGGTGGAAGTCAATAAAAAAAAAAGTTGTCGTAACTACAACTTCTGCAGCTTCCAGATGACTTCATATGTAAATACACAACTGAACGGAGTTCAGTGCGATTGAGAAAAAGCGCAGCAAACTCAAGTGGAAAACCCACTGCTTTTTGTGCACAGTTGCGCAGCTCTTGCCACTTGCAACCTAATCTCCAAGCATGATTGCTCTCGTATGTATCACAACAATCGCACATGCTCGCAGACAACAACAACAGCCACAATGAATACCGTTTGGCCACGGTGGCGGACCCCTAGCATTGCATTCTGATGCGAATTGTGAAAAATTAAATATAAAAAAAATATAATAGATATTATTCTACATTTAAGTTCGATTATTTTTATAAGAATACCAAAACACAACAACAACAACAGCAACAACGAAGCGGCAGCAACTTATAATAAAATTAGCCAGCAATCTTTCACTGTGCGCCGAAGACGAAGCAGGAACAGGTGGAAAACTATTCCAACGGAAAATGCAATTGTTTGAAATTTTGCCACAGCACAGGCTGCTTGGAACCGCAATGTAAATCATATTCCAAAGCGAGTTTTGCATTCTACTTTCGAGAAGGCACTGGAGGAAGCGCACTGGAGGAATCTCAAGAATTGAACTTGTATCGCATCTCGCGACTGCTGGAACAGCTCGCGAGGCTGTTGCGGAGTTAAGTATCTGCACGACCCAGCAACAACCTCCCGGTTACAAAAGAAAACTGTATTTTCCTATATTCCTGTACAATGGGCAGCACTTGTTGCCAATGCTGTTAGCCCCATTGTTGCTGTTGCTGTAGTTGTTGTGGCTGTTATTGTTTTTGCTGCTGAGTTTTATTGATTGTCTTGTCCACGCTTGTATTGTTATCGTCGGTTCGGTTCGGTTTGGTTTGGTTTGGTTTCGTTTTATGCTGTTGCTCTTTTTGTACTGCTTAATACTCAATTATTTTATTAACTTACTTACGACGCCTTGGCCCCGCGCTACCTTAGCTTATGCCGTATCACTTGATGCAGTGCTTTCTTTACTGTCTCAGTGTATTAAATTCAAATTACTTATATCGTAATATGAGGCGTTTTTCTTTGTTATAATGCATCTATTATGATAAATGTACGAATATGTTATGGAGTGAGTTAAGTATTGTTACCCAGCCACTAATATTATCGTTAAAGAGCTCGTAAAGGAAGATTTTTTTGATCAAAAGGCGGATTAAGCAAGGCGACACACGATTGCGATACATTTACGAGTCCGACTCGGTTCTTATTTTGTAACGATACGAATTATCGTTATCGAATCATTAACGATCTCGTAAACTATCTTCAATGTGATATTTTTTACCAAACCTAAAACAAATGTTGTTTAATTTAACATTTTTTTGGTTTTATTTGCCGATTTTTCCTTCGAATAATTTGTAATAACTTTTTCACAAAGTCGAAATGCGGGATTGAACTCACGTCCTCTGAATTTTAGAGTGTGTGCCGAGCTTAAGACATTCGCCTATATCAACCATTATTGAGCAAGTGTCTAAAACACGGACGTAACCAAACAATTCCGGGTTTAAAAAATTGGTTTACTAAAACTAAAAAATAACAACTTAAAAATAAAAAAAACAATTTTTATACAAATTTTCGATTATTTATAAATACAAAATCGACCGACATTTGCATTTAAAAAAATATATATTTATTTTTGAATTATACAACTGATTTGAAGCCCACAGCCGCCACACTAACCTAATCTAACCCAGCTTTCACTTTATATACAACAAAAGTAGCAGGTTTTACTAACTTAAGGTTAAGTCATATCTCTCGTTAGTCTTGCTTGGTGGTTACTTTTTATTTGGAGTTGTTAATCTGAAGATATCATTTTAAAAACTTTTTTTTTATTTTCCAAAGAACGGTCAAGCATATAAAAGTAGAGTCTCTTTGTGCCGCAAGTTGATATAAAATGGTGTAAATGGATATAATTATGCTGTTAGACCATGGCTAGAGACGCAAGAGCTTTTATTACAGTTTTAAATACAAGCAAGTTTTTTATAAAATAATACAGACATTTCTCTGGAGTTCTGTTAAATACCCCAATACCCTCCCCCCCCGCCTGGGAACGTCTCTGGTCTAAAATATTGTATGTTGCTCAACAAACGCTATAAAATGGTTTTCCTAAAAGTTTGTAAAACACTGATTCCAAAATAGAAATTATGTTGCTGAGAAATCGTTACAGAACGTTTTTCCTAAAAGTTTGAAAATCATTGGATTCTAAAAATAGGTTACCAAAAAGATCATTTTGTTCGTTAAAGGACTTGTAAACGAATTCGTTAACGAGTTCGATTACGAAGACGTTAACGATAGTTTATCGGGGAAATTACTACTATCGTAATACACGAGTGAATACCGGACTTTTCTCGAATTATATTGTGTCTTCCTTGTTTACTTTTCGCCAAAAAAATACTCCGTATTAGTAAGGAAAAATTTAAAGAATCCAACGTAGAATTTGACAATATTTCTAGGGAATTTTCCCGATGTTGGTCCATGTATGTTGTTTTGAAATCTAAGTTTTCATCTTAGAGGCCTTTTGTTTCGAATTTGATAAATGTTTGCTGACTTTTTAATGATTGTATACAGGTTATGAGTAGATTACGGTGTTATACCACGGACCTATTGTACCTTGGACCGAGATCTATTTCCCGTTATTCGGTTGAACAATAAGATTCGACTATAATATTTTCTCCTATCCTTTTCTTATGGTTTTAGTTTGCGTCTACCTATCCCAATGGAGGATGACTAGAGATGGCAACTGATATATTTGTTTTCAACGACCAACGCTTTGCTTTCTATCGGCACCACTTATAAAGGCGCAGTAGAACAGAGAATAAGCCATGAACTTACAAAACGTAAATTTTAATGTTGAAATATTTTGAATTGGAAAAAAATGTGAAACACTTTGTTAAATTTTTTCTTTAATATTATAAAAAATTATAATAAAAAAATTTCTAAAAAAATTCCCTGGCTGGGATACGTAGTATTAAATGCAACATTTCTCATGTACACACATATCGGTGCCAATTGTAATTCTTCGAAATTTGTACCCATAATTTGCCGAAGAAATTAAAAGAAAATTTAGTATCGTCATGATTAATCGTTACTAATTAGTAACCATTGATTACTAAGGGCCTTATTGGTAGCGACATGATGTGCCTACTTAACCTGTGGTACTTACTTTATTTGACAGATAATACTTCGAAGTGACAGATAGTAAGGAGGAACATTATTTTGACTATGAATATCCCCCAAGTGACCAAATCGTTGTGTGAATCGCAATTAATTTACATTAGTTAAAGTTACATTCCTGCGTGCTGCACTTGCCTCATTATGTCCACGTTGCGGTAGGTCAGTTCGGTAATACAAAAGAAATAGCAATTTTAATGGCACCCGGCACCCCCTCATTTTATCGTATGAATTTTGGTGTATTGAACCATAATTTCCAAGCTTTTTCTGCCAGTGAGCCTAATTGATAAACACCGCTTAATGTGATGATGATTATAATGATGATGATAACAATGATGATGTGCAACGATATGGACGTGTGACTCGTGTTCAACTGGTTATGGCAGCTGGCCGTGTGGATATTGTTGCCGTTGTTGTTGTGACTGATGTTGCACTTGCATTGATTGTTGTTGCTGCTGATGATGCCGAACGTATTTTATTAACATTATAATAGCTGCCGCTGGTGAACGTACAGCAGGCGAAAAAACCTCGTTCATCTTCTATATCTTCGCCTCCTTCTCCGTCATCTGCTTGATTGTACTTGTGCGCCACTTACGGCCCAAATAAACGCATAAATTGCGTTAGGATAATAATCGCAACGAATGGGGCTGCCGCAGTATATTTGATTTGGAATTGGAAAAACGAACGGAATCAAGTGGAGAACAGTTGGAGTTTCGAAAAACGGCAGAGCGACGGCGTCGAGAATGGACTAGCGGTGGAAGAAAACCTCCATAACTGGTTTCGAAACAAATTTGACGCTTAAAGATACAAAATGCAAAAGAAAAGAAAAACCGTTGACCGGGCATGCAGGCAGGCAGGCAGGCAGGCTGGGCGCCAGTTAAATTGAGATTTATTGCGGAAAGCAATTGCGGAGCTGCAGGTGCATCGCATCGTTTGTAGAAACATTTGAAACAAGTGCAACAACTGTAAAATGCACATCGCTTGGGTCGGCCAACACAAAATATTCAATCGCCCGTTGAAAGCTCGCTCACTCGATGCCGATTATTCCGGTAGCCATGGAAAGTCATTGAAATGAGAAATCATCTTCGTAATCCCCACGGATTACGGCACGGCGATTGGTGCTCGGGGGTTTCAGCGGCAGCAGCAACACAATTTTTCCTTTTCGGCCGAGTGCATTTTGGCACATGCAAAGTTCCAATTGAACATCGTCAAGATTTCTGCATCTTCGCCAGGTGACCGCCATTCGGTACGCTAATTACAAATGACATTGATTACCATTTCCACACCACTAATACAAGATGTCTTAACTGCAGATAATGAGTTCTAAAACGCGTTTAGACACAACATCGTCTTTTATGCGCCGCAAAACAGCAAATCCCATTCCATTCCATTGCAATCATCCGCGATGCGATGCGGTGGAAAATCGCGCAACCTGATTTTCGGGGAAAATTTAATTTCGTTGTAATGAAACCGGAGTAGCTGCTGCGCACCACCTGCTGATTTTATCCTTTCGGCCGTTTGAATGATTGCGATTGCGGTGCGATGATCGCCGTGCTGCCTAATGTTGATTGCTGATGCTTGTGTTGCGGCCTTAGCCGAGCTTCATCTGCTGTGTGGTGTGGTATGAAATTAAGTTGCAGTTGCTGTTGCTGTATTCGTTTCAGCAATCAGTGACGACAACATTGCAACTACAACAATACAAGCCAAGAACAAAAAACAGCGGCGAGATATTACGATCATTATCGTATGGTAAGATTTTATTTTATTGTTTGCATTGCAACGTTTATGGAATTGTCGTAGATCCCGATGGCAGTGCCGTACAGTGGAGCCAGTACCCTCTCTTCAATGGAAATATTTCACTACCGAGGCACCAGCAGATAAATAGCTATCAGAGTTGTTTTGAAGAGCTCAAATGTCTGTTTAATGAGTTTTCATCTCAAGATTGCTGTGGCTTAGCGATAGAGTGCCACGGTTGAACCCAACGTAGGGCAAAGGTCAACAAATACAAAAGCAAAATATCTGTAACTAAACTCTTATGACATGTTGGAGAATAGCTTGGTAAATCGTTAGAAATTAGTTCGCTCATAATGGGGTGGAGGTAAAGGTCCTGGGACATTAATTCCGATTATGTCGGACCTAACTGTTTATTGTCTGGGGATGATTAGCTTCAAGGAATGATAACAGCATAAAATTCAGCTGTAGCAGGAATTTCGGTTTAAAGGACTTTCAGGTTAAAGCTAAGTGGTAAAGAGGAATAATCTATATACAGGAATACGCCCCATACGATAATGTGGTATACAGTAACCGAATGCATTTGGAATAAGAAGCAGAAGCCCATTTGTGATTTACGATTCCATTTAAATGAATTCCATTTAAAATAACAGATATGCATAATCGAAGCTTAGTGGGTTTTGGGGAGTACTTGCAGCAAAGGTTTGATAATTTTAGACGAAATACTTTTGCATTTGGGTTAACAGATATCGTGGATTGCAAACGAAAGTCCTTTGATAGAAACATTTTCGTTTCATAAGTTTGTACACTCAAAGAATTTTTTCGTTCGTAAGAAACGAAAAATTAGACAAACACATTTCGTTTGTTGTTTCGTTTGCAACCAACGTTTAAGTAACGAAAAAAAAAATGTTCAGCTCAGCCAGGATTCGAACGCGGAACGTAAGGTTTATAAGTTACGCACATACACGCTGTGCCACTGAGCTACTTTCGTTCTGGTCGATAAAAACAAAGCTTATATCGAATTCGTTTAAACGTTTATTAGAAATTAGTTTTTAATTTGCAGCAATTTAAAAACGTTTCCAATAAAAGTAAATTGCAATACTTTTATTGGAAAAGTTTTTAAATTGTTGCAAATTTATTTATTATTTGCGGCAAAACGACTTAATTTGGAGCTAATGTTTTATGTTTGTTTTCTCGTTTAAGTTTGTATTCAAAAGTAGTATATTTGCAGCAAACGTTCTCCAAACATAATAATTCTTTGAGTGTATGCGATTACCGAAATGTATTTCCTAAAAATGGATACGTGTGGCAATCTGAATATTTATTGAATTTTCTCATTGGCATTTGCCTCGTTGCACCAACAGTATTTCCATACTGTGGGACCCCATAGTAGGTTTACACATTAAAATGGTTTTCTTAATCTCGATTACAATAATTTCGCCATTTCCGCAAGTGCAACTGTAACTGCCACTGTCACAATTTCCAACGGCCGAATCTAACAATTTCACCATTCCACAATACAACAATCGTACAACAGCACAATTGACAGCATGTTGCATGTCAGTGTAGCTGCCTCAGAGTTCATGTTTCCCCGCCTAGACCGCGCAGTGCCACAGTTCGGTTTTGATTCATTTCGCAGACTGCACCCGGAGTAGAACAGAGCGGAGTGTCTTCCGCTAGGAAACGTTGCTGCTTTGCAACACAACGCAAACAACAATAAATGGCGACTAATGTCTATTCTAAATTGTTGCATGCAACAATTGCGCCCGCTCGGAACAATCATGCCGGGTAATTTCGCTCAACTAATTGCGAAAAGTGCTTCTGTAATTCCGATTTGTGCTGCAAGCCAACGAGCGGCATCCCATCTCAGCCGACATACGTGTGTACTTGCATGCCGAAGGAGAATCCAGAGTGGCAGATGGACAATTGTGTAAATGACACCTCCTAAGGAGGCTGCTGGTCGAAAACGGCATCAGCATCAGCATCAGCAATTGCTGTTGCTGTTATTCGGTAAATAATAGCTTCATTCTGGGGGGCAGTTATTTGCAACCCAGAAGCCAATGTGAACCAAAGTGCGATGCATTGGGGGTCACTTTACCGACGGGCCATAGAATGTTGGCTGCAATTTCCATTGTTTGGCCGAGAAATCGGAACAATCGAGCAGCAATTTTAATAGTGCTGCGCCGAGGCCCATAAACGGCGATAGTTGTTGACATTATTATCGCCGCTAATGTGGTCTACAACCTGTGGATGCAATTGTTAAATTCCAATAAATCTACACAAATGCAGACGTTGTCATTCTTCTCAATAAAACTCCATAAATATGTCAAATGAAGCTTTTGTAAACGTTTTTTTCCATACAATTTTATAATTTTCAAAAGTAGCATAAATTCAATGGAATACTAGTACTATGCACTTCCTACCGATTATAAAGCCATACAGTGATTGCAAATCAATATTCCATCAATGAATAAAATATCGATTTCTACGAATGTACGAAGAAGTAGTGAAGTGCAGTTTGTCTATTGAAGTGATTTTTATTAGCAAGTGTCTCTTCGACGTATCGACATATTGGGCATAAAATTCTCTTTCGACACTTTTCACAAACCTCAATCAACTTTAATTTGGTTGACGAAGTGTGATGTGCGGCAGTGGTGTGGTTCAAGCTGTTAAGAACACGAAAAATATCGTCGGTTCTCAGGCAAAGTTCACCAAGTTAGTTTTGCCAATTTTAGCTCTGAATCGGCGCATGTACACAGAAAAAAAAAAGATAGGTTAATCTAACCAAAAAACGTTGTAAAAAAACAATTTTTTATTTTATATGGAAAACACAAACAACAATTACAATTGTTGTGGTTAATCTAATCGTCAAAAAATTGTTAAATGATTTGCCAGCATGGTCGTATTTCGGCATATGATTCGCAATGTCATCGCTCGATGCAGAAATGCAACCATGCCGCAAATATACAAGAGAGAAAAATTATTATATATGGCTGTCTCGTTTTCGCTCTCAAAGCAACAAGTGCTGCATAATATATGAATAATTTATATTCGACACTTGACTCATGAAGTACTTGGTTCCATTAGTATGCGATACTATTATTGGTATTTTAGGGAAGTTTGTATGAAAATTGTTGGGTCGTAATAATAAAAACGTCTTAGAGCAATTGCTACGTGCATTTACTTTACTCAGAGATTTTACTTCAAATCAAAATTGAATGAAAATTATCGTAAAAAGTATTAAGTATTCACAAGAAAGTATCCGGTTGTATCGAATACAAAAAAATCGAATTTTCGCAGCACTAGAAGATGGCGTCCAATTTGTTAACATTTTACATTTTTGATATTTCGAAAACAATTTTTAAAATCAAATTATGACTATGTTATAATTAATTATTAACAAATATTGTGATTTTACGATTTTAAAAATTGTGCAGAATGTTTTTCAGCTCGTTTTTTCCAGGGAAAACATTAATTTCAATATTACAATATTATTGTAAACTTAATGAAATATTAAAATATTGCGTTTTGTGGAAGCGCGTTAGTTCTAAGTAATGAATATTATATATATTCGCAGTAGAAATGATGTTGCCCGACAAATTTGTGTACGAAATGTAAATTATCTCGTTTTTAAAGTCTTGGGCTTACATTAAATTAATTTAAGCTTCATAAATATATTTCAATACAACACATCTACAGAAATACCAAACACATCAGCTATCTTTTTTTTGCATTCTTTTTCTAATATGTACCTATTTATTTTTTCGCTCAATTGGATAATTGCTTTCTCTGTCTTCCATAAAGTAATATACGAACAATTTTTAATTGTACGCCAACAAAATTTGATTGTACGCCAACAACTTTGAGTCGGTTCCATTTACAACGTTTCTTGGTTGCTGCATTTTTAATCGTCTTTTTTGGTTAGATTTACCTACTTTTTTTTTTGTGTGTACACATCGCTCACTTCTGCGATAAAGACGCATATAAAAAATCTTATCACAATTTAAAATTTGAACTTTGAGTATTTTATATGAATTTTAGCATTTGGAAAGTTTTAAAAATGCTTAAGATACATTAAAAACTTCCGACACGAATTCTGTATTTTGGCAGCAATGTAGAATAACATCTGAGGATTCTAGTGACATTCATAACTCCAAACACCTGAATTTTGAGATTTGTCTTTATTGCAGGGAATGGGCGATATATCCACAAATACTACTCTGTCACAGGGTATTTCAACTTTGTCGCAACGTTTGTAACACCTATTATGAGGCGTGTCAGGTATGTACAGGTATATACATTCTTGATCAGCATCGAAAACTGAAATGATTAACCCTTTTTTTTCTATCCGCGTTTTCGATATATCGACTTGAAACATTTAGAACATGTACACAGAAAAAAAAGTCGGTAAAATTAGCCGAAAGATGTTAACGTACAACTTTTCAAAATGTATGAAAAACCTGAATTTATTACCCATTGATGGTAGGTTGGATTAACCTTGTTGTTGTTATTGTAAAATTCTTTTACCACAATTTTTGATTAAATGTGAATTTTAAACAAATTTACCGAAAAATTTACAATTTAACCGTAAAATAAATTTCCCATCTCTCATCGGTTAAACGTACCAACATTGGAAGGTTGGAGCGTTTTTAACCCTCTTTTTCGGTTAAATTTACCGACTTTTTTATTTTAACACCATTTTCTTACAAATCATTTTGAGGTTACTTTGCGCAGTCAAAACTACATATGCAATTTTTTATTTAATTTTTTGGAAAGCACTTAGTTAAAAATTGCATTTCACTTGCAAAATTTTTAATTGGCCAAATACATACATACATATATTGGCGCTACAACCCTCGACAGTCTTGGCCGAGCTTCTTAATGCAATTATCAGGGGCAAGTATATATGGTAATTGTGGACCTACAGTTTATTGCCGGTTCCGAACAGCGGGACTCCCAAAGAAGAAGCTTTTCATGGCAAAGTTACTCTCGCAAGATTTGCCAGAACTTGGCGAGCGAGTGGCGGTCTACACAGAAAAACAGAAAACAAATTTCTGCCTTGCCCCAGGTGGGAGTCGAACCCGATACCTTCCGATCGTGAAGCAGAGGTCTTAACCACTGCACCACGGCCGCCACTAAATATGGCCAAATATCAACCGATTTTCGATTGAACAAAAATGTGTAGATAAAAAAAAACATAGATGTTGACAAAAAAAAACCTGTACCATACATTTTTTTCTCCTCCACACTGAGATGAAGTTCGAGAATCAGAAAACAATTTCGTGGTGTATAGAAAAAAACTATAAAATGCAATCAAAATTAAACTCCACCATGTACGGTTTCAGTCTAAAAGTATTCAAAATTTGCAGCAAATACACCTCAAAAACATGAATTCTTTGAGTGTACTTCTAAATGGGCCACATTGTGTTGGGGGAATTTCAGCTTCGGTATAGCCGAAGATAGTTCACTCTCTAGTTTTTTTTATAATAAAACGCACAGTGTAGTAGAAATTAAACTCCAAAAATCTCTATTTACGCCAATTAATCTAGAAAAATGGCGTTCTTAATTTTTGTTTGCTTAACTTTCAGAACATATTCCAATGAGTGTATCGGCCGGCGCTGTATATATTCGAAACAAGGATTTCTTATAGTTTCTATACAAAAAATACATTTTCTCTTTGTCTTTTTTCTAATTGGTTACGATTTTTACTTGAAAACAATATTTTCATAATACACAATTGAAAAAATCACTCAATCTTCACAGGACTTGCAAGGAATTTTCCGGCTTGCAAATAATTGTCCGTGAATTGCCAATGACAACGAAAGTATGGGAATTGACTCACTTCACTCACCTGAATAGTAAATTGACTTTGCTTATCGGACATTGCCAGAATTTTGTACCAATTGAATATCCCGCACGTCAGGAATCAGGAACAGGGTTACATCAATCACAATTTTATTTCATTGATTTATTTAGTAAAAAATAACAATTATTCACAACAAAATAACAAAGAGTTACGTGTGCTGGCCCGATGGGTTTACGGTTACTGCCTTAAACAAATTACGCTTTAACTTTTGAGCTTCTGGCCAATTTGAGTGAAAGTGTTCTAGCGAAATGCGAAATTCCAACGCAAAACATAAGAATTTGCAGAAATGAGCCTAAATCAGTGGGGAGTTGCATGGGTGCGTGTGTGTGTGTTGGCATGACTGCATTTGTGTGGGTGACAAATGAAACTGAAATGACAACAAACCACAAATTCGCCGCGGAATTTCCGTTTGGGAGTATGGCAAAATATTTGTAACAGGTTGTTTAGTGCGAAATGGACAAAGAATTTCGTAGAATCCGTAAAATTGTGTGGAAAAAACACCGCTTCTGTACGGCCAAAGATAAGAGAATTACTATCAAGCAGCCGCATGAAGATATCGATTTTTCATTCATACATTTTGCTACGCGACTCCAAGATAATTCATTCTTTCAGTGGTGTGGTGTGGAGTGTCTCTCAAGTTGCACTCTTACCGCCTGTGCCCCAATTGTGAAATTCCACATAAGCAAATCGATTCAAAATGCAAATGACTGCATTCGAAACTAGGCCAATCGACTGTGTCAAAATATTTGAAATATTTGAAACAAGAAAAACAAAAATTGTAGGTACTCCACGGCGTATTCACTATACTTGTGCAGCGACCAGATTAAAAGAACTTGTGGCAGCACACCTTCGCGATAAAGTGTTGCCTTTGACGCCCACACCCAATCACGTGGATGACGAATCGAGAGCAAACGCCTGTCAGTAGCGGTGGCGAGAGGCAGAAACCTTCAAGTCACAGTTGCGTTGGAGGTATCGAAACAGTTTGAAATTGCCAATGTGGCCAAAAGTAAAGAAGCAAATTTATACAAATGGAACGCGGAGCCGCAAGCAGCTAGAAAAGAGCACCGCTCGTTTGCGGCGAATAATGCCGTCAGCCAGTTGGGAACATCAGGACAGGAGCGCACAGCTGATTGGCATAAACAATGAAATGTCAGAAACAGCTGTTTACGTGGAAAAGCAACTCAACGCATTTCGCCTCACAACTACAGACTTATGTACATAGATACTGAGTCAATTATGAGCTGAAACGAAAGAGAGAGAAAAGCTCATTGCCGCAAAGCTTCCATTGGGGACTCATTTGGGCGCCAAGTATAATATTAATTCGGACACTTGATGTCGCAGCCGTGCGTACATATGTATGTACAAATGTGAACACATAACAATGGTGTATGGCAGTTGAAGGTTAGCAAAGGCAAAGGGCTGCTTTTGCATTTGACCAGACTAACTACTCAGCTGAGCACGAGAATGCGGCAAATATGCAAATAAGTAGCCACTACTGCCGTTATTTAGCGTTCGAAATATCCAAAGAAGCTTATAATTGCATATGGGCCCACACGCCAATAACAGACACCCGAAGGAAAAATTTCACCAAAGTTAACAAAATCCGTATGCCAAACTTTGAACTGCCACGTCTGAACTGAAAATGAAATAGTCATCTTGAATGTCTCATTGACAACTACACTGACTAGGTGCTGGCTTCAGGAATGGATTTTTAAGGTGCAACGCCCCTCTGGCATTCGAGATTTTTTGCATCCAAAAATTATGCAACAAACTTTTAAATGCCATATGATGAGCATTTACTGCTGTAATGTGCATCGTGGCTCGAGGAGAACTTTTTGCTGGCATGTTTTACTGAAGTTTTTCTCTGGGTGTTGTTCTGTTGAATGGTGGCGTTGACAAAGTAGTTAGAAAAGCAGGTAATTAGATTAAAATATTTTACTTATTTTACTTCGTCATAGCAACCAGCCCACCAATGTCATGCGGTCACCTGGCAATAATTAATATCACATACTTTTAGAGGTTAATATGAGACGGTATTTTTGTTAAGCTGCAAAATATGCAACGTTTTCGTTGACACCTGTAACGAATACGCTGAATAAAATGGCACTTATTCGGCACATTGAAAGCGTTCAACCGCGTATTAGTGGTTGTGCCCGTGTTTGTTTACACAACACCAACCGTTAACCGCATGAGAATAACATTTTCAGAAGCAGATGCGAATTCGGTATCCAGAATGGCGCCGATAGCACCACTGCTGACCGTTTAACAAAGATGCAATTCTGAGCAATGCCAAGCTTATGTTTGCATTACGCTCCCTTTACGTTACAAAATGGCTAATGCAGGCAGCTGCTAATTATAATACATACGGTAATTGTGCTGCAAATACTCCAGGTTCGCTGTATTTTAGGGCATTAAAATGCTCACTGTTTTGATGAAATATTAAATTGGAGAAAATTATTATGCAATGCGTAATTTGTGAGCTGCTCATACTGGCAATTAGCCGAATGGTAGAGAGGAATAGCGGAACATTTTTCTAATTCGAATGTAAAACCTAAACGAAGACAGGCTTAAATTTAATTTTCAGTTTTAAAACTAGAGAGTGAGCTATCTTCGAAACTGAAATACCGCCACACAGTATGATCCATTCAGAAGTACCTCGAACATAGAATAAAAAAAAATGTACAAATTTACAAGCAAAAATTAATTTTGAATTGGCAATTAGTTTTTATTTTGCCAGCAAACAATTTGATTCGATTTTTTTTTGGTCTTTTGAAAACAAAAGCGCTTGAAGCTACGTCAGATTAGGCAAATATTTTCCTAAATACACTCAGATATTATAAAAATAAACTCAAATCTTATGTGACTGGACCAGTATTTTATTTTGCTGAATGTATTTGCCTAATCTGACCTTAGCTTAAGAAGTGTCTCATATCGTAGTGCTTGTTGTTCGAACGGCTGGGAATATACATCAAAATATATTTGTCATTTTTTGCAATGTATTTTTTAAGGTCAATCATTTCGGTGTGGGGTCTGAACCTATCAATTTTGGAGCCATACTCTTGTAAGGGTTGTAAGGTTTATACATAACAGCAAATAAAAATATGAGATCGTTTTTTTTTAAATTCAAATGATTGAAGAAAATGTTAGACTGGCTGAAGCAAGATTTTTTTCTGGGTTACTACTACTATATATTTAAGTTGTAGTAACCCAGACAATTTTTGTATTAACAAAATATTTCAATCAATGTAAATGTTGAGAAATATGGTTTTTATTTACAAAAAATACGTTTTCTCAAAAAAGACAGAAAGGGGCACTCTGAAAAGTGTACACATACATTATCCAAGTCCATGCTGTACAAAAAATGATTCAAAGGCAAACTGGTACCAACTCACGACTATGTGTCTACGACAATATGATTTTATGCAAAAAACACATGATATGTTTTACTTTTTAAAACAGAATATTATGAATTAATTTTTACATTTTCCAGCCACCGCGCACTATAAGATCGCTCATTCCCTGCAATAAAGACACAACTCAAAATTTGGGTTTTTGGAGTTAGGAATGTCACTAGGATCCTCAGATATTTATCTACATGCTGCCAAAAGACATAATTCATATCTTGAATTTTAGATGTGTTTTAACCTTTTTTAAAAACATTCCAAGTGCTGAAATTCCTATAAAATACTTAAATTTTAAATTTCAAATAGTGATTCCCATCAATACGATTTTTTGAGTTGTGACTTTATTGTAGGGAAAGAGCGATATGCGTAGAAATACCTAAAAAAAAACTTTATTTTTATGTCATAACTGATTATGACTTTTTAAAAAAAAATATTATTTTTTGAGCTGAAAATAAAATTTTTTACCACGAAATGATTGACGAAAATTAAATTTTCTCAACAATCGCAAAAAATCGGAATCTGAAAATTTTACACATGCAAGATTAAACTGCATTCTTAAAAAAAAACCTTACTTTAAGCCGACAGAAGTCGGCGGAGATAACTCAATGTCTACATATATACAAAAAACACTCGATATTTTGGACTACTTTTCAAAAAAATATTTACAATATATTTTTAAATTTTCCAGCCACCGCGCACGGAAATATATGCGTAAAAATACCTGAAGAAGAAGGCTGCTTACTCAAGTTTTCACTTTACTAAACATTTTCTGACAAAAAATTTAAAATGCAAATCTAAAAATTTTAATTTTTTACTTCGCGCAACCACAAATTGAATAATCAGCTGACTTGCAAATAGCACAGCGTCAAGACCAATGAACGAAAACCCCTAATATTTCGGCAAGTGATGTATAATTTTATCTACTTTCCGATGTATCAATACGGTACTCAAAAAAAAAAAGAAATGAATTAATATCCATTTTCAGTACCCAATGCCCCATTGAGGGCCGGTCCGCTTTGCTGGCCCTAAGTGATATATTTCAAAGTAACAATAAATCAATGAGAGAATGGTTAAATATATTTACAGTGCCAAATATCCAATGGGAGCCCAAGTGTAGCATTTTGAAATGTTAAATTGTAGGGGAAACTCGGTATCGACTCGTTATGCAAATCTCCATCTCTCCATGGATTTCCTCAAAATATTTTCTACACAACAATGATTCTGAAATACTATGGAAGCACTCAAATTAATTTGGTGAAAACAATTTTGGTATACAAATTTTAATGAGGTCGTGAGGGGGAGGGCTCGTGACCCGCTCGAGACCAATTCTTGGAAATTTTAAAGCCAAATAGTTTCTGTACAATTCTACTTTACGTAAATAAGTCTAAAATTTAAAAAGTAAAACTGCCTTTGCCATTGTTTTCGATTGCACACACACCTTAGGTATTATGTGAAATATTAAAAAAAATCTTAAATAAAACATCGTTTCTGGTTAACTCAGGCAAATATCAAATGCATTTAACGCTTGCTTTGCTGTCGCCAGCCATCGACTTACACAGCGGCACAAAGTTGTAACAATTAATTACACAAGCGCGAATGCTGCATTTTACGGCTTTCCGCATTTTCGAATTTGAATAGGCAATTTCCTAACGTTTCCGCCCTCCTAACGAGTGCCACGTATATTGGGTCAAACGAGAGGGGCAGGTAACCCGCAACTAAGACATAAAATAATGAATTCCAATGTAAACTTCTGCGGTTGCCCCGCAGCTGATGTTGCGGACTTTTACATTAATTTTTTGTTTTTTGTTTTGCTTGTAAGCTTCATAAATAGCTTTGGCATTTTCTTGGCAACCCGACTTTTTAGCTGCTGCCGCAAGTCAACGAATTCCGCTGCTCGGTAGCGCATTTCATTAAAAATATTGCCACCTGCGTAATGTCCTCGAAATGGTCTGCCAGCATGCTCCAATTCATATGCGAAAACGTATGCTGCACGCCGATTTACAGCCGGACGTGTTTAATCTGCGGCTCAAGTCCTTTCTCCGTAAGGACGAGGATATATTTGTGAATGTCCCTGTTCAGCAAAAAAAAAAGGGAAATTTTATG
Source organism: Heteromyza rotundicornis (assembly GCA_951394025.1). NCBI lineage: Eukaryota > Metazoa > Arthropoda > Insecta > Diptera > Heleomyzidae > Heteromyza > Heteromyza rotundicornis. Next base: position 47,131,661 of record OX596012.1, read on the forward strand.
ATGTGTGAAATTCGCGAACGTTTTAAGCGCTTTCAGACCTTTAAGCACTCCTTTTTATTATTCACATTCAATTGTGCAGGTTTATTTCATTTTAATTAATGTGTTAAATCATATTTTTAAATTTCAGCATTTCCTTTAAACCATTTTTTATATGAAATGAATGGCGACGCATCTGTAAAGATTTAAGTAGTCCAGTTAATCGAAATACAAAATTAAATTAACTGCACCCATTTTGTGGCCTTCCATACAATCATGTACTTTAGATTGGTTCTTATTGGTATGGGAACTATTTTTTTTCGAAATTGAGCAGATTGGGTTCTTATGGGGGAAACACCAGAACCATTCATTTCGAACAGTTGCTACCTCCTGGACCAAAATATCGTTTGAAAAGGAAATTGTTCATAAAACAACAGGTGTTATGAAGACATATTCGTGACCAGCGACTTTGGAAATATACGCAACTGGGTTTGGGAAAAGCCAAAATCTGTTGTGCCGTGTAATTGGTTTTTATTGAAACACTTTATAGTTTCGTTGTAGAACAACTCTAACCGAAGTGGTAATAAATTAACGTAATCTTATCTGCTAGCTTAAATGTACCACAGAATTGACATTTAAATAAATCACGCATTGGGCATTGATTAAGTTCGAAATTGTGGCGAAGTCAACTTAACCAAGCATTGATTTGTACTCGTTTATGACACGCTCTAATGACAAATTGGTTTGCAAATTTATCGGTATTTGCCGTTCGCACACACGCCTCGGCAAACGCATGCTCGCCGTCCAAGTATTTAACATCCGATACTCATTTATTATGAACGGCAAACAGTGTCTAATGCCAATATTGCGAAATGTATTCAGGGTTTATTTCAATATTTGGATTGAGTGCGGTAAATGAAGCCATATTTCCCATTTTAAACAATTTAAGCCCACCATTAATGCGTTGTTTAAAGAGGAAGTAGGTACGAAAGCATTTTACGGGGCGTATGAGTAACAATGGAATAAACTGTTATTAAATGTTACTCAAACCGGATGCGGTCAATTCATTTGTTTGGGAATCGTTCAACTGGTTCATTGTCAATATTGTTAAATTTGCTGGCAAATGAATTCACCAGAAAGGCGAATGGATTTAAATCTAGGCTGCTGCCATGTGAAGCTCGGCAATAAAATTGAATTCACATGGACTGAGCTAGTGCTCGAAACGATGCTTTTACTTTGGCCTTAGTGCACATTAAACTGCCATTAATTTGGCTTATCGCAGGCGCAGTCACTTAAGAAATTTGTCCATGATTGTAAATAACAATAGAATCAACAACTGGAGCGACAACAAGCACCTAAAATGCCACAGCCATAAATTTCAATCACAATGACTTCAGTTAATGATAAAAGTGCATAGCCGCTTGCCAGTGAAAGCCAAAAATTGTAAACGTGTTTGCTTTTTAATGCACCTTTGGTTTATTGTCGCTCCATAAATACTGTTAGGAAAGCAAACGAGACTCATGCGAGTGTCACCCGATGCCATTCTTATTGTTTTTGTGTGCTCTCGAGGAGTCCTTTGCAGCAGACGGATTGACTGTGCATTTGAAGCGGAAGAAGATTTTCTTAAGAAAACAATTTCGGCTGCTCTGCACTCTTATGAGACATGTGCGACAAATGAATGTAATCAGCAGTAAATCATCTCATGAAGGACCACACATGTGCGAGAGTGTGTGTGCTTGCATTTGCTCCCATACTGTTGATGAAGTGATAAGCCATTCGGCAAATGTCTTGAGCATTTCTTGAGCTCCACGACGTCTGTTGTTTGCTCTGTTCTTTGGAATTATGATTTGTTTAACCTGCGGCAACAATACATATTTCTTATGCCTTTACCCGACTTGAAAGCGATTTACAATAGAAAATGTTCTTGCAATGATTTTCCTTTCTTGGAAGGTGACAAAACGGTATTGTGTTTGCATAAATACAAATCAAAATGATTTGTTAACTGTTGCTGTGTAGAAAATGGCTAAACGATAACACAACAAAATATACCTCAGTTGCAAACATGTCTTAGTTGAGTTTTTACTCAGGTAGCCAACCAACCAGCCTTTGCTCACTAAACTTGCAAGAAAAAGTTCACCTTTCCAACATATGCAATTATTAGTTTTTGATTGTTTGATTAGATGTTTGTGCCCCATGTGAAAGAATATCTCAGCAAGTGGCTTTGCTTGGCGCCCAAAAAGATCTGTGAGATATCATTTATTTAACTTCCTGCTAACTTCCCGATAAAATAAAGAAAAGTTTAACTTGAACTTTGCGTTGCATTTCGTAACACTCAGACAATCAAAATAAATTAGAAATTCGATCTCTCACCCCGGAGGAATGCACACACAACTTATTGAAACTTAAGCACTAAAGTGGAAGTTATCCGAAAGAGGTTCGTTTGGGTATGTGGAAGCATCTACGAATGGCAGTGGTAACAGTAGAAGAGGACACTGAAAAGATTATCTTCCGCTCAACGGATTCAACAGTTTGGCAAAGTGTTGAACTCGGAATTCGCATGAGACCGGAAATGACAATTTTCCATAGTGTGGCAGCGGCAAACGTGCAAATCGCAAAAGCCGTCAAATAAATGCAAACTAAAAAGTTTTGTTGTTTGGCTCGGCAAAAATTTACATGAAACAGCACAACACAAGCGCCTGGTAGGATTGCACTTGCTTGCGAAATTCATAATAAGCGTAAGGTACAAAAAAAAAGACTATCCTCGAAGCGATGACAGAAGTAGAGTCGTGCACGTTTTTTGCAGTGCCAACGTTTATTTCCCGCAGTTTTGGTCGAATTCTGAGTTAATAAAAGCACCACCACATCGCCCAGTGGTACTCAACGGCTTTTGCGGTTAACAGTGCGTATTTTATACTTTATGAGCAGTTGCACTTTCACTACACTGACTATAAATTTTCAAGTTGACTCCTCTTTGCATGTAATCCAAAATGACGACTTCCACTTCTAGCAAACATTTTTGCGTGGATTAAATCAGACTTGGAAGAATGGCACTGGCTTTAACGTTTACATTTAGGCTATATCCAACCGAAGGTACACACAAAGAAAAAATAGAGGTTCATCTAACCAAAAAACGTGGTAATTAAATTGTATACCCTTTGGAAAGGGGGGGTGTGGGGTAAAGAGGAGGGGAATCTAACCAATTTAAAGTTTTAACTTTCGTATTTTTTAAGCTACAGGGCCGAAATTTTTTACTTAGGTTCGCATTTGGCAAAAAAAACTAAAAAAAAAGTGAAAAAAAGAGGGGAAAAAGGGAAGGAAAAAATTTTTTTTTTAAACTTTTTTTTTAAAAAAAAGGTAAAAAAGAGTAAAAAACAAGTAAAATTAAGGGTTTTTAGCGTCTTTAAAACCTGCTATGATATTAGGAACATAATAGCCAAAAAACCTTAATTTTAAATCGTAATTGCGGAAATTTATTTTCTACTTTTTAGTCGGTTTAAGGGTTATATTTAAAAAAACTTTTTTTACTCTTTTTTTATGGTTAATCTAACAGTAAAAAACTTTTTTTAAATATTTCCGATTTTTAACTACCAAAACTGGTTAGCTAACCGCAAAAAATGGTAACACCTAAGTTTTAACTAAAAAATTGATGAAGCTGTTATGTACTCAACTATTTTTGTTGGTGAACCAACCAAAAATATCGTAACGACCATATTACGGTTCGCAATTATGCTGACCTGGACCTTTGATATTTTTCTCGACAATTAGCGATCACCATTTTGTTTGCACTGATGGGTTGAAATTCACATATTGGCTCTCGTCGACTTCAACAGATTTTCAATTGGCAGTTAAAACATATTTTCTAGAGCTTCAGTAAATATTAAATGAGATTTTTCTATTATACCAAGCAACAAGTTTAAACAAAAATTACTTTGTTTGAGATCAACGAAGTTTGTTTCTAAAAATAAATGCTTCATTTGCGACTTCGGTGTTATCAGCCATACGGAACATAATAGTTGTTCCCATCCTTTCACCTTACAATTTAAAATTGGCCTTGTATCAACAAACTACATTTTTCTCCCCGCAGATCTTAACGTTTTCATATTTGATTTCATGTATTCTCGTGAATACAAAAAAAACTAAGTATAAAAAATGTAAAACATGTAAAACATAATTTAAAAAAGAGTCAACAGGAAATCTCTGCCTTTTTCAACAATGTTGACTTGACTCTTCGTAAGAGGGACGATAGATTAGTGGGAAGAAGGAACGGGGACAATGGCAGATCTTTCAGACAGGAGAGACAATTAGACACAAGACAAGTGTTATGCCATTTAACCTCGGCAAGCTCGATTTCTTTCTTCGCACATCCTCGGCTTCGCCTGACCACCACAGTTACTTTCAAATCACAAAGTAGAAAAGTTTTAGTGGAATTTCCAAGTCACCACAAATCCCAAAGTAAATTCGTGTATTAAAGGGAACGAATAATGGGAAAAATTAGAAAAGGGTAAAAGCACTTAGACCATGTGTCAACAGTGGGATTCGACCCCACGCCTCCGGGGTGGTAGACCTAGCTTGCTTCCACTAGACTATAGAGGCCACAAAAAAAAGTAATTTTTTCTATTTAGAATAATCACACTACTTTGCCGATGGCTTTGCCAACATTTAAGAACAACATGTCAGATACCCCAAAGTCATGTAACACCATTAAGACAGAATTCGCATTGTAAATGCAATTCATCAAGTGATGCACAGGAAGTGCTACGCTACGCTTAGAATGTGACATGTTCACAAATACTCGAACAAGAAACCCGAGAGCAAAACACACACGCATTGCGAGGAGAATGAAATATTTGCAAAGACAAATGCAGAGGAATTGCCCCAGGTCATTTCGCATAAGTTGGGTGGCGGGAGTGAATGCCACAACGGAAACTTATATAAGTAACACAGGTGGGGCCGAAGAAGAAAAAGCCATTCAGAATGCGACTGCCAGGTGCCGTATACATGCATATGTGGACTGTAATTTAAAATTGAAATTAAATGAATGCAGAAATTGCTATTGACCGAAGCACAAATTTAACTCGAGTGCGGTCAATAGGAAAGCTGCAGCTACTCGTACACATGGGTGGCATATGCGATGCATATCGCTGGACAAATCGTTTGTCATTTAAGCACGGCAACGCCACCACCACCAACAACAACAACAACAACATTAACACAGAAGAGGTGTCAATTGTAATTGGAAATTGTAATTCATGGCCACAGGAAACGGAAGTGGAAGCCTGTGCGGAGAACGGTGCGAAATCAACAAGTTTCAATCTGCAACAAAAGTGCAGCAACACGAAGAACATACGTCAGTGAATCACATGTTGCCAGCACCGGCTCTTAACGATTGCCTGCTTAGGTGGCCACACTTTTTCCTGCCTACGAGGCAGTTCTTTCAATACGGTCGGCTCACTTCGAATGGTTGTAGGCGAAATTAAATCACAATGGCCGAATTGTTTATTTGTAATTTATTGGCAGCACAGTCCGAAACAAAATAAATGAACTTTTCGGATCATTCCATGTGGAAACACAAGGCTAGCAGTCGGGTGCAAAGATAAGAATATTAGCCTATTGTTAGTTGAATACTTTACAATTGATTTATAATAAGTGGGAAGCCTAATTCAAGTCGAAAACATTCCGAAATGCCAACATCCATTGCCGTTAAATGCACCGACAGGAATTTATAAAAGTTGCCATTTTCCATTTCTGGCTAACAGTACTTACGTCAACGCAATCAAAAGACGAGCGTTAGCACCACCACCACCACCACCATCACGGCAAATGAGTATCTGCCATGGTGCGGAATGTGTCTGCAGCCACATCAAGGCATTTATTGCTTCATCTGCATAATGCATTTGTTTGTGTTCAATGTGTCAGGCGTTGACAAGGACTATGTCACATCCATTCCAGCCGTGCAGGAAATGCACAATGCCTCCGAAAAATAGGCTCTTCTTTTCAATTTTCGAAACGCCTCATGTTGGTAAGTTTGGGATCCGAAATTGCTTAGCTGCCAAGTAGCCGAGAAACGGGCACTCCTCTGCTCCGGCTGCTGTCCGGCCAACTCGTTTACGACTAAAATTCTTTGTAAATATTTAGACGACGTCTCTGAACAGTGGGAAAGTAGGTTCCCACACAAGCGTGATTAATTACAACTCCACACACATACACCCAGCACACACAGAGGCACATACGCAATTCTTCTCGTTGGTCTCACAAGTGTAAATGTTGTCTTTACCGCCTATCGTTCAACGTTTCTAGCCAATTTAGGCCGCAATCTTATATGTGAGGAAAACAAACAGTTCAACTGTTGCTTTGCCAACATTCATTTGCCGTAAAGGACACATGCACTTTTTCCCATTTCTTCTTCTTGTTGTTGCTAAGAGTGCAAATGACGTTAAGTGGAATTGTTGTAGCACTCCATTGAAATGCTAATTTGAAATTAATAATTTGTTGGAGGCTTTTTAAAAAATGACATTAATTGTGGCCACGTAAATATATTTTTCAAAACTTTATTTCCCAATTGTGTAACATAGCTTTTTACTACAGTCAGATTGGCGCACTTTATGGCTACGCTTCGTATAGCAACAAACTAATCTGATCCAATCTCATCAACAATTCTATTCCCTTTAATTACAAAATATTACAAAACACCAAATCGCGATTTTTATCCACAAACACATACAATACATGCCATCTGAGGCGACAACTCATGGCGCACAGTGTCCTTCATGTACCAAAAAAAATGAAAAAAAAAAGCAAAAATTAAATTAAAGAAAGTCAAGTGCTAAAAATGTGGCCTTATTTGGAGAATAGTATGAAAAATTGTATAGTATCTTTTGAAGTTATAAAAATTGGTCGATTTTAACCAAAAACAATTCTTATCTTTTAAGGTCCCCACACACCAACACTGCGGCGTGACCCAAATGCAACGCCGGAAATTTGTTAAATATCACTGTTACCAGCAAAAAAAAATAAAATCAGAAAAGCTCAAAGTGATAGTGCGTTCTTTTTACAAAATGTACAAATTATATAAATGAATTTTTCACCGCCAACAAATACTATACCAAAATAATGTGATAAATCCATTAAGAATAATATTTGTTGTGTGGTGGCTACACTAATCGCAAAAAAATTAGAAACAGCTGATCAAAAAACAAAAAACTCTCTCAAAAAAAATTATAAAATTCACTACCGGCTGATGCTAAACCAAGTGCCTTCCATGACCATCAAAACATTGATCATACAGGATTCAGGACGAGATAGCGGAACGGAACTGGACACTGGAATTTGAATTGAAAGGGAAATGGAAACGTTACAAGGATGTCAAGGAATCGACCAACTTTGATACTGTCTACTACGATCATAAAGTCTATTCAATCGCAACGGTTCTATGATCTCTGATTCGGATGTGTGCTCAATTCGTGCGGACATTTCAATCAGTCAGATGCGAGCTGGATTTACATCGTGTGGCTGTAAAGGGTATAGTCCAGGATAATGATAGGTTCTCGCCCGTAACCGCGGCCTTTTACTCCCCGAGATCAATTTAAGTCGCACGTTTTCAAGCAAGGAAATCAATGTGTTTTGGTTTCTTTTCTACTCATAATAAAAAGCAAATAAATAAAGAAAGGTACCGTATTTTCTTTTAAAAGTAATCTGGACTACAGCACTTAGTGCCAGTGCGTCCTTGGAATTTTTTAAGGTTAATCATGCTTTGCTTTTAAACCCTGATTTAAAACTCTTAATCGGCATATGAATTGTTGTTCAGTCAGTCGAATTTACTTCCCTCGGTACATTCAAAATTGCCGAAATGTCCATAAATGTATATTTGTGTTATGTTTGAGGGGGGGGGCTATGTTTACCCCCTAAACAAACAAATACTTTTCTCAAATAAACAAAAAGTCAGCTTAAGTCTTAGTAAATCACAGTAAACGTCTGCCAAAAATATTTAAAAATTATGTATTGTGTGCGACTTTATGCTGAAAAGGGTGCACTGTGTGGCGTATGTGGAATGCGAATTATTCAGAATGTGTTGTGAACTGCAATTTGCATGCAAACAGTGTTAGAGCATTTGAATTTTGTTTGGTTTCTATAAAATTTTTGTTCTTTTTAGTGTTAATTTCCAATGCGAGCCGACTTGTTGTTTTGTCTGTCCGAAAGAGAAATTTAGAGAATTTGTTTCGTAAGCGGGATGTAGGAAGAGTGAAAAGGGAAACAACTTAACCATTTTATACAAGAAATTTGGCATGAAATGGGGCAAACATTTCAAGTTCATTTGTGTCCATTTCGCTATGGTAATGCATCGCCACTGAGCAATTTCTAAACACATTGCTTAACAATTACTTGGTTCCGGTAGGGCACACCACCACCCACCTCGCGAATGCTTTTGACTTTTGATCGGAATTTAATTTCTGTATTTAAACTCGTAACGTTTATATTTAACGGTCAATTTCTCAAATGAATTAGTGTAATTCGAAGCAATTGTCTCGACACGCAAAAAATGTTTACCGCAAATGGCAAACCGAATATAAAAACTGATTGCACTGTTTTGTACAATTACAACCATGCAATTTGACTGCGCTTCCGGACCGACGCCATTGTTGTTACTTGATTCATGGGCCTGTAATAAACATTTGATAAAAATGAAAACAATTTGGCGCTGCGAACGCTCTTTTTTCTGTTCCTTTTTTTCGGTTGGAGCATTTATTTCGGCTTCCATTGAAACAATATTTTTGCGCAAACAACTACATATTTGTGCATACATGCATGTGTGTTTATTTCCTTTAATTTGCCGCTTTTATGTCGGCATTGGGAATAATATTACGAACAATTCACGCATTTTATGTGCCGGACGGCAAAGTGTACTTTTTGTGAGTTGTTTGTGGACCGACCAAGTTTTATATTTTCGTATGTGTGAGAATTTGTTAGCATGATAACATTTTGACGAGTGATTATTAGAAACAAAATTATTCAAACTGATCAGATATGTAGTGCAGGGAAATTAGCAATTGGCTTTGTATTGGAAGCAGTTTTTTTTTCTATCCTAAACTATTTGCCTATCTTCGGCACTGCCGAAGCTAAAATGCCCTCACACAATATGTCCTCGGACAAAAAAAAAATGTAGTTTCAGGAACCCTTTTAGAATCATTTATAGGTGGTGTTGAAACCGCGGACCATATCCAAAACTCGTTTCTAGCCATTTCCAATCAAATACAACAATACAAAATGTTTTTTTTACGTTTTGTATGGGATTTTGTCCCATTTGGCAGATTCTCGAACTCGATCTCAGTTTAAAGTCGATGCCATATACACTCCTCGCCACTTGATTAAGGCCAGAAGTTTAAAAACAGCTTGGATACACGCCTCCTTATGGGCGTTACCAACGTACAAAAATCCACACTTAGTGCGATGTGGAATGACTATTGCTCCCACCATTCTAAAAAGTTCTAAGTCCAACTGACTTTGAGATCGAGATTTTATTGCTTCTGCTTTTCAGTCCATGCAAAGTATCTAGTATTTTTCTGTATGTACTAATTAATACTAACAATTCAAATAATCGTTCGATACGACCACAAACTTTTCTCCAATTTTAGCGGCAGTATGAAGAGCCATTGCTCGGTTGGCAATCAGATGAAGAGGAATGCCAGCAGGCTGATGAAAGCAATTATTTAGTGTTTTAATAGTACAATGGAACCGTTATACGAAACACCAATCTTTAGGAAAATGTATTTGAGAATTTTGGATGCCAATACCTCCGTCTAATTGAGCTGTAGCTTATTTATAGCGTTGGTTATTTAATCAATTATGGTTATTTGTTATGACAGTTTTTACTATTTATGCAGAACTCTCACGCATGTTTGCAGAAGATAAAAAAGCAGGTGTCGTTCTTGGTTGCTTTCAATTTCCTTTGTAAATTCTATTTTGGGCGTCAAATGTACAGAAGAGTTGACTTGCATCGATTTCATGCCGCTCTAGGAAACTCGATGGAACAAGTATGCATTTAAGCATCCCCGAATAGTTACACTCAATTATAGTTCGGTATTAAGACAGTGGTTGCGTCTTAACTGTAATTCTTATATCTTCATATCAAATGTCTCGTCTACACTGAGAAAAAAATGATAACGTATGAAACGTTATCAATTTCAAGCCAAAACTGCATGTTCGGATTTTGTCCACTAAGCGTTTCCAATTTTATGTAGCTACCCGTTGATGAATTGAACCGATCCAATTACATTTTAAGAGACTAAAATGTTTATGTTTCACGACTGAATATTCGGTTTTGCGATTGAAATGTTTATGACCTGATACCGATTCCCGTTTCAAAATTAACCATGCAGTTTTAATTTTTTTTCACAGTGTAGTTTCAATAAAAAATACAAATTTTTTCGCAGAATATACTGCAAAAAACCGAATAACCTATAACTTTCAGAGCGACTTGAATTGGTTTCCTAAATTGTCTGAAAATATTTCGTATTTTTGGAAACGGAGTTGCATTTTTAAAGCTGCACTCAACGAAGAAGTCAGCACGATTGCGACCATTTATCCTATCTCCAGTTTGATTTGTTTTAGAATTAGCCTTATTTGGTTTTGCTTAAAGAATATGAGCACAGATAGTATTGCAATCACGCAAGCTTACCAAATTAAGTAAATACTTCAAATGAAGGTGGGCTCGCTCGGTTTATTTGTATTTGATATCGTACTTGCCGATATTGCAACAGGAAATGCTTAACAAACTGAAGTAATGGCGGCGTGAGTAGCATTGCGAAATCGGGGCAAACATGGCCAACGGATGCGGTTAGCAAGAATCAGCTCCGGTCGTTGTCTCTGAGGCCGTGTGTGCCGCCACTGCGAGAGCTCGCTGTCGCAATTCGAGGAGAGTACATCGCGTGCAAAGTCCTCATTAAAGTGTTTACTAAGAAAGAATACCGAACTGGAACACGCTTCGGTACACATACAGCAAATGCGACACGCGCCGCTAAGTACAGTGTCCAGCAGGACCTCAGATTCGAAGGAAGATTTGAGGAAGGTCAATTCAATTCAACTTCCACGTAACTTATCTCATTTCTTGACGAAGCCTCTTGACAAAGCGTGAAGTCTCCAAAGTGCGAGCAAAGCGTTTCATTTAATTTGCAAGTATTCACGCGATTCCGTCATCACGCTCGCTTATTAAATTTCATAGTTTAACCAGTTTTAAAGCCATTCTTTTTGGCGGCTACACTTCCTCGGTAGGCTAATCCGCCACCATCTCATAAACACCAACTCGATTTCCTGACGTGTGTGCGATTTTCTTTTTCTTTTTCTTACTGTTGCATTCTCTTTTTGGCGCTGTGGCAGTGCATTCAAATTTGTTTCGTAACGGAAACGGAAGTGCACGAATGCAGTGGTTATGGCAGTTTACCCCTGCACACAGCCACGGGTAGGCGTTGTACATGTATGCTCGGGTATTTCCTTTTGCTATGTAATCTGAGCTGCATTGTGCATGTTTACATATAATTGTTCTGCCCTCCGAAAAGCATTGTAATTTCAGTTCCCGCCAATTTTCGTTGTTCGCCTCTCGAATATTGTATGCGCCACAGTCATAACTTGTGGGATTTTCATGTTACTCGCGGATTTTTCTTGCATAAATTCGCCATGGCACATTTTAACGATTCCAATAAGGCTGTTAATCGCAAGGACCGCCAAAAGTCCTTTTTTATTTTCATGTCATGCACGATACTGTGGCGGAGGAGGGTCTTTTGTCAAGAAGAAATCTTAATTTGATTACAGCAACAAATTTGTCGCCGCTACATTTCGTGGCTAATGCATGTTGAGTTGCTGTGAAGTAAGTTGTTAATTCGGAACAGTGCTCTTTACAACATGCCAACCGAATAATGGCAAAAAACTAAGCGGATTTACAATTTTCTGTTGTTGCAAAGCATTAAAAAACCGAAACAAATTTTGTTTTCGGTTTTAGAAAATATGCAAACATTTCGTATTCAACGTTCTGATTGGTATTTCCTTTAAGTCTGTACGGGAACAAAGGACTTTAATGTTGGATTGACGTTTTATTATATTTGCTGGCAGTGTTCCAAATAAAAATGCTAGTCTACCGCTTGGTATTTGGTTTTTTTGGGCTTTTTATTTTATTTCTATTGTTGCGCCTTCCCAACTTTCTGTTGATATAACTGATTTAGTTTAAACTCGCAATTGAGTATTTTGGGGTTGTGGGCAGTTGGTGTACTGGGGCTGAATAAAAGCAGGGTGTCGAACGAAACAGAAACATGGCTGGATCGATATGAAGCCGATACTGATGGTAGGAAAATAGGAAACCGAGTGAGACCGATTTTCGGCCGCGCAACCAATGTGGCAGAACATTTGAGCGTTGGGTGCTAGTCAGAAAAACAAGTTTTGAGAAAATCGTGTTTAAAGTTTTTGCCATGTAACAGAAATTAAAATTATAGTCTGAACAAAAAACAACTGAATAAGTTCCAGTCGATCAAAGCCGACTTATAGATACCCTACACCTACTGCTGAAAAAATGGAAATCCCGATGGGAATTAGTGAACGGCTTTGATATAAATCAAATACATTTGAATTTTGTATGGAGTCCAATTTATTCAAGATGTGTTACGGTGGGCGATCCTTTGGTGGTTGAAGTCAGAAGAAAGCTTGAAAATATCAACCCATCTCTATTGAAATGAAGAAACAAATTTTTCTCTGAAAAAAACAAACATTTTTTGACACAATAAGAAGTGAAGTGTGGACATTTTTCACAAAAAATACGGTAAATACGCGCAATGCTAAATTCAGGGGGATTTTTATCACAAAACTTTCTTTTGCAAAGTGGCTTGTTATTGACCAGCGCAACTTTTTGCATCCTTAATCTATTTTTGGCCGCTCCTAAACGACTTGAAATATTTTTAATTCGGTGTCAAACAATTTTTCCAATTTTTCTATTCCATTGGCCCATAACGTATACATTTGTTGGAAATTTAGATCCCGAAAGATTTTTTAAAGCACCAACCTTCTTTAGATTTAAAGTTTCCTAATGGTTAGAAATGACCAACATAGGGTATACAATTTTGAATTAGACGATCACAACGTCACGGAAAAATATGTATATACACAGCTGTGGTGGCTCAAAGCCACATGTTATATATAGTATTGATATTGGTATCAATATCAAGGTCTATTTATCTCTTTTCGAACGAGTCTTTTAATCCGTTATGTGTCTATCAAGAAAATCATATTTCAAAATTTACTTACTTTTCAAACTTTTTTCCTTGGGTTTAAAAAAAAAATTTTTTTATGCGAAAAATTTCTGTGGTCAAAAATAAACTACTTTGTAAAAGAATGTTTTGTGATAAAAATGTTCCAGAATTTTGATAATTTTTCCAAACATTGGTCCATGGTCGATTTTTCGACCATCAAATTTTCTTTACAAATACTCTTTCGTATTTTTAAAATTGACTGATTTTTGGACGTAAAATTATAGTTCGATCATTTTTCAATAATATTTATTACATTTCAGAACTTTACGAATTTTTTTTGATTTTTTCCAAATTGTTCAAAAAGTGTCCAAAAAAGGTGTATTTGTTCAAATGCCCTGGCCACAATTTAAAGTCTCCCATATCGTACTGATTAGTTTTTTTTCTTTGTCAAAGAACCAAAGCATCATTACAAAAAAACAGATTAGAAATCGGCCCATTAGTTTCGTCACTAGAATTTTTTAAATTTTACGTCGACCAGTCGACAGCTTTTGCCAAAAACGGTTTAAAAAATATGTATAACCCCAGGAAAAAAATTCGAAAAGTCTTTTTTAACCATGATATTCTCGAAGTGTAATTAACGGATTAAGGTGTCCTGGTAACCATTCAAAAGGTCTTGATTAATAATTGTAAGGGATCAACTAAGATTTACAATAAAAAAAAATTGTATGTAACAAAAATATATACCCTAATTTAAATAAATAAATGTTTTTTTTTTAAATGACTTGGCTCCAAAATGTAGGTAAATTTTTGGAAAAATCATTATAATTAAATTAATAATTATAGTTTAAATATATTATATTTGAGAAGATTTTAGACTTATAATTTTCCCTCAGTCGGAATTAATTACCGTTTTAAAAAGTTAAAGAAAAAATGTCGATGTTTAGCAAAACCGGTGTTTTTGTCCGGTTTTTTTCAAGAGTGCCCATCCCTACCGCGACTGTACTTGGTGCACCATAGTACGAAAATCATTTCAGTGCAATTCCTAGTGTTCAATGATTTGTTCTAATACTGAAGTAATAATAAGAGTAAGGTATAAAAGGTACTTAAGTAATTATAATAGCAGTAAATATAATACATCAAGAACAGTAATTAATAGTGTAAATATTTCGAATTTAATTGGTTACAAGCTTGTTCCGATGACAAAAGCTTTAATTTTTGTTACCTAACAATGACGTTGTTACCTGCTTGTTACCTCCTGATTAGCAGGTAAAGACTTTTTCAACTATTGTCACATTTTTTTGTGACACATTTACGATTTTGATTCTTTGGAATAAAGGCTTTGCTCCAATTTATTGATGAAATTACTGGATACTTGTATACGTGGTCACAATAATCGATTTTGATAGTTTTGCAAATTATTTAATTTGTTGCACTTTTTCCCAGATCCCTTCAATTGCAATCAATTGCAAACTTATCCTATTGGAAATTCCTTTGTGGTTAATTAGGATTTGGGAATTATAGTAATTATTGAGGAATATCAAGTCGTTGTATATTTAACAGTAAACACAAACAGAGCTTTGCTTGTTTGATTACGATTACTGTAATCGTAATGAACAGATTTGATAACGTTTCCATGACGCTCAAAACGTGTTACAAATGGATTGACGTTGAGAAAATCTGTGAAAACTTGTACGATCTTCTTGAATCTTTCCGAATATACCTTTTAGACGTAGTACCCTCACATAGGTACACATTGTAATACATTAAAACCTTTTAGTAAAAGTAATCAAAAATGTTTGAATTTCTTTGATTATAAAAATGTTTTGATTGCGATTACAAGAAATTAATTGTGCACATCCCTGGTTCTGAATAACACTGTGCGACAAGGCATCAAATTATGGTTTTCTGACAAATTATGTTATAGAGGGACCAAAAAAAATACACACGTAACGGGGTTTTTCCACGGCACATCAACATATATAGAATGTAAACAAATTATTTAGTTGTTATGATATTATATGTGAAGCAGAATATTTAGAATTTGTTAGTTTTATATTTTAGACCATTTCTAGAAAATATTTTTAATTCTGAACTTTTATGATACTTCAGAGCAAGGATCAAAATGGCCCTCCAAAGTTTCAAAGGCTTTGCCTCGTACAATTTCAGTAGCGGGTGTCTAAAAAACGATCCAAAAATAAAAAAGAAATACTGTGCTTTTTAGACCAAAATATGCAAAAATTTAACTACTTATTAAAATTTTTCAGACATTATATAGCAAAACCCCATCACTTTGTAAAATAATGCGATTTGGAGCAAAATTAAAAATGGAACTTTTCGACAAAAGCTGCCACCTTTGAGCTGCCACCTTTGAAATTGCGACGTGATGTGGCAAAACCCCGTGACAAGTGCATTTGCCAAAACCCCATTATTTTGGGAAAAATATTTATTTTTGTCGCATAGTGTAATGTATTCCTGATACAAGTATGTGGCATTGAATTGATATCTATTTGTAATTTTCTATGAACTACTACTTAACACACATGCAGTTCAGTTACTTGACACACATACTATTCAAGTGCTTAGTTTTTCAGATTTTTAGTTGTGGGTACTCGGTTATACCGGTGTACTAATAATACGTATTTGTAGTTCTAATGCGATGAATAGCTTTCTTAGCAAAGCTTTGATTCGATCGATGTGTAGTTGTGTGTTGTTCCGCTATTGTCCATGCATACCATTGTCACAAAGTCTCATCCGCTATGCGAAATCACTAGGTCGAGTACGCGAGTAATCGGTACCCGGTAATGCTATGTCGTGGTTACATTTATTCGCTAACATGTTAACACTACTTTGTATAAGGAATTGTTAAAGCTCACTTACCCAAGGCGCCAGAGTTCATGATTGGTCAATGTTGATTGAGGAAGTACATATTTTATAATATAAAATGTGATGGATTTTACAAAAATGTTAAATTGTGTTTTTGTTTTTATTTCAGAAAATTTAAATTTAAATTTACGTTAAATTTTAGATTGTTTAAAAATGCATGATTTGATAGAAACGCTTACGTATGTATTGAGTTAGTAAAATTGTAGCAAATTTTGGTTGGTATTGAATATTATGGCAATAAGGATGTTGAAAAAGTACAAATCGTTAAACTACTTAGTGGTTGGTTACTTTGGTATCTGGTTATTTGATTAAATTGCTTCCTAGTAATGCAATACTTTTTAGCGCTATTAAGGTGTTGATTGGTGGTGCTGTCGTTGATGTAGCTGCAGCTTGCGTGCACTGCCGAAATGCCGCTGTTGGCTCCTTTTAGTGTTGATTGCAGTCGACAGCTGATGCGACGATACATTTTATAGTGTTTGGGATGGATGTGATAAATTGCGGAAGCGTCTGCTTGAGACGACTCCATATCTGTATTTCTTATAAACGACAAAGTCCTACACTGTTTGATTTCCGACCGAACTGAATTCAATCTAAGCTTACGTTTTCTTTGTACTTTTGGTTAAAATTGCATTTTACAAAGTGCTCATTACTTTTGGAATAAGAATTTTTTGTTTTGTAATAAAAAAGAACGTTAGAACTTCAAATGAACAATTTTGGTATGTTTTCTTAAGTTAGTACAATATACGGGAGCTTCCAGTACACTACGAGTAAATACACTTTGAAATACGAATCACTACTACTGTGTGGGTACTTAAACGCTATTTCGAATATGGTAAATAGTATATGTGTGTGTATGTGGCTACGGTAATATGTACGTAATAGTTATTGCTGTATGTATTTAGTGGGTATTGTAGTATTAGTATAAATATAAATATGAACGTATACGCCTATTGTACGATAAGAACTATTATTGTTTGGAAATTGTAGTAAGCGTCATTATTCGATTTAAATATCAGCTAATTTAGAATATTTTAAGATTGGTTTTGTTGTAGGTAAAATTTTTAATTGAAAAAATCTACTCTAATTAATCTATTTAATTCCTGTATGTAAATAAGCCACCACCTTAAACATATGCATGTCCTATAATATTATTTTAGTATACGTTATGTTTCACTACACATTTGGGTTAGAATATTGGCTTCGTTGGATTATATTAATTCATAATCT
The DNA here is from genome assembly GCA_951394025.1 of Heteromyza rotundicornis. NCBI lineage: Eukaryota > Metazoa > Arthropoda > Insecta > Diptera > Heleomyzidae > Heteromyza > Heteromyza rotundicornis. Next base: position 47,148,973 of record OX596012.1, read on the forward strand.
TAACTTAAATCAAGGGTTCCATATATTAGTTTGACCTAGATTACTTTACTTAGCTAAAAAACTTGGTCAAGTTTTACTTTAATCCTAACCGCGCTCTCACATGGAAAAAGTCGATATGTTCGTAAAAGGATATGAGGGGCCCAGAAAGACTGCGGAACCAGTTCGCCAGTATCACGTCAGGCTTTTTAGGTTCATCCATGCAAGGAGTCTAATGAACTCCTTTGAAAACACAAATACATTTGAAGGCATAGAATTAAATTAAAATTAAGTACCTCAAAAACTATTTTAAATACATTTCTATTATTTCAATGCATACTTCAGCTATTATTTTCAGAGGAATTTTGTTAAAAACGTTAAAAGTAAAAACGGTGAAGACATTTATGACATTCTCTCGCGCAGTTACATTTACAAAAAAGAATGTTTTCAATTAGGAAGAGTGTCCTTCTTCATTTTTTGACGTGATACAAACAAACTGCCTCTACAGGAATTCGTAGTCTCGGCCTTAGTTCCACGCACACCTAGAACTTAGCAAATGTGAACCAAAATTGTTTTTATTGGATTTTCCAGTTCTTTTCTTTACTAAAGCTATATTACAGCACTGATGAAATGTTTATGTAAATGTACAATGAAATCACTGTTCGACAATTACAAAAATGCTGGCATGATGAGAGTATATTAAAGGTAAGTCGGGAACTTTTATCATTGACCCGAGCTCTTTTTTTGTTCGCTTGGGAACCATAACCACAAAAAGACAACAACAAAAATTAGATACGAATAAAATGTTTAAAAAAAAATTATTTTCCAAAATTTTTTTAATAAAATTTGGTTGCTTCCTTTTAAATGTTTTTTTTTTTGTAATTTTAATTGTTTTGGATTTGCCAACTTTTATATTTTTTTTAGAGATTGATCCGTCGGATCCCTGGCTAGCGCCTCCTATTTACTTTTAGCACAATAACCTCATCCCAGAATCGGCTTGGCTGTCAAACAGTGTTTCATGCTAATGTCACTGCTCAAAAGGAATTGGTCCAACCCCAAAAGTGTACAATTGAGAGTTAATAATGGTTTCCTGTTAGAATGTTACGAATGCGAATAACAAACGTTTCGTTAAAAATTTTTCATAATCTCTAAATTTAAATTTTCTTGGTTGAACCACTTTACCATTCAGTGTCTAATATGTGTATTCCTTAAGTACGATTCGCACGTAAACTATGTTACTATTATTATTGATATGAACTATTTGAACACTATTACTATCAAATATTTTAGTTACTAGAATTCTCTCGCTCTCTCTCTGCTTAAAAGTCTAAGTCTACGTGTATCTTATCTGTTACGATATCAGTGTGCTCTGCAATAGTTTTTGATTTCATATTGGTGTATAATGGAGTTTAAAACTACTGATAAATAGTACCTAATAAATTACTTGCAATACATACTAGTACAACCATGCAACATCGTTGTTGCGCAACTACTTTATTTGGCGTTTGTCTTACAACTCTTACAATAGCGTAGTAACCATACGAGTAGGTATGCTTCGATGCTTACTTACAAACTAGCTTAAGCTCTATTCTATGTTTCTATTTAAATTTGAGTGGGGAATAAAGTCCATTATTTGCGCCTTGGCCTAAAACCAACCAAAATTCTTACATGATGTACATACACGCGCATCTGATCGATGCAAACGCTGTGCAAATATTTGCGTTCTTAAGCTAACCAACAATTGGTGAATGTAGTTGAAATATGACTTGAGTATACATACGTATTTCTTTAAACTAAGTGTTTTCAACATGATGTGATTCATTGAATTGCCATTAATTACTTCATGCATTATTGTTGTTGTGGTTCGCCTTTTTCCAATGTTATTAACCAACAAAGTAAGACTGTCTCTTTGGGAAAAGGAAACTACTTCAATTAATGTTAAGAATTTACTAAATTTCAAATGTGCTCTGTTGAGCAGAACTACAAATGCGATTTCGAAATGTTGATTGGAGAACTTTTGTTGATTGAAGATATGCTTTGGTATACACTTTTTGTTTGGATTTGGTTGATCTGAGTGGGTACAACCATATTTGGCGGCCTCTTCTTACTAGGCCCCACGGCGTGTTGGCGTCGCTTGGCCAAACCTTACCTAGGCGGTGATCGTAGCGGTGGCGGAAGCGGCTGTGGTGTCAGCGGACGATCGCTGCGCCTATTTGCTGTTTGCAAATCGAGGGCGAAGGCGCCGGTTGGACTGTCGCGCGGCCGCAGTGTTGTGGGGGGGCCGTGAATGTGGGCGTACGGATTCATGATGGGATATCTGCAAAGAAAGAGCAATACATTTTTTTCGTAAGTAAATGGTTTTGGTATTTAGAAGGTATAACATAAAACGAGTACACGTTACAGAACCACAACAATCCACACTGAATCGAGCAAATTGAAATTATGGAAAACCCTGCAAACCGATTGGTCGATCAGCGTGTGTCTGGTGCGAACAGTGAATCGGTGAAATGATTGATATGGAATTTACATATCATGCGGCGCTTGGTGCGAAGCTCCTTTTGTGTACCATCAAGGGAAAACATAACAAATTGTTCATTTCACAAGCAATTTGCAATGCTAACGAGTTGAGTATTGTGATGACATTGATTGTTTTTAATGTTGCTATACTTTAACAGGTACTTGTTTTTGCATGCATACTCATGTAACGCAAAAGGCCATCATTGTGTGTCCATCTCCCATTTGTCAAGTAGCACCTCCCTATTAAGTCCTCGCTTTAAGTCCTTCAATATTTGTCATATTTTCCCGTCAAATCCACTTTTGCTAAAATCAAATCTCACCACCCATTCCACTCCACTCCACACCACTCCACTCAATCATATTCCAACTGTAAAATAGACTGAATCTATGCAAGTATACACTCCATCATTGCATCATCGTCGGAATAGTTAACATTCGCTTGGAGCAATTGAAATGGAGCATAAATTGTATAATAAATAAAATATATTGCATAAACTATTCACATAAATTGCCTTTACTCAATGGATTTTCATTCGCCCGTTTAGTAGACTTTTCAGATTTCCAAGCGTTTGCCAAACTTTGCGGCTGATTTTTTGCGGTTGGAAAACAAACGCATTCCCAAAATTCTAAAACACATGATATCCTGCCAACCCAAATGCATTTTTCATGGATTCCATTTGATTTACTAAGCGCATTTTATTTGACCTGTTGGCCTTCGTTCGTTCTGGAAGAGCGAAAATTCTAGAATTGCACGCGACTTTGCAATATATTTTTATCGTCCGTCAATTTCGATAAGAATAATCTCTGGCAAAATATCTGGTGAGCTTAAATTGGTGAAATAAATTGGTTTGCTCAAATATATGAAATGTTTTCATCTAAAAATGTGAAGGTGTAAACATGTTGACTCCATAAAAATTCACGGCAAAATGAGAAAAAAATACAGGAAAACATCTGAATTTCGGAAAGGGGGCTCTAATGCTGTAATATCGACGTTATCGGGAGAACCAATAGTTTTCATTTCCTTCTTGTAATTTTTCTCATTCTGAAACGTTTTTTATTATTTTTTGTTTACACTGCATAGAAGGTTAGTTTAAGGTGGCTTTCTTCCCTTCCCTTATACCCCAAACCAATTGGAATTCAAGATGAACCGATGAAGGCCTGTTATCCTAGCCGTAGAGAGATCGCAGAGACTGTCCAGGAAGAATGACCCCCAGCAGCGCCCTCCTTGCTCGAGTAGAGGAGATGCATCACAGTCTCCTCCTCGTCGTTGGCGAAGACTCCAAGCCTTACCGCATGGCGTCCTATTTAACAGTGACCAGTGAGGACACCTACCACCTTCGAGGTGCTGGTCGTTGGCTGTGCGATGAGTCTCTTTGAACACTTCTGATCCAGCAACGGTCAGATCTGCCTTGTTGTGTCACAAGTGGTTCCAGAAGACCATCTGTTGTTAGTCTTGGCGATAGAATAAAGACGAAGCATTAGCTTGCACGTGCTGAGCGGGATACCCTGCCTTGCGAGCTCATCAGCATTGTAGTTCCCTGGAATGTCTCTATGCCCCGACACCCAGACGATTTGATTGCGGCCCGTCTGTATGTGAACATCGTGATATCCAGAGCAGATGGTGCACTCCATCGTGACATGATGGGGATTTTTTGGACCCCGGGAACGGGATTCAATGTTTCTTCACGTATTTTCTTTTGGGCTAAATGTCAATATTTCTCCTGAAAATTTCACAGTTTGGTCTTCTCCCTTCTCACTCGGTGAGTGCAATTGTTCACCACTCTATTAAATAAATTTTCGTTATGCACAAAATTAAACTTGTAAAGTGACAAATTTCACATCCACATATACAAACGAACTTAAAATCTGAGTGGTATTTACATAAACTGTCACTGCAAATACCAGCCGGTGTGTGTTTTAAAATAATAATAACTTTTGTCCCGGCAAAAAGTCAAAATTGAAAAATTTCCAACGGACTTTGCAAAAAAAAATTGTGTAATGAAAAAACGTAATAAATTTCATTTCCATTCTCATTTTCGCCCAACACAAAATTTTTGTAAAAATGTAAATTACTTGCGCGAAAGTTAACTAGTGAAGTACGTGTGGGTGGGTGAGTGAGTGAAAGGCAGGCAATACAATATGAGAGTGTTTATTTCCGGGTCTGTGAGTTCTGGTATATGGTGCATCATCATAAATTTATCGCACTTGTGACATATGTACGCGAAAGTTAAAGGCAAAACGGAAAAGTTGCACTCATTTATTTCCCGCCCAACCCAAGCCAACCGAACTCCAAAAACAAAAACAACATAGCCGAAATGAAAAAAAAACATAGACAAAATTATAAGTTACTTAAGCCGAATCAAATGACGCAGCGGAAGCGGATTTTTAAATTAAAATTAACATAATCAGTGCATATGGCGCTGGCTTACTTGAGGAAAGCAGTAAGTTCGTTTAAACGCGTCGATTTGCAAGATAAGAATTTTCACTGCATTTGGATGGAACGCAATTGCGACTCAGACTTCAGCGCCGAACATTGTGAAGAACTTTCGCTATAAAAATTTGAAGTTATGAGGTTGATTGGACAGAAAATGGAAAAACTTCTGATAACTACGACATAGAACAAACAGAGACTGGTTTGAAATTGACGTTGGGGATTTTTGGCGCCAAAGTCGCCACTGTACGTTCGTTGCGTATGTACATATTTTGGCAACTTCGAATCGCAGAAGCTCGTTGTGTGTTCACCTAACCAGCGACATGTGATTCCAGATCCACCATGATAATAGTAGAATAATTTTTCCGAAATTTCGTCTTCCACAATAGCCACTGTCGCAACGCATCGTTTGAGTGACGCCAGTATTAACTTTGATAATTTCCAAGTAATAATTTGCTTGCAAAACTGGAAAATTTTCATGTCACTTTTAAAAATGGAAATGTAAAAAGGGTTTTTTTACATCAACCAGAGAACAGTAAATTAGAGCGAATGCAAATAGTGGCAGGCAGTTCAGCTTAAAAAAAACCAACAACCAAAATTACAAAAATTACAAAATAAAGTAATTCAAAAATGCTTAAAAGCACCGCGCCACTGCTTTGTTTGTATTTGCACGATGTACAATGTGCACTGCACATGGGCACAAATGCAAATGCAAGCGATTGCCAGCACTGCCAGACAGACTTTCGATCCACTGGAGCTTTTGTTGAAATGTCAAGGAGAATGGAGTTTGCCTTAAATGTTTGTTTTTGGATAGCCTTAAATTTCAATTAGGAACCCTGTCGGAATTGTCAAGTCAATTGAAGCACAGAGTGTAGTCCTAAGACTACTTTTTTTGTAACTAGTAGGACAAATTTAAAAATTAATGGGTTTTAGACTGGTGCAATTGGAATGTAAATTCAGACCAATTGTCTGAATTGTGGTCCAATTGGAATTTAAAATTGGGCCAGTCTCAATTGATTGGAAATATAACTATTTTAAAATAGGTCCAAATATGGACTGATTGAGGTCAATTTTTATTTCGTTTTCACTATCCCAATTCTTACCCACTCTTTGTCAAATTTTTCGTCATTAACTCAATACTGTAAATAGGCAATAATATGAAAAGATAAATTGTGCAAGTAACCATGTGGAATAAGTATAATTGTGTATTTCTGCTTCGTCATGCGAAGCAGACGTCACACTATGGTAGAATACAATTCTAGGTGGACAAAATACAAAAAATTTTACCCTAGACTTTTTTTGAGTATAAGGCTTTGTTCCAAATTCTCCAATGAAAATGTTGTTGTATTAAAATGACCCATGGGTTCCATGGTTTCAAGTAGGGAAGACAGTAAGTCGAAATTTCAAAAATGGAATAAAAAATACGTGTTTTCTGTTTATTTTTTTTGCATATTTAAACGCTAATTTTAATAGTTTCTTTTGGGAAAAACCGTAAATAATGAAGTGTATACATTAGTATAGCACGTGCAATGCGGTCCTTTAATAACAACAATGGATGGTAATACCATATTAATGAAAGTATAATTAAGTTGTCACATTTTAGACCGGGAAAAAAATTGACCAAGACTGTCCAAGCTGCAAACCTCAGAATTCGTTCTTCGGTTCATTAACAACAACATATCAAAAAATGAGGGTTAACTTTTTTTGAGAAATCACGGTTTTGTAAAATAACTCAGGGAATTAGAAAATTATAACAACAGATAAATAATACATTTTTGTGTGTTAAATGGAGCTGAAAGACTATTTCCGATGTACTTTGTCACGCTGAATCCGAATGCGACGAGGATCCGTGGCTGGATCCGAAACAGCTGTACACTCTGGCAGACTGAGTTTTTGCTTAGTTGTTGTACTCCCTTTTCCAAAATTAATTTTTTTGAAAATAATTGATACATAGAATATATTCGGATATTTATGAAATTTTTCCAGCAACCTCCATTCCGCGGTAACCGCGAAAAACCCACTTTTGGTAATTTCAGTATTATAACTTTGGAACGAAAAAGCTATAAAGCTCCGAATCCGTTAGTTCATTATCGGCAATATATCAAAAAATTGGAACCCATTTTTTAAGAAACAACTCTGGGAAATAACCGTTTTTGGAAATTTAATATTTATAATCAACATCTTGAGCAAAAATTTTATTGATTTTTTTCAAAGAATTGTATTCTATCGCCATAGTGGCGTCAGTTTTCCTTTTTTGACTTTCTGATTTTGAGTGTTTGGAATAATATTTTTTGTGCACGGGCCTGTAGCATAGACGTTAAACCAAAATGTCTGCATATAGATACAATATATCGGAAAAAGTAATTGAATAGCAATATGCAAGGATATACATTAATACCTACTCACATTAAAAAAACAATTCAATCACATAGCTTATCATTAAAAAAAACCTTTACAGGTCTATTCTGGAGGAGTTAGAAGTTTGTAACGGCCTTGGCAACCTTCTCATTGACATGCAACCAAAACTTTAACTTTTGTCACGCTTCAGATTAGACCTGTAAATTTGTCATTTCTCAGTTTTTAAAGACGTTGAAAGCTCTACAACTTCAGTTAAAAACAGTACAATGCTATTCTTTCCGCACATATTTTGTAGTAATATTTTGTGGTCAAAAGCAAGTCGAAAAAAATTACGAAATGTTCGAATTGGCACGGAGTGTTGGTGGCGCATGTGCTGCTTTGGTATGCTCTCCGATGTTTCCCTTTTATTCCATTTTTGTAATACGCCGCTCGCGCGTAAGTTGTAACGATAACTTTGTAATAACTGAAGATCGAAAAAATATAAAACCACATACAAAGTATATCCACATTTGTATCAACTTTATTTAGAATTATTTAAGATTTTATGAAATCATTGTCATTTTATCTTGACAAATTTTTGAAAAACTGGACTCTGAACACAAAAAATCTGGACGAATCCAGACCGTGTGGCTAACCTACCATTTTTTAAGTGCATTTTTCCATGATCTCACTTCACTAGGATGTAAGAGTTGATCCTCTAAAGGTTATCAATATAAAGGGTAAGGTCGAAACTCAAAAACTTATTCTATAAAAAAAAATAGTAAAAAAAAATGTCTTCTATACATTATTTTTCCAGTCTCCCCCGAAACAAAATCCTGGCTAGGGGGCTGCTGTAAGATATTGTATTTTTTTAACTTTTTCGAAACATTTTTAAAAATTTTAGTCAAAAATAACTCTTGTTTGTAACTTTGAAAAATAAAAGCTAAAAATAACTTTTAACCTTTACTTGTAAATATAAAAGATAAAAGTTATTTTAACTCTCATTCTGAAATGTTTACAGCCTGACTTAACTTTTTGAAAAACTTTTATGAGAGTTATTGTAATGCTCTGCTTTTTTCACATTTTTTTCACAATTTTTTTAAACTTTAATTACAAAATTCAAAAATTAAACTGTAGACAATTTTTTGATATTTAATGGATAATTTTTTCGTAAATTTTGAGATTTTTTTTCGAAAATTTATCGATAACTTTTCGATTTTTTATTAATTATTTTTCGAAAATTTATCGATTTTTTATTGATAATTTTGCTAGTGGGTTTTAGCACCCAGAAATTGGCAGTTGTAAAACCAAATATGTGTAGTGGAACTTAAATTGAAGCCATTTAGAAGAACCATTAAATTCTCTAACTACAACTGCTCGAAATGCTACACTGTGCATATTGTTCATGTGACGTTCGTTGTACGTCTTGTTTCAATAATCGCATAGTCGTAAATTATTCGGTGATGGTAAAAAGGCACCGCAGATTTGTATAACGGGGTCTCGACTTAAAAAGTTATTATAACTACATATCGCGCATTCCCTGCAATAAAGACACATCTCAAAAAATCATATAGTTGGGAAATCACGATTGTAAATTATTAATTTGCGTTCAAATGTGAATTTGAGTTTTATTTAAAATATGAATTTCAGCACTTGGTTTTCAAGAAAATACATAACAAATTTAAGATATAAATTCTGTGTCTTTCCTGCTCGTAGATAAATATCTGAGGATCCTAGTGGCATTCATAACTCCAAAAACCCGAATTTTGTGTTGGACTTTATTGCAGGGAAAAAGCGATATGCAAATAAATGTAAATAAAATTCTCCAAAACGGAATTCCGCCGCATCTGGATACCGGGCTTTATTGAAGAAAATTGTCTTTCTTCTCAAGCCAGAGTGTGGCAGTGGCTGTTGTAAAGTTACTGGAAAAATGGGCGACGCGGATCACTGTTGTGCAAGAGAGAAAGAGACACATATATATGTACAAAGTAATTTGAAAAATGGCCGACGGATTGTATTTTGTACTGTAAAATTTTATCTGTACCACTGAGCTTCAAGTACTTAAGTTAAGTTGGAACTTAATTTGACTATGAATATACAGTGAGCGTCAGAAGAAAGTGTACACCTTTTAGTATTATGTTTAAAATTTCAATCTTTTGCACATAAGTATAGGGTTACCAGATTCTCTTGAGTAAAAAAGAGTACAGAGTTGCAGGGTTTCCCAAACTCCTCGGTTTTACACCACATATTTTTTATAAGGCAAAAAATTCTTCAAACAAATTTTAGAATCCAACCTTTTTCAAAAATATAAAAAAAAATGTTTTTAGTATTTGCATAAGTAACAAAATACAATAATTTATGCCCAAAGTTTATTGGGCATAAGTACTAAAAAAATCAATTTAAAATTTTGTAAAACTCGCCAAGTACCAACGTATACGCTGATTCAATATTAAAATTTACTACTTAGGTTCCTTTAGGCGTTAATGAATTTAAATTTGAAACTCCAAAGGGTCTGGGTGACAAACAAATTAAACTGATAAATGGTATAACACAAAATTTTAGATTCTGGGTGCTAATGTTCCGATCCTTCTTCAGGAAATTGAAAAATTTAGATACATATTTGAATTGTTTTCGATAAAGATTGTTTTTAATATTGCGGTTGAAAAAGTGATAGGTTTCATACTAAACTTTTTGTTTTAATCCTAGCATTTAAGAATTAGTGTAACTTTTTGAATGCAATGTGACGAAAGAAGCTTCAAGCTAATAAACATAATATTTGAAGTTTTTATTTTAATTCTAACGAATAATAAAAATTGGTAACATTACTGAGCTGATATATTAGTTGTTATATGGTAAAGTCACAGAAATAAGAAAAAGAGTACTTAATAGTACTTTCGGGAAAAAAGTGAGAGTAAAAAAGAGGAGGGCCCAAAAAAGAGTACGTCTGGTAACCCTACATAAGTACAACATTTTTTTGGTTTTTGACTGTTTACCAAGTTATAAAAAAAAACAGCAGCAAAAATCTTTGTCGCGTCAAAAGAAAGTGTGCAGCCTGCTTTAAACCGTTTCTTGGAATTAATGCGCTAAATAATGTACCTATAACCTTTTGAATCATTGTTATGGGCCAGTTATAATTGCCGGTGACGGGACTGCACTGTGTAAGTTGTCTGTGTAATTTGTTGTTGTTTCGAAGGATTGACGTAGTGAATGGAAACGTAGAGTCGGTTATAACGCTACATTTCCCCCCGTTCAAACGAACAGCTGTTTTCTGTTTACAATTGAAATTTATTCTCCAGAAAAAGTGTAAGTAAGCATGGGATGTAGCCGCACAAGCTTTATTAATAGTTTTTAATATTTTTCTTCTTCTTTTATTTCAATTTCCTTTTTTATTTGCGCTTTTTTTCAACAATTTTTTTGAGAACTAAAAGTTTGTCAAACTCTTGGTTGGTCCATTATAACCAGCCCACAAGCCCTGACCAGAATGTGAAGCATGAAGTATGTCGCTGAAGTAAAATATGAAGCGCAGTATTCGACAAAGCACGACAAGCAAAAATATGAACAGAATGGATAAGTTGCCACCCCTAAACATTATCGGTCCCTTATTTTATTTTGGGAGATAAAAAAGTTTAGATAGCCGCCAATCTAGTGTGTAAGTTCTTTTTCAACAATTTTTTTCCAATAAACTAACTTACAAATAGTTCTGAAGTTCGTTGTGGTTAATTTTGTCGTTCGTTGAACAACATTGCTTCGAATGCCCATGTCACATTAACGAGATTTTTGTCTTTTTCAATTTCCATTCCGACCCCGATCGGATTTCACATCAACTCTGATTCCACACAAAGTATTAGTTTCACCGTTTAATTTGTATGGAATTCGTTCATTTGGTAAAAACTAATTGTAGTTTTTAGAATTACTTAAAAGTGGAAAAGAATTTCAGTTTCTTTTAATGACCATTTTGGTGTTGGTTTTTAAAGTTACATCGAAGGCTTTATGTAGTCCTCAGAGTTCTTCATGAAGATAACTTCAAATTCATCTAGAAGAACTTCGATTTTCTTCAGCTTGTTCTGCATCTCACCGGCGGAACACTTTCCAAGTGCAATCATGTCCCACAAAAAAGGCAAGTCTGAGGCATATTCCATAGAGTTCTAGCCCCCTTGGTCAGCCTTGCCAGTCAATTGGTCGTTTACAAAAACAGCAAGCATCCCGATTTCAGCAGCTGTCAAAGTGAAAGCAGCTGAAAGGAAATTTTATTCAAATCAAATTGCAGATATGACAAAAGAAAAGTTTTAAAGAAATACCAAAATGTGCATCAAGGCAAACCATGATCATTTGTGTGGTACAAAACAATTTCACCTCATTGCATCCTGCCGAACCTGCCGTCAATCCATTCAATTTTTTGAACGCGCTGAAGGTTTTTTGGCGAGTGTAAGGCAATTAAAGATTTTCTGGAACCACGAACAGGGTTGCACTACACCTCAAATAGTGCATTTGAGTGTTGGACCCTCAGTACCATTGATCCACCATGCAGTGGCATTTTTTCTGGCATTCGAATCAATTTTGTTTGCATCTTTCGCAGCGATAGCGATGAAATTTCGCCTAAATTCAGATATTAAAGTTAACTCAAGTAATGACTCTCATACGACAGAATCATCATTCTACCAGTTCCAATCTCACTAACATAGTCCTTGTCCGGACTTGATCTGAAAACTTTTGATTTTTATGATTGAGATAATAGCATTGCGAAACCTCCTACCCGGCTCGATAGCCTTGGCGGCAAATGTGCTTATGTAACGACCAGAAAATTTCGATCGCAATGTTTGCACACATGAGACATGACCGCTGATGTACGGAAAATGTGCTATTGCGACCAAACCGATGTTGCTGAACTTGTACAAACGTCTGCGCTGCACATGGAACGGCCATGACCGAAATTCCGAAAAATTCAAAGGCTCAGACACAGGGAAAGCGAGTGAAGGACAAAATTTAAGGCCTTTTGTTTGACATGAGTGGCGCAGTATGAGAGCAGCTTCCAAAGCGATAAATTTGTAGTATTTCTTGAACTGCTAAGAACAAGACGAAACCTTATTTCCCAATCGCTCTGACTGGCAGCAGTGGTCTTTACGAATGCCGTAGCGTCGCACTTCCTAACCCTTAATGGAGTGGATTACGCACTGGTGGAAGTGGTGTCCCGTACGATTTGAGCGTACCCAAGTGCTGCAGTCTGAGCAATGTCACTATCACCATCCATCAGTTTCGTCCACTAAGCTTTGGCACTGCCCAAATCACGCAGTAGTGGCACAAACTGAGGTAGTCCTTTGGCTACCATACAAAATGCGACGTCAACCCCATGTAAGAGTGGCACTTCAACGAGCAGTAGACGGCTTTACCACGACAGCGCATACAAGGGAATGGTATTAGCTGAGTTACGGCGCAGTAATGGCGCATGGCAAATGTGGTGATCGCCATAGGGCACAAAACAATACGCACGCTCGCGGAAAATTAGTTCTCCTTCTTGAATTGCTTGTGAAGCTATTGCTTGTGAATTTTGTTGAAATATAAACTAAACGATTTCAACAAATTTTACTATTTTCATTTACCTTTTTTGCGATTCACAATTCAAGGAAATTTCAGTTTTTCCATCGTGGCCTCTTGGCTTTGGCAATTCATCCAGACTTGCATGTAATACATTGGATTTTATTATGAAAGCATCGCTCCGGGGCATCGCATGCAATTGATCCCAGCGCTGCTTCAATAGTTCTGCATCGTCGAAGACGATTTGATTCCTGCGTCATTTCAGCGATGTTGCCCTCTTCTTTTGACCACAATTGCAAGAATTCCTTGTCAATTTTGGTATCAGGTGATTTGTTCACTTTATTCGTCGAATTCGCATTCGATTTTATTAATTGGAAAATCATTCAATTGCAAAAGACGAATTTATTCCTCCATTTTGTGACTTAACTTTCCGTTTTTCACTCTTATGCACCGAATTTTTCAACAGGTCGGGTTTTAAATCGGATTTCTGTCTGTATACATTAAGGCATTCAATCCCGAAGTGTTTTTGAAAATCCCGGGATTTCGGGATTTGAAATTACAATCCCGGGATCCCGGGATTTGTTCGGGATTTTCGGGATTTTCCAATTAAATACAATAGTTAATATAAAATTAAAGAAAAAATTGTTGCAACAATATTTTAAGTTTAATTCGACAAAGAAAACATATTTAATAAATATTACATTAAACAAAACAAATTATATTTAAATAAATATAGTCAAACAAAAAGTAATTCTTTTTAAATTAGATTGATCGAACAAATTATTTTTTTTGCCACGCTGAATCCGAATATAATTATAAAATTCTGTCAGCTCCATTTCATGCTAAACGGTCAACAATATACGGTCAACAAAATAATTTTAACATATATCTTTTTTGAAAAAAAAATAGTTTAAATTGAAAAAATTTTATTCAAATCGATAAAAATTGTTTGTTAACCGTTATTGACAAAAAACTTGTAAATTTTTGTGTGTTTGAGCACTAAATTTTTTGTGGAAAAACGTCAAAAATATCTTAAACAATGCATAAAAAAATGCATTGTTTTTTCCTTACCAGAGTTGTCAACTATTGTGATATTACATTTTCCTCAAATATTCTCTTTCCACTACTTTGTAAACAGAATTGCTGCGGTTGTCAAAATTAAAACAGAGGAATGCACGGAATTGGGACGGAGGCGGCAAAGCGGTAGTCGCCGAACTTAGATTTATTTCTATTTTATTGGCGACAGTTTACGGTATAGGGTTGCACCATGGTATCAGTAATGCCAATGTTTTTGAAATCCGCTGAAGGCGTCAAAAATACGAAAAATACAAATTTCCCTAATTTATTTTAAAATATTAATTTTTTTGGTTACTTGTTATTTTATTAATTCTAATAGTATTTGAATGGTGCAAAGTATGAAAGATGTAAAAAAAATGCAATTGTTTCTTTTATTTCAGAGGGGCAGTCGTGTTTCTCGACTTGGCTTCGACGGCTAATATGGTGTCGCATGTGTTTCGATAGTGTTCCAAAATGAAACTCAAATGATGGACGACCGTCGATTTCGTTTGATATTGTGACGACCCTTAAAAATTGGAGACGCCACATTTAAAATCATATATCTTTACTTATTAAAATTCCTGGTGAGTTTGTGGGTGTGTATGTGTGTATGAATGTTTATTCCCTTATATCTCAAGAAACACTTGATCAAAGTGTAGGTAATTTCATTGGCCTCGACATAGGCATTTCACTTTTGACGTGGACGTGGCAAATATTATTCTAAGATGTTATAATTCATGCAATGTATAAACGATTTCGCTGAAGTTTTATATGTGCTTATACTTTCACCTAGTTAATGAATTTTTCCGCCCCAAAAGTTCACAGTGGAATTTATAGGGAAACAAGAAAAGAAACATTATTCTGTAATATTTACTTTTTGTGAAAGAAAACGAAATGAAAAGAAAATAATGTATGATGTATTTTATTCTGTTGAATGTTCGTTTTCACTTGTAACAAACATATTTCACAATAAATTTTATATTAAAGCAGCATCGATCAAAGTTAGTAGCTAACTAGTAAGAGAATTATCTTCGGTTTGACCGAAGCTAAAATACCTTGCACATGCGACTACGATGCGACCTTGGACAATTTTTCTGTAATTTTACCGAACATTTTTCGGTTTTTTATCGATAGTTTTTCGATTGTTTATCGATAATTTCAGTTGTACAGGGTATAACTAGTGCAGATTGTTTGAATACAGTTTAGGGACACATTGGTTATTTCTAAATTTCCAATAGAAGCCTCAATAATATTTTGTTCATACTGGCACACAATAGTTTCAGTGTGTGAGTCTTTATTGTTGTTGTATATATTTTGTATTTAAATTTGTATATAGAATTGAATGTGTGGTGACGCACTTGGTTTGAAGTGTAAAGCAAAAACACACACACATACCTCAATGCAGAGGAATGAGAAAAGTGCGAAAAGTACAAAGCGGCCAAAACAAAAGCGGTGAAATCGTAACAATAAAAGTATGAAAAGATACAAAATCGATACAATGAATTACCTGCATTTTTATTGGGAAGTGTCTTTTTTCTGGTTGCATTTAGTAAGTTATTAAAATGCGTCAGCAGTTAATATCATTCCCATTTAATTAAAGCTTTTTCATAGCAGCGGAGTCTTAAAATCCTTTTTGGGGTTACGAATGCACAGAGTTTCTCAGTAAGGCATTCGAATTATATCGATACCTCACAGCATGATACCTTTTCATGAAATTCATGGAAGTATTTCATATGGGAACCCCTATTTTCTCATAGTCATGTCCACCTCTTCAAAACTCTAAGTTTCGACGGCACAAACCGGATCCTTTTCACAATTCAAGAGCTGGTTAAGCGGTGATGAGTTCTTCAATTATCCATCAATCAGTGTATCGCAACAAACACTCTTGAGTATTAGTTACCGATATTATAACTTTTCAGGTTTATGTAAATTATCGTGGTCAAAAATCGTATGGAGCTAATTTTTTGGTCGCTGGATATTCAAGATCTCTCACAAATAGTTTCATTTTGATAGAAAAAAATCTCAAACAAATTTGGGCATCCTAGGTCAACATTAATACGTGTCCCCCGAGCCTCGGATTTTTCCATATAAATTGTATAGGAAAAATTAGATTTTTTGAAAATCATTTTCAAAATTTGGAGTAGAGCTTACAAATGGATTTCTTCGTTGAAAAGCTTTTTACGAACATCATGTAATATATAGATATTATAACGTTTACTGAAACCACTCCTTCAATTTATTTATCGGATTCCACGGGAAACCCTACGAGAACCAGACCCAATACCAAACATAGGGCTCCCGAATTAATTATACAACGCTTATAATCTAAAATAATATTCTAAGAATGACTAATTATTCACAAATTTTCTCTATTAAAAACTCAAATTATATCGCTTACTCAGATCATAAAAAAAGTAGATTTAATAACTTCGATTAGCAAATTTATAAAAAATAATTAATTTTCCATACATTTTTATTCCTGGCATGGAGAAAAGCAGAATTTTTTGGCTTATCCCTTTACTTGGATGTATCCCTTACAAAACAATGTAAAAAAAACCTTTATCGAAATTTCTGATTATACTAAAAACTCACATCCCAATGTTTCAAAAAACTACATAAATGGGTATAAAATAATGGTTATATCATGATATAAAAAAAATTACTTTACAAGCCGTCTGGTCCTTTTTTAGGGGACTTAAAGTGAATATTACATGAAATTGGTCGTGCGTTTAAGAGTCGCAGAAATTAAAAAATTCAAAACGAAAGTATTACATCTACGCAACTATTACTGAGTAGAATGAGAACCAGTGTTGCCAGGAGCTTGAAAAATAAAATAAATCGCCCGAAAAAAAGGCTAAAAAAAGACATAATTTTTTCATTTCATTTAATTTTTAGTTTTTATTTTATTTTTGTTTTTATTTTATTTTTATCACATACTCAAGCTACAAAAGAAATAACGTCTTAAAATATATCTAAATTACAACTATTTCCGCTTCATCAGATCAGTCGGATGAACAATAGCCAACATAATTATGACAATATATTTTTAATCTTATAAGTGAACAGGGAATTGAGCATGGAATTGAGCATTTAAAAATACTTGCAACCTGAGCGATTCTAAACGGTAGAACTAAAAGACTGAAAATCAAATTGACAAGCTCAGAAAAAGGGATTTTCTTGCAATGAGTTTTTTGACCATTCTCACTTCTACCCAAAAGCCAATTGTTAAAGCCAAATTATTTCAATTGCAGTTCTTTCGTCTCCTGCATAATTGGAATTTTCATTGACAATTTACGAAGTGTATTCATATTCCTAGGTGGCAAACGATGTCGCAATTGTTCACCTAACTTAATTTATAAACTTCGTCATGTCCGTACAAGAAAACATGTTCTGATGCTTTTTTTATCTGGATGGGGGGGATTGAAAACCAATTACAACTTTCTGATATTGAAAATTCTATTTTCTATTTGTTAAAAATTCAGAAAAAGTGAAAAAAACTAAACTCAAAATGAAAAGGAAAAGGAAGAAGGCTAAATGCCATATTCTGAGGCGAAATGCAAAATTCTGAGGCTAAAAGACGAAACAAAAGGCAACATTTAGCCTCGAAAAGGCTAACCTGGCCACACTGATGAGAACCCTGCTTACGCATGAACGAAAATAAGCTTAAGTTGTTATGTTATTTTTCCATGTCCTAGATCTCTTAAAGGGCACTACAATTTGTGAACGTTATTTTTTTTGCCAAGTAAGTCAAGTGGTGTCAACAGCAAATTCTTCTAAGTTCTAACTTGGCATTTTAATTTTAGTTAAGTAAAACCTACGTGTGCAATGCACACTGTGCATATTGGATTCAGGAAAGGAGTGTTGCGACTAGAATTTTGTGAAGCTAGCAACGTAAGAAACACTTCCAGAACGTAGTTCAGCAACAAATATGCAGCAATGCGGAAAAATGCAGAGCATTGTACTTGCTGCAAATTCCCTACAAATTACTGTACTTATTGTTGGTTGGCAAACCTACACAACACGCACTTCCTGCAAATGGCGCCGAATGGCAAACATTTACTTTGCGGCTTGTGCAAGCACCGCCACCGTTTACAGCTCAATCAGAATGTTATCCTGTTGCTGTTGTCGTTTTAATAATTATGTTAATTTACATGGCCTGTAAATATTTTACAATGGCTGCGGCAAGTGATGAATGGTCGTCTCATGTGATTTTGTGTAAGGCGTATTTAAATGACACAAATGGAGCTTGCAAGCTACTCGCAATGGAGCGCTGTCCGCAGCAGTGTTGTAGTGCAGTGCTCGTTTAATTGCCTTTGAGCAGCAATAAATTACCAGCATACTTTCACCATTTTATTTTTGTCCATTGTAACGTGTTTTCTTACTCAACGGTTCGAATACATTTCGGTGTCCTGTTCATAAAAATTCGGACAATTTCCATACAATTTCCATTTAAAATTGAATTTCTTAAAGCTAGAGTGGTCCAGTGCACATAGCGATGAATAATGCAAGCGAAGGTCGCTTGTGGGGAAATTAACGGGGGCTAAGGCAGTTCGTGAAATGTTCTATTATAGGTTGGACCACTTTTGCTTTAATCGCTTCAATTATCTTAGCGTGTGCCGTTGCGTTGACAATTTTGAAACGCCCACAAGTCTCATCCGACCTTCAACTGCCCACATGGCACGGCAATGTGCATTAGAGAAGCATACTCTATACATGCGTCATGTGTTCAGAAAGAAAAACATTGTGGCAGGCTTTATGGATTTACACCGTGACATTGTTTACTGCAGTGGCGTAAACACAAAAAGAATGCAGCATACATTACTGCGTGTGTGTTTTCTCGCAATAATAACGTTGTATCTAAAGTGGTTTTCTTTCATGCTGGTGTTGTTGACTTCACTTGACTCCCGGCAGACCACTTGGCATTTGTTCGCACAATTAAATAAAAGTTTTGCACTCACGAGTTTACTCAAATTATTTATTGTTCATACATTTACTGTGAATTACTTTGCATTAATAACATTTTTAAAAAAAAAGTATTTTTCAATAGCCCAGAAAAGTGCGAATTTTTATAAAATAATTTTAATGGGACTTTTTTGCAAAAATCTGCTAGCATTGTCCGCAGATTGGAAAATATTGGGGTTAAACGCTAAAACAACTCAAATACGGCACGCCCACTTTTTAAATTTTCTCGATGAGCAATGTTTAAGCCCAACATCATCAATGGTGAACATTTCTGCCGAATTTCGAAAATTTCGTTCAGTGAAAAGTTACTAGGTCCACACCATATGCGCTTTCCCACGACCACTTTTTTAAATCTTTTTTTAGGACTACCTTCTATGGTTTAAGCAATACAATATCTGCTGTTCGATCTATTCAGGCGGATTAAGTGTCGTTTGCCTTGTTCATGAGGTGTCCTCAAAACGAAGTGAAATACTTTCTTGATAGTTATCCAATCAATGTGACCTCTGTCAGTAAATAGCTATCAATTCATCAGTGGACTGTTGAATACGAAACAATTTTAACGTTTTGTTGACAACATCACCGTTTCGTTCCGTTTGATTTTTTTCTCAATGTATGTGTTGACGAATGAGAGGGCTTCAAGAGCGTTCGAGAGGAAAATGATCCGTAAAATCTACAATCCGCTTTGCGTTGACGGTGAGGACAGGACAAAAAATGTTCAATTTAATCGTGAATTGTTCCTTATCGGTGAAGGATACAGGTTGAATCGACTGGCTCCAACACGTGCACGATAGAGAAGGCTGGCGGAGATTTTTGAACGCGGCCAAAACCTATAGTCCCTTGTGATGGCCAAGGTATTGAATGTATACGAAACAAGCGTCTTAAGGAATTGTATATTGTTCAACAAGCGTTTTTCTAAGACGGTATCCATTGAAATTTCTAAATCTAAAAATAAAAATGACTGAAGCGAAGCCGTCAAAGAGTTCGTTAGGCAGTCGGGTGACGAAGGCGTCACTGCTTTCTATCGAGTACACTACGACTATCGTAATGTACGAGAGAGTGTGGGCCATAGTGACCATTTTGCATAACTAAAACGAAATCAAAAAGAATTTTGAAAATACACTGTTGAACTTTTTTTATAATTTTCTGCTTCTTTAAATGGGTTGTAATGTGTTAAGTTTGTATATGAATCGCTGAAGCAGTTTGCAGCTCTGCTTTAAATTTGTACTAAAATTTCTAATTGGATCCTATAAATATCTCAAGCCCGTAATCTCTTCAGTGAAATCGCGTATGCATGGAAATTGAAAGTCAATAAACTTGTCTAAAGTCCTTGCTCAATCATGCGCATGTACACCTGTCTGGTGGTATGTGAACAAAGAACAATGCAAATAAGCATAGGCGGGCATCGTTAGTCCACATCCTTAAGTAAAATTAACCAAGAAGAAAAAGTTAGTTAGAGCCAAAAGGCCAATTCGGTGAAGGTATGTAAAGTTATCTGTTTACGGTAAATTTGTCCATAGAAATTATTGTTTTGTTCGTAAGCATTAGCGAATTAACGATATTGTGCCCAGCTTTTATAATAAACAAAGCGAGTGAATTCTTTTACACGAGAACGCACACATTTCGTTGGCCAACGTCTAGCTCGAAAATTAAAACAAGAAATAAATGCAATTCATTAACATTTACAAAGGCACCAAAGTGAACGAAAAAATCGCACAAAAAGTCAGCTACACGCAAAGACCAAAGCCAAATCCACTGTGCTAAAGTCAAAATCATAAAATTAAATTTCCGTAATAATGCGCACAGCCAAATGCACGAGCAAAAGAAAAACTCACAAAAACTTGACCGAGAGCAAAATAGGTTGAATTGAGAATTCCTCGAATAAACGAACGAACGAACGAACGAACGAACGAAGATGTTGATGTTGGAAAATGGGCAAATGGCTGAGAGCAATCATGCTTAGGACGGAAAAGTGACAATGGCGAAAACCAGCAGCCGCAGGATGTTACATTTCCATTTTTTCTTTTTCGCCTTTTCCTACTAGTCCTTCGGTTGAGATTTACACCGATTCGCCAGCAATTTGTCAAGTAAGCTGAAATATATATTTTATGAGGTACGAAGACAGAAAGCAATTTCAGTTGCAGCTCAAATTAAAGGCGATCACGATTCATTCATGGAAAGGTTAATTTCCGTAGATTTATCGAATGTTTCAGTTGTTATACGGTGGGAAAATACTCTTCACGGAGACGTTTCCAGGGGGTGGTTGGGGTCCGTGGGTGTTAAACAAACATAGATATGTTAGGGCTCTTGAGGAATCGCAAAAACCACGTGTGAACTGAACGTATCCAAACTTTACTGTTGTAATTTACAATAACATTTATATTTTTAGAAATTTAAATCTTTTCTGGCTACGTCCCTGTACGTGGCCGACTTAAGTTTTTAATTCGTTTTCGCTCTTTACAAAATCTCAACTCGCAGAATTACATCCTTTCGTTGGCGTATTCTTTGCATGATTGTTTCTTGTCTTTTTTGGCCATGGTGAGCCGAGGTGGTAGAAGGAAATGGCGAAGAAGAAACCATTTTACTCTTTTTTCGTTTTCTTTTTACCCTTTGCGGTTTACTGCTTCAAGTCTGCAATAAATTGAATTTTGTAAAGCTGAATCAAGAGCTTTGTTAGTGTAGTAGAAGTTAAAAAGGCAAAAATAATCGCATAAGTAATTTATTGTGCTCAACCGAGATTTTACCCCGATCCACAATACTATTTTTTTTTTGCTGGTTGGTCTCTCCGACTTTTCATTTTCAATTTTAATTTTAAATTAACTGAGGAATAATGAGGGCGAGTTTCACAGTCATCACTTAAGAGTTAAATGGCCAAAACATCGCCTATTATGAACGAACATTGCTCTTAAATGATGACTCGCCCTAGGTAGCCACCTATTTAAATGCACAAGTTGCTTCACATAAAGAAAGAATATTTTGTATGTACATTACACTCAGGAAAAATCCAATTTAGAAATAAGTACGATCATGCTCAAAATAAAGTTAAATACGTCAAACTAAAGTCGTCAACTTAGAAGTAAAGTAGACAGTTTAAAATTAAAATTGCACCACTTCAAAATAAAATTTGTACAATTTTGAAATAAAAATACACGACCTCGAATTGCAATGGGAATTTTTTAAGTAAGTTATCCGTAATAGCTTCAAAATAAGTTTGCTTCGTTTTGAAATTACATTTTCCAGTTCACAGTGAGGTACTACACCGAGAGAAAAAACTGTTAGGAAAACTTGTAAAAAACATCCGACAGTAGAAAAACTATTGAATTGACAGCGAAAAATAGTTTTCGCAGTCAATTTAACAGTTTTTCGACTGTCGGATAGTTTTTGACGGCGAAACTGTTATTTTTTCTCTCGGTGTAGTTTTGAAAATATTCTACTTTACCAGACTATCATAAATAAAACTGCACCACATCATATCGAAATTGAAATGTTTTACGTAAGCAGAAAACAACCTTAATATAAAATGTTACACTTCCAAATCAAATTTTTCCAGTTCGTTTTTGAAATTTACCGTAAAAACTTGATTTGAGGTGGTTTTTTTTTTTTTGATTTTATACTCCATCAGTGTTACTATATTTTTTTCACCAAAATCTGTAATTTCCAAGAAAAAAATTTGTTTTTCCAAAAAAAATCTGTTGTATGAAATGGTTTTTAAATTCAGACCGATTAGTAAAGATTTTTTACATACAGTAACAGACAGTTAATTAGGTAAAGGACATCGCTAAATTGACTCCGGCGGTGATGCTGATCAAGAATATATATACTTTTCCATACCGGACACGCCTTCTTATGGGCGTTACAAACGTTGTGACAAAGTTAGTATACCCTGCCACAGCGAGTGTGGGGGTATAAAGATAAATCTGTAAATATGGTAACACTGTACCCCACCTAAAATTTCAAGTGTTTTTTCGCTCCACGCACATTTTCGCATAAATGGTGACTAACAAATAACAAATAATAATTCTATGAAAATGGAGAATTTAATTGGTAAGTATACATTTGGCTTTTCTGTTGAGCGTGTTTCAGTAAAGCGAAATAATTTGTATGGAAAAGGCCAAAAATATCATGGGGATTAAATTTTCGTTTCACTTGAGCGGGTTTTTCACTTAAGCGGGTCCTCAAAGCAGCAAACACGAGTTGACATGTAAAATGCGTAATTGAAGCATTTAAGCCATTTAAACCATCTTCGAAAGGAGTTTTTTATTGTGTAGGTGGACCTCATCTCATAAAAATGTTTCTTGTTTTGACCCAAGGCATCGCCCACATACAAAGGCGTGTTACCCTTGGTAGACTTGTGGCTTCAAAATGTTGATCGTACAAATTTTTCCTTGGAAATGTTTTGAGATTTGTGCCTTTATCTCTTCAGAACCGCTAATGCTTACAGAAGCCAGTGTTATATGCAGGGCTGATTTTTATATGGACGAAAAACTTGAAAATAAAATATGGACGTTAAAACAGGCGAAATATTGACGATAGATGTCATAATTTTTGTTTTTGTTGTATTTTTTACATGTTAATTCAGTTGTAATAAGTAGGGGAGAGCGCTCACCTACCGGCACCCTAAGGTCTTGAGGCAATAGCTATCTTTGGAAACATAATTTCGCGGATCTCTCGGTTTCATTTGAAAGCTGAGTTCAATAGCTAACAAGAATTTCAAACGGAACTTAAC
This sequence comes from Heteromyza rotundicornis, assembly GCA_951394025.1. Lineage (NCBI taxonomy): Eukaryota > Metazoa > Arthropoda > Insecta > Diptera > Heleomyzidae > Heteromyza > Heteromyza rotundicornis. The sequence continues at coordinate 47,172,507 of OX596012.1, forward strand.
AATTTCGAAAAACGATTTTTGCTGTCGATCTAGCAAAAGTCTCGGAAATCGACTTTCCAAAATAGGTGCCCAGCTACTGGCACACCCATTTACAATTCGCTGTAAAAAATGGAAAAAGCTAAAAATATGAATGAAAAATTTAAAAAATGTTAAAACATGGATGAAAAATAAAAAAGTGCTATATATGGACCTATGCCTGAAAATGTTAAAAATATGGATTTAAATATTTTATATTAAATACAAAAATTAGCCCTGCGTATATGGCACAAGTTGCCATTATTTACGTTCACTTTTTACCTTATCTCCCGAATTCATTCATATCGAAGTCGATGTTTGTCTTTTCTATAAGCGCCACTTATTCAGTTTTATGTTTATGTGCGGTCTCCCAAGCCAATTGGATTCCAATAATTTATTAAACTCGAAACTTTTGGCATTTAAGTATGGCAACTTGGTATGGTGCGGTGCTCATTTGCATTTAGTGTTCGCAGTGATTTTGTGGCGATATAATTGCGATTTATGTGGCTTATACGAATTCGCCAGTGTTGCCGTGAATGGTTATTTTTCCACTACTAATAATCTGTGTACGTGCAGTTTCGTTATTCGCGCAGCTCAAACGATTGCCATGAAGAGTGCATTTTTGAGATTCTATGGGATTTTTGGAATATCGACAACCTTAATATGCTTTAAGCATTTACATATGTTTTAGCCACTTCCTGAACCTGAACCAGAACCACCGAGCTGCCGAGCTGTCATTTGCAACGCTGTGAGTGTATGTGCGTGTTAATTTAATTGGCGCTGTTGGGCGTGTTCCAGTTTTAGTTGGCAATTGTTGCAGCGGTTAAGGCTTGCGTGCGTGCTCGCGCTGGATATTCTGTGATTTTCGAAATTGTGTGAACACGTTAATTGAATTAAAATGTAATATTGTTTGGTGTTTTGCAGGATTATTAGCTCCGTTGATTGCTTTTTTGTGGTCCCGTTTAATATGTTTTAATATGGAAATTATTGTCTGTAAATAAATTGGCTACACGTTTATTTTCCGACTTCAGCGAGTGCAGAGCATGGAACTTTTACAAAGTTTTATTCCAAATACTGGGAAGGAAATGAAGTAATCGGATAAAACCAACAGCTGGTAATTGCCGCCAGCGCTTCTTTTTTCGCAACATCGCACTCAACTTTAAAGAAAACTTTTGCCCTCGATTTGCAGTTGGTCTGCTTACATTTGACATGTACAGCAATAAAAGTTATCGAAAGCTGACAGTGCATTGCTGCTGAAAAGCATATTTCGCGACAAAGTTCATAAAAAGTAGTCGAAGTCTTACTATGCCGTCGCGAACTTTCCTTTGTTGCATTTGTATTCTATGCGACTAAACTTGTAAGTAAACTTGAAAGAACAACTGAGAAGAACTTTGGTAATCTTACATTGATTCAATCTGAAATATATTTATGTGCATACCAAATGGTTGGCATTTGATGGACAACTTTTGGAAATGATTTGAATCAATTTTGTCAAGAACACAACATTGTGCTCTGCCTAAGTGCAATTCGCATAACAGCGAAATTAGCTTCTTTAAAATGAAAAATAAGTTAAAAGTCGGTTAATATCAGTGCCCGCCGATAACCGTGTTTGCGGCTAAATCGAACACATTGAAGACACTTATATGCAAATGCTTTTTTTAGACCTTAGCGCATATTTTTGCATATTTGCCATTTTTAATAATTTTGCGGACAGATTTTTTTTATGTACTAATCAAAGAAAGTATGTACCCGTTTTCCATTCATCCAACTGAATTTTCAAAAACGGCCGTAGGCTTGAGTGGTTAAAGTTTAAGTCTGCTTCAAAACTGGGCATACGGACCTACAGCTTTCAAGGCTTTCCAAGCAGACATCACGTGCACATCCTGGCACTACAACCGTTGAAGAATATTTTTAGATGTCTGCATTCATACCTGCGTTGAAGGTTTAATTTAAAATATATCCGATTTCAAATGAGATGTGCTTTCTAGTCTTCAGGTATGGTTTCTCCATTGCCAGTACCTGCTACAAATCCCTTCACCAGGGATTAGTCAAGGGGAGGGAACCACGCCCATTTTTCCAAGTTTAGGATTTTTTTCATTATTAGCATTTTTTTCATTATTAACATTTATAATAAGGATTTTATAATACAGATGCAAATGTAATCACCTTAAAGTCCTCTTTGAGCATAGATGTCAAACTAAATTATGTGCATATTATGCATATATCGAAATATTTTCAGATACTTCTTCCTGCCCTTGCTTCACCTAACCATGTTAAAAAATTGTGAAACCTTCAGGAATATCTGGACGATAAAATACCAATGTTGCAATCCCGGTCTTTTTTAAGTCCCAACTATCCCGGATTGAAAGGCCTTAAATCTCGGAATCCCGGGATTGCATTAAAATCGATCGCCTATTATTAATTGACAAAACAATTTTGTTAAGTTTTAGCAAAAAATTTTTATTGAAATGAATAAATTTTGTCAATGGACCATTTTTTTGTTAAATGGTAAATTGGTTCTTCATTTTGATAAAATACCACATTGTTAATTTGAAAAAAATATATTTGTCGAATTGAATAAGTTTTTTTTGGTATTTTGATAAATATTTCTTCAAATTCCTGATATTTGATCAACCAAACAAAATTTAATCACTTTGATAAAAAAAAAATACTAAAATGGTTGCAGTAGAAATGACAAAAAAATGATCGATATGATGAAATACATTTTTTCATACTGATAAAAATATTTCAATTTGACAAATCAGTTGAGAAAATTTTTGTCGAATTGAAAAATTTTAAACAGGCTGAAAATTTCTGTCAAAACGTTGGAGAAATAATTGTTTGTTGGATAATCATCGTCGCGACTGTAAATGGGTAAAATAGGAATTCAAGACCAATTTTTTTAACAGATTTAACTAATTATTATTGTTATTGCAGATGGAAAATATACCACAATCTTATATTAACGCCATGCAGTTCTTGTACCGACCTTAAAATCCGAGAAGGTGGAGGGTGGACAAAAATTAGTTTGAATTACTCAATTAAAGTTAATGTTTATTGGTAATACTGTTGCTTATCAATTTGTATCTATAAACAATTTGTATGTTTTAAATTCAGTATTCAGTTTAAGTTCAATATAGGCTTTAAATATGTGCCCTAGCGTTTATTATTGACTTATTACAACGTTCGACACTACAAAATGCTCATGATCTGCCAGAGATGGTTAAAAAAGAGTACCCGTGTCTTCCTGTTTTTCTGGATCAATTCTTAGAACCGTTTAAATAGCATAATAGCTTCCATAATTACAATGATTGAATTGTACAATCCTTGGTCTGCTGTCTGTGTAACTAAGAAAACTGTAACTGTAGCTGTACTCGTAAATTAGTTTTATTCTGGCCCAAGGTTTTATTCTGCTGCGTCAGAACAAATGTATGAATTGTGGTCCAATTGTAATGTTAAAGTGAACCAGTTTCAAGCCCATGAAAATGTGCACAACTTAATTGTAGTGTAATTGTCAAAGAAATGCAAAAGCAGACTCCAATGGCATGAAAATCAGGCTGAAAACAGTTTTTTTTTAGTATAAGGCCAGTTGCTATCACAAGACTATAGACTAGTTCGATTTCCTACAGGGTTACTACATGCTGCACATTTTAAGCTGTTAATTTGTCACACATGTCACACATGAAGTAGGAGCAGATATCTTCACACTCAATTGCTATTAGCAATGTAAGATTGCTGTAAAAAGTTAGGTCAGTAAGTATTTCATATTTACACAAACTCCGAATTCTTGATTCTTCACACTGCATCCAATATGTCTTCCGATGTCGAACAATGACAGTAAATAGTAAAAATTGCAATTTAAATTGGATTCCGCATGAATTCATGAAAATGTGCAGAATTTTATATGAAGTAATATTGCGCACGTTGTTGTCAGGAACTAAAGAAATGCTTTGAGTATTCGTTGGATGCGAGCCAATTTTGAGAAGAGCTTAAGAGATTTCCTTGTAAAATATCAAACAAAGTAATTTTTGAAGTAATGCTCATGCAGTGCAGTAGTTGGTTCACGCAGAGGACATTCAACTTCAATGGAACAACTTAAATGGAGCTTTATATTTGTGGAATAATATTTCGACTGGATCTGGAAAAATCGTTATCACAGAAGAATCATTGAAGGGATTGGCGGATGAAGTGAACAAATATTCCAATTATTCTTGAATATGCTTCTATTTGCCTCTTCCATTTTAATAATGGTCTCTACAAATATTTACTATTTTGGTCAAATTCTCTAGAGATGTCAGATTTTGTGTGGACTTTCGTTAATAAGTGCAGTGCTCTCCATTTTGTTAAATGTAAACGTAGCCATAATTTGGAAGTTCTCAATTGCCATCGTGCAAGCTACGACCACATACAATTATGACAACCTTTATTCGTACAGCACAACCATAATTAATGGCAAACGGATGGCCAACAATTGCCATAATAGCTCCAACACTTCGGATATTGTAAAATGGACAATAAACTTTAAGCGCCAATGTAAAATGCAAAAAACAATTCCCATTATAGCACTTATAAATGTTTTCTGACGGCGACTTTCAATGCAATTCCAGCAACAGTAGCTGTCGCTGTGGCTACTGTAACTCCGGAATTGTAGCGACAACTTTATTACCAACAGTCAGGAACCGTACACACACCTGTGCATGCTACACCTGCAACTGCAGCGAAATGACTCGTGCCACTGCATACATGCATGTTAATTCTTATCGCGAGGAAACGGCAACGGAATGGCATCAGAAAGTTACAAGTCAATAGAGAAGCAAATGAAATTGAAACCATTTGAAGAGAAGAAGCCAAGCACGCAAAAATAAATAGAATGCGGACGGACGCATGAATGGGCAAGCAAACACAGACAAACAAAGCTGACAAAAGGATGCACACGCATGAATGCGTTTCCTTGAGCGAGTTTTATGATTGAAATTTCTTTATCTCAATCAAAAGCAGACAAGCTTTTGCCAATGGTCAGATGGATCGACAGCGAGTGAGGCGCAGCTGGAATGCCAACACGTCGCACGCACAGCCGAATAGCAAACCAGAGACCACAGTGCGATTAAATTTTCAGCACTTTGAGAAAAAGAAAACAGCAAACACAAAATGCTAACGTTGGCAGCACTTGCCACCGCAACCACACCCTGATGATTACGACCAGGCTGAGAGGAAGTGCAACACAGCAACAACAAGCAGACGCTTGTGCTTGTGGGTCCGTTGTTGGGGTGGTTTATGTGAAGGTGCATTCATTGCGTATGCCTGCATTTGTAGCGAACTGAGGTTGAATTAGCTGCTTACATGATGTGTGATGAACTATGGCCTGCTGAGAAATGTCTAAGAGCGGTTAGTTTGATATTTTTGCAATGGAAGCACAACGAGAGTGCAGTTAAGACCACAAGAAGTGGGCATTGCATTTCAAGAGAAGATCAATAATTTAAGAAAACACTTTTTTTTTTGTTGCAAACTCCCCCCAACCTTTACAGGCAATTTGCCTTCTAAACACTTATCCGTACAGTATAAATCAAAATTAGCTGCTTGCGATTGGGACCTTGTTGTAGTGGTCTTTTGCACTGCTATCATGTGTGCTGTGTATGGGTGCAGGATGTTGTGTCAATGTGATTGGTGTGCATGCCCACGTTACTAATTGCAGTACCGCTAAAAGTGCATCGACATGCGAACATAATAAAGTACAGTAAGCCAGTGAACGGAATGCCCTGGGCGTAATAGCATAAATCAAAACACTCCCATCATGCGAAAGGGTCGCGTGAATAGGCATGCAAGGGGGACGCTGGGCCTGAGTGGTGACGGAGTCTAATTTATTAAAGCCAATTTAAAATTTTACAAAACAATGCACTGTGGTTGCTGAAGGAGCATCGATAATGCACAATGATCCTTCAGCTGGCACAGTGCGTTGCAAAATTATAAATTGGCTTAAATAAATCAGCCCCTTAACCGTTCACGCCCATCGCCCGCAGTCAGACGTTGTAAGCTGCTTAAGTTCTCGAAAATCGAAGAATTGAGCTAAACAAAACATCGAGAACTTGCTTCACGCAGCAGCGTAGACAAAACCGTTCAATCGCATATTAAGCGATGTAAAGTGCGAATGTCTGTCGGCAGCGAAGCTTGCTCACTTTGTACGGCAATAAGAACATGCGGCGGAAGTGCTTTCTTTTGTTTGTTCTTATTGCTTATTTGTCATGTTGCAGCCGTCATCGCCGGCGCTTCCACACACTCGAGAAAAGAAATTTTGCTCCACAAAAGCAGAGACAGCAACTGCATACTTCATTTCAACAACCACACGCGCTGCCTAACAGAAGTTCATTGTTTTGAGTTCACAATGCGCGAATGTTGCGCGTGCAAAAGATATACTTGTATTTCTGCCTTAGTTGTGTTTTCAGCTTTTTGTTGCATTGCAATTCTGTTCACCCCCGTACCCACAATTTACGCTCCATGGTTACACCCATCATAGCTGCTACCATCGACGACGACGATGATACCGACTACTACAACGATGACTACAAAATATTGCGCCGCGTCTGAGCAACTCCTGATTCACATAAACATATTTTAACGAGCACCACAACAGCAGCTTCCGATTTCAGTATGTTCCGGAAGTAAATTTTCGCAAATTTTGTGGCAATAATCAGTTGAAGATGCACTCGGCTCTGGTGCCCTTAACTCACACTTTATTTTTATCACAACACGAAAAAAATATGCTATGAAGCATGACATTCCATTAATTTTGTACTTTAATGTGTTACAGGCGCGCCCACATATAAATAGTTTTCCTGAAAATGTAAAAATTTGGTATCCTCTTAAATTAGCAGGTGAACTTTGGTTGTATAGAAAAAAATTCAAGATCTACTGTAATTCACTTATGCATACTTGTACTAAGTACTAGCTTAATGCCCCGGCGTTGCTCGGACTTATACATAAAGTAGTGAGAGGGTACTTTCCGAGAACCCCAAGAACAGCAGAGCATAACATAAAAAATTGCAGGACTCTATGTTCAGCGGTTTGCGCTGGGCGGTGATGAGTCAGGCTATCACGAATCATTCAATTAATCGGGACAAACACTTTTATATTTGTAATTACGTGACGCCTGATTTGGAGTTTTCATTTGTGCAAGTTGATTTGCAATTTGTGCTGTCATGGAAATGGAACGGAAATGAAATGCAAATGGAAAATTTTGAATGAAATGGAAGTGTAACAAAAACAAGATCAAAATGAGATCGGGCAGGAACAAAATAAAAAGTAAAAATGAAACATTTGCTTTTAATTCCATTTTGTTCCAGTCCATTTCCATTTTGTTTCGTTCCATTCTAATCAAATACAAAAACGGTTTGTATGGACTAGGGCTTTCAATCCCGAAGGCTTTTTGCAATCCCGGGATTTTCGGGACTGAAAATTGCAATCCCGGGATCCTGGGATTATTCGGGATTTTTCGGGATTTGATATTTTCACAAGCAAAATGCATTTTGAAAAAATAAAAAAAAGTTTTTCATAGGTTTTATTGCAAAACTGATAGTTTTAGCTTAAATAAATAAACATAAACATTAATTTCAATTTATTAAAGGTACAAATTAATGCATTTTTTTATTTTCAGTATCCAATCCAATTCAAAATATGCTTGAATAAGGTTTCTGAAATTACTTTTGCATCAGTTTTCAGTTTTACTTAATTATATTTATTAGGAAATTCTTTTTTGTGCGTTCGCTAAGACTGAAAATAAAAATTTTCTTCTGAAATAAATATAAATTTATTTTTTCTTAAAGAAAAAATTTAAAGCACAAACAATTTTATATGTAATTTTTTTTAATAAATTAAAAATTTTTAAGTTTTGTGTTTTTTAACTAATTTTTTTTTCATTTAGGGGTTGTCCAAATGTCGTCAAAAACTAAATCGGACTGTCAAGCATAAGTAGAGTAACTCATAGACTACTCGCAGATTAGTCCGATTTTCTACAGGGTACATATGGGACTTAAGGTAATAATTCAAGAGCTGCAATACCAAAAAGGGTGAACAATGAAATGGAAAAGGGAAGAAATGGGAAACGAAGGCAAATTAAAAGTGGAACAAAATAAAACAGAAATAGGAAAAAGGGGAGAAAATAAGAAAGATTAAAAAATAAGTTGTTTTAAATATAACCCTTAAATCAACTAAAAAGCAGAAAATAGATTTCCTTTCTTTTGAATTAATTTCAGTAATTTCGATTTAAAATTAAGGATTTTTGGCTGATTATGGACCCTTATGGACTTTAAATCGAAATTAGATGGGAATGAGCTTTTATTTCCTTATTTTTCAATTGGTTTCAATGCGGTTCCCACACATTTGTTCTGAGGAATCGATAAATGCCAAAAACTCGATTTTCATGAAAATTGACATAGGTCAATTGTATATAATACTAATATAAATAAAAATAGAAAAACAAAATAAAAATCGATTAAGAAACAACAACAGTTTTGGTTTTTTTTGTATCGTTTAGTGTAACGAAAATTTTCAAGTGGCGCCGATTCATTCTCATGCAAATCAGTTGATTCACTCACTCTGAAGCCGAACTGAAACAAGTTCTACGATGAACATAACCACACTCTGTTTCTAGAACACAAAAATTTCACTTTTACTCGGATTCTGAAGCCAGTCGGTATTTTTAGTTCCATTTCATTACTGGGAAAGAGCATCATACCCTTAAGTTCAAAATCAATAGTTGATTTTTTTTCTTCCGATTTTCACAAATCTCAAATTTGTGATGGGATTCTTAACTAGCGGCTAATTACAGCACATGAACATGCAGTCTAGCATAAATATGATATTGCAAAAAATTGCAACTGAAATGTGTAGAATGCGCACATCATGGGGAAAGGTCTCACGACATCACATGCCTATGATGCCAATTTAAATTTTCCACATGCCAAGCAGTAATTCTTGCCAAAGAACAAAGGACTACTACATGCCACTGCAAAAGAAAAAAAAATAATGTAACCTGGAAATAATGCAACGCACATATGCATGCGTGAAGGCTCATACAAGAATGACGCCATCCATCGAGACCGGGCCCGAATTCCCAGGAGTGTAAGAACATTTTAATACCTCTGACAAGAAAGCATCAACGACAACGACCCATTCGAGATGCATCGAGGATGCACATGATAGACCGCAAAGAAAATTGGTACGAGCAGCGGCGTATGACGCAACGATGTCAGTTTGGATGTGGATGTGGATGCGGATGCGGATGTCGATGCGACTGCAGCAGCATAAACATGCCCAGGCAGCTATTGAGCAATATGACATACCTACGCAAATGCTGAAGACGGTAATGAAATTAGACAGTAAGACCGGCTGAGGAGTCTGTAATGGCACAATTTATGAATGCTGCACATAAGTCAACGCGGTAGTAGCAGCAAAAGCTGCAACCTGCATGTGTTGAATAAACAAACGGATGTAAATATGAATTACAGAGAGGATCTGCGTTCGGAATTTTATATTAAAAACGGAAGTCTGCTTTAAATACGACATACATACATAAGAACATCTGAATTAGTACAAGCACGTGTATATACACCGCTCATTCCCTGCAACTCCGTCACAACTCAAATTTCGGGGTCTTGGCGTTATGAGTGCCACAAGCACCCTCGGACACAATTCTACATGCTGCCAAAAGACAGAATTCATGTGTGCAATTTTTTTAATATACTTTAACCTTTATTAAAAACTTTCCATGTGCTGAAATTCAAATACTCAAACATAAACGTTTTAAAATCCTGATCTCCCAGCAATATGATATTTTGAGTTGTGTTGCAATTGCCGTGAATTAGCAATATGTACAAAAAAAATATGCCAACATAAGTTCAATTAAAAGTGACAGTTGTGAGCATACACCATTGGCTTGTTGTGTGGGAAATAGCTTGAAATTCATTTTAAAGTAACCAAAAAGGGTGACAAGAAACAACAATAAAGTTGCCTGAATTGATCAGGAATTTAGCATGGTAATAGTAGACGACTCTGAATGAAAATTTCGCTAATAATGCATTAAAAGCGTTTTGATGCTTCAAAGCGGATCAATGTTCGAAGAGAAGAGAATTCAACTGCCAAGATGATAACGATAGAATTATAATTTTTGATATTTAATAGAAAAACCGGAAAGTTGAGTATTTCTGTCCTCGTAAACACCAAGCGCTTAAGACGAATAAGAGCGTCAAATTACAAGATGTGTTTAACAAAACTCTGCCGAACTTTTTTTTTTTAATTTGGGAAAGACAGAGAGGTTGCGGTTAAAGTAGATTCGATTTACGCTCCATATTTTCTGTGGAACCAATTACAGTCGAGCCCACTGAAGTGAAACCCGTTTAAGTGAAAAACCCGCTTAAGTGAAACAAAATGTCTGACAAATTAGTGTTTCAGTTAAGCGGGTTCGACTGTAAATGAAATTTCTTTAATATAAATATCACTCATACGCCATGTTCAACTCTGAATGAAATACAACTCTCAAAAGTTATATTTTAAAAAACCATGTTTCTTATGACTACAAACATTTATGTAATGCCATGTTAAATTAACTGCTGAATTCAAATATTCCAAAAAAAGTTAATAGAAAAGGCGTTTTTACTGAATATATCTTTTCATATACCACATGGCGTATGAGTAATGTGGTCAACACTGAAATTGTTGGCAGTATTGGATCTTGAAGAATTTTTTTATGTTTTATTTAATGTTATATGATTGCCAATATACGAAGAGGTAAATAAAGAAGAAGACTTTGATACAAATCCTCAAACTTCCGAAATGCTGTCTTTACAACAGTGTCGGGCATTTTCAAGTTTCCTATGCACGTGTGCATAGGCTTCAATTCGCTGACAACGCAATGCTTTCACACGTACACTGTAAGCATCATCGTGAAACGCGCGAAACGTGTGTGCCGCTTTCTCAGGCACACACACAAGTGTGCATTTTTATGTTTTGGTTTGTCCGACACTGCTTTGCAGCTATTCCCACAATCCACTGAGTAAAAATATCCACAGCTGAATATAACAGACCTTAATGATCAATCAAAGTGAATTATTTTATTTAGTTGAGGGTGTGCAGAGTACAGAAGTTTGATCCAGTCAATAGATTGAGCCTTTCATTCTTTTTTTCTAGTTTGTCATCTAGAGGTAAGAGGGAAATGAATTGAAATGTTGCATTTGGTAGATGTAGCAGATGTCCACATTTCCTTTGTTTCATATTAAATTTCAGTTTTAATTACTTGCAATGCTATTACAGGTATTGCCATTTCCTTTCATGTGGTGACCATAACTCCAAGTTTATGCAAAAGCAGCCGTTTGCGTGCTGCTAATTACATCAACTCGAGCTGGAGCAATTAACCTGCTCGAAATAATACATTTCATTGAAACTTGTTAACGCTTCGAAGGGTGTATGGGTGACTTTTCAACTGCCATAACCAACGCCATAACAGGATATATAAAAACCGAAAATTTGCAAACAGTGCGCTGTTCGCACCATGGCAGAGTACAAAGCAACCGGAACCGCGGTTATAAAAGTTTAAACAATTAACACTCGGGAGTGCAATTGAAACGGCGAAGTTTGTCCGCCGCCTATCGCATAGGCACTTTCACCTACGCGCCGTTGCATTTTCCAAATTTCAATATTTTCGGCAAATGGTTTTTATTTTCATTAACTGCTGTGTTTTCGTTCGCGCATCACAGTTTTGCTATTTGTCAAATGTAATAATTAAAAAGTTTCACCCTGAGTATGCACATTTCCGCTTCTGAGCTGGATCGCGACCTCGCTTGTCGACAAAATGCTGGCAATGTGACTGCAACACTGCTGCAATTTTTACATTCGCTGGGCGCCAAAAACTTTTTGGCATAACTCATACGCTAAAATAATATTTTTCTCGTACTGAAGTTTGCAAGTGAAATTTCTGGTATTGCCGGAGTGAAGCGGCACAACGTATAAGACGCTGCTTAATTGGGGCTTGTAGACTTAAGCCAACACTTTGTTGTGTTTTTGTGAATTATTCGCATTCTTCGCGCCAAAGCTACTATTTCCACATTTGCCATTGGCTGTGCTCTGCTAATCGTCTAGGACCATTTAACTTTCTTAACCACTGTAATTGTTTGTTTCCTTCTTGATTCACTTTTATTCCTTCTTGACATTTGACTGTTTTTCGCATTGTCTATTTTTTTCGTCGCTTTTCGCAACGTTTTCCTCACGGGAATTTAATTTTCACTTTTAGCACACAATTTTGTTTGCAGGGTTTCCTTTTTATTGCATGTATGTACACAGAACAAAATCGTACATCAATATTATGTATGCGGTGTGTAACTTTACCTAACAACCACATCACATGAATATGCTGTACGTCTACATCGGAGTCAAAACCGAATTCGGTGTGTACCGAATACTTTCTATTAAGATGAATATTTCCAACAAAATCCTCAAAATTCAATTTTGATTTTTTTTTACATATGCAAAGGATGAGTGGTAAGTGTGCCAACTAAGCACTTTTATGCGAATTCGGATTCATTTTAATTAATGAAATTCTCAAAAGTATTACTGAGACCACACACAAAAAAAAAAGTAGGTAAATCTAACCAAAAAAGACGATTAAAAATGCAGCAACCAAGAAACGTTGTAAATGGAACCGACTCAAAGTTGTTTGCGTACAATCAAATTTTGTTGGCGTACAATTAAAAATTGTTCGTATATTACTTTATGGAAGACAGAGAAAGCAATTATCCAATTGAGCGAAAAAATAAATAAATACATATTAGAAAAAGAATGCAAAAAAAAGATAGCTGATGTGTTTGGTATTTCTGTAGATGTGTTGTATTGAAATATATTTATGAAGCTTAAATTAATTTAATGTAAGCCCATGACTTTAAAAACGAGATAGTTTACATTTCGTACACAAATTTGTCGGGCAACATCATTTCTACTGCGAATATATATAATATTCATTACTTAGAACTAACGCGCTTCCACAAAACGCAATATTTTAATATTTCATTAAGTTTACAATAATATTGTAATATTGAAATTAATGTTTTCCCGGGAAAAAACGAGCTGAAAAACATTCTGCACAATTTTTAAAATCGTAATATCACAATATTTGTTAATAATGAATTATAACATAGTCATAATTTGATTTTAAAAATTGTTTTCGAAATATCAAAAATGTAAAATGTAAACAAATTGGACGCCATCTTCTAGTGCTGCGAAAATTCGATTTTTTTGTATTCGATACAACCGGATACTTTCTTGTGAATACTTAATAATTTTTACGATAATTTTCATTCAATTTTGATTTGAAATAAAATCTCTGAGTAAAGTAAATGCACGTAGCATTTGCTCTAAGACGTTTTTATTATTACGACCCAACAATTTTCATACAAACTTCCCTAAAATACCAATAATAGTATCGCATACTAATGGAACCAAGTACTTCATGAGTCAAGTGTCGAATATAAATTATTCATATATTATGCAGCACTTGTTGCTTTGAGAGCGAAAACGAGACAGCCATATATAATAATTTTTCTCTCTTGTATTAAATGTCATGCTGTTTCAGAATTATGAAATATTTGCGGCATGGTTGCATTTCTGCATCGAGCGATGACATTGCGAATCATATGCCGAAATACGACCATGCTGGCAAATCATTTAACAATTTTTTGACGATTAGATTAACCACAACAATTGTAATTGTTGTTTGTGTTTTCCATATAAAATAAAAAATTGTTTTTTACAACGTTTTTTGGTTAGATTAACCTATCTTTTTTTTTTCTGTGCAGTGGCGGAAGCAGTCCTAATCACTTTAAAAGATGGATAATCTCATGTCTCGGTGGGTGTTTTTCCCACCGTTTGCAGCATTGCCAAATTCAAATCAAACTCTTACCGACGTTATTCACTCTTTCCTCCTTCCCACTAACCTACTATCATCCTTTCTCGAATCAACATAATGATTTGCATGTATAGGGAGCAACATTCAGGGGTGATTTGATTTTTAAAAAAATTATCAGAGAGCGGATTTTAATGCTCATTAGCAGGAATGTCAAATTAACAGAAATTATTTATTTTGGAGAATATTTCGTAGGAAATTCAAATCTGTATAATTTGTTGTTGTGGTGCAAAAATATGCAACAAATAGTTGGATTTGCACTTCTGCAAGACTATTTGCACCAACTTGTTAGTTGCCCTATGGAATTCCTTGACAAATGATTGTGCCATACCTACATCTTCTCCCATGTTGCTCTTGTAAAGAATCGAACCAGAAACGTTGCTATCATTAGTATCTTAAGAAGCGCAACACACGTACCCGTAAATAAGTAAGAAATTGATGCCAAATCTTTAAACTTTACAACGTAGTGCAGAGACATACATCAATTCAATTGGAAAAACTCTTGGATATTTGTAAAAAAAAAACACAATTTCGTTTCGCTACCAGACTGTAATAAAATGCTTAGCGTATGCACCATGTACACAGCACAGACAGTAAATGCCAGTAAATCAAACCATGTCACAGTAAATTTCGTAAGTACTTAATATTAAAAAAAATCGACAATATGCAACGGCATAAATTCCCTTCGCTTCCTCTACAAAACAATCAAACTGCCTAATGCACGGTGCAATGAAGTGCAACCCTCGCCACATCAATGCGATGTAAGGAACACTGTAAAATTCTTCCCTGCTCACAGGATGAGCTAATAAACAAATCGTTATCATAGAATTAGTTAGCAAATCGGAATGCGCAGTTGCAGTAAAGGAACAAAGCCTGTGTTGCCACACATATCGCACAGATCAACCGCCCGAAATGGCAAAGTGCAGCACTTTTATGTGACGTTCGTGCAAATGCGACTTAAAAGCTTAATAACAACGCCGCCTTTATGTGGAGCCATTCCATTGCTGGTTGTGCCTTCTTGAAGGCCGAGAAAATTTACAATTTTACAATAAAAAGGCAACACTGCTATAAAAATTAATTATGACAGCTCGGTTAACGTTTTACACCCCAAAGTACCAAGTAGACTCTGCCATAAAACAATTGCTCCATAGCAGCACATGTGCCGGTCTATATCGGCCGTTGCAGAAACTTTCCTTCATAGGCCTCGAGCCTCCAGTTTATTGAGTGCATCAACGGCAGCAGCAACAACAGCAACAACAACAAAACAAGTCACTGCAAAAAATAACCACATCCAACTTCGCTCGGTTGGTTGGTTGGATGGCTGGTTGGTTTGTCGTGGTCTTGGCCGTCTTTATAACTTTACTCGTTTGTTTGGTGTTTGTGAAATTGCTGTTATTGTTGTTTCTTTCATGAAGTTTAAATATCGTGAGATTAGGCTATGATAAAAGCAAACCAACGAACTGCAGGCCCCAGTTTAGTTCCATCGGCAGCATTTGCCAAGTTTCGTACGAAAATACATTTTTACATCACAACGTGAGCGGAATTTATGTCATTTTGATTATATTCGACATAAAAAAAGCGCATTTAAGTAGTTAAAGTGGCCTCTCCCTGGTATTCAGTATGTACACACCGTTCCTTTAAAGTTCTTCTGTGCAGACCACACACAGCTCCTTCCCCCTCCCCATAGTAATAATATTTGACTTAATTTGATTGCGAATGGTAATTATAACAATTTTCACCAGAATCTATGACTTAACAATTCAAGCCTTAGACACATTAGAACTAATGTCAGGCCATAGTTTCGCTTCCAATAGTCCAAGGGAAGCTAAGCACAAACAAAGACCACTACCCGAAGACAAACAGGCCAAATGTAATAGTCTCAGTAAATTAGACGACAGTGATGTGGCACCTTACAAGACAAAGCCCAGCAAACTCAATGGGAGACAGTCGGCAGGTTGGTGCCCATACACATGCATCCGCTGCACACACACACAAGTGCACAAGTGTGAAGAGTAGGTGAACCAGTAGCGGAGTCAACCACTGCAAAAAACGTATGCAACCGGAAATGTCGCACATTGCATCCCATAAATATCCTTTTGCAAGTTTAAAGTAATATACGATAAGAATGCAAATAATACCTTAATGCCACTTACATCTCCTGTTCGTATGCTTCCTATCCGGCAGCAATAAAAGGATAAGCAGCAGCCTCTGCAGCAGTCGGTGCGACATTTGTGCGCTGCCATCACCGTCGCCGACGTTTACGTGCTTGCGTTGCGTTATTTTGATGCATTGCACGATTGAAATGAAGCAGAGCAGTGCCAAAACGACGTTGTGGAAAAAATGTGAACTCAATTTTGTAAAAGAGATCAGAAAAAAAACACAAAAAAACACAAAAAACAAACAAACTGTCGCGCACATAGAATCCCACTGCGTCACAACAACACTGGAACGTGACAAAAAGCACAAAATTTGAGAATTACTCGTGCGGAAAATATTTGGGGAGTACTTAATTCACGGTTGGCAGTGCATTTCTAAGGTAAATATGCCGAAAACACGTGTTGGATATGTAATGTTTCCGAAGCGTTTGAATCGGTGTGTATGTAACGGTTGCGGCTTATTTCATTGCGTTATTTTAGGCGCATCGAGTGAGCGCGACAGGAAAACACTGCCGGGCTTTATTTAGAGCAAATGAGATTTGGGCATTTGTGAGCAACGTGATTTGCAGTCGACTAGCTGTGAGTGTATTTGAAGTGAACAAAAATGAAAGTATTTCCATTTGCGTCGGCAGTTGTGTGAATGTTCCACGGTCACGACTAAACTGCTCCACTATTTATTCGAATTTCGAAATAAGCTTGACTACATTATCGAAAATGCTGGAATGAATTTTCGTGGAATTTTTCACACACATGTGGGATTTCACAAATCGATGGAAGGGAAGAGATATTTACTTGGAGTCGATAACGGACAGAAGGACAGACAAACGGACATGGCTGCTTTACATTACATACTCTGAGAGATCAAATCGCTTTCTGTGATGGTTTCATATATACAGGCTAACGGACCTTATCCTAAAATATGCACAAAATGGACCTTATCCTAAAATTTCCTCGACTGCTGCCGCAACCATAATAGGTTATTTAATGCTTCAACAACGAAATCACCACACTAATTCCAAAAGGCAAACCATTTGGTTTTTTTTTGCCAAAATTGTATTTGTTTCAAAAGACATATTAGTTTTGTCTCGCCAAATATGCCGTGGCACTAACTCTCACACAGTCCTGCATCGCTTTGTGCCTTGTTTATGCAGCTGGACTAGAAAAACTTTTTTTTTTGTTCTCGTTTTTATTTCAATTTTTCTGGTTTGCCACACATTTCCGCTTTACTTTGCATTACAGTGTTTTGTGTTTTGTTTGTTTTCTACGTACTCATTTCCCACGCTTTTCTCTCGTACTTTTTGTTTGTAACAAAACAAACAAAAAGTGTTGTAAAAATACGAAAAACTGCTTTACATATTTGCAAAGTTTGAAACGATACGCAATGGAAATACATGGCAACACAGTACCCCAATGCAATCATTGCACAAAAAACAATGGTGTTGTAAAATATTTAAACGGGCGTTGGAGGGCAGATGCAGATGCAGATGCCTGTAACAAAAAAACCAGTGAGGGTAAAAAATATATGCTATGAAAAAACGCAAACCAAACCAATTGAGGTTAAATAGCGCAAATCAAATGAATGGCACTTGTGAGATGTACAGTCGAACTTCCCTATAATGAATTCGCACGGGACCAGCAAATCACTTCATTATATAGAAACTTCATTATACTGAAGTCCACTGTGGAGAAGTTCGACGGTACTTGTATTTCGTTGGCAGCTGCAAAGGCGAAAACAGGGTAGCATCGAATGCAAATCGAAAAACATGTCATCGTTGGCGATAATGGCAAAAAAATTGCGCCAATATCAAAAGTGCACAGAAGAAAGGCCAAGGTTCAATAAATATTAAATTTCTTGAAATAACTTTCCCTTTTTATTATATCGTATTTTTCTACACAATTAAAAATGCACAGTGAACTTTAAGATACTCCAAAGCTAAAACAAAAACCAAGGGCCGTTCCTTCCTTAGCGTGTAATTTACCAAACGCTACTTAAATTACATACCTTTACTGCATGAATTACTGTTCGTTCGGCCATTTTTAATTGCCCTGTGTTTTGCAAAAGTTTTTCTTCGCCCTTTGTTTTTTTGATGGGCTTGCGGTTGGGTGTTCCCACTTGATGTTTTAACTTCACAATAGGACTTCACTTTACAAATTAATAATTAATACAGTCGAACTTCTCCATAGTGAAGTTTCTATATAATGAAGTGATTTGCTGGTCCCGTGCGAATTCATTATGGGAAAGTTCGACTGTAAATAAAAAATTAATACATTTTTTCTCCTTTTCGAAATTATTTTTCAATTGGCTAACCTTTATTTATTAACCCTACGTTGCGAAGGCCTATTTGTCCCTTTTAGCATATTACAAAAAAAAAGCACAAATGGCAGTGCTGCCCTCTCCATGAGTCAGTATCGGCATGGGTAGGGTAGATTCGACAAAATATAAAATTCTACCCGACGAGTACACAACTCAACACACCTTTCGGTGGCTTCGATTTGTTAAGGGATTCCCAAAGTCTATGATGTGCCTATGCAAATTTGGATTGCGCTCTAGGTAAAGTTAATTCGAGTTGTCTGATTATAATGGCATGAGCCGATAGGAAATGGTAGTTGTATGGTGTGGCATATGCATTCGATGGTCTAATTTTATAAAAGTCATAAAGATCACTTGCAAATTAATTTGTTCTAAACCTGGCACTAAACCAACAAAACTTCATTGAAAGAATATAACATGGGAATGAAAAGGAAATTCCCAACATAAGCTAATTTGACACATGCGAAAGTGTTATTTGATAATGTCGTACATTTATATCCTTGGCAGCAGTTAGAATGTTTTCGATGGTGACAGCTATAAGGCAGGTTACAAGCTGTCGCCTTGCCACTGACTCGTATTAAGGTGTGAAAGCAGTAGCAAGGTGAATGCGTTGATTTGATGTCTGCACGCAAAGAAAGGCAGGCGACAGATATTTTGTCACGTTCGAATGTGCTTGGGAATTGTGAATAACGAAATGAATTCTGCTGAATTCTTCCGAGCAGCTTTTACATACAAATGTCGATGCGGAAGATATCTAATTTTATATAATGCGATGGTGGTGAGATCTCGTGTTGGGGAAAGTTTCAATCTTAATGTTGGCTAGATTTTTCTAGCCATCAAAATAAACCCAAAAATTTAAAAAAAAAATGTTGTATGGGAAATTAAAATTTTAAAATATCCAAAAAGATCTTTGGGAAATTTTGTTTAAAAAATCCACACTCGCATCGAAGCTCATCACCCTTTTCGACAAAACTATGCAATTGCTATCGGTTACTAAAACACAAAATCTGTATTCTTGTTAAATTTCATACTTGTCACTTAACACATTTCGCTGATGGCTACATCGTAAATGTGAGCCATTCAGTAGTTAAATCGATTAAATCCTCTTTTCTGAATTTTTTTATATAATCGTGTCAAATCACATCCATAAATCCACAAATGTGTATATTCAGAAACACTTTCCATAATACTAAGGATACACTGAGGGAAAAAAATCAGAACTGCATGGTTATGATTTGAAGCTGGTATCGTTACGAAAAATTCATCACCTCTCAGTTCTAAAATACAACTGGAACAGTTTTACTTTTTGAAGATGGTATGAGTTACTGGAGCGTGGGTTCAAATCTCAGTGGGATACACTTTTTTTTCGGTTCATTTTTGTTTTATTATATTTTTTTCTTATTAAAAAACAGATCTGCAATTGTCGATTTTACTTTTGTTGCCTTTTGAGGTACTGGACGTCGATTCCAAGAAATCTAGAGTTAGCGTAGCAAAACGGACCCCGGATTCGTGACCAGCGACAGCCCAAAAAAAAAGTTTGGTTTGGTTTGGTTCCTTTGCATATAAAAAGGTCTCCTGGAGCCCGTTCGAATGAGTATAGGAATACCTTAATCCGAAGTACCTACCGCGAAATGGCCAGTTGAAATTTAGCTACTTTTTCAACTTCTTTCCTAGGAGAATTTTGAGATTTTTTTGAAAAAATCGAGATTTTGGCTAAAAATGGCAACATTTTATGATTTTAATACTGATTCACCAAAAACTAAATTTTTCAAGCGATATGACCTTTGACTTCAAGCGGTTGTAATTTACTGCTGGGACTATCAATTAAGGCTTAAGGGGTTTTCACATGAGAGCCATGCTGAGGGCCACAACCTCAGTGTGACAATTATTTATGGAATATTATTCCTCACGCCTCGGGTAGCATCGGGCATTTCTGCTAGTGCGAAATACAATCAATAAATTAAGAAGCATTCACGAAAATGGCCATACTTCAACACCCAACTATATAGGAGCAACACTACGTCAACTTTATGTTGCTAACACGAGGGATTAACCGATTTGCAAAATGATTTTGCAACGAAAGCGTCAAACATTTTCAAATCTCAACTGCTGCGAGCACAGCACTGCCGATGTAAGCTGCACTGACGCACGGTTACAATTTAATAAAGTTCACATGGCCAAAGATTTATGAGAGTCTCGTTTGTGGACTTTTGGGGGGTGAAATTTGAATTTTCACAATTTCCACAATTTTCAAATAAGGTACGCTGCCAAACGCCCCTTCAGTAACAAAACAGAAACAACTGCCATGACGAACCGTATATGAGAGTGGCTGGCCATGATGTGGTCGGGCCGAATCACATATTGCATGTTGCCATGATTTTAAAATATACTTAATACAGCGTTACAAAAAGCCATCAACATAAGCCAAATACGGTGAGCATTCAGCATGGCTCCATTGATTTTATGTGTCTGTGTGTGTGTTGCCTTTTTTGTTTATTAATATTAAGTGAAACGGACTACGAGGTGACCAAGAGCATGCGAGGTGTGCGTGGCAGCACGGCAAAGACCCTGTGCATCATGGTCCGTGCCAAGCATCCTTTATTACCCTTGCAGCGCCAACCACCTGATGTTGAGCAACGGAAAGAGGCTGGCTGCGCTGGGGCGCACCTATCGGCGAGGCGGCGATGAAATTGTTTGCCTGGGCTGGGCCGGATGGTTTGCGAACGTAATATTGGTCACTCGGATTTAAAAGTAATGCAATATTTTGATACTTATACCGAATGCTTTTGCTTTTGTTTGGGCATTTTCATATTCTGCCTCATCATCATCATCGCCATCATCGCCATCGCCATCGACGAATATTGAATTCGAATTATTATACTCGGCGTGTGTGTTTGTTGCGTGTGTGTGCGGATCGTGTCGAAATCCCCTGGATCAGGTCGTCGATGATGATGTTGTAGCTACTGTCGCCTGTACTTGAGTTAATCGATTTGTCATTAAGCGATTGCAGTCGCAGAAGCGACGTGACATCGTATTAACTGTGCGCCGCCCATACACGAGTGCTGCGTGTTGCTGGGCCGATATTGATATGTTCGGCGGGATGTTAATGGAAATTGTGAAAGTGCAGCAATGTAAATTTACTAGGTGTGATTTGATTTCACGCACGCATTGTTCGCATTTCAAATCCTTGGTGGACAATTGATTTTTTACTTAACATGTCAACCAGTCAGCAAGTGATGCCCACCCTATCTGTGGAGGTGTTATGAAATGAAACCAGCACTTTGACTAAATCAGATTTAAAGTTTTTTATTTCGCTTGTCTCCTGCCTAGATCATTGCTGGACCCTCCTCCCAAGCAATCACGTTCGATAATACTTTACAGTTTAACCCGCCTAATTGAAACACGAATAATGTTGCTTTCAGTTATGCGGGTCTCCCTGCGATTTCGGACAACTGCAAAACATTTCATTAAAGCGAAGTACTGTTCTGGCCAAAATTATCGACTTTTACAAGAGTGTTGCTTAATAAATGGAACAGTGCCAAGGATTTCAGCTAATGGGGGCATACTTCATTTATGCGGGCTTTAATTGGTGATTTGGGAATACATTTTTTTACCTAACAGGTTTTTTCACCAAAGCAGAGTAATTGCATAAGAGAGGCAACAAAAATCGCGCCGATACAGTTTTTCAAGTGGTGTTCTTTTAAGGGGACTCGACAGTTCTGTCAATGCCAGACACCCTGTAGATATCTAGGAAGAAATACACGAAGTGAGCCAATGACAGCCGTAATGCAATATCGAATCGGTGTGACGGTAGAAAATTCCTAACTAGTTGAATTTGGTTCAATTGCCACCAATATTTTTGCTTACTTCGCGATGCAAATCTCACGTACGCACTTAATCCAAATATTAATCAATTCAACTTTGCACTTACAGCACTTCCGGACCACATCATGTTCACCCAATCTAACCACAGACAGCTCACACAGCGTACTTATCTACACCCATCCCACGTGCCATCCCTCCATTGTGGACGGCCACTAGCAGTGCGGTGTGAAATTTCAATGAAATTCAATTGGAAAGTGCAAGTTTTAGCACGCGCAACTTCAACACCATGGAATGCATCCCAGAAACGTTGGCAATGCTATTAAAATGTGCAGTAGTAGTAGTAGTAAAATGGGATAGGATTTTCCCTCAACGGACTACTAAAAATACCCACGAAAATTCCCACTCCCAATTCCCACACAAATCTCATTACAAACAAATTTTTTTTAAATTATTTAAATTATGAATACTACAGTCCGTCATCAATTTTGTGAACATTCCTCTGATTTTATCATACAGGAATTGAAACTTTTTTAAAGATGAAAGTGGACTTTAATTTTGTATGATTTCATGAATGGATTTTTGTATGAGAAAATCAGATGCGGATTTATAGGAACAAATGTTCATCATTCATGAAAAAAAACTTATATTTAAACTTTTCCCTTTTAGGCAAAATCCAACCAAAAAATCCCTCAAAAAGAGAAATTACCTTTAATTTGGCATCACTGTTGGATACTCTACTAGGAATACGCACATAGTGATCGATGCATGAATAACAGCGGATAGGGTATGAATTACGACGGGTTGTTGGAAAACACCTCCAACAAATCGTAAACAGACATGAGCTAACGGATATTCAGCGGGTTGAGGAAGATATCAAAACAAATGGCAGTGGAGAAAAACGCACGCGTTGGGAGAACTATAACATTAAACTATAAACAGAAACCGACGGTAGAATTATAGGTAGGATAGTTAGAGAGAGTTAGTCCTTTAAGAGCATAACCTTTGAGGAAAACATCGATTGTCTTAAGCTGAGCTCTCGCCGCTGAGTTCAAATATTCTTTTTTGTTGTTGGGGGTCTCCTGCCATAAACGCTTCAGATTTGTGGAAAGATGAATATATAACTCGTTAGATGATGTAAAGTGCCCTTTTTTTGAGGCAAAGCATGCAAAAAATCTGTAACTTTTGAATGGATGAATATTTTTTAAAGCCTTTTTTTATTTTGATAAGAATTGATTTATTTTTCTCATTTCGAAGTACAAAACTTAAGAAATTTTAAGTGATATTTAAATTACAAAATTAATAACATACTTATTATATAAATATACAAAAACAACCCAAATTTTTTAAATTAACATTTTTTCAATAAAAAAAAAGTTTGTTCTAAAAATATTTTTTATAACTTTTAACTGTGAGCTGTGCGGTATTGATTACTTTTGCAATCAATTACACAAAAGGTACTCAATAGTTGATTACAAAAAATGTTATCAGGTACTCCAAATTTTTTGAGTACTACTTATTACTATTTATTACTCATTAATTGTATTGAAAATTTGCCATGGACCTAAATCTTGCATGCAGTGATTGCAGCATTTAGAAGGTTTGTGGTTTTATTTTGCCAATAAACATTTTTTTTTTTCAATATTTTTAACCATTATTTTTGACTTAAGCGGATTGGGATTTTGAGCAACATTATAGATAGGTTTAAGTAGAATACTTCTGTTGAAGATACAGTATGATATCGCTTACCATTAAATATTTTTTTAAGAAAAGTGAATGAACCATGTTGTGACTTTTGACCTCAAATAACTTCCTTATTCCATTTAATCCAGAAAAACCCTTTGAGTGAGTTATGTTATAGATCAAGACCATTCAGAATCGGTTATCAGATCGGCAATCCGAATTTGGTGTTGCACAGTAAAAATACTTTTTACTAAATAAAAATACACCTGTTTCGTCATTTTGAAAAAGGTTGTTCCGGTGGGGCAGCAGGGTGCAGCCAATTCTAGTCAGATTTCATAGAGGGATAATCCAGGAATAATATGGCGCTACTCCCGACTGATTCCCCCTGATTCCTTAGAGCTAAAGTAAAAAAATAAAACTAAAAAAAGGTTTTATCTTCTTAATTTCTATAGCCGACATACATATTGAATTTCCACCATTTTAAATTCATTCGAAAGATAATAAATACATCTATCAAATAAAAAAAACCAGCATTAAAAATCTTAGACCGTTTTCCACAACAAAACTTAAAAATTTACCTTTTTTTTAATTTTTGAAAAAAAAAATATATGTAATCGCCTAACTTTTAGCTATTGTATCCCCTAAACCACACAAAATACACGAAAATCGAAACCATATTTGAAAAATTAAAATAAAAATTTGAATAACTTGTTAATTTTTATTATTTTTTTAAAAAAATGTTTCACAATTTTTAAGTTGAAAAAGTGTACAGTGTGACGTGGAGACAACTCCGTCAGAAATGGATTGATCGCATTCACAGCATATTCGCTAAGAATAAAAACGGTAGTCATCGGTACTGTTTTCTTAGCTAGCCCATATACCTAAGGCATAAAGAAAAATAACACTTCACACAAAACTAAAATTGCAGGAGCTTCACCATTTCACTGCCATGGCCCAATGTCCTTCTCGTCCACGTTGCACAAGCAAACCAACACTAAACACAAATTTTACAACACAGCGGCAGTGAGAATACAACGGCCAAGACCCAAGATACGAAATGGCATTTTACAGTTTCACGAACAATCCGAAAATTGTACGCCACTCTGGTAAATATTACCAATAAAAACGGAACACACTGCCGAACGCCAAAGCGACACAGCGATGAACCGGCAAAAGGACTAAACGACCCACCAACAGACTAATCGACTACGACAAGCCAGTTTACGTTGCTTAGCTGTAGTCGGTGATGGTTTAGGGGGGGGCTTTCATGAACATATTTATTTATTCGTTACACCCGCCAAATATTTAAGAGAATTTTCTTTACCGGAAAAAGAGTAACAATGTGAAGAAGAGCATGTCTGATGCGGGATGTCAACTTGTGGGAAATCAACTACCGTTTTGGCTAGTTAGTTGCAGAACAGGCCCATTTGTGTGGAAGATTTACAAGTATAGACCGACCCACTGTCTAAAGTTAGACAGTGGGTCGGTCAGTTGCGGTAGTTCCTGGTCTAAACTAAACTGTCACCTCAACTGATGCGTCCCCACAGTTATCCCCACGGTTATCATTGAAGTTTTAATTGGCCTTCGAAAAATTCTGATGGCTAAGACTCTGATGGCAGGGCGTGAGAATTTTATCAATTTATAAGTTGCGCCATTTAAAAATCGATTTCGTTTCTCTTTTTGAGTAGCTTTTTTTTAGATTAGCGAATTTGTCGAAATTGATTGCTTGTTTACAAGCTGACTTTGCTGTTATGTAATAAATTGGCTGTCACAGGTGCTTGCAAGTGTCAATAAATTTACAAAACTATAAGTGAAGCTATATATACGCTATAAGTTTCTTGAGGTGCATTGGTAGGTGCAATTTTTTCCAGCTAATAGTAGTAATGGTTAAAGTTTCGTGCCAGTAGTGTGCGGTTTGGCTTAGTTGTGTAGCACACCGCTTATGGAATATGCGCCATTCGATTATCTGGTGTGTTATGAAAGTTTCCAAATGAAATGCTCCAGGATCAAGGTAGAGCCAACAAAAGAGACCCGAATTGGATATGAAATGCAACTGTTTGTACTTAATTCTAAAAACACATGGCACATGGAAATTGTATCAAAAGGTATATTTACGAAATATGGTAAATGTAAGAAATATTGAGAAATACAGTCAAAATAAATTAGCGAATAGTGCGATCACGTCATCAAATAAAATACTGCCTTGAACTGGTCAATTTCAAATTCTATGATTTTGATTTTGAGTTTCGAAAAGATGCCACACTGAGAGAAAAATGTGTTAAAAATATTCAAAATGGCTGTTAAATTAAACGAGGTGTAAGTACATTCAGTTTGGTCTGAAGTTTGTAACTCCAAGAAGGAGGCGTTCATATATATACTAGCTTAATAACACTTTCGGTAGAGAAAGTACTCCCCCTGAATCGCCCCCTGCGAACCCCCGAAAATACCAGTAGTGAAAGTACCTTCCACTGAACCCTCCCCTGCACCTTCCCGTAACATTCCCGTGAACTATCCCGTGAGCCCCCGGTGGATTCCACGACCGTAAAAACATCAAATTCAAAGTCAGCTTTCGGAAAATTAACGGATAATCTAAGAAGGACAAACGTATCGCTCTCATAACGGAAACGGGTTCGATATAGATAGTTTTCTTCGCTAAATGTTGGAGAATTTTATCGTTTTTGAAATTTTGTTCGGATTTTATGCCGGGAGGGTTGATGTTGAAGTTTTAAAATACAAGATGGTGGATCCGATATGTCGCAGTAGTTGTAGGGTATATATAAGTCGGCTTTGACCAACTGAAACGTACTCACTGGGTTTTGTTTTGTATGGTTTTGTTATTTTCAATATTGACATAGTGAAATCAAATCCGCGGACTTGGCGTAGACATTTTCCGCTCAACTGCTCTCTCATCATGCGGAGAAAGCTAACAGTTTCTGCTTAACGCACATAATGACAAACCTAACAAGCTACGAAGAGTTAAATCCTATACAAATTTCATATCACGTCATCTACAGCGTCTCTGGTCGCCCTATCCAATATATTAATTTGCTGTTAAGTTATGCAGGAAAATGTAAAACTAAGACGCACTAGGAGCCAAATTGCCACCCTAACTCGTGGTTGTTGTGCAAACGGAAATAAGTAGTTCACTCTTCAAACCCTGCCCCAACAACACCACATTTCAGCGCTGTGGGATGAGCATGTGTGTTGCGAATTGTTTTCGATAAAAACTGAAAACAAAACGCAGCTGACTTTTTTATGGTAAGAAATATTTACCCAATCGAATCGAATCGAATGCATTCAAAGCAAAATTCGCATTGTATTAAAAACTTTTCTATTCACTCCATGGAATTGGATTTTCATTATTTTAAAAATATTTTATTTTGTTTTGATTTGATTAAATAAAATTACAAATGAACCAGAAAATAGCGTATAGTAACCAAAGTCGAAACACTTCAAACCTTCCAAAGCAAAAAATGATGCTGTAAATTCAATCACTTTGAAGTGTATAACTCGACCTCAAGGCATTAAGCAGTAAATTTCTAAATTTCCATATACACACTAGACTGGCCATAAAAATGTGAGGCCGATCGGATAACGTAAGGAAAACTTATACGTGCAGAAGTTTTGTTTCTAAACAAAACTGCTAACCATTAAAAGAAGTTTTATTTCCCGATTGCTTATTCCATACCGACACCAACGGAAAAAATTATAGGGAAATCTTGTGTGAATAGCTAATATCTTTAATTTGGTAAAATAAGCTTTAAAATTTGACTATTATAACAGATTATATGAACAAAAACCCTGTCAAGAAAGACATTTTTTGAATATTTTTTTCAATCATTTTACATAAGAAGTTTTTGGTTTTTCGGTAAACTTTTTTTTATTGTTCTACTAAGAAATAAAAAAGAGTAAAAAACAAGTTTTTTAAAATATAACCCTTTAACCGACTAAAAAGCAGAAAATAAATTTCCTTTAAATTAATTTCCGCAATTTCGATTTTAAATTAAGGGTTTTTGGTTACTTTGTTCCTAATATCATTGCAGATTTTGAAGTCGCCAAAAACCCTTAATTTTAAATCAAAATTGCGGAAATTAATTTAAAGGAAATTTATTTTCTGCTTTTTAGTCGGTTAAAGGGTTATATTTTAAAAAACCTGTTTTTTCCTCTTTTTTTTAAATTTTTTTTCTCCCCTCTTTTTCCCCCTTTTTTCCCCTTTTTTTAATCTTTTTTCCAAATGCTAGCCTAAGTAAAAAATTTCAACCCTGTAGCGAAAGTTACAACTTTAAATTGGCTCCATCCCGCTCCCCTTATATATATATATATATATATATATTTCTTTGTCTTGGCGCTAATGAACCCCACAGATGGTTCATTAGCTTGACAACGTCAATCTTGAACTTCTCGGAGTACATTTCTGAGAACTGCTTGAGGGTGAAAGCCCAACCGTGCAGACCGGAACCGAAACCGACGGAACCCTTGGAGGGATCGACACGGACTTCGCCCATTGGACCGCCATCGTCGTTGTAGGTGGCAATGATGACGTTCACGTTCTCCACGATACGCTGGAAGGTCTGGTACAGATCCTCAGCTTCCAGTTGCAGCTCGAGCAGAGCGCGATCCATCTTGTTCATGAACAAGATTGGCTTGATGCGCTCGGCGATGGCTTGACGCAATACAGTCTCGGTTTGCACGCACACACCCGAGACGAAATCGACAACGACGAGGGCGCCGTCTGTTACACGCAGGGCAGCGGTAACCTCCGAGGAGAAAACAACGTGACCGGGTGAATCGATCAAATTGATCAAGATATATATATATATATAGTCCTCCCAAAGCAAGTTAATATAAGGGTTATAAAAATTACCAAGCATTAAGATATGAAATCATTTTTGTGTATGTTACATTTTATGCTGGAATGACCTGACTATAGGTGTTTTTAAAAGCTAATATATAGACCGTTTTTGGTTTTTTAGACTTTAATGAAAGTGCAATTCTATTTCACTATTCTTTACTATGCACCTTTGACTACAAAAAAATTACCGATTTCAACAGATTCTTTAAAAAAAAAAAAAGTTTTCAAAATGCTTCTTATGTTGATCATACAAATTCGCGTGTATTTATAAGGAATAGGTGTATTAATTTAACACATATAATATGTATATTTATAATATTTATAGCGCACCATAGCGTAATTATAGCGCAATAGAGCAACGAAAAATGTGTAACGTTAATCGTACACTATGAAACGCACGAAAACGTATTCAGTGCCATAAGTGCGTTGTGTTCAGCGTTGCCCTCGTGACATAATTGATGTCACCAGTGACATGAAATTTTTGGTCGTGACATAATCTATATATATAAAACAAAGTCGCGAAATGTGTTACTCATCGCATCAGCAATCAACGGAGCACCCGATTTGGATAATTTCTTTTGTGTTGCCTTCGTCTTGGTGGTACGATTCTATGTCGGTCAAGAAAACCCGAAAAATTCAACCGGAAAAGTGTGAAAATAGCCAATTCACTGCATAGTTCTGGGCCGCCTTCATATATTTGTAAGCAAAAGGCTTGCGTGCTTTCAGGTCGAGCTTTTATTCCATGCACTATTATGAACGCAATAATACCACAAAGTATCGATTACCTAATGCAAAAACTGAATATATTATCACCAAATTTACTTATCTAACAAATGTATGCAGCACCCCTAAAAACAAACAAACACGTTTTGCCCTGATCACGATTGGGGCAGAAAGGTCATGTACTTAGGGAAGAAACTTTATCGATATATGTACAAACTACCCATAATGTCAATTTCAAAGAGTTTTTAGTTTAAAAAAAAAGTGGGGGTGGCATATGCGGCCCTGTGGCGAATCCTCCCCCCTCTACCCTAATTTCCGGATGCACTTTGTATTCTGAAAATTTTGCAACACTTTGTGGTTGGGTTTTGTTTCCAAACCATGATAAATTATTGTTTGTGAGTCATATATTATGACTCTACATATATATGACGACTTGTCCCTTATTCTTATTTTGTTCATGTTTGAAATAAGTGGTATTTTTTTAATAATATTTTGGTATCCTGCCCCCTTTTGCTTTCATAAAAATAGTTGACATCGATTATGTCACGTGACATATTTTCGAAATGGAGGTAACATATTCTTTTCGGATCGATGGCAACACTGGTTGTGTCCCTTTTGTGTGTAAATTTTACTTAAAGCGTATATTAATTTTTAGTATCTTTTTTGCTACACTCTTATGCGGCATAAATATTATATACGCTTAAAGCGCTCTAAAAAAAACACGCACGCATTTTAATATAGCAAGCCAAAATCTAGAACGTGTGCACGGAGAGAACAGTTGGCAGAAATTGTGTATTACACTCACAATATTGATCCATTAATATAAAAAATCATAGTTAAATTTATTTGAGTCATGAATAGGTACCAAGGCTGAATATAAAATCAAAATCAGTATTCATGACTAAAAACGTTCAATTAAGGTTTTGTAATTCATGGATCAATATTGTGACTATAATACACAATTCCTGGAAACAGTTCTCACTTAAAAATGTGTGTTGCGTGGAAGACAGCTAGGTTCACTTTGCAGTGTAGTCCAACCACCAACTCGGTGAATATTACGAACAGAACCACTTCTGCTTTAAACGCCTCATATACATTCATACATACATGTTTACACACACATCGACTAAATACAACATAAGAAGTTGTCTGAATAAATACGAAACTTTTCGCATTTTTCTATACACTTTCAGTGCGTTTTTTCCAGTTGAATGGAAAATGTATGTAATTGCTGGATTTTTCTTGTGATAATTGTGTTTGATTGCATTTTGCAGTGTAAGTACGAACCAAGTATACAAACTTAAATTTTAATCGGAAAATATGTTTTTGTTTTTAAATTTATTTGCTGGAATATTTTGTACATAGCAAACACTTAATGGGAAAATATGAATTTATTAGCTACACAAGTACTGAACCATGAGCTGATTTATGTAATAGTAATTATACTGAGAGAAAAACAAAACAAACTGAACCGTTGTCAATTTCCAGCCAAAACTGAATGTTCGGATTTTGACAATTGTTTTGAAATTGCCCATTGATGAATGGAAACGGCACATTGATGAATTGTGACTGAAATGTTGTTGTTTCACGACTGAAACTGTAATGTTTTGTGACTGAAATGTTGTTGATTTGCGACGGCTACATTGACGTTTTGTGACTGCCCCGTTATACATTGTTTCTTAATTATGTAGTTTGGTTCCTTGACAAATTCTCTACAAAAATATTCCTAATAATTTTGCCCCTTCAATCAATAGATTTTCCTACAAATCCGATTTTTTAACTTTTCTTTGATTTTTCTTATACAATTTTATACAATTCATTGTGTAGAATCGGGATTGTACCAAAAAATAGGACAATCGTACATAAAAAACCAACACTGCGCACAATCTTTCCTCAGAGGCAGTGTTGTTGTTCATGTAACTGCTTAGGCTTAGAACGAACAAAAAAAGGAAAGAGAGAGCGATTTTTTGCAATTCTCTAATTCTCTACGGATTTTCAAATTATGACACTGTTTCACGTTCTATTTTAGAACTGAGCAGTGTGGATTTTTTCATGCCGTTCTGGATTTTTTTCCTCAGTGCAGTTTAAAAGTATTCGTATCAAACATACACTCCAAGAAGAAGGTATTTTAAAAAGTGCACCTATGTAATATGTAGGGTACGGATTCTTATGTAAATGCATATTTTTAGCTTAATGCTAGAACAATACTAACAAAGTATCTTTGCACTGAAAGAAAAATTTAGTGCATTGGTTTTTAAAATAGCTATTTGCATGTTTTTTTTTGCATATTTTGTCTTATTATACCATATTTCCAAAATTTTTAGCATACTCCTTAAAAAATTCCTATCGAATGAGTATTGAATAGACCTTGCCAATGATACCAATATCCATGTGAGAATATGCAAAATACCTATGCGAGTCTCTGTATTTACTTCTTTTCTTTTGATAAACGTGAATAAATTTCATCACAATAAATATAAAAATATAGATTTGATAGTACATTTGTATGCCTTTATATTTCTATTGCAGTAGGGCCACGGTGTAGTAAACCAGGTGAGGCAAGTACCATTTTCCACTGCAGACGTCAGATTTTTCCCACTGTCGTACGTCATTTAAAGAGGAATGGAAATGATTCAGGGTTACCGTTTTTAGCATATTTGATTGGAAATGTACTGAAAAATTTGTAATATGCTGGAAAAGGCAACACTGATAACTGATTTTTGAATTGGAAAGAACGTCTATGAAAACGAATGCAAAGAAAATCATAGAGATGACAGCAATTGAAATGAGGGCATTATTCGTACTTGCCGCACCTGCTTTACACCACCGTGCAATAGGGCTTAGTTTTCGAAAAATTTTTATTTATTTATTTATTTTTTTTGGGAAATTTTGTATAAGAAAAATGTAGTCAGAAAGTAAAATAAATTTCGAAGCGCCCCAAGTGACGAAAGTCTCAATATTTACATAAATACTACTGTTCCTCACCTCAGGCACCAAAATTTTTAAAAACCAACGCGACACTTTAAAAATAATTTCAAAAAAATCCGTCAAGACAGAGAAACCTCGTCGGGTATGCTGTTTCGTATGTAGTCTTTCCATTCCGCCATCGCGAAATTTCTGTCACACAGTGTAAATGAAGAATATAAGCGAGTTGAGTGGCCTCTCACAGGTGGAAAACAGAATAAAAGTTTAGGGTGCCTCTTAGACTTAAAAGAACTGTTGCCCTAATACAATTACATGGTCAGCCTTATACCAGCCACGCCAACCAGAAAGTTACCCAAGAAAGTCATTGATCCTAGGCGCCAATTGGTATAAAAAGGTAGCCCTGCATTCATAGAATTTTTGCTTCCATTATTGTGTAACATAAATAAAGTTATGTAAATGACTTGGTGTATCAGGAAAAGTCGCACGAGCCAGCGAAATTGGCAAGAATAGCCTTCATTTCAATAATTCCACAAAACATGACTGTTTCACAAACTAGCGACAGTGATTCGTCTGTTTTGCTTTACTCTGGTTACTTCAGATACCTTCCGTCATTACGTCGCCCCACACAGACAGTATCTATGTACAACTCGCTTTGCTTTTACAAGCACGTCAGGCCATGTAGGGCTATTATTACTACCATTACAACAGTAATGCCTTTCGCGGGCGCCTCGCTGACGCCAGACGAGTGGTTCGGGTGGTAGGTGGCAGGAGTGTTACGAGAAACATTCACCAAACTTTGCTTGTGGAATGCTTTCGCGGAGGCAAGTACAGCTTTTATAGCGCTTTCGGAATATTGTATCTTTCCGTATGGACAGAATGCCAAAAAATAAAATGGACAAATGTACAGACAGCCAGACGAACTGACAGCGTTGGCATTTATTTTTTTGGGATTTTTACTTGATACTGCCTTTGTTTTCCCTTCATGTGTTTTTATTTCCATGCATTTCCGGATACCATACACCAACACACACAGCCACAGAGACACAAAAACACACACACACACACACACACACACACACACACACACACACACACACACACACACACACACACACACACACACACACACACACACACACACACAAACACTTACATAAGAATACAGACATTGCACAAACGAAAGTACCCGAAACGATAGTAAAGACATAAACTCTCGACGCAATGCTAAGAATAGGCGAAACCTCCGAATTCAGTCCAAACCAAGAGCTAAACTCCAAGCGTAAGGCCGAAAATGAGCGGAGACAACCTAGAAGATGGGTGTGGGTGAAATGGAACCCTTAGGGCTGCACAATTTTACTGAGCTGAGTAGGCACTACTGCATTCGCAAAGTCACTAAGATTTATGGTAGAGTTGGCAGGCGACATGAATTTGGGGCAGGGAAGTTGTGCCTGTGTGTGAGGTAGTGCGAAAGGAATTGGGAAAGCACGGCCTTAGTTGGAGACCCGATAAAAAATTCGAATTGGTTTCGGTGTTGGAAACTGGGGTGGGGATTGGGCGGCCGTGGAATCCCTTTGACTTACTTTGTGTACTTGCTTATTCGTTATGTTAAACTTTGCCGGCATTTTAATGTGCTTGGCCATATATGTATGCAGGCCTGGCATTGCCTCTTTTGCGTATAGTTTTTGCACCGATACTTTTACTACTTTACTTCACACTGGCCGGGGGAATTCACTGTTGCGTGAAACTATGGCAAATGCTTGTTTTGGGTTTTTGGGTTTTTGTGTATTAGTTTTTATTCATGGCACTACACATTTTCGTTTGTTTAAGTAGTCGAGCAGTGTTGCTGATGTATTTAAAATATTTTCACTATTCCGAGCAACGCTAATACGACTTAAGAACTTCATTCGGTTACTCCTGGCGAATAGATTTGAATATCAGGCTCGGATTAGAACGTGACTAAAATGCCATGAATGCATTACGCACTTGAACCGGACAAGATGATGAACCTGCATTGGCCACAACCGAAGCAGCTATCCGATTTATGATTTTTGTCGTTGGCTCTCAGCCGAATCGCTCAAAAAGCCCTTCAACCATCACAGTTCTGCTGTTACCTGAGCTCCACCGGTGGAAGATCTTGAACTGACACCCAATTATGGCTGATTAGCACCCAACTTAGTTATTATTAGTTTGGGTAAATCTCAACAAATTGGCTCACTTCCCGTCCATTCCACAATGAAGTTGAACTCGCACAGCCACCACCAACTTCCCTAACCGAAACATGGAAAAGTTGAGAGATCCGACTTTCACAAACTCTCCAGGCAACTGACAAAAACTGGACTGGACTGAACCGAACGAAGCAACCTAAGAGTAGTTTTGTAAATATTGATGACATTTAATTTCCTCGCAACGACATCCTTTCCTCCACGCTTTCCTCCAGTCGAAGCTGCAGGAGGGTGAACTTTTCGAGCCGTCTGCACTCTGCAGCTGAAAGTGAAACGAATTTCCTTTATACAGATTCTTCCACGCTCGCTGCGAAATTTTCTCACAAAGTACACTTCGCCAAAACCAATTTCCATACAACAAAGGCAAGGAAATTTGGCATAAAAAGTACCAATTTTTGCACAACCAAAGTGGCAAAAAGCCTTTCCAATACGAAAAAGTGTCGAAGATGGTAACTCTGTTAAAATGGCGGGTAACTCTTTGATTTTAGCAAAACACCCCACATTGGCGCCAAACAAAGGCTGATTCTGGAACTTTTAGTATTCACAACCAAAAACTGGGAAACTCAACGCAGCCCAGACGTGCAATGTTTTTTTTTCTTTTCGTTGGCGCAAAGTAAAATTGTAAAATTGGGTCGACGGCGAGGGACAATCGCTGCCAGTGGAATCAGAACTGGGTGGAGATTTACTTAACTTTTTGGTTGGCTGTTGCCGTGACGTAGCAGACGCCATAGCAGCAGCAGCAGCAGCAGCAGCAGCGCATTGCTTATGTTAATGATGTTGGTGGCAGTGCATATTATGGAAATTCAACTTTCAACTGTTGGTTTGACGCTGGTAGTCTTGATGATGTTGAGGGTGATGACGATGATTACGTTTCATGTGACCATGATAGCAGTAAGACTGAAACAGGTTCAAGTTTTCCTCCCATTCTCTTGTTGTAATGTTGTCAGAAGTGGTTTCGCTTAAATACTTTAAAATGAAGATCCTTATGTGAGCGGAGTGGAAGTAATGTTGATGTATGCCTTCTGGGATATTTTCAAGTTATTTTTATAGGTTAAACACTCTGCGTAGGTGTTGTGTGCCTCATTAAGGTAAGATAAGTACGTTTTCCTTCATAATAATTAAGAGGTTTTAAAGAAATTTCAAATAATATATGCAAGTATTTACACACAATATTGTCTGCCTTCATCGATTGAGAGTACACCACCATGAGTATAAATTAAAAATACCAAGGCTGGCTGGCACATTTGAAAATGCATCTACGATAAACCTAGAAGGGAAAATTCCATAGAGCTTGACGCCTTCTCTGAAACGCTTAAAATGCTGTGTGACATAATCATTTATGAGTGGTTCATTGAACAGAAACACTTCAAACAAGCCTAAGAGTAAATTATAATTCCAAAATTTTACCATATTTACCATTAAATTATACATTTTACTGTTTGAAAACCTCCGGAAACATTTGTGCCGCCCAAAAAAAATACAAATGCGCACAAAAAAAAATTAAGAAAAACACAAAGTAATTTGCTCTTGCGGACAACACTCGTATTGGCGCTAAAGACCCAACCATAATAGACACGAGCCGGATGCAGCTAATGCCAAATGTAAACGCAAAGCGGGCTCAATTTATGTCAAATCCAGACAGTACCCAAAATGTCTTGAGCTAGCTCGTTTGTTTGTGGGTATGTATGTATGTATGTATGTATGTTTGTTCCCTTATAACTAATGGTTGCAATCCCGGGATCCCGGACTTTTTCTTGTCCCGACAGTCCCGGGATTGTAAAGCTTAAGATCCTAGAAATTCCTGAATTTGGCGGCACAAACGGGTGTATTCGTATAATTTTTGAGACAATAGGTAGGAAGTACTATTAGAATTTAGTTTTTATTTCATCAAACTCTGGAAAATTTTTGCTTTTGCTTTGGGCTTTTTCGCGTGAACTTTTTCTTTAAAAATACTTCTCTTTTACCATTTGGGTAATTTATAGTTTTTATATATAAATGGACCATTCTAAGCACACTCGGTCCGTTTTTAGCGTCAAGTTTTTAGAGAAAAAATGTAGCAACTACAAAAATTTTAAAAAGGGCGCTTAAAATTTAAGCAAATTTAAAAAATTTAGATTTTTTACATTTTAAATATAATTTACTTTTTAAAACATAACAGCTTTGTTCTGTGATTTTTTTATAAAAAATTTCCTTGATTTCCTTGAATTTCCTTAAACACACTCATTGATATTCCGAAGTTTAAAAATTCCATTGGCCAACAAGGGTTAAACGCATTGCCCTTATTATCCATTGAAGCTCAAGTTTTGTCAGTGTTAAAATGTGACGACATAATTAACCACTTCGAGACATTAAAGGCTCGGAAGAAAGTGTTTAAATGATTTATAAAATGTAAATCAAATTTTAAAGTAATACATTTTATTTATAAAAATGCCTTCAAATTTGTTTTTTGGGGGCGCGCTGAATTTTACATAAATCCGACTCTGGTAGCAACAAAGTAGTTCTATAGCATTTCTGCAATTGTTTGCTCAACAACTTACATAATACAACTTTTTTTAGTTTAGGCTACAATAAAAAAACTCGTATTTCCTTGAGTCAACAAATCGATTTTTATTAACAAACTGATTGTATTTAAAAATGTTTTATATTGTGTTGAAGGAGGTGAGTCCTAGGGTCGAATCGAGAAAACAACTTTTTTTAGGGAATATGGAATATGACAATGCTTATCAATAGACTAATTACACTGGGGGTTTGACAGTGGTTTAAGAGTAAATCGGGATCGCTCGAATCCGTTTTGCTACGCTACATCTAGATTTCGTAAAATCGACATAACTGACCAAAAAAATGAAAAAATTTGCCGAAAATGTTTTTAATTTTATGACAAAAAAAAATCTTTTTTTTAGTGTAGTTTTTTTAGCGGTGTTTTTTTGGAGTGCAGCACTTGTCAGAACGGCTTGGAGTTTGAGGGGTGAAATGAAGAATATTTATAATTATCGACTCTGCCAGACATTGTAAGGGACAATGCCTTCAAGGAACTTTTAGCATAAAAGTGGTTATGTCGCCAATTATCGAATTGCAAATTTATGGCTTTTAAAATGAGCAAAAACTACAATTAAATTTCGTGAAGAAAAAATACCAGCGAAGCCAAGCGTTAACTGATTTAGCCGATCTCTTAAATCATACTGCAGCAGCAGCACAAAAAGTAAAATAAATCATTCGTCCTCCAAGTACCGAAAGCGAGAAAGGAAACGGCAAACAATGGGTTAATCAAATTTCCAGTATTACAAAAAAGTGTCCAGCCAACAAATACATAGACGAGCAATCCGTCATCGGAAAGTGGACATAGTAAGAACATTTTAACACAGACGCGTGGCAGCACAGATTTTTTGCGGTACTTGCATTCCAAAGATGAAAGCAGCCACTTGATTTTTTCACACTATTCCTGCCGAAATCGCGTCTTTTTATGGATGACATAATCGCCGCTGAGCCTCAGTACATTGTCGTACTCGGCGCTTTGTGCTTTCGAAAATAGAGTATTTCAAATTTTCATGCTTACGATACATATTTTTTCGTGTTCTTTTTCGGGTTTCCCTCGAATTGGCCAGCTGATTTTGGCTTGTACGCAGTTGGCTGGGTGTGAATGTGGCACATTGCACCAGCACACTTGTACGCCTCATGATGAGTAACATCATTGCTGTGAGTTGGGTTGTGTTGCACTGTACTGTGCGACAGGAAACAAGCACCCGAGGAATTGGAGAGCCGAATGTAGACAGAATTTAAGGTTTGGACTTTAACCTACTGGAATGGATGTAGCTAAATTGGGATGTGGAGTGGAGTGGAGCAGGTTGTACCAATGAAAGTGGTGGTAGAACGGTTTACATGCCTGTGGCCTGTGGCTACTGCAACCGGATAAGCTGTAAATATTTAGGCAAAAGCTTACGGTTCGTGTTTAATGTGTAGAAAAGCGACTAATCGACCATGTTTCGATATCGGAAATTCTGAAGCGATTCTATCCTTGGAATATTATTGCAGCGTCCCAAGTGCGAATCATTGTTTTATTGGCAGAGTTACGAGAGGTCGGTGTCGGTTGGATATTTTTGGAGTTGCATATTTTTGAATAATCAAATTAAAAATCGGAACGAGCAGAGAACTACTGAACGGTTGTGGGTCAGGTACGGATTGGAATTGATGGTGCAATATCAATTTATGTGCATATCATTCAATGCGGTTTTAATGGGTACAAAGTCAAAAATCCTCTTATACTAATTTATTGATACAAATGTTAAGGAAAATTAAATGCGCTTCTATTTGGTTTTATTTCAATGTGGGCTCTAAGGAACATGAACAGGACAGAATAAGGCAAACTACAAGCGGACCATGAATATATTTCTCCTCTTGAGTTTTATGTTAATTAAATTGAACTCGCAATAATTGGTCCTATTTCGTCAAAGATGCCCAACTCGATGCACGCAAAAGGAAACAAATTTAACTTTATTGCTATGTTACTCAAGTTTCCAGCAGGAATCGAAAATAACAAAAGGGCAGGCTAGCCGGACTACATCTAAAGGACTAAAGCGCACACAGAATACTTTTTTTCGTCACTAAATCCACATTTGCAGCTGAATATGTGTGCTTGAGATGAAAAACGAATTCTTTTTTGTGTGCATTTTAGCGAGTCAATAGCGATTCAATGGAAAATGACGAAATCAGTGTGTTTAATTGATTTTTCTCCGGCGAAACGGCAAGTTCAGTGCCCACACATTCGCCAAGTAAACCAACCGATGGCGATGCCAATGCCGATAATACAAATTTTCTGGCTTTCTCACTTTTGATACTCTTCAAATAACTGCTTAAAGGTCCCCACACACCAGCGCGAAATTTCGCAGAGGCCGCGAAACTTGCTCAAAAATTGTTCTTGAAAAGGCGATATTCGAATAAAAAAGATTTGTTTGTGGTGAAAAATTGCAGAAAAACAAATGAAAATGTATATCATTTATAAAGTTGGTTGAAAGGAACGCACTATCGCATTTTCAAGAAACATTTTTCGCGCTGGTGTGTGGGGACCAGTGTTGTCAGAGACCTGTCTTCAAAAATCCCACTCTCTTCTTCAAAATGCCCTTTTTATCCCATTTTAGGAATGAAAAATCTCAGAAAAAATCCCTTTACAAATATTAATTTATGAAGCTGTTTAGCAATAGCAACTCATATATTTTTTTTATAAACATAGAAAACGAAAAATATGTGTCGATTAGGGTTGCCAGGCGTACCCCTTTGAGGGGGATTGTCCATCAATAACTACCTGTGTCCCCCTTGCTACAAAAGGCTCCGTAGATCCCCCTTTTTCCCTTCATGGCACATTTTTGCTTTTTTTTCCAAATCTTAAAAAACTGCCAAAATTCATGGGGTTTCCCCAGTTCTGATCATGAAATGTATATTTGTGCATTTGCAAAGCTTGATTTTCCGATAGGTTGTTCCATGTCGAGTTAAGGGAAAAATCTTCTATGAATAGGTAAAACCTTCAATTTGGTAAAATAAGCTTTAAAAGTTTATCTTTAGAACAGGTTATATGAACCGTTTTGGGTTACTACATAAAAAGTAATCACTTGTCAGAAAGAAATTTTTTTGTATTACATATTTTTTTTTTAACAATTTACATAAGAAATTAGTGTTGATTAACCCAGTTTATTTTGGCGGTCAGAAAGTGTTATTTTTTGGTTTTTTTTTCAGTAAACTTTTATTTTCGAATAGTACTCCCCCCCGCGAAATACATTACTGGCTATGTATATAAGTATATATACATTTCCTATAACAATATTTTGTCCCCCTTAAGTCCCCCTTTGAAACTACAACTGCACCCCTTCGGACAATTTGCAGCTGGAAACCCTAGTGTCGATTCTATTTCTTAAACATAGCATTAGCACTTGGGTTGGAAACGTGAGCTAGCAGTTTTAATATTTACACTTTTTTTACAAATATTTTGCCTTCATAACTTAAAATGAGTTTCATTGCGTGAAAAACTAACACAGTCTTGATTTTTATTTTTTAAAGCTGATTTAATCACACATACAGCATTTAAGCTTTCTTCACAAATTCTATTTCTTTTTTTTTTTGTTTCAACGTCAGTAACCATTGAATATATTCGCTCAGGAATGTGGCAAAAATGCAACAAAACTAAATTTTTTTTTAATTCGAAAAACAACATATCTTTATTTAAAGTTGTTTTATTTATTACCGCAGTTTTGACAAAATACCGCAGTTATTTTTTATTAATGCAATCTGCTCGCTGGCGAGCACAGCAACGGTATCTAAGAACTCACTATTGAATTGCATATTCTCAGAGGAAAGATCAGTGCTTTGGTTAACTATGAGATCATATATTTTTTCTTTGCCTGCAGCAAATATTTCAAGTACCTCAGGTTTCAGGACTACTTTTGAAAGAAGTACCAACATTTGCTTCGACTCTTCTGGTACGAAAATCCCCGAAAAGAGGGTGAAATCCCCGTTTATGGCAACGCTGGTGGGGACCTTGAATCTTTCTTAAGTTGCATTCAATAAAAGTAGCTGTACTAGGTAAAGATTTGATCGGATAATATTCAGAACATTAGTAAGTAGACAATATTGGATCATAATGCCAATTTGTCCGTTTCCCTCGTATTCAATTTGTCGGTTTGTTGCATAGAAGTACTGGATCAGCCGAGATGTCTTCGCGGAATCAAATATAAATTTGATGATACTTTGGCAGAAGTCAGGAACTCTACTAACGTCTAGCAATTATAACCCCATAAACTCATTTGGTAACGTTGTTACACAGTGTTGCACTGTTGCACTGTTGCACTATTATACTGGTGCACTATTGCATCTATTTTGCACGAAATGGTCGAATGCAAACATTTTGAAATAAAATGTACAACTTGAGAAAAATAATCTGTGCAACTAAAGTGCTTGTAACTTCTGCTTCAGAAACGACTTTCTTGTACTTTTTTCGCAAACATAATACATATGACCTTTGACAGAAAACTTATAAGCCACAAAGATCACAAGCTGTTTTCTTTGGTTGTTGTTTTGAAGCAAATCATTACATGGACTCTTTTAAGCTAGACGAAAGCTTCACACTTTAAATTGACTGTTGACTACAGCTTCGTCAAAACTTGAAACATGTCCCCTAAGTTGAACAATTTCTGATTTATTCCAAACTAATTTTTGTTTTATTTCAGAACTTCGAATTGTATCCAACTAGATAAGCGAGCTGCTATACCCTAACATAGAAAATGCATAGGTGCTATGCTATGCTACTTCCCCATGTAAAGCAACTCAATTGCGGTTTTCACTACAACAATAAATGCAGTG
This sequence comes from Heteromyza rotundicornis, assembly GCA_951394025.1. NCBI lineage: Eukaryota > Metazoa > Arthropoda > Insecta > Diptera > Heleomyzidae > Heteromyza > Heteromyza rotundicornis. Next base: position 47,214,502 of record OX596012.1, read on the forward strand.
GTACTTGCTTCGACTATTTATTCACAGGCACACCGTGCTACGTGCGAGACAAGCGACAATGCAACCGAATACAAAAGTCTGTTTCCGTTTGTTCCGTGCGTACCCTTTTTCAATTTTTAACCATTTTATCCGCCAAATTCGTGACACAGTAATTGAATTAAAAAGAGCATTGTTGTTGCGTGAGCATATTTTTGCACAGAGATCCGAACCCACACAGTGAATGGACAAAAATAGAAGCAGTTGCTCGGATTCAAAACGAAAGCGTATTTTTTGGGGTCGCTAAGCTCAAGTTACTGTATTATTTTCACCACAAATCATTTTTGCTATTTTTGTCCTCGTGGCGAACTACTGTGCGGCATTGTTTTTATGGATTCGTGTTAAATTAAGGATTAATTGCAAAATAAAAGGAATGAAAATGTAAAACCAGATTTAATCAGCGTTTATTACTATTTTGTTATAACCGTTGCGGTGGGCGCCTCTTCATGTCCATGCAATTGTTGTTGCCGTTATTTTAGAAAAAACAATTAGTTGCCATTTTTACAACTGGTCTTTAATGGAAAATACTTGAGCCGTGCATGTTGGCGTGGGCGTTCTTGTTTTTATGAACTAAAGTAAATACGTGAAAAGGCGGTACAAGTTTTTTATATTAGGAAGTATGTACGTACATGTGCGCGAAATGTTCACAATGTTGAAAATGTGTATTGGGTTGTCATTAAAAGAATTATTTGCATTCCAAAAAATGGCAGGAGCAGAGCCACAGATTTTCAAACATTGCGTTGCAATATACAAAATATTTGATTGACGTATTCGCTTCAGAACGTGACATGAAACCGTGGATATACAATTGCAAACAAATATATATAGCATAGCCACAAGTTTTTTTTCATTACGATGTTACCAAAATATTGGTACGTCAGAACACCAGGAAGGAGGCGCGATAGGTATGGAAAACTATATATGATCTTGATAATCTTTGTTTATCTTTATTAGGCGCTAGGAGGAGTTGGTATTGAAAATTTACTTTTTCGGTCGACTGCCGCCGACCACGTGTTTTGTAAAATAGTTATGGCTCCAAACTCGGTATATGGGGGTTATTGGGGTCGCTGATTTCGAATTTGATGTCGAAATTGGAAAATTTAAGATGCCGAATCCCATATGCCCCCGTAGGTGTAGGGTATAAACGAGGGTTGCTCGATAAGTTTCCGGAGTGAAGCAACCCATAATATGTCCTCTGCACTCAAAGAATTTTTTCGTTAGTAAGAAATGAAAAATTAGACAAACATACATTTGTTTGCGACCAACATTTGATTTCAACTCAGACAGGATTCGAACGCGGGACGTAAGGTTTTTAAGTTCGGCACATACACGCGCCATGTGCCATTTTATAAAAAGTACTGTTCAAAACACTCAAAACAGTACGCAAAAGTAATGTTTTTTCAAAAAATATACCGTTTTTTGTACTGTTTTCCTTTTCTTTGAATATATTTTATGTTTTTTTGCTTGAGCCATTCTGAAAACAAGTAGCTAAAATATTGTTAAAAATAGTGATATGGATTTACTTTTTGATGCGTCTGTAAAACTTCGGTAAAACATTTTTCTGAAATCGTACAAAAAGAAAAACCAGTTGAAGAACTTCCAAAAAGTGGTACATTGAGAAAGTATGCAACTTAATTTTTTCCGTAGTGCATTCAAAAGTCGCTACTGAAAGAATATTCAGTCTCATATTTTCATTAAAGAAAAATAATAAAAAATCTTTGCAAATGAAAGTTTAGTGGTAAAATTTTTGTCCGAATTTTGAGATTTTTTTCAAAATTTAAATATCGGCCAAAAATGACAAAATTACAAAAAATTTGATAATTTTCATAGAATTTTACCAAAAATATAGTTTTTAGAAAAAACCAAAAATTCAGGGAATGTATTGGTTTGACGTTTTCAATGACACCAATATCTACAGAATAAAACTATAAAAGGAAACTATAAATATATAACCATTTATGGTATACGATTTGAAATGACACTCACTGTAAAAAAGTAATGAACAGAAAACATACACAAATTTTGTTTCGACTGGCATATGCAGAGAAAGCGAAAAAATAGTTACTTTTTTGAGTACAGAAAATTAAAATTTGAAAAAAATTTCAGGCGGCATTTTCTTGGTAGTGTAATCGGGCACTAAGTGAGTATCTTTGTTTTTTATCTGATTTTTTAAAATTTTTTTTTTATTGATTAAATAAAAAAAGTGTACTGATTTTTTTTGAATTGTGCTGTTTTTTTACACTCAATGTACTGTTTTTCCCTATTTAAAATCTGGAAACCCTAGCCATTGATCTAATTTCGTTCTGGTCGATAAAAACAAAGCTTATATCGAATTCGATTAACGTTTCCAATAAATTAAAATGGTTGCAAATTTATTTATTATTTGCGGCGAAACGACTTGATTTGGAGCAAATTGTTTTTTCGTTTAAGTTTGTAATCAAAAGTAGTATATTTGAAGCAAACGTTCTCCAAACATATTGATTCTTTGAGTGACAATCATATCTTTCGCCTTATAGAGCAACCCTCGTATAAGTCGGCTTTGACTGACTGAAATTTACTCACTTGTTTAATTCGAAATCAGCGACCCCCAAAACCTCAGTTTCATAAGCATTTTAATGTTGGACAGAAAACAGGGCGCCACACCATAGTGCAAAGAATCAAACAACTGAAACAACCTTCAAAACTTTTTGACCGTTTTTTTATTTTCCATTTTGAAACTTTTAAGACACAAAACACACTTCAAAGAATGTGCACTCAAAGAATTATTATGTTTGGAGCACGCTTGCTGCAAATATACTACTTTTAAATTAAAACCTAAATGGAATATCAACTAAAGTAAATTTGCAGCAATTTAAGTACGTTTCCAATACAAGTACTGCATTTTAATTTACTGCAAATTTAATTCGAAATAGGCTTTATTTTTATCGACCTGAAAGAAAGTAACTCAGTGGCACAGCGTGTAGATGCGGAACCTTTAAACCTTATGTCCCGCGTTCGAATCCTGTCTGAGTTGAAAATTTGTTTTCTTCGTTTATCCGATGTTTGTCGCAAACAAGCAAAAACAGAGTAAGTTTGTCTAATTTTTCGTTTGCAATGAACGAACCAATTCTTTGAGTGTGCTTATGTTTAAATTTAAAATATATGAATCCCAATTTGTGAATGCAAAATTAAAACGAAAATGGCAAAACCCACTAGAGCTAATTTCTAGCAATAGCAATATTGTACATTTTAAAAAAAAAAATTTTTAATTTTGAATGCACTGAAAAAAATAGTTTCTCCCAAAAATGTTTTTAAATGTTTGGCAACTTTTCGACGATATTTTTTTCAAAAAAACTTCTGACATACAAAAATGCAATTAAATTAAAGGTGCATTTAATTTAAGAATTTTGCCGTTAGCACAAATGAAAGCTCAGTTGCTTCAGCAAATATGCTAAAAAGATGAGGGAAACTTGCGAGAAAACTCCATTTCATTGAAATTGAACGTATTCCGCCAAGCTTCTTCTGCACTGCCAACAAACGAATGTGAGATAACACATTGCCAACAAAATTAAATTAACTTTGAGTTTGACGCTGCAAACAAATAAATGAATGCATAATTTTACTACAATTCGTCAGTCTAGTTCGGCAGTACGATTTTTATTAAAATGGAACAACGTCGAAGAAAGGAAATAATAATGCCTTTGTCAACCAATTCTTCTATGGAATTTTTAATACTTTTAACACCAGTTGATCCAGACACAATTGCACGAAGTTAGCAAGGACATTTTTGATATTCACATTTCAATTATTACAGGTAAGACACACCAGACTCACCTTTGATTGTAGCCTTCCAGGGCGATTGATTTACTTCAAATACGGCCACAAATTTGCACGAGTCTTGTATGCACAAAACACTTGACCCTTGGGTTTTATTTGGATCGAAAATTCACACTTGACTCTAGTGTCGGTACAATGTTGTAAATGTTTTATTTGGGCTCTTTTACACACGCCACATTTATTATTTAATGTCGCTTAACGTTTCAAGTTGCATCGAAGGAATGCGCTCAGTTCAAGCTGTTGCAACATTTGCCCTTGCGAATTGTCTGCGAAGACAAGTATTTGGTTTTTATTGTATTTTTATTTTGGAACCGAAATCAATTCTGCACACTTACTGATCTGAAAAATAAAATTAATTACGATTCAAAAAAAAAAACACACACACTCGCACATTGTTTAGTATTTCCGGATGGGAAGGAGTTGTCATATTTACGAGTGCGGCAAAAAGGCGCGTCTTCTCGATTTGAAAGTCAGAAACAATCAACATGTCCGTTATTCGGACTGTTTCGCACTGTTGCACCGACAACACTCGACTGCAACAACAATGTTGCACCGCAACCACATTTATGTAATCGAAGTTCGGTGTGTGCACGAACAGCGCCAATAGTCGCCGTCGTCTCACAGAAAGACACACAATTTTATGCAATAAGGAAACAACTTCTCTTCGCAAGCTAAGAATTTCCGTGCGTTTACATAGGAAAAGTTACCAAACAGTAAATAAAGTATCGAATTTGTCGGTGTGATGTTGGGTGCTCCTGTTACGGCCGGTCGCTGCTGATTCACACACGAGCTAAACCATAGCGGCCAATAGTTTCTGATTGTTGGTTAAAATTCGCTTTTAAGCGGCCGGAGAACAGCGAGATGTTTAGCTCTATGGAGAATAGAATCTTTCCAACCGGTGGATCTGCACGCACTTCGCAACTGCTGCAGCGTCTCTTCATTGAAACGTAATTTTTCACATTTTATGTTTTGCACTCACATCGCAAAAGTTCTTCGAAAATTGGACACACTCATAACTTTTATCACTGGCCGCACACACTTGGGCAGGCAATCAAATATTTTATTACTGTTTTCAAGCAGCACTGCACTTCACTGTTAGGTCTGAAGTTGCAATTCCATTTATTGTGTCCTTATTGAAGGAGCATTCGCGTTCAACTGAATTGAGGAAAATGTGAATTGTGTTTATATGTCGTGCACTGGTGTTCCTATTATTTGAAAGGATATTGCTGTAGTTCGGATGTTGTAGTCCACAGCCAACCGAGTCAACAACGACTAGCGTTGGAATACCGACTGCAGGGATACGCATTGGAGCGGTGCACCGTCCTGTCGTCACAGTCAAACTAAAAGGCGATGTACATGAACGAACCCCTTTGCATTTACCATGTCGCTTACTGCACGTACTGCTAGCTGTTGCGGTTGTTTGTTGTTGTTGCTGTTGTTGTTGCTGTTGTTGTTGTTGTTGTTGTGCTCCCATCAACATCAACTTGGCTAGCATCCTGCAGGCGTGGTTGTTGTTGCAACTGCTGTGCTCGTATTTTCTCACCAAGAGTTTCTGCAATTGCAAGTGCACATAGAATTGCTGAGCTGAAGGAATTGGGCAATGTTACATGCAGACATGTTAATAACATGCGCAACTGTGCGAGAAAGTGCAGAGTAAGCTTTTGTGCACACACACACACACACACTTTCTGGCACTTACGAAGGACGAATGCCACTAGCTAGGAGAAATGTTAACCCAACCGAAGTCCGCTTAACAGCAGCCGAGTAGTGTTACACATTTCGACAGCATTTACGAAGTCACCCTATGTTACACGAACGCTCAACTGGTCTCTCGGCAATTGTTCTCTTTGGTTGCTTCACTCCTTTGCTCATCGTGCATTGCCGATGCTAATGAACTCATTGCATTGCATAGTGCAAGGCGCAAAAGCCAACAACGACCTGACTGCGACGGCACAGTCATATGTTTGGTGTTGGCCGAGTGGTTGCGGAGAGGTGTGTCAACGGGTATATATCAGCTGTGTGGCGGCAATAACGAAAGTGCGTTGAAATTGGAACCACGCGTATACTTCACACACACACACACACACACGTAGCAGCGTGCTTTCGCCTTATCCATGCTCATGTAGCTGAATTTGTATGCATGCAGGTGTGTGTGTGTGTGTGTGTTTGTCTTATCCATGCTTATGTAGCTGAATTTGTATGCATGGATGTATGTAGGTGTGTGTGTGCGTCAATATTAAAGAGCACGCGCAAAATGTTTGCAGTTGTTTGTTGTATTTGGTTGCCGGGTCATTTGTTATGTATACGTACAAGGACATTTGAAAATAGAGGAATAGCAATGCATTTGCAAAGAAATGGTATGCAATGCGTGGGTGGCAGCTAACAGTGCTTAAGGACCGATTTAACAGAGCCGCGGTCATAGCCAACAATTTTCAGTATTAAAAGAAAAAGCGTGAAAAATGTAAATTGAAAACTGAAGGTAAGCAGTAATCTCAATCGCGTGACTGTATTTCAATACAAAATTAGTTTGTAAATTGATTTTATTAAATGGAAATTACTCATTCATGGTGAGTAGCAAGAGAACATCTGTTATTGTGACTTTTGTGATTACTTTTTAGTAGGCACTGATGGAATGACAAGAACATTTGAGTAATTAATTGCAAATAAGCACTTAGTGAATTTCTATTTTGATTGGACGCAAATACTAGTGAAAATCGCACATTTTGGTTCCGCTATCAACGAAAAGGACTGCATTTTTTCTTTATTACCTTTTTGGAGAGCATCGTTTCTCGCTTAAATTAGCATTTAAAATTATTTTTATTGGGGTAGAGACATTTTCAAAAAGCCATTGCTTGTCCAGAAACTTTTAACGGATTTTTAAATTTTTCTCCTCAATTGGCCAAGAGAGCTGTAATATATGGGGGTTTAAAGGGGGTCTAGTGGGAGAGTAAGTGTCTGAGGAGAGTCTATGGGAGTCTCAAGGGTATCTAAGAGAGTTCTGAGTAGGGTCTAAGCAATCTACGAAGTCTATATATAGATGCAAACCTACCGTATTGAGTTATTGAGATATTGACCAGGAATTAGGTTCAAGGTAGAATAAATACACAACCGTGCTAAGGATTTCATGGATTCGTATTTTTGGATGTTATGCAACTATATCCTATAGTTTCTCAGGAGCCTAAGAATAGTACCACATTAAAACACTAAAAACATTGCAAATGTAAACTCTATGTTAAACCACTGCTAAAAATTGTGGCACGTGTTTCGCTCACTTCCGAAACAAAGTCACGCATTTTTTTGTTGTTTTGTTTTGATTTATAGATTCGTTGCAAGCCACCAAGTAAATGCAAGCACATATATGCACCTGTATATAGGGACAAATGCAACAATGTCACGTGGCCAGCTCCTAAGTCTGCATACATTGTGACACTTCACACCCCCAATGGGAGAGAGACGAGAGATTGCTTTCGTAAACGAAGTTGTTGGAATTAAAGAGAAAAGTCTACTGCTCAAAATTAACAGTACTTTACATTTTCGCTCAGCGAGCCGAGTTCTGTTGCCCAAGTTTATGCTTTCAAATTGTTACAGTGGCGTTAAGCCCAAAAATATGCAAGAAACATGTGCGAAGAACGAAATTTGGCAAAATATAATTTGGTTCCTCCATTATCATTTTCGAATAAAATACATTTGTATCCTTTTTCCATATTACAAGCATTTCCCCTATACATTGAGAAAACGACTCGATTGCAAACTATCAAACACACGTTGCATCACATTGGCGCTCCTCCTCCGCCTCAACCCCCATTGTTTGCAAGGGTCTTTTTGGCAATTGTGGCTCCACTCACAACTTGCAATTATTTTGCATTTCACTTACGAAGTCCGACACGAAATTTGACGAACGGAGTACAAATGTAGCATATTGCAAAAAATATCACCGGACAGCCATATCCGGGACACGCATATCCTGTAGTGCGCACTACATTTCAAGTTTTTTTTTTAATTTCTGCTTGCGCTTTGTTAGTGCTGTTGTTTTTGGGGAGAGGGAGGTTTCGTTGCATTGTTGTTGCTTGCGCACATTGTCAGTGGTTGAATGATGTGAATTGGTGGAGAGGTGCACATATGCACATTCGCGGCCAGAAAAAAAATATTTCGGCAAGTGTGTACACACGCCTGCACCCAAAAGAATCGCCTCTTTCCCCGTAATTCCATCGTAAAAATTTAATCTGCAATGAATTTGATTCAGTTCGGTTCAATTTCTATTTCGCCTTTGCCGCAAAGAGTTTAAATTTTAAAATTTTCTTCTTTAAGGTGAAACGAATGAACTTTTTCCAGCCTTAATACTAAACAGCCTTTCTATGCTCCACCCCTTGCAACATGTTGCAAGTTGGTCACGTGTAATTTCCCCTTCGGCTTTTCCCGATTTGCTCGTTTTTCATGGTTGCGTTTGTTGTGGTTGCTTTGGCAGGAGCACCCCATTCATCACCGCTGGAGCACCTATTACGTTCGCTTACGAGCTCCTAGCCATTTGATTCGTTCGTTTCGCAAATTTTGGGTGCCGGATTTCCGATTTCGGCGGTTCTTCGTTTATTATCGTCGATTACAGAATTCTATCGCGAGTCGCCCGTTGACCCGAAAAGGCAATTGTACCGTATTGTCGATTACGTTGGTATATTTTTTTTTTGAGTGAAATAGCTGAAACCATGTTAATTTGGAGAGGCTTATGAGCAAAATATGTCCAGACTAACTAGAAGATGAAATCGAATCAGTTGATTCAAAAATTATGATTATGTTTGAATCTATTCAACCAGATAGATTCAAACATAATCATAATTTTAATGTCCATATTTGTCCCTTGGACTCAGCCCTTTTCGGTGGAAAAATGCTTTCCGTCATTTGACTATGTTGAGAAAGTGCAAACGCTACATGGCTGTATTAGCCATTTCCCATTTCAACTTCATTCCGATGCCAGTTTTATTCCGGTTGCATTCTCATTCTGTTTCCATTTCCAAGTTTATTTTCAATCCTACATCCGCGCAGCACCCGGACTAATTTGACATCCGCGTAACACATATTTGAAAAAGCCGCACCCGCAATCGCTACATGATATCTCTTCGGATTCCATGTAGTTCACGGCCCAGAGCCTTTTTAATACATTTTTTTGTTTCATTATTTAAACTTTTGCAGAAAGTAGGTGTCACCGCCACTGGTTAAATCGATCCAATATTTTACAATTTAATTATATTACCGAAAGGAGATAGGAAGATTGATGTCAGAAGAAAGGAGGAATTGGGTTTAAAAAGTCGCTTTAGTCATTTTACTTAACACATTTTCGACCGCTGCGCTGTGGGCCAAAAACGACTCTTCCCTCTCATAAATCTGTAGCTCACGTATTTGATGAGGTACCTACACAAAAAATAATCGCTTGGCGCGGGGTTGTGGCAACAAAATTTCGTCTGCAGCGATAGTTTTCGCTTGAGAGAGACGCCATTTCGCTTGTAATACCAGAAGAAATGCTAGAATGTTCAATTCGGTGATAACAACTGAGTAGTAGATGGAAGCAGCAACTTTTTTCAGCTGACAGATCATTTCAAATTAAACAGCTACCACAACCGAATAAAATTGATGAAGTATTGGAAATTTCATTATTTCATTATCATTACTATCGCAACGAAGTAATGGTAATTTCATTACCATTGCAATTAAATGTTCATTACTTAATTACTATTACCATTACAATTACCATTGCAGTAATGGTAATGGTAATGACTTTTTTTACTTTTTACTCTTTGTAAAAAAAAAGTGACTCCGGCGGTGATGCTGACCAAGAATATATATACTTTTCCGTACCGACACGCCTCCTTATGGGCGTTACAAACGTTGTGTCAAAGTGAGTATACCCTGCCACAGTGAGTGTGGGGGTATAAAAATTCAGTACGAATCCCATCAAGAACAATTGTTTGTATGGGAAAAAATCAACACAAAATTTCAACTAAATCGGTTAACATTTAGAGGTCGCGGTTTTGTTTGTTGTGTCAATAAATTGTTTTTAAGAGAACTTACATTTTTGTAAACATCAATGTAACATAACATCAATGGTAACATTTCTATTGCAGATTTAGTGTTAAAAACATTTAAAAATTTTTCAACTCGATTTCTCATTTACTGGTATAACTTTTTTCCTGGGGGTTATACACACATTGCAAAAAGTTAATTAGGCATAAAACAACTACTTTGCAAAAGAAATTTTTATTATAAATTACTTTCCTGAATTTTGAGAATTTTTTAAAAGATTTTTTGGTCGATTTTGTATTACCAAATTTTCTTTACAAATAATTTTTTAGTATTATTTAAAATGTCCCAATTTTTGATGTAAAGTTGTATTTTGAACTTTTTTTAATAAAATTAATTACATTTCCGAAATTTTACGAAATTGTTTCGAATTTTACCAAATTTTTCAAAAAGTGTCCAAAAAGGGTGTGTTATAATTTTTTTTTATTGTCAAAGAACCAAACCATCAGTAACCGAAAACAGGGGCCGGTTCGCGTAAGCCGATACTCGACTATCAGAGAATCGATAGTTGAAACCGACACAACCAAACCGATAGTGCAAATTTGGTTCGCGTAAGCCGATAAACTAAAAGTCGAGTGTTATTTGCGTGAGCACACAAAATTTATTACATTATTTGCGAACAAGTCATTTGAACAGCTGACAACTGTCAAATGACAGATTTTAAATAGAAAAAAAAGAATTTTAAATAACAAAATAATAAAGAATAACAAGAAAGTGATCAAGAAATGTTTCTGTTGAGGCATGTTCTATTGGATGTTGACAGCGACGAGGGTGTTGATCTTATTAGACGACAAAGAATGCTGAGGGATGTCTCAAATCCAATACGGCTTATTGCAATTAATTGGTTTTAAAAGCAAAAACGTCGTACGGTCCGCTGCCGGTTTTGAAGAGACTTTGCCTTTTTTGTGTCAGTTTTTTCTTGGCTGCACTGCAAAGTAAACCTATCTTTTGGTGTGTAATTTTACACACAACACACATTTTTAAGTGTATATTTATTTTGATAAATAAAAAACACACATTCAAGATTTTGGCATGTTCTATTAACACGCATGCGTGGTTTTTAAAAGCACTTACAGTGTTTATACACGCAAAGTTCTGTATAAAATGTGTCTACAAGTTTTACACACTTTAGGTGTGTATGAATAACACATTTCACTTTGCAGTGTGCGTATTTGTGGTCGGTCCAAACCAAAAATTTCAATTGGACGCATTAAAAATGTGGTTAAATTACTTTTTGCCAGAATTTTTTAATTTTTTTTGCGACCGCAACAGTTTTTGTTTGTTGATTGTTTGAAAAATCAGTGAAATCGACCCATCAAAAGGTGTCGGTTTCAACTATCTGTAATTTTCATACTTTTTTGTCGAGTATCGGCTTACGCGAACCAAAACCGATACTCAAACTGTCGGTTTCGTTCACTATCGGCTTACGCGAACCGGCCACAGATCTAAAATCGAACCATTAGTTTCGTCACGAGAATTTTTTGAATTTACGTCGACCAGTCGACCGCTTTTGCCAAAAATGACATCCACATATGACGGCAAGTTTGTTTGCGAGTTCCATCGCAGATTTCGAAGAGCAAACTAGAGTCCATTGTGACGCCAAGGTCAAAAAAGTATGCACTATATCCAGTTAGATATCATTAATGAGATACAAAGTTTCAAAAGGTTTTTTGATCGAAAGAGCCATATTACTGGCTGGTCGACAGTCAGTATTATGTAAAATTGGGGACCTGGTAATGTTCTTGAGTCCATTTTAACTAGAGCCCGACCAATAAGCATTTTCAGGTCGAAGCCGAAGCCGATGCCGAAGGTCAATTGGCAGCCTATTACTTCGGCCGACGCCGAAGGCCTATACCGAAGCCGAAGCCGAAGTCGATACTTAAATAAAAACCATTAGAAACTTGTTTTTTGGGGTATTTTCATTCGAGTGTATAAACACACTAAACTAAAATTTTATTTAAACAAATAATAAAAGTAACCAAAAGAATTCACAAACAAATTTGGGCCTCCTAGGTCACAACTAACAGGAGCCTCGGATTATCCCATATATCCCGTGTAAGAAAAATTAGATTTTTTTAAAATCATTTTTAAAAATTTGGTGTAAAGCTTAAAATAATGGGAATTCAGTAGAAATGGTAGAGAATTCTTCAAAGAATAAATCCGTCTAAGTAGCTGTTTTTTAAGGACTCCCCAAATCCGTCAACAAAGGATGTTCTAGTTGATTGCAAATACCACCTGTGAAGCTTTGAACTTTAAATGTAAAATTTTACCAAAATCGGTCCCGGATTTGAGCATCAGAACTACTTTTCATATATCAGGGCGAGTATTAAGCTTCCAAATCTACACACAAAAAAAAAAGTAGTTAAATCTAACCAAAAAAGACGGTTAAAAATGCAGCAACCAAAAAACGTGGTAAATGGAACCAACTCAAAGTTGTTCGCGTACAATGAAAAATTGTTAGCGTACAATGAAAAAATGTTCGCGTACTATGAAAAATTGTTCGCGTACAATGAAAAATTGTTCGCGTACAATGAAAAATTGTTCGAGTACAATAAAAAATTGTTCGAGTACAATGAAAAATTGTTTGCATATGAGCAATGAATGCATTCATTAGTAGGGTTTTGGTTGCAATCTTGTCGAAACTTGACGCTTTTTTATTTATTTGTTTGCAACCAAAACACGACTATTAATGTCGCATGTATTGTCTGAAAATATAAAATTTTAAAAATAAAAATCTGTAAAAAAGAAAAAAAGAAAAATAGAAAGAAAATTTAATATTACAAAATGGAAATCTAAAATGCTAAAAATGAAAAAAGAGATAAACGAAAATCTGTAAAAACAAAAGAATAAATAAATGTAAAAATATATAATAAAAACCATTCTCAATATAATATTACATTTACTTACCCTTTTATGCACTTCACCCTTTGACCATACTGAACGCACTGATCGTATACACGAATGACAAAACAAAAATCGTTGCTGTTGTAGTATGACAGACACGAAAGCACGCCGCTGAGCATGTATGAGCATGTGCTCATACATCGCAAGCAACCAAACTCAGCTGAGTTGCGAACCGCAATTGGGTCTTTACAATTTTTTTGGTTGGCGAACAAACAAAAATTTTTAAGGAACAACTAGATTTGTTTGCTTTACAAATTTTTTGGTTAAAATTTGAGTTTTACAATTTTTTTCGATTAGCTAACCTGTTTTTGTAGTTAAAAATCATTTAACAATTTTTCGACGATTAGATTAACCACAAAAATTGTAGTTGTTGTTTGTGTTTTCCATATAAAATAAAAAATTGTTTTTTCACAACGTTTTTCGGTTAGATTAACCCATCTTTTTTTTTTCTGTGTATATTTAAAATTCAGTAATACACCCAAAAAAATGTCAAAGGATGTACAGCTGTGACCCCGTGCCACTCAATTTGAGGCGAGATTCACTCAATATTCGTAATTACTAAGGTCAATTTTAATCATATTTTTTGTTTTTGCCGATGCCGAAGCCGATTAATCGGTAGGGCTCTAATTTCAACATAAGTTTAGTCATTCATTGTAACGCATTAACTGCACACAAAAAAAAAGTCGGTAGATTTAACCGAAAAAGACGGTTAAAAACGCTCCAACCCTTCTTCGTCGGTTAATCTAACCGATGAGAAGTGGTTGGTGTACATCATTGGAGGTATAATTACAAAAACGGCACGTAAGTTAATAGATGATGGAGGTAAGCTTACCTTAATAATATGTTGGTTTACAATTTTAATTGTAAACTTACCGCAAATGTTTGTTATGCTTAAAAATTGTTTTAGTTAGAAAACCATAAAACTTGATTTGTTACATTTGTTTTTTTCCATTTGAAAACCAAAAAAACCATATCAAATACCAAAGTAAATTTTAAAAATGCAAACACACCAAGTTTTAAAAAAAAATTATAGCTTGAGAGCTGTAATGCGCGAATGGTAAATTGCACAAGTTGGTGAAAATTCAAATTTAACCAACAATTGCGGCAAAAGAACATACAATTGCTGTAAAACAACCATTTTTTTCGGTTACTTGAACTATTTTTTTTAAAATTTTTTGTCAGTTAAATCTACCTACCAGCTCGGTTAAAAAATTTACAATTTTGATACATTTTTCTGTACGTTAACCACTTCTTTCGGTTAATTTTACCGACCATTTTTTTTGTCAAATTTCGAATTGATATCTATTTATTTTTGGTTATAAATCTTAGTACGTTTTATCAAATTTCTGATCTCTGAACCCTTTTTTCTTCCAAATTTCAGCATATATTTGAGAGAAGAGGTATCTCTGAACTTTTCATAATATTTTTGACATCATTTAAACTTTTTAATACAAAAAAAAATGTTCACGAAAAAAATTAAAAACCTTCATTTTATAAGCAAATCAAAGTGTGCAGCTTCTTTTCGGTACAAGGAAGAATAGTAGAATTTGTTATTAATTTTCTTCAACCGTGCTGAATATAGCCGCCACATGCATCGAAATAAACAGCAGAATCGGTTGCTCAACGAAAATCATGAGAAAATTCGTCAAAAACATCCAAACGAAATTTCGCTCAAACAAAGGAATTTCAAAGGATGCTCAGATGTGTTCTTCCTTCCTTTTTGTTTACACTAAAACGTTTGTCGCTTCCGCATTACAAAACTGGTGCTGTGCTGCAGATCAAATGGAGCCAAAAGAATTCTCAAATTAGCAATGACATAAGCGAACGTCTTTCAGTGCATATTTCACATGGAAGGATGCGACGTATGTTAACGTAGAACAACCAAACATCCAACTGGATACGAATGTCATCGGCATTTCATTTAATAGAGGACAGACAATAAAGTCCTATCAAACGTTTTCGTTGTACTCCTTTCGTCAAAGCGCCATCTTCGCTTCTGTATGAAATTCATTAAATATGTCTTGCATCAATGTTACTCATACGACTTCTGGTCGAGTATACTTAAATTTCTACAGATGTTGAATTTGCCGCAAAAGTTCTGAAAATGAAACTCTTACTTTGTCTATTTTTATATTTAATGTTGTCCCAGCAGTAATTTTATATTCATTGTCCTGGCGTCCATTTTCCGTATCGTTGTAGTGCCGTATTGCCATAACAATGACATAATTGAGGGAAGTGCAAAAATGAAGGAATGATGCTATGCATTTGCCAGCAAAGGAACCCACTACATAAATTGAGTGAAAAAGAAATACTGCAAATTGAAATTGGAACTGTGCCAATCGGACGGCCAATTCCTTATACGCTGCTGCTCTGGTTTCCAGCATGTAAATAATTTTGTTACGACTTCATTGCAATTGTGTTGCTAGCAATTCATGGCGAGTTAACAAAACGTGCCGTTTTCTTTTCACAGTAAAGTAATGAAATTGTATTGCACCGTTATGAGTGGAGACACGTTTCACATTTAAACTTTACATGCAAGTAACAAGTTGCCACAAATTTGATTAATGTGACAGTTATTTCGTTAATTTAATAATTTATTTTATATTAATCTCACCATAGCCGTAGTCAATGAATACAAATAGTTTGTTGAAAGACTCATTGAAAGACATTAAATGCACCTGTCATTGACACTAAAGAACTGCACAAATGCATTTGAAGGGTACCTAATCGAATTTTAGCTTTTAGACCATGTCGACGAAACCCTGTATAATCTGTTCTTTACATCCCGGCAAACAATTTGACTCTCTTTTGACTCTTTTAAGGCTTAAGGCGAGGAGCCGTATATGGCGTGTTTTCCTTCCTGTAGGATCATGATGAATGGCTTGGGATAATACTCTAATTGGAATCTGAAATCTGAGGCGGAAATATGGCTCTAAAATATGACTCTAATATATTTCCCAAATATGGCCAAATCTAACTTTTTTTTTTATCTACAATGGACAGCTGTCATCAAATAAAATTATTAACCTGCTGTTTCGTAACTCAATGCTTAATCCACTGCGCTACGTTGTGTTAGTGGCATATTTGGCATTTTGGGAAGTGCACGCACCTTCTCAGAAAGTTTGGTAAACATACCTTTAACTATTAAAACGTGTATTCAAAAAGTATTTTATGGTAATTCTGAAAATTTGCAGTCCGCCCACTGCCACGCCCTCAAATTTTTAAAGAAGCTCTGTAACTCGGGTCCTATTCAAGGGATTTCGCTGAAATTTGTTTTGGTGCTGGGTGGTGAATGGGCAGAGGGATGATTGTGAAAATGTGTGATCTGCCAATTGCTACGCCCCAAATTTTTATAGAACTTTAACTCGGGCCGCATTCGAGGGATACCGGTGAGGGATGACTGACAGAATCTATTTTTATTTCAGTTGCGAAAACGCGCAGTTGCTTAAAAGAACTGTCAAATTTCATATGTTTTGACTGCTCATCTGCACAACTGAATCGTTTCCGAGGGGTTTTCCTCTATTATACTAAATTGTTGCGATCGAAGTTATGGATACAAGCTAGTACATCAAAAAAGCGCCAAAAAAATGTAATCAATTGAATCAGTACAACAAGAAATACATCTTATAATTACAGTAATAGCTTAATTAAGACTAAAGGCAAAGTGGCATAACAAAATAAATAAAATATAAATATAAATTAAACTGTAATAGACAAACGAACACACATACCTCTAATAACACTTTATACCTCTATCTAAATAAACACTTTATACCTCTATCCAGCAGAGGAGTGGTTAGACAAGACACTTATGTTATTTAAAATATGTGTCATTTGGTACAAATGAAAAAATAAAATGTAATAATTGACATTAAAATATAAATTACAAATATAAAAATATTATTGCAAAATTGTGGTAGAACGTTCCAAAGACTTATAGCATATACAAAAAATTGTCTTTCAGATGTCAGACAGAAGTGTCGAATTGGAATTAAAGAACTTGCCCTGTTAGATCGTGAAAATTGTAATCTTTTATATCGGTATTCTGGTTCTCTAGTAGATATCACTTTATGCAGCATTAGTAATGTTCGATATTTAAAAAGATTGTCGAAAGTCATATTATATATTTGTTTAGCGTACTTGGAGACATGGTCAATACAGTCGTAAACAGAAGACATATCGGGCTATATTATCAAATATTACATTCAATTTACGTTTGCTTGAAGCATCATAATTAACAAAGATTTCACATCCATATAAAAGAGTGGGGAGAAGATACGTCTTTGCAAGTAAAAGTATTATACGCTGTGGTGTAAAATATTGTGTTGTCCAAGGTACTCGTAGCATACCATATACTTTGCCGATCGCGCTTTATAAGTAATACCAGGATTTTATGTGGACATGTCAATATCACAGTTTGTTATAAGTAGTTATTTTGGGAATGTTTGAGGTGTCAATGCTTTTCTTTGTTATTACTAGACACTTTGATTTTTTTGGATTTAGGCATAGTTTATTTTCTCCAGCCCATTTTTGATATGGGTCAGATCATCATTAATGTCACTTACACAAGACAGAACCAGTATTAATTATTTTGATTCCTTTTCTGTTTAACAGCAACAAAATGTTCGTATATAGCAGGGTCTTTGGACTTTTTTGGGTGAATCTTGGAGGTTAGATTTGGCCAGCTCCTAAGCCCAGCGTCCATTGACATTTTTTGAGTGATCCATGTAATTTAGGTGCAGTTGTCACCGAGGGCGTCTTTGGACATTTGGGTTCATGGTCAATGGTTTTTTGAGTAAAGGCGCCAGTTTATGTTTCTTCAAATTATGGATAATTGCACTGATTGCCGATCTGGTCGATTCTCAAAGGGTTATTCTGCAATAGCTCGAATATGCGAGTTATTCGTGGTCAAAGGTCAATGGAGGGTACTTCAATTTTGTTGAAACAACTTTTCAATGGTAAGCGATATCGAACTTATTTTCGTTTCCATTCCGGTTGGCATATGCAGGCAAAGCTATATCAATAGAATGACTTTTATTTCATTTTTATAGAACTTGATTTACAAAATTCAAAATTGTAATTGTTAGAAAATATGTCATCAGCTACAACTCTACACGAACCGAAAATAAAAATATAACCCTTAAGCCGGCAAAAAAGCAGAAAATTCATTTCGCAATTTCGATTTAAAATTAAGGGTTTTTGGCCACTTCATAATCTGCAATGGCATTAGGAAGAAATCAGCCAAACATACTTAACTTTGTTGGAATCCGTGTTCTGATTTTAAGTCGGTTGAAAATTTGTTTTTACAAGTTTTGTTGTACCTTTTTGTACCTTTTTCCCTTTTTTTTAACCAAATTTTGGGAATTGTAGCGTGATGTATAAGAAAATGATTATGAACAAAAAAAAAAGCTCCATCCCCTTTAACCCCACACACCCTCCCTCCTCTAGGCGCGAGAAATTTTTTTTTGTCTTTATTGTAGTTTGAAGGAATAGAAAGTTATTCAATGTTTAAGAAAAAGGGGTTTAAGTCCCTCTCAGCCCCTTACGAATCTGATGGACCGCAAAAAATATTGAATTGTAAAAGGAGCTTTCTAGCATATGTGGAAGGGTATGAAAAAGCTTCCCGCAGATTTGAGTGTATATATTTATATATAGTCCATCCAAAGCAGGTTAAGCAAAGGGTTATAAGAAATGTGGTCAAATCGCGCAACGAAAAATGTCCTGGTGTCAAAAAACTATTAAATATTAAAAAAAAACCAACAACAACGCAGAACATTTCCATTTGCAGATACTTATTTCGGGGTTAAAGTCACGGGGGCGTATGAGCAACTATTTAGTGAACCCGCTTGAATGACATGGGAGGGGAATTGGGAATTGAGATTGCTGCGACAAACGTTAATTCGGTTTTTTTTCAATCATAAGTAGTAATAATATGAGATTAGTTGTGGTCACGAATAGTCGATATAACCTATTAATTGACTGATTAAGATCTTTTATGTTAGTTGAAATTTCATTGAAATGATTCGACCAGTTCAACTTGAAAAGGCACCTAGCTCGTAGTTGAAAGAGTCCCGTCAACGACTTCATCCGGAGCGAACCACTTTCACCGCTTGGAGATTCCCTTGCAAACAATTTCAATCACTTAATGTTGTCTAATTAATTGCCTTAAATTGCTTAACTGTCTCGTTAATTTCAGCATGTTCATAGTGTCCCTCCTTCCGCTCAGCAGCGTTTGTCGGTTGGCTTTGTCTCAATTTGCAGTATATGGTGTATAGGAAACTAAAGTCAAGGATAATTTCGAGTACTTCAATAGACAAACAGCAGCTGACTTCGTGCTTGCCAGTATAAGTGCTCTGCGTGTGAATGTGTGCTCTGAAGTGTTGCTTGCATTTCGCTGTTGGGCAACTAACACTTGTAATTATTTTGCGGGAATATTTCGACACACAACCACACACACACACATACAAAGGATCCTCATCATACTGTAACGACATTTGGCGTACTTTTCCGTTTCCGTACTTTTGTTCCATTTCGGCATTTCTGCAGACGGAAATACTCTTTAAGTTTGGCGAGAGCGGAAGATGCTACCAGTTGTGGCAAACACCGACAGAAACAGGAAGGAAGAAGCATTGTACTTTAATTTTTGAATTAGGTGGCATCTTGTTTGGTTTTAATTAGGAGCTAATTGTAATTGTGATGGTATTTGATGAGACGCAAGAACAACAATAATATTTCCAACTGTTAGGAAATGACGGCGTAGATTTGAAATGTTTATGAAAGAATTCAAACTGTTAATTATATACACGAGCCTGGCAACTCTTTCAAAGATGTCACTCTGTTGAAAGTTAAAACTTCGTCCTGCAGACACATTTTATAGGATTAGGCTTCGATTAGGGGATTCAAGGACAAGCAGCACAAAAATCCTTAGTCTGCAGAAAAATTGCAGCGACGTGAGCTAAGAAATAATTGTTGCAACAGCAAAATCTGAAAATAATCCCGTTTTTACACTGACAAGACGAAATGCAGACAAGTTGAACCACTACCGGAACCGGTAGTTGTCGCCCTGCTGCAGTCGTGACAGTCTTACCAAAAGGGACGAGAAGTGTCGCAGTTAACTCGATTAACTTTGCAATGCGGGCAAAAGGAGGGTGCCGCCCGTCAACGGCTCCCAACAATTTGTCCAAAAAGCCCGTCAAAGGAGAGCAACGGAAGCTGCCGTTTTGACAGTGAACTGTGGTTGCTCGTTAAACACGGAGCAACACAAGTTGAACAAAAACGAAGATAAACAGCAAAATTGAATAATTGAAAAAGTTTGGCGAATGGATGGCGGCGCTGAGGAGGATGCATGGCTCAAGGATAATGCAAAAAAATTAAAGCACAAGCCGGCAAGGCAGGGCGCTCCAGAAAAGTGCCTTTCCAAGCAGCTGTTCCCGGAGCGAAGTGGTTTAGAAAGGATAAGTTTGCCGGATTCGTCTTAGCTCCACCATCAGCACTTGGCTAAACTCTAAAATTTCAACTAATTGCACATTTTCGGAGTTTGAGTCAAGTTTCCAACGGTCGAGTAAGTGTGAATGTAATTAGAAATTTTAACAATTAAACGATGATGATTAGTTTTAATGAAATGTTAATGGCAATGGCAATTCAATTTACTTAAATAACAATTCATTGAATGGGGGCTTAGACGGATGGAGTGACTATCAAAGAGGACAAGCAAGCATTGCCCGCATTGGGAGTAATTTTGTTATTCAGGTTTACTGAAGCCTCAGGGTGATGGCGGTAAGCCGCACACAAACCACATTCGGGTCCATGGCGATTTGCGAGATGGCTATGTCGAAAACTCCTCATTTTGTATGATTTTTCCTCTGAAGTGGATTTTGAGGTGTCTTGAAGACCTTAAACGCCATTGAAAAATGCCAAATGATTTCTTTATTTTCCAACGAGCGCTTATATTATATTAAAAAGTGCACTTTGTATTAAGACGAAATTTGCAACACAAAGCACATTTTGCTGCACAGCGGCGAACATATGTTAGACATCTTGCAGAGAAGGAAATTGCATACATATACAGCGCTTTGAACGTACATACAGAAATGCAAAAGCCATTTCGCTTTTATTCAAAGATGCTGATAGTTTCTTTTAGTTCCAAAAGAAACACGAAAATAGTTTCGTGAAAGTTGAAGCTGCTCTCCCACACCCGCAGAGATACTAAATCGCACAAAGTCCTTTTTTATTTCGCTCATTTTCAGCGTCAGTCAGTAAGGAAATTTATTACGGCCGCAGGCTACACGACGTTTAATTCCTCATTAAGCAATAGCGCCAATTGTAAAATATGCAATTATAATTTCCATCGTCTTTGAGTTTTTATTGAAGTTTTTCATTCATGATGAATATTTCAGTAAATTCTCATCGAAAAAAGCGGAGAATTCGAAAATGCTTTAGCAGGCGAAGAAGCACTTAACTGCACCATCAACGGCTTTCTCGCATGAAACGCAAGAAATGTTAATCCGGCCGGATAAGACTCCATTTGGCGGATGGGGGCCGCAGGTAGATGCAGGTGGGTGCGGTCGCTTGCTAGGTGCCGGAACTTATTACTATGCAAACACAAAAATTAACTCAGCATTCTTCGTGCTGGCCTCAAGTGCTGCGTTTTCCGTCAATGCGCCGAGCTCCACATGCCCACGCATCCTTGTCATATATTTTTGCTACAGCCAACGTAATTTATGTTGAGCGTTTTTTGTTTTTAATATTTATG
The DNA here is from genome assembly GCA_951394025.1 of Heteromyza rotundicornis. Lineage (NCBI taxonomy): Eukaryota > Metazoa > Arthropoda > Insecta > Diptera > Heleomyzidae > Heteromyza > Heteromyza rotundicornis. The sequence continues at coordinate 47,236,079 of OX596012.1, forward strand.
CAAAAAGCACACTGCATAAGCAGGTGGAAAAGCGAAGCCGAACGATTTGACTTTTAAAAAGTTAATTGAAAAACACGTGGCTCTAAATTAAGACGCGAAGACGTGCATTTCGCAGAACCATCACGTATGCACAACGCGTATGCATGTGTGTGCAGGGGAAATTAATTTACACAAGTAGATGCGTAGACGCGCCTCGTATAAAACTTGTCGATGAAATTACTCAAGTTTTGGGTGTGGCAACAACTTGAACATTCTTATGGCAACAAGAGCAAAATGTTTCGAAAATTGTCTTACAAAATTCTGAAGCCGGTGCCGAACGATGATTTTAGTTCCCAGCAGTGTTTCTCCGTTACTCCAATTCTCCGCCAACTCCTAACAAGATACTCGATTTATATCCTTTCACCACAGCAGTTACTGTTGATAGTTCTTCTGGCTGCATTTAATGTACCGCATCGTCATACGTACACATTAGAGTAGCCCAGAAATCTATTTTTTCGATTTTGCATTGAGGCGCCCCTTTATATGTTGCATTGGATCTAAAAGTGATTGTCCCAAAGTTTTATACCAATCGGATAACTCTAGAGTCTAGACCGCCCCGTTTTTTTTTTATTGAAGGTTGTAAAATCGGAGAAAAAATCGAGTAAAATACGTGCAAAAAACCTTTTAGGTCGCCCCCTCCCAGAACAAAAAAAACAAATGTTAAATTTTGTTTAAAAAGACACATTGTGCCCTTTACATAGAGCGAGCGGGACATTCAAAATTTTGTTTTTTTTTCATTCTGAAGCTCATTTTTATTCTTTTTTTGTTAAAACTGTGTTTGTGAAATAACTTTTGAAAACGTCCAAGTTAGTAAAATTAAAAAATGGTTTTCAACCAGTTGGCCCCTAAATTTTCTTTTAAAAATATACATTTATTTGCCCATGGACTACCATAATCCACTCTAATGTTCATCCTTTAACATTTAACCATCGTATGGCTTACTTTAATATTTTCGGCCATAAATTGTAGAATTAAATGTTTCTCGTTTACTTTTTGTTGGCTACTTCTTATGTGTGTAGAAGTTGGTTTTTGATTTAATGTTTTGGCCTTAACATTTAAGTAAGCTTGTTTTAAAAGAAACTTTTGTGAATATTGTAGCCCGTCTCATTGTCAGTCTCTGTCAGTCTGTCAGTATCTATCTATCAGTATCTAACAGACTTATTAAACGACAAAGAAAAGAAAACATGTTCCAAGACTTTTTCAAATTTTTCTTATTGCTGTATTCGATCCGATGTTTCAAAAACACCTATAAATGGGTCAAATTTTATATTAGTTTGTTTTTCAGAAATTTTTTCTGAATTTATTGTGAGAAGATTTTTTTTGTATTTTTTTTGTTAGCTATTTTGTCAAGCCTAAATTGCTTTTAGGGAGGGCGTAATTTGCAATGCCCCCTTTCGAATCTCTAGCTTCGTAGGTTTCCTTGTGGATTCAGGAGAGCTACACTGAGAAAAAAATCAAAACGAAACGTTGTCAAAACGTTCCGAACCGTTGTCAATTTCCAGCCAAAACTGAATGTTCTGATTTTGACAACAAAACGTTTCAATTTTTTTGAAACGGCCCATTAATGAATTGAAACGGCACATTGATGAATTCAGACGCAAATGTTGTTGTTTCAAGACTGAACATTTTTGTTTTGCGACTGAAATGTTTATGATTTCATGAATTAAAAATACAAAAAAGGTTATTGGAAAGGCCTATTTTTAGAATTACCTAAAAAAAATTTTAATTTCAAATTAAATTTAATTTTGTATTTTTTTTACTCTAAATTATTTTTGTAAACAACATTATTTATTGATGTTATATTTTATTTACGAAATAAAGAAATGGTTTAAATTTTTGTTTATATACCGAGATTTGAACACTGGCCATTCGGATTCAAAGACGCTCCCCATAGCACGCTTGCCTACCGCTGTGTGTATTTTGCAATGTTTTATCTGCATACATCTACTATGAAACTGCTTGGTTTGGATTTGAAACGGTTTCAGTTCTGAAATATAACTGAATCAGTTTTACTTTTTGGGATAGTGGGTTCGAATCTCAGTCGGAGCAATTTATTTTTTGTTTCCTTTTCAACACATTACTTTTTGTATTCTTTTTTTTTTGAGGGTCGCTGGTCATGAATCCGGGGTTTGTTTTGCTGCACTAACTCTAGATTTCTTGAAATCGACGTTCAGTACCTCAAAAATGCAACAAAATTAAAATCGGCAAATGCAGATCTTTTTTTTTTTGCACAAACATATATAAAAAATAATAAAAAAAAAAAATAGAAAAAAAATTTGGTCTGACTGAGATTTGAACCCACGCTCCAGTAACTCATATCATCTTCAAAAAGTGAAACTGTTTCAGTTGTGTTTTAGAACACAACTGAAATTCTTTACTAAAAATGCTATATCTCGGGATCAGGTCGACCGATTTCGCTGAAATTTGGAGTTTTAGAAAAGCGGACACGATTTTGTCTATGAGGAAATTCAAAATAGCGGATCCAACGAGGCAGGTCCAATGTAGCTGCCGAAATTCCTAAATCTCATTTATATTCACGAAACTTGGTATAAGGGGATTTTCGGGGTCACTGATTTAGAATTTCTTGTTATTTTAGGTCGGGAGGGTTCGCGGTGGGGTGCACTGGGGAAAGTTAACGGGAAGGCTCACTGCACATGTCCGAGCATACAATGAATCTTCATTGCATTATTTATAATGACATAATGTCTAATCAAAAATAACATAAATTAAACCTGCACAATCATATTATTGAAGGGACAATTTTATAGAGACTACAATCAGAATAATATGTTCATATCTGGTACACACAAAAAATAAACGCTTGGCCCGAGGTTGTGGCAACAAAATTTCGTCTGCAGGTTGAAAGAGTCGCAAATTCGCTTATAATACCAGAAAAAATGCTATAATGTTCCATTCTATGATAACAACTGAATAGTAGATTGAAGCAGCCACTTTTTTCAGCTGACAGATCATTTAAAATGAAAAAGCTACCACACTAGATGCTGCAACATCAGCGAGTCGATGTTGTGACAGCCGCTAACATTCGGTTGGCCGAAAATTCTGCTGCCACAACAGATTTCTTTTTGTGGATGTTCGAATGTTAAAACGATTAAAAAGCAGTTCCGATTGCAAATATTTGGCGAGATTGTAATAATATCACTTGGTTTTTCGGAATTATTTTCGAAAGTCTTGCCGGGTATTTTGCACCTTGACACCATAGCAACTGACACGTACAACATTGGATTTCTGTTCGTTGTGGCTTATATCGCAAGCGACAAAGCGAGTGAAAAAGTTTTTCATTAAATAAATTTGCAGTGGCTGGCAGCAAGCAAAAACACAAAAATTCCACATTTCAACAAACTTTAACAGAACACAAACACCGGCATACCCACCTTCGGTTCACTGCTCACCTCTTTTAATTTGCAATTTAAGAAAAAATCTTTTTAAAAAACCCCACTAAAAGATCAGAGCCATTTTTTGTGTGTCTGTTGTTGTGGGGAGCTGCAAGCTTCCTTAAAAGAAAATGGAGGAAAACTATTTCTGTGGAACCGATTTCGAGATAACAAGATGTTGATTGTTGCAGTTAGTTGTCAGAATTTTTTCCATTTCGTCTAAATTAGATTTTTTTCAAAGAAAAAAGCAGCAGGAATGCTCCTTGACTAACGAAACCAAACAGGAACTGATTTCTATGTTCATTTTCGCCATATTACGCACGTCAGTACGTTATTCGAACACTTTGGAATTCCATCCAATGGTATTTTTGAAATTGAACGCCTTTATTAATGAATCTACTCAACGAAATTAAATCCAGTGCAATTCTCGTGTTTAGTATGCGACGAAAGAGACTTTTGGCAGTTCGATACCGGGAATTTCCTTGCGAAACGACTTCATGATTTCGTGCACGATTTTCAATTTAAAATCGCATTTGCGTTAGCTGAAGAAAATAATGAGGCGCATTTTCAAGCACTTCCACGTGAAAGCACACACTCTCAGCCATTTTCTCAAAGTTTCCTTTATAAATTTCCATATGAACATTTTACCATGGGTAAATTTCTTACAAGTTTCTGCATTGCCTGCGGCCATCAGACAAGCATTTAAATAGTTTCTGCCTTTCTTGTTTACATTTTGCATAAAGCGGCTAATTTTCGTTCAGCCTTTCAAGTGTCCTTCTAACCACATTTTTCATTTTCCCCAACTAGCTTTACATATCATTTTCAGCCTACTCAAATACGTCCACAGCCTTTACAGACTCGTCCATTCATTGTCAATGTCATATTACATGCATACGAAGCACAGTCGCCTGCACCCGAGCTGGCTACGGCCACATTGTATGCATTCAGTCCTATGCAAATTGTTTCGAGTCTTTCAACGTTTATTGAGCGCATTCGACAGAAAAGTCCTTTTTCGTATTCCAATCTTAACTTGACTTTGGCCAGACATTTGACAGACTTCTTTAATATTTTACATGTTTGTATTATTCATCTCTACCCGGACTGTCCCAGAACTTTGTATACCCTGCACACTAGTGTCCGATGGTATATTGTTCTTGTCACACCGTTTGTAACGCCTATAAGGAGGCGTGTCCGGTATGGAAAAGTATATATATTCTTGATCAGAATCCGACTGTTAGGCCATGTCCGTCTGTCTGTCATTTCGCACGATAACTGTCGTAGCTTTTGAGCTATCGACTCAAAATTTTTTGGTATTCCTCTTTTTTAGATCCACGCCTACCTCACATACAAAATGGCAGCAAAATTTGTATTATTTTCGTTTATCTTGAGAAATATTGAACGGATTCGGACGCGGTTTTTTGCATTGGGAACAAAGTGGAATTGGAACAACATCTTTAAATGGTTTAGGGAAACTATCGATAAAAAAACGATAAATTTTCGAAAAATTATCGATAAAATATGGAAATATATCGATAAAATTTTGAAAAATTATCCATTGCATATCGAAAACTTTTCGATCAATTATCGACAAATCCTCATACCTCCCATACAAAATGGGCGCCAAATTTGTACTATTTTCCTTTATCTTGAGAAATACTTAACCTATTTGGACGCCATTTCTTGTATTTGATTTAAAATTATGACGGGAATAAAACTGGATCAAAATGGAATTGAAACAAAATTGTGAAATGAATCGAGAATGAAATGGAAAGGGAAATTATCGACAATCAATCGAAAAATTTCAACAAAATATCGAAAAATTATGAATAAAATATCGAAAAACTATCGATAAAACACCGAATACCTATTTTCGATAAAAATTACTAACACATGGTCGCAGAATATATTGTAGTCGCATGTGCAGGGTATTTTAGCTTCGGTCAGACCGAAGATGATATAGCTAGTTTTTTTAAAAACATTCCAAGTGCTGAAATTCACATAAAATACTGAAATTTTAAATTTCAGATCGTGATTTCTTAACAATATGATTTTCGGAGTTATGTCTTTATTGCAGGGAATTGAGGGATATGTTACCCAATTTCACTGAAATCGCACCAAAATTAGTGTAAGGGAGTTTTTCCCTAATTTCGAATTTCGAAGATCGGTGGATCCAATTTGGCAACCAAAACAGAGGAGTTTTTGCCCCAGTAGGCGTAGCAATAAATCGGCTTTTGTTTGGAAAATTTTTTTTTTTTTTGTTCTGATACGATTTAATGTTAAAGGTTGCGTTGACTGACATACATTTTTTTTGCACATATTCGCGAAAATTTTAGTTTTTCGGCCCACTCTAGTGTCCGTATATACATCTTCTAGTGGACTTTCAGATTACGTGAACTATATTTATTCGCACAAGTAAGGAAACAAGTGGTTTAAAGGCTCAAACTTGGAATTTTCATCAATTTCAAAAATTTATCGTAACCAAAATTTTTACATTTCTAGTTACGATAAAATATTTTTTTTCATTTCTGACGAACAAAAGCAATAATTTTATGAACTGAGTTTGCAGAAAAATGGCTGAGCATATTAGGATGTCAAAAGTGAAATAAAACCATTTTCGAAAAAACTGTTGGTTACGATGTTTTGCCTGTAAGGTATCGATATATTCTTGATCAGCATCTCCTCCTGAGTCGATTTAACCATGTCCGTCTGTCTGTCATCACGATAGCGGTCGCAATTTTGGAAATATCAACCTGAAACTTTGGGTATATGTACATGTTTTTCGGACAAACAATAGGCGGGGCTCCCATACAAAACGGCAAAAAAATTGTTTATTGCTTTATTTAATTGGAAGTGTTTAGAAACGGATTTTTAACGTAGTCCGAGGAGTTTCTAAAAAGTGGTACATTTTTCCATACACTCTAAATAATGCATATAAAATTACGATGATAGAGTGCTTAATTTTTAGGTATAATTTACATCACTTTGCACAAATACACATCACAGATGTAAAAAAAAAATTATCCAAAGCATGTGTAATATTACCTACACTGAGGGGAAAAAATCGTGACTAGCAAACCCCTCAAAAAAAAAAACCGTTTAAAAAGGAAACAAAAAAAATTCCTCCGACTGAGATTCGAACCCACGGTCCCAAAAAGTAAATTTGTCATAAAGTCATATTGTTGTAAAAATATACAAAAGTCATAAAAATGTTTCTGCTTTTTTCCATACAAAAGATTGTACTACCAATGAAACTCTGCAACCTGTGTTTTGGTTTTTGTTGTAAATTTACACGATATAGTGTGTAGTGCATTCAAATGCCACCACTGGAAGAATTTTCAGAATTTTTTAAAAATGGAATTTCGGGCGAAATGACAAGAAATTTAATACTTTTCATAAAAATTTACTAAAAACCCAATTTTTTCAAAAGTTGTCCTTAAACAATAAAACAAGTTTATTGGGATTCATACATATATTTTTTGACATTGGATACATTCGTTTGTTCAAAAAAGTTTTTTTTTATAAAATTAAAGGTACAAAATAAAGGGTGCTAGTATCTTAGACTGAGTCCGTACCGCTATAAGTTATCAAAAAATAAATTAAGAAATAATTCATAAATTGTACATACAAAAGTTGTACTTATTCAAATCGACCGGGTAAAATTTCGAATTTCCCAATTTTTTACTATTTAGAAAAATGTTTAAGTACACTCAATAAGTGTATTTTCTCTAAAAGTATTCAACATTTGCAGCAATTACTCCTCAAAAACAATAATTCTTTGAGTGTACTTACCCATTTCCTAAATAGTGAAAAATCGACAAATACGAGAGGCGAATACTTTTACCGGGCACTGTACGTTCAATAACATCACATTTAATGCTAAAAATTAAAAAATATCTTTGGCCGACCATACATGTGTGTTCTTCGTTTTTATTGACACATAATTCTTCGCACAACATTGTGTTTTGTACAGTTTTTAAATCTAATTTATTTATATATATATAAAATCTAAATATATAATTTACATTTATACCAAAACGGCAACACCGCCCCTACACCCTGTTAGTTAAATATCCAACCGCTCTACTCCCTACTAGTTTTGCAATATTTTCATTTTTCGTCTCTCCTTTTAAATTGCCTTTGCCAACGATAATGTGTGGATTTCTTAAGGTTCTCACATACGATCGCTACTTTCTTCATGTGAATTTTGTTGTAGTAAATTGATCACACTAGCGAAATGTAAAGTAGCGAGACCTGACCGCTTCCCAACTACCGAACTCTAAAACTGGCGAAGTCGCTGTGAATACCACAATTATTAGTAAATTTGTGACGATTAGATGAAAAATTTAATGCATGAAAATGTATCTAAATTTGTAAACATTGTATTGATTCATTAAAGCACAGCTCATCTTGTTTATGCAAATTATTATGTAAAAATATTCTCGGAAAAAACTTCTCGTGTAAACAAACTCAATTATAAATTAAGCAAAAACATGGCAGTGTCATCCCCGAACAACAATGAGGGCAGGATTGCAAAACGACTGCTATGCACACGCACACTGGCATCAGTTGTTGATTATGAGTGAACTCGCAACAGAAACTTTTTTTAATACTTCTGAATAATGTCCGCACAGCTTCTGCAATGCAAATCAAGATTTGCTTCAATTCCTGGCAAAGTTGACTACGTTCAATTTCAGTGCCACTCTGGTCATGGAGAGATAAAAAAAGTACGATTTTTTGTATACATTTTTTTTTAAAAACCTCCAATATCCTTTTTAGTGTTATAGAGGATTTTTTTAAAGCATTCTTGTTCGCGTGCATATAAAATTTTTCCAACAATATTTCAAATTTATTTTTAGCATAATTTTTAACTTTTTAACGCCTTTTTGTACCCTACACCTTATCAGATAGGGGTATATTGACTTTGGTCGGAAGTTTGTAGCGCCCATAAGCAGAAGTGGTTGTTGGTTTAGTCCTATTCGTTTGTCCGTCCTTTCGTAGATACATATTTCGTTTTTGAGTAAGGGGTGCACTGTAGGCCTACCTAATACTAAAAATGCTACCTACACACAAAAAAAAAAGTCGGTAAATTTAACCGAAAAAAACGGTCCAACCTTCTTCGTCGGTTAATCTAACATACAGCAAAAATTTGTTTCGATACATATTTTTTTAGTAAGAAAACCATTAACATATTAAACACAAAAATATATTTCGAAAGTGCAAGTTTAAAAAATAAATATTAGCATGAGCGCATAACTGACACAAGCTCTTCTTTTCCAAAATTCGTATTACAAATGCAGTATTACAACCAAAAAAACTCTGTTTGGCTCTGCTCAAGCCGCCTCTACAAAGCACAGCATTCATAAGACGATTGGGAATTCTTCTTTCTTTGAGTCCCAACGATTCAACTGAAGATGCGCGAATGGTAAATTGCACAAGTTGGCGAAAATTCAAATCTAACCACCAATTGCGGTAAAAGAACATGCAATTTCTGTAAAACTACAATTATTTTCAGTTATTTTTTTTACAATTTTTTGGCGGTTAAGTCTACCTACGAGCTTGGTTAAAAACTTTACAATTTTCATACATTTTGAAATTCTGTACGTCAACCCATTTTTTCGGTTATTTTTAACGCCCATTTTTTTTCTGTGTATAACTCAGTCCCTTAATAGTATGAGATTTGGTTAAAGTAATATTTGCGCTCTGGCTGATTTCTATTTTAATGTCCAATTCCACTCCATATCGTCCCGGTTTTATTGCTACGGTTCCTCTATGTGTAGGGTATGTCTGAGATGGCTTTGACCGACTGACATTTACTCAAGTGTTTTTCATTGAAATTAGTGCACATCTGTGGCACGCTGCAAAAAATGTTGAGCGACTGTTGCCATGCAATTTCCAGGAACGTGATCTGGCCAAACTGGAATTATGCACGCCTCCGTATTAAAGAAAAACGACAAATCAAATAGAATATTCATTCTAACATTTTTATTAAAATTCCACCGCGCAGCGGCTGTGGCGATTTTAATTTATGCTCCAAAAAAAAAAACAACAACCAACAACTTCATTTCTGAAACATGAAATATCTTCCGCTAAAATGTAACATCTGCACAAGCGTAAAGTTGGAAAATTCCATTCATTTTTGCTAAATCAGCAAAAACAGGAAAAAAAGGAATTAATAGGAATTTCTCGGTATCGTTGCATTCGCAATTCTCATTATTAAAAATCTGCCACTCTGGCAATCTACGCAATCTACGGCCCAGTGCAATCCCAAAGGTGTTTTAGGATTGCATTCAAATTTCGTCATCAACATATAAATTGAGATGTTGTGCACGGAATTGAAGTTGTTCCATCTATTTTGCAGTATTTGCATTATTTGCTTGAGAATACTTCAATCACATTCATCCGGCATAATTGCCACATGATTCATTATTCTTGAGTCGAAATTTGGTAAACAAGTTCTGGGCTTTCTTTGCATGTAAACAACGTCTTATGGCATTTCAATACGACTTCAGTAGGTTCTTGGAGCAAAAGACGCCAGTCAATATGTCAGGGGACATTTGGTGGTATGAAGAACTTTAAATGAGCTTTTGTAAGACATCATCGAGGAATGTTGTTGATGGACAAGAAGTGTGCAATGCATTTGCGTCGCATTTCGTGAATTTAAATCTTTAAAGCTTTAAGTAAAAATCAAAAACATTAAAATGATTTCCAATTTATTTGAGGTTTACACGCATCCATATGAAGTATTAACAATCTGAGAAAACAGTCTCATAAACGATATCACTCGATGCTTCCACTAAAGCTCGCACCCACATAATCAACAATGTACTCTGGCGTGCTACTAAAAATATGACAAAAAACGTCTATTTCGGCTGCCAAACGGAAATTGGGCGAGAAGCAATGATTTCACTCACTCAAAGTCAGACATTTCATAGGGAGTTTACATGTGAAAAATGAAAAATCAACGCAACTGAATGTTGCCACCTTATCGTTACCTTACGAAGGGCACGTGTCCAACTTTGAAAATCCAAGCAAAAATTACTCAGATCAAATTGAAAAATGTTCGAACTTAACTGCCAAAGGGTAACACCCGGTATTTTCGAGCCTTAAAATGGGGCGAGATCTTCGAGCCCTGCAGGCACGTACCCAAAAAAATTTTTTGTTCGCTCCCTTTGTGTTGCGCTCAAATTTTGCAGGGGTGTACTTAAGCCACTTCGATATGTATCTACTCAATTGTAATATCGTCTTTTTTAATCTAATTTTCTACATTACTTGATTTATATTATAGACTTGCTATCGTAAAGTGCCATGCAAAATGTCAACTATCTAAAGAATAGTCATCAACATATCGAAGCTGCTGGTTTACGATAAGCAATGAGCGAGTCAGGTCATGTCCCACGCCGTAGAGAAACACCAAACCGGAGTAGATACGTGTTGCTTTCGAAAAGTGCACTGCATTGTGAGGATTTTCGGAAATATTTTGGCAACAAACAAAATAAAGTGCAGCCAAAAACTTATGAGTGCTATAGTGAACAATATGTCATGGTGAAAAATGGCACCGAACCCAAATGAAAAGCGTGCACAGTATACGAGTACACAACGATACTCTATACACAGGAAGAGGACCGAACAAATTTCAGGGCGAAACAGCAGAAAAAATGCAAAACAATCTGCGTCGTAGAAAAATGCAAGGCGATGCTGAGACAACGCAGGAAGATTCAATTCAAAACAGTGAGCCAAGGACGATAGTTTTATTTATGGCGGTAATTTGTGAAAAAATGAAATGAAACGCGAGCGCCTGTAATAGTCCCATAAAGTATAACATAAAGAATCGCAGTGGAGTGGCGGCGTTTCACGCGAAAATCATATTTCGGCAAATTGCTCGTTTAGTGCACCCGACAGCCAAAATGACAGCAATTGACAAACAAGCCTCACATACGAGATATCCGTGATCTTACAATAGCATGTATAAAACGACAGCGGAACCGGAAATGCGATGGGAGCGAGTTTCGGTATAGGCAAAATATTATTGTCCTTTCGACATATCTGCAATCGTTTGACATATGGATGTCGTAAATGTGACAACTGCACCGCACGGACGAATTTGCATGCTGCGGCATTTTAATACGAAATTTGTCAGCCAGGGATTTAATACGATTTGAACATAACTCTGAAGCATAGAGTGTATTTATGAGCGTATTCGTATTCGAATTTAAAATTGAAATTAAAATCTAAAGGACCGCCGGAGAAGTTTGTTCCGATTTAATTACAACTAACTTCTACTTCCTAATCAAACATAATCGCATAATCACATGCAAATACAATAATTCACACTTTGCCGCTCTGCCGCAGGATACTGCATACTTAGCATGCAGCCAACGTTGGCAACGAAGCCACAAAATACACAAGTCCTCAAATTCACAAATAAGTTTTATTTGCCTTCGTCACATTTGTTAGCCTCAGAGTGTCGGTCGGTCGGCACCTCCGTCACTGCAAGTGCAAAAAAACAATTCTCGGTGTGTGCACTCAACGGAAAATGTTGCTCTCATTTATGCTGAAATATCATGTGGAAAAACTTAGCAACGGCTATTTTTTGAGTGTAGCTGGTTTTGGTGAAAATGTCCAAAGCCAAAAACAGTATGAGTTCGTAATTTCATCATGCAAAGTGAACAAAAGCAAGTATCGTGCTCGTAACACATCGGATTTCATCAACTAATTTTTTTCTAGCCATTTTCATAGTTTGCGGCAAGTAAATTAAATTTCCTACAGTTTGTTACAATTTGCAGCACAAAGGAGTGCTTCGGTCCTGCCCGTCCGCCCGCTTGTGTGAATTTTAGCTTTCTTGTACAGAATATGTTCGGACAGGTGTGACGTTGTTACTTGCAGGCGTTGAAGTGTGGTTGCAGATTAATTTGTGTGTGTGATTTAGACTCATTGCGTTAGAGTTATTTCGTTTTTTAATATTTTACCTTGCACACATATTTAAAAGTCTCTGCATATTCAGCAGACGGACCGGACCTAGGGGAACTCAGTGTCTCTAACAAACCGAAATTAAGTTGTTAGTAGCTGGAATTGGCCCGGCCCACTTATACCGAACACAAGGCAGTAAAAATTACTAACTTATATGTTGGTAATTTTTACTGTCTTTGACCGCAAGAAAATGAAATTCACCATTATCATAATATAGGACATCAGATTGGCGAGATTGGGCTGGCAGTGCCTCATTATGGGCGTCCCAAACGTTGTGTCAAAGTTAATATACCCTGCCATAGTGTGTGTGGGGTTTCAGTCAGTCAAACCTACTGAGCCATCAATGTCCCCAAATACCTCCTTATACCAAGTTTGGTAGTATTTCGTCTAAATTGTATTGTATATCGTCCCCTAATTGCAAATGTATCGTAACTGGTACATTTTTCAAAAAAGTGTTTTTGTATTAAATGATTCCTTAGTATACGGTCGAAAATTTAGGTTTAATTTTTCAACCTTCTTCAACTTTTTCAGGTTTAAATTCAAATTTTCCACTATTTTGGGTTGAGATTTTAAACTTTACAGGTTGAAAAAAGTATATAATCAAAATTTCAACTTAAAGGTTGAAATTCTCAACCTTAAGGTTGAAATTTTAAACCCTGAGGTTGAAAAACTCAACCCAAAAAGTTGAGAATTTATTTCCATAAAAAATTTCAACTTTTAAGGTTGAAATTTTAAACCCTGAGGTTGAAAATGTCAACCTAAAAAGTTGAGAACTCGACAACACCAAACATAAGTAAGTACAAAAATGTATATGATCTCTTCCTTCTGCAAATATAATATTAATTATAACTTACAACAAATATAACAATAATATATCATAATGTAATGTAATAAAAAAGTAAAAAATTGAAAATTCATTTGAAATAAACTAAAAGCGCAATGTCTAAAAATAGAAATTAATACAAGAATAAACAAGAAATTCTAAAAAAAAGAAATTCCCTAGTATACAATTTTTTTGTGTTATTTTCATTTCAGCCAATCAAATGCGGAAGGGGTGTTAAAATTCAAATTTGAACATTCAACCAAAAAAGTTTAAATTTTTAACTTTTGGTTTAAATTTTCAACCATGAAGGTTGAAATTTTTAACTTTTGGTTAAAATTTTAAACCACAAAGGTTGAAATTTTTAACTTTTGGTTAAAATTTTCAACTATAAAGGTTGAAATTTTTAACTTTTGGTTAAAATTTTCAACCATAAAGGTTGAAATTTTTAACTTTGGCTAAAATTTTCAACCATCAAGGTTGAAATTTTTAACTTTGGTCAAAATTTTAAACCACGAAGGTTGAAATTTTAAACTTTGGTAAAAATTTTAAACCAAGAAGGTTGAAATGTTGAACCATTTTGGTTTATGTACCCATAATTTCCGCAATATTTTCAACTTTAAAGTTTAAAATTTTAACTTTTTGGTTGAAAAACTCTTTAATACTTAATTTCAACTTTTAAAGTTGTGATTCTCAACCTGTTTTGGTTAGGATAAATATGTTAGCTTTAAAGGTTGAAAAATTAAACCTGAATTTTCGACCGTGTATGTGCTGCATCTATCGACAGAAACAGATAGAAAAACTAGAGAGTGGACTATCTTCGGCTATACCGAAGCTGAAATACCCCCACACAGTAGGAAGAAGTACCTCGAACATAAAAAAATGTGGTCTCAAGACCCTATTTTGAGCCAATTATAGGTGGTTTTGGAACCCGGACCATGTCCAAAATCCATTTCTAAAAATTTCCAATCAAATCCACCAAAAAATTAAAAAAAAAAATTGGTCTAAAGACCCCATTTAGACCCTTATATATGTGGCTTCGGAACCTCGGACCATGTCAAAAATACGTTTCTAAACATTTCCAATCGAATACAACAATACAAAATTTTTACCTTTTTTTTCGGTGTATGGGAGCCACGCCCAGTTTTTATCCGATTTGGCTGATTCTCGAACTTGATCTCAGTATTCACGAGAAAAACATGTACCCAAAGTTTCAAGTCGATATCTCCAAAACTGCGACCGCTATCGTGCGGACGGACAGACGGACATCGCTAAATTGACTCCGGCGGTGATGCTGATCAAGAATATATATATTTTTCCATACCGGACACGCCTCCTTATGGGCGTTACAAACGTTGTGACAAAGTTAGTATACCCTGCCACAGTGAGTGTGGGGGTATAAAGATAGCTTAATCTAACCAAAAAAAGTGTTAATTAAACTATTTTTTATTTTATATGGAAAACACAACTATTATTTTTGTGGTTAATCTAATCGTAAAAAAAGTTTAAATGATTTTTAAATACAAAAATATATTGTAAAGCGAACCAATAACCTGTTGTTACTCAACAATTTTTTTGGTTAGCCAACAAAAAAAATTGTATTACTAATTACGTTATTGCTGTTCGCAACTCAACTAAATTTGGTTGCTTTCCTGGATATTGGCAGCATGGTCGTATTTCGGCAACCAATGATGTGATTCGCAATGTCATCGCTCGATGCCGAAATGCAACCATGCTGCCTTGCTTCCATTAGAATAAGATACTATTATTGGTATTTTAGGGAAGGTTGTATGACAATTGTTGGGTCTTAATCATAAAAACATCTTACAGCAATTGCTACGTGCATTTACTTTACTCAGAGATTTTACTTCTCAGTAGAAATGATGTTGTTCGACCAATTTGTGCACATAAATGCAAATTATCTCGTTTTTAAAGTCTTGGGCTTACATTAAATCAATTTATGTTTCATAAATATTTCAATACAACACATCTACAGAAATACCAAACACATCTGCTATATTTTTCTTCCATAAAGTAATATGGGTTGCTGCATTTTTAATCGTCTTTTTTGGTTAGATTGACCTAGTTTTTTTTCGTGTACGTATTTCATTGTTTTCACACAAAATTCAAACTTTCACACACTTTTCACACAAAACTACAAAAATTCGTCTTTAAAATTTCAAAATCATGCATACGATAAATTCGCGATTAGGGGACGACATGTTGCGAAAGGCTGATACAGATAGATTTGGACAATAAACTGAGAAAAGCAGTCTACCTCCCATGTGATATGACCGATAAGGACGTGATTGTTTTATTTGGTTGGAAACTATGTCGGGAACGGAATGAGAATAGAACCGCACTTGCAAATGGAAGCTGAATAGAAAGGTAGCGAAACGAAATGGAAATGGACTGGGACAAAATAGAAATAAAACCGATTTGGAAATAAAACAGGATTGCAGTAGAAAATTAAAATATAGTAAAATTGTTGTGAAATTACCGCAAAAGTCAGAATATTGCAGCTTCGTTCTATCGGAAGATACTTCTCTTGCCTTCATTCAAATTTTCACAAGCCCCAATAGTCTATTCGATGCAGCTCGAGTTTCATGAAATTATCATAGCCCGATTGTGTGTCATTGTTAAGCATTTTTCCGGTAACTATTAGAAACAACTTTTCTCTTGCTACAAATCAAATTAAAAAACCCCTGTGTGGGTATATTTACTTTTGTCGGAAGTTTGAAACGCCAAAAAGGAGGCATGTTTAGTAAGGAAAAGTATATATATCAGGGACGTAACCAGAAATAAATTTCGGGGGGGTTTTAAAAAAAATCTTTTTACTTATACTGAAGTAAAAAACTTGAAAAAACCCCCCTCCCCTTCATGGGTACGTCCCTGCTTTCATTTTAAAAACCCGGATATTTGTAAACCGGGATATTTGAAGATTAATAACGAATGCTAGAACTGAAATTTTTCCAGTTTTTGGTACACAAAAGTTTTTAAAAAAATAAAATATCAAGGAGATACGGAAGTTTCTCTTAAATTCTGTTGAATTTCATAACAATTCCATACATTTTTCTATTACTTCATAGATTTCGGAGGGGGGGGGGGTTCGAACACCCGAAACCCCCCCCCCCCCTGGTTACGTCCCTGATATATATTCTTGATCAGGGTCACCTCCTGAGTTGATTAGGCCCTTTCCGTCTGTATGTCCGTCCTCTTTATATGTAAACACGATTACAGGAACTGGAAGTACGCTTGGCGGTCCACATTTTTAATTTATCTTTTTTAGGTCCTAGAATGTGTTGGTATGGCAAATGGGCGGAGTCTTTGATGTTGAAATTTCCAAATTCGGTTATGTATGAGTTGGTCAAAGCCGAACTTGTCTTGTCTTTATTTTATTTCGTAAGTCAATACTTTTTTCATATAAATAAGAATTTCGGTTTAACCCGGATAGACCCAGGACTTTTTTTTTAAATATTTGATATTTTTTGACCCAAATTAGTTTTATGGAGTCTCAGCCACACAAAAATACTATTTAAACATTTCTCGGATAAGTGGTTCGCTCACTAAGCGGTGTTGCCAAATGGCAACACTGTGCAATACAGTAGCTTTAATTTTACGTTATTTAAGAACAAATTTTATTCATTTTAATATAAAAGTAAAAAAACGAAAACTTAAAATCAGATCAATAAAATGATAATATAATTTTTACTATTTATCCGTCTAAAATTCATAAAATATTGCAAATGGACAAATGATAATAGAGATTGTTGTTCTTACATATTTTCCATCCTGTTGTATTAAAAAGTTTCAAAAATCCTTGCATTCTAGGATTAAAAAATAAAACCCTTTTGATCCAAAATTTTATTAAAAACCTTCCAAAATAAATCATAAAAATTTAAATAGAAAAATTGTTACAGTTATTCATAATTTTGTGTATTTTTACAAGTTTTTGCATACAAAAAGTTCAAAAAAAGGTAAAAGTATAAAAAATTCCAATATTACGAAAAAACAACTATCGTATTGCCCAGTGTTGCCATATGGCAATAGCAATATAAAAAGTCACATAGAGTCTATAAAAATCCAACAATTTCAAATGGTTTAAATTTGTAAATAAACTTTCCAATATCTAGACTCAACCATAATACAGAAAACTAATTGATTATTAACTTTAAATATAATTAAAATATATTACATTTTTATATGTCTCGAATTACATTTTATCGACATTTTATTTTAAGGCACTACTTTGCTGTACTTTTATGAACATAAAACCGTCGACGGATTTAAAATGAATGTATTCGTGGATTTTTTAAAAATCTTTAAGTGAAGCCACCTTTCGCGTTGCCATACACGGTCGAAAATTCAGGTTTAATTTTTGAACCTTTCAAATATTTATCCTAACCAAAACAGGTTGAGAATCTCAACTTTAAAAGTTGAAATTAAGTATATAAGAGTTTTTCAACCAAAAAAGTTCAAATTTTAAACTTTAAAGTGGAAAATATTGCGGAAATTATGAGTATATAAACCAAAATGGTTGAACATTTCAACCTTCTTGGTTGAAAATTTTAACCAAAGTTAAAAATTTCAGCCTTCATGGTTTAAAATTTTGACCAAAGTTACAAATTTCAACCTTGATGGTTGAAAATTTTTACCAAAAGTTAAAAATTTCAACCTTTTTGGTTGATTGTTCAAATTTTAACACCGCTTCCGCATTTGATTGGCTGAAATGAAAATAACACACAAAAATTGTATACTTGGGAATTTATTTTTTTTAGAATTTCTTGTTTATTCTTGTTTTAATTTCTATTTTTAGACATTGCGCTTTTAGTTAATTTTAAATTTTTTACTTTTTTATTACAGTGTGACCCAGAATAACTGTCAATAAAATAAAGTGCAATAAAAACCCAAGTAGTCTATGTAATTAAATTTTGTATTTTTTATTTGGTTTTATATATTTCAAAATTTAAGAAATTAATTGGCTAATTCAAATCTTTCGCCTTTATCTTTGATTGTTTGCCTCAAACGCTTAAAAAATGATTTACAAGCGGCACGCACCATATTCTGATCTATGTCGTCCCAAATCTGTATGAGCCGACTTTTGAATTGCCCAATGTTTAGGCCTTTCGTGTTGTCAATTTTGCTAAGCATATAGCCCCATATACAATAGTCTAGAGGATTAAGGTCCGGCGACGCAGCAGGCCATTCTTTGCTTGATATAAAATCAGGCAAATTTTGCTGACATCAGTCTTGAGTTCGTTTTGCCTTGTGTGATGGAGCAGAATCTTGTTGGAAGCAAAAATATTCATCGCCATATAACTTTTCAGCATGAGGTAACAGATGGGCTTACGATAAATCCTAAGTATAGACCACTTATAGCAACCCTTTTGTGACATAAAAATAAAAGGTGTCAGATTGACCTGGCGTCAAATATTTTTGCTTGTGGCACGAATCAAAAAATTAAAACAGCGTAAAACAGAGTACAAATTCATAAATAGGGGTCAAAGGACGCCTGTGTGGCATGGGCTTAAGCCTTCAACTATTTTTCTGAATTAGTTTGCAGCCTTTGTAATGGCTGGTCAAATGTTTATTTTTGTGAATTTTGATAAAAGAAACTTAGATTAAAAGGAACATAGATTAAAATAAAAACATAGATTTGCAACACTGGTCTTTTGGTTCCTACATGGCATCACTGTTAGTTGTCACGGTTCACAAGCGAATTCAGTTGCTACACGCGAGTGTGGATTCGGTTGTGGTAGCTTTTTTATTTGAAATGTTCTGTCAGCTGAAAAAAGTGGCTGCTTCAATCTACTATTCTGTTGTTATATCCGAATTGAACATTTTAGCGTTTCTTCTGGTATTACAAGCGAATTTGGGTCTCTCTCAAGCGAAAACTAGAACTGCAGACGAATATTTGTTACCACAACCCCGCGCCAATCGATTATTTTTTGTGTGCAGGGTTTAAAATTTAAACTTTTAGGTTGAGAATTTCAACCTTTAAATTGAAATTTTGATTATATACTTTTTTCAACCTGTAAAGTTTAAAATCTCAACCCAAAATAGTTGAAAATTTAAATTTAAACCTGAAAAAGCTGAAGAAGGTTGAAAAATTAAACCTAAATTTTCGACCGTGTATAGCAACACTGGGTCAATACGGATTAAGCAGAAAAACCAAAAAAAAAGATAGCGTGTACTTCGTTTTTTGTTCACATGCGTGTCTGTACGTTTTGGCATGTTCAGTTCCATTAATAGTTGTAATAACTGTAAACACCTGACTTCAACTCCAATAGCGGTCTTTTCGTACATGCGAAAGTACATGAATTTTACATTAAAAATCACATGTATCAGCTATTGTAAAACAAAAGTTGAAAATTGTAACATTGAAAGAACAATTAGCCAACGTAGCAATTAAATTAAATTAATCAAGGAGCAACATTAATTTTAAATGCCATTTTGATTTCCAAAGCAGATACAATTTCATTGAAAAAGACATGTCTAAAAATGCTTGTGAATAGTTATTTCCAAACTACGTAACAAACTTTAATTGCTATGCAAACAATTTGCGGAGAACTTCATCCACTTGCAGATAAATCTAAACATTTTCCCAGTTAAATGCCACACCACACCATTGCCATGCCATGCCATGCCATGTCTCATCTCGGCTCGTCTTCTATGCTAGAACTCTTCGTCCATCCACAATCAAATTAGATTGATATACATACTGTGTGCTGATATCCTTTGAGTCCTGCACACTAAAGATGAGCGAATTTGCGAGTAATCCTCGTGCATCCTGCTGGCAGCTCAAAAGAATGAAATTCGTACCCTTTGTAAAGGAGTTGAGATGATTTGCAATTTTCTTAAGCGAAATAGAATAACAAAACAAAAAAAAATAAATAAAATACACTTGGCAGGATGCAGATGAACACATTGGCAATTGTAAAATCTCGATTGTTGTTCTTCGTTGTGTTCTTCCTTTTTTGCCGTTATTGACGCTGCTTGTGGCTGCAGAAAACCCGTAAATTTCGACTATTGTTGTTGTTTATTGCACTTGTTCCCATTGATGTTGTGGCACAAGTGCCAAAAATAGTTCAAAAAGAGAACGAAACTGAAACAACCACAAATATCCTTTCATGCAAATTACTCAAATGTTTCTCGAAGAAGAATTTTATCGCAAAAATTTAAAAAACGAAAAAAAAAAAAAGAAACAACATCGAAGATTCCATGCAAGTGGGATATAGGAAGTATTTATGCGTCTGCTGGGTTTTACTTAAGATGGACATGCCCAGCCAACGGAAGACATTTGTGCCAAAACATGTTTAATCACTTACTCAAACTTGCGCTCGAACAGAAGCACATGCATACATCGACATACGCTGCTAAAGATTCAATTTAAATTCGGTCTATGCTGAAATCGATTTCCACTTTCCGGCAATGCGTCATCCACCCACTTGAGCTGTCATTCGGTTTCATAAATGTTTACGGCCTTCTTAAACGCGCATAAATACGTCCTTCTGTTCTGTTCTCACAAAAATTTAATTCTTACACACATAAAATCAGCACTGCGATACTAAAAACACTGTATTGAAAACGCGTTTCGTCCATTTTTAGTTTCTGACAAAATGCGTGCCATTAAAATCTATTTCCTTCAAATTAAATCCGTACACTCAGTGAAAGAAATACTTGATCGGGCACAGACTATTGATTGATACACATTTCAGGTTCAGGACCACCCTCAGACCGAAACAGATTTAAATATAAATACTATTTGTGCGAAAGCAAAAAAAAAAACACATCAAAGCTCAATTCGAGCCAAAATTTCAAATAAAGTCAAATATATGAAATTTTGGGTACAAACAGCAAGAAATTGTAATGCCAACAATTTTATACTTAATCTCAACACCTTCAACACAAAAGTTTTTGCTTTTTCAAATAATCAGCTCTTGATTCAACAGTTTTTCTATTTGGCGCAAATTGTGAAAATGTTAATTAAATAATCAATAACCTTTTATTATTACATTTCTAATGTATTTGTATTTTATATTTTCTTACTCTTTTTGTTTAAACCAATTTGTAACAACTTTTTATTGAATTAAAACTTCAACTTACTTATCCCGGAATTCGGTCCTGGACCTATGGGTTTGCAGTGCGCTCTAGCCTTAAGCTCTATTGGACAAGCGTCTAAATCACAGATGCGCATTTCCAACCACAATTGTGCTATTCTCTCTCTTGCTCACTAAGAAACTCAATTGTTTTGCGCGCCCCTGGTAAATGTAGTATACTCTGTGCAGTTTGGTAAATCTGAATTTTGTTAAATCTAAAAATATAACACATGATGCTATCGCGTACATGTACTGGTACATGATCATATCATGTACCAGACATAAAAGAATATTTTATGGCTCAGAAAAAAGAGTCATTTATGACTCTTTTCGGATTAATATTGTTTACTGGGAATAACGTCCAGTCACTAAAGTGAAGTCATAGAAGCAGTTCCACGTCTCTTCGATTTATGCTATCAAGGAAAAATCAACCACGGAAACAGTTTTGATGACAGTTTATACAACTTGGCATAAAGATCAGTTCTGAAATTCTCTCAACTTACCTTTGAGTGAAAATTTGTATTCTAAATCACAGATGCACAGTTTGAAAGTTTTTCAACTGTTGTGTGAAGCAGCAGCATTTGCAAAAAGTATTTGAATTTAAGTGATCAATCCTAATGCAAAGATATACTTGGCTGAAATACTTTTTCGCTACACTTTTTCAAGAGCTTGAAGTATCTAGGGTCTGTATCTAGGGATGTTTTTAGGGTTACTAATTTCGAATTTAATGTTAAGAATTCAAAATTCAAGTAGGCACATTCAATATGGTCCAGTAGGTGTACGGTATATATAAGTCTCATTTGTTTTCATGATCCTTTAGGATCGAAAGGTACTTCACCAACAGAAAGAATAGTACAAGGACCGTCACTTAAAAAATGATTCAACTAGTCTAAAAAAAATTTTACAACAAAAGTTCATTCACTTGGCTCAACCGGAAAAACGTTGGCGCAACTGAATGCTACCAGTTGTTACAACATCTACTTTAAGCATATATATTCAGTTGACACAAAATCTACTCTCTATTGTCACAATATCTATGCTCTGCTGTCGCAACATCAGTTGCTACAACAGCTAACCATATATTTACATTAGTTTTATATTTAGATGTTGTGACAGCAAAGAGTAGATGTTGATGCTGCGCTAACTGAAAGTAGATAGCAATTTTTATGTGTGTTCGGAGTCGCACGATTCGTCTCTGGTTCCCGAAAACTTGCTGTAAACGAACGCAACAGTTGATGCCCCAAACTACTCACCGTGCCACATTACCCGACATTTACTTGAATGAAATGAAATGACACGCTTAGCATAAAAAAGCGATGAAATGTATGGAGCGTCAGCTCTTTTCCTCTGAGCATGTCATTTGTCCGAACGTCCCTCGAGGGATTTTGACCGAACTTTCAGCTATAACAGAGACGACTTCGATTCTGGAATTCACAGACACGAAATCGTTTCTGTGAGTTGCAGGGGCCTGTTCCGAATGGCAAAAGATCGTGGAAAAAGTAATTTTTTTGTGCCACGGTCTGAAGTTGAATCGATACCCCCATATTACCGTTTTTAAATTACATAATATTGTAATTTTTTCGAAACACGTTTACCTAACATACATTTCTATGAGTGTATTTCTCGTGCTGCATTTCGAATATGTGTACTTAAAACTCCTGCTGCATTTTTATGGGACACGATTTTTAGTTGCATATTTTTGAGAGTATTGTTGTGCAGTAATTTCGATCTTACCAAATGCACTCTTAATGTACGTACAGAAAACGCTTTCAGCTTTTGTGCACTTCACTGCTTCAGTTGGATTGTTGTTAGTTTCGTCGTTTATTTCATCATATTAAATTGGTTGCTGGAGTCTGCGATGCTTCTATAAAAAGAAATTATATTTTGCTGTGCTCCTTCACAGTTTCGTAAATGCCTTACGCTCGTAATAACAAGTCTGTTATTAGTATTCGGGAAATGATATTCACATGACGCCATTGAGATTGATCATTTAATAGGGGAATCCAATTGAGTATTACTAAAATGTTGAAATAAAAAAAAAACAAAAATGTTATTATCAATTGCGAATTTATTGAACAAAATATTCGTAAACATAACAAGAATTTCGTCTACTATTTTCAAAACATATTTGTACATTGAGAAAGAGTACGTAAGAATACTTCTTTACATACATACTTTTCATTTAAAACATTTACAAACTTGTGTGAACCTGAATTCGTTGCAGTTATAAAATGTGCTAAGTCGGAGCAACAATTTGTTGATAAAAGTTCATATGCACTTTGAAAAGACCACAAGTAACACTAAAAGCAAGTCCAGTTTGTTGTAAGCAATCGAATTGTAAGTTTTTAATCGCCTATAAATATGCAATAATTTGCAAACAAATCACATAAATCCCAGGGCCGATATCAATCGACGTTATTTATTTACAACATAAATTCACATAAACATTTTTAATTTACAATTCAATTTTGCAAATTTAATGGTGGCCACCAAAAACTGCTCAAGGCGAACCGAAAAAATTGCAAATTTAATTTGCGTACCGACCAAAGCACGAATATGTATAAATACAACAAACACACAGCACCACAAAAAAAAAAACGCTGCATATTTTCACGCGCTCGTGCCTGCATTGAAAAAATGTGCTTTGTTTGAATTAAATAATCACACATGCAAATTAATAATCATGATAGGCTTTTTGGAAAATACATAAAAATCCCATTCGATATTTTATTGCCACCTAAAAGCGTGCATCTATACAGGCACATGCGAAAATAAATCTGTTGCTCGAGTATTCGAAATGCAATCAAATTTCATAAAATGCATATTTTTGGGGCATTGTGCGGTGTCCATTTGTGGTGTAGGTGTTGGCATGCCATTTTTTAACCATTTTTATTTATTTAATTTTAGCCCTGCCTGCAATCTGACGTTCATTGTCATTCAAAATGGATTTGCTTGCTGCGAGATATTTTTATTTTCATCATAATATTCCTTCCATTTTTTTCTCATTTTAATTCTGCTTAATTTTATTTTAATTTAATTTTATTGCATATTTTTTAATAACTGTTTATTTACATGTCGGTTCCTTGCTCACCCGCATGCCATGTCGGTTTGTGGCCTTTGGGGTGTTTATGTTGTTGCAATTGTTGCTTGTCGGGTCACGTTCGCACTTGTGCCTCATGCATGCATTATGTTAATTATGTTTTACTATAATGAATTTAATTTCATTTTTATTTTGACAAATGCAAGAGCATCATTTTTTATTGGCGTGTAAATTATGTGCCTCATGAATTCGCAATTGAATTAAGATTTTCGCTGCGAACATTCCAGGCATGTGGACACTTAGGGTTGGTCTCACAGCTAACTCAAATTCGACACCACGACGGCTTAAGTGCTTTTGACATTTTTTTTAAATATCAATCAAATTTGCATTAAAAAGACATCATTCTGATAGTAAAATTATCAAATTACCAGCTTTGCAGGCGATGGTCCAAGTGTTCCAAAAAATTCTCCTTTTTTATTTACGAAATTTTTTTTAACGAAATAAAGTTGAAAACTTATAGATGGTTTAGCCGTAATCACACTTGTTTGTTTCATCAGCAAACTTAATTCCAACATTCTGTTCAAACCGAATTTCAGACACTACAATTTCAGCTTACCGTCACCACTGCAATTGCACTTTGCAACTAAAGTGCCTCATTAGCAGTGAGCAGTGAGCAGGAGCCAATTTAAAGTGTAAATCAAACAAACGTTTGGTGCAAACTTGAAGCACTTTCTTACAATTAATTCACTTCCTTTTAGCCAACGTAGCCAACATGGCTAACACGTTTGTATGCAATTTCGTGAAAAGGCAAAAGTTTTCCAATAAAATTGCCAAAGTATCATGAAAAAACATACGCCTTTGTTTGCCAATGAACGGAGACCAGGCACCAGGCACTAAACTGCGGTTAAGACGTCAGCTAAGTGCGGGTCAGCAACCACAAGCAAATGTAAGTAAACGCAAGAACAAACACAGACAAATCGAGGGCAGCTGCGATTTGGTATTTAACGGTGTACCTACTTGTGCAGACCCCACGCTCCCAAATACACACACGCAAACACGCACAAATCGGTGATTTATGGTCGAAGGCAAATATTCACGAGGTGACCAGATTATTTTCCGTGGTGTGAAGCGGTTAAATGGGTATGAAAATATCAATTGACGCGTACATCTCAATGTGGGATGGTGGACTTCAATTTTGCCATTTTCCCCTTCTTAATATCCTTCCTGCATTACAACAATGGACCATCAAACAAACGAACCGTGAAACTATTCAACATCGAACAAATGCACTTTTTTGGTACGAAATTCAATTACTAAGGCATTTCATTCTACATTTTATTACCTCAAGCCACAAGTACTTAATATACCGCCTCCGCTCGACATTTGCCATGCTGGCAGTGGCAGTGGCACTGGCACGCTTACCATACGGCCATCTTTGAATTGGACTCGGAGTTCCCGCGCGAATTCCAATTGAAAATATAATAAAATTGTAAAAACGGAATTTTATTAGCGCCACTCATGCGCCAAGGAACCCCTGATGACGCCTTCGTCATTTGTGCACGAACAGGAGTAAAGAAGCAACACAATTTTTATTGAGCCGGTCTAGTCGCAAATTGCATGCAACCCCCCCTGTCCACGGCTTGAGCGTGTCCAAAGTTGAGTTGATGCTACGTTTTTGGCCATATATTTTCTTGTTGTAATTTTTTTATACATGTTTCCTAAACTAATTTTCCAACAGGGAAGCCTTAAGTTTAACGTGCGACGCCATCGCCACGGAATATTTCGAAGATGTTGCGTTAGTTGGGCCGTAAATTATGTTAGAGTTTCATTCTGTTTCTGTGCTGCGGAAAATTCGATGGAGGGAAGAAGCTTCTCGGTTGTATTGGCATATGAAACGGGGGCTAAATGCATAAGTGGCGTAAATGGGAGACGGATATAAAATTGTGTACGAGCGTGTGTGTGTCTGTGGGAGTTTCAGAGCTAATAACAGTGAGTTGGACAAGTTCGGGTAAAGGATTTATTTGGAAAATGTTTTAAAAGAACGTCCAAATCAATAAACATATCAAACATTTTAACAGATGCTCCTTTTGTGGTCTTATTTCGACCTCATATTTGAGTCATACTATGGACACTTTTTAGAGTAGACTTTCGGACTACGGTTAGAGACATACTTATCTCAGACAATTAGGGAAACTCCTCGTATGAGGCTCCTAATAGAGTCATTTTTTGAGTGAAACGAAAGAGTCAAACTGCTTGCTGGTAGTGAATGTTTTCCGAAGTTTATATCAAATCGTTTCGGTCGAGGTTTAAGTTTTTGTGTGAGACATGCTCCTCCACTCACTGTTCGACACTTAAATATGTTTAAGTCAGCCCACAGTTCTCACAGTCACTTTTAAAATTTTGGGAGCATTTCGCAGTTAAACGCATCCACACGAAATGTGCACAACAAATATCCACGCGCAGGATGCAAGGGTTCCGTGAAGCAAACAATTTCATGCACAACACAGCCATAAAGTCACATACAACAACACTTCGCTCACTCTGGGTGACTATACGGTGTAATAATTTTCTTCTGCGAAATTTGCAGCGAACTACACCAAAACACAGCATCCATGGGCTGCATTTGCCCCTGCTCCACCGCCTGCATGCAGCTGTCGCCCCTTCCACCCAATTGTAAGATGATGCCGTCAGCGTGCACCATCAGCTGGCTCATTGCGATTTTATGTTTACGAAAATGAGACGACAAACGAGCGATGAAAAGCGCTGCTCACTAACAGGCGCTGTGCTGTCAGTAGTGCGGCAAAAGGCTGTGAACACGTCTGCTTGAGTTACGTCGCCAGCTCGTTGCTTTAAATAAATTATTCAGCACAAAAAATGCAACTCTTTATCGAATTGGCATGCCGTATCGTTTTCTAACCGAGCTGCTTAACCTACGCTTAAGTGGCGAGCTAAGCGCATTTGTTCGTGCACGAAATTGCATCAGCGGCGAAGCGTACAAATTTGTTTGAATGCTTTATGGGCAAATGTTGCATGCTGTTTCCGTATCCGCTTTCGGTTGTCTTAGCGCTTTTATGTCAGCTTGGCATTTGGTGTGTCTGTTGCGGTTGTGGTGTTTGGCTGCTCTCGCTCCGGTTGTTGTTGGTGTTGTTGTTTTCACCATTGAAATCTCTTGGCGTGGATGTCAACTAAGTGAAAATGTCGTTTATTAGCGGAATTCGTGAGGGTTTCGTTGGTGCTGATGGAAGCCATCAGCAGATTGCAATGAGAAGGGTTTGACGTTGAAAGGAAGTACTTTCCATTTATTTCTTTTAATCTATCATACATATTTCTATTTGAAAAGGTGGAAACTTGTAATTCTTTTATCAATCTTATATTCTTACACAAAAGGAATAAAAGGGGTATTCATTCGATTCACAAGCCTTGTTTCCACCAATGCATGAACACCCACAATATATGTGGTATGTAAAGAAAGCGCTTATGCATATTTAACACCAATTCAGTTTAAAGTTTTAATGTGAAATACAATTTTATCGAATTCACACGAATTTCTCTCTCTCAGGCAGTTTAGCGGATTTATTGCACTCTTGCGATTATTTTATGGTAAATTCTAGCTCCATTCGGTTGGTTTTATTTGCATTTGTTGCAAGTTGCAACTAATAATGTGCATTGAACTGGTGCGCCGAATGTTAGAAATCAAATTGTAAATACATTCGCACTGGGAGCATTATTTTACGGCAATATCGGACAAAAAATTGCCCCCCGTGTGTGATATTAGTGGTGCGTACGTAATTGCCGCGGACTGGCCATAATTTGTGGCACCAATTATTGTCCATTCTAAAGTTCTGATAATTTAAGGCTCGTATGTAGATGAAACTAAATTTAGACTTTGCTTATTTAACTGGAACTCATTTCAACTAACGCCCCCTTCCAGCGATGCACAATCGGTCCGAAAGCGACCCGTAATTTATTTGGTACACTGCTCATCTTGTAAGGAGCAGTCTTTAAATGCTTACAATATTTAAAGAAACGTTTATTAAATACTGAAAATTTGTAGGAAAAAGGAAAACTGAAAAGTGTCAATATGGCGGAAAGCTCTCTAAAACTGCAACTCGTATAATATTTGACGTATTCTTGCGTTGTGATGCGTGCGTACTCGTATGTGTGCACATCCGCGGGGATTAGACACCAGCGCAAAGCATATCGACAATGTGTTTGTTCGCAAAACTCAATTCAACTTTGAGATTGCTGTGAGTTTGACGTTTTTATGATGCCAAGTAAAAGCAGGCGACGCAGCGCACGGCGAATGCACTTCACATCTCACAGCGCTGATGAAGAAAGTTTTTGATTAATTTTTTAATTTTTTATTTAGACATTTTTTTTTTGGTGTATTGCCGCAGTTAATATGTAAGAAAAATCCCCGCTCCTGTTAGCTTACACGCTAGGCTTTACATAACACGGAATACTTTATTGAATTTCTGGTTTTGGTTTTCACCACATTCCTCATTGTATTCGGCAGAACTTTCGACACTTTTGACTTTTAAACTTTCGACTGCTTTCAATGTTGTATGTATGTCTGCCAAAGAAACGCTATCAATTTCATTACGTTGCGCGTATGCTGTCAACCGAGCTCCAATCTCGGCGGAGCACTTTCCCACCGCAACTATAATTTCGTCTGGGGCAGGTGTTAAGCAATTCTTTTTTCCCATTTTTTGTTTCCTTATTTTGCTGGTGTGGTAATACAAAAGTATACAAAATGCAGTTAAAACTCATGAAACGAGAAAAAGTTTGCTCTTCTCGGAAACAGCACAAAAGAAGCTTAACTGGATAAGTTCGGGGAAGACGTTAGTCGTGTCAAAGTTCATGTCGTGTGTGGTGTCGCAGTGAGAAAGTCATCAACTGAAGATCAAGATTAAAATGTCCAAGTACAACAACAAGTGCAACTGCTAAGCCATGACGTAACTTCGATATGCCATCAATTTAAATAGCCGAAATGCATTTCTATTTTACAACTAGTAAACCGTGTATGTACGAGAGAACATCTAGCTCGAAGGGCTCTGGTCATGGTCTCACAGATTACATATGTCTGATTACAGCTGTCTGATTACAGCCCATTTCTACTGATTGCTTCAGAAAGATGGGAACAGGCATCCATTCTTTGCTTCAATTACATTTAATTACGAAACTTTCGACTAGTATTTGAAAATTGCATTAAGTTTTTTGCAAAACAAAAAATTTGCTACTGAAATGTTATCAAATCTGTTGTAGAGCTTAAAAATAAAATGGCAGTATTTATGCAAAGTAGCTTGGGTTTTTTTTCAGTCATTCTCTTTTCACAAAGTTTTCTCGTTTCAATGGCATTAAAAAACCTTGTGCATTATACGCATCACTTCCGCTTACCACCAAAAGTGATGATGATGGCACAAACCATTTCCGTTTTCGCACTTCCTTCGCTGCCTTCACTTGTCTGCAGGTGAAGTAGTCACCATGCTCCGTGAAAATGCTCCGTGAAAATGCCGACATCGAATGCGTGAGGGCGATATTTCAATACAAGATTCAATTCACAGAAAATGTCGCTGTCATTTCAATGCAACCACTGACAGAGCCGGTGATATGCTGCAGCCACACAGAAGAAAATAAAGAATTCCATTCAATCTTGTAAAACAGCTCCGACGACTAAGCTTTCAAACGATTTATACGATTTATCTAAATTGTAAGAGTTCGCCATGAAATGCATTTGGTTAGTTGTGCTCCTTCTACCATTGCGAAATCTTTGAATTTAAAAAAAGGTTTTCTACTGCCACGAACATTTTTAAATATTTCCTTTGGTCAGCTTGCTCAAAACACAATTGAAATTGATGGCAATATCAAAGACATGTTCGCAAGTGCAGCTGACATATGTTTATTTTAAAAGAATCCCTTAAGCGTTTGACCTGCGTTACAAGGAACAAATCCTTTGTGTGTAATTTGTGCAAGAACTACTTAAAATTGTATATTTATATATAATTTTTTTTGTATGTTACCCTACTGTAGTGAACAAAGTAGTATAAACACAGCATAAACATAAATAAACATAAAAGAAAAATAAATTGTATCAAAATTGAATCGGAACAAAAATAGAAATGAGTTCCCGATAATTATCCCTTTTAATGGGTCGAATCCCCTCAGACCAATAAACCAAAATTTAGCTCTGTGAGGCTTGAACAAAAAAATGTACAATAACAACAAAAACCAAAAAAATACCCCCACACAGAAGTAATTTAGAAGTACCTCGAACATAAGAATATTTGGTCTCAATGCCCCATTTTGAAGCCCCAGACCATGTTCAAAATCCGTTTCTAAAAATTTCCAATCAAATCCACCAAAAAAAAAATTTGGTCTCAAGACCTTAATTTAGACCCTTATATATGAGGTTTCGGAACCTCGGACCACGTCAAAAATATGTTTCTAAACATTTCCAATCGATAACAACAATAAAAAAAAGTTGGAAATTATTACTTTTTCTTGTTTTATATGGGCCTTCCCTAGTTTTTGTCCGATTTTCTGATTCTCGAACTTGCTCTTACTTTTGAAGTGAAAAACATGTTCCCAAAGTTTCAAGTCGATATCTCCAAAACTGCGACCGCTATCGTGCGGACAGACAGACGGACATCGCTAAATCGACTCTAGAGGTGATGCTGATCAAGCATATATATACACTGTAAGAAAAACCAGTTTTAAAATTAAAATTTTTTTTTCAATTTGCATTTTTAAACATATTTTTTTCTGCAGTACGTATATGTTTTCTATTTAAAAAAATTATAGTATATTTCAAAAAATCACAGCATAGTTTTAGGGAGTTTTTTAAACCAATTCAAAGTATTGGGAATCCAATAGCTCATTCTAGGGGGTTGGGACGAAAGAAAAAAGTTCACCATATGAATCTGAAATGTACGTATTTATATAATAAGTAAGCATAAAGGATTGATTATTTCAATTATTTTCGTACTGCCAGCATAAAAAATGTTTAGAAGCGATAAATGCATTTCTGTAATATTGGAATGCAAGTACACGTCAGCGAACTAAGCGAGCTTTACGAATGTAATTATTGTTAACGGTTAAAGACTGTCAGTTGACAGCTGCAAGTGACTTACGTAATGAATGAAATTTCAGACAATGCCGCACCGCAACGGTGCATAATAAACGGCACAGTTGAGTGTTAATTTTTGGGGCGGAACGAAATTCTATTAATGCCACTCCAGCAAGGAGCAGTATCACCGGCAGTGGATGTGCAACTCTAGCCAAATTGCAACCGTGAATGACAATAATTCGTGAATGCCATTACCTACGCCGCAATCGATTGTTCGCTATAATTATAAGCAAATCGCAGTCAATTTCGCATTCAGCCAAATTTTTAGTAATATCGCCGTGCTGTCTCTTTTGTTTTAGATGCAAAAATAACTGCAATTCATTTGGAAAATCGCGGCTAGCGAAACGAGCTACTACCCAGCGGCATCATGATTAAAATTCCGCTCTGGTATTTCGTTTGATTTGCGGCTGTGAATTCCATCACATTGCGGATTAAATGTATGGCCGCCTGCCGTCAGTCGATTCAATGCGGCTGCAATCCCAGCGGATGGTGTCTGTGATTTTATTTATTGTTTTGTCTGGTTTTGACAATCGCTTTGAATGAGTTTTGTGCTTGGTGTGAAATAAATAACTGGAATGTAGGCAGTTTCTAAAATAACTTCAACTTGCTCGTTATGCCGCAATTATAAAGACATTCTTTGTTCGTTGTTCATACGAAAGCAGGTAAGAGCATTTAACTCGTGATTTCATGAAATTAAAGCAATTCCCACTGGGTTTCGACTCTCCGACTCCCGCAGTGACCCAATTTTCATAATTCTCATAATTTTACAAAACGGCTTCCTTACACTGCAAGAATTGAACTTCATAATAAGTTCACAATTTTAACGGCCTTCTAATTGCTTCCATCATAATCTCACAAAAGCTGCACCACATGTGCCGGCATCCATTAAAGCCATTTGTGTGTGCCTTACTTCTCCGGCTCCTGGCGCTGTTTACACTTTTGGAATGTGAACAGCGCGTGAAAAAATCGAATTGCAATGACAACAACAAAAATATATACACATTTCGACTAAGATAAACAAAAGCCAAAGCAACTGCTAGCGTCGGCACTAACCCGCATCCCGCGTGCAGTTAAATCCTTTGAAATCTTACTTGATACTTTGTTTATGGGTTTGGTTTGTTGTTGTCATTTTCTTTTGTTTCCCTCAAACACACTCGCACTCACACTCACACACACACGCATGTATACATGTGTACAAGCGAATTATTTTAGAATGGCGCACATTTGCAGCTGTGTTCGTGTTTGTCTTGGCATTTTATGCCGCCACTACCGCATGATGGCAATGCATCGGTTGTTGCATCCGGTGAAGCGGCACGCAGCTCCGCCGCGCCGCTTCTCCTTACAGGTGTAATTAGATGCATAAGTAAAGCTCGTGTGCGAAATTAATTAAAAGTTGCCGGCTTCTTTTGTTGTTGTTTTCGTGTCGGTTGCAATGCCATCAAATAACTTTGGCAGGATATTGAGCGTGAAAATCGGCTTAGAACTCGAACAAAACACACAACTAGTTTAGACGTGTGTTGCTCAGATCCAAAAGTAGTTTGAAGAGTATTTCGAAGTTCGGAGAATTTGGATTGTACACAATTTATGATAATTCAGTTAATTAATTTAACGAAATGGTTATCCACTTTTCTGTTCAAAAAGTGATTAGAGCAACCGAATAACTTTTAGCTTCACTATTCTACATATCTGTTCGTGAGTATGAACTAATTGATACTTGACCGTTTTTTTTTCATGAAACACACATGTTGATAATTTGATTGGTCTCGACATAGTTTACAGGCTTCTTCAAGGCCGTATTTAGGGGGGGATGTAGGGGTCCGGACCCCCCCCTAAATGGTTGAAAATATTTTGATATATTATCCCAACGGCTCGAACAACAGGCACTGCCGTATTAAGAACTTTTAAAGCGCTTCTGTGTTCAAAAAACCCAAAAAATCGAATCATTTCGTTTGCTGCCAAAAGAAAAAATAATTGGAGATTCGAAATAAATTCTGAATTGTAAATTTGTAAAATGTAGAAGACGCTCTTTCAGGA
Organism: Heteromyza rotundicornis; assembly: GCA_951394025.1. Classification (NCBI taxonomy): domain Eukaryota; kingdom Metazoa; phylum Arthropoda; class Insecta; order Diptera; family Heleomyzidae; genus Heteromyza; species Heteromyza rotundicornis. Next base: position 47,269,596 of record OX596012.1, read on the forward strand.
CTGGAGTCTACATCAAATTTGCCTAATAAAAATAATGTTAACGTACGAGTAGTATCCCAAAAGAGTGGAGACAATTGGGCATCATAACATTTTGATAAAGAATGCAATGTAAAAATGCCTCCCAAGAACATGCAATATAAATATGTATGCATATCAGGGTAACTCCGCGTCAAATCAAAACGATTTTTGAAAAAATCAACCTCGACCTTTTCGATTTTGATGAATTTTGGAAAGTAGGTAAATAACAGCAAAAAATCAATATATAAGAGTTTTTGTTTTCAAAATTCAAAATTTTTTTTAAATTATTGAAAAAATAAAAAAAAATTTGTTAGGTCCTTAACTTTGAATGGCGTAGCTGAAACAAGATGGAGCAACGATTGCAAGAATCTGTTTCGTTCAGAATCATGATGCAAGAACCAGGTGGTGTAGATGATTGCTCTCCAAATTTGAGCATATTTGCAGTCATTTCGTGGCTTATAGAACAGAGTTGTAATTTTTTGAACTTTTGTTGAAAAAGTGTAACAAAGAAATCAAATATTTGATCCGAGTTTAGCGTCAATTTGTAATTTATGTTTTTTGTAGATTCATTTTACATACTCTATGCATTTTCAAATTGGAATAAAACTTAAAAAAACACAGAAAAATACATATTTTTTGAAAATTATTTAATGTACCAAAAAAACCACTGTGCTCATTTCTACAAGCTTAAGCTTTTAACGGCTCTCCCTACTGACATCACCTTCTTATTGCATCATGGTTCAGAATAAAACAGGCTTATTGTATGCGTCCTTTTCTGGTTATTTTTTATTTATCTTTTTCGAACATATACATCTTCGAACTCGAAAATATCAATAAGTCTACCTAGCGATTTGGCTTATTTTTTATTAAATAAGTGCTTGCAAAATTTGGTTATTGATTTTCGATATAAGGAAGAAATACCTTTTTGAAAATATCAACTCAAATACGCCTCTTTCTACAGTATTTGCCATGTATATATTTCAGGGATACACGGAGAGTGTAATTGCAAGCCTGTTTGATTCTGAGCAAAAAATATTCTTGCAATCGTTGCACCATTTGTTATTCATCTACCTTACAAATTTCTATAAAATCAGAGAGTTAGAGTGAAAACATCTTGTCGATTTGATATGGAATAACCAATCTTAAATTTGGTAAAATACATAAGAAATTAGTGTTGGTTATCCCAGTTACTTTTGTATTTTTTCGTTAAATTTTATTTGGACACCCCCCGAAATAAGTTCCTGGCTACGGCCCTGAGCTTCTTCATATATTTTTGCCGTCCAAGATGGCCGTGGCAAAAAGAGCGTATGTACATATATTTATTTCCATATAACTCAAGAATTACGTAACCGATATCATAACGCTAGTAATTTTATTGGCCTTACTTAACATGGGCTGGACGCGTCATCATACGTGGGATTTTTAAATGGAGTAGCAAATATAATTTCCAAATGCTTAAAATGGTTGTGATGTTCGGTGGTGCACGATCAAAGGGCTACGTATGAAAATCCGATTGTTTCATTAAACAACTGCGTACGCAGTGGTGCTCAATGGTAACCGGAAATAGTTACCAAATAAAATATATTTTTAGTGATGTAAATTAAATTTAATAAAAACAACCCTGAAGAAGATGCCAATAAAGCATCGAAACGTTGGTTAAAATTATGAATTCAATATTTTTAATTGCATATGTTTCTACGACCAATACGCCCAAATTGAAAAACAAAAATATTGTTTAAAAAATAAAATAAGGCCGGCTGCTTGTCAGGACTCTACTCGCCAAACCCAACTTGCAACCGCAAAAATACAAAATACCCATAAAGTGTACGACATTGTCAATCTAAATTTACTAAGTTTATTTGACCAAAAGTAGTTCGCGAATGGTAATTGCCGGATCCCAAATATTTGCAGAATGACAATAGAAAAGGTTCACTTTTATAGGTGCCTCCAACAACTTTTCGTGAGTATACATTAGAGTGAACCTTATTTTCGCAACATTCAACTCTCTTCCACGCCGCCGTCTAAAATTAATATATTGAAAACAATGCATATAGTATCCGATACCAATTTGATGTAAAAGTGATAATTGAAGTAAAGAAATACCATTTGCTATGATCGTCACACACTCATTGTCATACCAATGCACACACATACAAACATTGAATTAGAATTCCTTGCAACAATATTCTTGCCAAAGATAACAACAGCTTGTTCACGTTGCAATCACAATGGGACATTGCCAAATGCCATTCTGCAACTCCTACCGAAAACCTATCACACCCACCTTCCGCTCCACGCGCAGGATAATCGAGCACATGTGCCGCCGCAATTGTTGGGTAACTTGAGGTGAAAACGAAAACAAACATATTTTGCACCTCAACGCAGAAATACATGACGGTATAATGAAGCCGGCGATAAAGGCACGATTGCCATGGCATATTGTGTGTTGGCTTTCAGTGCAATCAAATGAATTCCATTGGCAAGGATTAAAGGATACATTCCACTAGATAAACAAGTACGAATGCAGATGCAATCGATGTGAGCAAAATAATCCAAGCGATGTAATTGTAAACAAGAACAACGAAAACAATTCGCACCGGAAAATCCCAACCGGAAGCACACCCGGGAATTAGATTGGAATTGTTTCCTTGCACTATGAAGACTTCCCCATAGCACGGACAGACAGCGTAGCGTCGTCGCTGACTACGGAATAACTAAGCAGATACGAGGAACGCACCGAAACAAACGCAGGCACTCGTTCATACACGCAGTCAATTGCATTGTTTTCGCCAAAGAAAAGTTTGCGGAATTTCATAAATACCATCAGTAATGGAAGTGGCACAGCGAAAAAGACCCGCCCGGATGTGAGAGTCTGAAGAAATGAACTTGCGCCACTGTCAGCGAGTGGGGGAGATAGAGGATCTTGAAGTCAAAAGTTCGCATAAACTTGGACAGGAAGAAAAGCAAACTCCTCGGGGGGCTATACTAGTACAGTCGGTCGACAAGATGCCCGAGGTGTTCGGGGTTCGGTGTTGATACAACACCCAATTGAGCAGTTCAAAAATATTGTTCTTTCTTGTTGATGAAACCCAAATACAATTGTTACTTCCGCATTGGCAGACGATGCATACTATTCTCCAGCGTAATGTATGTATGTGTGTGTGCATTGTTAGTGTTGTGCATCTCTGTTATGAGTTTTAGCATTTTCAGATTTGTTTTGTATTTGTTTTGGTTGCGTGATACATGATGATATTCTCTTGTATTGCCATCGCCGCGTTATTGATAGTTTGCAATTGGTAGGAGAGAGTTGTTATTGGTATGATATGTTGATGTTTATATCAAGAAAAGCAAGTAAATGTATACAATTTTATTTATTTTGTATTTTCAAAAGGGAATAGACGTGATGTGAAAGATCTAAATTTGGGAATAATGTAAAAGTTCGATTATGCCAAATTGTGTGATGCTATTTTATTACTCATACGCAGTGTATGACAATAAATTCTTTTTAGCATAAACCACACTTGGATTTTAGTCTAATTCTCCCGCTAAAACCAGCTAAATTTAAATGTTGCTCTAAAAGTATGTAAGTAACAGCCCCGTGTTTGATATGATGGTATCGAAGTATAGCTTCGGTATAGCCGAAGATAGTCCACTCTCTAGTTTTTTGTCTTCTTTTCGCACCTAAATACCAAATTAGGGCCTTGTAGCTTGAAAAAGTTATTTCATTCTGAACTAAAAAAATAGCTCACTCTAGTTTTTGTCCGATTTGGCTGATACTCGAACTTGCTCTTACTTTTGAAGTGAAAAACATGTTCCTAAAGTTTCAAGTCGATATCACCAAAACTGCAACCGCTATCGTGCGGACAGACAGACAGACGGACGGACGGACATGGCTATATCGATTCAGTTGTCGATGCTGATCGAATATATATACTTTTCCATACCGGACATGCCTCCTTATGGGCATTACAAACGTTGTGTCAAAGTTAGTATACCCTGCCACAGTGTAAGTAGGGGTATAATGACCAATCATTACGAGAGGAAATCATTTTTGTGTTTGGGAAATTATTTGTCAGAAGTACATTTTTTGCTGAAAAGACCTGAGTGTTCAAAAAGCTAATAGATAGCACCATTTTTAGTTTTTTAGGCTTTAATTAAAATGTACAATTTTATTATAGTAAAATCCATATATTTGTTAAACCAAAAAAATACAAATAAAGTGACTAAAATTACATTTTTGTTTGAGATTTTGCTAAATTACCGCTATTTATATTAATCAGATTTTACGCGTTTAAGAAATTTTTTATTTTCTATTCAATTACCATTTTGACACACCCAAGGATGATCTTCTGCTGCATTTTTATTTCTTAAAACTTAAAACATACAGATAAAAATTGCAAAGCCTAAATGAAAAAAACTCTCGCAATAGTTGTTTCATCTTGCTTAAGCCATTCTAAAAAAAAATTTTGTGAATTAAATGCCACTAGAAACAGTTATCAGACTTACACAATTTTTTCAATATTTATTTTTACCTCTAAATTTTGATTTTTTTAATACACCAATATGTTGGATTTAAGCGAAATCCTTAAAGTTGAAAGAAAATTCGATTACATTTTTGAAATCAGCGGGCCAAAATCCATTTAGAAGCTTAGTTTCAATTAATCCAGAAACAAATCACTGTGCGCCCCACTGGTCATGTCCGCCTGTCATTCCGCACGATAGCGCTGGCAAAGGGGTCCTTGTAACTGGCACTCGGTTTCCAATTCAACCAGCATTTTAAGGATGAATCAAATATAAGAGGTAGCTTATGCTTATAGCCTAAATTGAATTAATTTTATTGTAATATTTGCAATTAAATTTTATTACCTACACGGTTTTTTTCGTTTACTCAAATTTTAATTCAATCCACATGCAAACACACGTCCACACCACGACAAACACACCTCATCGCCAACTGCCATTTTCTCGCCGCATCATTGTTAATTAAAATTGCATAAAGTTTTGCCAATTCGTGGGTGTACGAGCGTGAATGCGCGTGTGAGTAGTGTCGGTCAGGGTTGGGAAATGACAATTTCGAAATTGTATCAAACCAACCGAAAATTTTGTACTTTTCGGTATCAAATTGTGCTGAAATTTTTCGTGAACATACTTTTTTTTGGAAGTATGTACTTACATATTTTATTTAACTTTTAACAAAAATAACAATTAAAAATTCAGAAACAAAAATATATAACAATTCAACGAATTTAATACTGCAAGTTCATAATATGTTCATCCAGAGAAATTTTGCCTCGTTTGGGGAAAAATGGGATTGGTTTTGCGCCATAGGAACGTTTCCTCATTTGAAAGATGAAATTCTATAATTTAAGGAAAACTTTCCATAAATTTAATAAATTTCCTTTAAATTATAGAATTTTGTCTTTCAAGTGAGGAAACTTTTATATGGCGCAAAACCAATCAAGTTTTTCCTCAAACGAGAACCAATTTCTCTGGGCTTATTATAATTCAATCAAGAAAATTCACTTTTGCCCGAAATTCGCATGTAGAAAAGCTTTAAGACGTTTAAATTCTTCATGTTCAGCTAAAACTCTATATCGATACCTTTAAGCACAACCACTCTATGTCCATTTCTTCAAAACTCTAAAAAATAAAAAACAAATTTTCAGATAGGTATGTTTTGTATGGAAATTTATTTTTATTTCCTCATTTTTCAATTTGTTTCATTACGTTCCCCACAAACCACTACAGCCTGTCTGATGCAGCTTCTTCTCGGGAATCCAAAAATGTCAGAAACTCGATTTTCATAAAAACGGGCATAGGATGATTGTGCTTTGAGGTATCGATATTCCGTGTTTATTTCTTCGGTTTGATCAAATTCACATATTGAAAATAATCGAAAAAAATCATGCCTGACTACAAATTTTATGATATTCTTAAAAAATGAATATTGTGTATAGTCGGGTTCAAGCTCAGTGCAACTTAAATCACTGAGCTTGAACCCGACTATACACAATATTCATTTACTTAGAGCTCGTTAAAATATAAATCATTTGAATTCTTTAAAAGTTTAATTATGTAGATCGAAATTGTAAAATTGCATCGAAAATGTCTCTGTAGTAGGTACTTACGTACTTTTTAAAATGAATTGTATTGAAAGCGGACAACTGCATCGAAAAACCCATCCCTGGGCGAGTATTGCGAATTTAATAATTTTAAAATGCATAATTGTTGTTTAATATCGGCGGGCGTGTGATTTGAAAGTCGTTATGGATATGGTAAATGTGCGGGGCATTCGGATGCAACGCACAATTCAACGTAGGCACTTATTGGTTATTAGAAATGTTCAACAGGGCGCATGAGTATTGGCGATTCATATAAATATCCGCACACAAAGCCGAACACAAATCCCCATTTCGGAATTATCAAGTTGGAAATTTAATTACCACATTGAAAATTAGTTTATTTCATTTGTCTGGGCGTCGGAAAAGGGTTAATTGATTTTTTTCGAATGTGTTTGTCATGTGTGCGTCCTGTAATTGCTTTATCATTGTTATGATTCGGGGTAAATTAAATTTTTAAGGTTTATGATTGTGCGGGTATTGTAGTGATTTATGGAGTCAAATTCTTTTTAGTGTCCGTATTATGAACTTAAAGGGGGTGCGGGTGTACTGAGAATATATTTAATGCCAAGAGTGTGTACGAGTGGTAATAATTATTGCACAATTTCGCTTTAATTTTAAACCATTTCAGAAAAGTTTCAAATAATTGGGAACAGCGTCTCTTCCGAGTTTACAATAATCTGAGAATCAAAACATGTGACTATTCCCATATGCCTGCTGTGTTGAAAAATAACGGTTTGTGATTCAATTCATACAAACTAAGCACAACTGCCCAGAATATGTGCATGGAAAAAACAATAATCCTTGAGTCGATTATGGCAAACCAAAAGAAGAACCACAAAATATTTCCAAATGCACCCTTGCAGCAATATGCAATATCCAAATATAAAAATTTACCATTGCAAGTGAACGACGGGATAACAAGTAAACAAGCAGACAAAGGGGCACACTCACGCCGTATAAACAATATAGACAATGGCCTGCACATCGAAGTGTCATTTGGCACTGATGATGACATGTGTTTGGCTTGTGGTCGACAATTGCAAGTCCGAGAGAAACTTCAGAAGCTCCGCACAACGCAAGCAACAATGAAGCTTGCCTGCAATCGGCGATGTCCAACAACGACAACAACAATAGCTACTCACTGAATACTGAACGGGAGCAGCATTGGGTGTAAATTATATCACTTCGATTGGAAGCAGCACGCAATTTCCCGCAAAATATTGGTCAATTCCTGAATGAATTGGTATTGACCGAATACACAGAACCGTTAATATGGAAGGGTTGTTTCGGGCCAAAAAAAGCAGTGTTATTTTTAGAATGTATTCAGGGAAGTCGATTCAATTGCAATCGTACTCAATGGAAATGTTCACTTGTGAGGCCATCTATTTACGTATACGTACTCAGTAGACAGCGGATTATTTGCAATTGCATTCATTTCACTTTTGAACATGCGACATCAAATTCGAAATCAGCGACCCCAAAAACCCCCACTATACAAAATTTCATACTGTTTTGATGAAATCTTAAAATTTCGGTAAAAACACGATTTTCACTTATATGGGAGGTGGGCGTGGCAGTCGACCGATTTCGCCCATTTGCAATACCAACTCCTTCTAGGGCCTAAAAAGGATAAATCCCTAGCTTTCTTCTAGCTCCTGCAATCGTGTTTAGAAGAAAAGAGGACGGACAGACGGATAGGGCTAAATCAACTCAGGAGGTGACGCTGATCAAGAATATATATACTTTTCCATACCGGACACGCCTCCTTCTTGGTGTTACAAACATCAGACCAAAGATTTTTTTCACTTGAAAGCAGGGTTAACAACCGAAACCAAAATTGAATGAAACCGATTCATTTTAGGGAGTGAAACCGAAACCGATTCGTCGTAACAGATTGAATGGGTTCAACCAAAACCAATTGAAAAGGTTATGGGTTTTTAATCGGTTTTTAAAAGGTTTTCGTACACAAAATTGACTTGAAGTTTTTCCTTTCTAAGAGAAAATTCATTGTATTTCATTTACTTATTTCATATATTTTTAAAATATAGGAAAATGTTTTTTTTAAATATTCAACAAGTTTTTTCATATTCTGACTGAAAAAAAGAATCAAGAAATAAACAGTTCCTAATATTTTTTGTAAATATCGTTCTAGTTTTTTACAATAAGTACTTTAAGTTCTCAAAGGAGAGTGAAGCTGAAATACCGCCACAAATTTGGTCTCAGAACCCCAATTTGACCCATTTACATAAGGTTTTCGAACCTCGTCTGAAATCCGTTTTGTAAAAATTTCCCATCAAATAGAAAAAAGTCATTCGCCTACAGACCCCATTTTGACGCGTTTTATATAGTTTAGGAAAACACTGGGAAATTTTTCGCTTTTTTTTCGTAGTTTTATATTGCAGCCTTTTTTGTCCGATTAAGCTGATTCTCGAACTTCATCTCAGTTCGGAGAAAAAAACGTAAACCCAAAATTTCACGTTGATGTCTCAACAAAAAAACATTCCAACCGCAATCGTGACATCCCGTCTGTCTGTCACGATTGCGGTTGGCTAAATCGGTGTTCGATGCTGATCATGAATATAAACTTAACCATACGCATCCTTATGGACGTTTCAAACGTTGTGACAAAGGTAATATACCCTGAAAAGGGTATAAAAACTAAAAATTTAATCAGAAATTGGTTTGAAAATGCGTTAGATAAGGAAATTCAGTAAATGTAGTTAAATTCAGCACCCTTGATTTATATTGAATTGATATACAATTTTCTAATATTGGGCCATCTAGAAACCTTTTAAAACCTAAACCGAAACCTTTTCAATCGCTCCAACCAACCGAAACCTTTTCAATTGCTCCAACCAACCGAAACCTTTTCAAAATCAAAGAGCGAAACCGATAACCGAAACCGATTGCCAAGTGGGAGTGAAACCGAAACTGAAACCTTTATTCGATTCGGTTGCCAACCCTGCTTGAAATCTCAATTTTGTTCTGCCATTGTGAAATTTAACAAGAAAAAAATTCGACCAAAAAAGGGGCTTAATGTTATTGTTCCATCTCCAATTTGTATCCAGCAAGTGCGTTATCTATTTAATTCTAAAAATTTATGAGCATTTTTATAACAAAAATTATTTTTGCAAAATGGTCTGTTATGGAATAGCGCAAAGTTTTGCATCAAAAATGGTCCAGGAAAACGTTGAAAAGTAGTTAAATTTTTAAATATGATTTTCTAGCTTAAGGTGCCCTGGTACTCATTTGAACGGTGTTTTCAGTAGTACCCAAGTTAAAATTCTTAAAATTTCGTAAGCCAATATAAATTATTAAAGTATGATGTACCTAATTGGTCTGAATTTAAAAACAATTTCATACAACAGATTTTTCTTAGTTGCTGAGTATTATGAATATCTCGAACAAAAACATGTATGTTTTTATGTTGAATTGAGCTAGTTTTTTTTTTATTTGAATAAAAAGTTACTTTTTACCGAACAAATGAATGGCTCTTAACTAAATCGTTCATATATTCCAAACAAAAGGTATTAGCACTAAATGATGACGTATACAGTTTTCAAAAGATTCGTTTTGTTTTGATAAACTATTAGGTTTTGCCTATTCGACCATTTTTCACCTTCTTGATCCTACATTTCTCAAAAACGTGATAGAATTCCAAGATCGCCATCTTGCTCAGCGTTATAAAATTCAAAATGTTCAAATTTGGTGGGGTGGGTGTTATGTAATTAAATTTCTATTATTTGACTATTTGTCTAAAAGTGGCGTAATGAAAATGTCTTGTATTACCAATCGAATGTCGAAAATGTCTTGAATTTCCAATCGAATCCACCAAAAACAAGATTTGGTCCCAAAACCCAATTTTGACCCATTTTATGTATCCATTTCTTGACATTTCCAATCGAATAGAGCAATAATTTGAAAATTTGAAAAATCATCACTATTTTTGTTGTATATGTTTGTCCGATTTGGCTGAACTTTTAAAAATGAATTTTGTATAAAACCCCCCCCCCTCTACGGGAAATTCCTGCACACAGGCCTGACCCAAAGTTTCAAGTCGATATCTCCAAAACTGCGACCGCTATAGTGCGGACGGACAGACGTACATTCTCAAATCGACTTCAAATAAAAAAGTGAAACGTGAATTAAAATTGTATTTTTGTATAGGTATTGCACATGTGATAAGTAGAGATAATTTTCTTAAACTAAACAAAATAAATAAGTCAGTACAGAATATTTTCTTAAATCTCAAGAAATTATTTGTTATAAATTATTTTTCTAACTTGGGTACATATTTAAAAATTTTTGTTGTTGTAAAACGTTTAGATTCCGTGCGTATGAAAGAGGGAACACTGACGAACACTTGATACTAGACGCAATGTGTAGGTATTCTCAGAATTGAAATTGAAATTGTCACAGCATAGACGGACTAAATCAATTGAAAAGTACACAGAAAAAAAAACGTCGGTAAAATTAACCGAAAAAAGTGGTTGACGTACAACAAAATGTATGAAAATTGTAAATTTTTACCGAGCTCGTCGGTAGATTTAACCGACAAAAAATGGTAAAAAAAAATAGTTGAAATAACCGAAAAAAATTGTTGTTGTACAGAAATTTTAGGTTCTTCTACAGCAATTCTTGGTTAAATTTCAATTTTCACCAACTTGTGCAATTTACCATTCGCGCATCTTCAGTTGAATCGTTGGGATTCGAAGAAAGAAGAATTCCCAATCGTGTTATGAATGTTGTGCCTTATAGATTGTATTGTAAGCCAATAAATTTTAATGGTTTTCTTACTAAAAAATATGTATCGAAACAATTTTCGAATTGTAAACCAACAAATAATTAATGCAAATCAACCACTTCTCAACCACTTGGAGAGTTTTAAACCGTCTTCTTCGGTTAAATCTACCGACTTTTTTTTTGTGTGTATATATAATTTGTTCCATTGGAAACTAATGCTTACTACCAAATGCCTTTGCCTGCAATTACCAATTATTTTTCTGTGTTCATTGGCAATTACTTCGATCTTCGATTATGTTTTGAACCACAAAACACAACAATTTGTTGCAAGCAATCACAGTCGAGTCATTCATCAAGGAGGAATGGGAAAAAGCCCCTACCGATAACATCACCGAAGCAGCTGTCAACACTGACGCCTCGTCTCCGTGCTGCGTGCATATTACATTTTACTGCACATTGTCACTATACATGTTTTTTCATTATGCTCTTCGCATGACGGAAAATAATAAAATTCAAGCGATGGCCCAAACTCACTCCTCTAGGAGTCAATAGAGTTCATGGCAAATATCCAGCAACATCAAGAAAAATTGTGGTATACCACATAAAGCAAACCAATGCGATGATTACCAGAGCAAAGCCAGAGTGAGGCAAACCAAAAGCAACTAGGAACAACTACAATAGGACAAGACACTTATTCGCTACAAATGGTACAAAAAAGACAGCCTGAGAGACAGACGTGCAGACAGATTGCAAACTCCAAAGTGCCTCAGCATTGTCTGTGACATGTAAATGTCTTTGGAAGCGTGTAAGTGATAAAAAAATTAAAGCAAAGCATGTCCATGCAGCAACTTGGCAAGGCTTGGCAAGTAGGTGCTTCCCTGCGGATACTAATTTAGAAGCGATTCGTATGAACTCGGAATGAAATTGTGAAACCGGTCAATGTGAAAAGCAAATCAAACTGTTCCACGGCACAGCAATCAGCTAAGTGCTCAGGGATGACGTGCGGGGACAAGACGGACTTGACTTCGGTGAGCAAAGTACGTGTTGTTGCATTTTCCAATAATCAACATAAAATATCGCCGCGTGGACTTCAAGTTACTGTCGTTCATTTAAATTTCACTGCAAGTATCTGCCATGCAACTAAAATATTTTTCCATTATTGATTTACATGAAACCATCCTCACTAGTAGGCGACAGTTTTCATCTGTAGCCGTGCCAAAAACAGGAAAAACTATTCACTCACTGTCTGTCGTTGAGTCTATTGTCTCGACATTCGCTCAACATACATACAACATACCCCCACGGGGGCTTCTGCTTCTGCATATAATCTACCACAAATCTCCGCACCCAACACAGGGGAACGTGGCACACCGCTCGCCCTGCGTTTGCCTATCCATCCTAATCCAACGTAATCCTTTTGTAGATGTCACCTCTCTCATGATTATGTGGTGGCTTGCTCCCATTTGCGATTACCGTCTGAAACCCAACAGCCACCTTCTATTGCCAGTAACTATGTAGCATTTGGAGATGATGAAAACAACGAAAAAGTAACTATTTACTCGAACATGGGAAAAAGGCGTGTGCAGCCTTGACCTTGTTATTATTTGCAGTGGCAGACGCCATTGCACAGTCATGCACACTCTACAGAGGCACGTGTCCTGAGCTTTGTGTAAAATGAGCTTTTTCACTTTGCCGCCGCTGCTGCTGCTGCTGCTTACAAGCGTAGAGGTGCATGTTAACTTTACAGTAGACCTCACACTTCAGTGCTTGAAAGAGGAGCAACGATTGCAGTGGAAAGGGAATACTTAAAAGAATTGATTTCTGGTAGAAGTGGGGGAAAGAGAGTACTTCAAGAATTGATTTTGGGTAGAAGTGGGGCTGAATCATTCGAGAAGGTGGCTGAATAAATATGCTTCCAATGGATGCACAACCACGTATAATCAGAAAAAGCCAAACGACATCATTTCACATCCCAGTAAGTGTAACAGAACTTTCTGTAAATCGACTTGATATTAAGTTGAAACTGTCATACATACAACAACTTAAAAGTTGGAAAAAACTTCTTGGGTGCAGTGGAAACCTTTATTTTTCGACTGTACAAACTGGTGTTAATTATTACATATTTGAAAGGTCAAACACGTGCATCCATTCCACAGCCATGCAGCCACTGAACAGCCCTGAACTTGCCCAACCCAGACGCCGCTTGAACTGCGAAGTTTCTGCAGCGCGGCGAGTGCATTTCCTATATACATCCGACAAATACAAAATCTGCACATTTGTTGTAAGCGAGATGTAAGTCTTTTTTCCGAATTCCCGGAGAGCTAACAGATTTCCAAATTGAGAATGATGAGATGAATTGAACAAAAATGTTGCCAAGAAATGTTAACAGCTTTACATGGAACTGTTACAAGCTGCATATTACATTTTTGAGAATTGCTTCAAGTCTCTAATTAAAATATGCATCAAATGTAATGCACAGTAACAATGCGAATACGGCACGAACGATTTGAAATGCTTGTTGTCAAGCGGCTTTACCTATTGGATGATGTGGAGAAGGAAATAAGAAATAGTGGCGTGGGGTGGCTGTGACCCGGAGCGGGTTCCGAGAGTGTCTCCTGAGTGAATAGCAATTTATCCACAAATCAGCCATATAGTTAATTTAAATAACGCTTAACTGATAATTCGGTTATTCATGAAATTGATTTATATAGTTTTCTAATCGCACCGCAGCTGTAAGCTGCACTCATAATTTAAAAACGTTTTTTTCTATTTTTGTGTACGTTTCTATAAGAGAAAATGTAATTTTCAAATTCCATTTGGCTTCTCAACATCTCAATCATACAAATAGACTTGCAACAATAGCTCCCCTTCCGGTTGTTGGACATTGTTCTCACCTTTGAACCGAATAATACCTAAATCCAGCATAAAAGTGTTCTACTGCTCGGCACGCTTCAAGTGACATTGTACCTGACGCTGATAAATTACACAAGCAGACATTGTTGCAGACGAAAGGGTTTTGTGGTTTTCGAATGGTGCTTAGTGCAATGTAGGACAAGTTCTTTCAATATTGCTGTTGTTGCTAAATTTAGGTTTTTTTTGTTATTTACATTTACATATTTCTTACTAAGTTTCGACCGTTTCACGAGAACATATTGATAAGCAAATGGGTGGCGAGATTTATGCTAAAAACTTGGATTTTGCACTCTCTCGTTATACTAACCATTCGCGTCAGAATTGTTTTACCCAGTGAACATATTCACTGGCCGCCGAGTGAATTTTTGCAAGGGATATGCGATATGCGAAAACTATAGCTTGTTGTAAAGAAGAGAAACAGACACTTCAATCGGTTTATAGCTTTAATTTTGAACACGCATAACAAAGAAGTAATTACTGTAAAAACTGTTTCGTTTAGTTTTTCTTTTGTCTAATGCTTGACCATTGTCCAATTTTACTCATTGAATTGAACTTTTGGAATACCATGTTCCAGCACACATGTGTCCCAGATGTATTTTGAAGTAATACTTAAATTGTATGAGTGGTACCCCGCTTCTTTGTTCAAGTTCAATGTTGTACACGGGCCTTAGCGAAATAAACTAAAAATTTGTTATGTTTTCGTTGAAGTTTATTCAGTTTTAGAATGACATACGACATTTAAATGCAATTATTTATGGCAATTTTACAAAAACGAAAAACGTGTATTAAGCAACAGTAAACGAAGTTCTTTTTTAATCTAAAATATCACTTAGCCATTTTTGTGAGCAGCCAAAAACTTGCGGCAAGCCTCCAAGCTGTGACGGCTCAAATAGTTCTCCTGACTGAAAGCTTTGGTGCACTGCGGGCAATGATAGCTCCATTTGTGGTGTCCCTTCGTACGCTGATGAGCACGCAAATTAGAACTGAAAGTGAATATCAATTTAAATTACAATAAATTAGAAGCTTTTCCAGCAAAACATCAGAGCTGACCGATCGGCAAAGCGCTTCTGGCACGACTCGATCGGGCAGACAAAGGGCTTTTCGCCAGTATGCAATCGCATATGGCCCTGCAGCACCCATGGCCGTTCGAACTTCTTGTGACACTGGTCGCACTCGTAACTCTTCTCCAGGTGTTTGGTTCGCCTGCGCTTATTCAACTCCGGCACGGCAAATTCGAAATCGTGCGATTCTTTGGTGGCAGCCCGACTCATCGCCGGGTCAACACATTGTATGGTATTCTCCCGCTTAACGACGATTTCCGGTGGTGCCAAAATTGGAGTTTGGATTACTAGCTGCACTTGCTTTTCTTTCTGCACCGGATTGTCGTCCACATTGTGGTTGAGTTTTGGGGTATTTTCTTGATCGTTGGCAGCACCCTCATCCTCTTCCGGCGTTTTCCAGTACACGTGACTGAACGTGCCCTTCGAATTGTGCCCCGAATGACGCTCCATGAGTGGAGTCCCGAAAATCAACTCTAACTCACATCGTGTAGTTATCGGTATAAAATCGCTATCATACCTAAAATGTTGAATTGATTTTATTGTCACGGCAATTTTCAAATTTCAACCGGAAGATTCGCCACTTACCAGTCAGATGATCGCAAGAGTTTCTTTTGTTTCGGCTTCGCTTTGTTCTTCTTCTCCACCAACAGTTTGTGTGTAATGTGTGTGCGCTTCAACTTCGGTAGTTTGGCAATTTTCGGGAAAATGGCAATGCGTCGGAAGACATCTGCAGAGTACAAGAAATTGCACAAAGTTTCCGTTAGGTGTTTAGAAATTAGTAATTTTACCATCTAAAGCCTCATTGACACGTATTTTAGCGTAGTTGTAGCGCTGCGAAAAAATGCTGCGAACCATTGCAATAATTTTTGGAAAATAGCTGCACGTGAAATTATATGGTCCTGCTGGATTGCTGTTCACTTTTTAAATGAGCAACATATTCCAAATTTATTTTGTTGGAAAATTTCAAAGCACACTTTGTGAAATATTTTAATTGGATAATCGGGGAAGATAATCAAATTGAAATATTTCAAAAAATTCCAATCGAATACATTTCGCTTTTTTTTATCGTTTTATATGGGAGCCCCTATTAGGTAAACCTCCGCTTCCTTAGGCAAACCTATGTATGTAAAAAAACCAAGCGAAACAAAATTTTCATTCCGGCTAGCATATGCAGAGAAAGCGAAAAAAGAGTTGCTTTTTTGGGTACTTTGGAGATATTTTTTGGCAACCCGCAAAGTGAAATTCATGGAATGACCTTTATGTTGCGTTGAAAACAATTTATATTAGCCGCACAATCACTCACAATAATTTTTTTCACTTCACCTTATTTACAAAATTCAAAAATTGAAATGTCAAAAAATATTTTGCTCTACACAAAACAAAATATATGTCATTTCTCCAAAACGAGCTTTAACTGATTCTCGAACTTGATCTCAGTATTCACGAGAAAAACATGTACCCAAAGTTTCAAGTCGATAACTTTAAAACTTCGACCGCTATCGTGCGGACGGACGGACGGACAGACGGACAGACAGACGGACATGGCTAAATTGACTCCGGTGGTGATGCTGATCAAGAATATATATACTTTTACATACCGGATACGCCCCCTTATGGGCGTTACAAAGTACCCTGCCACAGTGAGTGTGGGGGTATAAAAATTTCCAAAATATAAGCTCTGAAACCTTAGTTTGACTGATTCTCAAACTTGCTCTTACTTTTGAAGTGAAAAACTTGTTCCCAAAGTTTCAAGTCGATATCTCCAAAACTGCGACCGCTATCGTGGGGACAGACAGGCGGTCAGACGGACAGACGGACATGGCTAAATCGGCTCAGGTGATGGTGATTAAGAATATATATACTTTTCCATACCGGACACGCCTCCTTATGGGCGTTACAATCGTTGTGTCAAAGGTAATATAAATTTATATAATTAAACATTTGGTTTATTTATTTGGTTTTCGACTCACAGAAGTATTTTGCATATTCTTTTCCATGTGGCTCACACCCAAATTTTTATTGGTGTCATTGTAAAGGTCTATTCATTTCATTTCGAATCCGTTAAGTACACTTCGAGGAATTCCTGGTTGACAAAATACCTACTTTTCTAACTTCTTTTGTGGGGGGTTTTTGGGATGAAAAAAGTTGCGCTACTCAAAAACATGAAACCTCTCAACTTGAGCCAAATTTTTGTATACTTTTATTTATTATAATACATCAATTCAAAAGTTCAACTTTCAAATTACAATTTCTCAACAACGACTAGTTCGATTTAAAACTGAAGGAAAGATCAAAAATTTGCCTGTCCAACAAAAATTATGATGAGATGGAGCAAAACCCAGCTAGGATTTTACTCTAATATTACAATGTGTTTTTAGCATTAGAATTAACTTTTAAATGCAACAGACAAAAAAAAAATTCATCCGAATCATCCCACAAAAATTTGGTTGAGGTCCTCAAACCTCTGTTGCACTGTTATTCATTATTTATTTCGTGGTTTTATCTCAGTTTATTTAAAAGTCAGTGCAACAACAAGCAAAGATTATGGATTTGTGGATAAATCGGCCACAGCTGTACACTGGCGAAATTGATATTTTTGCTTGTTCTTGCACACATTTTTTCCAAAATTATTTTTGGAATAAATTACCTAAAACCATAAAAAAATAATGAACAATTGTTCTTAAGAAACAGATAAAGTTATAAATTCGAAGTACACTCAGGGAAAAAAAACATAGTAAAATCATATACGATCGTATTTACTCCTTAATTTTTGGAAACAACTTTGAAATAAAGAGAAAAATACTTAAAATAACTATTGTCAACGTTGAAACAAAGTTGCAAAGTTGAAATGAAGTGAAAAATACTAAAAATAACTGTTGTCAACGTTGAAACAAAGTTGAACGGTTTTAAATCAAGGTCTGGCAAACTTAATATAAATTGAAACATTTTTGAAATAATCGGAAAACAACTTTGAAATAAGTTTGTTTATTTTTGAATTTAAGTTTTAAGTTGAAAACAAGTTTGTTCGTAGTTGTTTCTAAAATTTCCAACTTTACCAGACTTGCATTAACGTTTCTACTTGTTTTAAGGTGGTTATTTTTGATTTTAGGTGGTTTTTTCTCTGGGTGTACTGGCCGGATTTTTATTTTGTATATATATTATAGGTTTCACAAACCTATTTAAAGGGCATAAAGAACTTCAATTATGAAGCTTTGAAATATTTTTCCATGTATGAGATCAATTAAAAACACAATTATATTTAAGTTTTTTCATAGTCACAACAGCCTTTTCTTAAGAAATGTACATAAGTACATTGAAACGCTGATTGCATAAAATAATTAGAGACCGTGCGGAGCATCCGCACTAAGGCATTCAATCCCGGGATCCCGAATCCCGAAATCCCGGGATCCCGGAAGTTTTCTCAATCCCGGAAACCCGGGATTTTCAGTCCGGAATCCCGGGATTCAAAAATGCATTTTTTTATGCATTGTTTAAGATATTTTTGACGTTTTTCCACAAAAATACTTTCGTGCATTTACTTTCAATCTAACTGGTAAATTAAAAAAACCCACTTTTGTAGATTTAGTGCTACACTGAAAAAAAAGTGTACTCCAGTTAAGGAAAAATGCCTTAATCCAAAGAAAAAAGGGGAATGAAACAGCACTAAAGTTATGATAGCTTTGAAATTAGGGAACACTTTTACTTAAGATGAGTATATATTTTGACTTTAAATTTAATACTTATTTCTTTCATAACAGGAATATTTCTTTGAATTTAGTAAAAAGTTCTTTAATTCTAAGAAGTTTTTCTTCGTTTTTAAGACAAAAATTTCTCAAAAAATTTTTTTTTTTAATGTATTTGTTCATTTTTTTATATTTTCTTTTTCTTTTTATTTTATATTTTTTAAAATCATATTTCATTTTATTAACTTAAATTAAATTTACAATTTATAGTGATAACAAATATGTACTTACTCACTTCGGTGGGATTCGAACCTGCGACCTTTGGCGTTATGACAAGACCAATCAACAGACTGTGCTATAGACAGCATAATTGCGCTGGTGTCTAATTTTCACTACGTTTCACACCAGCGGCGGACGTGGTGCAGTGGCTAGGACCTTTGCTTCCCGATCAAAAGGTATCTGGGACAAGCAGAAATTTATATTCTTGCCAAATATTTTTTTTTATTTATATCAATTCTATTTCTAGAAATTTCAAAAAATTTTGGAAAACTACATTAGACGTATACAAAACAATTTGGTTTCCTTGTATTAAAAACAAACTTCTTTAAATAAAGTAAAAATTTACTAAAATTAGTAAAATTAGTCAGCAGCCTCTGTGGTGCAGTGGTTAAGACCTCCGCTTCACTATCAAAAGGTATCGGGTTCAACTCCCGCACGGGTATTCAAAAATTTATATTTATGCGAAATATTTGTTTTTTATTATTTAAATAAATTCTATTTTTAGCAATTTCTATTTTGAAATGCTCACTTTTTAAAAAAAACCTGAATCTTACTTTCAATTTATAAAAATTTCTTTCTTAAAAACAAAGATTTTTACTAAAAGTAAGTACAATTTTCTTTGAATTTAAAATAGGAAAATATTTATAAAAATTGAGGAATAAATACTAGAATTGAGGACACGTATACTAAAAAAAATATTTTTTCCATATATTAAAAACGAATTTCTTTAAATAAAGTTCAAATTTACTCACAATTGATAAAATTAGCTGTCTTTAAAATAAAGAAAAATGTAAATTTGTTTTAAAGAGGCGGTGATTTCCGTTTTAAGGTACTTTTACTTAAATTCAAGAATAATTCCTTAAAATTAGGAAAAATTCCTTAAATTAAGGAAAAAATTTGTCCTGTAATCAAGCACCAAATTTACTTGGTTTTAAAGCTGTCTTTTTTTTCAGTATACAAACACACAAAAATTTACAAGATTTTTGTCAATAACGGTTAACAAACCATTTTTATTGATCTAAAGAAAATTTTTTCAAATTAAACAATTTTTTTTTTTACAAAAGATATATGTTAAAATTATTTTGTTGACCGTATATTGAAAACTTTACGAATTGGATAAATGGTTTTGTGTATGTTTTACTTTTGGATGGACACCAATTTTAATAGTTTTAAAAAACCATTGGTGTATCCGTTCCCGCTAGGATACTAAAACTACTGAAAGTACACTGAAAAAAAGTGTACTCCAGTTAAAGAAAAATGCCTTAATCCAAAGAAAAAAGGGGAATGAAACAGCACTAAAGTCATGATAGCTTTGAAATTAGGGAACACTTTTACTTAAGATGAGTATATATTTTGACTTTAAATTTAATACTTATTTCTTTCATAACAGGAATATTTCTTTGAATTTAGTAAAAAGTTCTTTAATTCTAAGAAGAATTTTTTTTTTTATTGTATTTGTTTATTTTTTTATATTTTCTTTTTCTTTTTATTTTATATTTTTTAAAATCATATTTCATTTTATTAACTTAAATTAAATTTACAATTTATAGTGATAACAAGTATGTACTTACGATTTCTGCGACAAATACTTGGAGCGCCATGGTTTATAAAAAATGAACACATCCACAGAGATTTACAAATATCGAAAATATCTGATGAGATACCGAAACGTAATACAAAGTATGCAGATAAGCTAAAATTGCACCCTAATATTCTAGCTCGAACCTTAATAAAACCCACCCGACCCTTACGTCTAAAACGAAATTATTCTATTGCCTTTGAATAAATAGTTCAGGGACACCCTCGTCGATGCAGCCGTTCGTCTATGCCGACATCCTGTAGATGCCGACATCCAGTCAACGCCTACATCGCCTTGATACATACATTAAGTTGTCCAAATCAGTGGATAAGGTCAACTAGTACTATGTTAAATCTGTTATGTAATGTCTTATTATTTTGTTCAAAGTTATTGTTAGTTCTAATTTTTTTTATTTTAGAAGATTCAATAAATAAATTTTATGTAGTTAAAAAAAAAAAAACGATTTCACTTCGGTGGGATTCGAACCTGCGACCTTTGCCGTTATGACAAGACCAATCAACAGACTGTGCTATAGACAGCATAATTGCGCTGGCGTCTAATTATACCCCCACACTCACTGTGGCAGGGTATACTCACTTTGTCACAACGTTTGTAACGCCCATAAGGAGGCGTGTCCGGTATGGAAAAGTATATATATTCTTGATCAGTATCACCTCCTGAGTCGATTTAGCGATGTCCGTCTGTCTGTCCGTCTGTCCGTCTGTCCGTCTGTCCGTCTGTCCGTCCGCACGATAGCGGTCGCAGTTTTGGAGATATCGACTTGAAACTTTGGGTACATGTTTTTCTCGTGAATACTGAGATCAAGTTCGAGAATCAGCCAAATCGGACAAAAACTGGGCGTGGCTCCCATACACCGAAAAAAAAGGTAAAAATTTTTTATTGTTGTATTCGATTGGAAATGTTTAGAAACGTATTTTTGACATGGTCCGAGGTTCCGAAGCCACATATATAAGGGTCTAAATGGGGTCTTGAGACCAATTTTTTTTTTTTGGTGGATTTAATTGGAAATTTTTAGAAATGGATTTTGGACATGGTCCGAGGTTCCGAAGCCACATATATAAGGGTCTAAATGGGGTCTTGAGACCAATTTTTTTTTTTCGGTGGATTTGATTGGAAATGTTTAGAAATGGATTTTGGACATGGTCCGGGCTCCAAAACCACCTATAATTGGCTCAAAATAGGGTCTTGAGACCACATTTTTATATGTTCGAGGTACTTCTTCCTACTGTGTGGGGGTATTTCAGCTTCGGTATAGCCGAAGATAGTCCACTCTCTAGTTTTCACTACGTTTCACACCAGCAGCGGCCGTGGTGCAGTGGCTAGGACCTTTGCTTATCGATCAAAAGGTATCAGGTTCGACTCTCGCCTGGGACAAGCAGAAATTTATATTCATGCCAAATATTTTTTTTTATTTATATCAATTCTATTTCTAGAAATTTCTAAAAATTTTGGAAAACTACGTTTGACGTATACAAAACAATTTTTTTTCCTTGTATTAAAAACGAACTTCTTTAAATAAAGTTAAAATTTACTAAAATTAGTAAAATCAGACCTCCGCTTCACTATCAAAAGGTATCGGGTTCAACTCCCGCACGGGGTATTCAAAAATTTATATTTATGCGAAATATTTGTTTTTTATTATTTAAATCAATTCTATTTTTAGCAATTTCTATTTTGAAATACTCACTTTTTAAAAAAAACCTGAATCTTACTTTCAATTTATAAAAATATCTTTCTTAAAAAAAGATTTTTACTAAAAGTAAGTACAATTTTCTTTGAATTCAAAATAGGAAAATATTTATTAAAATTCAGGAATAAATACTAGAATTTAGGACACGTATACTTAAAAAAAATATTTTTTCCATATATTAAAAACGAATTTCTTTAAATAAAGTTCAAATTTACTCACAATTTTTACTTAAATTCAAGAATAATTCCTTAAAATTAGGGAAAATTCCTTAAATTAAGGAACAAATTTGTCCTTTAATCAAGCACCAAATTTACTTGGTTTTAAAGCTGTCTTAAAGCAGTGTAAGTTTTTCGTGTTTAGCATGTCCATTTCATGCAGAATTTTATGATTATATTCGGATTCAACGTGGCAAAAAAAATAATTTGTTCGATCAATCTAATTTAAAAAGAATTACTTTTTGTTTGACCTATATTTATTTAAATATTATTTGTTTTGTTTAACGTAATTTTTATTAAATATGTTTTCTTTGTCGAATTAAACTTAAAATATTGTTGCAACAATTTTTTCTTTAATTTTATATTAACTATTGTATTTAATTGGAAAATCCCGAAAATCCCGAACAAATCCCGGGATCCCGGGATTGTGATTTCAAATCCCGAAATCCCGGGATTTTCAAAAACACTTCGGGATTGAATGCCTTAATCCGCACTAATCTTTTCAACTTATAGCTTTTTGCACTTTTTTGAAACTCTTTTACTATGTTTTTGGTTTTTTCTCCGAAACCATACACCCAGAGAAAAAACAACCTAAAATCAAAAATACCCACCTTAAAACAAGTAGAAACGTAAATGAAAGTCTGGTAAAGTTGGAAATTTTAGAAACAACTACGAACAAACTTGTTTTCAATTTGAAACTTAAATTCAAAAATAAACAAACTTATTTCAAAGTTGTTTTCCGATTTTTAAAAAAATTTTCCAATTTATATTAAGTTTGCCAGACCTTGATTTAAAATCGGTCAACTTTGTTTCAACGTTTACAACAGTTATTTTAAGTATTTTTCACTTCATTTCAACTTCCCAACTTTGTTTCAACGTTGACAATAGTTATTTTGGCTGTGCGAACAATCGCCCAACGAACAATCGCCCAAAAACCAAAAATGAGCAATCGCCCAAAAATTTTGGGCCATTCTTCATAATGAATAAAAGCCCAAAAAATTGCGAAAATCGCCCAAAAAATTATGAATTTTCGCCCAAAAGTTAAAATGAACAATCGCCCAAAATATTGGGCTTTTTTTCATAATGAATAATAACCCAAAAACAAAATGAACAATCGCCCAAAAAAAATGTTTATTTTTTTTTAATAATAAGAAAACATTTCAGATATTCATATTTCAAAGAAACAAAGAATTTGGAAACTTCTGCTTTTATAGAATTCTTAAGCTGCGATCAGATTAGGCAAATATTTGCCCGAATACACTCAGATACTTTTAATATCAACTAAAATCGTATGTGACTGAACCAGTATTTTATTTTTCTGAATGTATTTTCCCAGTATTTGTGCAAATATTTGCCTAATCTGAAAAAAAATTTCCATTCTTGGAAATTATTCGTCCTAAAACACCATTGTATGCTTCTACTTCAGATGTAGTTCTTGAATGTTTTTTGAAAACAGAGAAATTAGCTGGCCCAATCTGTAAATTATGTAAAGCTAAGGTCAGATTAGGCAAATATTTGCTGAAATACTTGGAAAATACATTCAGAAAAATAAAATACTGGTTCAGTCACATACGATTTTAGTTGATTTTAGAAATATCTAAGTGTATTTGGGCAAATATTTGCCGAATCTGACCTTAGCTTAAAGCAAAAATACGGAACTAATATTAAACTTTTGTGATTTAAAATTCTAATTACAATGATGCTACAACTACGACGAAACAGTTGGTGTTATTTTAATTTTGTTGTTGTAATGGTGTTATCTTAAGTGTAGTAATGTGTTGGAAGGAAGCGCCGCAGGCGAAAAATTTTAACCAAAAATCGCGCGATTTTTGGTTAAAATTTTTCAAGTTTAAAAGGATGTTTGTTTAGCTATTACAAAAAACATCTTTGTACATCTTTTTTATTGTGTCGTTAATATGAAAATTTGTATAAAAAAATCTCGCGATTTTATAATACTTTTGTTGTTGTAATTTTCGTGTTGATTTATGAATGAACATTTTTGTAGTGTACCCACTCCTATTTTTGTGTCAGAAGCTGGATTTCCACAAAATCAAAAAATGAACAATCGCCCAAAAAATATTTTTGGGCGATTTTTCATTTTTTGATTTTTGGGCGATTGTTCATTATGAACAATTGCCCCCTAAAAAAAATGAAAAAACACCCAAATCAAAAATGAACAATCGCCCAAAAATGTTGGTATAATTTTTTGGGCGATTATTCATTTTTGGTTTTTGGGCGATTGTTCGTTGGGCGATTGTTTGCACAGCCAGTTATTTTAAGTATTTTTCTCTTTATTTCAAAGTTGTTTCCATTAAGTTGAAAAAATTAAATACGATCGTACTTGATTTTAAGTTTCAAAGTTTTTATACCCCCACACTCACTGTGGCAGGGTATACTCACTTTGTCACAACGTTTGTAACGCCCATAAGGAGGCGTGTCCGGTATGGAAAAGTATATATATTCTTGATCAGTATCACCTCCTGAGTCGATTTAGCGATGTCCGTCTGTCTGTCCGTCTGTCCGTCCGCACGATAGCGGTCGCAGTTTTGGAGATATCGACTTGAAACTTTGGGTACATGTTTTTCTCGTGAATACTGAGATCAAGTTCGAGAATCAGCCAAATCAGACAGAAAGTGGACGTGTCTCCCATACACCCAAAAAAAAGGTAAAAATTTTTTATTGTTGTATTCGATTGGAAATGTTTAGAAACGTATTTTTGACATGGTCCGAGGTTCCGAAGCCACATATATAAGGGTCTAAATGGGGTCTTGAGACCAATTTTTTTTTTTTTGTGGATTTAATTGGAAATTTTTAGAAATGGATTTTGGACATGGTCCGGGCTCCAAAACCACCTATATTTGGCTCAAAATAGGGTCTTGAGACCACATTTTTATATGTTCGAGGTACTTCTTCCTACTGTGTGGGGGTATTTCAACTTCGGTATAGCCGAAGATAGTCCACTCTCTAGTTTTTTTTTTAAATGAAAACAAAAATTTTAAAGTTGAATGGAATTGTTTTAAAATTTGATAAATTTGCTTTCAACTTGGTTTTTAGCACAAAGTTTTAAAATTGAATGACTGCGTTTTAAAAATTGTTTTGAACGAACGTGTTTTAAAATTAAACCAATTTGTTTTAAGCTCTATTTTAAAAACCAATGCACTAAATTTTTCGTTAAGTGTATGTTACATACAGCCTTCATCCATTCACCGCTTCACAGCGTTCTCACTCTTCCCCTATCGGAGCAGATCTATTACTCTCGCGATGATTTTTAAATTTCTACTCCTCTACTACTATTGTAAGAAATCTTCTCCTCAAATCCTTCATACAATGCAAAAATACTACTCTTTCTACAAATATACTGCCAAGACAGAAATGTATACTACTATTGTAGAATCTCTACTACTCTACGCAGAAACCCTAATCTACTCCCCTCTCTTGAAATCTGCTACCTTGACAGTAATTTCTGCTACTCTCGTAGAATTTCTACTACTCTACTTAAAAAAATCAAATCTACTCCCCTTTCTTGAAATCTACTCCCCTAAAATCGAATATCTACAACTCTCGCCGTAGCAAAAAGTGAGAACCCTGCCCCTTCAATTGATTTCCACGCATTTGATAGTTGGCTTCTAAATTCATCTAATTCATGATCTGAACTTAAAATGATTGATTTCAGCCTACTGATACGCTTAATTATGTACAACTTTATTACATTTAAATTCTTAATTTTTTCGATTTTCGCTACGGTTTGGGCAAAAATTCAAATTTGGCCATTCTGGTTTCGGCCGAAATTAAAAAAAGGGATTTCGGCCGGTCTCTAAAAATAAGAAAAATATTTATATTGAGTAAAATAAAACGCAAGAAACATTTTAGTTACAAGCTATAAAACCCCGAAATGCCGGTCACTAGTCGGAATTAGGAACACTTAACTTTTTAGCGCTACCCAATCCCGGCCACTTCTATTTTGTTAATAATTTATTATATTTTATGTTTACAGCGTATAGTCTTATATAAAATTCTTTATGAGTTTGTTTGTGGGTTTGTATGTATGTATGTATGTTCCCTTATAGCTCATGAAATACTTGACCGATTTTAATGAAACACATATCAAATGCTATATGTTATTTCATAAACTTTGGGCGTTCGAGGTGGGCTTGGCAAATATTATTCTAAAATGCTATAATTCATGCAGTGTTTAGCCGATTTCGCTAAAATTATATATGTGGTTTCGGGTAATGAATGGATAACATGTTGATTCTGAAAATTGCAGTCCGCCCTCTGCCACGCCTTAAAATGTTTAAAGCTCTGTAATTTTAGATTTGGTGCTGGGTGGTGAATTTGCAGAGGGTTGACTTTTAAAATGTGCGGTCCGCCCACTGCCACGCCCTAACATTTTTAAAGCTTTGTAACTCGGGTCCCATTCGAGGGATATCGGTGATATTTTAGATTTGGTGTTGAGTAGTGAATGGCCAGAGGGATGACTTATACATTTACATGAAAATACAAAATTATTGCGAGCGAAGCTGTGGGTATAGGCTGGTACTATATATTTGTGAAGCACTAAGAAAACTAAGAGTTTCCTTTTTTCTTGTTGAAAACTTAATTTAAAATTGTTACACTTTTTACCATTTTGCATATCGAAATGTACTCAAAACGGCCGTTTCGTGACAACGAAAATGTTTGTAATGAAATCAAAAACGAATCTGTCAAAGTTTTTTCGAAGAATTATGTGCTAAGGCATGGTCTAGCATAAGAAATTATTTCAAATTTAATTTTTGATGGATAAATTTTGAAATATCGACAAATAACCAAAGTGGCCGGAAT
This sequence comes from Heteromyza rotundicornis, assembly GCA_951394025.1. Taxonomy (NCBI): domain Eukaryota; kingdom Metazoa; phylum Arthropoda; class Insecta; order Diptera; family Heleomyzidae; genus Heteromyza; species Heteromyza rotundicornis. The sequence goes on from OX596012.1 coordinate 47,296,741, forward strand.
TAGGAGCTACGACGGAATTCGGTACACTTACGTTATCGACCAGCCAATTCTTGTCCGATTTTAATACATCTTTTTCAATCGTTATTCAGCGCAAAAAGTTGGTTTTTCAATAATGGGATTCAGAAGCAGACGTGTAATATTACATTCGCCTAAAATCAAACAAATGTAATATTTTTACATTTCATCTCCATACAACACGATTTTACACTTTCTCCGTAATATTTACATGTCCAAGAGCATGTTAAATATTACCATGTAAATTCACGAAAACTATTATTACACATACCATTAATGGAATTGAAGGGGTGGATGGATGAAGGCGGTATGTAACACAAAAGTGAACTGGGAATGGTCATCTCTTACTCATAATCGCTCACATACATAAGTAATGATGATATTTTCGAAGATTCAGCAGCGACAAAGTAGAAAAGAGCAAAATAAAAACTTTGAAACTGATTTACTCGAAATAATTTTTATGTTACATACCGCCTTCATCCATCCACCCCTTCAATCACTTAAAAGCAGTGATGGTATTTGACGCGTCAAAAAACTAATACATATTACGCTTTGACGTCAAATTTGACGCGTAAAATTTTACGTCAAATATAACTGAAACTTTACTTAGTTTAAAATTAAGCATTAAAAAATGCATAAAGTTAAAAATGGCAAATGCAGATCGGTACTTTTGTAGAAGAAAAGTAGTAAACATTACATTTAAAGGCTTATTAATTATTCAAGAATTTAGAGGTTAGAGCACTATCACTAAAATTGACAAGTGCTGTGCTTTTTTGACAATTCATTTGTTTTAATTTTCCATTCGCCATTGACATTTGCTGTGTTTTTTTTAACACATGATCCTCTCCCGAAAGGACTCATCGTCCAATATTTATAATAATATGTTAGGTTAAGATGGCTGCCAGAACACCGCCACACTTAAACTAAATAAGGTCCCTTGTGATATCTTGCTGCAATTATCATGAGCAAGTATATGATAATTGCAGGGACCTACACCAATTATTATGTTTGGAGAACGTTTGCTGCAAATATACTACTTTTGAATACAAACTTAAACGAAAAAACAAATTTGCAACAATTCAAAAACGTTTCCAATAAAAGTATTGCAATTTACTTTTATTGGAAACGTTTTTAAATTGCTGTAAATTAAAAACTAATTTCTAATAAACGTTTAAACGAATTCGATATAAGCTTTGTTTTTATCGACCAGAACGAAAGTAGCTCAGTGGCACAGCGTGTATGTGCGTAACTTATAAACCTTACGTCCCGCGTTTCGAATCCTGGCTGAGCTGAAAATTTTTTTTTTTGTTCGTTACTTAAACGTTGGTTGCAAACGAAACAACAAACGAAATGTGTTTGTCTAATTTTTCGTTTCTTACGAACGAAAAAATTCTTTGAGTGTACAGTTTAATGCCCGATCCGAACGGCGGATGGAAATTGAAGCACTCCTTGTCAAGTTATACTCTCGTAAATGGTTGCCAATGTTTACGAGAGGTGGCGGTCTTTACAGAAAAACATGTCACACAAATTCATTCTGTATCTTGCCCCGGGTAGGGATTGAACCTCATCCGTTCCGATCGTGACACAGCAGAAGCAAACCACTTAACAAACGGCACCTTAATAATATGTTACAATTTAAAATGTTAGGAAACGTAGAGTCAGTTATGGAGCCTATTTACACTATCATTTCTATGACGAAAAATCTGATAAAGAGCTAATAAGAACTGCGGTAGTGAAAACGGGATAGACAATTTAGCACCAAAAATCCACTGTCAAATTCCTGCATACCCAGGTCAGTGTAAATTCTAAAAACGACATGCCCATTAGACCATATCACCTTATAGGGGGAAAAAAAAAGTTAACCGCACACCATCTAATTTGAAGCAAATTTGGAAGGAGATTCCGATCGTAGAGGTAGCGCATCGACATATTTCTTCATATTGTCACCATTTATGATCCGATTTTAAAGAATAATATATCAAAATTTTTGTCTCGAGGAGACCTACAACAATGCATTGCCCTTAAGTACACCCTTCTAGTACTTACCTACCAGATCTCAGTTAGTACCACCCTAATGTATTAAAGAAATTTAAGTAAAATCGAATTAAGTGTTTTAAGGCGATGCCCAGCAGATAAAATCTCGACATGATTCAAGTTGACTGGATATTCAAAGATTTTAGCAGCCCGCAAAGAAGTAACTGCTTTCTATTTACAATTGAAATTTATTTTCCAGAAAAAGTGCAAACAAGGTGTGTAGCCGCACAAGCAAAGCTGGGCAGTAACTAGGTAATTAGTTAATAGGTAATTAACGAAGTTCAATTTTTGGTTAACTTTTAACGTTTCAGGTAATTTCGAATACCATTAACTTTTTCATTTAGTTAAGTTACATTTCTTAGATTAACTAACATTAGTTAAATTTAGAACGAATTTTTTATACTTATAAAGCTGGAATACCCCCAACATAACAAATTTTTTCTCAAGATCCCATTTAAGCCATTTATAGGTGGTTTTGGAGACTCGTTCAAAATCCTGTACAAAATCCGTTTCTAAAAATTTCTAATCCAATCCAAAAAATTTATATCTTAAGACCCCGTTTTGACCTATTTATATGTGGGCTTAGAAGCTCGGACCATGTTAAAAATCCATTTCCAATTTTATTTAAGGGATTTTGCAAAAATTTTGGATTTTTTGCTGTGTGGATAATGGTGAATGGGCAGAGGGTTGACTATGAAAATTATATAAGATCCGCCCACTTCCACGCCCTAAAATTAAGCTCTGTAACTCGGGTCCTATTCAAAGAATTTCGGTGAAATTTTGTATTTGGTGCGGAGTGGTGAATGGGCAGAGGGTTAACTATTTAAGATCCACCCACTTCAACGTCCTAAAATTTTCATTATTTTCATTATTATTTTTACATTTTAATATAATATAAATAATAGAATATAAATAGAATATAAATAAAAAGTTGCAAATACGACATTTCGCTTTCAACAAAAATTTTTAGAGAGAGTGGAGAGTGAAATACCCTTACACAATATGGTCCATTTGGAAGTACCTCAAATACCTCCACAGTCCAAAATGCAAGACTAAAAATTTTCGATCGAATATACCAAAAAAAATTTGGTCTAAGGTCCCATTTTGACCCATTTATATGTGGTTTTGGAACATCGGACCATGTCAAAAATCCGTTTCAAAACATTTCCAATCAAATACAGCAATAAAAAAGCTTTGGGTTGTCAAACTGTAAGCAGCTTATGTAAATATCTAATAACAACAGATATTTACGGAACAACAACCCATCAGACCATTATGGGCTGGGTATAATGAACGGTGCCGGGACGTGGCCTATCGTAGGAAACGTGGAGGTGGTTATAATGCTACGTTTCGCCATGGTCAAACGAACAGCTGTTTTCTGTTTACAATTGAAATTTATTCTCCAGATGAACATTTCTTGCGGCCGACGCCGTCCCGTCACCGTCCATAATAACTGGCTTATAAAACTACCTCCATTGTTTTTCACACAACAGCTGCTTATGTGACAGCCGTAAGGGAAGATGGCTAAGCCTGGTTTTCATTATGTCATAATCAATGGCAATTGTTGTCATTGTCATTTGTTGTGAGAACAGGTTTGCATTTCGTTGTCAATTTAACGAACTGGTGTAAAATATCGGAAAATGAATATGAGGTGACGTCACCTTTTGTCATATACGTCGGTATTTGCCAACATGGTGGCAAATTTATTAGCGTATGGCACGGGCCAGCAAATTCAGCACTTTGCTGAATCGTTCTCAGTTTGTGATGCCATTGATTATGGCATAATGAAAACCAGGCACTAGATTGACTGCCAAAATCGTTTTCGAAATTTTTAAGTTCCGTTTGGAATTCTTGTTAGCTATTGAACTCAGCTTACAAATGAAACCGAGAGCTCCGCGAAATTATGTTCCAAACGAAAGTTATGGCCTCAAGACCAGTAGGTGGGCACTATCACCTACTTATTACAATTAATTAATGAATTAACATGTAAAAAAAATACATCAAAAACAAACAAAAACAAGTGAGTAAGTTTCAGTCGGGCAAGCCGACTTATATATACCCTACACCTACTCGGCCATATTGTATCCGCCATCTTGAATTTTGAAAATGCGACATCAAATTCGAAATCAGGGACTCCAGAAACCCCCCCATACAAAATATCATACTGTTTTGATAAAATCTTAAAATTTCGGCCGCCATTTTGAATTTTTAAATTCCGACATCAAATTCGAAATCAGCGACCCCAAAAACCCCCCTGTACAAAATTTCATACTGTTTTGATGAAATCTTAAAATTTCGGCCGCCATATTGGTTCCGCCATCTTGAATTTTTAAATTCCGACATCAAATTCGAAATCAGCGACCCCGAAACCCCACTATTCAAAATTTCATACTGTTTTGATGAAATCTTAAAATTTCGGTAAAAACACGATTTTTACTTATATGGGAGGTAGGCGTGGCAGTCGACCGATTTCGCCCATTTGCAATACCAACTCCTTCTAGGGTCTAAAAAGGATAAATCCAAAATTTGGGATCCCTAGCTTTTTTCTAGCTCCTGCAATCGTGTTGACAAGAAAAGAGGACGGACAGACGGATAGACGGACAGACGGATAGGGCTAAATCAACTCAGGAGGTGACGCTGATCAAGAATATATATACTTTTCCATACCGGACTTCTCCTTCTTAGAGTTACAAACATCAGACCAAAGTCAATATACCCATACCTCATGAGGTGTAGGGTATAATAATGAAATCGTAAATATTCCTAATTTTTTTGTCTATATTTCGCCTGTTTTATAATCCATATTCCATACATATTTTCAAGTTTTTCCTCCATATCAGCACTGTTTTTATGCTTCTTTGGTGGTGGTGGTGAAGCCTGGTTTTTGGGTGAATCATGTCATTTGGGATTAAACCACCCAAAAATGTTCCTATGAAGCACCTAGGAGTCGTTTTAATCCCAAGTGACATGCATCACCCAAAAACCAGGCTCCACCACCACCACCAAAAGAGCACAAGGAACAAGCGATTTAGGACGTGAAAATACATAGGAATACAAAAAAAAGTGCAAAAAGTTTCAAGGCCCTAAACTACACCTATGCCATTTTCAAAAAATAAAAGTTACGAGCAATGTGGATTAATATTTAAAATAATTTTTTTCGATTTTCGGATCTGGCAACTCTAATTCTATTATTTCTCTTCGCTACTCGTCCAATTAGCTGAATTCGTTGTTTTCCACTCGCTCAATGACACATGTCAAAGTAGAAACGAAGTGAAAACGAAACAGCAAATCGAAAAACTGCAAACAGCATTATTTGTCGGTTGTAAAATTTGTAAGTTCCAATCTTGAACAATAACTTTAACTTACGGGTGAATTTGAAAGAAGTTCCAACAAACTCAAGTTGAAAATAGCAGCTAAAATACGTTGACAAATCGTTGAAATTTAATCAAAAACGATCGATAGAAAATTTGCTCTAGAATACATTTTGCAAATCATTGGATTGCTGACGTTTGATTTTGTGTTGAGGAAATCATAGAAAGTGTCGTTTTTCGAGAGAAACATACATTTTTGGTGGACAGAATAATTTGCAATTTCGAGCTGCGACCAGAAGGAAAAATAATTTTTCCATTTCCCTACGCCGTGCTCCAATTGGATTTCAATCGATTTTTTATTTGCATTCGCTGCTGCGGAAAACAGGTTGGTTTCTTTTCATTCTCTTTTCTCTTCTATACGTGCTTTCATTCCAATTATCTTGCTTCTTTATTTCATTATCTACGTCTACTACTACTTGTTTAACAACAAATTTCATATATCTACAGTGCAAAAAGTTTAGCTTCTTCCTCTTTACTTCTTCGTTCGGAAAAATGTACCGGCGAATTTGTCATTCTCTTGGTTGAATGGGGTCGGTCGGGGGTATTGCGCGAGGTTATGGAAGTCAAAATGGAATTGAAACGAACGTCAACATGCCCGTAAATGCAGTGGCGGCGTAAATCACTACTGACAACTTCGGAAAATATTACCAGTTCAGTGGTTTTGTTACGTAAAAACTATCCCATAACAAATTATTCAATCATGTAAAGTATGTGTGTTCTCAAATTTATAACTCCTGTAAATGCTTGATTTGGTCAAATATCGTGCGAGTCAAGCAGTTTTATAGGAGTTCTCTGAACGTTCCATCTCTGAACAAACCGTGTGCGTATGAAACATGCCAGCGGACTAAATTTAAACTGGTCTCCGTCTCTTATCCGGGTGAATATAAAATTATCAAACAAGCATTTTTTTAAAAAGTCGAAATCTTTAATTGATTCAAAAGCGGATAACTTTAATTAAGTAAAAATGTTTATTCAAAGTCCAAAGGGTACAACTCCCTTCCAATGCCCCAAAATTATACAATATTTTCAACTTTTTTATTTAGTACATGTGGGCAACGCCACTGTAATCATCTTGCTTTTAAGAAACTGCTAATGTTTCCGTGTTATGTGACCATCCCGCCACCCCCTTCAGTTTATTGAATTGCTGCATTACTTAATTAATTCGAACTTCAAATGGTCAGTGGAACACAGTTACGCTGCAAACTGTCTTCATTTCCAGCGCTTTTCGCTTACGCCACCCAACGTGCAGTCATGCCGACATAGCACATAGTACACCGTAGGCTGTCTAGAATTGTCACATTGCCTCCATATCGGTGGGCTCTGTGGCGTGGCGTTGCTCGTTGTGGGTTGTGGGTGCTGCTGCCAATTCATTTCTTCGTTTGATCCCCATTGCATTGTTTGATTGCTGCAGTTGTTTTCGAATCTACAATACAAGCAAGCAACTAACCGACAAACCGAGAAATTTGCATTTAAATTGAGAATGCAATTTTCCATTTTTTTTGTTGTTGCTATTTTTTCCTCCTCTCCCATTTACGTGTATTTCAGTCGTGTTATGTAATACTAATTTGCTGTTTGAATTGTTTATTTATGTTGGGTTGCAGTAAGGCACCAAGTAAAGTTCTCACACTCGCCGCGAAGGTTACGTTAATTCACCGCCACTGGGTGGCATCGCGAAATCAGTGACTGTGAAAGCCAGCCGCTTTTGTCCACTTTCGTCCGGTATTGGTGCTGATACAACTAGTGCCGAGTTTGCCGATGAGTAATCGAAAAAGAATTTGGTCGTCAACTGTTCAGGGGTCTGCGACAATTTGTGGAAAATGTTTATTTTATTAAGGCGGCTCATTTAAAGTCGGAAACCGTCAAAAACGCGCAGTTTCGGAAAGAACTGAAAATTACTCATCTGCACAACAGCGCCGTTTCCGATAGTAATTGGAGTTTGTCTGGAACTGAAATGTTCCCAATATTAGCCCACGTCCATATCAATATTCTTTTTCTGAAAATTTGTCAGTGCACTTGAAATTTGAAGTACCTCTCTAATATATTAATATTAAACCACTTCACGGTTCACAGAAAAAAAGATTGCCGTTGTCACCGCCTTAAAATAAACTTTTGTTTCATGAAAACACAAAAAAAGGTAGTAAGGGAATTATTCTTGGCCTGACCGAAGCTAACATACCCTGCACATGTGTACGATACATTCTTAAACCATTTGTTGGTAATTTTATCGAAACTTTTCCCATATTTTATCGATATTTTATTGTAAATTTTTCGATTGCTTATCGATAATTTCCATTTCTACTTCATTCCCGATCCACTACAAATTTTGTTCAAGTCAAATTCCATTTCATTTGTTTCCGAGACAGTTTCATAATATTACAATTTCTTTGGAATATATACCTACTCTAGGCATTGTAAAGAAAAGAATGTCAACTTGGCACTCGCCATTAATGTCATTGATTTTTCGCACCATTTTAGTAGCGCCCTTTGATTAACCTTACTTTTCGCCTCCCTGCAACATTCGTGCAGCGAATCTTGAGGGCCTATTCTGTTCTTGCGTCCTCGTTTCGCCATGCTGAGGTGCCGTAGTCCACTTCATTCCGTGCCGGTTTATCGCAACTGAAGCGGAAAACTGTCAGCGAAAATGACGGCAAAGGGAAATAAATTGGAGAAATTAAAATTATTTTGGAATTTGAAACACTTACGTTGAGTTGGCCGTGTGGGAGCCATTCACAGTGCATTTATTTGGTAAAGAATTTCTTCTCAATTTTATATGAACTTTGGTATTTCTAATTATTCACTTTGCGCCCGTCTGTAACTAGTTATGATTTCTTGATATCAACCAGCCAATCTGGCTTTACTTATTTTCGACATGTTTCCAACGAATTGCGGTTCCTCGGAGGTTGCCTGATTACGTCTCATTCTTTTAAGTTTATTCTGCTTCCAGTTAAACCATAAAACTTAATATTTACTTTGGCATTCATTTGTTCGGCTTCGAAAAAGTTTTTTTTTACTTCGTTCTTGTTCGTGCTGTCAGCATTTTATTTTCTTTTTAAGTTTTACTGCCATTTTACTTGCAATACCAATTAAAGAGTTTCGTCATCGTTTTAGCCTAAAAAGTAGGAAAGTAGGAAACATTAGGGGGATTTACAAATTATCACAACTTTCTCGTGTCATTTCTATTTGTAGAACTGGGGTTTTATTTACTTTTTCTGGCAATTTCGTGATGGGCTGTCCACAGACCGAATTTATTTCCAAATACGATTTACAACTTGGGATGCGCCAAGTTAATATTCTACTTTACCAACACTAAAAGGGACATGTGTTTTCGATTTAGATTACATAAATGGGACCAACATTCCATTTTGTCAGTTATGCCAGACTTCAGTAAAGCCGCACGTGTTGTTCCTGTATCGATTGAATGCAATATGGGGGCATATTCACAGTCAAAAAACTTGGTACTTAACTTAAGTTCCTACTTAGTAACTGTAGTTAAATTTAGTTGTTCACGTTTTATTTTACATCGATTTTTGGTATTCATCTTTTGCGACAAAAACCAATCAAGTGCAAATGAATTATCCTCAATTGCCTGCTGAAGTCATAACTAATTGTCAATTATCAGCTGACTGAGTGCGAATGTATGAAGCGCGTGCTGTAGTAAATATTTACACAACTCCATGCCCGTTCCATTTAATTGTGCCCACTTTAAACAATATTTACACCTTGTCATAATACATGTTTATTGCCTGAAATTTGTAAATGCAATTAGTCGGTCATGCTGGCACACAAAATTGACATAAATTATCTTGTGATGTTGTCGCTGAGAGCAAATATCTATAATTAAAAAATTTGTTGTTAGTCTGAAAAAATATACATTTCGAATTATTTTCACAGAAATATGCACACCGGGAAATTTCCTATCTTTTCCAAAAGCGAAAAAAGAATGAAAGCACTTAAGTCACATAAAAATGTCCACATCTTTCAATAATTATCTTTCACATTCAAACGAGCCTAGCTTCCAAACTGACTTGTATAGCAACATTCCTATTTTTAGCAGAATAATTTCTATTTTTAGTTTACAAAAGAAACACACATTGCATATTGTTTATCAAGCGCAGCACTTGTAAATAACTGCCTTTGCTGTGCATTACAGCCTGCCTGTCAATTTGCTGATTAAACGTCGGCCATAAATAGAATGACCATGCACGAACTTCAGTCTTTATAATTATGCGTTACTCTCATGTGTTGCGAAAGCGTTTTGATCATTTTGAATGATTTAACTGCATGCTAATTTATCCTATTTAGGTTAATGTTTCTTCTAACTTCAAATTGTTTGTCCGTCCGCGGAGGGAATTGGTTTTTTTACTCGAAAAACACAAATTGACTTTATTAATCTTTGTGTTTTTTTGTCGCATTTTTCGACCCTGATCTTGTACAGTTTCTAATAAGAGATAGCCGATCTTCAGTGAGTTGAATCTCTCATATTCGCTAATAAAAATCAAAAATTGGCAGTTTTGTATTTATTTTGGCTTAACCAATTCAGACCTGAATATGTGAAAAAAAACCAATTCTTTTCCATAGGCCATTTGCCAAATAATTACAAAGTACCAATCGATACAAATCCATTATAATATAAAATTTTTAGATTAACCCCTTGCCAACCCTGTACTGTACTTATCTTTTGCATCTATTGCCTTCTCTTTTGCTTTTGCTTTTGCAACGTAATTTATTGTACTTTGCTTTACGGCTAAATTAGACACATTTAAATTATTATAATTTTCTTTCTTTTTTATGGCAATTTGTAGACAACGAATTAAATCGATGTTGTTGCAGTTGTTGTTGTTTGTTTTCCTTTTCTTTTCTTTTTGCATACTACAACCAGAACGACTACAGAACAGCTAAGTCAATTTAGAAAATTGCAATTTTTCAAATCAGTTGCCGACGCGAGCGAAGAGGCGCGAGATGTATTTCAAACAAACGCTCAGTAAAATTTTCCAATCTTTTAAATTTATAAAATTGAAAAATCATTGAGTAATCATTTAAAGTTGGCAACACTCCGCCCCCCGCCGCAGTACAGTGAGAATTAGCCGTGAAGTGTGAGCAACGGTATTTATTTAAATAAAGGTATGTGTAGGTTAATTAATGGAATGTTTTGTTTAATTCCTAAAAACGATCGAACGCGTCAACAGAGAATACTGAGAACGTACATATGTGCGGGAGCGTACGAGCGTACGAGCACCCACTACTCTACGGAACAATTTGCCGCGAGACTCGCCCGTTCGTCGCAGTCAGTCATCGAGAAGCGTTCTCGTATTATTTTTGAAATTGTTTCTTGAAATGCATGAATGAGCGCAGCGCGTTGCCTCAATTTAATTTCATCTTGTCATGCGCGTATTTATATCAAATTTGAAATGAAGCAAACTATCTAAAATTTCGTTGTCATGGCGTGCAGTGCAGTTCGATGTGGTTGGTATTGGTGGACGAGAATCTCGAGTGCACCATGTTCCGAATCCAAATGATGGCTTTTCGTGTCACTGTGTCCTCCACTCGCGTCTATCCATCCACTTTTCGTGCTAGGTGGGTGGGTGGACGGTCAACGTCACATTTTCCGGGCTTCCGCATAATTTTTGTGGAGCTGAAAACGTGATTTTCACTAAATAGTGAAACTTAATAAAATACCATTCAAATACGTTTTTCTACGTTTTTATTGCATTGTTTACAAAATTGTTACATAAATTAGTTGTTCTGTGTTTTTGTTGTTGTTGTTGTTGTCGTTGTTGGCATTTGTCCGAATTGTTCATTTTATTTATTTGTGCAAGAATTTTAACAAATTCAATTAAATGTCTGCGGCATTTTATAGTGAGTGTCCGAAATGAATGAGCGCAGCTTTCTACGCGCCACACACACACATACACACACAGGCCACCTACTGCATTGCGGTTGAATTATAAACTTTTAATGCAAAACTGTCACAATATACATTAAATGGTACATTTATGACAATTATCATCTGTGAATGTGTACTTATATTGACCAACAGCTTTTCTAAATTCAATTAGGCAATTGTTTATCACATAAAATGTTTTCAAAAATTATCTTTCAGCATGTTTGTTCAGGCGTTTTATAATTAATGATAAAAAAAATCCTTTTCAGTGTCTGAAGTTTAAGGCGAGAGCTGTCTAAATTTGTTCGTAGACATATTAAGGGAGTTGACAATGGTCTCATATTGGTCCTAAAGTCATATTGTTGTAAAAATATATGCTATAGTAATAAAAATGTTGTTGCTTTTTTCCATACACAAAATTTTACGACCAATACAACTCTGCAACCTGTGTTTTCGAAGGTTGTATTGAATCAGCTGTCAAATTTATTTATTTATTTTTTTGTGCACGCAAAAATGTAAATTCTTTACTTTTTTTTTGCAATCAGCTTTAATTTTCCTTGCTTTATTTTTGCGATCAGCTAATTAATGTAGAAATAACACGTTGAAATATGACGGGGTGCTCACAAATGTCATATTTTTTCAAAAAGGATTATACGCCATAGGACGTTATGAAACTTTGTGAACTCCCTTACTAACTACGTTTATTACAAACGAGGCTGCATTTGAAAGAAACTAGAAACGTTTCCATGAAATTGCTTTCGTTTGCGGTCTACGATTTCAGTCTCCACAAATACAAGTGTATTTTCTCTAAAAGTATTCAATAAGGGTTCATTTAAACCTGCAAAACACCCGTAAATCTTGTAAACGTAAAACATGTAAACTTTAAATGAATGATTATGTGCAAATAACGTAAATATCGACAAAATGGCTGCTGCGGTTAGGGTGGCATTTCAATATTCTACAATCAGGGTTTACATATTAAGACGCATTTTTAATACAATCTTGCAGTGCCAAATGTAAACAAATTTAGCCAATTTAAATAATAAGCGTTAGGCTTCTTTGAAATATTTGCAAAATTTTGTATTTATTTGCAAATTTGCATCAGCCATTTTTCCCCCTTTGTTTATTCCAAGTGACAGCTGACAGGGTGGTAGCACACTTTTAGAAAAACACAATTAAAAATGTACCAAGCAATTATTTGAAGTTTTGAAGATGTTTTATAGAAAATTGTCAGTTCCTACACATATTTAATGATTACATTCGGATTCAATTTAGATAATATATAAGAACAGCTTTAGTATTTCAATTAACAACATTAATGTCAATTATAAAAAACTTCCATACTTTAAAAAACGACAAATTTTTTCCAATTTTGTGGACTTGATCTCTATTCTCATATAAAAGAGATATAAATAAAAAACCCCTTTTTCTTAAACATGGCATAACTTCCAATTCCTTCGAGCTACAATGATGAAATTCGGTAGGTGGGTTCTTATTGACAAAATAAAATGTTAGGCTACAGCTACAGGACTAAAATTTTGTACTTAGGTTCACGTTCGAGAAAAAAATAAAAAAAAGGGGAATATTTTTTTTAAAAGTAAAAAAAGGGGGAAATTAAAAAATAGTAAAATCCAATTTTTTTAAAATATAACTCTTTAACTAATTAAAAAGCAGAAAATAAATTCCCTTTAAATTAATTTCAGCAATTTCGATTTAAAATTAAGGCTTTTTGGCCACTTCAAAATCTGACATTAGGATTAAACCAGCCAAAAACCCATAACTTTAAATCGAAATTGCGGAAATTAATTTAAAGGGAATTTATTTACTGCTTTTTAGTCGGTTAAAGGGTTATATTTTAAAAAACTTGTTTTTTTTACTCTTTTTTACTAAATCTCATATTCACCGAGTAGATCTACGATGTAGTTTACGCTTCAAAATATACTCAGAAAGGATGTAAACTTTTTCCCATACGAATTCTAACGGAAAGTTTACAGGCATGTAGATCTACAAGATGTACATCGTTTACAGGAGTTTTACAAGTTTAAATGAACCCCATTATCATTTCTTTGTTTGTATTATTTACCTACATACGCAGTTAAAAAATTCTGTTTACGTACTAACTTTTTTTTGAAACTTGTAAAAAGTAATAGCGAAAAAACTAACGAAATTTTTATATTAATATATCGTTTTTCCAATCATCGATATTGGTGAAAAAATGCATACATGGGATCGGCCCTTAATTTCCAACTTATATTTTTTTGCACACTTCTAATAAACCGACACAAAACTAAGAAAATATTCAATTTTTTTTAGAAACAAATCGCAAAAAAAGAAACAAATGAGAATACTGACAAACGCCAACCAGTTTTTTCTTTTTTCATTTTTCGATTGGAAAAAAAATATCTTTAAGTAACTTTTTGTGAAGAGAAACAGAATGGTTTTTTGCAAACTTTTCTTTTAATTGTTTAGTATTTAATTTAATTTTGTTTTTTATGTTATGGAGAAATTTTGTGTATCTTTAATGCACTATTCTCATAGCAGTATTGTGTTAACTGTTGATCAGTGTTATCTGCTTCTGTTTACCGATCTTGTGTCTATCCGTCGATAAAACTTGCCACTATTGAAAAAAAACCTTGCATTAATCGTGAATACATGTATTTAGTATAAAATTCATTTAGGCACGTTTATTTTATATTGCATTTGAATCTATTTTTAGATATCAACTGTGGCAGCTCTTTAACAGTAACCTGTTCGCTCAGTCGCTGTATCAATATTTTAATCTCACGATATTCATTAACTTCAGCTGATTAAACAGAAATTTTTTTACTCCAACTGGTTTGAATTGCGTTTTGCTATTTATTTATGAAAAAAATACACACGTGCCATATTGGAATCTTATCACCACTAATTTCTCATAATTATTCGAAATATTGATAAGTTAGTCACCTTGACTTGCAAACGTCAATGTCTTCGGTTGAAATTTAATATTTTCTGCTACTAACACAAAACCACTTAGTTTACCATTCCTATATTCTAAGTTCAAGATCGATCATTGTGACTGATTCACACTTTTTTAAGCACGTAGAATTCTATAGGAACCCGAATAGAAAGAGGAATAGAATTCCGTACACTTGGGAGCGAAGCCAACAATGGAAAGAAAATTTGTTCATCCATTGTTTCTATTACAAATGTACTGGATTGTGTTCCGCTTTCGGTTCGGTTTCTGATCCTTGTAAGTCCGCGCCCCAACCCATTAACATACAACCTAAATCGCTGAACATTGAATCATGTAAACATGAATAACTCACTAGATTTGTGGCACCGCACGTTCCCGGTCATGTAATCTGGGCTCTGTTGCACCAACATCGACTGTAAGTCAAAGGTTGGTGTAATAGGGAAACATATTCATTACTTCGGGTTGACCGCGCCTTGCGCGCAATGTTTTTTTCAATTGTCCAGCGAAATCTATTTGCCACCCTCTTGTGTTCCACCCTATTACGTCCAAATCGGTTGTCTGGTGCTCGGGTGATTGCAGAACAATCATACACACATACAAACACGCATCGTGTATATAATTGATGTGTAGACCCTATTCATTTCACTTGTCGCTGTACAGCAAATGTTAGTACCTTCTTCTTTCCTTGGATGGCACATGCCTACATAGACTTAAGTCATGTCATCGTGTCATCGTGTCAAGTACTTAATTACTTCTTTCCAAGGAACTTCTTCACATGACGTTGGCCTGGTGGACTGAAAGAGCCCAACGCGCTGGAAGAGAACAATTGTTTAGCATGATGATTGATTTATTGTCGATATTTTTCGCAATAAAATTAAAATTAATTGTAAATAATTTGCCAATTTTTTCGAAACCAGCTCACAAATGTGTACATTCGTATGTACCTACATGTCTACGTCAGCATGAGGCCAATTTGCAGTTGCGTGGAAATTTATCAGCTGCTGCGAGATTTCCACACAAACAACGGTAAATGGATATTTTTAGATAAAAGCTTCCTACGGTACGATGAGACTGTTTCACTTTCGCTACCAATAAATTGTGAAATTTACTTTCGGGTGAACACTTGAATGAAATAGAAATTTAAATAAAAATGTTTTACTTGAAAATATTTGCAGCTTGTTAGTTTCGGCGCATTCACTGCAGTGCAGCAAATCGTTTATGAACACTTCCGAATTAATACTGGGGACATTTCGTTGAAAACGTACAACATCCACGTTTTCCTTTCGAAAATGGCTCTCAAATTTTTCTACATATTTGCAACAGGTGCGAAGTGAAATCGCACTCACTTACCTATTCACCGGCCATTTGGTTATATTTTGCAGGCAAGATACAATTTATATTTATTACGGCGCGATGCACGGAATTAATTTATCTGCGCATTGCATCGCGAAATTCATTTTGCAAATTACAAAATATATGTTGGCAAATTATTTATAATTTCAGCAATGTTTTTTTATTTACATCTTTTGGTTTGAGAATAATTATCTAGACATTTGCGACATTTGGGCTTATTTCAATGTATGTGAATTATTTATTTTGCAAGAAATGTTTCTTAGAAATGCGACAATCATTTTCGATTTTATCCATAGTTTGGTACATTTTACTTCTCGACTAATAATCCATATATTGTACTTACAAATACCGTGGGCATATGGGTACTCAAATTAAAATGTTTTATCCGTTCACAAAAATCATATTCCAATGAAAGGTATTGCCTCGAGTGGAATGCAAATTTATCTTCTTTGTCCACCAAATTAATCTAGAAAAGTTGCTTTTTATTTTGTACTGCTCGACAATTACACGAAATCTATCTGACACCATTCGCTAATGCTCATATCTACTAAGTACTATTTGTTCAATTCTAGCATAATAAACTTCAATATCTACTACTTTTGTCGCACCCTGGCTTTTAAGGTTCCCAAGTGAGAACCTTAAGAGCCAGGGTTAATATCGAAGTAGATTTACTAATTTTCCAGCTACAGTCCCGGTATTTCCAACTACAGTCCCGGTATTTCCCACTGCTATTGCAAGAAATCGACTATTCAAAATTTGGCTACTACTTTCAGTTAGAGATGAGCGTGTGCCGTGCATCATATGTGATTTCGCCTGAGGTTGCATAGAATGCAATTTTGTGAATGTGTATCATTACCACACCAGCGCATCTCTATTTTGAATCTATTTTCTTCCATAAAATGTTATCGATTGGCATAGAGACAAGGTTTTTTAGTTTACAAAAATTCCATAATTTTAAGGCGCTTCACATATAATTTGGACTAAAACATTACATTAATTTTATTCAATGTAAGTACGCCAGACATAAATAATCTACAAATCATGCAAAGGAAGCTCATACACTCGTAACAGGGTCATCACGCAAAAGTGCCGACAGACGATAAAGTTCAAAAGCATTTATTTGTTATCGTAAAATTCAGTAAATATTGAGATTATTCAAAAATATTTAAAAAGCGAAATTGTTAAAACGGAATTAATGGGCGGAGAACAAACAAAATAACAAAAATTTACTAAAATTGCGCATTACGGAAAATCAATTATATTGGGAGGGAACAAAATATATATAATACAATACTTAAAACACCAAGTGCCGCTTACTTATGCAATTATGTGCGCGTATATGTGGAAAGCAAGTGTGTACTTGTCAATTTCATGTCAGATAATAATATTGCGAATCGGTTTTAAAAGATTTCAAATTCAATGCGAATTCTGCCTGCCTGTCGGACGTTGACTTTTTGACAGATTTTAAAACGTTAGAAATGCGTCCGGAATTGTTATTGAGTTTTGGTGACGCCACGAACTCGGTCGGTCGGAGTCAACAAACGCACGTTTCAACGTTTTATTTGAAGTACATCTCGTTTTTTTTTTCGTTCTTCCATATAGTTTATGTACTGTGTGCCACAGAGTCAAGGTCGTTCTTTTTTTAATTTCGCATTATTGTTTAGATCTGCTTTGTTTATAATTACTTTTTCGTGTATGTTTGATTATATATATTTTATTTTCAATGTATTTCCGCTGCAAAATCAGTATACACTCAGTTATTTTATTTAAATTTTCGGTTTGTTTATCTTTGTGGAATGCGCAGAAATTATACGCAATTTCATTAAATCGGAAGACAATTTGGAAGTCCAACCAAAGAGGCCGATATATATGAGCCGAAAAAATTGCCACTTGATCGGCACATTGGGGCAATCGTGGGAAGTTAGAAGTTCGATCAAGTTCACTCGAGGGTCGTAGCTTCAAATATTTATTTTCCTTTTATTGTGGTGGGTGAGATAAAAAAATAAATCCATTTAAAATTTGGCACATTATCATGATCTCATGCTTTTAATTCCAAGTTCAAGTCTTAGTTTTAATTCTAAGTGAAATTGAACAAAGAGGCGTGGCCATTGCATTAATTTATATTTTTATTTTTAAATTGCTATCGCCCTGTGTTATAATGTACTGTCCACCATACTTTTTACAATTAGTTAATGTTTTTTCGTTTCCTATTTCAGCTCATTCTACACAATTGTCAAACTTTGAGTTACTGAAGGTATGTTTAGTGCAATTCGAAAAATCTTTAAAACTTAGACATCTAAAATGGTTAACATATACTTTGAGTTGGTAGCAATTATGTATCCGATTAGTTGGTTTGGATGGTTTTTCGGTTTATCACTTAAGATTAGGAGTTAAAAGCACAACCGCCATATGAATTGACGCCGAGTCTAAGCGTTAAAAATATCACTGCATATTAATATCAATCTTTAATCGCTTTCATGGGCTTTCATGTTGGAATTCGACATTGATTCTAAAATGTAAAATCTATATTCCAACTATGCTCCAATGCGATCTCTTCGATCCACTTCGATCACTTTACACCTTTGCATTATATTTGAGATTTGATTTAATTAAAATTTAGCTGCACGCTTCAATGACCCCGAACTAATTGACTGTTAAATTGCTGAATTGTCGATCACGCATCAGTTGAAGATCATTGAACAAATCTATCTACACGCTCAGGCTGGCTGGCGTTGGCACTGAAGATGACGGGGGCACGCGGAACGTGTGATGGGTGGGTGGCACATGTGACGTGTCGATCAACTAATTTCAACGAAATCACTCGATTGCATGTTTACAACAAATACAGAAGCGAGATAAATAAAATATATGGCATAGCAAATAATGAAAAAAATAGTAGACGAATAGCGGAAAGTTGCCAAAAAAAAAATTAAAATGACAAATCTAATTAATTTTTCCTATTCGCAAAAGTCATGCCACATTCCGCTCCTTTCTCGAATTCTGAAATAGAACAGTTCGAAACGTAAATAATGGCGCCCAACATACATTACAATAGTCACGCTAATACGGCTACGAAACATTGCAAACAACAGTGGAAAACACAGAGATCATTTGTAGAAATTTACATTTGACTTTGAACTTGTTTATCTTTATTCGCCGTTTTCGCTAGTGTGGTTGTGAGAACGTTTCATCAACGGGACACGGTCACGTGAATGAACTGCTGTCAAGTAGAGCATAATTCTCGTACACAAAAGCGACCCTACAACGACTTAAGTATGCATAATCACAGCGAAAATAATCAGCATCATCATCGTCGCCGTTTAAATTTAGCACAAGTACTTTTTTAGTTCCTCTAAATTCCGCCATACACGAATTTAAAGCATATCTTCTGTGGCTATTTTTAGGCACAAACATTTTCTTAATTTAAATAAAAAGTCGCTTAAAGAATCAAATAAATGTCTGCAAGAGTTGGTTGGTCGGTCGTACGGAATTCGCTGTGTATTTTTCATCTTGCATCTGTTTATCTTTAGATTGTTTTGTATGAAAATACTGAAAACATATAAGAATTTCGTCGATACACTATTTCAACGTCTTTGCGATTGTTTCAGAGTGGAATATTAGCCCAGCCCAAGTTTGTGTGTGGAATATTTTCAAATTGTTGAGCTCAAATGAGTCAGATAAATTTTATCCAAATCGGATAACTGGACACCTCACCGATTTTCAATGGAAAATAATAAAATCGACGGAAAGTTCAAATTATTGGATCATTCATAGCTACACTCAGGGGAAAAAAACACCTAAAATCAAAAATAACCACCTTAAAACAAGTAGAAACGTTAATGAAAGTCAGGTGAAGTTGGAAATTTTAGAAACAGCTACGAACAAACTTATTTTTAATTTAAAACTTAAATTCAAACTTAAACAAACTTATTTTAAAGTTGTTTTTCGGTTTTTTAAAAAATTATCCAATTTATATTAAGACCTTGTTTAAAATCGCTGCTTATTGCTTTTGGGCACAGAATTTTTTTATAACCCTTATATTAACTTGCTTTGGGTGGACTCGAGTACCCCCGTGTCCCCCCGTGGGGGGACTCGAACCCCTTTCTTTTAAATTTATTTTATATACCCCCACACACTGTCAGCCAAATCGGGTAAAATAGCAAAAAAAAAAAACATAGAAAGTCTTCAGAACCAAAAATATTTTTAGTTAAAAATGCGATCTAATTCCTGGAGGAGTCCTTTGACCGAATTCATTTCATGTCCGAGGTTCTTCTTAATGGGCCATATTGTGTGATGATATTTTTGCTAATATTTTGGATGGATCTAGATTCTAGAAAAACGCCATTACACGGCATTTTATTTGTAGCTCTCCTGAACAGTTGCTTATCATAAAAATGAATACCTAATAATTCTTATGATATGCAAATTCTTATTGAGCCTAATACTGTACCGCAATTACTTCCGCAACAAGTCCATCCAACACAAAATACCCGAAAGTGCAACAGACTCTTGAGTTCGTCCTCGTCTTAAAGAATCAAGCGGCGCATGCAAAATATACAAAAATTGTGTATACAATGTATGCGAATAGATCAATAGACGTCCTTGCCACCCACTTGATGAGACGCGAAAGAGCTCCAACAGATTTCGCGTAAGTTATCTTGTTCGTTTATCGGACGTAAACGTACGAAATAAAAGAGATTTCCGTGTACTATTTACTCTGAGCCCCTTCGCGCTCAAATAAAACCGAGTGAAATGGTTTTTAATTTAATTTTCGCTCCGACAAGACCACTAGAGTGTGGTTGCTGGCTGCCGCCATTCGGACGCTGTGAGTGTTGAGCCAAAGATGAGATCGCTGTTCGCCTCGCATAATGAGTTATTTTTATACAGGAAAATCATTTCGAAAATGTTGGTTTGCACTGCATGCAAACCGTTCAATCATTCAATGTTTTGGTGTTGTGCAGACGCGTCGTCGATCATTCGTGTACGTAGGACTGGTGAGGCTTCATCATCATCATCAGGAAACCGTTGTTATTATTGCGACTGTTCCGCTTGGCGGTTTGAGGTTAAAAGCTTATTTAACAATAAGAGCGTCTGTTTATCTGCAGTTAGCTATACTCGTATAATTAATAAATCGTAATTTTGGCTATTTCTGAGCCAGTATGGCTTTCAATTAGCACATTTTGCATTGGTGCGCGAGCCCTCGATCGTAAAAATTGAGTTACCTAAGTGTTGTGTGCTTTTATTATTTTGTTGTTTTATTATTGAAGAATTCTCCATATTATATTAAAGTAAACAAAATCGATTGTGATGCTGTTTTGTTTGCACTACTTCGAGCAAAGAGCGAAAATCACACAACAGCATTTAATTGCGTCGATCTTCACACTGATCGCGTGCCCCGACAACCGATTCCACTGACTACAAAGAAGTAAAGTGCAAAATCTTATTTTAAAACATTTTAAAAAGTTTTCTATTTTCAAGAGTGTTAATTCGTTTTATACGAAGTTTTATGCCAAGTTGATCATTTGACTCGAATCGCAACAAAAGATTCCCAAATTTACGCGCTTCATCGACTTGGTAACTAAACGAATAACAGAGAAAAAAACTGAGAAAATTAGTAACAATAACAACAGCTTCGGTCGGACAATGGCGAAATTTGTTAATTGGTAATAACTATAATGAATGACTTTTAGTAATACATTAGAGTCAGCCCCGGGTCGGGCTCCCCTCGCAAATCTCCAAAAGCACGTTCTACTCAGTACCTACGCTTTTATACAAATTTTTGCTCATATCTCGTAACGCTGTAGCGGTATTACGAGGAGCTTCAGTGACAGAATAACCAAAATTCACACATTTTAGCACTCATAAGCGAGTGTGTGTGTCGGTGCCTGTGTGTCAAATGTATTATTTACTTGAGTATGAACATTTTAAACAAATTTATTTAAATGTTTGATTACAAGGAATCGGTAACTTCAGTTGAATTTGTGATTTTGTGCTTTAAGTAAGATACGTGCTCCGCTTCTTTGAGCGATCGATTTGAGGAAAGTTTCTTTCGCATTGGCGATATTCGAAAAAGAAGAAATGTCGCTCGCCTAGCAAATAACCGGCCATGTATTTTGTGAATCCATGCAGTTTTGCCGCAATTTCTAGCTGATCCTTGCCACATTGTGACTTGTGCGTTCCGCTTCTTATTGGACGCCGGACGATTTTGTGATTGCTTCGAGTTACTGGCGAATTTAACAAAAATAAAACTTCGAAGGACATGAAGTTTTTCGATTTAATTTGTTTTAAGCAAAGTTGGTTCCTTTTGTTTTTATTTTCTCTTTGGAGTACTTTATGCATGTTGCCTCGCCTCATATTATCAAGTTTCTAAGTGTGACTAACATTTCAAACATTTCTAGTTAAATAATATCACAAAAATAACCAACTGCAAGCAATGGAAGCCATACCACTACACTTGGTGCTGCATTAATAAATGTTCACCGATTACATTGTGCTCCCAAATTTTATACTGCCATCCACGCCTCGGGTAATTTTGTTGCTGATCCCGCAAAGACTTAAGACGTAGTGAATTTGTCGTTCTTTCTCTTATTTTTCTGAAAAGATTGTGTTTTGCTCCATACAATGTTGAACCCGCTTTGGTCAACTTCAAAGCGTTTGAGTAATCCTATCGGGATAATATTCCACCACTGTTTGCTTAATTTCATTGCAATTATTCAGACGATCAGAACGGAAAAATCTATTCTTTTGTGGCCGGCGCCTGTCTAACTGCTGTCGAAAAGATGAAACATTGCCAAGTTCTTAAGAATGAGTATGAACAAAAGCTTCGCCCAACAAAAAGGTTGAAAACATCTAATCAGTGTTTTTGGTTAAAAATCGGGTTAAAGTTACAACAAAATTTCTCATTTCTCAAAAATAACGGTATCTCATAACATTCTATTACCTTTTCAACGATATCAAACAATTTAAAATCGGTTGAGATTTGACAAAGTTATGGGCATTTTTCTTTGTTTGCTACTAAAATTTTCGCCAAAATTTCTTAGAATTCAAATTACCATCCGTCGAAAAATGTTTTTCTCGTACAACGGTTCAAATTAGTATATCAAATTCACGAGCCTAACAAACTAACAACATTTCCGCAAAATTGGAGACCCAAAGTCCGGATGGGTGGCCGAATTCACATGGAATGGCCGTATACTTAGTTAACTTTTCATTTTCACAAATTCGAGACCGGGTTTCGAACCCACGCCTCCAGAGTTTGGAGTGTGCGCTAAATGCTCAACAGGTCCTAAAACTATACTTTGTTTTTTTTTTAAAGAGAAGAACAACAGTAGTACTAATTTCAAACGACTAACGAAAGAGCAAAACAATGGAAATTTAAAACATTTGTTTTAAAAATTAAAACATAAATGTACTGCAGAAAAAACTCTGTTTTTAAATGCAAATTTTTAATTTAAAACAATTTTTATTCTTTCAGTGCAGAAATTATAAAATAAGATCGCTCTAGTGATAATGATTAAATGTACAGGTAACAAGATTCGTCGAATGCCAAAGAAATTTCAACTTGACCACTAGACATTTAAGGCTAATGCCTGTCAACATCAAATACCGCAAATTACAAAAAAAAATAATAAATGCAATTTGTGTTGACCACGCATGTTTGTTGCCAGTGATCAGTTGCAGTGTAAACTATGCAGGACAGTGAGCAACTATTTGAGTACATTTTTTTTGGTGAAATTTTATTTAAAAGGAGTGGGGTTCAATCATTGCCTCCCCTCCCTCAGTGCTTTACACAAATTGTGACGAGAGACGTTGTGCGACTGTCGATCGTGTTAGTACGCTCCAATGCAGAAACCTTAATTGAACAAACCAGTTGCGTAGTATTCAATCGTAAACTGTTATGACATGAAAGTGTTTTGCAAAGCGATTCAATGAACTTCAGCAAATAAAAAATAAATACTTGCGCACACACAAGCACTGCAACGAAACAGCACGTGATCGGCGTAGAGTAAAAGTCACTGAAGCTATTATTGACCATTTCTGGCTTATTGAAAAATTTCCATTAATGGGAATTTCGTTGCGAAATGCAAAACAATTTCAAAATTGCGATCTTACCAGTTTTTTGAGCCAGTTTACACTTCGATTAAAATACAAAGTAATTTCACTTGACCGGGCTGTGTAAGTCGCCTCAACATCAAAGTACTACATGACGTATGCGCAACAGCAATTAAAATATGCCAACTGACGTGTCTGGAGGGGCAGCCATCCAATGTGCACTTGTACTAACACCAATAAATCACTTGACAGAAAAAAGCAAATCGCGTCTAAAATATAACCAAAAATAATCAAAATAACGTATGCGTCAACGCTCTAATTTTTCTTTATGGCCCGAGGAATTCGTTTGGGCGTTTGCACAATAAATTTGTCAATAATTTGCTTGTTTATTTTGCGTGCCCATTAGTCAAAGTTGGTAATTTTAAATTACTCACGCCACATGATTAGAGTCGAAGATATGCAATAATTACAATTTGACAGCTTCTAAACTGAGTTGGAGATTTGGTTATGAGTTGTGAGTTGCATGTTGCAGTATCAGTTATCTTTATTGCTGCATTGAACCTTTGTAATAAATTTAACCAAATTAAGGTGTTTGTGTTCTAGCTTCAAATGCAATAATGGCACAAATCAAACCGGCTTCGTTGGATGAAAATTGTCAGCCCTAACATCTTGCTACTTTGTTACCCGTTAGTCCGACCGTTGACAATTAAAGAAAACAAAATGCACACAAAAAAGTTTAGTTCCCTACTTGCGTGAATACCGCTAATATTAAGTACAAGTGAATAATTTTACAAAATGAATCATGATTGTGCAATTAAAATTATCAGCTTTATCCGAACAGTTACGAAACGTTTCAAGTTCATATCAGACTCATATCGATCGGCTAGATCCAAAGTGCTCCAGGTCTGAAAGTGCTTCACTGAAAAATTCTGTTGAAGCAAATAAGAATAAAAAAACGTCCCTGTATACATAGGTGGGCATCGTTAATTTACTTCGTTGGAGCTGGTACGTTGATAACGTTAAAAAATTAACGAAAGTTGAAGTGGTCCGTTAAAGTTAACTATGTATTTTCTTAGAAAAACTTTATTGTCCCTTACGACAAAAAGTTGATTGAAGCGTAAAATGTGGTGTAAGAATTTATTAATTGCCAAAAACCAATTGATCATTTCAAAGTTTATCTCGGACATGGTGAAAACAAAATCCTCCACTGCAGCAGCGCTGGTGGTTGTGTTGTACTCAGTATACAAGTCCACCAAGTAAAAATTCTCAGTTAACGGAACTTACAAATTTTATTAGCGGATTATCAAATGTGCATAATGTATGGCAGCACTGGCAATTTTACACTTTCAATTTCATTGCAAGACATTGTAAATTCAATAAACGCCATCCAAATATTTATTTCCACAATTTCAAAGTGCAATAGACTCTAAATGTGTTGCCTCGACGGGCGGCGGTGCGAATGTAGAATGCCTCAACACCTTTTAAACGAATTGTGCATGCATTTTCGAAAATATTTCATGATCTAAAAATAAATAAAAATAAAATGTGTGTGCATTTATTTTTAAATCGAAGCCACATACAGACGCCGTATCAACTGACACGACACCGCAACGACGAACGGGCAAAAAGACAAGACAAAAGAACAATTCGACAAACTATAGGCGGCACATTTTCATTATTTACTTTTAGTTTTTTTTTTTTTTTTTTTTAGTTTTTCGAATGAATTGGTTTTCTCCTATCGTTAGTGTGTGTATGCTTGCGTATATTGATAAGAAATATCCCGCACACTAATACGTACGCGCACCAATGATTCTGTTTCCAGCACCCACTTGCTCCCCCTGATCGTGGGTAAAAGGCTTGCTCGCGCGTCATTCATGATAAAAGCCATACAAAATATACTCTTTCGTTAGCGATTGTACAAGTGCTTTGCCCGGTATTTACTCAAGTATTTTGTATTTCTGACACCGCCGCGACCGTTGCCTCCGTTTCGTCGTTTTTCACCCACTTGTATCTGCTGTGGCTTTTGCTCAACCCATCCAACATTTGTTCACTATATTTTCAGTTGTTAAGCGGCGGTTCGAGTGACTTAACGTTCAAAAAATACAGAGCGCGTGCGTTTTGACGCGTTTAGACTATATTTTGTTTATAACGGAAAATATCGCTCAGAAGATCATTTGCTGGAATTGCATAGATGCGCGTGAAAGCACGAGAAACCGGTGATCGAGGCTATAGTATCCAGCGCCAACACTGCCATGCTCTAATCAAAGTAATTTATGAATTTTCGTCTCATTTTGATTTATTTGTTTTGATTACGTTCGATTCAAATGCATGAATTGGCTAATAGAAATTTATTGAACTCTTGTGATCGCGCCCGACATTCGCGCATGATCGTATATTGTGTATGTGTCACACCACACGCCTCATCGAGTGCGACATTTCACAACTGAAATCAGTTTTCGACAAGTAAAGTGGCTTCATTAACTTTTGTTATTGTAGCCACGAAGGAATTTCCCACAATTTCTATCAACTGATCGCCTTTGCTTGAATTAGCATATCGCTGAAACTTGCTGCGGTTATCATGTGCGTTGCTCCTGGTCTGTGCACACAATTCTATCATTTGATTTTAATTAGAAATTTGAAATTTGTTTCTTTCTTTTTTCACAAACTGTGTCATTTCTCTATTTTGTGATCGTAACTACTCAAGCGCTTATTTCGCTGTTGCTAGTTCACTGTTCACTAGTATTTGCTTTGACGCTTAATTTTTTTGTTTTGTTTTTATCATAATTTAGAAACTTTCCGGTCATTGTCGAAATCTATTAACAATTTTTTTGTTTTGCTTTGTGCTTTGTATCTGTATTTGTATCTTGTATCTTGTATTGTATTTGTATCGCGCGTGACATGAACAACGTTTCAAATGTGACTTGCTAAAAAAATGGTAGTAGGTTCGGAAGGTTTCTAATACGATCGCATCTAGTGAATATAATACCAGGGCATGCATATTTACACAACCGGTGTGCAACCAGAACAAAATTACACACATAAATTCAAAAACAATCACCTCAAATCAAGCAGAAACGTCGGGTAAAGCCGAACATTTTAAAAACATATAGGAGCACGTAGAAGTTAAAATTGCTTCATTTTAAAATTTATCGAATTTTTTTAGTGGTTTTCTGCTTACGTCAAAAAATTACCAATTTCAATTTAAGGCTGTGCATTTGTATTTCAAAGTTGTTTCAACTTAAAATTTACAGTTATCTTTGACAACTTTCGAAGTTCGAATTTTAGTTTTACTTATTTCATCCTCATTTCAACATTTTTTAATCTCAAATAGACACTAAGCTAAAACAACTTAGAAATAAGTACGATTGCACTTGATTCTAGAATGCTTTTTTTCCTTAGTGTACACTGAGTGTTCAATGGTAGTATATTTTGTCCACACATTCAAATATGCCCAGAACGCTTTCAAATTAAGTTGTTGAGTATTAACTTTCATTATTAATTTAATTATATGCAAAACAAATTAATGTAGTTCAATGGACCATTGTCTTATTATACTCTGCTTTTGTCCAGCTCAAGTTAGGCTCAGGCTACTGGGAAAAATCTTTTTTAACTTGTTAATGGGTTTCGCTGCAGCCCTAAGTCAAGGTACTGAGTGAATTGAATACAACTTTTTAATGACACCAATACTAAAATTCCTATTTTGGGCTTGTTTTAGGTGCTTCGTTGTTTCTTTCTTGTCCATAAATCATGTAAGGGATTTTTTTTTAAATTGTACCCGTTCCCCCTTTCATGAAAGTTAGTGTAGACAAATAATTTCCAGGTATGTCTAATTAAGTCTGGAACGAAACCTCTCAAAAATGATAGTTGTTACTCAAAGTCAAGTTCACTATAGTTTCTGCAAGTAGTTCTTGAGTATTCGTTCGGTAAAAGGCGGTATATATAGGACAATGCAATTGGTTGTCTTTTAGTCAGCGGAATTGTCTCTGAAGAGGGATTGACATTCCCGAAATGGCATGGGACAAATGCCTTGCTGTATTTTTGTTTTTTCACATTGTTGTTCTCCACTGAATCGGTCTCTCATTACAAACAACCATATTGATCGTAAAGCTAAACAAAAATCAATCTTAAAAAATCATAATGATCCCACTAAAACTCAATCACACGGAATATTACTTGCGGCAAATAACGTTTTTTTTAGAAGGACCCTTCTCAGCTTCTCAATATCAACTAATTGGTTGCGGACATTTTTTCTTAACTTTATGTTGTAATAAAATTGTAAGCAAAAGCAATTTCACAGTCATTGTTTACAAACAATTATTCGGAACAACACGCGCCTTCTGTACTTGTTTTTTCGTTATTTCTCCGGCAAGGCAATTCTATCAGTTTTCGGTACAGAGCTGAGGAATTCCATTTTCAAGTCATCTGCTAGAATTGCTTTTAAAGCATTGCAACGGACCGAGACCTACTATCGCGCCCAAAAATTGCAACTTTATTGTAAATTTCCCAAGCGAAGCTCAACTGTTTATCGTACTTTGAAATGCCAACGTGTATATTTCTATTAAATGATATGTAACTATTTGCAATAGGTTCGATTTTATAGTTTCTAATTGTAAGTATTCCAAACACTTCAAAACGTGTAAAGAATGTCGGCTAAGTATGTTGAATATCGATTAAATTTTCGCTGGAACATAGTGAAATCGCGAAATGTGACTTATCACGGTCCCGGCTCTGCTCTGGAATTCTACACATTTCGTCGTTTGACAAAACGCGTGTGAGTTTTTGATTACAACAATTAGCAGCCGCAACAGCAAAAACGAACACAATAATCTCTACCTTAATTACATTTTCTAAAAATAGATTATTGCGGTCATTATCGTTTCCTCACCGCGCTCGCATTGTGACATTTTATTGCGTACTCGAAAATCGTTGTTGTTTGCACGGTGGAGTTTTCCGCTCGTGCACGAACATATATGCGGCTTATGTTTCCTTGTGAATGCGGTCACTTTGTTGACTTTATTTGGGTTTCATTCTTAAAAGATTGTTTTACGTTCGCAATGTTTGTACCTACATTGGGCCACATATCATTCACTGCTTATCTTACATTAGTTGTAAATTGTTTTATTTATGTAGTTCAGCTAGGCGCTGTATTCGTAATTGGGTTTCCAGTGTAGTTGACGCAGATACCACCATAAAATGAATACGTTCTTATCAACACAAAATTGTAATTAATTCTACATTTTGTCTGAACTCGATAATGGGTTTCCGGGGAATTCCACGAAACCAGCAGTTTTAAATGCAGTCATTCTGATTTTTATCGAATAGAAAATCCCCAGCCTTTCTTGGATTTCTGGGGACTGACACAGACAGACAGAAAAAAGGCCAACTTTTGAATTAAATTCGCATTCTAATCATGGATAGACAACAGTTAGTCATTGAACTTTTGTAGTCATTGCAATAAAACATCCAACACTCCACTGCAATCACATCTTGTAGCACGTAGTTGTAGATCACAAAATTCTATTCTAAAATGTCGAATGCTCCAACATCGATCTGCATCATCTCGTATACTCAAGTAACAATCACAATAAATCAAATATTTACCACAAAAAAAAAACAAACAAAAACCAATAGAGGCATTTCTTTTTTTCTTGCTCTGATCTCTTCCAGAAGTTGCATTCCTCAACAAACCGCAGGGAACCTTAAAATTCTGTTTGGCCCCCAACGGCAAGTCAACAAGAACACCATCCAGTGACCAGAGTGAAACAGCGACAACACGAGAAATAAGTGAAGACACTCCTTCGTACTACAGGCCCAGAAACGAAGAAGAGTTGATAGTGCCGGCGACTACGCTAAGAAGCGCAATATCCGAAGAGATAATTGTGGTCGAACAACCGAAGAAGAGGAAAACCACATCGACCGACACAACGCCGACCAAGGAGTCCACAGCTGGCGAACCGGAGGAGGGCGCATCAGGTGAAGAGCAACAACATTCACGGCAAACGTGCTTTACGGCACCTGGACGACTGCAGGGCAACTTTCAAGATTTCCTACGTAACGAACTTGCCACAGCTACTACAGCTATCGCTACCACCTCAACAACTACACACTCCAAAGCTACACACACTACCACCAACATCAACACTAGCACCACCACTCCAACATCTACTAAAATGGCTTCCAACGCAGCAGCTGCATCGTCGAATAATATGGGTCCACCAGCCCCACATGCGAGTTCGGAGAAACAGCCCTGGCCCAACTCGAAAGACGATTATGAGTTGCGTGACGTGATCGGTGTGGGCGCCACAGCCGTGGTGCATGCCGCCCTCTGTATGCCGCGCAACGAAAAGTGCGCCATTAAGCGCATCAATCTCGAAAAGTGGAACACCTCGATGGACGAATTGCTAAAGGAGATCCAGGCAATGTCGTCGTGTAACCACGAGAATGTCGTCACCTACCACACGTCGTTTGTGGTGCGCGAAGAGCTGTGGCTAGTGCTGCGCCTGCTAGAGGGTGGCTCACTTTTGGACATCATAAAGCACAAGATGCGCACATCCAATTGCAAGCACGGCGTTTTCGATGAGCCGACAATAGCCACCGTGTTGAAGGAGGTGCTCCGCGGTCTCGAATATTTCCACTCGAATGGGCAAATACACCGCGACATCAAGGCGGGCAACATACTGATTGGCGACGATGGCACAATTCAGATTGCCGACTTCGGTGTCAGTGCCTGGCTGGCTACGGGTCGCGATCTGTCGCGTCAAAAGGTACGTCACACGTTCGTGGGCACACCATGTTGGATGGCGCCAGAGGTAATGGAACAAGACCACGGCTACGATTTCAAAGCCGATATCTGGTCGTTCGGCATTACAGCCATTGAAATGGCAACTGGCACAGCGCCATACCATAAGTACCCGCCCATGAAGGTGCTGATGCTGACGCTGCAGAATGACCCACCTACGCTAGACACGGGCGCCGAAGACAAGGACCAGTACAAGGCCTACGGCAAGACATTCCGCAAAATGATCGTCGAGTGCCTGCAGAAGGAGCCGTCGAAGCGGCCCACCGCCAGCGAGCTGCTGAAGCACGCCTTCTTTAAAAAGGCTAAGGATCGGAAATATTTGACACAGACCTTGTTGCAGACTGGCCCATCGATGGAGACGCGTGTCCACAAGGCGGCCAAGCGACAGCCAGGCGCCTCCGGTCGGCTGCATCGCACCGTTACCGGCGAATGGGTATGGTCCAGCGAGGAGGAGGACAACGGCGGCAAACACAATTCGTCGGACTCGGAATCCGACGATCGTCCAATCAATCGATTGGAGCATGCCGACTCCTCGGACAGCGATCGCGAGGAACAATCGGAGTTCTCCGAGACGACCGCAACAGCAACGGAACCCGCACAGCAACCAACTGCGATTATTGTGCCCGCTGCTGAAGTGGCCGCCTCTTCGTCGCCGGTGCTAGCGCAAGCCACCGCTAGCATGGCCCAATTGCCCATGCCCTCGGCAGAGGTTGGGGCCGATGATGCGCCGCCAGTGAACCTTGTGTTACGAATGCGCAACGTAAGACGCGAACTGCACGACATACGCTTCGAATTCGCGGTGGGCAAGGACTCGTCTGAGGGCATTGCCACCGAGTTGGTCGACGCTGGACTCGTCGATCCACTGGACACGCAACCGATGGCTGTGCACTTGCAGCAATTGATCGAACAGCGCGCAGCTATGAAGACCGTCACGTTTCAGTTGAATTCCGGTGTGCAGCCGGGCGAAATTCCTGACGATCGCTCGTTGGTTGGGTATGCGCAAATCTCGATAACCGACTAGGAGGAGGGGATCGAGGCGCTTAGTGGGGATGAGTTTTGCATTAGGGCCGATTGAGTGCGTGAAAAGTATAGAAAAAAAAACGAATCGTGGGAGAGGAAGGCTGTCAAAAGAGCAGGAGAAGTACGCATAATGGGGTGTACTGCATAACCAACCATAAATATTACTTGCATTCGATGCAATTGTGGTAACTAGTTGGATCGAGAATAGTTATTATTTTAGTTTGAAGTAAACAAGTTCGCCACTTGCATGTAATTTGAAATGGATTTTGTATTTGAATTCAGCTCTTGTCTCTTGAGTATTGGAAATCTTTAATTTTATTATTACAATCGTATAGTTTTAAGCTGCATATCTTAATTGTATGATGATTAATTAGTGTTTTAAATGCAATAGAACTGCGAAGATGCAATGAATGCAAGTACTTACAATTACATACCTACATATACCATAACTACTTTTAATTATTTACTTAGTTGGAAGCTTGCAACTAATTGGCCAATGCAAAAGAAAAGCCCGTTTCAAATTGGTTTTCAGTTTAAATATTTCGCCTTGAATTACCTTTACATCTTTATGTAGTATTTCTGTTTGTATTTTTTTTTTGTTCCAATGCAATTACTTGGCTTCGCCCGTTTATTGTACACTCCCCTTTTACGGCCGAAATCTCCTTACATTTTGCTTGATTTATTTAAAAGAAGTTCATTGTGAAACACTGAAGAAATTAAAGTAATTTTTAAATTTAATTTAATTTTAATTTATTAATGTAATTATTTTGTAATGCGTAATTTTAGAATGTGTTTTATGCAAAATATTTATATACTTATAGTTTATACGTATTTAAAATTTTTTAACGAAACAAATTGCACATTTTCGAAATAAAAAAATGGATAATGTCGTTAAAATGCGAAATTTGTGTTAGCTAAAGCAATTAGTAAGTACTGTGAATGAACACAATTACACACTGGCATGTATCATTACACACTTAACACAGTTTCACAAACAATCAAGTGCGAATGTAATCCAATTACATGAATAATTCTAGTATCTTTTTTGTAGAAAACTTAAAAACGTCTAGCATTAACACAGTACTTTTAGTGATTGAAATTTGTCAAATGCAAATGAATTAAATCTTTTGAAGATGCCACTACCCCTAACTACACTATATACTATACTATACTATATGTACTTGCATATTGAGAATATGTTGGAACCTCCTTCGAAACAATAATTACAAATTAGTATTTCGAGCGGCTTTGATTAAAAGATTGATTAAACTTAATATTTGTAATTACATAATTTCCAATTCAAATACAACTTTTCGAAAATGTTTGTCTAAAGTTAGTAATGCAAAATTCAGCAAAACAAAAACAAAACAATAAGATGCACCGAAAAAATTAAATGCCTTTCGAAAATAGATGACGAAAAACAAAAAAAAACAAGGTTTTTGTGGTTTTTATTTGATTTTA
The DNA here is from genome assembly GCA_951394025.1 of Heteromyza rotundicornis. Lineage (NCBI taxonomy): Eukaryota > Metazoa > Arthropoda > Insecta > Diptera > Heleomyzidae > Heteromyza > Heteromyza rotundicornis. The sequence goes on from OX596012.1 coordinate 47,329,683, forward strand.
TTTAGATTTAACACCGTTTTACATTTCAACTTGTTTTTGTTCAGTTGCCATTGACATCACGCAATTAAAACCATTCCGTCCTGTTCTGCAATCCGAACTTATCGTTGAATCAGCTGTTTTTTTTGGCAGATGTTCTTTTCGTTCCTGTGTTTTTTCCGTCAGGAGCCCGTTGTAGTTATACAGACGAGACAAGTAGAAAAAATAGCGCACTTTCTACTGCCAAAAGTCACTGAAAAAGTAAATAAAAATGATCCTGGTGGCGTTTTTGGTATGTTTGATGGAAAATTACTGAAAATTACCAATTTGCTACAAAAAATAAATATCATTCAAAACGAAGGCAATTACAATCAGAGAAATGACAGCCATGGAAATGAGGGCATTGTTCGTGATTGCCTCACCTGTATAACTCCACCGTGGTCTGGAGTAAGTCTTTTATGCGGGTTACTCTGTATTTCGATACGAAAGTTAATTCTATTTTGTACATTTACTAAATTTTACTTTCGAATCCAATTGACTTTCGGATATTTCCTACAAAATACATATTATCGTCATGCCGCATACGCCGATGTTGCACTGGTGTTTACATAATTTCGATCAAAATCAAAATTGAGTCCGAATCCGATCAAATTCGGATTTCAGAACAAGGCGGATCATTTGTTTAATTATTAAAAAAAGTTATTAATAATTGGTGCCCAGCCTACCGTTAATAGTGTTGTTTTTATTCTCAACCAGGTTAATGTAATTAGCTTTAGATTTGATATTTGAGTATACTGTGTGTTACCTATCCAAACTAACTACTTCACAAATACTTATGAAACTACTATTAGTGCTTAGATGTAGGACTCCGATTATCCCAAACAAGCAGATATATCTTGGCTGGTGTGGTCTTTTCCCATTCATAATGTGTGTAGGACTGCATACACACGAACATATTTCAAACAAATTGAAAAATCCCTTTTTGTTTAAATCAAATGGGAATTGGAATAACAAGAGAGCTTTAGACTAGACTAGCATTCAGTTGTGCCCTTCCAATTCATCCAACTGTAGTTCGTAGTCCTTGCCACTGTATTTTAATTTAACTATCTTAGGCGTAGCAGATATGATTGTATCTATCAAAAATATGAACTATGTAAATTTATTAAATGTGATTCGTGGTTCCGGTTGCTCTGAGCACACACTCTGAGCAAGGAATTTTAGATATTGAGTTCAAGTGTAAAACCAACCATTCTATAAGCGAGGGACGTAACCAGGAAAAAGTTCCGGGGGGGGTTTTCATAAAAATTTGTTTAACAATACTGAAGCAAAAAAACCGTAAAATGCTAACAAAATTCAACAACAACAAGGGGAGTTTATGAAAAGAGGATTCATTTTAAAATCGACGTATTGTGTTTATATATTCTTGGTTTTATTGCATATCTAATTACTAAAGAACATCTTTTAAAAACTAAACCGAAGTATTCACTTATTGTTTTTCAAATGAAACTCAAACTGTGTGGATAATATATTTGAAATACATGTCTTTTTGGATTTGATAACGTCAGTTGATATCTAATTGAGAAAAAAACTCTTTAAAAGATTTGGCTTTTTTGGTACACGAAAGTTTTCAATTAAAAAATACATACAGTTCTGTTAAATTTCATAATTTGTTTGTACTATTTTAGAGATTTAGGGAGGGTTCGACACCCCAAAGCCCCCCCTTCCCGGGTACGTCCCTGATTTAATTTTAAAAACATTTTCATTCTAATACCTATAAACTTTCACAAGATGTTTCGCTTTGATGTAAATGTGATATTCGAAGCATTATATCGAATGCCAGAACTGCAATTTTAAATTTGTTTAGGTTCGAACACTCCCCTCCCCCCCTGGTTACGTCCCTGCTATCAGCTTCAGTTCCAAATTGAAAAATTATGTTTGCAATAACAAAAAAAACGTTTGCCGAAATTTTAGAAAAACATACCTTCTTTTGAACCTACTTCTTTCTGATTGTATAAATGCGGAAACATTTTTTAAGTTCAGATACTGAGGAATTTTTTAACATTTGTACCAATTGTCTACCAACTTGGATAGTATGTATTTGTTTGTGAACCATTTTAATAAAGCATTAGCCGTGGATTACCGCTTAAAATGTGTTTTAAATGAAGAGCTTTCGATTTAAGAACAAACAGTAGTCGCTCTCCCACGCAGCGCCATGTCGGATTACTTTGAAGAATTGGGTCATACGCCTACCGGACCCGACGGACCCGACGATTTCGCCAAACACTACAAGCGCCTGCAAGTGCTGGCCATAATGAACGGCATCGATATGGAGATCGAGGTGCCAGAAGCTTCAAAACGCGCCATTGCTGAGCTGCCCGTGCACGACATCGACGAAGATGACGACGATTTAGAGTGCGCCGTGTGCAAGCAGGCGGCTGAAGCGGGCGAGAAATACAAGATATTGCCGTGCAGGCACGAATTTCACGAGGAGTGCATTTTGTTATGGTTAAAGAAGGTACAGTGGTCGCAGGGCGATTGATTGCTTATAATTTCGAAATTTATCATTTGAATTAATTACAGGCAAATTCGTGTCCCATGTGTCGCTATGAACTCGAAACAGACGATCCAGCCTATGAGGAGCTGCGTCGTTTTCGCCAAGATGAGTCCAATAGGCGTGATAGGCAGAACAACCTGTTGGATTCCATGTTTTCTTAAATTTCAAATTATGTATGCATACATTTTAGTGGTGGTGCTTGTATGTCGAGTGGTGGTGTATTCTATTGTTTAAAATTAACGTTTCCATATATGTTTCAGCAAAAGCCTGAAAGTATGCTTTCAAATCATTTGTATTTACAAATATCAATAAAATATGGCTTACAAAATAAAAGGGATCTTGTTGTTTAAGCTCTGTGTATAGTAAGTACTAATTTAAAAAAAAACATGCATGAACTTCAATCAAAATTTTACTTTTACAAACGAGCTCTCAATCTCCCAAGTAGTTGTTGATGTTAAACTCACTTTTTCCATATCTTATATTCAATCATGATTCAAGGAAATAAGGTTGAACGAGTCGGTCTTTCGGGAGAGAATCGTATTTTTTTTACACAGCAAATGCCGATGGAGAATGGAAAATGAAAACAAAAGAATTGTCAAAAAACACAGCACTTGTCAATTTTAGTAAGAAAGCTCTAAATTCTTGAATCATGGTTTTCGTTCAAGAATGATAGAATAGATTCTATTCTATCATTCTTGGTTATCGTTATATCTCAGAATTATTTTTTAGACCCAATAGACTATAACCCTTCAATTGTTCGGAAGAGCGAAAAAACGGGTTTATTTAGTAATGCTAGAAGTATCAATCAACTCCAAGGAATGGTCTCAAAAATTTACATATGAAATTCCTCCATATGAAGTCCACTGTCATATGAAAATCGGTTCAGTTTTCGATGCTTTTCAAGAATATATATACTTCTCCATACCGGACACGTCTCCTTATGGGCGTTACAAACGTTGTGTCAACGTTCATATACCCTGCCACCAGTGTTACCATATTTACAGATTCATTTTTTTTTGCAGATTTTTTATAAATTTAAAGGGTTTGGATTTTTCTCAAAATGTATTCTTATCACGATATAAAAATGTATTTTAGAGCAACTGAAGATCTTGTAACGCATAACAGCAAGAGAGAAGGTTTGTTTTTGAATATCGTAAATTTTTGCATCAGAAATTGTTATCCTCCAGGAAAAAAGGTCGGAAAGTAGTTGAATTTTTCAATATGATTTTTTCACTTAAGATGTCCTGGTACTCCTTCGAACGGTGTCCAAAATTCTTTAAACTTCGGAAGCCAATACTAATTGTTAAATTAGACTTTACCTTATTGACTCGCCGTTACTATATGTCTAAAACTTACTAATTGGTTTGAATTTAAAAACAAAAAAAGGTTTTTTTCTTGGAGATTATAGATTTTGATGGAAAAAATATGCGTGTGCCACTCATTGGGTTCACTCAAACAACAACTCCCAATTACAGAATCCTGAATGAACTATATTTTTCAAAGAGCCAACTATACTGGCAATATAGAAGTATTACATATATGGAAAATGTTAATAAACAAAGCATGGTGTAGCCACCTTTTATGTTTTTTGTATGGATTTTGTCTATACTATTTTCAATACCGCAGTTCTTTGTCAGATTTTTCGTCATGGTAATGATAGTGTAAATAGGCTCAAAAAAATTTGAACATGAGAGGAAAGGGTGTGTCGACTAGCTCGGAATAAATTGTTCTACCACTTAATGGCCCAGAGTTTCACCAGCACAAGTGCGACTGCAGCTAGGGACATATTCATTTTAATAGGGAAACCCATCGTTACATTGTAATCATCTTTACTCCAGCACTACAGTAGTGTTATTCTTCTTCCTATCAACTGTTTCTCGCTTCTGACAAGTTTGGCACCCGGGCATGCACTGCTATACTGTGGCATCGCATATATTTATGTATATATAAAAAACATCAGTTACTCTATTCAGGCTCTTAAATGACGAGATTTATGATATTTATGATATATGAGGGGTTCCCCTTATTTTTTTTTGGGTTCATATTTTTCAGTTTGATATTCTGGACCCTATGAAAAAAATAAAGTGTTATTACGAAATCGCTAAAACTGGCAACACTGATTTTGCGGTCCAATTTCATTTCAATCCACAATTTTTTTTTTCCAATTTGTTAAAATTCGTAAATTTAATTCGGCCCTGCCGGCTTTATCCTCGCCGCCGACAAAAAGAGCCTTCGAGCCGCCGCTGACAAATTTCGATCGGCTTGGAACTCTACTTGGTATTTTCAGATTTCACTTTCGCCTCAAGTTCGCGACAAATTTTACAGTTTGTTTTTTTTCAGCTGCCGGCAAGGACAGGAACATTCACAGAATTCATTTTGTTTAAACAATCAAACAATCAATTAAACACGAGTGCTCGTAGTGCCTTTTATTGACTTCAATCGAATGAGTGATTTGTGTAAAGACTTCTGCGTTTAAAAATGCAGAACACTACGCAGCAACAGGCGATAAAGTTGTTCGATCGCAAATTCGTGGCGAATACACTTCGCAATAATAGACGTTGTCCAAAATGCCGGAGCGAATATTCTCACAATTACGACAAACCCCTGGGCGGTAAGTAGCCTCCGACTTTTTATATGGGCGGGCAGGTTGGATATTTCATTTCCTCCACTAGTTTATTTTGTTCCAATAGGAATTGCTCGAAAACACGATCAATGGCGTAGAGAAAGAGCACAGTGACAGGGGTTATTACTTGGCACGATATTACTTACCAAATGGTCTTGCAGAAATGCAAATACAAATATCTATTGCATATTTTTGCATTTTCTACGCTCGAGCAAATATGCAACACAGAAAACGTATAGCATTTATATGCTATGCCGAATGCAAACAAACATTGTGATAAGTAATAATTCCTAGTGCTCTTTCTCTACGTCTTGATCGTGTTTTCGGTATAAGTCTAGTTTACGCCCCAAAAACTTTGAACTTTTTTTTTGCAAACTGGGTATTTTGACCCCTCAAACAAAATCTGAAAAAAATGGTCGCCTCTTTTGGTGTCAAAGTTATAGAAGGTCAAAGTTTGAAAAATTGCATTTAAAATGTTCGATATCTTCGGAGTTTCTGAATGTATTTGGAAAATATAAGTGACATTTAAAAGGTATTTTGATGCCCTGTCAAAACACACCATTTCCAAAAAAAAAAGTCTTTGGGGCGTATGCTGAAATAAAACGTGACATATTTTTTACCTGCGTAAAATATTTTGACATAATTTTGCGTGTGACCCAAAGGGGCAAACAGTTTAGAACTGAGAAATAATTTCCAGATGCACTTTTTATTCTGATAAATTTACAACACTTTGTGATTTGATTTTGCTTCCAAACCATGATAAATTAATGTGTACGACTCTTTATATGTTGACTTGTTTCTTATTCTAATTTTTATTTTCCATATCTAATTTTGTAATTTTGAAATTTGTAGTATTGTTTTAATAAACAATAACATTTTTTTTATATTTTTACGAAATAAGAAAAGACAACAACTCAAAATATAGACATTGCGCTTTTGTGCACACAAAAAAAAATTATACATAGAACTTTCTTATTTCCTTACTTTTTTGCCACTTCCGGTGAAATTTTCACAACCAGAATAGCCTATTCGATGCAGCTTCTTTTCAGGAATCCAAAAATGTCAAAAACTCAATTTCGAAAAAAAGGATGCACTTGTGTATCCTTGAACATTTTTTGGGTGGGATATACCGGATGCTTGGAAGTGGTTTTGTTTCCGATAACACTATGCGACAAAAAGAGAGTTAATTTTTCTGATTGCCGATGGGATAACATATTCTGAAAGGTCTTGATCTATGTACATAATAACTCCCTCAAACGATTTCTTTGGTTCGCTCGAAAAAGCAAGTTATTCGAGATCAAAGTTCACAACTGGGTTAGTATAATCAGCAAAAATATTCTGCTTAACCCTAGCAACAGTGTTGCCAAACATCTTAATCTCCTAATGTCGGTTATAAGGGCACCAAAAATATCACAAACAAAAAATTTAAATTTTTTTCAATAAATTTAAATTTGAAAAATAGTTGTTGTTGTTATCAGCTTTCTTGTATTTATTTAATTGTTGTTGCAGGCTTTGGCCGTGTCAAAAATTAAAACAAGTTTTAACTTTTACTCTTTTGTTTATCCGTCTGAGTCTGTCTGTCATTTCGCACTATAACTGCCGTAGCTTTTGAGCTATCGCCTAAAAATTTTGGGATTTCTCTTATTTCGGCGAATGATTGAACGGTATTGAAAATGGACAATATCCTTTATCTTGAGAAATACTTAACCGATTTGGACTGGAACAAAACAGAATTGGGACAAAATTGTAAAAAGAATTGGGAATGGAGTGGAAATGGAAATTATCGACAATCAATCGAAAAATTTCAATCGAAAAATGAGGAATAAAATATTCATAAAATATCGAAAAACTATCGATAAAATACCTATTTTCGAAAAAATTACTAACACATGGTCTCAGAATGTATCGTACTCGCATGTGTCAGACCGAAGATATGTCTCTTACTAGTTTTTGTACTGTTTCCGTAGCAGGCACTGCGCTTTATATGCACCAATAAAGAGGGGATTTTCACCCTTTAGGAGGATCGTCCAAAAGACCAAACATTTTTTTCACATTTTTTTTCGGGTTTGAAAACGATTTTAAAATTTTAGTTTTTTCCCCTAACAAATGTTAGCCCGATTTGGGTTTTTTTTGGCTTTGAGGGCGCCTGCTACTTTTATCCGATCGAAATATATTTAGCCCGGCGGTTTCAAATCGGAGAGAAAAAGCTAAAATAACGACCAGTCTAGTGAAAATTGAAGGTCGCTAATATATTTATTTTTACAATTTTACGCAACCCATGCAACACATGGTATGTAACAACTAGTAATAAATTCAAACTTTTTAAATTTTTTTAAAAAAATATTTCGATGTCGGAATTTCCAAATTCAAGATGGCCACCGAAATTTTAAGATTTCATCAAATTAGTATACAATTTTAAGCTTTGCCAGACTAAAGCAACAAAAAATGGATCTCGAATAAAAATGTTTACAAAAAACCCTTCCACAAAATTGCGACGTCTGCTACATCACAATTTTGCAAAACATATTTCGGATTCTTGATCAGCGAATCGGTATAAATTGTAGAGCCCGAGCCCGGGCTGACGTCGCAATTTTGCTGTAGGGTTTTTTGTAAGCATTTTTAGGCCGAAGCCGAAGCCGATGCCGAAGGTCAATTGGCAGCCTATTACTTCGGCCGACGCCGAAGGCCTATACCGAAGCCAAAGCCGATACTTAAATAAAAACCCTTTAAATCTTGTTTTTTCATGTATTTTCATTCAAATTCGAGTATATAAATACACATTTAGTTTTTTAAGGAACTAAAAGTTTATTTAAACAAATAATAAAAGTAACCAAAAGAAATCACAAACAAATTTGGGCCTCCTAGGTCGAAACTAACAGGAGCCTCAAATTATTCCATATATCCCATGTAAGAACAATTGGATTTTTTTAAAATCACTTTTAAAAATTTGGAGTAAAGCTTAAAATAATGGGAATTTAGAAGAAATGGTAGAGAATTCTTCAAAGAATAAATCCATCTAAGTAGCTGTTTTTTAAGGACTCCCCAAATCCGTCAGATGATGGACAAAGGATGTTCTAGTTGATGTTAAAAACCACCTTTAAATGTCAGCACAAGAACTACTTTTCATATATGTTGGCGCTGCAATTTGGGCTACATTTCTAAAAGGTAGAATCCTTCCGTGAGCCTCCTACCCCTATATTTGAAATTTCATACAGTTTACCAGGACTCCTTTTAACATAGACATCAGGGCAAGTAGTAAGCTTCTAAATCTATACTTCAAATTCAGCAATCCACCCAGAAAATGTCCAAGGATGTACTTTGTGGCAGCTGTAACCCCGTGCCACGCAATTTGAGGCGAGATTCACTCAATATTCGATGATTACTAATTTAAATTTTAATCATATTTTTTGTTTTGTGGGCCTCTTATGTCCCATTAGAAATTCCATCAATTACACAATTTTACATTCAAGTCTCAAGAAAATCAGTAAGACCGTTTAGATGCGATGTGGGCTAGAAAATCGTATCGTAAAAAATTAGTTTTGGTTTTCGGTGTCGCAAAAAAAAGGAAAAAAATTGAAAAGCTTCGGCCAAAACTTGGGCCATTTTTCGGAAAAACCGAAGCTGAAGCCGAATGTGTATTTACGGCCGATAACGGCCGAAGCCGATGCCGAAGCCGATTAATCGGTCGGGCTCTAATAAATTGACTTATCTTCCAGCGCTTTATGCAAAACGTTAAGTTCTCGAACAGTGTTATGACTACTATTTGTTTCTTCTCAATTTAGCTTGGCTTAAACCAAATGTTCTCAATTACAACCTTACAAAATAAGCTCCTTTCCGATTTTGATATCTGCTGATAAACAGGGCTTCGTTTAACTTTTTTTTTTCAGAAGCTCACGTAAAAAGCAATCGCCCTTTTCTGCTTTCATGCGGACACAACATGTGCGAGAATTGCGTCTACCACCACAGGCAAAACCTAATTTGCAACGTGTGCCTGCGGCCGATCGACATACCGATTAATGAAATGCACCAAAACTACAATTTCAAAGTGCGCGATTACCTCGACATGAATTTCTTTCTGCTCGGCGAACTTCATCATTTGCGATACTTTCGTCGCGATGGGTCCACTAACAACACCCTGATGTCGACCAATGTCAATCAGTCCAAGCCAACGACGGTCCAGGAGATCGCCGTACTAAAATGCAGCGAGTGCGAGCAGGTTCAGGCTTTTGGCATCTGCCGACACTGCAAGGTCTATTTCTGCAAGCCTTGCTTCAATGCCGTCCACCTGCACAGCAAAGTACTCAAAAAGCATTCACTGGTGCCATTGCACAAGGATCAAAAGCAAGCGGATATGCCGAGGCCATTCAATTGTCGCCGCCACCGTAAGGCGGCGGATCGTTTTTGCCGCAAGTGTCGCATGATTTGTTGCGTTTCATGTGCCAAAGCCGATCACAGCAGCCACGGTTGGACCTCGCTCTTCGATGAGGTACGAATTGCTGACAGCGGGGCGGGTGTTGCAGCCAAAAGCTAATATTGCGATAATTCGTTTTCTATTTTCAAGAATATGTCTATGAAGGACGACATCACCGGCCTATTGGAAATCGTAAAAGTGTCCCGCAATTGCTTGCGCAAGGCTCAAAAGGTAAGTCCAATCGAAACTCTACGAAACACGGACACCCTTTTATTTCATAATATCTTTTATTTAGAGCATTTTAAATAGGAGTATTTAAAACAGAAAACATATTTACAATCAAATTAAATTAAAATAAAATATTAAATTAAATTAAGAAAAGTTAATGAATATGGCAAGTTTAAACATTGACAAACTTTCATATTTTCGTTGTGTTTTAAAATTTCACTAAACATTAGTACAATACTTCGATGCATTTACAATTTATCGTTTTACTTCCACACTCACTCACTTACTATTTCCCCCATTGCACACTATCTCATTTAAGTGAGCCGTGCAAGCGTTGACTGTTGAATGGCTTTAATTTGATTTTAGTCATAAACTTCGTTAAATGACAATTCAGTGAATACTTTAAAGAGTGAAAAGTTTATGCCTAGAATTTAATACAATCTATAAGCCCAATTGTTTATCTCTTCTTGGCCGCGTTGTTGAAGAGCATCTCGGGCGTCAGATGACCCGATGTACCATCTGATTTGATCTCAATGACCTCCACTTTTTCCACGCTTATTTTGGTTGATCCATGATCGTCGCGCTGACCTTGCTTTGCAGGAGACTCTTTTGTCGTAGTGTGTTGTTGCGTAAAGCCAGTACTCTCCTGTTCGTTTGTGTGTCTGGGGTTTTGTGATGACTCCTGCTCCTCCGAACTGGACTGTTCATACTCCGGTTCCACCGTGGACGATACAACGATGGGCTTCAAACTCAGAGGCAGCTGTTCCTCCACATTCGTGGTTGTTGTGGTCTTCGTTGTACTCTCGAAGGTGTCGACGCTGGCACGTTGCGTTCCGTCGTCTTCGTCGTCAATGAGTAAATTGCGTTCTGAACTTTGTTCGCCCACCAGCGAATTGATGGTTTCGTGGTGCTTAGGCTGGACCGGCTTGACACTGTCAACTGTGGTAGTTTCTTCGATGTGATTTTGTTGCTGCTCCACTTCAGGCGCTCTTGCGGCAGCCACCTTTTCTTTTTCTACGCGCATCTTCTCTTCCATTTCTTGGAATTTCATTGCGAGATATCTAAAATATACAAACAAAAATAAAATACTCAGCAGTGATATGAGCAAGGAAAACATATATTTGAAACCTTTCAGTTTAAGAACGTTAAGTGCCCATCGAGAAAATCATATTTGAAAAAAAAACTACTTTCCGAATTGTATTCCTGGAAGTTACACAAAATGTTTTGGTGGATGCTTAGTAAACTAAGAAAACGAAGAAAGCTCTGTGATAAAAATGGTAAGATTGTTTTTTCCAAAATTGTAAACTGCAAATAGTTTCGAGCACTCAAATTTAAGTAAATTTATGTATTTAGCAAACATTACTTCCACCGAATGTTAAGTTTTTTTTCTATTCATTGGTAGTGAAATTTTTTTCGCACGTTAAATATTTTAGAGGTAGTCGAAGCTGTTGTGCACTGAATATGCAATGCACTGTTCCCCATTGCGCATTTTTCTCAATTTTTTAAAATGTTAGTTACGAGGTGTCAACGCATGACCCTCGATATTCATTTGTTGAGAGCAGATTCAAATGCTAATTAAAATGTGAATCATGAGTTTTAGGGTCAAAAACATCGATTGTCAAAGTCAATAAACCGTTTCAATAAAAGGTAGTACACACTACTTGCAGTAGTAACCACTATACGATGCTGGTTTTTATACCCTACACCTCATGAGGTATGGGTATATACACTTTGGTCTGATGTTTGTAACACCAAGAAGGAGAAGTGTCCGGTATGGAAAAGTATATATATTCTTGATCAGCGTCACCTCCTGAGTTGATTTAGCCATATCCGTCTGTCCGTCCTCTTTTCTTGTAAACACGATTGCAGGAGCTAGAAAAAAGCTAGGGATCCCAAATTTTTGATTTATCCTTTTTAGGCCCTAGAAGGAGTTGGTATTAAAAATGGGCGGAATCGGTCGACTGCCACGCCTACCTCCCATATAAGTGAAAATCCTGTTTTTACCGAAATTTTAAGATTTCATCAAAACAGAATGAAATTTTGTATAGTGGGGTTTTCGGGGTCGCTGATTTGGAATTTGATGTCGGAATTTAAAAATTCAAGATGGCGGATACAATATGGCCCAGTAGGTGTAGGATATATATAAGTCGGCTTGCCCGACTGAAACTTACTCACTTGTTTTGTATATAGTTTGGCATTTATATCGTGAATGTTCACTTTTTAATTCAGACGGCTTATTGAGGCTTATTACCTCATTGACTGGTACTAAAAATTCTAACCTTTGTCACCGCAATGAGCTTGTAATGAAGGCGGCTACAAGTTTGTAACAGCGCCAGCCTAGGCCTGTTAGGATAGATCTGACACAGCTTTAAAACTTTGTAATCCTACAACAGCTATCGCTCGTATCGATCAAAAGTCTATTTACCAGCGGTGTGAAAGCACGAAAGCTTTCCCGAATGTTCTTTTCAACTACACGGCATTGAATAAAGAAAAATTAAATCCTATAACTATGCTACACAATTTGCGAGCTTACTTGTGTCGATACCTTAAAGCACAACCATCCTATGTCCATTTTTTTAAAACTCTAGTAAATGAAAAACAAGTTTTAAAATTAGTATGTTTTGTATGGAAATTGATTTTTATTTCCTCATTTTTCAATTACTTTCATTTGGATTCCCACAAAGCACTATAGCTTGTCTGATGCAGCTTCTTCTCAGGAAAAATGCCCAACACTCGATTTTCATGAAAACGGACATGGGATGATTGTGCTTTAAGGTATCGATATATGAGACGTTTAAAGCAAAAAGTGGTCCAACCCACATTACGAACTGACATTAATCCCATTAATTTCCCACAAATGTTCGTGATATTGACGGACATGTGGGTTGCACTACTTTGAATGCTTTATACTTATTATGTACTGGATACTCATCTGCCTTTTTCCCAGAGCGCCTCACAGCAATAAAACTAAAAATTAAATTCCGTTGCAGTATGACAATTTGGAAACACATTTACCTCATTTCGAATACTAATTCATTGCATTCAAAACTAAAAATCCCATTAGGTCGATCATTATAAATACCACAATACTCACTTATCAACAATTGGTCCGCTATAGTCCTCCGGGAATTTGGGTGTGAATGGTAGAATGTACTTGTACAGTCGCTCGTTCAACACATAAAGCTGGGCTGTCGTCGAGCACTTAACGTTGAACCACCAGTCGCATGTGAGCGCAATCTGAGAGTAAACACGGGACAAAAAAGAGGATATCATTTCGAAAGTGTCGCTTAATTTAGTGCAAATATATTAAATGCCACTTTTCCAGTAATTTACTCTGGAGTGCGTTTACTCCGCTCTAACAATGAAGTGTTTTCAACTATTTTATTGCGCGCTGCCAAAATGAACTAATTAAGTGAGGCGCATACGCCTAGAAGCAACATCCTCTTGGATGCCTTTCACTGTTGCCCGTATCTATGGAAGTGTAATTAGTTGCAAGCATGTGTGAGGATGTGCGAGCGTGTGCGTGTACGTTCGTGTTCGTGTTCGTTTTTAACTTAACTCTGAAATATGACCCCCTTGGCGGCAATTCTTATTATAACGTGCCAAATTCCACACGTATCTGCCGTTGCAGTTAATATCTGCGTAATGAAAATCCCCTCTTGGCATTTTGTTGTATGTATTTTAATGTTGTATGTACTTTAATGGAAATTAAAGGCAGTTTTTCAATTTAATTTTGAAACTTCGATTCTAAGAGGGTTTAAAACAATTTTAATTGATTTTCGTCAAAGGCACATACTTTGAAATTTGCCTTGAATTCAAAAATGACTTTTACCTTTGATTAGATTGAACCCTCAATATGCTACAGCTTTGTCCCAATTACTGGTTTTCACCAAGTCATGCTCGTTAAGGACTTCGAAATACATATTTGAATATTTAAATTCTTTCCTGTTCGTAAAGTCTATTTTACAACCGTGTTTTTAAAATTCCAATAGAAAATATTTAATGAAAATGTTCACATGCTTTTAACATTTGCATTAGGGTGTCACTTAAACGTTTCGCACCGAGTCGCAGTGTCACAAAAACTAAAGGTTTTTAAATTTCAATGAAATCGGACCACTTTTACTATTTTTGGTCAGAGTCACAGGCCCCTCAAAATTTTCCTTTTTATCCAATTGCATTTTTATACCCCACACTCCCTGTGGCAGAACGTTTTGACACACCGTTTGTAAAGCCCATAAGGAGGCGTGTCCGGTATGGAAAAGTATGTATATTCTTGATCAGCACCAGCAACCTCCTGAGTCGATTTAGCGATGTCCGTCTGTCTGTCCTTCTGTCCGCACGATTGCGGTCGCAGTTTTTGGATATATCGACTTGAAACTTTGGGAACATGTTTTTCACTTCAAAAGTGAGAGCAAGTTCGAGAGTCTGACAAAAACTGGGCGTGGCTCCCACGAAAATTAAAAAATTTTTTTTTTAAAAATGTAATTTTATTCTAAAATAAAAACAGAGTAAAAAACAGGTTTTTTAAAATATAACCCTTTAACCGACTAAAAAGCAGAAAATAAATTTTCTTTAAATTAATTTCAGCAATTTTGATTTAAAATTAAGGGTTTTTGGGTACTTTCCTCCGAATATCATTGCAGGTTTTATAGTCGCCAAAAACCCTTAATTTTAAATCGAAATTTTTTACTCTTTTTCCCGAATGCGAACCTAAGTAAAAAATTTCAGCCTTGTAGCTTACAAAATACGAAAGTTAGGTCTTTAAATTGGCTCCATCCCGCTCCCCTTTGCCCCCACACCCCCCTTTCCAAAGGGTAAAAAATTTCATTTTGTCAATAAGAACTCACCTGCCAACATTGTAGCTTGAAGAAATTGGAAGTTTAAAAAAATTGCCATGTTTAAAAAAAAAAAGTTTGAGTCTCCCCACGGCCCCTACGCCTCTGATGGACCCCAAAATTTAATAGAATGCATTGTCACCGGAGTTCTATCAGTGTTCCAGTTTCAGCGCTCTAGCTCATGTGGAAGTGTATGAAAAAGCTCGCCGCAGATTTGAGGATATATATATATATATATATATATATATATATAGTCCGCCCAAAGCAAGTTAATATAAGGGTTATGAAAAAGAATATTTTGGCATGAGTGGCACTCTAATGTAAATACATATTTGGGAAACACTAATGCGAAAAGAAAATTGGTAACATTACTATAGATATGCATTGCAATTTGCAATTTTCTCAAACATTTACTTTGGAAAGCTTTTAAGTGACGTAGGTACTGAAACGAGTTGCTTCAAACGAATTCAGCATGTAAGGCCGTAAAACGTTCCTCCCAACGAATACAACTACTGCATGTATTTCAGCCTGTATCGGCAAAAATAACACACAGAAGCCTCCGGCAGAATGCCAACACATGCATAAGTACTTTAGTCCCAGCCTGTGTCAGCCTCTAGGAAGGTGGAGTTGAAATATTTTATTAATGAATCAATAAAATTAGCAAAACTTTGTCTCTTGTGCTGTCATAACTTGCAACCACTCTGCTTATTCTTGAGCAAATTTAAAAAAAAATTCCACATTATTTCTTTGAGAATACCTGGTGGCATTGAAACTTACCTGGCTGAAAATAGTGCCGTTTGGACACAGGAACGACGCCTTGCCGCCATTTAAATCACAATAATGCCACACTTGGCAATTGGTTTCGGGATCTCCGAAGAAGCCCTTGTATCGTTGAATGCCACAGTCGAAGGAGGTTTTCGGTATCTGAGCATAATTGGGATAGTCAATGCCAGGGCGACCGGTACTCGGTCCCGGATGCTTGTCTACGAATTTATTTGCACATAAGAAAGGGATTTTTTTCTATTCGAAAACTGTTGCACTTACTCGGTCCGGCGGGTGTCAGCACACTTAAGTCTTGAGCGCCGCCATGCTCCTCCTCGCTTCCAGTTGTGTAATCGTAGTCTGCTGGAGGGGTGTCGTGATGTTGGGGTGGATTTGGCACAATCGTTTGGGTTTGCTTCAAATTGTTCAGTATAGTGATGAGGGTCTTGATCGAATTGTCAATGTTGTCCGGTGTCAGGGTGTGTGGCAAGTGATTGCTCGCCTGCAGTTTATGCAGTATCTCAGCTAATGAAGACGACCGGATGTCCGGCAGTTGATTGGGATCGGCCTGGAGGTCAGTATGGTGATAGTTTCCTGCCGGATGTGATGGTTCGTGCGGTCGTGGTGCTGCTGCGTCTGGAGCATACTCCGCTGGAGGTGGTGCAATGGTCGATTTTACGCTAGGCTCGTATTTGTATGAGGGCCTTAGTTTTATTGCTGGCGTAGGTGTCAGCACCTGGCCGTAACTTGGTTTTCGGGAAACATATGCGTATTTGGGTGTTGGTGCACTCGGTCGTACTGGCTGTGCCACCGTTGGTCGTCTCGTGGGGTAATTGGAGTTGCCTTCGTGCGTAACAGGGTGCAGTTGTAGTGTCGGTTGATTTCTGTACAATGGTCTAGCTGTTGAAACATAATGTTCCTGACTTGGAGCTTCCGGTAGCGAATGTGGCGAGGCTGTCGATATGACAATGTAGGCTGCTTGTGGGGGGGCGGGACTTGGTTTCGTCGTCGCGTGTGGATGTTGCTGTGCTCTTTCTGGGTGTTGTTCTTCTTCCAACGATTGCTTAGGCTCGTCGATAATATAATTGATATATTGAGGAGGCGTTGGGGGGCTGTGAAAGAATAAATGTCATTGATCGGATGTGGCGACACACATTTTAAATTTATACAGTCTATCGTACACATGCTTACAATAAGGTGATTCATATAAAGTCGGAAGCAGAAGTCAAAACCATATTGATTTTGACACTTCCTTTCCGCAACTGCGTATTTTCGAGGACTTTCTGACATCATATGAATCGCCTTAATATTTCACCAAAATCTTAATTTCGCGTTTGGTGAAATTATGGGCGTTTTTTCCATTAAAGTCCTAAAATAAATACTTGGGAGCAAAGCAATGAAGTGAAGCCAAGAATGAATGATTCCAAATACCAAGTTTTTTTTACTACTCGCACCAATTTACCTCACACTTTTTGAATATTGCTGCTGCTGAACCAATTGTTGTTGTTGCTGTGTTGCATCTTGATGTTGTTGATTATGCAATACATCTAATTCGCCCACAATTGTGCGCACTGGAATATGCAAAACCTGTTGCTGGAGTGGCTTCGAGTGTGCCTGATGATGATTTGTTGCTATGGACATTTCGGGACGTGAATACACGGTGTGCCGGATGGGACTGTGCTGGGCGTAATTATGCTGTGGCTCCTGATGATGTTGCATTTGAATGGGCTCAGCGTCAACAGGTGAAGCAGTCGTGCTGATGACAAATATCTGCTGCTGCTGCTGTTGCTGATGTTCCTGTAGTTGTTTAACGTACGGTTCAGGCTCCTTTGTTCGTTCACGTTGTTGCTGTTTTTGCTGCTGCTGGTGATGCTTGTTGTAGCGTATGCGTTGTTGCAAGTACATCACGTATTTCTCCTGTGGTGTCACATTGTCCGCATTCAAATATCGCTCGCTGTCGAAAAAGTTTTCGGCTATTGGCGGATGGAAATGTGGATGTTTTTGGCGAAACTGCTGTTGCTTTGGGGCTATCAATGGCCGATGTTGCGGTGCAGATGATAATGGCTGTGATGATGATGCTTCATTGATTACATGATAGATGTGGCTACAATCAGTGAGAGACGACAATAATGAAATGAAAAATCCGAAAAAGCAATGAGATCCCGTCATATGTATGTGTTTACAACAGCTGTTTGCCACAAATTTCGCATCTGATGCGACGATTGTATCGAGTTATTATGGTTATTTTCCATTGGTCATTGGTGAATGTACAGTGTACATAGTTGTGGCACAATTTGGCCTGGAGTAATTTATGACATGCATTTTCAATTTGCTTTTACATTAGGTCCCCGGTTGCAACTGTTGCTGCTGCTTCTGTTGTCGTACAACATCAGAATGCAATTGCAATTTCGTCATTTTATTGCCGAAATTTTGGACAATTATGCATTTGCAGTCGCCCAAGGGTGTTTGTGGAAGTGAAGTGGTGCACATGTTAATGCAGCTTACTGCAATCGTGTTTTTGAAGCACGTTCAATTATGAAATCTTTAAGAAGTATTCGGGGTTGTGTAGGTCGTCGTTGACAGACGATATAAACATTAATGTGACTAGAACTCAGAAAATTATGTCTATATAATATCTTCAACGATCTCTATTGAAAGCTAGTTGAATACATTCTAAGCTAATTGGTGTTTTAAAAAAAATGTTCGAAGTACATAGGTACTACATATCGATACCTTAAAGCACAAACATATCATGTTCATATTTTCAAAACTCTAGAAAATGAAAAACATGTTTTCAAATTGGTATGTTTTGTATGGTATATATAGTGGCGGCCGTGGTGCAATGGCTAAGACCTCTGCTTCACGATCGGAAGGTATCGGGTTCGACTCCCACCTGGGGCAAGGCAGAAATTTGTTTTCTGTATTTCTGTGTAGACCGTCACTCTCTCGCCAAGTTCTGGCAATCTTGCGAGAGTAACTTTGCCATGAAAAGCTTCTTCTTTGGGAGTCCCGCCGTTCGGAACCGGCAATAAACTGTAGGTCCACAATTATTATATACACTTGCCCATGATAATTGCATTAAGAAGCTCGGCCAAAACCCTCGAGGGTTGTAGCGCCAATATATGTATGTATGTTTTGTATGGAAATGGGTTTTTATTTCTTAATTTTTCAATTATTTTCATTACGATTCCCACAAACCACTATAGCCTATCTGATGCAGCTTCTTCTCAAGCATCCAAAAATGACAAAAACCTGATTTTTATGAAAATGGACATAGGATGATTGTGCTTTAAGGTATCGATATTTTGTCGCAACAGCCTAATCCAACAAACAATTTTATGAGTGTACCAAATTTTTAGATTAGAAATTATCTTATTTCTTATGAGTTTAAAAGCGTTAAAAATTTGTACACAAAAAATTGCAAAAATTTTCTCCTCTTTTTTATACCCCCACACTCACTGTGGCAGGGTATACTAACTTTGTCACAACGTTTGTAACGCCCATAAGGAGGCGTGTCCGGTATGGAAAAGTATATATATTCTTGATCAGTATCACCTCCTGAGTCGATTTAGCGATGTCCGTCTGTCTGTCCGTCCGTCTGTCCGTCCGCACGATAGCGGTCGCAGTTTTAGAGATATCGACTTGAAACTTTTTTTACATGTTTTTCTCGTGAATACTGAGATCAAGTTCGAGAATCAGCCAAATCGGACAAAAACTGGGCGTGGCTCCCATACACCGAAAAAAAAGGTAAAAATTTTTCAAGTCTTTTTTATTGTTGTATTCGATTGGAAATGTTTAGAAACGTATTTTTGACATGGTCCGAGGTTCCGAAGCCACATATATAAGGTCTAAATGGGGTCTTGAGACCAATTTTTTTTTTTGGTGGATTTAATTGGAAATTTTTAGAAATGGATTTTGGACATGGTCCGAGGTTCCGAAGCCACATATATAAGGGTCTAAATGGGGTATTGAGACCAATTTTTTTTTTGTTGGATTTAATTGGAAATTTTTAGAAATGGATTTTGGACATGGTCAGGGCTCCAAAACCACCTATAATTGGCTCCAAATATGGTCTTGAGACCACATTTTTTTATGATCGAGGTACTTCTTCCTACTGTGTGGGGGTATTTCAACTTCGGTATAGCCGAAGATAGTCCACTCTCTAGTTTTTTTTTTATTTTTATTTTTATTTTTTTACTCTTTTTGGTTTTTCCCTCTTTTATATTCATTTTCTCCTTTTCACCTACACCTCTGGCGGGGAGTGTATGATAAAGCATGCCGCAGATTTGAGGATATACATTAGCGTGGTCCAAAATCATCTTTCCGCTGGAAATCCACGATACCCCTAAAATAGTTTCATTTTGGGAGAAAAAAGTTCACAAACAAATTTAGGTCTCCTAGGTCAACATTAACACGTGCCCCCGGAGCCTCGGTTTTTCCTATATAAACTGTATGGGAAAAATTTTATTTTTTTAAAATCATTTTTCCAATAGAAATGGTAGAGAACTCTTCAAAGAAAAAATCCTTGTAAATATCTGTTTTTTTTAAATTCCCAAAAAAAATTTATTCTTTTATTTTTAATGATTTTAAAGTAGGAAACCCCTCGGAATCGATGAGCAGTCAAAACATATGAAATTTGACAGTTTTCGAGGGGTTTCCCACGTTAAATGAATTAAATTCCCGGCTTCGCTCCGAAGGGCGCTCAGGATGCCCCTGTTAATGTTGACCTAGGAGGCCCAAATTTGCTTGTAAATTTTTTTATAGGAAAACGTAATTTATAGGAAAAGGTAACCAATCTTTTTTAAAAAACTATTACTGATATGTATGTTATGGGAAGGCTACCTCACTTTGGTTTATGGAGTAAACTCTTGTTGGGTAGTGTAATTCGAAAGAACTATGGTGTAACATTAACTGCAAAAAGTTATTGTTTCAGTTAATTTTTGGAACTATATATAGTTTGTCTATACACAAACTGCATAGAAATATTAAATGATTTTGATTTGTAAGCTATTGCATAGATTTATTAAATGAAAATTTGAGGTGATTGCAATAATGAATGCATAAAACGAGTGCTCAAATAATTACATCAAATTTACAAATTTCCTACTTCCTGACAAGCCCTTTTATCACAAAGCAGCCGACTAATAACTCAAGCTGAGCCAGTGAGCCAATGAAATGACAATAGATGTCAATAAAAAGCGCGTCAGTGAACAAAAAAGATGGCAACCGTTAACACACTTCTGTGTGTGGGAAATGTTGGTCGCTGCTGTTGAGACAACAGCAAAGCGCAGCATAGTTATTTGTTTGATGCAGCGTAATAATGAATTGTAACTACCTTGGATGTGCTGCTGTTGCCGGGCCTGGTGCCGTTGGCGCGCCTGTAACGGCAATGAATTTAACGTGTTGCTGTTGATGATGCCCTGCTGTGGCTGATGGCGGCAACGGGTATTCTGCATCAATTTGTTGTTGTTGTTGCTGATGCTGCTGCTGCTGTAGTTGCTGGTGGGAATTGTTATGTTGATATTGTTGCTGTTGTTGCTGTTCATCTGCTGCTTCCAGTGCGGTTGGAGTGTCGTAGCTGTAATTGATTGGGTTGCCTTTGTGGCCGTTGCTTAGTGGCGTATAAATAATCGGAATAAAATGACCCGGCACCGTGTTCGATGGTGTAAACGGCGTTAAATTGAGTTTTGATTGTTTCGGACGTTGGCGATATACTTGGTGCTGTTGTGGTTGTGGTTGTTGTTGCTGTTGTTGTTGTATTTGCGCATGCTGACGCACTGTTGCTGCAGTTGGCGGAAAATGCTGTACGGTTTTATGCTGTAAAAATATATTGAACAATTTTGATTTGTGTAGCTTCACAGTTTATTACCACCACCTACTTTATGCGGGCTAATTTCCTTGTACGTTGCCAGCGGCCCGCCTCCTGCAGTTGGGGCGGAAGGACCTGGTGGCCCGGGCGGTAGCAAGTGCAATATGGGCGCATTTTTACCCACTTCCTTAAGTCCTGCCGGCACCACCGGATACTGGCCTCCGTATGCTATTGTGTGATAAACTTCGCCTGCACTCGGCTGATAATGCTGCGGATATTGTAGTTCCGAGACAGTTGTCGTTGTGCCTCCACCAGTGGCTGCTGCAGGCTGTTTCATGTGTACGTAAGCCGTCGGTATTGGTATATGTCCGGCAGGAGGTGGCAGGGGACCAGCGCTGCCAGCTGCTGTTAACGACAACTGGTGTTGAGCTTGGGACGAAGTGTGCGGATTTTGTTTGGGCTTGAAAACGTAGCAAAAGTATACAAGAAAGAACCAATTATTTATTTTACTAAATTATTCGCCCAACTTCGCCTGTGCCACAAAAAGCTAAAATATCTCCAGTACATTTATGCACAAACCCCTAATTTCAAATAACCTCATCAAAATATTGCCGTAACGATTAGGATTTCAAAAATGAAATGGTCCGCCCTCGTTAGACGGCACAAAAAACGCTTGTAGGGGTGTTTTTGTTCAATATACTAAAAAAACATCTGTATTTGACAAGAGTGTGACCTTTGACCTCAAAAAGAATTCTTTATTCGAGGTTATCTAGAAAAATCCTTTATGTGGACCCAGACCTTTCAGCATCTGTTATAGGATCAGCTATCAGAATAGTATGTGGTACAGTGTAATTGCTAGATATAGTGAATAGATGCTAGTAAATGCTTACCCTTTGTATCGAATATTGTTGGTTGATTGGAAACTCCGGAGCGGGTAAATAGAATGCCATGTATGGTATTAAACGACGGTTACGCTCGGAGGCACTCAGTTCAGAGTCGCCAACTATTGTTGAGTTCGGACTGTGGAGCGTAAGGGGTTTGACTTCGCTTGTCGCTGTAGAGTTGGGTAAAGTGGAATCAGGGACAACTTGTATGCTGTGGTTAACTTTAAAAAGGCCTGTAAAATAGAAAAAATTCAACATTATTAAGTTTTTAGCGGTGAAATTATATACTATAAGGTGAGGTAACTAGAATTTTCTCCTCCCAAAAACGCGATGTGTTGAATTCAGAGTTGTAAAATGGAAAAATCGAATCAATTGTCATTACTTGTACTCGTGTACACACAGCTCTGGTAAAAAGTATCGACCCAGTAGCACAATACCGAGTTACTAAACGTGAGGTCCTGTGTTCGAGTGTTAAATTGTTTACTGGGTACTTATAACTATTTCTCATATCGATACCTTAAAGCGTAACCATCCTATGTCCATTTTTCCCAAACTATAGAAAACGAAAAACAAGTTTTGAAATTCATTTTTCGTTATTATTGCAGTTCTGTTTTCTGGGTCCAATATTTTTCTTATGTTGCTTAATCCATCTTTGGAGTGTTGAAAAAAAGTTTGAGTGATCAAACAATCAAATTTCACAGTTTGAAAATAAAAATGAAGGAATTTTCATGTGTCAAAAATCGAATACAAAAATCTTTTTTTATATTTTTATGGAATAAGCAAAGACAACAACTCAAAATTTGAACATTGCTCATTTGAGCCCCCGAAAAAAATCCTTGTGTGGATATAGAACTTTCTTATTTCCTTGTTTTTTTAACCACTTCCGGGCAGATTTTCACAAACTACAATAGCCTATTCGATGCAGCTTCTTCTCAGGAATCCAAAAATGCCAAAAACTCGATTTTCATGAAAACGGACATAGGATGGTTGCGCTTTAAGGTATCGATATCATGCAAATTCGTATAAAATTTTTGTCTTCCAGAAAGTTTATTTTCTAATATTGTCAAAATTATTTGAAGAGACAGCAAAATTTTTATTTTTTTATAAATAAAAATTCTTTGAATTTAATTCATGTTGCAATAAGAAGGTGATGCCAGTAGGGAAAGCTTTTAGAGATTTGTTTTTATTTGGAAGATTAAAAATATTTCCCAAAAAATATGTATTTTCCTGTGTTTTTTGAAGTTTTATTGCAATTTTAGAATGCGTAAATTACAAATTGAAACTCAAATCAAATATTTGATGTCTGTTAAAATTAAAAAAAAAAAAAAAAACTAGAGAGTGGACTATCTTCGGCTATACCGAAGCTGAAATACCCCCACACAGTAGGAAGAAGTACCTTGAACATAAAAAATTGTGGTCTCAAGACCCTTTTTTGAGCCAATTATAGGTGGTTTTGGAGCCCGGACCATGTCCAAAATCCATTTCTAAAAATTTCCAATTAAATCCACAAAAAAAAAAAAATTGGTCTCAGGACCCCATTTAGACCCTTATATATGTGGCTGCGGAACCTCGGACCATGTCAAAAATACGTTTCTAAACATTTCCAATCGAATACAACAATAAAAAAGACTTGAACAATTTTTACCTTTTTTTTCGGTGTATGGGAGCCACGCCCAGTTTTTGTCCGATTTGGCTGATTCTCGAACTTGATCTCAGTATTCACGAGAAAAACATGTACCCAAAGTTTCAAGTCGATATCTCCAAAACTGCGACCGCTATCGTGCGGACGGGCAGACGGACGAACAGACAGACGGATATCGCTAAATCGACTCAGGAGGTGATGCTGATCAAGAATATATATACTTTTCCATACCGGACACGCCTCCATATGGGCGTTACAAACGTTGTGACAAAGTGAGTATACCCTGCCACAGTGTGTGTGGGGGTATAAAAATACCAAAAATTGCCACTCTGTTCTATAGCCACGAAAATATGTTCAAATTTGGGGAGCAGTCATCTACTGACACCACCGTGTTCTTGCATCATGAATTCAATTTAAGTTTCAATACATATAATTTTGGTTTACTCTTTCGAGTAAAGTCTCCAATCAAAAGAGAATCATCTTCAGACTCAATTAAACAAAATTTCCACATTTTAAAAATCCACCAAATTTGTCAGAATTTACGAAACCTTCGATCGATAGCTCACTAAAATTCTTCCCAAATCGGCTCAGTTTACAGTAAAAAATTTCTGCGAAAGCTATGGTGCCGCATGAACGTTGGAGTCTGCCAGAGATACTCAAAAGCAGTTGGTTGTGCATCGAAGAGGCGGCAAAAATTTGTAAATACAAATTTTGAGATTGTCTTTTATTTCTTCGAGTTCGAAAGTTGAATTGTGCCCAAAGGTTTGGCGAAATTGAGTCAAATTTGTATTTGAAAATTGAAAAATGTTATCGAGTACAAACTGTAAAACCCGCACGAGCTGTCAAGTGATTTAAAGCGCGCTGCAATAACTGCTGCACTGCACTGCACGTGCAACAACAACAACAACAACAATTAATGGATTAAAATACATTTTGGGTAACATTAGTTTTAAAAAGTTTTCCAACGGCTAACCAAACTTAACAGCTGTCATAACCATAAACGGCATGGGATGAAATGGAATTAAACAAATTTTCTTTTTTAAGTTTATTATTTGAGCACAGCACAAGCACAAGTTGGCCAAGCGATTGCCGGAGCATGTCCTGTGCTGTTGCCATTGTCACTGCTTCTGCTGGCATCGTTTGGGCCACATGCGCTATACTTGATTCGATATCGCAATCGGTATGAGCTGCTGGAGCTAACAATATGTGGCATAAACATTTCAATGGCCGAAATATTACGAAAATCAGAGCACGGTCGCAAGTCGTTTGCAAATTGTTGCTGCTACTCCTTCTCCTGCCACTGCCACTGCTGCTGTTGCTGTTAAACTTAAGCTGCTCTGGCGAAGTCTGCCACTGTCTTTCTTGTATGCCAGTAGTGTTGGTTAATATGTTGCCAACCGCCGGGGAACGTGACACACGTTCATTTCTTATGTGTCTCCTGTCGGCGGTTATGGCTTCAAATGGACTTAATTAGAACTCCAAACGGTTATTGTAGGGGAAGCATGCATATTCACAGACACACCTTTTTAGCTAATGGGACTGGCCTTACCTAAAATGTGTTTGTGTCTTGGGATGGAAAGAGGATGCTATAGACGCCACGCTTGCATTAGTTTAAGGAAGAAAGTTAATGTACAGGTTATGGCTTATTAGTAAACCATCCATTAAAATAACAAAATATCTTCCAAACCAGAGTCTATGCTATAAAATAAAAGTTCATTTGGCTTTGCAAATTGCTTAAATTGAGCTCTCGTCCTCGTGTGTCGCATTGCTTTAACTACGGTCTCAATTCATTTGGGCTTTGGCTACATTGTGCACGTCTATTTTCAAATTTTAGTTTGAGACACATTATGTTTATGCGTGTTTACACTTTGAATCTGCCACTAATTGTGTTGGCAGCGACACATTAGTAGCATAACTAAACGAATGCATTGCCTTTAGTCAAGTTTCACTCGTTCGCATTTGATTAATGCCTGCTGAGGCTAATTAATCAATTTGATTAAATGCCGAAACAATATTTAGACTGGCCACAGCAGGCCACAAAGCAATTAATCTGGTTATGGACATTTAGGCATTCATTCATAATAATTTCTCTAATGTGACATATTTATGCACCTTCAGCTCTCACATGCTCCAATTGAAAACGTTTTTCAAATGTTTATAAACAACTCAAACTAATTCCGTTGACTCATAGTCTCGGGGGGTACCCATTTGTAGGTTTTATAAATTTTAATAAAAAAAAAAAATGTTGTTTGGTTGTTTGTTGCTTATGGTGGCACCACATCACTAAACGTCAGATGGAATCGTGGTTGTATTTTGTTTTTGTTGCTGCTTGCAAGTGCATCTTTCCTACTTTTGGAACTTTGCTCGGTTTGTCGCTGGTGGCGCACTTTTCATGATCTGATTATTTTCGCGAGTAGTCATAAATTTGGGTATTTAAATAGGACGAATTTTTTGCTGGTCTTTGTGATTTTACATATAGAAAAACTTTGAATGCCTTGTAATAAATAAGTAGTAGATGGAATGAGGTTGATATTGTGTAGTATAAAGTTTGTACTAGTAATGCTGTTTTGCTTTGGTTTTGGTTTTGGTTTTCGTTCGGTTTACACTTAAAACTCACTAAGTATGGTGGTCGGTTCAAGCACTTGGGGAATTTTAACTATGCACGTATAGGTTTCATTTGAACCGACGATATATTGTTGAAAAAAACTAGAGAGTGAACTATCTTCGGCTATGCCGAAGCTAAAATACCCCCCACACAAATGACCCATTTGGAAATACTTAAAATATAAAAAATGTCTCATGGCGCCATTTTGACACATTTATATGAGGTTTTTGAACCTTGAAACTTGTTCAGAATCCGTTCCTAATAATTTCCAATTGAATCAACCAAAAAAAAATGTTGTTCTCAAGACCCCATTTTGACCCATTGGTCAAAAATAAATTCCTTTTAAATTAATTTCCGCAATTTCGATTTAAAATAAAGGGTTTTTTGGCCACTTCAAAATCTGACATTAGGAACAAACCAGCCAAAAACCTTTAATTTTAAATCGAAATTAATTTAAAGGGAATTTATTTTTTGCTTTTTAGTCGGTTAAATGGTTATATTTTAAAAAACTTGTTTTTTACTCTTTTTTATTTTCCCCTTTTTTTTTTTTAAATTTTGTACCCTTTTTTTAATAAAAAATTCCGCCCCCCCCCCCCCCTTTTTATTACGATTCTCACAAACCACTAAAGCCTGTTTGATGCAGCTCCTTCTCAGGGTTCCAAAAATGCCAAAAAATCGATTTTCATGAAAACGGACATAGGATGATTGTGCTTTAATGTATCGAAATATTCATAATTTTGTATTTTTTTGGTTTTACAAATATTTGGATTATACTACATATAAGAAAATTTTACATTTTGCTTAAATAAGTAGTTCCAAATTTGGTATCTAGGGGTTTTTGGGGTCGCTGATTTCGAATTTGATATCGAAATTCCAAAATTCATAATGGCGGATCCAAAATGGCCAGCAGGTGTAGGGTAATATAAGTCGGCTTTGACCGACTGCAACTTACTTACTTGTTTTTAATTTCTGTAGTCAAGATATTTTTTCTAATTAACATTAAATCATTTTCTTTGAATGCATTTTGACCAGATAATTCGAATATAGCCACAAGTGTTTATTTCAGAAAATCAAACGAAATAAGCGAATGTTCGTGCACACATTTTGCACAATTCTAAACGCATTTCCGCTTAAGTAAATATTTGCGGTATAAATTTGCATTTAATTGCACAACACGTCAGCAAATGGACAAAATGGTCGTGTTAATTGCAGACCAAAATAAAACAAGTATTTCCAACATCAAAATCTACAGCATTAACGCCACTCGGTGCAAATCATATCGAAATCATCATCATCGAAACCAAATTATTCCATTTGAAAGCACAAAAATTCGCAAAATGTTTGCCCAAAAGCGAACACCTGCCAAAAATTGGAGATTTCCAAATTCTAAACAACAACAAACAAGAAAAAAATCCCACTAAATTTCACAGTATTCCGAGTGCTTAGCAAATAGAAGTATATCCCTCGGATTAGAAACACAAATTCGTGCGTTGCATCGTTGCGTTCAACGAGAATTCAATGTTTAAAAAACACCGTCAACTGCTTCATGGACAATGCTGTCCGTTTGGATGCGCTACATTGCTAACTAGATCGGAATTTATTTGGTCGCGCGTACACAAAGTTAGTAAAATGTTTATGCGGTTCGTTTAATGCACCGCACATAATGTGTTCTGGCCATAAACCAAAAAGCACTCGTTGAAACAACGACAGTCAAAAGTGCGGCCCCGCTATTTGCCTGCAAGCTGAATGAATGTTAGATGCCAACAGCAACCACTTCTAATGTGGCATCACCAGTTATTTACTTCGCTGTCGATTCGGAGCCAAATGTGTTTTGTGCGCGATTATTTCAATGTTTTGCATTATGAAAAATTTGAGCAAAACATTTGAAATTGGAAAATTCTAGCTGATGAATATTTAACGACACGAACTATTTCAACATGGAAGTGAGATGCACAAGAACAGGTTACGGGTCTCGGGGCCTAGCAAAAATCAATTTTCTTCAGACTTTTAGGTCCTGCAATGCGTTTCTGTAAAAAAAAGTGACAAAAAAGAAGATTTTTTGTACTGTCACATTTTTTCCGCACTTTTGATTTATTTTGATCAAATTATTTTGATTATTGGAAACAACTTTTGTGTCCTTACACTATTCTGGTTATCAAAAGTGTATAATTTTTTGGTCCAAATACATTTTGGCCCAAATACATACAAGTATCTAGATATTCGACTTTCTTGAAATGAAGGGGTGGATGGATGAAGGTGGTATGTAACACAATTTTCAAAATGGGTTTTATTACATAAATGGAGAGGTTAGGTTCATCTCTTGCCCTACATTCTTCCCAAATTTTAGTATTCACGATGTATTCGAAGTTTCGGAAGTTCTGAAGGTGTTATGTACACTAGACCGTCTCGAAAAAATAAAGTTGTCCGCACACCATCTAATTTGAAGCAAATTTGGGCATCGCCTTAAACACTTAATTCGATTTGACTCTAATTTCTTTAATTTATGTTGTAGAAGTTGAGAAGTTGAAAAACCAAACATTCCAGTGTATACATTGGGTACATAGGGTCGTGCTAACTGAGATCTGGTAGGTAAGTACTAGAAGGATCTACAATGACTTTTAAGGCATTGTTGTAGGTCTCCTCGAGACAAAAATTTTGATTTATTATTCTTTAAAATCGGATAATAAATGGTGCCGATATGATGTAATATGTCAATGCGCTACCCCTACGTTCGGTAAAAATGTTAATTATATTTGTTTTAAATAGTTCTAATGGAATAATCGGTATACTTCCCTTGCAAGAGTTTAATTATTTTTCGAGAGTTTTAATTTTCTGCAATTGAAATGGTACATTAGGGTGGTACTAACTGAGATCTGGTGGGTAAGTACTAGAAGGGTGTACTTAAGAGCAAGGACTTCTGAGGTCTCCCCGAGACAAAAATTTTGATATATTATGCTTTAAAATCGGATCATAAATGGTGACAAAAATAAAAAAAGAGTAAAAAACCAGTTTTTTAAAATATAACCCTTTAACCGACTAAAAAGCTGAAAATAAATTTCCTTGAAATAATTTTCAGCAATTTCGATTTAAAATTAAGGGTTTTTGGCTACTTTATTCCTATTATCATTGCAGATTTTGAAGTCGCCAAAAAC
Organism: Heteromyza rotundicornis; assembly: GCA_951394025.1. Classification (NCBI taxonomy): domain Eukaryota; kingdom Metazoa; phylum Arthropoda; class Insecta; order Diptera; family Heleomyzidae; genus Heteromyza; species Heteromyza rotundicornis. The sequence goes on from OX596012.1 coordinate 47,359,164, forward strand.
CCTTAATTTTAAATCGAAATTGCTGAAAATTATTTCAAGGAAATTTATTTTCAGCTTTTTAGTCGGTTAAAGGGTTATATTTTAAAAATCTTGTTTTTTACTGTTTTTTTATTTTTTTATTTTTTTCTTTTTTTTTTTTTTAAATTTTTTTTTTCCCTTTTTTCCCCTTTTTTACTCTTTTTCCCAAATGCGAACCTAAGTAAAAAATTTCAGCCTTGTAGCTTACAAAATACGAGAGTTAGAACTTTAAATTGGCTCCATCCCGCTCCCCTTTGCCCCCACATCCCCCTTTCCAAAGGGTACAAAATTTCATTTTGTCAAGAAGAACTCACCTACCAAATTTCATCAATGTAGCTTGAAGGAAAAAAAAGGTTTGAGTCCCCCCACGGCCCCCTACGCCTCTGATGGACCCCAAAATTTAATAGAATGCATTGTCACCGGAGTTCTATCAGCTCTCTAGCGCATGTGGAAGTGTATGAAAAGGCTCGCCGCAGATTTGAGGATATTTATATATATATAAGCAAAGCAAGTTAATATAAGGGTTATAAAAAAATAAAATTTTTTTCGGAATCTCCTTCCAATTTTGCTTCAATTTAGATGGTGTGCGGTTAACTTTATTTTTCCCCCCCTATAAGGTCATACGGTCTAATGTACACATTTTTAAATATTTTAAAATGGAAGACGGTGGTATATACGTTCATGATATGCAAACATTTTGGATTGATAATACCGATTCCTTAAAGCACAATCCCATGTTGCATAGAAACCCATTTCCATACAAAACATACTAATTTAAAAACTTGTTTTTAGTTTTCTAGAGTTTTGAAGAAATGGACATAGTATGGTTGTGCTTTAAGGTATTGATACAGGCATTTGAAATTGGATTTTCAAAACAATTATTATATTTATCACCCATTTCAAAAGGAAAAATTTAGTCTTTGCTATTGCTATATAAAATTTTCCAACAAATTCGACGTTTGGTTTTTTCTTTAAAGGAAGAAAAATCTCCTTTCAAAAGGAACGAAAATGTTACCGACCTCGTTGCCACAGCTGTGAACATCAATATTGACCTTTTAAAATTGACAGAATATTCTATTCATATTATTTTTCAATATTATTGAAATAGTTACTTCAAAGAATTTATTCATCGACAAAGCGTTATGTAGAGTTTTTAGCTATAATAATTTCACATCAATAACTCGAATTTCCCCAGCCATTTGCTAGTTTGGATATTTTTGACGTTTACACTGAGAAAAAAAATCAAAATGAAACGTTGTCAAAACGTAACTAACCGTTGTATATTTCCTGTTCTGATTTTGACAACAAAACGTTTAAATTTTTTTTAACTACATTGATGAATTAAGACTGTTGATGATTTTTCACGACTGAAATTGTCAGGTTTTGTGACTGATGTGTTATTGCTTTGAGACGCTACGTTGACGAATGAAAAACCTGAATTTATTAACCGTTGTTTGTCCACTGAACAAAAGACAGCGTTAAAACCAAGTAAATTTGATCCTTTATAAAAAGACATGTTTTTTCCTCAATTTAAGTAATTTTTCCTAATTTCAAGGAATTTTTCTTGAATTTCAGTAAAAGTGCCTTAAAGCGGAAATCATCGCCCCTTTCAAATAAATTTACATTTATCATTATTTCAAAACAGGTGATATTACTAATTGTGAGTTAATTTGAACTTTATTTAAAGAAATTCGCTTTTAATATAAGGACAATTAAATTTTTTTAGTATACGTGTCTTCAATTCTAGAATCTATTCCTTAATTTTAAGAAACATTTTCCTATTTTAAATTCAAAGCAAATTTTACTTACTTTTAGTAAAATTCTTTGTTTTTAAGAAAGACATTTTTACAAATTGAAAGTAGGATTCAGGTTTTTTTTTTTATAGAAATTTGTGTTTCAATTAGAGACCGACCGAAATTCGGTTTCGGTTTTTCGGCTTTTCGTCCAAAAAAAGCTGTTTCGGCCGTGTTTCGGATTCGGCCGAAAAATAAAATATCGCTTTCGGCCAAATTTCGTTTTCTGCCGAAATTCCTATATTTCCGCCGAAAATTTCGGTTTGATAGAAAAAGTAACAAATAAATAACAAAGATTACACTGATCGACAAAACTGAACGTTTTGTGTGTTAAATATACTTTATAGACAAATTCTTATGTATTTTGCCATGCTGGATACGAAAATAATTATAATGAAATTTTTACAGCACCAAAAATGCAACTTTTGTGGCGTTTGCAGAAAAATGGTGCGTGCTGGGAAAATTTAAAGTTTATTTTCGGATTTAGCGTATCAAAATACATAAGGAACAACCAAGTGGATTAAAGCGGTATCTAACACAAATTTAAGCATTGATCATAGTTTCGAAGAATCAGAAGCGACAAAGAAGACATGTCCTATCGGAGTAGATCTAATACTCTCGCAATGATTTATAAATTTCTACTCCTCTACTACGGTAGCAGATTTTTCTAATTCCCTCAAGATATTTCCTACTACTATGGTAAGAAATCTACTCCTCAAAATATTATGTGAGTTTCATACAATGCAAAAGTACTATTCTTTCTACAAATCTGCTTCCCCGACAGAAATTTCTACAACTCGTAGAATTTCTAGTACTCTACGCATAAACCCATATCTACTCCCCTCTCTTGAAATCTACTACCCTGACAGTAATTTCTACTACTCTTGATTTCCACGCATTTGATAGTTTGCTTCTAAATTCATCTAATTCATGATCTGAACTTAAAATGATCGGCCCATATTCATAGTCAAATTAAGCTCCAACTTAACTTTAGTAATCTACTAAGTTGACAGATAATACACTGAACTGGCAGCTACTAAGCTGGTTCTAAAGTTTAGTAGCTATTAAATTTGACTATGAATATGCGATCGATTTCAGCCTACTGACAATCTTAATTATGTCCCACTTTATTACATTAAATCTCACAATTGTTTCTTTTATTTTTTCGGTTTCGGCTTCGGTTTCGGCCGAAATTAAAAAAATTAATATTCGGCCAATTCGGTTTCGGCGGAAAAAAAAATAAAAAATTTCGGCCATTTCGGTTTCGGCCGAAATTTAAAAAAGCGATTTCGGTCGGTCTCTAGTTTCAATATAGAAATTGCTAAAAAATTGATATGAATTAAAAAAATGAATATTTGCCATAAATATAAATTGTTGCTTGCTGGGGCGGGAGTCGAACCCGATACCTTTTGATCGTGAAGCAGAGGTGAAATCGTAAGTACATCAGTATAAAATGTAAATTTAATTAAAGTTAATAATTAAGTAAATGTACTTCGAATTTTAAAAAATATGTTTTTTAATGATTTTAAATATGAAAAATTAATGAAATTCAGGAATTTATAGGGAGTCTCGGGATTTTAGGCCTTACAATCCCGGGACTGCCGGGACAGCGTTTTAACCCTCTTTTTCGGTTAGATTTACCGAGTGTGTACATAAAAACGTCAACATTCAAATGTTGACACTGTTTCACGTTCTATTTTAAAACTGAGCAGTATTGGTTTTTTCAAAGCGATATCCGTTTCAATGATTTGACCCATGCAGTTCTGGATTTTTTTCCCTCAGTGTAGAGATGTCTTTTGTTTGTTTATAAATACGGTAGATGAATATCGCCAACTAGCTCGCCGAAAAAAACTTTATCACGAAAGTGCAATAGCTTTCGAGACCCCTTTTGTAGAAGAAATGACCTAGCTTCCGAAAAAACAAAATTTACAAATTGAATGTTTCGCAAATGTTTTTGCAAAATCGTTTGTTTCTTCAAATTATCACTTTTCCTGACTTTTTCTTAATAATTTAAAAATTGGTTTATGCACTAGATTTTGTGCGGATTCAGCTGGCGGCCATTGCCAGTATTTAGTATTGCCTAATTTTTTGATCGGCTGTGTTTAGTTGAACATTTTCTCGAATATGAATACGGCGGTAAATCATGCCATAAAATACAAGACGAGGTCGTATTTACTTTTCGGTATTACCACTCAATGAGCAACAATGTTGCCACACAGAGTAAGTCTCAGCTATTTTCTGGCAGCTGTTGTTTTCAGTTAATTTTGTGTTTTGCAGTTACCAAATTAATTATTGGTGTGATGGGAAAATGGCAATAGCTAATTATGGCTTCAATTATTGGATTGCCTTAAGACAACTTTTTCTGCTGCTGTCATTCTCGCTTTTGAATAGCTAATATGGGAAAATCAAAATGTAAATATTTACAAATTCCTTCGTGTGTCGCCTCAGCCGGAGTTACTCACTGTAATTGTGCGAGAAATTAAAATATAGTTGCTAAATTGTGATTTTGCATGCATTGCACCGTCGCTATAGAAGTGAAATGTATACCTTTTAATTGCTGATGTTTTTACTCAGTTCGTTCTACGTATGCACAAAAAGTTCGACATTTTGTATACCAACAATTGATCACTTTCTGATGGCGAAAAAACCAGACTCGTTTCCACACATCTCAGCAGAAATAATTGAAACAAAAAATGTAATCGAACCGCAGCAGATCTTTGGCGTAGCATGTGCGCATGGCCGGTGACTAAAAAAAGCTACGCTAAATGCAGTGTTGCAATCGCACACTTTATATAGGCAACGTCTGACGGTGTCACAAACTATCTGTTTCATTGCAAAGTGGAAAAAATTGAATGCTCCGCATGCGAAGAGAGTGCAATATCTCCATGTACCTACTCGTATGTATGTAAGTATGCACATTTATGAATTGTCTTTTGATCTTTGCTCCTAGGAAAGGTCTCGACATTATTTCCCATTGTATTTCTCTATAAAGACATTTTGTAATTAGCGCTTTGCAATTAAATGCCGACCCAGTTTATCTTTATTTTTCGCTCAGTGCCCCTTAACATATTCAGAAATATAGTCCAAGAGGTGGGATAAGCGAACGGAAGCAATGTTTTGGGAGTAAAATTATTCAGTATCAGTGCATTCAGTAACAGTGCACTGTAAGCTAGGAAGTCTGGCTTTTGTTTCTAAAGCGAGGCTGGGCACTTACCTGCAAACTGTAATTGTGCTCTAATTTCGATTCAATCGATCGCAAAATATTATTTATGCAAATTTCTCACTTTATGCGAAATAATAACAAAAGTTTAAACGTTTTTCTTCTTTTGCCGCCAATGCCAACAAAAAAAAACAATGCAAATTACTGCCATAATTCCACTACAATAGCTAAACTGTAAATTATCATTTGAAGCATGAGCATTTGCTGTGCAAAGTATGCTATTGAAACGCTTCCAAATGGCACCTTTTAAAATGCAATGGCAACGTGGCTCTTAGCAGCGGCGCTGGAGTAAACAATGAGCAAACTTCAAGACTTGAAAACATTGTTGCATGTTTCTCCGGTGGTATTCTGTACAGATTTCGATACAAATAATGCAATTTATAGCGCATTTGATAAATTGCTTTGCATTGTTTTTCACTAATCGTTGCCATGTTGTATTCAGTGATGTGACCTCGAAGCTGGCGAATGCTTAGTGCAAATTTAGCAACAAAGAGAATCCGGGAGAATCTTGTGAGATTTGGATCCATTAAAGGAAACGCTTACTGGCAATCTATTTGAAAACTGGACACAATTGGCCAAATTTGCTAAATGTAATTGATCTTTTGTACACCAATAGTGGAAGAACTTTTTCGATGTTCCAGAATATGCTATTTTGTGAACCATTACAGATACACTCAAAGAAAAAAACCACCTAAAATCAAAAATAACCATATTAAAACCAGTAGAAACGTTAATGAAAGTCTGGTAAAGTTGGTTGTTTTAGAAACAACTACGAACAAACTTTTTTCAAATTAAAACTTAAATTCAAAAATATACAAACTTTTTTAAAGTTGTTTTTCGGTTATTTCCAAAAATAGTCCAATTTATATTAAGACTTTGATTTAAAATTGTGCAATTTTTTTTCACTTTATTTCAAAGTTGTTTTCATTAAGGAGTAAATACGATCGTACTTGATTTTACTATGTGTTTTTTTTCTGAGTGCAGGAATTTCTTTTATATCGTATAGCAATAAGCAATTGACTTCAACCTAAATTTTACTGCCAAATATAGAACCAACACAGCAAAGTCGCCCTTTCTCACAAACCATATAACCGTACCCTTTGACCTCCTGCAATATCAATTTCAAAAAGTCATTATCAATACTGAATACCCTAAAAACATATATTAGCCCAGAACGCAAACGCATTCGATTGTGGCAACTCTGCCAACGAACATTAAATTTAACCCATGAACCGCAAAAGGTGATCGTTACTTGCGGTTACCACGATGGCATGGCAGTGGTTTTTTTGGGCGACGGTCTTTTGTGCTACCACAAAATCTATTCTCAAGATAAACACGCAAACTATCCCAAATCGCATTGACGTATTGCTCTAAATATAGGAACAAAATAAGCATTTGCTGCAGAAACGAACAGTCGAATGTAAGTAAGTACTATGTGAGTTGTTTCGGCTGCATGGCATTTTCACAAGGAGGTGCCCCATATAAATAGAATGTTGTCTCGAATTGGCTTGTGCTGTAAATGAGTCATTCACGCTTCAACGTAAATTAGTTAACAAATGATGAAAAATTTCAGACGTTTTTTTTCAATTTAAAAGTTATTTTTATTTGCATAAGTAGGTATATACTAAAATTTTCCATTTCACTGGCCGTGAAACTGCCCGTTGATGAAAAAAGAGACACTTAACCTTGTTAACCATTTTTTAAAATTTAAATGTTATGCCGAGTTTGGGAAAACGGAAGTTGAATAAAAATGCGAAAAATATGTAAATTTATAATTTTCGACCATAACACAAGCTCAGAAAGTGTAACGAACTTTTGTGGAAATAAAATGAACGCCAAATTAAAGCATGCTTTGTATAAATTAAAGCGATACTAGCCAACTGACGCCAATACTAGTTGAGGCGTATACGAAATTGGCGAAAATGCTAATTCGAAAACGTAGTCGAAAGTTGAAGAGATCTTTAACCACCAACAGGGTGGGTGCGATATGATTCAATCAATCATCACGCAGTCGCCGAGCGAAACACACAGTCGCGCCCAACACGCTGCAGCTGCCAATACTGAATTCAAGTCAACGCAGGCGTAATTGTTTGTTAAACTTTTGACAATTAAGTAGAGCGACGGACAGCGAAGCAGGCGGACATGACGGCGGCAGTTCAGATGGACACAACGATTGGTACGGGCAAGCAGGAGTTCAGCAATTACGACACTTTTTTCATTTAGTTTGTCCGCCATTCACTTTTGTGTATTAGTTGCCAACGCGAAACGTGAATCTACTACATTAAAAGTGAGAAATGCAATTGTGGAAAATGTTGCAAACTGGCGCGCATGAGTGGTGCAGCGGACCTAAATCAAATGGACTTTCATTTGGTTTAGTTTTATTTCAAAACTAACATTTTATTAATATTGTTTTTTTATAGTTTTCATTTTCCTTAGGAGCAATGAAGTAATTTCAAGCAGGTGTTCTTCTCAAAATCAGCATGACCATTGAATTGAAATTGAAATATACATTTGTATATTAAGGTATCCCGACAAAAAAGTACAAAATTACCCGACAGTGGGTAAATTTATTGATTTGATAAAAACATATATTTTGTTGTTGTTTTCGTTAGAGTAATTGAAATCACTGCAAAGTAAATTCGAAAACCTACCTAATGTTATTAAAGATATTTGCGATATCTTAAATGACACCACTTTTATATTAGCACAATAGCTGAATTTAAACTTTTCAAATATTTTTTCTGACAATTGTGTCAAACACGGAACAAACACGTGCGATCGAGTCGATTTTTACAGAAAGTAAAGTTTTCAAAAATTGCAAAAACAACATAAAGAAAACCTCTACTGCCACATTACCCGTCGTGCCAAACTACCCGACAATCCCTTACATATTTAACAATAATGCAGTTAAAATATATTCAACCCGGACAACCATACATAAGGCCACATACACACTGCAAAGTGAACCTATCTTTTGGTGTGTAATTTTACACACAACACACATTTTTAAGTGTATATTTATTTAGATAAATAAAAAAAACACACATTCAAGATTTTGGCATGTTCTATTAACACGCATGCGTGTTTTTTTAAAGCACTTACAGTGTTTATACACGCGAAATTGTGTGTAAAATGTGTCTACTTGTGACTTGTAAAATGTGTCTACTTGTGACTTGTAGACACATTTTACACACAATTTTGCGTCTGCCACAGTGAGTGTGGGGTTATAAAAAGGACTAGTTACATTCTCAAGTTATGCTTTTTCGTATATTAATGGTTTGAGAGTAACCGTCTTAAAGCGAGTAATGCCATTTGCCCACTACTCGATGTCTTCACAGCATTTACAATGCATTTAAAGTCACGCTGAACGGGTTGTCATTTAGAATTACTTTAACAAGGTGTGATTTATATGTGAAGGACGTTGCAATACAGAAAGTCATGAGGGAAACACCACCATTGACGTATAATTGGAAATGCAACGAAATTCGGTGCGGCTAATTGAAAATTACACAGTTCCAAGCTCAAGGCATGTAATATTGTTGAGTTGCAATTCAACCAGTTGCGTTGAGCGAATTGAGTTTTTGTTGATTGATGATTAATTTAAGACACCCTGACAACATTAACGTGACTCAATCAAATGCCGCAATTGCTAATTAAACTAATTAAAAACACCACCGCACAGTTCACTCCGCCTTTAATCGTTCTTACAATCGCATTTTATGTTTTTTTTTTGTTGTTGTCAAAATTTAACAACCATTGCGCAGATTTGTAAACTGTCATAAAGTACATTTTAGCGATTTAATTACGGACAGAGATTTTGATGTCTGGCAAATTGACCTCGAGCATGAAAATGCATTCAGCCTCCCGTCCGAATTGCATTTCCGCTGCATGCGCCCTAAATAAAGACACGCTTTCAATCGGCAACTGCAAATCACTTCGAATCATTTGCGAAAATCCGTGATTCTTGAAAATTATGTGGGTACCTCAGAAAACCACAAGCTGAGTGAGAAATCCGCCAAAGTCACTGCTCAAGTTTGTAGAGCCAACAAAGTCAATAGAGTGTTGCAATTGCTGCTGCTGCTGCTCTCGTGTGTTACGGATTTTGAATTGTTGTATTTAATCACAAAGGAAATGTTTGAAAATGATGTGATTCTGTTGTTGTTTAGGCAACAACAGCAGAACGAGTGGTAGCAACAGAGACTGAACTGTTGGCAACGGGTTTGCCTGAACCACCATCGCCGCTGAGGGGAACGTTGATCCGCATGCGGATCGGACCACCTTTTCGTTGCCATGAACGACCTTGTGTGTCGTTCGGTTTTCGCGTAGTCGCTCGACTTAATCTAAAAGCCAAATGATCTTTGCTGCCGTACCATGTTTGTGCAATTCTGTATCTTTTAATATACATATCTGCCAGTGTAGTTTATTTAAGTTCGATCGTTAATTTTTCACCACGACGTTTGTATGTTTTTTGATAATGTCTCGCTGATTTCGCATTTGCAGTCGAAGTGGTCAGTTTAATGATTGACTTTACTTAACTTAAGTCAATTAAATTTAGTTTGAATAATATTCGATAGTGAAGTTGTGCGATTGTTTCTACGATAGCTGTTGTCGCGATTTATTGCGATCATATTTATTTTCTTGAATTGCAAAATAAGTGTGCTTTCTGGGACTTAGTGGCGAGTTCACAGCACTTAGTTAACTTGTGTGGCGGCTCTAGCAATGCCCCAGCAAATTTCCCATTATTTCTGAAACTCAACGAATTTCGTTTGTCAACTAATTGCTTCTCCAATATTTTAGCTAACTAAGCCATGCGAATGCGGTTCTTGTGGCTTTTCGTTTGGTCCCAAAAAGAGAAACGACTAATATATATTTTAGAAGTCAACCAGATTATTATCTTAAGTAGCTAAAATCCAAAATGTATCCTCAATTCTGTAAATGGAATAACAAAAAGCTGTTTAATGACATTTGAATATATTTTGTATATTAATAAATTAAACGTAGACACATGCCTATTAAAAATGAATTTCTTGCATTGTATTTTTCAGGTAAGTGACATGTGATATTTAAAACAAAACTTTCGGGTTTCAATGTCCATAAACGGTGAATTTGATCTCATATACTTGACACTGATAAGTTAGGTAAGTAATATTAAGGACGGGTTTCGCAGTGAGTTAATGCCCAACATCGGCCATTCAGAGTTCGATTTGCTATTGGAAAACGTCTATTGTGAATACAAATCGCTCTCAAATGGTGACTGTTAAATGGCTTAACACTGTATTTTGCCAAGAAAATAAAAAAAAAAAAAGGCTTTAAATTTGTATTGACCTAAAGGTAAGAGAGCCTAGTCCGCTGTTGGACAGTGACAGTTCTGACGTGTTTTGTTCGTAGTTTTACTCTCATTGTACTATATTTTAGTGCAGCATTGAGATAACTCATCTGTTGAATGGGAAAAGAGAACAGTCAGGACCACCCTAAGTGTAATAAGGCAAACATTACTCGGGGACTAGTTGAATGGAAATGAAAAGCTTTTCCGGTTATTAAAAAGTTCAAGAAAGACGTGCTGTATTTGAACGAAAATGTTGTTTGCTTTTGTATGAAACGATTAGGTCTCGTTTGCGGTCCACCATTTCAGTTGAGAGAAATGCCAATGTATTTGATTTAAAAATATTAAGCGTTTACAGCAACCACTTCCCCAAACATAGTAAGGGGTTATTTCTTACAAATCTTCTCAGTAAAGCTAACCGGATATTGACAGCTTTTTTTTCTTATATTAGACTTTGTTGGGTGCAAACTTTTTGTACGCGTTTTCAAAATGCAGAAGTTCTTCTTGGGTCAAGGTAATAATGGTCATTTCCAGAGCACATGTGAAAATTCCAATGGAATTTCTCAAGCAGCCAATGCCGTTCCCAGACAATCTTAACTGGCAATTTCCTGCGTTAGGTCGAAACACAGACACCAACAATTAAAGTTGACAATTTAATAAACGCTTAACGAAGGAAAACGCTTCATCAACAAACAAGCCAAAGAGATAAACACCAACATGAGTCGGCAAACTCTCGCAATCTTGGCCAAGCAATCGAAAAACTTGAAAGCTTTTGGACATGGCGTCGGTTCTTTGCAAGTGCATGCTAAGTTTCAAGCAAGAGAAAAATGCAATTCATTCATTTAAGCTCTCGACTGATGTCACGCATGCGCATATGAAGTATGATGGAAAATTCTTGTTCGCAATTTTTAATTGATGCGATTTTACACAATTGTTGCTGGCAAAAATATCGCATGTCAGCTACGCTTTGCGAGCGGCACAATTATTGCTGCATTTAAATTTACAGTTTAAGACTGAAATTGACAATTTTTGTACGGCTTTGGATCACATAAATATAGCTTAGTTTCGTCAAAAGTGCTCTTTCAGGTTTCCACTTGTATGGCTCAGCTCTCGGCATTCTTGTATTTCGACTAACATTAAAGTTCGCCCAGTTATAATTTAGGCATTATTTATGGTGTTGTTTACTTTAAATTCATGTGCATGACGTAATTGCATAGACTTCATTTGTTAACTTTTAACATGCGACATATGGATAAGTTCAGTTTGTTTTAGATGTCTCACAGGAATTTAGTTCTATTGCCTTTTTTATGTTTGCGACGTAAAAGGCCGTGCAGTTAAAAATAACACAAATATTTTTTTATATTAACTATTAAAATTTATTATTAAATTCTATAATCTGGTGTTTCACAAAAGTGGGATTGAAATTTTATGAACAGTGAATTATTAATACAATGTGGACCATTGTGGCCATTTTGGAAATTCAAGTGATGTCATCGTCCGGTTATTCTTTTACCAAATGGCCTTGCACATTTAATTAATTTTAAATGTGGAAATCCCTCGGCAGTATCTTAAGAGAACTATTCAATTTCCAACGTTTCTACACTACTGTGGCACAACGTTTGTAACGCTCATAAGCAGGCGTGTCCGGTATTGAAAAGTACCTATATTCTGGATTAGCATCACCTCTGTCTGTCGGTCCACTCGATAGCGGTCGCAGTTTTAAAGATTCCGACTTGAAATTTTTGGTCCAAACTGAGATTAAGTTCGAGAATCAGCTCAATCGGACCATAACTAAGGCGGGGGGGGGGGGGGGGGGGGTCTCACATACATAACGACGAACGCTTCTAGAACTAAATCTAACTAGTACACTGAGAAAAAAAATCAGAACGAAACGTTGTCAATTTCCAGCCAACAATGAATGTTCTGATTTTGACAACAAAACGTTTACATTTTTTTGAAACTGCCCATTGATGAATTGAAACGCCACATTGATGAATTGAGACTGAAATTGTAAATTGTGACTGAAATGTTAATGATTTGATACAGCTACGTTTTTGTTCCTTACATTTTTTTAAATCAAATTTTATAGAAAAATATCTTTTTTTTTTATTAATTATGCAGTTTGGTTCCACGGACAATTTTCTACAAAGAAATTCTTAAATAATTTTGCCCATTCGATGAATAGTTTTTCATACAAATCCGATTTTGGAACTTGTCTTTGATTTTTCTTATACAATTTCATACAATTTATTCTGTGGAATTTGGATTACATCTAAAAAAAAGTACATTCCTACTTAAAAAAAACCCACATTCAAGTATTGACACTGTTTCACATTCTATTTTAGAACTGAGCAGTTTGGATTTTTTCAAAGCAATACCCATTTCAAATCATAACCATGCAGTTCTGAATATTTTTTCCCTCTATGCGATCAAAATTGTGTTCATTTTGGAATTGAGTTCGAAATGAATTTCTCTGTATTGCGTTATTCACAGGTTTCTGCGAAGAAAATGTATGGGACTTTCCGTTACAAGTATTTCAAGGTTAGAGATAATTTAAATGTTTATAAAAACTTGCATTTTTTAAACGATTCCAATGGAATTGGCGGTTAATTGTCCTATTGCGTTTAACTGTGTATATAAGCCATTAACTTTGGTTCATTCCCATACAAGACGAACGATTAAGCTTTCATACACTTAATTGAATACTTAATTCGTAAATTGGCTTCATTTCCTATTAAAACTATTAAATCTAAACTAAAACTTTTAACAATCATCAGATAACTGAAATAGAAAGTCATCATCGTTGCATTAAAATTGGCATGCACTATTCCGTCTAATATTGAATCTCTTAACTTTGAAATTGGTGATATTTAAATGGCCTCATTGCTCTTCTATCTAAGTTCGTACGATTCTGTCCTTGAGATAATAATGTGACATTTAATGTGCATGCCATTTGCATGCACTTATTTGATCTCTTTGTTTATTGAAGTGAGTAGTGAATACACTTTTCTTTGCAATTTGATGAGTATACCAGGTGTGAAATGAGATTTAGTCAGATTTTCCAAACTTCAAATGATGTTGGATCCCAATCTCCTACAAAATTCTTTAAAAAGTGCAAATTGGTTGTGGTATAGTTATGAAATCATAGCTGCCACCACACCCGATTCTAGCTAAAACTATAGGTGTCGTAGAATATCGATAGTGCAGTTGCAAATAGTGACAAACTTTCGGTGTTAAAATGGACAAAATAGCAGAAAACGCTTCGTAATAATATTAATTTCATACTATGCACAATGCACAATAATATTAATTACGCTTGTCACTCGTACAATGGAAAGTTTCGGTTTCACTTCGAAACAGTTTCAGCACACTGCCCTACTCTGTCTACACCTGCCTGCCCACCAACCAAGTGCCTTAATTTCCCATAGGTGTGATGTTGGATTTCGATATTATGTCAACGCATATTGCAAACGAGACACCGCCGTCAAAGTGACAACGGAAAAGTGCGTCTCTATTTCATTTTCCACCAACAGATACGCATGAAAAATCGACCAAGTTACGCTCGTGCTTTTACTTCGACTCATTTTTATGGTTTGTGTTTGCTTAGGAGACAACCAGCAGACAGCCAGCATTACAAAGAAAGTACAAAAACATCAGCCGAGTCATACTTGTGCTCACCGCCATCGCATCGTATTTAGTATTACAAAATATGAATTACGCTTTTAATAACTTACGACAAAAAAAAAACGACTTTTTCTTTGTTTTGTGTTGACATTTTTATCTTTATTTCTTTTCTCCGGCACCGCTAACTTCACATGGCAGTGTAGTGTAGTGGCAGTTTGCTCAAAATTTTGATAAAGTTTGATACTCCGTTAGTGTATTTCAAGTTATACTTTCGTACATATGTTTGTATGTATTTCGTTAGCTGCATTTTGCTCATCAGAGCATGAAATATTTTGTTTGTTGTGAATTTTTGTTGTGTACTTAATAATATTTTCTCAATGCTGGCTTGTGCTAAAATGTGTGTTTTTTATGTAATAATTGCGAATAAGAAATGTTTTTTCGCCACCTGCATTGAATTTGTTGTACGAGTATGTAGTAGTTGTATTTGAAAAATTTTAATGGCTCTTGGCATTTGTTACACAATTTTTGCAATACACTCGCAGATTCACCAGCAATCCCAACAAATGCCAAAAATTTTAAAAACGCCATTAACAAAAATCACTTCTACACCATTAGACAAAACTGGAACCACTACTCCCACCACTACAAAGACATAAATCCGCTTCCACTTATCCCATTGTTCCCACTACCATTGCCTAGAAGACACATTATATCGGACTCACAAGGCTCACACAAAAACATCTCATCGAAAACACCAGCTCTCCACTTTGACACTTTTGCAACACTGAATATCTCAGCAAAACACACCTCATGTACGAATGCCCAGGAATGAACCATATTCACTAACAATTAAAAAACCCAAATATTAAACAACTACTCCAAAATATCAACCACGACAATATGAAATTCATAGCTTTAATTTGCAAACTTAATCTTTACTTTTTTATTTAACCCTATTCTTTCTTTTAACTACTTGAATTTCTTACTCATAAGCTTAAAGTCTTAGGCGCATATTCATAGTCAAGTTTAGTTGCTACTAAACCTTAGTACGAACTCAGTAGCTGTCAATTCAGTGTATTATCTCTCAACTAAGCAGATTAGTAAGGATAAGCTGGAACTTATCTTGACAATGAATCTGGGCCTCACTCACTATTGCTAAATAGGATAAAGGAAAAGTGTAATTTATTTACTTTTACTCCTAATAAATAAAAAAAATAAATAAAAAAGATCTAAAGCTCCTTAAGGAGGGAAAAAGGAAATATATCACTACTTACAGGAAAATTATTAAAAGTTTATTGATTACAAGAAGGAATCGAACACAATTTCAACAAAACATAACGCGCTGAAAATTTCAATTGACAACCACCTCCATTCTCCACTATCCAGCTTAGACATGCAGTGGCGGCCAGATAATTAGGAATATCCCATTTTAGCCATTTTGAATGACTTCCAAATTTTTAAGAATATTAACTTGGGAAGGTCTCCTGGAGCCCGTTGTAATGAGTACAATGATCCGTTAAGTACCTATCGATAAAATGCCTATTGAAGTTACAGATACTTTTCGAACTTTTTTCCTGGAGGCTATATAATTTTTTTGGGTTGCAAAAAGTTCCGCTGGTCAAAAAAAACCCTTTTTTACTGAGGAATTTTTGTGATAAAAAATTTTTCTGCATTTTTTACCCAAGGTAATATTCATAAAATTTTGGGAATCCTTTAAAATTACTAAAATAGGCTGTCACTAAATATCTAGTTGTCACTGTGCATTGATCGTTCTACTCCGATAGCAGCGACTAAGGCATTCAATCCCCGAATCCCGAAATCCCGGGATCCCGAACGTTTTCTAAATCCCGGAAACCCGGGATTTTGAGTCCGGAATCCTAGGATTAAAAAAATGGATTTTTTATGCATTGTTTAAGATATTTTCGACGCTTTTCCACTAAAATACTGCAGTGCGTTTACTTTCAATCTAATTGGTAAACACAAAAAGCTCACTTTCGTAGACTTAGTGCTACACACATAAAAATTAAGACAATTTTTGTAAACAAAACATTTTTATCGATCTGAATACAATTTTTTCAAATTGAAACAATTTTTTTCATTCGACAAAAGGGTAGATATAATTAATAAAATTATTTTGTGACAGTGTGGCAAAATAAATAATAAAGCAACTCAATTGAACACATAAAATATCAAACTTGTCGAATCAGAGTAATTTAAAATTAATATTTTTGTTTTATTTATTTTAAATTTGGTTTTGTTTAAAATAAAATTAAGCTTAAAATATTGTTGCAACAGTTTTTTCTTTAATCCCGAAATCCCGGGATTTTCCAAAACACTTCGGGATTGAATGCCTTAGCAGCGACATATGACGAACAACTATTCCGGTCGCTTTGCGTTAGAATGATTTTTCGACAAGAGTGCAGTAACCCAGTGGTAACTTTTGACCTCGAATTACTCGCTTGATGGAGTTATTATGTAGATCAATACCTATCAGAATCTGTTATCAGATCGGCAATTCGAAAAATTAACGCTCATTTTGTCGCATAGTGTAATCGGAATAACAATTGTGTATTTGAAGAAAATGGTAAAAAAAAATCATTTCCTCCAACAAATGTCAGCGTATTTGCGGTGATGGCTTTTCCGGTGCAAATGACATTCGCACTTTGCCAAATTGTCAACGAATACCGAAGCAAAGAAAACGAAAGTTTTAAAATTATATTCAATTGGTTTAACCGCGACCGCTTCATTAATAAAACTGTCATTTGTCAAGGTAAATGTATGTAATTTGAAATTACTGTTGCCATCCTTCTAATGCCAACAGCAGAACATGACCGCTTCGCCTTAACCACACTTAATGGTCAAATTACACTTTTCATAAGTACAAGCAAATAACAGTTTACTTAACTGCTAATTTATTTTAAGCAGAGATAAATCTCAACTTTACCTGGAAACCAGATTTCATTAAAAGAAAAAGTAAAAATTCATCGTAACTGTCGCCATTACCACAGCGGTGCAGCGCGCAGCCATCGGCCGTCAGCCGTCGTGGCCTGTTGAATGTCAATGACTCTGAAATGGTTTCAAGCCAAAATAGTTGCACAAATCAGGTGGTCGGAGTACTTCTATTTTATTTAATTTGATTTTTCTTTTGCAATTTTTCAAAACAACTTTCTTCCTCCAGACAGTGTCCACCGAACGTAGTAGTGGCGGGCGGGCGGTCGTACGTGGTCTTTATTAGCAATTGGATAATTGCTATAGAAAACAAAATGGGTTTAACTCCAGTTGAAATCGCTCGTTGAGTGCAGGCACTTGGCTAAAACACAGTCATCGGCATTAATGCCAGGTTCAATGCAATCGCATTTAAATCAAAAGTTAATTAAATAACACAGAAAAAGGATAAGTGGCTCTTATGGCATAAGTTTTAGTTTTAAATGCACTTTTATATTGGAATTGATTGACTTATATTTGCAGTGGCCCGGCCACTCGCAACTCGTAATTTTTCTTTGCCTTTTTCAAAAGTCTTTCTTTGAGTTTCTTTGAAAAATCCACCCGAAACAAACAAATTAACACAAAATCCACTTTGAAAACTTGGCTTGCAACAACTTATGTATATTTGACCACTTTTTCTCTCCTTTCTCCTTGCAGGATTAAAGAGGTTTTTGTGTAATACAATTTGTTGTTGTTGTAGTTGACACACGTTGCCAGTTTAGCAAACAAGTTGCACAACTTTTAGTCTGAGCCAAATCAAAAATATGTAAGCCTTCATTCCAAATACGCTTGTAACAACTTTGATTTTCAAGTTCAATGTTGACCGCACCGAACGGGGAAAGCAACAATTTCGCTTCGTACAAACGAAAATAATTAAATTTCATATCGAAAGCAACTTGGAAATAAGCTATACTCTAACCTTTCGATCATTTGATCTAAAAATAATGTCAATTGACGCCTCCGGAAATTATTTGGCCCTTTAGACCTTCCAAATTATCGGTGGGCTGATGTGTGAAATTGCAATCGTCGAGCCTTACGAGGAGGAATCCTTTAAACATGTGGCTACTTACATAACCCGCACCCATCATTACTAAGATACAGTCGCCAGTAGTGCTACGTTTGATGTGGCCACTGCCGACGACATAAGTAGAAGAACTGCATTAGGTTTCGTTTTTAGGGTTCTATCGAGAAACTTGTTTGTCACGACTGTTAGTCACATTAAACATTTTATTTTAACTGTATCATACAAATTTGAGCCAAATCGACTTGGCTTATTTGCGACCAGTTTTTGAATCGTGTCGCTGACGGCTCATGTTACACTTTGGCTTATAAGTGCAGTGACCAAAGGACCACTTTCATTGTCGTTTTCAGCCGAATCGGGCGACTTGAATGCGCACCATAGCATTCTGGCCTGGCTTCAAAGTAAATCACATAAAATGTGTTCAATTTTTGTTTTAATTGGCAAAATACCATTTTCGGTGTTAAAGGAATTGAATATATTTTCTGCCTGCTGCTGGTAGGTGATATAAATTGTGTTTGAAGAATTTTTAATTTTTTACTTAAAATGGCAACCGCAAAAGCGTGGTTGCACCTAAAATCGTGCAATTTGTTTGCAACGTACTAATAAGTAATTTCCGCTAAATATTTATTGGCATTCTATAGCTGTTGCAATTCTCGCTGCATGCTACTGCCATCAGGCCTTTCTAGTGGAGTTGCCCACTCAGCAGAAGTTTAAATTGATTAATTGAACGTCCACGAAGCTGATAAGTTTACACTTGCGTTAGATTCGACTCCACACACTCCGATGGAAAGTTTGTTGCAAAGATGCTGTTCCTTTTGCTGGTTCAACGGACTGTTGCAGAGCACAACAAATCATTGTGTTAAACTCCCCTAAGCCACAGGCAATCAGGGAAAATGGCTGTAAACTGTTAAAATGGTTCAACTGTTTGAAGCGACCATGCGAACAGTCGAACGTTCATTCCACTGATTGCATTGCAGCCATCATTTGTTGGTGGTTAATATCGAAAAAGTGCAGTTCATATGCCCGAAGGATGTGACCATAAATATTGTAAGTATACTTACGTGAAATAAAATTTTAACAATTGTCTAATGTTTCTGAATAATCCAACTCAACGTAATATTGCAGCTGATGCAACACTTAGCTGGGAAAAGTGTTTCGTGGAATGTCACATGGGGACATTCATGAAGTCGACAATAAGCAGAGCGAAATCACAATGAAAACAAAATGAAAATTCTAGTGCATCCGCAAGAATACACCTCAACGAAAAAAAATGGCTAACTGCTTGTAAATCATAAATAGCAGCAACAGAAACCGCTCCGTATGTTGTGTGTCCGATGCCAGGGCGGATGCACTGCTGTCTCTGCACAATAACCAACTCCCCTCCTACGATGTCCATCACTCGCAGTATAATTGCAGCCATCCACCCACACCACCCAGCCTCTGTCCGGCACACATCGTAATCAATGTGTTTGTTCGGGACACGGCATTCCGTTTGGTAAGCATTTGCGCACGTATTTGGGATTTTTGTCCTTTATGCTAATCGTTTTGTACACATTTCGTAACGTTTCACTAATTCCTACTCGTGCCATATTTTGTTGCTGTGACATGCAACATTGCAGTGACATTTTTCCGTTGTTGTCTCTCAGTGAAATGTCCAGAAATTTCATTAGCTGCATAGCTCGTAACTAGAGCGCACCGAGACACTCCGTTGGTTCGACTCTGTTCATTGTCTAAATTAAATTGTCAACTCAGACCATCTTTTTGGATGAAAGTAGGTATGTTTTACTTCCGTTTGGTAATGAAGCTATTTACTATGTCAATTTCGTTGGGACTTTATTAAAATACCAACGGGGCGAAGCATACGTTTAATGGCGTGCAGAATATTGGTTAGGGGATCTGAATGTAACGGAAGAGATTCGCCGGTTGAACACACTTTTGTTTCAAGCCATACAATTCGAATGTATTGGTCAACATATTAGCCATCTATCACATCAACGCACAGGTCAAACCGCTTAAGTCAAATCTGTGAAAATTGTTTTTATATTTTCTGCACCGATTACTGGAAATTAGCGTAGGGAGGTTCACCTGAGGGTAATCTCTCTATAGTCCAAGCCGGAGTATATAAATGAAACTACGACTCTATAAGTCCTCTTGGAGGCTTCAGTAAGGTGAGGACAGGCAGGCATATGGACAAACAAGGGGTTTTATACATGAAAATTACCATTTCATGGAAGTGTAACGTAAAGTGTATAACTTTTCAGAACAAATTTTGATTGACTGGTCCAACTTACAAACATCTCTCCCACATCAGTTGCGAGGTTCTCAAATTTAAAGATTTCTGTGAAATCAGTCTAACAGAATCCTATAACATTTGTTAATATGTGTGCATCGAAACATAAATTAGTTCTCAACATAGACCTCAGTCTATATAACAAAACTGATAACGGACACAACCAAACTGAGCGAAATTTTCACCAAATACTTTTAAGTAAAAGCATTTCAACTTCATATTGCCATTACCCAGTAGAAAAGTAATCGATTCGACAGCGAACATGCCTCAATGACAAAGATTCATATGAATGGCACTTCGCTGAAATTCTAACGTAAGCATTTTCATAGTAGTGTCCCACTTTCTCATGCATTACACTCTGCATGACATTGCATCAATGACACATCACTTCCTCGCGTTGAATCGTGTCAGTGTTTTCTCATTTACTCCGATTTCGTTTGAGCACTGGCTATTTAGGCTAAATTCAGCAATAAATCATCGATGCATTGGTCATGTATGAAGCAAGTAGAGTCAAGTGCTTTTTTTCGTGAAAGCACTAGGCTGGCTTTTCGCCATTACATTGAAGGCCGTATGATGCTTTGCGTTTAGCAGTAATTATTAAAATGCTAATTTCGTAAAAAGATTAAGCCCGTCTATATCCTGTTTACCAAAACGACCTTGCTCTACTCAACAAAATGTGAACTGAATTTATCATGAAAATTCTCAAAAATGAAAAATAACTGTGTGAATTGCAAACTACAAAAAACAAACTGGATCGAAACAAAAAAATTACAAGTTTCAAGCTTATTTAGCGCTCTTATATAATAATAAACATTGAAGCGTGTTTAACCACAGCCAAGCACACAGACATAAGTCCAAACTGAAAACTTACCGAACGCCAGCACCAGCCACAGCCAATTGACCGCAGCCATCCTCATTGCGGCGTCGATTGGCTACTCTGCGGTTTCGACCAATTGGCTCTTTAAAGCCGTTCTGCTGTTTGAGCCTTTGGTGTTTTGGTTTCTTCTTGTTTTTTTGGCGCAATTAATCCAATTATTAACGCCAAAGTATGCTCACAATCGACGTTGCATTTGAATATGTTGTTCACACTGCTGTTGCGGCCGCTCGTTATTTTTCTTGAATTTTTCAACACAATTTTTATGGTAATTTTGGATGTTTCGTTTCGTTTCTTTTCAATTCCAAACAAATAAACACTTTCCGCTGTTACTTAGGTTGGCTTTCGGTCTTCTGCTAGGAATGTGACAACAAAGCGAGCTTAAAAGAAAGCGTGCGCCGAAAATTAGAGCATGATTTGCGTCTAAACTGGTTCGCTATTATTCTGTGAGGGCCTCATAAATATTTATGATCGAAAAGATTCAGAACTAAACCACTGTAATAAATACATCTGTGAGTTTGCGCTGGATGAAAGTGTTTTTTTTTTTGGAAATAAAGTATTTTTCTCACATTGGGATTGGGATTTCTTGGAGATTTCTTCAAATAAAGTGTAATGTGGTTCAATGTATCTTAACAGTATCCTAATAAATGAGAGCTACCCCGGTATTGTGGTGAAGTATGTGCTCATTTATGGGCATTCAAATCAAACACAATGAAGGTAGCATATGAATTCACACCAAGAGATTTTGGGAGAAACCCAATAATTCTGTCCACTTTGAGCGAAAAGTGAGTCAGACCACAACCAATAAGCGTAAAGCCTAATCTTTTCAATTTGCAATCGCAAAACTTACTGAATTGCTCTTCAGAATAGCAGACAGAATCTTGATGGCATTCATGCAATGTTATTCTGGTTTATTTTTGTGGTCAAATTGTGTTTGCTTGATTTGTAAAATATTGATTGCAAGTAATTTGATGTTTGTCTTTTTCAATTATTTATTAATTACACATTCAATTAGCTCATCAAATTTATATCGATCACTTCTCTACCGTTACACAGGCGCACACATAAAACAACTTATATGGTATGAATTTCGACTCCGACGGGCGACAACATGAGCCGCTTGAGACGTTTTTACTTTTCGACGCTCGAATTCAAACTGCTTCTTAGCCGAGATTGTTAAACAATTTTAACCAAAAGCCATTGTATTGGCCACATAATGAAAGTGAATTCGCTTTTCAAGAGATTTGCCCCAAGTAGAGCGTCGAGCTTTAATTTGAGTTTCCTCTTTGTTCGCGCTGAGCGAAGTCGGCACGACCTCAACCGCACTATCGACTTGAAGTGTTTCTCGCGTTTAAGTGATCGAACCGGCATGTTGATATATGGAAAATATGCTCTCTGTTTACATTTGAGTTCCCTTGGCTTAGGGTTAGACGCTCACTCTCCTCAAAGCATGCGATTACAGTTTGGCTCAGAGACAATTATTGTCTGCTCAAAAGTTAAGTTGTCGTAGGTCATGTGCCTGCCGTGGTACTTTTTGCCTATTGTTAATGGTTTTGTTCCGTTGTCAGTTATTTTCTCGTTCATAGTAATGAAGACATTATTGACATCTGCTCAGGCTATTCATACTTTTTTACGATCTCTTTGTAATTTGACAAAGCAATTTTTTCATAGCTTCTAACTGTTTTGGGATTTTTAAAGCTGACTATTCTTTTTTGACGAATTGTACTGTACCATATAAAAATTAATTTCGGTTCTGGTTTGTTTTGCGCAACCAACATTTTTGGAGTTATGCATCTGTATGGCAATAAAAAACTTACATTTCGGACGGAAATGGCCAAATCTAGTCAACGCTGTACTTATTAGATACTATTAAAAACTATTCAAAGGGCTCGCGGAAAAAAGGAGATTTCACCCAAAAAAAATTGTTTCGAGATAATCGAATTTGAAAGTTTTAGAGGTCCTACAATCAGAATATCCCATTGTGAACACGATGGCGTCCTCAGTTTTGTCATTGCAGATTGTGAAGTGGCCAAAAACACCTAATTTTAAATCGAAATTGCTAAAAAGTTAAAGTTATTTTAAAAAAAAACTTGTTTTATTTATCCTTTTTTGTTCTTAGCAAACCCAGAAGGTGTTCAAATGTGTTATTATGTAGACCAAGAACTTTCAGAACCTTTTATCAAATTGGAAAGCATCATTTGGTGTTGCAAAGTGTTATCGTTCTGTAGTAATAAGCAGTTAATATGTAAATCCATCATCTTATTATTCTAATTTCTAAGTTGCTTAGTATATAAACCATGTATATATTTATGCTTACACACCATGTATGTAGGATCCGTACACAAGAGAACGACTAGAAGCGGACGAAAATACTAATCGGACATACAACCCTTCACATATTTACCAACTTTGAAAACATGCAACTCTGAACTAAACGAACTGATCGAAACGAAAACGAACTGAACGAAAACGAAACGAACAACGAAAGCATTCCGTCACGAACCTTGAACGCAACAGGACTGTTTTTTTAAATATCAATAATAAACTTGTAACTTCATTAAAAACCCAAGTATTATTATTATTGAGTGTTCAGTAGTCGAGGTCTCGTGGGTTTTAACAAAGGGATATCCAAATCCCAACACCATAGGATCGTTAAATCCTACATGTATTATTTAATATGTCAGTTCGAACTCGAGTTAGCGTCACTGCGACTTTCGAAAATCAGAATTTAAGCAACCATCGAAAAGAACAGACGTGTTTTATTTGCTCTGCCATCATTACGATATTTAAAGACTAAAGTTCGGTGAAGTGATACCATTTTTTCATATTTTATACACAAAACAAAAAAAACATGGAAATGTTATCACTTCGACGTCCAGTACAAGAAATCCCTTGCAAAACTCGACCTATTATTAACATCACTGTATATCTGCACCTTTCACCTTTTAACACACATAAGTGTACGCGTTTATAAATCTGTAAACTACAAGTTTTGTACTCGATAAATTCCGGCTGAAATTATGTTAACCGCAAAAAATAATCCATTAGCGTCATTATTAACTTCAATTATTTTGAGGTGCGCTTTTTACAATTACTCCAACTTAAAAGAAGCTAAAAACTTCAAAATAAACATAATTTACTCACGGATTTGATCTGATGGAAGTCATGTGAAATAATATTTGTTGGTCTTGAATAATTTGCACCATTCCAAATGAATTGAAATGAGTAGTTTAGTGCAACATCAAATTTAATTCACTTTTACCTTTCGACAATTGAATTAAATTACTTTACTATCTGCGAAGGGAAAAGTTAAAATAAAAAAAGTGAAAAAAATGTAAATTTATCCTTAAACATGCATGCGCTCGATATTTTCACTCACCAGTGACTATTGTCACGTCAAACTTTCATCGAATGAAAAATTGTATTGAATTTAAAAAAATAAAAAGGTTTTTCACGCCATTCTCTGAATCATAAATAATACTATGCGACGAAATGAGGGTTAATTTTTCTGATTGCCGATCTGATAATATATTCAGAAAGGTCTTGGTCCCTCCAAGGGTTTTTCCGGATTAGCTCGAATAATCAAGTTATTCGAGGTCAAAGGTAATGACAATCTTGATGAAACAACTTTTCAACTGTAAGCGATATCGTGTTAGTTTATTCAGATAAAATATTCTACTTAACCCTATTAACAATGTTGCCGAACAACTTAACCCGCTAATGTCCGTTTTAAAGGCACCAAAAATATCCCGAATAAAAAAACCTTTTTATACCCCCACACTCACTGTGGCAGGGTATACTCACTTTGTCACAACGTTTGTAACGCCCATAAGGAGGCGTGTCCGGTATGGAAAAGTATATATATTCTTGATCAGTATCACCTCCTGAGTCGATTTCGCGATGTCCGTCTGTCTGTCCGTCTGTCCGTCTGTCCGTCTGTCCGTCTGTCCGTCCGCACGATAGCGGTCGCAGTTTTGGAGATATCGACTTGAAACTTTGGGTACATGTTTTTCTCGTGAATACTGAGATCAAGTTCGAGAATCAGCCAAATCGGACAAAAACTGGGCGTGGCTCCCATACACCGAAAAAAAAGGTAAAAATTTTTTATTGTTGTATTCGATTGGAAATGTTTAGAAACGTATTTTTGACATGGTCCGAGGTTCCGAAGCCACATATATAAGGGTCTAAATGGGGTCTTGAGACCAATTTTTTTTTTTTTTGTGGATTTAATTGGAAATTTTTAGAAATGGATTTTGGACAAGGTCCGGGCTCCAAAACCACCTATAATTAGCTCAAAATAGGGTCTGGAGACCACATTTTTATATGTTCGAGGTACTTCTTCCTACTGTGTGGGGGTATTTCAACTTCGGTATAGCCGAAGATAGTCCACTCTCTAGTTATTTTTTTAAATTTGAAAGATAGCTTTTTTTTGTATTCTGTGTTATTTATGACCACTAAATATTTACTTTAATGGGTTAAGATGTTCAGCAGTACAAACACCATACCACTAACCGTTAAAAAATGGTTTCGACAAACGTGTAGTAATCCAGAAAAACCCATTGAGGGTGTTATTATGTAGACCAAGACCTATCAGAATCTGTTATCTGAATTTGGTGTTGCACAGTGTAATCCAAATCATCCACACAAATTTTAATCGCAACTAATCTATTGCCATGCTTTTTTTTCACTACCCACACATTAAGTTCTTTTTTTTTTTAAATCTTTCTTCACTAACTGTTCCATCTCCACCAACAAGAAGTTGTGTTGTTCACGTGCCGATGTCAAATAGTTCAAAACAAATATGCAAGCAAACATCTTCTTCATCACTTCTGCGAGTCTGTTTTGTTTTGCTGAAGAGCTAGTGGCTCGCCTAGGTCAATGTTACATCGTGATGAAGATGCAAATGGAAAACTTGAGTTGTTTTTTTTTATTTGCCTCTAAGAAATTGCTTCGTGGCTTTGTACCCGCGCAGCTTCAGTTGAAAACAAAACTTCCGCTGTATTTTTAGAGTGGCCATTATCTGGTTTTCTTTAAACTAACAAAAACTTGTCATTATCTGATAAGTTGGTGCGTTTGTATTGTTGGTTTACCAATTCAGAGACCGTTTATTATGGATTTTATTCGAGCATTGGCCTATTTTTAGACATTTTTGAAACAAAAATACACCCAGAATCTTCTTAGATTTTCTTCCTATTAGACACGCGTGCGACTTCATTCATAAATTATAATGGCCCCTGATTTTTCTCATGCACACTTGTGTTACCTTTTGTAGTACATACTTTCAATTTCATGTTGAAAACACTTCAGCGCTCAAGCTGACTCGACCCCAACTCGCCCATCATCTTGGGCGCTTCTACGGCGATGTTTGCTCGACTCATCGCAATTAACTTAATTGAGATTTACGCACCAAAGCATTTACTTTTGCGGTTACTTCTTCGTGTTTCGTATTTAAGGCATTGCTGGCTGGTTGCTTTCAACTGTTTGCGTCTCTATTGATGGACCACATTTTATCGGTCTCAACAAGTGTTACTGATTAATCATAGAATGCTCCATTGGAGTTGGAGCTGCAATTATCGGTGGATATTTTTGCTTACTCGCCTATAAGGGTCAACGGTCAATATCGTTTAATTTGAATTAGGTTGAAACAGCACGTGGTCTCTGTCTGACTAGCTACAAGTCCAGCTTTCATCTTCAATGTTTTCCCATATATTACACTAATTGCATGTAATTGTTGTGCTGTGTGTGAAGTCGAAATTGTTATGCAATTTCAGAAGCATTCATTCATTGGCGCTCTCAAAAAGCCACTCTTAATTTCATAGCGAAATTATTTGCCATGAGTGTCATCTAATTTTGTTTACAAAAATCTAAGTAGGATTAAGAAAATATTTAACTAAAATAAGCGATAAAAGACAAGCATAAACTTCTTACATAGACTCTAGAAATTCCTAGAGACAACGAATGTTACACATAACAACTTGAAACGTAAACAGAATGGAATCTTAGTTAAATTGACGTGTTTGTTAATTGTTTGGGGCCAGCCAGGCAGGGTTGTCATCACTGAAATAAAAATTTTTTTTTTTATCATTTGGTCGCAAACTAGTTTGTGTAGTGACGAAAACATGTTGAGAGCATTAAAGTAACCACAGGCATGTGTGTATGAAATCTGCTTTAAAAAATCAACGTTCAATAGTTTTGCCATCGAAGAAAACAACAACGTTCATAGCCATAAGCCTCTAAATGTGCTGCTCGGCAATAACATTTTATTCCAACTATTTGCTGCCATAAATCCTTTGAGTTGCGTATAAATCCTTTTTCCTGCTTTGTGGTATTTTCAATTATAATACCTGATGCTTCTGCCGGTCGTTGTCGCTCGTGTTCCTGCAGCATTTGTTGTTGTTTGCTTCTGATGACGACTATTTAAATTTTGCAATATGCCACAAACAGCACAAACCTTTCATTTAAGCAAAAAGCCACACAAAACGCAAAAAAGAAAGAAAGAATTTCAAAAATACTCCATCTACACGCCAAGTAGAATGGCTACGGGAAAAAATCTATTTAATTTGTTTTATGCGCCAAAGGCGTGAAAATAACAGCAAAAATAAATATCAAAGCTTAAATGTTAGCGGTGGGTGTGTGTGTGTGTATGTGTGTAGGTTGACGTGGCAATGCTGGCCATTTGAATGTGACTCTTGAGGTCACGAAAGGAGAAAATCAAAGCAGAAATGCTGCTCCTAGTTGCAAAAGCACGCGCGGATCTCCTGCTGCCACACGATGGCATTATCAAATATAACAAACAGCCTCTGCACACTCAACTCCCACCACGCCACAATTCCACAAGAACCGAAGGGGGGAAGGGGATTATGGTGGAAACAAAATCGAGCAGAAAAATAGAAAACGATGAGCTTTTTTCTTTTTAAATTGAAACGTTTGACTCGTGTATAATTGAAAATTACTGGCCGTTGACGCACAGTTCTACCGCATGTTTTGTATTGGTTTGTTGCCGACAAAGGAACGTTTTTCTTTTTTTCTAATATTTTAATGGTGTTTGGTTTGTTTTGTAAGAGGATTTAAAGTTTTTGCATTTGCCGTAATCTACTGCAGCAATATCTGCCAAAGCTCACTAACGTCGATACGTAGGAAAAGGAGCACTGATGCTCATTGCGTTCTTCAAATAAAACATTTTCTAATTAAAATGCACAGCTAAATAAGTTGAAACTGTCAATAACAATTGTGCAATTTTGTCATCATGCTCAGGCATAAATCGTAACATTAATCAGCAAGTGCTTATACGAAGCACTCGGCAGCAGATAAATTGCATTTTATCGGCTTAAATCCGGCGCATTAAAACAATTTCACTGCACTTGCAGCACTGTAGTGGCCAGTTGATGGAACTTTCTGTTGGTATAAGCAATTTGGTGCATCAACATCAATAACCTCGGCATCATTGTCATTTTCATCACTTGCAGTCGCACCTGCATCAGCATTTCCTGGCCGAGTGGTGGTGGCGGCGGTGGAGTGTGGTGCAGAGTGCTTTCAAAATCTCTCATTTGCTGGCAATAACACATTTCGTTTGCTCGTTGCATTTGTTGTATTTGTGGACATTTTTAGAGTAAATTAATTTATTCGCTGGCATGTGCGTATTTGCGGTAGGTGGCTCGTTGCTGGCCTATGCTTTTATTTCATGTTGCAATTGAAAGGTTTTGCATTAATTCTCAATGCCTTATGTCGCTAGGTAGGTTTGTACATATTATGTACTTAAACGCTACGATGGAAAAGTTGCAATGCAATTTGTTTTCTGTTTACCTCACGTAAGTCCTATTGTTATGCCTTGTTGTTAGTAAGAAGCGTCACTCAATAATAAATCCTTTCATTTTGATTGCTGAGACGCTCTATTATTAATTGATGACTTTGTAAGCACTAATAACAGACAAATAAATTAAAATTTCACTGTAAAGGTAAGATTGCGCAATGCTTGCAATCATTGAATTTTCCATTAATTTATACAAATTTCATTATCATTATAAGGTTATTTAGTTGAAAGCGGAAGCTGTTTGTTCAGTTGTAAATTTGGCTACACTCTTAGAAATATTTGTGTAATTTTGCACTCATTAAACTAGGCAACTAATAACCTAGTTTAATGAGTGTAATTTTATACACATGTTAATTGTACACATCATATGTGTATTCGTTATGTGTAAACTTCCACACCAACTGCTTAAATAGTCGAAACGTTATTTGGCTAAGAACCAAATGTTTAAATTTACCTTGGGAAGTACTCTTTGGATGTGTAATTTTAAGTCCAACCATAGTTAAATTAATTCAAAGAAAAAAATCAAACAACCAATTTTTGGTACATTTTCCGATTGGAAAATGCATGCCGAGCACTCGTACTTTTTATTATATATTATTTGTTTCTTATTAATTTTGTTGTGATGCCGGTACACATGCACATTGTATATAATGTATTTCGAGAAGATTTTCATGCAACCCGGCAACAAACACTTAAAATCTACATTTTTTTTTGTTTTTATGCATGTTGTATAAATGCTTCTAATACAATTTTAATTCTTTTAATTTTATTCCACATATTTCGCTTTTAGTTATAATAACTTATTACCTAAACTAGAATAATTAACTGCTGTCGAGGATCCTCCGGATTATATGAAATGTATTAAATTGTTTAATTATTGCCGAATGAAGAATTTATGCGACTGCTTCAATTTTTCACGATTTCACGGTTGGCGTCTTTTCAAGTTTTTACATGTTGTTGTTTGCGAAGCTACATACTCTGATAGTAAATTTCGAAGAAACTTACGCGATGTATGTTTAATTTTACACGTTCTTACGTAAATGATATATTGTTAAGCTTTTTTGGTTTAAATTTACACTAAATGTATTTAAAAACGACCAAAGTTTGTAATTTTATCAAAAAATTCTGCAATGTTAAACACCTAATGTTCAAAGTCCAATTTCAAACATTTTTTGCACATATTTACACACTTTTCTGTTGAAAAATAAACACTGTAGTATAGCATTTTTACATGCACTTTTTAGAGTGTACTTTTCCCAGCCCTGTCGCATCGATTGATTTGTTAAAAAAATATCATGCAGTTCTTATTCTCCGATCTGGTAGTGTTTTTGGTTATTCAGTTGGGTAATCGCAAACATCCTAGGTTAAGGTGACCGCCGGAACACCGACACACATAGACCAAATAAGATCCATTGTGATACCTTGCTTCTTGCTGCAATTGTCATGGGCAAGTATATGATAATGGCGGGTGGAAAGTTGAAGCATTCCTTGACAAGTTATACTCTCGTAAGTTTTGCCAACGTTTACGAGAGGTGGCGGTCTTTACAGAAAAACATGTCACACAAATTAATTCTGTATCCTGCCTGGGTAGGGATTGAACCTCATCCCTCGCCAACATCCTAACTACACACAGAAAAGAAACCCATTGTAGAAAAAACTCCGATCGTACTTATACATCGTACGTTAAAGCAACGTCATTAAAAACAACTTTATTAAAATAACGGTAAAAAACTATAGTCGTCAAATTTGAAATAAAATTGACAAGCTCAAATTGAAATTGCACCACTTCAAAATAAAAATTGTACAATTAAATAAAAATGCATTACCTCAAATTGAAGTTGAAATTTTAGAAGTAAGCAGAAAACAACTTCAAACTGAAATTGCCCACTTCAAAGTGACGTTGTTAGTACTTGCTTTTAAAATGTTCCACTTTACCAAACTATCATGACGGTTTCTGCTTGATTTGAGGTGGTTTTTTTTCTGGGTGTAGTTTATGTGAAGAGTAATCCACGCGAAATATTATATTATTATTATGTGGGTTAATCTGTGCAATTAAAGAAGGGAGTCGGTGTTGTACTTATACCACAGACATTTAATCTGCTTCAGTTGAAAAGTAACTTCCAGACATAGTTTGAATTGTGAAAAGTTAACAGTACTCTGTAGTTGGTTTTGACTAAATTTTTAGTTATGTAATATATAATCAGTTAATTAGAATAATACGGAAATTATATAAAATTCTGGGATGAAGTACATATTTCACTATGAATACTGTTTTTTCTGTTTTTGCTATATTTTTCTTTCATTTGTATAATATAGCAAATAAAATAGTTTTAGCAAAAATGTTACGCTGAGAAAAAAATCATAATGGAACGTTGTCAAAACGTACCGAAACGTTGTCAATTTCGGATGAGAAATTTGTTTGTGGAAGCTTCAAAATAGTTAAAATATTTCATATGGCAATACTGTTGTTGTGAATTGCAAATAGAAAACGTTCAGACCATTTTGCATGTCACTGAACCGACCTGGGACACATTCTCTTTGAGAGAGCATGAGAGCGGTTGCTGAAAACCTTCAGCTCGTGGTCAGTGAATCCGCCTTAAACGTTACAAATTTTTTGTAACTTGCCCGTTGATGAATGGAACCGATCCAATTACATTTTAAGACTGAAAAGTTGATGTTTCGCGACTGAACGGTTAATGACTTGAGACGGTTATGTTGACGATTTGCGACTGACCCGTTGACACTAAAATATCAAGAATACTTCCGACATTCATTCGTAAGGGGGATCGTATTGCTGTTATTTAAATAATGGGATATG
Source organism: Heteromyza rotundicornis (assembly GCA_951394025.1). NCBI lineage: Eukaryota > Metazoa > Arthropoda > Insecta > Diptera > Heleomyzidae > Heteromyza > Heteromyza rotundicornis. Next base: position 47,390,940 of record OX596012.1, read on the forward strand.
TATGAAACGAAAACAAACATAAACAACTGAGTAAATTTTAGTCGGGCAAGCCGACTTATATATACCCTACACCTACTGGGCCACATTGGATCAGCCATTTTGAATTTTGAAAATGCGACATCAAATTCGAAAAAAGCGACCCCAAAAACCCCACTATGCAAACTTTCATACTGTTTTGATAAAATCTTAAAATTACGGTAAAAACACGATTTTCACTTATATGGGAGGTAGGCGTGGTAGTCGACCGATTCCGCCCATTTGTCATACCTACTCCTTCTAGGGCCTAAAAAGGATAAATCCAAAATTTGGGATCCCTAGCTTTCTTCTAGCTCCTGCAATCGTGTTTACAAGAAAAGAGGACAGACAGGAAAGTGGCGTGGCAGTCGCCCGACTGTCCTACTACCAGTCGACCGACTACCCTACCTCATGAGGTGTAGGGTATAAAAATCGATTTTTTGGCATGTTCAATTTTTGTTTCAAGTTATATTTTAGCACTGCGCAGTGACGAATTTTTCATTCAGTTTTTGATTTTTTTTTCTCAGTGTAGTTTTGTTTACAAAAATGTAAATAATGGTCTTTCTTTACATGCCTATGTACTCTGGTTTTACTATCTACACTCCTCCCCCCGCACACCGCCCCATTGCTTTCATCAAAGAGTTGGGATAACAACGGATTATGCCGAGTGACATATTTTTTCAAATCAATGGCAACACTGACCTGCCTGTTTAACAACTTTGATTGTCTTTAGATAATTGCAAACTGTTTGCAGATTTAACTTATTTACAACATAATGAAATAAGCCCTTGCATTAAAAGTATTGATCTGAGGAATATTACAAATTAAAATGTGACTTCGTTCAAAGCCTGAATCACACCACGAGTTGTAATTAACTGTATAATTAATGTATAATTACCAATTGCACATTACCTACCTGTATAAAAGAAAATTAAATACTTATTTACAGTCTTATTAGCACTTAAATATACGTATATGTAATTAATGATATATGGCAAGGAATTTAATTAAATTAAATTAACAAAACGAATATGAACGTTCCCAAAAGAATAATTGACTCAGCGGTCTTTGCAGCGTGACTGAAGCCTGCTGGTTCTGCAATCGTTGTGTCGCTATATGCATCCGTACTTAATTCCGTTGTACTAAACTCGGTTGTGGTTTCTGCTGGTGGAAAATAAATTTTAAAAGTATTTACCAAGAATTTACTGCCTGCCTACCTTGGTCAATTGCCTGCCTAATGGCGGCAACAAGGCCGGCCTCTCCTTGGTAAGGCACTGATCCCGTATAAGTGCCTTGCAGTATGTCTATGTATTCCTCATACGCAATGATTTCGAAAATCCAATCCAAGTGGGGGCCAAGATTTGTGTAAAATGCCTTCACGGGCAACTCCGAGCAATCCCTTCCCCTTTCGCTGCCATTCTGAAGTGGTAGAATAGTTGAAAGCACCGCCACCAGTCGGGTGTTGCAAACAAGTCCAGTGCCACGATCACCATTAAATGGTATAAATGCTTCGAGAGCCTAAATGGTAGAAGGTGTGAATTGCGGAATGTCAAAGTAAATAACGCTGGTTGAGTGCACAAATGTATTAAATGGGAGTTTAGGCTAGCAAACCCTCGGTTGAAAAATACATTAGCTATTCTGTTTCCAAACTTACGCACACAACCGATTGACTTGGAAAACCCGAAAGTCACTCAAAAGTCACTCAATACATTTGTGCACTCAGTCGTCGATGTACGCACATTGCAATCGAATCCCAGGGGAAGAATATAGTGTGAACATATGTCCAGTTCACGTGCATCCGGGTATCTCGTTAGCTCAGCGCATTCAGCAGCATCGAGTATTTGCAGTTCCTCCGTTTGAGTGTAATCGGGAATGTTGTCCAGTGACTGAAATACAAATCTTAGTTCAAACAATGCCCGCGGTTTTGTGGTCGCTCTTACATTGCGGACGTAGAAATTGGCGAGGCATGGATTGTCTTTGAATTCGTTGTCATCCAGAATAATCCATTTCATGTCGTCTCTCAAACCGAGCGGCAGTTGACCGGCTAAGCGCAATATCGCCAAATCGTGCTCCATTGTTGTGGAATTAAACGTATCCAAGACGTTGATGGTGGATACTTTAAAAATTAGAGCATCGCTTAGGGCATTGGCACTGCCGACGACCACACTGATCATGGTCGGATGGATTGCAATCATCGAGCTATTCGGACTGAAGTGATAGTGCACGCACGCCGCAGAAGTAAGCACCAGCCGGGTCTGCACGATGGCGCCATTGCATAGGTGAATGGGTCGTCCTTTGGGATGTAAGTGGATATACAGCGACACTTGATACGGCGGCTGGTCGCCGAGGCACATCCCGCAAACAATGGCCAACACAGCAACCAGCAGGTACATGCTGAGCACTTTTCTTTCCATCTCAATTCCAACGAGAGTTTTGGCAGTTACGAACGAACTATAAGTAGTCACGGAAGTGTAGTGTCTTTGTGCTCACCACAACAATCGTCACAGGACTGGGCTGACTGACTGCAGACGCAAGCGTTGAATGCTTAAGAGTCGAAAATGTGAACACCCGACGTGATATATGACCGCCTGACATTGAAGGAAATGAATTCGGCGCGGTTCATACATGCTTTCCATGTATTCCAGTCGCTATCTCTAGCGGCTTTTATCTCTGAGCGTATTTGATAAATATGTCAGGGAAGATACGTTTTTCTTCTGAAATTTTTAATTTAACTTAAATCTTACTTTTGCTAGTTTTGAGCAACTGTTGAAATTCGCGATATTGTGTTCCTCTTATTTAGCCATTTTAAGCCTTATCATAACAAGGGGCTTTGTCACTCGCAAATATTAACATCGCGAATAAAATACGCGCAAACAGAGATTCTGCCGTTTTGATGGCCAAACAGAATGTGTGAATATTTTTAATTGGCGTTATACAAAATTATATTACAATAGTAAAACCAAATATATTACGGACGATGGCAAAACAGTCCCCCCCATTAATTAATTGCTAGTAAAAGTGGTTTCGGCGATCGCCAATCGCTATTCAATTTAAGATCGGCCATAAAACTTTTATTTTCGATGTAAGATCATGCCAGAATTTACCAACAACAGAATTGTGTAATTGCCACAAGTTCAAGTTGGCAACGTTTGCTCGCATACGTTGAGTCATGTCCACAAATATATGCTCTTTGATTTACAAATTTAGTCCAAGTGAGTTAAGGCCCTGTTGTAAATTCCATTTCGCAATACATTTTCCCAGGTAGTGGTAAATAAAACAGTTTGTCTACCCCAAATATGTAAATACTAAGCGAAATTAAACATGGTTCACCTTCAGCTAAATATCCAAGGGTGTTTTTCTACACTCTTATCATTGGATTGTAGTTTATTAAACTGCGGTTATTTGGGTTCGCCGAAATTCAAGACGACTGTTATGACTTGCAGCATTTTATAGTTGCTTTTGTGAGTAGCCCCCAAAAGATAACCAGATTGGCAACATCTTAGATCTACACTTAGCTCGGAAGACTCCTTTGTGAGTACTTTATCGTATTGATTTCATCGATGCATGGTTGCAAGCCCGTATTAAGGCATTCAATCCCGAAGTGTTTTTGAAAATCCCGGGATTTCGGGATTTGAAATTACAATCCCGGGATCCCGGGATTTGTTCGGGATTTTCGGGATTTTCCAATTAAATACAATAGTTCATATAAAATTAAAGAAAAAATTGTTGCAACAATATTTTAAGTTTAATTCGACAAAGAAAACATATTTAATAAATATTACATTAAACAAAACAAATTATATTTAAATAAATATAGTCAAACAAAACGTAATTCTTTTTAAATTAGATTGATCGAACAAATTATTTTTTTTGCCACGCTGAATCCGAATATAATTATAAAATTCTGCCAGCTCCATTTCATGCTAAACGGTCAACAATATACGGTCAACAAAATAATTTTAACATATATCTTTTTTGAAAAAAAAATAGTTTAAATTGAAAAAATTTTATTCAAATCGATAAAAATTGTTTGTTAACCGTTATTGACAAAAAACTTGTAAATTTTTGTGTGTTTGAGCACTAAATTTTTTGTGGAAAAACGTCAAAAATATCTTAAACAATGCATAAAAAAATGCATTTTTGAATCCCGGGATTCCGGACTCAAAATCCCGGGATTCCGGGATTGAGAAAACTTCCGGGATCCCGGGATTTCGGGATTCGGGATCCCGGGATTGAATGCCTTAGCCCGTATTCCTGGGTGGTGTACGGGTCGGGTGCATGTGACCTTGTAAGGAGTTATAGGGTTACGAGTGCGAAAAAACGAAAAAAAAGTGTTTTACCTTTCAGTGCGCCCTAAAAACTCAACCGGTTGGTTATTATTACCATTATTGAACAGAGTCTTAATGTATTACAAAGTGTACTTTGCATTTTTGTAAAACACGTGCTTTGTATTTTTTTGAAATAGAACAGAACCACAGCACTACCTATTGCCATCAAATATGCGACGACTAGGCATGTCAATCACGGGATCCCGCCTCTTTGTTAGTCCCGAAAATCCCGTTTTATAAGCAATTTTTTCAAAAATATGCCGTCTCTAATCGCAAAAAATTGAATTCTATTTATTCAAAGAAAAATGTATAAATTCAGGAACTTTTTATATCATGACCAATTCCTTTCTAAATGGTTTAGTTTTAGCAAGGACCATAATTTTCCATCCAAAAAATGTTGATAAGCATTCAGGAAAATAAACAAGCTGTTCAGAAATTTATTGAAGGAAAATGTCAGATTTCGTGTGCTTGTGTTTTATTTGATTTCATTGGTTTGGAAAAATTATTCATTTGGTTTTAATGAAAAAATTTAAATAAAATGAGCTAAAGGTTGATTGATATACAAGTACATAAACTATATGAGTTATATAAAAATATACAATACGCATTGCAGATAGCATCAACGCATGAAGGAAATTAAAGAATACTTTCATTACATCAATAAATTAAGGGCAAAAAAAGTTCCAAACTGTTTGCAAATTAGTAGACTATAAAGCGCTCAAATCCATTTTGTTTTAATGGAAATCAAAAAATTTTAATGGGATCAAAAAATACATCGAGCTTCGTTCGGGACATGAAATACATGTTCCAGTTCCGTATATTAAAATGTATGACAAAATATTCCATTCAAGAGTTGGTCGAGAAATGTGGACAAACGACAAATTTTTAAAATAATTTTATTCTGACCGGAAACCCAAGATTCCAAAGACCAAATCGATTCCAATCAGTATTTTATTTTACATATTTTAAAGTTATTCAAACTTTGCACTAATATTCCGAATCAGAGGTCTGAAAAATTCAATTTCAAAAATATCCAATAAAAACCTTAAATATTGTTAGATTATTTGCACAATTTCAAAAATATTATGTATGGGTATATTAAAAGCAATTCAATTCGATGTAATATAACATTTTTATACTAATTATACCCCCACACTCACTGTGGCAGGGTGTATTCACTTTGACACAACGTTTGTAACGCCCATAAGGTGGCGTGTGCGGTATGGAAAAGTATAGGTATATATTCTTGATCAACATCACCGCCAAAGTCAATTTAGCCATGTCCGTCTATCTGTCTGTCCGTCATCACGATAGCGGTTACAATTTTGAAACTATCGACTTGAAACTTGGGGTAAATTTCTCCCCTAAACTGAGATCAAGTTCGAGAATCAGCCCAATCGGTCTCCCATGCAAAACGAAAAAAAAACGAAATTTTTTTATTGCTGTATTTCATTGGAAATGATTGAAACGGATTTTTGACATGGTCCGAGGTTCCAAAACCACATATAAATAGGTCAAAATGGAGTCTTGATACCATTTTTTTTGTTAGCATATTTGATCGAAAAATTTTAGTATTGCATTTTGGACTAGGTCTGGAGTAGGACTCTTGAAATTATTCGAATAATAAAAAAACCGGTTAACCGAACGTCCGATTAGTAACCGTTTGTACAAATACTATTCGGTTAATGATATTCGATTAGTCGCTCAGCTTCGACTATTCGATTAACCGTTCACTGTCGACTAATCGGTTAACCGAATAAGAGTTCAAATCGAAATCAAAAGTAAAAGTTCCAACTGCCAAAACAAAAATTACAAACGAAATTAAATTTGCTAAACGTCGCACATTGCATATGATTTCTCTTTTGAGCGTGTCATTGAAGATTTCGATTTTTAAATTCATAATATTCGGCTAAACGAATATCAACGGTTAACCGACTAGTCCAATAGTAATAGTCGAATAGTTAGGTATATGGTTTATTCGGGTAATCGATTATTCGAATAACAAGAGCCCTAGTCTGGAGGTATTTGAGGTACAGGTAACAGCTGACTGTACATCAATTTGCGTTATCGGTCTAATCTACTATGTAACTGAACGCTTCCTTGTGCCATTCTTTCCGGAACAGAATCGTGGCAGAGACTTTTCTACTTATCTGGTTTTAAATATAAAAAAAACAATTGTCGACATTAATTTTCATATAGTGTTTTTTGTTCAGTTTGTATTATATTGCATGAAGAATCAGCTTTGGAGGTTTTTCTTGACATTTTTCAAAGAAATTCCTTGGACAATCTTTAGCAACTATTTGCTTCACCCTTTCCTAAGACCCCTTTAACAATTAATGACAGTCGCTGTAATGCAAATTAAAATGAACTTTAAGAAGTACTAAAATCTGGTTGATTCGACGACGAACAATTTAAATTTCTGTATGCATAATGACTTCAAACATTTCAACTGCCTTTTTAACTGTAAGTTAATACACTTGGAATCCCCAATTCACAAGTTACGTGCGAGCTCGTATATATGTTGCGATATGCACACCGAGAGGAAAAAAACAGTAAAATCAACGAAAAAGTAGGTCAATTTAACAGTTTTCGCGGTTAAAAACCATCCGATAGTCTAAACTGGTAAATTGACAGTTGCTGCGCTGTTGATAACCGTAGCCTAGTGGGAAGATGTCCGACTGCCACCCGGGAGGCCTGGGTTCAAATCCCAATACAACCGTCGGTAATTTTTTTTAAAATAACTTTTTAATCAAAAAAATTTTTTCTGTTTTTTTTTGTCTCAACTCTAAATTTTCTTAACTTTATTTATAAATGTTTTTAAACTAAGTTACAATTGTCCTTTTGTAGTCGCTCTAGACAAGGCTTGAACCTGCGACCTTCTGGTTGATAGTCCGACATCTTATCCATCGCGCCAATGATGCCATTCATGCGCACATGGCAATAAATGAATAACTTAAATGTGCTACACGCAAGATCTGTTCTCTACCAGAGTTGCCATATGAAAGGACTTTCATTGTTTTTCGGGGAATATCCTATCAAAAGAAGAAATGGGCAAGGAATTCATGAAAATTTGAGAAAACTTTAATAAACACGAACAATGAACAATCAAAACCAATGAAAGTTTAGTTGTAGTTGAACAAAAAGGAGACAAACATGCGATAAACCTGGCAACACTGTGTGAACTAAAAGAACAGTAACCTTTTAACAGCCACTGATACACGATTTTATGTTCTCCTATCTTTTGAACTCACTGTTACACACTCTGCGGTTCATAACATGATTTTGATGGTTGTCAAATCTGTTGACATTTGGACTAGTCAGTTGAAAGGCCATGTTAGAACCCAGGGACTCCTGGGTTCAAATCTCGTTGGCTGCAACATTTTTTATTTATTCAATAGAAAAATATATTGACAGTTTTTTTTAACAGTTCGAGAAGTTGAAAAAAGGTTTAATTCAACAGTAAAACTGTTAAATCAAACAAAAATACTTTAAAACAACAGTTATTCTGTTAAAAATAGAATAACAGTGCCCGACTGTCATTTCCACTGCTGTCTTTTTTCTCGGTGCATGTATGAAATGGTTTTATATTTTTGCACATGAAACTAAGCTCAGTTTGTTGCAAATTGAATAACTGCATTTGCAGTCATTGTTATGTTGCAACTGATTGTCAGTATACTGCCAATGCGTGCCCGTCCAAGTGGCCAACCAAGTTGGCACTGCACAACCACCGCAAGTCACAATGCAAAAGTAGTTCAGTACGATTCCCATTTGAATTTATGAATGAAATGTAATTTTACACTTTACATTCGAGTACAATTTTCCATTGTACTCACTCGGTTGGGTTTATTTATGCACACAATGTATCGTAGACAAACACGCCACACAATTGCAAATGAGTTTATTTTGAGAAAGCAGTTTTTTTTAATTAGCAGATGAAATAGTTTCTGTCTATCTTCCAAAAAAACACAAATTACATTCAAACGCTTTTAAGATTGTTTAACATTTGAGCTGCCGAACGGTTGGTCAAGTGTCAATTAAGTGTTATCGCCTCACGTATCTGCAAACATCTTGAACATTTTATCCTTTCACCTTCCTCTTTCGAAATAATACATTCACTTCAGGTACGAGCGCCACTTGAGATCGTATGCATTGAGCAATTAAAAAAAAATATTCACAAAAAATGCATTTGCGACGACGCAATTTAATTCGTGCACTTCCAATCAATGTACTCGGTAAGCGTTGCCGCCGCATCGAACATGTTACATTCACTTAGCATTAAAAACTGGGACGTGAACCACTCCTGTGGTTAAGGTGTCCGCACCGAATTTTATTGTTTTAGAATTCATATATATTGGTTTGCATAGTCGACGGGTTATGGCATTGTGTTTCCTATGGATTTTGCATAAAGCAGGCATGACCATTTGAGATAGTTTGTATTTGACAGTAATTTGATACTTAATCAGCAGGTGTGTTCCTCCATTCAGTGAGAATTGAATGTATTTACGTAGCAATTGTCCAATTTTAAGAGGGGGGCTAATGCAGTGATATACTGCGAATGTTTAATTTATGTATTTTAGTAAAATGATGCTTAAACTTTTTAATATAAACGAAATTCCAAAAAAATTTAGGACAATAATAACATTGTGTAGAAAAAATTCGCATTTTTCACAAAAATTCTTAAACATCTCATTCCAATTGCTCAATCGACATAAAAGATCCGAAATATGTGTGCAATATGTTTGTCGTGTGACATAAATCAAAGCACTACAAGCCGATACCACGATATGCAGCCCAGCAATTGAAAATGGCACACAAGCAACAAAAAGTTGAGAATTCGTAGTGTATCAGCAGCACAGCCAAAGCGTCCGCAGTGCATGGGCAAAAACTAAATCGACAGCAACTTCAGCACTTGTTGCTCTTGTGGAAGTCATTCCGCTGTAATGCTTTGACTCTTTAAATTGCAATGTTTGGTGGTAAATTTTGACAACAACAAGATCAACCAGCAGCTGCCACAACAGCAAGTAGCTGCTGCTGCAACTGCACTGAGCAGTCTTTTGATGATTTTGAAATGGTGCCGCGCTACCCCGTGTCCATCTGTCGAAAAAATCCACAATATGAAAAAAACTTCATAGGTGTAAATTTTCGCTTGGTCGTTGTTGCAGTGAAAGTTGTTTCCATGCAGCAATTTCAATTATGAGTGATTTTGTTTAACGAACTTTTCGGCATTGATTGCATTGTCATTTGGCGTTTGAATATTGGTTAATGAATTTCTTTTGGAATTTTCTCGAACATTAAATTGCTCACATCTTACTGTCCATTCGGTAATAAATAATTATAATTGCAGTGATGTGGGTAAAAATACGATGAAAATGCATTTTCTTTTTCAAATTTAGTTAATGATGCAATCACGTAACTGACAATTGTTTCAGGTGACATTAGAAAACAATATACCATTATCTGTTTGGTTGGCTGTGTTCACCTTCCAGAAGGCACCAGTGGACCTAGAGAGCTGTAATTGAATAATATCTCCTACTCACAAAAGACTTGTAAAATGTTGACAATTTTTTTCGTTATATGGGAGCCACGCCCCATTTTATCTGATTCTTGAACTTGATCTCAGTATTCACGAGAAAATCATGTAACGTAAGTGTACCGAATTCCGTCATAGTGCCTAATTCCGGCCACTTTACTTATTTGCCGATATTTACATTTTATCCATCGAAAATGAAATTTCAAATTATTTCTTATGGTAGACCACGCCTTTGCACATCATTTTGCAAAAAAACATTCACGAAACGATCGTTTTGAGTGGATTCCACAAGGAAAAAAAAGGAAACTGTTAGTTTTTTTATAACCCTTATATTAACTTGCTTTGGGCGGACTATATATATATATATATATATATATATATATATATATATATATCCTCAAATCTGCGGCGAGCTTTTTCATACACTTCCTCGTGAGCTAGAGAGGTTAAATTTGGAACACTGATAGAACTCCGGTGACAATGCATTCTATTATATTTTGGGGTCCATCAGAGGCGTAGGGGGCAGTGGGGGGACTCAAACCTTTTTTTTTTAAACATGACATAACTTACGATTCCTTCAAGCTACAATGATGAAATTTGAATTCTTATTGACAAAATGATTTTTTATACCCTTTGGAAAGGGGGGTGTGGGGGCAAAGGGGAGCGGAATGGAGCCAATTTAAAGTTCTAACTTTCGTATTTTTAAAGCTACAGGGCTGAAATTTTTCACTTAGGCTAGCATTGGGGAAAAAGAGTAAAAAAGGAAAAAAAAGGGGGGAAAAGGGGGGGACAATTTTTTTTTTAAATCCAAAAAAATTTAAGAAGAAAAACTATACGGGCAAAATATAAATGGGAAAGAAATATACCGAAAAAAAAATTTTTTTAAAAAAAAGGGGAAAATAAAAAAAGAGTAAAAAACAAGTTTTTTAAAATATAACCCTTTAACCGACTAAAAAACAGAAAATAAATTTCCTTTAAATTAATTTCCGCAATTTCGATTTAAAATTAAGGGTTTTTGGCTACTTTGTTACTAATATCATTACAAATTTGTATGCAGTCAGCTTTTCAATTCTAACATACTTATGTAAATTTCCTAAGAAAAGGCAGTTTTGACTCTGTGAAAATTTAATTGTAAATTCGTTTTTAATTGATCTTTTACATGAAGAAGCTTCAAAATTTAAGTCCTTCATGCCTTTCATATAGTTTTTTAAATCGTAAATATAAAGTTTAATAACTTTTAGACAAAATAAAAGTGACCGATATTGGGTTGCACTAAAAAGTGAAAATGAAAAGCTCCGGAATCCGACCAGTGGCCGGTACTTCGAATTTATAACTTCATCTATTTTTTGTCCATTATTTTTGTATGGGTCTTAACTAATTGATTCCAAAAATAATTTTGAAAAAGTGGGCGCAACAACAAGAAAACACTCAATTGTGGCGCAGGGTGCAGCTGTGTCAGATTTGGCTTAAATGTACTTGAGGGCCCATTCGATTTTTGCCCTTCTTTTATTTTTGTATTATGTATTTTGACGTCCTAAAACCGAATCTGCAAACATATTTGGTCGGAAAAATCTACTTTCCGAGATATAAAGTTTAAAAGTTACGATTTCTCTCATATAAAGTGTTCAATTTGTTCTTCATTTTCCTGTATAATTGGTGACTTTTGAAAAGGTGTCTTCACTAATTTTGGGCACTATTATTTTTTAGTACTTTTTAAACATCACAACAATATCACAACTATTTTAATACAGTTACATGTTGTTGTTGTTGTAATATTTCAATGCTTATTGTAGCTTTGTTGTAATGATACCAATATAGATTCAATAAAATTTGACTAAGAGCCACTGTACAAGGAAAAGAATATACAAAATACTTTTGCGAGTCACTGCATGATTTTTAAAAACCAAATAAATAAACCAAATGTTTAATAATGAATTATTTTTTATTTATTTATTTATTTTTAATATTATAGTTTAAAAAAATAAATTATTTTGCAAATCAATAGCATTTTGTAACCTAATTTGTCTTTGAAAATCTGGTTGGCCGGAATTAGGAGCGCAGGTGGCCGGAATTTGGAACAACTGAAATTAGTGGCCGGAATTGGGAGCATTTTTTTTGTTTCGCTCGCAAGAGTTAAAATTATTTATTTTCATTAGAAACCTCAACATTTGGAAAAAACACTTATATTTAATAAAAGTTAATACCCGAGACTATTTGATAAAAAATATTCCTTCCTGTTTTCGAATGTTTTAAATGGATCTTCCAGAGGATTTAATTTGGCCTGGCGATCAGTGTCCGGAATTCGGTACACTTACGTTACCCAAAGTTTCAAGTCGATATCTGCGACCGCTATCGTGCGGATGGACAGACGGATGGACATCACTAAACCGACTCAGGAGGTGATGCTGATCAAGAATATATATACTTTTCCATACCGGACACGCCTCCTTATGGGCGCTTCAAACGTTGTGTCAAAGTTAGTATACCCTGCCACAGTGAGTTTGGGGACATAAATATATAACAACAAAAGGAAAACCAAATGCAAGAAAAAACTTAATAAAAATGAGAAAAACTCGATTTAAAAAAATGTTTATAAGTCCTCAGAAAGCACTTATTGCTGTGGAAGCCAAAGGGCTTCAAATTAAAATTCCACTACCCATATTTGGTTTTACAACTGCCAATTTCAATTTACGACAAGTATATGACGAACGGCGACGTCACCTCACATTCATTTCCCCATATTTTACATCAATTCGTTAAATTTACAATGAAATGTCAACCTGTTTTCACTTAACTGACAAAGGGCGCCATTAATTTGTTTCGATTGCAAGATCTAGGACAAATCACAAAAACAGAACTAATAAATCTTACGTCTCGATATATGCAAAAAAAGTAAGTCGGTCTTTGACCCTCGCGCATCAATGTCAAAAGTCGCTAGTCCAATTATGAAAGAATGTTTAAACAAAATAAGAAAGCTTCAGTCGATCAAAGCCAATTTATATATGTCCTACACTAACTGGGACAAAAACTCCTCTAATTCGGTCGCCAAATTGGACTCGAAATCAGCGACAAAAATTTTGGGATTTAAAGAACAAATATTGTGCCAATCTGGAGGACAAAGCTAACCCAAAGTTGAGAAAATAACACTCTTTCACATTGAATTTGGTAGCAAATAAACAATAGTACTCTCTTGTAAACATAATGGGTATATTTTCATCAGTTCATAGTAATGTATGTACGTTACACACTATAATGCGAATATAGTCGAAGTGGCTGTCTAGGAGTATCCGATGTCATATCAGATGAAACGCCATCGGTTGCGTCATCATCATTTGTAGACTCGACTAATGGAATTTCGTTTGTCATTTCTTCGGTTGTGTCACTCTCTTCATCAATCGATGTTTCTGCACTGAAATCATTTTCAAGATCTTCGATGCTTTCTTCGTTGTATGCATGTTCTTCGGTTTGAGTCCTGGGATCATTAGCCAAGCCGATGTTATTATTAATATTGTTATCATTGTTATTATTAATGTTGGTTTGTCCACCAAGTCCGCCGTTCTCCTGACCGCCACCGTTACCACCTCCGTGACCGCCACCGTGACCACCACCGTGACCACCTCCGTGACCGCCTCCGTGACCGCCTCCGTGACCGCCTCCATGACCACCTCCGTGACCACCTCCGTGACCGCCTCCGTGACCGGGAGGATACCACCCGCCATGTGGCGGATACCATTGTGGTGGTGGGTACCACCCGCCGTGTGGTGGACCACCTTTTTGGTTACCCTTGTGGTGGTGATGGTGGTGATGATGGTGGCCTTTGCCGGGTTTTTGTGTGGGTATAGGAATGATGATTGGCGGTTGTGGCGGATACGGCAAATGTGGTTTGTGGTGGTGGTGATGATGATCATGTCCCTTATGATGACCGTGGTGATGGCCTGGAGGTCCTATAGGGCCGGGTATTCCCGGATGTCCAGGTGGACCCGGTAAGCCAGGATATCCGTTATCACCTTTGGGCCCTTTTGACCCCGGATCACCTTTATCACCCTTGGGCCCCGGCTTGCCGGGAAAACCAGGCACTCCTGGTCGACCATCGTGTCCACGTGAACCCTTTTCTCCAGGACGCCCTGGCAGTCCAGGCAGACCTGGAGGGCCCGGTGGTCCTGGCGGACAGTTGCAATGATGGTGTGGCGGTGGGGGATAAAAATGCGGGGGAATAGGTTTGTAAATCACTTGAGGAGATGAAGGACTTGGCGAGCTTATTAATCGTCCGGTATCCTTCTCATCTTCCTCGTTCTTATCAGACCGTACTCCGAAAAGACAACCTGAATAGAAGAAAAGTTAGCTTGAAAGCCTAAAAATAAGGCGACAAAATAAAAATCAACTTACATACAAGAAAAACTGCTATACGCAGCTTCATTGTGAACTTGTTTCTGATAAGTTTCGCAATCCGCTGACTCTTTTATACAAAACTATTCCACTTGTATCATAATTCACGCAGAAACGAAGAACGTCTACAAAAGAACTTTCCATTGTACAAAACCGTTGGAAATTAAGAAAACAGAAGTACGAATACGGAAATTTGTATGCTAAATACCCAAATTTACATTTTGATGCTGTGTGTTTTTCATGGGTCTTACTTTGATTTTTATGAATGGATCACATTTCAGAATTCAGAATGAATTAACTCCAATTTAATGTGAAAGCATTTTACATTTTACATATTCAAATTGTAATAATCATAGAGATTATCGCCGAATAGTGCGATCTGTTATGCTGAGATCGCCTACCACGTGCATAAAAGATTACGCAGAAAGACCTAAATATACATTATTTTATCGCGTTATGGATTTAATCGATATAACTAGCGAATGTAGCGAATATAGCTTATGCTCAAACTGTACCGTCATAGTTATATTTGTCATAGTTAGCATGACAATGCCGTTTCGCGCCTAGTTCCCAATCGTACTACGATTGTGGGCAACTTTTCTTTGACACAATTTTTAATTTTAGTTCACAAAAATTATGAACCTGCAGACATGTTCCAGTTGATGGAACGAAGAGGCCATTTAACAGCGACGTTCGGAATTAAATTTGAAATTAAATACTAAAGAAAACAATAATTTGAGTAAAAGGCAAACAAAGAAAAACTACATTAATTCATATCAAAATCAACGATATTTTTCAAGAGTCAAAAAAACACAGTTTCGAGATATTCACCATTTTGTAAAAATTTGTGTTCTAAAAATGTTTCAGAAAAGTTTTGATAACTTTTTTTCTAGATGTTTTTTTAAAATTCATATAAGACAAAAAAATCTCTTATTTTTAAGTAGAAACTCAATTCATGCTTAAGTCGATTATTGCTTTTCGTCACAGAGTTATATGAATAATCTCCTAGCTGTTACAGACCCAGCACGATGGAAAAGCTGTTCAAAAACATTATGACGTCTAAAAAAATTGCGATACGGCCTGGGTCTAACTCAATGATCGTAGTCCCTGTAGCAATTTGCTTGGCTTGCATTGCTCCAGTCAGTCGTTTTAATGCACCGAGAGAAAAAACTGTTCGGAAAACTGTTTAATTGACAGCGAAAACTGTTACAACGATCAGTTTTCGCTTTTATTTTAACAGTTTTCACTGTCAATTTAACAATTTTTCGACTGTCGGATGGTTTTTAACAGCGAAACTGTTATTTTTTTCTCTCGGTGTGGCAATTATGGAAAATGTCATTTTAAGTAAAACACATTTTTGGGAAAACGAGAAAGTCAATACATTCCACTTACATACATTACTTAGGGTCGTTTCTTCAATGTCCGGTTATAACTTTATTCCACACTTTCACCGACACTCCCGTGGGCCAAACTGAAATTAAAAATCTAATCAGACATTGAGAAAATGGTCCCTAGTTTTAGATTAGGGGCAAGATATTGGGACCTTTCACGAGGCCCTGTGTAACAGAGTAAAGTGTAAAATAAAAATATTTTTTTAAATTCGAAATTGTACACATTACTTTTTTTACTCTATTACACGGTTAAGTAAAAATTTTAAAAAATTATGGTCGACCGGAAAAAGAAATACTATCCTCACAAATGCTACACTACCTTGAAAATAGGTAAAAATTACGCTTTCCGATCTTCATAAAAGAGTCAAAAAATGTACATCGTTTCTCTTTATATGACAGCACATAATTTTCTTTGATTTATTAGCTGAATGCAAATAGCTTAGAAAATCAGCACCAGCCTACATCTTCACAGATATGCAGTTGTGGCTTTTCTTTCATGTGAAAACTTAGACAGGCAAACGTGTATGCATTTCATTTAATTGTTCTCATTTGGAGTAAAGTTCACACGCCACGAATTTTAAATACTTTGAAATATGGTTTCATAATGCGAATGCATTTATTGCCGCGATAGGTGTTGACGCACCAAGCTCTTTACTTGGGCCACGAAGCGCAACAACAATGGTGACACATACTTTCTTTTTCGCTAGTAGGTGAAGCGGACGGCACAACATGATTATTGCAAAAATCTTAGATAAGGTGACAGCATAAGATTTGTGCTTGAGTGCTGAGTAGGGCAAAGGGGTTTCTTCATTGAGTAGCCAACGTATAGAAATTGTATTTTCACCATTTGCTAGTGTTTTATTTATTTATTACTAGTGTTCTGTAAAATGCATATGCAGTGTGAAAGTGCGCTCCCAGTGAATAATGGATTCCCTCCAAGATACTCCCCTTGGTGTCTGATCACATTGTGTTCTTTTTCATTCTGCATGTTAGCATTATCTTGCTTTCCATTTTGCGAGGTTACAATGTTAAATTTACAATAGAGCTTCTATCATTAAAGAAACAATTGAGCCAAGCCCACTCGTTTTCATTATTAAATTTACAAGCTTTGCAGTGCTGCCACTCGATCCCAATTCCATATTTATCTCAGTCATGTCCATCTGTCTGCAATCGGTTGTGCAGCCATCTTACTGCGGTTACCTATTTTTGCTACGCGCTTGTTACCAATTGCAAGCGTTGACGGAATATTTAATCACTTGCCATGTAAATATTGACATTCATTATCGCCCATCTTGCGGCAGCAGATAAAATGCAGAGACAACAAACTAACTGCAACCGCAACTAAGCCATACCCCATTCGTAAACCAAGGCATGTCGCATTGTAGTGCAAATATAATTTGATTCTTTGTTGTTGTTGCTCACGACTGCTGTACCTTTGCATTACAATTGCAACTGACTTTGTTGCTGCTGATATCTTCCGGTCTTTGCTATCGTCATTCGGCATCGTCAGTGAAAACTTAATTGAGTTATCAAAGTAGCAGTTAATTAACTTGCTGAAAAATGGCTTTGCTTGTGCTTCGTGAAAGGGAATACAAAAAAAATAAATAAGCAAAAAGTAAATCGGGCTCAACCGGGATTTGAACCCGGGACCTCTCGCACCCAAAGCGAGAATCATACCCCTAGACCATTGAGCCGCATGCAGTACAAGCGTTTGCGTTCGATGTTCACGTTGGTTGCCTCACTCATCTAGTCTCGTTCATCTTCGGCTGCATTTGTGTTTGCTTTCGTTTTTATTGTTTTAGCCACTGATGCTGAGTTGGCCCGGCCCGTTCGTGCCGTTTATGCTGTTTGTTTATTTTAGCACACAACTAAAAATAGTCTTCGTTTGTGCCGTATTTTGGCACGATTTCGGCCCGCCGGTATGTATGCTACGCATATTTTCCATTTGAAGTAGTTTGTGTTGCATAGTTTCTATTCTATGGTCTAAAAAATACATTTTTAATATTATATAGTACATGCTTAATTAAAAAGACGAGGAAAGTTTGTCTGCCTTTGTGTATCAAAGTAGGCCATTCCGTATATGGAAATGCAGAAAACTGTGAAACCCAATTTTCGCACATATAGAAAACGAAACGCGGTACATCTTCACATTGTCTGCTTATCCTCCTTGTCCACTATGTTCTCCTTGTATCGCTCTATGTTTGGAATCACGCCTTTTAGATCACTATCCTATCCTATCCAAGTGTATTAACCGAAATCGTATTTTTTGGCTAGTTTGCAAGGTTACCCATAAAAACACTTCAAAACATGTTGCATAGTTTTTGGATGGAAATAACATAAGACGATGACTCAATAACTAGGACCTTGTGGTGCGAATATCGTGTGAAATGTACACAATAGTGTTCTAATTATTGAGCCATCCACTTAAATGTTTGATACTGTTGGCAGAGCTGGGTGAATTCAATTCCATTCCTTACATTTGCAATTAGCCATTGATTTTCTCAATTGGAATTAGTAATTGATTTTTTCACTTCCTCGAGAATGGAAATGAAAAATTCAAATTGCTGATTCAATCAGTTTGCGATTACATCTGCCAGGTGAGTCCTTTGACTTTTTTGGGCGAATGATGCCAGATGGGATTACGACAGCAGCCAGCAATCTTTTTGACTTTATAATGAAGGCGCTGTCGTGCGAATATCGTGTGGTATGTCAGGCAGATAAATAAATTCCAAAAAATAAATAAAGGGGAATTGCTCTTGCAACCGTTGTTCTGTTGTGCTCCTAGTCAGATTCCGTGCCGAGACAGTTGGATTACTAAAAAGTCGAAAATAACAAAAAGGCTGCAGTTATCGTGTGAAAAAAAACAGACGGCTGGATCAATTCAGGAGATTACGCGGGTATTGTTTTAATTATATACTGCCACGCCTTCTTCAGGATATTACACGATTAACTGAATCAAGACTTTATTATTATTTATTTAAACTAAAGTCCAACGATTGCCCCAAAAGCGCCGATCATTTAACAATCGGTTCGGCCCCTATTTCCTCAAAAGTTAGCAGAAAACAATCTAGGTTTTTATTTGAATCACACGATTGTCCCTTTTGTGCAGTGACTGGAACCATCGCACTATGGGATAGAACACAATTCTAGGTGGACAAAATTGAAGCGTGGTTTGATATACTTGGAACTTGGTATAGGGGGTTCTCGGGGTCGCTGACTTCATATTTGACATCACAATAAATAAATTCCAAATGCCGTATCCAATATGGTGGATAAATTCGGTAAAAAGTTAAATTTTTGACGTGAAATTTTTACAAGTGGGGTTTTCGGGGTCGCTGACCTCAAATTTGACATCAAAATAAAAAAATGTAGTATGGCGGATCCAATATGGTGGACAAGTTCGGTATTTAAATTTGACGTACCAACAAAAAAAAAATCAAAATGGTTTTGAAAAAAATAATTTAAATTTTCGCTAAAAATGTTGTTTAAAAATCAAAAATATTAAATTTTCAAAAATGGTTATTCCGCGAGATTTTTACAAAAACCATAATTTCCTAAGAAATGCAAAAAAATGGGTTAAAATTTTTTGATTTGGTGTCGCTAATCAACTAACGAACAAAAAAGTTATAATTTCTAACTTACTAGCAGGGCCCGGTCCGCTTTGCTGGCACTAAAAAAGTTATTTTTGCCTTTAAGGTCATATATTTAATAAATTAATGAACACATTTGTCCCATATTTTTATTTTGAGCCCAAGTGTAGCATTTTGAAATATTGAATTGTATGAAAAGTGCCACGCCCCGCTGTCAAATTCCAACCATATGTAACATTGAACTTAGAATTGAAAGCATAAAATCATGTCCCGTTGAGAAATGTTCATCGGCAGCCCAAGTGTAACATATTGAATTGTATGGGAAGTGCCACGCCCCGCTGTCCAATTCCAATATGTTGCATTGAAGGCATAGAACCGTTTCACGTTGAAGAACATTCAATGGGAGCCCAATAATGGCACTTTGAAGTATTGAATGGTATGGGCGGTGCCACGCCCCTTTGTCCAATTACGCCGATATGTTGCATTTAGCTTAGAGTTGAAACCATGAAACCATTTGCCAAATGTTGTTGGAAAACATTAAATGAGAGGCCAGTTAGAGCAATTTGAAATATTGGTTTGTATGGGCGGTACCGCGCCCCTTTGTCCAATTACGCCGATGTAGAGCATTTAGCTTAGAGTTGAAACAATGAAACCATTTGCCAAATTTGGAAAACATTGTGTGGGAGCGCTATTACAGCATTTTCAAATATTGACTTGTATGGGCGGTGCCACGCCCCATTGTCTATTTCCGGCCATTTGCAGCACAGATTATGGCTGGGATATTATAGTATATTCATGGCAAATTTCATTTTCTTGTGATCAAAAACGTCTGAGATATAGCAGTTTTTACTAACTTGTGGGCGGAAAAAGTGGGCGTGTCAAAACCGATCCTATGTCACGACTCACGACCCCTAGAACACATATATAAACTATGGTGAGAATCGGTGCTGTAGTTTTCGCGTCTACTGGTGACAAACATACACGTCTCTTATATATATATAGATAATACTAAAATTACGAAAAGTGCGTTTTTCGCGGTTAACGCGAAATGGAGCTTGCTGGAAAAATTTCATAAATATATTCGGATTTAGCCTTTCAACTCCATTTAACACACAAAAATGTATTATTTATCTGTTGTTATAATTTTCTATTTCTCCGACTTATTTTACAAAAACCGCGATATTTCAAAAAGTGCAAAAAAGTGAACTCTATGTTGTTGCTAATGAACCGAAGAACAAATTCTGAGGTTTATGGCTTGGACAGTCTTGGTAAATTTTTTTCCCGGTCTAAAATGTGACAACTTAATTATACTTTCATTAATATAGTATTACCATCCATTGTTGTTATTAAAGGACCGCATTGCACGTGCTATACTAATGTATAAACTCTATTCTTTATGGTTTTTCCAAAAAAACTATTAAAATTAGAGTTTAAATACGCCAAAATAATAAATAGAAAATAGGTATTTTTTTTATTACTTTTTTGAAATATAAATATATTCTGCAAACAATAAATTATTTCTGCAAAAAATGGGAATAAAGCATTCCCCGAAAAAATCGAGCGCGTCTCTCACGCCGTTTTCTGCTTCCCACTCAGACGAAAGCGAAACAGAAGAAAGTGCGACACAATTAAAACAACAACAAGAAAGTGCGAGAACGGCGAAAATTCATGTGTCCCCGCTTGCCCCCAATAGCGATGACGCTCTTCGTCCATCATTGCAGAATGCAACGCTCTCTAAGCATTCTGTATCGCTAATGTTACCAACTACTCCCGTTCAATATCCCGCATTGATGACATCACACGCTGAATCTCTCACGCCTGCTCTAACATGGAGTCAAGAGTGTGTTACTCCAAACACACACACAGGTAACTCTGTTTCGCCTTTTGTTCTAGAAATCCCATTTCATCACAGCATGCAAATTCCCTTTTGCGTTACTCCCGCTCAGAACTTAAATGAGCAAAAAAAATTTGTCGATAAGTTAAAAACAACAAAACTTCAAAGTAGCTCTATCTCTAGAGAGCAAAATATAAAGGCAACGGCAGCGCAGACAGGCATTGACGCCTACTTCAAACGAAGAGGTTCTCCTCCTGGAAATGTGAAATCTTCTAAAATGCAAAAGACTAATCCCAAAAAGTCTATTGAGTTAGGGCACAACCGATTTGCCATTCTGGCCGAATCCACAAGTTCGGAACCGATTCCGAAATTCCAAAAACCCCCACCAATTTACTTACGTGAAAAAAACTCAAATTCCCTAATAAAAACAATTTCTCAAATAATTGGTGATCACACATTTCATGTAATCCCTATTCTTAAGGGAAGAATCCATGAGACTAAAATTCAAATCTATAACGAGGCAAATTATAGAAAAATTATCGAATCCCTCGATAAATCAAAAAAGAGCTATTACACATATCAGCTCAAAAGCTCTAAAGGTCTCTCCGTTGTCATAAAAGGCATTGACTCGTTTGTTGAATGCAATGAAATCAAAAGCGCTTTAATCGAAGAGCGCTTCTACGTTAAATCCGTTTTTAAGATACAAAATCGAGATAAAATTCCCCAACCACTATTCCGAGTGGAACTGGAATTTGATCCGAAGTCCCTAAAAAAGGGGGAATCTCACCCAATTTACTCACTGCGGTATCTCCTCCATCGCAAAATTACAGTGGAAGAGCCTCATAAGCGCCGAGGACCAATTCAGTGCCAAAATTGCCAAGAATACGGCCACACAAAATCGTATTGCACACTTCCCAGCGTGTGCGTAATATGTGGCGATCTCCACCCCACAAACTTGTGCAAAAAAACTAAAGAGGATGCAAATGTTAAAAAATGCAGCAACTGCGGAGGCAACCATACAGCAAACTATAGAGGCTGTCCAATCTACAAATCCTTCAAAAGCAATGCTATTCCCAAAGCTGATGTTTTCCCTCCAAAACAGGATTTAAGAAAAATCCCAACAAATCCCTCACAATCCATTGTCCCTACTTATGTAAATCCCAATATAAATCAAGGCGTTTCCTACGCCAGTGCTTTAAAAGGACAAAACTCTGTCCCCGAGTTCACGCAACCTGCTCCTCCTAGCAGTTCTCTCGAACAAACTCTGCAAGTGTTTATACAAAATATGTCACAATTTATGTCTGGTATGCAAAATATGATGCAAGAAATGATTAAAAATCAAAGTCTTTTACTGCAACATCTCATGTCTAAACCATGAATGGTTTAAAAATATCATTTTGGAATGCAAACGACCTGTGTCTTCACAAACTAGAACTTCTCGAGTTCTTGAAAGAGTCCAGCATTGACGTTATGCTAATTTCTGAAACTCACTTCACCGAAAAACACTTTTTCAATCTTCCGGGATATAGACTCTATGACACAAAGCATCCAAGCGGAAACGCTAGAGGTGGTTCCGCTATTCTCATAAAAAGCCGAATAAAGCATTATGCTCTACAGAATTATTGCACAGAATACATTCAAGCTACAAGTATTTCTCTCGATGAATACTTAAAAGGCCTAACATTAACAGCTATATACTGCCCGCCCAGACACAAAATAACTGAGCAACAATTCCAGACTTTTTTCAATTCTCTTGGATCAAAGTTTCTCGTTGCCGGCGACTTCAACGCCAAACATACATACTGGGGCTCTCGGCTTATATCACCAAAGGGCAGGCTCCTGTTGAACACTGTCAACAGCCTCGGCCTTGACGTTGTCTCCTCTGGCACTCCAACTTACTGGCCAACTGACAGCCGAAAAACTCCCGACGTCATTGACTTTGCAGTATTTAAAACTGTAAGAAGGAGCCAATTGACTATAGAATCTTCTCTAGATCTCTCATCAGACCATACGCCTACTATTATCACAATAAAGTACATCCCAAGCTCTGAGGTCAACCCACCAGATAAATTGACTAGTAAACTCACAAACTGGCTCAAATATCGGAAGTATATAAGCTCTCACATTAACCCTAAAGTGTCACTAAAAACGAAAAACGAAATAAACACAGCTGTTAGTAAATTCACACTTTTGCTTTCCAAAGCAGCTGCAGCGGCCACTCCCTCCCAAATCCAAAATAGCTCAACCCGAAGCTATACAAAATGTACTCCAAAACATATAGAGCAGCTTCTAAAAAATAAAAGAAAAATACGTCATGAATGGCAAAATCACAGATCGCCCACCTTGAAAAAACAGTTAAAAGATATCACTCGAAATCTACAAAAACAGCTTAAATGGAAATCCGAAAGAGACTTTCAACAACTCGTTGAACATCTCGCACCCACAAAATCAACAAATTACTCTCTCTGGCGAGCTGCTAAAAATATGAAAAAACCGGTACTGGCAGAACCTCCCATACGGCTGCCAAACGGAAATTGGGCCAGAAGCGATTCAGAAAAAGGTGCTGCTTTTGCCAACCACCTAAAAACCGTATTCACCCCGAACGAAACAACTGGTGATATCCCATTACCAACAATAATCCGACTCAATAACACCTGTACAGTCGCGATGAAAAAAAATGAACTAATGGAGGCAATAAATAAATGCCTGAACCAAAAAAAAGCACCAGGACCGGACTTGATAACGCCCACAATGATAAAAGAACTGCCATCAGTTGCAATAACCCATTTATTGCACATATTTAATGCAATCCTTAGAACATGTCACTACCCAGATGATTGGAAACTTTCTCAAGTTACAATGATTCCCAAACCTGGAAAAAATCCCAACAATGTGACTTCATACCGCCCCATAAGTTTGCTCTCTGTGTTATCGAAACTCTTCGAAAAACTTCTAATAAAACTGATTACACCCAAAATTACAGAAAAACAAGTGATTCCCGATCACCAGTTTGGCTTCCGCGAAAAGCATGGCACTATCGAACAAGTACACCGTA
This sequence comes from Heteromyza rotundicornis, assembly GCA_951394025.1. NCBI lineage: Eukaryota > Metazoa > Arthropoda > Insecta > Diptera > Heleomyzidae > Heteromyza > Heteromyza rotundicornis. The sequence continues at coordinate 47,415,069 of OX596012.1, forward strand.
TTGTAGACTCAATAAAAAGCACTTTCGAAAAGAAACAGTACTGCTCCGCTGTTTTTCTCGATATTACCCAGGCCTTCGATAAAGTCTGGCACGAAGGACTTATTTTCAAATTACAGCATATTCTCCCCGCTAATATGCACTGCCTACTTAAAAACTATCTCACGAATAGAAAATTTGTAGTAAAATATAAAAGCTTTGTCTCCCAAAAATACGATATACTGGCCGGAATACCACAAGGTAGTGTCCTCGCGCCCCTGCTTTATATTATATATACTGCAGATATGCCCAAAAGCGACAGAACTCTTTTATCGACTTTTGCTGACGACACTGCTATCCTGTGCTCCCACTCAAACCCAGACATGGCAACTCTTTACGTGCAAAAACATTTGGACTCTCTAAGCAATTGGCTATCACGATGGAAAATCAAAGTCAACGAATCCAAAAGCTGCCACTTAACCTTCACCCTAAGAAGGGGCACGTGTCCTGCTCTGAAGATAAACGGCCAAGTTGTGCCCGAAAGCACCGAAACAAAGTACCTTGGAATGCATCTTGATCGCCGTCTCACATGGCACAAGCACATCCAATCTAAAATCACTCAGATTAAGTTAAAACAGCTGGAGCTAAATTGGCTAATCGCAAGGGCATCAAAGCTTAATCTCACATATAAAGTCCAAATATACAAAAGTATAATAAAACCCATATGGACATATGGAATTGAACTCTGGGGTACAGCCTCTCCCTCTAATGTGGAAAAACTCCAGAGAGTCCAATCTAAAATCCTGCGACAAATTACCAGAGCCCCTTGGTTTATAAGAAATGCAAACATCCACAATGATTTGAATATCCCTGCAGTAAAAGACGAAATTCCGAAACTTACCTCGAAGTACAAGCAGAAGCTTATGTTTCATCCAAACATTCTAGCTAGAAATTTACTGAGACCTCTGAATCCCTCACGTCTTAAACGAAGCTAATATATATCTCATATATTAGATATGCTAACTCCACATTGCCTAAATCAATGGATGTAGGGCAATTTTTACATCTCATAGCATAGTTTAAGCCGAATTTTTCTTTTTTTTTTAGAATTAAGTAGAATTATTGAATAATCATTGTTAGACCTAAGTTAATATTGGGTGATTCAAATGAATAAATGTACATTATAAAAAAAAAAAAAAAAAAAAACTTTTTTGAAATTTCTACTGGCTGTCTTCCCTACTAGAAACCGTGGAAGTTCCACAGTGGAACCCATGGGTCATTTTAATATGAAAACATGGTAACTGGAGAATTCGGAACAAACCCTTATACTCAAAAGAAGTCTAGGGTAAAATTTTGTGTAGGTATTTTGTGCACCTAGAAATGTATTCTATCCCATAGTGTATCGGTTCTCAGATTTCAAAATATATATCAGTTTCCAGATTTTTTAAAATATTGGTTCCGGTTATGGTTCCATAAAGTCAAAAACGACTGAAATATAAAGTGTAAGTGAAAAAGACCAAAATTAACTGACATAAACTGGATGACAAGAAAATGTAACTAAAATTTATATTTTTCAATTGCATTTTTGACTTTTGAAATTAGGAACCGGAACCAAAAATTATAACGGTTTCGATACCCAGACTTTCCAAAATATCGGGTTCGTTCCATAAATTTAAAGGATTTCGTTTCCGGAATAGGGTCCCTTCTTTTGTAGCCAATTTTTTACCTACCAAATGTGCACCGAACGATATCTCAACTAGATCGTACGATTGTCTTTAAACTGTGCCGATTACAAAAACTTGGATCCCAAATGGATGTCAAACAATTTAAAATAAAATTTCTACAGCCGAGAGTCAGAACAAATTCTGCTCAATTTTGATTTTTATCGGGACAATGCACCATTTGGAATCGGGCATTTTTGCGAATGTGCCGAAAAATAATTGATTTGTAGCTTCGAATATAGAAATTTTCGGAATTCATAAAATCGTCAAGTTTTTTTTGCATTTGGCTACTCAGAAATAAAAAACCATTTTAAAACCAAGTATGATCGTACTGATTTCTAAATTAAGACAACTTTGAAATGAAGTGGAAATACGGTATTTTAAAATCCCTGTGTTTGTTGTGGGTGGTGAATGTCCATCCAATGGATTTTTTCATACTTCCCGATGAAATGGAAGGTTGAAATTTTCTAAGAGGCTTCATGAAAAAAATCTAAAACTTGGAAAAATGCTTTGAGTAATCCCTGGCGAAGGCAGGCTTAGTAGCTAGTGTCAATCCTAATGTGAGGTTGAAACAACTTTTTTTATTTGAGGTTTTTTTCTGGTTGGCAGCTAGATAGTTTCTCTAAGAATGTTCGAGAACTACAAAGAAATGTTATCGTTTACGAACTTTGGGACGGCTGGGTAGTAGTCTTGAGTAGAGACCGACCGAAATCGCTTTTTTTAATTTCGGCCAAAACCGAAATGGCCGAAATTTTTTATTTTTTTTTTCGGCCGAAACCGAAATGGCCGAATTTTCATTTTTTTAATTTCGGCCGAAACCGAAGCCGAAACCGAAAAAATAAAAGAAACAATTGTGAGTTTTAATGTAATAAAGTGGTACATAATTAAGCTTATCAGTAGGCTGAAATCATTTTAAGTTCAGATCATGAATTAGATGAATTTAGAAGCAAACTATCAAATGCGTGGAAATCAAGAGTAGTAGAAATTACTTTCAGGGTACTAGATTTCAATAGAGGGGTTTATGCGTAGAGTACTAGAAATTCTACGAGAGTAGTAGAAATTTCTGTAGGGGAAGCAGATTTGTAGAAAGAATAGTACTTTTGCATTGTATGAAACTCACATAATATTTTGAGGAGTAGATTTCTTACCATAGTATTAGAAAATATCTTGAGGGAAGTAGAAAAATCTGCTTCCGTAGCAGAGGAGTAGAAATTTATAAATCATTGCGAGAGTATTAGATCTACTCCGATAGGACATGTCTTCTTTGTCGCTTCTGATTCTTCGAAACTATGATCAATGCTTTAATTTGTGTTACATACCGTTCTTTGTTATTTATTTGTTACATTTTTCTATCAAGCCGAAATTTTCGGCGGAAATATAGAAATTTCGGCCGAAAACGAAATTTGGCCGAAAGCGATATTTTATTTTTCGGCCGAATCCGAAACAGCTTTTTTTGGCCGAAAAGCCGAAAAACCGAAACCGAATTTCGGTCGGTCTCTAGTCTTGAGACAGAAACATTTAGGAGTAAATAATTCGAGGGGAAATAAATGTACGCAAAATATCTTGTTTTTCTCTCATCACTTTATTCAAATCTAGGGTGTATTCATAAAAAGTTTTACAGTTATTACAATAGGCCAACTCTGATACTGCTGATTATTTATGTACATACATTTCTATAACTGGTAATGGAAATCATTTAGTTGGGCATATTTCTTGTTTTGTCGGTAGATTTTTATCCGGCTGGGATCAATGAAAGCTAGTATAAATCCGTTATGTCAAATTGCAAAAAAATGTTTTATGAAAGAAATAAAAATACAGTTGACCGCGATTTTATGAGAATGAAGAAATACATGTCTACGAAAATCCTAATAATGTTGTTATCGCTTGGTGATTAAAATTAATTAAAATATACTTAGAGGCTACATTTTTTTACTTTGAATATCAAAGTATGTGATAAAAACTAAATGTTACTAATTTTAATATTTTTTGTAAGAACATATGGTGAGGAGTGAATACAAGGCAGTGATAGTTTTTTTTTTTTTGTCCTTAAAATTTACATTGCACCTACATGAGTGCATATTTCGCGTTTGATTTGAATTACGAATACACAATTTTCAATTAAATCTTTCAAATTTACAAACTTATGCTAAGTTTATATTACAACAATGTTTTGAAAATTTCGCTTAAATTTAAATGAATTATTTTTAATTGCTTTTTTTTTTTTTTTTTTTTTAAAAGAGTAAAATTTTGAAATTTGGTTTTGCATTTCGCACAACAATTAATTAAAAATATCATCTACCAATTTTTTTGTAATAATACGATGTGGTCGCGTGGGATTCACTTTCGGGCGCTGGTACAATCTGGCATTGATGGCGTAGAGACGCGGTGACAGGTCGCAGCGCACATTGAACCACCAATCGCAGACGAAGACAGCCTGTGAAAATTGTGTGCCATTTGGGCACAGGAACGAAGCCTGACGTCCATCGATGTCACAGTAGTGCCAACCTGCGGATAAAAATTCCACCAACAAAAATCAATTTAAATTTACAGTAATCATTTCAATTAATTGAATCGGAATGGAAAATGCATTTTGGTCTGTACCTTGACATCTCGTTTCCATGTCGGCGAAAAATCCCGGATACGGTTGTTCATCGCAGTAGAAATTCGTATAAGGTACGGCGGAGAGTACGGGATAATCAACACCAGGACGGCCTGCGAATTGAGATATGTTATAGTTTAAAAGTGTTGAAGCGAAGCAGATTGTATGCATTATTGAAATATCAAAATTATGTGGTTGCATCACATAAATGGACGAACGGTACAATGTGTATTTTTTAGCTTCGTATACAAAAGACATCTTCACTTTCTAAGTCAATTAAAAATGGTATGCAACAAAACCAATAAACTGCATCTACACGAATGCAATTACCGTGCAGCAAAACATGAAAATTCTTTGTTTTCTCATTGCAACTCCAATCAATTCCTCTTCATACGAATATGGCCACAAAAGATGACAAGCCGCAATCGCACTGAATGTCTACTTTCTTGTTTCACATAAACAAAAATTGGAAAAAATGAACCTCGACAAAATCGACTTGCCAAAAAATTCACAAAAGTGTCAAATGCAGTTCAGCAAATTCTCTTTGGAAAAAATAAATAAAAACGGAAAACTCACGTTGCAGCCGAAAGCCGCCGCCTAACAAATCTCGGCGATAATAAATGAATTTACGAGTAGATGCACTCCGACTCAAGCAATCAGTGGAAATGCTATTCATTTTTTCTTTGTGTTTGCTCGGCCAAAAATGCATTTACCCGCAAATGAAAAAGAATTGAATTGCAATGAAAAATGCGCCACATGCAGTGTGCCCAAACGATGCCATGTCGCCAACTCATTTGAGCCGCGCCGCGGTCTTCCTGATGCTGGTGCTTGCGGTTCTTGCGACCCTGGGTCAATAGCGCTCAATTATTATTTGTTGCATATCACAAAAAGCCAAACAAATGCTATTTGCACTCATGCAATATTGGCGATGGTGGTGAACATAAATAGAAATACAAGTCAATTCCAAAGAGTGCAAATCAAAAATATTTCTGTGTAATAAAAAAGAGACTCTTCAATTGACTCCCATTTCGGTGCACGGCTTCACTTCCCCCCTTCCCCGTTGGTGCAATCAAAACAAAATGTAAATTACTGTTGTTGGCCTTTGTTTTGTCCCCAGCGTCACAATTGCATGATGCATGGTGCACTTCTGTTCTTAATACAAAATAATTGCATTGGTTTGTTCACCAGAAAATGGCAGAAAATCCTAAAATTTAATTTTTCTTTCGATGTGAAAAAATCCACTTCTTCTCCCCGATTGGTGTCTCGCATTCGGCCACGACTACATAAATAAATTAAAATGTTCATTCCGTTGGAAACATAACATGTAGTTACATTTGGGTACGGCACGTAGTCTGTGAATTCGCTGGATTGTAATTTGTTTGCTTTTCAGCAGTGCAGCGCAATTTTCGATTATTCGTCATCACTGAGAATTTTCCGTATGTAATGTGAAAATGTGTAAATAAAACTAACCTGGTATCGACTTTCCCAATTCCAAATATTCTCGCACCGATGGACTTAGAAAGTTCGTGGGTATCTCGGGTATATCTTTTTCCTGACTTCCACTGTCATCGTTTTCCAAATCTTGGTGTGGTTCCGGTTCGAAATTCACAGGTTCGGGGGCGCGCGGACGTTTAGTACGTTTCGAGCGAATAGTTTCACAATCTGTAAATAGAAATAAACATTATTTTGATTAAATAAGCAGCAATTTACGGCCCAAATGAACAATTGCCCAAAAATGTTAATAAAGCTTTTCGTTTGCAGTTTTTGTTTGCTCAAATATATTGGAGCCACTTTTGAATGACAACAACAATACCATAACTACAACAATACACGTGTCGTTATTTTGTTGTTGTTGAAATTTTGTGGTTGATTTAGCTGTAATAGTTAAACACACATACTTTTAAAATTGAAAAAATCATCCAAAAATATTTATACCCTGCACACTAGTGTCCAAGGGTACATTGTTTTTGTCACACCGTTTGTAACGCCCCTAAGGAAAAGTATGGAAAAGTATATATATTCTTGATCAGCATCACCTCCTGAGTCCATTAGTCCATGTCCGTCTGTCTGTCATTTCGCGCGATAACTGTCGTAGCTTTTGAGCTATCGACCCCAAATTTTGGGATTCCTCTTATTTTGGCGAATGATTGGACGGTATTGAGCAACATCGGATAAGAGCCACGCCTACCTCCCATACAAAATTTTATATTATTTTCGTTTATCTTGAGAAATACTGAACCGATTTGGATGCGGTTTTTTGCATTGGGTTGGAAATGAGGTCGGGAACGAAATGGGAATGAAACCGGAACGAAATGGAATTGGACCGCAACAAAATGGAATTGGAACAAAATTTTTAAATGGATCAGGAAACTAAAATTATCGATAAATATTGGAAAATTATCGATAAATTATCGAAAAATTATCGATAAAAAATCGAAAAATTATCGATAAAAAATCGAAAAATTATCATAAAAAATAGAAAAATGTAAAATATCGAAAAACTGTCAATAAAATACCGATTTTCGATAAAATTACTAACATATGGTTTCAGAATGTATCGTACTCGCATGTGCCGGGTATTATAGCTTCGGTCAGACCGAAGATAATTCTCTTACTAGTTTTTGTTTGTTTTTAGTTTTTGCCAAAAAAAAAAGGAGCTTCGAAGCTTCGAAGTCTTTGAAGGGAAATGAAAAGGTATTTAAATCAAATGTAAACGGGATGGTGCTCCTACAATTGTATTAAATATAAAAATTTTTAAATTAAATATGGAAATATTAATTTTTTTTTTTTTATTTATTTAAATGGCAAAAAAAACGTTTTCCCTTTTGTTTTGCACTTTTTAAAAGTTTTTTTCCCTTTTTTTTAATTTTTTTATATGCTAATTTGCTTAGAATCTTCTTTTCCACAAATTCAGTTTTGCCGGAATTCGTACCAACATACTCTGGAATTTGGAGTGCGCTCTAACCGACTCGTCTATTTCCGGCATTTTTGACAAGCGTCTTTGTTTACATATTGCTCAGCGAGCGTTGGTTTTTTTTCTTCTAAAAATGTACAGTTTAGCTTTCGAATCTAAAAATAGAAACTCAAAAAATAATTTAGTTTATTTTCTGGTTCATTTATATTTCAGTTTAGACACAGAAAAATTGAGCCTGTGATAGACCAGTGTGAATTTCTTATTTGCAATTTCCAGAGGTCGTAGGTTCAAGAATAGCTGGCGGCAATAAAGTTTTTTTATTTAAAAAAACATTTAAATACGCATTTAAATTATTAAAATATTCATATCACATTTAAATAAAAAATATTTAATTCTACTATGCGTTTGTTCGCTCAGTGTAGCATTGGGCCATTGTGACAATCCTCCGAATTCGTATGCTAATGTTTTGTTTTCATGAGAAAAGCTGGCCCATTCTTGGGTGAGTTTTCCCGTGATGTGACACTGTTCGAGATGTTTAAGTCATGTCCTTTTAGCAGAGTGGAGAATAGGGCATTGAATTTTCAGTTTTGGTAGTCACTGAAACGTTCAGGTGCGAGTTGTCATTAATTGAAAAATAAAAAACGTGAGATAAAACTTGGCTTTCACTGCACCCACCCAAATGAAACCCAAAGTTCAAGGCGCACCAAATATTGTGCTTACCTATTTAAAGCAATAATCGGTTTAAATAAAACTCAAAGTAGCGCTTCACCTACAAATCAAAATCATTACGAGCGCATTAATGTCAAGATTAAGATTTCGCCGAAGGCATTCGGTGCTGCGGGGCTCCCAGCACACGCACACACACCTTCAATTAACCCACTTAAGAAATTGAGTAACGCCACAATTGTGATAAAAGTGAACACTTTAAATGTTCACAAACGACAAAAAAAAAGACAATGCTTAAATAAATTTAAAAAAAAGTAGTGACAAGTTTAACTTTTGAACCGAAATTCGGCTTTTCTGCTGAAATAAAACAAACGATATTCGACCCACTTCACACTTCGCGATGTTTGCACAACTCAAGAACATTTCGCAACATTTGCGCATGCGCAGCCATTAATGCACAAGCGGTTGGGGATGGGAGTGTATGCGCGCTTGGCTGACAGTTCCGTTGACATGTTTTTTTCTGTGTATTTATTTATTTACATTTTTTCCGCTGTATCGTCTGTCCTCACTGCTACTAGCTGCTTCTGTTTCGCATGCGCACCGTCTCGATGTGGCAATTGCAAGTGCACTTCTGATGTAATCCATACGTTTTTCTGCGTCTCTTTCGTGTGTGCGGTTTCATTGGTTGTTGACCTTGTTAATGTGATTTTTGTTGTTGTTGTTGTCTTTTTTAATATTTATTTAACATACATTTATTTACGTGTTAAACACGAGATTCATTGGTAGAATTTTTTTGCGATTTTCCTGAATAATTTCTGTTGGTGGATGTAGTTTGCAGCAAGGTAAACGCTGCAACAAAAGATTCTTGGAAATTCATTCACACATTCAATTAATTATTTTGGATTTACAAATTGTTGGCCTTGTCCTTGTTCCGTCGTCGATTATTTGCATGCTACTCTTCTGATCGGTAAGGCCGTAATGAACTGCAATCGGTTCGCTTTTACTAATCGCAAATTCACCTGGTCATGTGGGAATTTTTATTTTAGTTTAGAGCTGATCGATTGCCATTAATGAATTAAGTGCAGAAAGTGCATTTGGAACTTTTCTCTAATGCGCCTCCATCGACCGCAAAGTGAAACCGGTAGTTTCGTCAAAATGCCAAAATGCTCCCAATCAACTGTTGTTGTAGCTCACTTACTCACTGTGCCAACGCGACTTTAATGAACAGCGAAATTGCTAAACGCAGTGCAAACGCACAAAGCGACTGCGTCCGACCACAGCTTGCGAAAATACATTTGAAATCGCATTGCTGCTGGCATCTGAAATGGGCGGCATTTTAATGAATTTTTTAATGTGCAAAAATTGAGTAACATGGATTTGGAATTTTTCATTTTATTTTATTTTTCAATTCACTTATGTGGAGCACATTCGACAGGCAGCTGGGACTGATTGCGGTTTTATTAAACCTTTTTTTCTATTTATTGTTTAAAAGCAAGTGTCTACAACAATTTCGAAATGTGCTCTTAGGAGTTAATAGGTAGGCGGGACATGCGGTGCTGCTGAGCGGGTAAAATTCACTATTAGTGGAGTTATCCTTTATTGCCGCCCGTGCTGCATTCGCAACTGTTGCATAATGTGTGCCCAAGCCAAGGCAAAGTCTAGCTGAAGGCGCCATCTACCAAAGCATAAATCATATTTCAAGCGCTTATCTAAAGTTACATGCACTTCCGCAACACGAGTAATTATTCCTCACCCGCACGACTAGTTGCCACAAAGCCTCGGTGCAAAGTAGTCGCATCACCGCCACACACTCTCGGCCTACCTACCATTCGCAGAAGACAAATTTCTTGATAATATTTACGCTCAAATAGTTTTGTTCGGCTTCACACAACGCAGCAATAGTATTGATAAGAAGAAGCGGCAATTTACGAGCCTTTGGGAGGACGATTTTCAATTGCATTCGATTGGTATGGCGACATTATTGAAGCATATTCGCCTATTGGCTTACTGCTCCGTTCCGTTTGTAAAGAGTGTTGCTTTTTTTTAGAAATGCAAACCATTTTGTAGTCACTGGAGTAACACACACAACTTAGTCCTGTGAAACTCAGGAGTCGTTTAAATGCCACGGGAAGTCGTTTCGCTTATTTATTACGGCATTGTGTGTGGCTTGACTTTTGTTTGTAGCTTTCAGATAAACGAACTGAAATTATGCGGGAAAATTTGTTTCCTCGACAAGCAATTCGCTAAACATTATAAAAATATGTATTCTTCTTTGTACATCTGAAAGCGTACAGATTTTTCCAAGTTTTAACACAAATTTATGGAATTCCTTGCATCGATCGAGTCGGTGTTTCAGTAAAATAGTAACTCTAGTCATTTACGGTTTTCAAAAAGTCCAAGAACAACATGATGAAAAGCTGTACTGCCAAATTACCCGGTACGCACCTATGGACACAGTCCCGTCTATTTGAGTTTTTGGTTTGCAGAACATTGATATTATTACAAGCAATTGAATTTCATACTAAAACAAACCATAACGCAAACAAAAATTAAAATTTGTGTCAATGGGTGATTTCAGGAAAACAAATTAACTTCATTTTGCATGTAATACGCCAACTTCAGTTTCAAAATGAAAAGGCCGTAAACGAGTATGAACGAGCAAGCTATACACAGTTAGGGTCGGCACGAGTTTGGTCAGAAATATCTCTTTGAATTTGTATCCTCTAATATCCCAAAATGTTTTCTTCAAAACAGTCTCAAAAAATGTTGGGTAAAAAACCAAAGTATAACCAGCAAATAAAAATTCATCTTAAGATTTGTGTCACCAGTTTCAGCCAAAACAACCTACGTGCGGCGCGTCGCGAATGTTGCGAATGGTTAATGCGTATTTATTTATTTACTATCACTGGAAATTTCGAATTCCCTTCGCATCTAAATTTGATTTTATGTTTGTAATTTGTAAACACCACCGGTAAAATTAATTATTTTAATTACTGTACATTCGAACTAAATCATTGATTGCCAGGAAACATATCACATACAAATTCAGAAATTTTTTTTTAAATGTACCTACACTCGACAAAAAATAAGTACGATCATACTTAAAATTAGAGACCGACCGAAATTCGGTTTCGGTTTCAGTATTTCGGCTTTTCGGCCCAAAAAAGCGGTTTCGGCCGTTTTTCGGATTCGGCCGAAAAAAAAAATATCGTTTTCGGCCAAATTTCGTTTTCGGCCGAAATTTCGATATTTCCGCCGAAAATTTCGGTTTGATACGAAAAATCTAACAAATAAATAACAAAGATTACAAACAAAGACAAAACTGAACATTTTGTGTGATAAATATACTTGATAGACAAATTCTTATGCATTTTGGCACGTTGAATACGAAAATAATAATGAAATTTTTACACCATGCACCAAAAATTAAATTTTTGTGCAATTTTCATTATTATTTTTAGATTTGGCGTGGCAAAATACATAAGGGACAACCAAGAGGATTTAAGTATTGATCATAGTTTCGAAGAATCAGAAGCGACAAAGAAGACAAGTCCCCAATTTGTATTGAAAAAAGAAAAAAAAAAACTTTGAAACTTATTTTCTTGAAAGAATTTGTATGTTCACAGCGTTCTCACTCTTCTCCTATCGGAGCAGTCCTACTACTCTCGGGATGATTTTTAAATTTCTACTCCTCTACTACTATTGTAAGAAATCTTCTCCTCAAAATATTGTGTGAGTTTCATACAATGCAAAACTACTACTCTTTCTACAAATCTACTACCATGCTACTCTACGCAGAAACCCTAATCTACTCCTCTCTCTTCAAATCTGCTACTTTGACAGTAATTTCTACTACTCCCGTAGAATTTCTACTACTCTACGTAAAAAATGAATTCTACTCCATTTCTCCATGAAATCTACTCCCCTAAAATCGAATATCTACAACTCTCGCCGTAGCAAAAAGTGAGAACCCTGCCCCTTCAATTGATTTCCACTCATTTGATAGTTTGCATCTAAATTCATCTAATTCATGATCTGAACTTAAAATTATTGATTTCAGCTTAATTATGTACAACTTTATTAAATTTGAATTCACAAATTTTTCTTTTATTTTTTCGGTTTCGGCTTCGGTTTCGGCCGAAATTGAAAAAATAAAAATTCGGCCATTTCGGTTTCGGCCGAAAAAAAAAGTAAATAATTTCGGCCATTTCGGTTTCGGCCGAAATTAAAAAAAGCGAATTCGGTCGGTCTCTACTTAAAATACAGTTAAATACGTAAAACTAAAGTGTGCCCGGTCATATCGCCCATGGCCAAAAGGCCCACTTTTTTTTCATTGCAAATCGCGAATTTGATTAAAGACCAAGTGGATCTCGAAAACCGTCACTACTTAGTTGACGCTACTTTCTCCGTTGTACCATCTTGTGGTTACAAACAACTTCTTATATTGTAGAAGATGTTCAAGATATTTATATTTAAGAATTTCGCAATTTCTTAAATAAAGTTGGGTTTTGTTCCTTGTTACGTATGAATATAATCTTACTTCCATATTAGGACTGATTCAAAATAAAATTCAAAAACTGACATATCACCCAATGGGTGTTATGACTGTTTTCGGGGGGGACAAAACGCCCAAATTATATTTTGGGCCTTATGGCCATGGGCGATATGACCGGCCACCAAACTAAAGTCGTGAACTTTGAAATAAAATAGACAAACTCAAATTGAAATTGCACCACCTCAAAATAAAAATTGTACAATTTTGAAATGAAATGCACAACCTCAAATTTAAAAGTTTTAAGTAAGCAGAAAACAAATTCAAAATAAAATTTTCCAGTTTGTTTTTAAAATTTCCACTTTTCCAGTCTATTATGGCCGTAAAAACTTGATTTGAGGTGGTTATTTTTGATTTTAATTTTTTTGGGTGTGTGTATGTACTTTCCTAAATTTGTTGTTGCATTTAAATTTATTTATATTTATTTACACCGTTCGCCGAATAAAAAAAATTTGAAATACAAGATATAAGTTCATGTATAATTTATCGCTGCGACATCTAATCTATATGATTCATATTCTTTGGAATTGCATATTTGACTTGAAGTAAGAAAACTCAGGTAGAACAAACAGCAACAGTATTCATGGGCCACAAAAGCCCATTAAAAAATTATTGTGAATGCGTATATAAGTACGAACGCACAACGGTTATACGTTAACACACTTTTAAATAAATTAAGCTTATTATTTAATTGGATCCTTGATAGGCTGCTTATCTGGTTGTTGTTTTTTTGTTTGCTGCCTACGGATGGATAATAAGTGCGTTAATGTGGTTATACGCAGTCAACCGAAGAAAAATGGTCAAATTATGGTCATTGTTCTCCTGTTGCATACGCATGCAACGCAATTCACAATCCCACACACAATCAATAAGGCGAAGTTTCGAAATAAAATATTCATAAATTGTGCGAAAATTTCGCACTTTTCGTAGTGGCAGTTTATTTTCCGTGGTTAAATTTCGAACGGAATATCGCCATCAAGCATTCTTTCAACACTGATTATTTAACAAGACTGACAATTTTCAATTGAGTTTTTACTTACACTCAAAGAATTATTATGTTTGGAGAACGTTTGCTTCAAATATACTACTTTTGAATTTAAACTTAAACGAAAAAACAAACAAAAAACATTTGCTCCAAATTAAGTCGTTTTGCCGCAAATAATAAATAAATTTGCAACAATTCAAAAACGTTTCCAATAAAAGTATTGCATTTAACTTTTATTGGAAACATTTTTAAATTGCTGCAAATTAAAAACTAATTTCTAATAAACGTTTAAACGAATTCGATATAAGCTTTGTTTTTATCGACCAGAACGAAAGTCCCGCGTTCGAATCCTGGCTGAGCTGAACATTTTATTTTTTTCGTTACTTAAACGTTGGTCGCAAACGAAACAACAACCGAAGTGTGTTTGTCTAATTTTTCGTTTCTTACGAACGAAAAAATTCTTTGAGTGTACTTGCTGTGGGCAGTGGTAAGAAAAATTACACAACCCTGCGAAATTTGAACATTTTGAGGCTCCATAAACCAAACTTAACGTTTCTTAAAGGAATTTAAACGCTGAACAGAATTTTTCCAACACGTCAGGTTTTTGAGGAATACAGGATCAAGCGTCAAAAAATGGCAGGTTTCGAAATATTAATCAAGCTTTCACGATATTTTGGATTTTTTCCAAAGTTTCTGTTTATATGATCGTTTAGTATTATGATTTTTCTTTAAAAACACTACAATACCCCCCGGTGGGGGGTGGGGTTTGTAATGTTCTAACCCCGAAAAATCTTGTGAAAGTTGATAGTTATTCGAAATCTTTTCCTGGTTACGTCCCTGAAATAACCTATAGGCTGTCGATGGTTTGCGATGTCAATTTCCAAAGATATAAATATTGGAAAAAATTACTAACCTTTTTGATTTTATAGTTTTTTGTTTAGACTCTAATTTGAAAAAACTCGACGAGATAGAGCAATCCTGTGAACGCCATTTAGCATGCAAAAACCTTTAACCCATTGTTGGCCGCTCCAAAACGACTTAAAATATTTTGATGAACTTTATACAGCATCTTTAAGCAATATTATTGCAAATTCGGTGTTAAACAATTTTTCTATTAGATTTTCCAAGGTGGTCGAAAAATCGACCATTGGCCCATAACGTCTACATTTTTTGGAAATTTAGATTCCGAAGCTTCAGATTTAAAGCTTCATAATGGTTAGAAATGCCCAAAATAAGGTAAAGAATTTTGAATTAGACGATCACAATGTTAGGATGACACATTTTTACATATACAGTCACGGAAAAAAGTTTATATACACCGCAATTTTATTGTGGCTCACAGCCACATGTTATAGTATTGATATTGGTATCAAGTTGAAGGTCTATTTATCTCCTTTCGAACGAGTCCCAGGACTAATTTTTGGACGTAAAATTATAGTTTGATGTTTTTTCAATAATATTTATTAGATTTCAGAACTTAACGAATTTTTTTTGATTTTTTCCAAATTTTTCAAAAAGGGTCCAAAAAAGCTGTATTTGCTCAAATGCACCTGACCACAATTTAAAGTCTCCCATATCGTGGTGATTTTTTTTTTCATTGTCAAAGAACCAAACCATCATTACACGAAAACACATTCGAAATCGGTCCATTAGTTTCGTCACTAGAATTTTTTAAATTTTACGTCGACCAGTCCACCGCCAAAAATGGGTTAAGGATCAATGGAGTGCCACGTAATATTTCACTGTAACTTATACACTCCAAAAAATAAAACTAAACCGTTCATATATTCAAATAAAAACAATGACGTAAACAGATTTGCTTAGAAAAGATAAGCTTATTTTTGATGAATTACGGAAGTTTGCCAATTTGGCGATATTTTGACTCTGAATTTCGCCACCATCTTCAGCATTAAAAATCCTTAAGTTTAGATTATGTAGCAAAATCTTTTTGGGTTGTGTTAGCTGTGAATAAATACAAATTTTCGTTAATTTTTTAATGCTGAATGTGTGTCATTTCACTCGAAAGCAGTTCATGCCACCACGTTGTAATATTCAAATTAATGCCAACAAGTAGCGAATAAATGCCAATATTCCATGTTTTCAAATAGAAAACAATTTCAGACAACTAAAGACTTTTTTCATTTAATATTTGACCAATTTTTTTACAAACTGGTGCTGGTGTGTGGATAAAGTTACCATAACACCGCCAACTCCACCTTAAATTTATTTTACCTCAAACTTAATGTTGTCACGATATTCGTTTTTTATTTTTTCCTCTTTTTTTTGGTTTTAATAAAGTCGATTTTTCTATTTTGTTTCTTTTGCGCTGGTTAAATTTGTTGCATAAACTGGTAAAACAATAAAACTGGTTTTGTGCATATAATGCTGGAAATAGCTCAAAGCTCCTACAAACTGACTGACTATCCCCAAAATATGGCCTGCTATTGAATATTGTCGTGCCGAAAAAAATCACCTTAATACATTTGGCAATTGGATTGCGAAAAAAGTTGCCCAACGATATTGTGAAACTTTTTAGAACTCCTTCAAGTACATGCACATTTTTTCAATGTGCGAAACTAGCCTTTGTTTAATCAAGAGTTTGTCATGCTTAATTGTCTATTCATTTTGCACACACGAGAGACTGTGGCAACACAAAGCATGCATTTCAACTCTTTGTTTTTATAAAGATAAATTTAAATTAACATTTTCAAGTAGCTCATAAAACCATTTTTAAACTTGATTAAACTTTATGAAAAATCGCATATCTTTTTCAGATGTTGAATGATACATATGTAATACACTAATATTCTTATACCCCCACACTCACTATTGCAGTGTATATATATTCTTGATAAGCATCACCTCCTCAATTTAGCCTTGTCCGTCCGTCTCTCTGTCCGTCTGTCTGTCTGTCATCACGATAGCGGTCTTGACTTGAAATTTTGGGTACATGTTTTCCTCCTCCAAAGTCAGATCAAGTTCGAGAATCAGCCCAATCGGACAAAAACTAGGCGGTGCTGCCATACAAAACGACAAAAAAAGGGAAATTTTGTATTGCTGTATTCGATTGGAAATGTTTAGAAACGGATTTTCGGTATGGTCCGAGGCCACATATAAATACGTCAAAATGGCGTGGCTTAGTTATAATTATTTCTCTAGAGCTTTTTTGACGTTTGTTCAGTGTTATTCTGTAAGATAAATAAAATAAATCAAAGAATTCATAAACCTTAATCATAATATAATCATAATCTTATTGCACTAATGATTGTACAACCGAACCCGCTTAACTGAAACACGAATTTGTCAGACATTTTGTTTCAGTTATGCGGGTTTTTCACTTAAGCGAATTCGAATAACTGGAAAATATTTCATGGGGATTCAATTTTCATTTCACTTAAGCGTGTTCGACTGTATATGAATTAACTTCATAACTAAGAAACCATAAGTTTATGAACTCCTTAATCACGAATCATGGGAAAACATTTCTCTCCGTGTAAGTAAAAACGAATTATTTGCTACCCTGAATTACCCCCAATTACTTCAAAATCTAAATTGGATACTGACTCTGACCAGTCAACAAACCAACCGGTTTGATTTCGATAGCACCTATTTCTGGCTTCCTGTCCATTTTTTATTCAGTTTCAATTTAATATGTATTTTTTTTTGTTCAACATAAATTTCAGAATTTTAATTCAAGGTGTTGAATTGTTTATTGGCTATGGGACATCCACAAATGAAACCAAACGATTTCCTTATTCCACGCAAAATAAAATAAATCTTTAATAACCACAAATTTACACATGCCCGTGCAGAGCAACCAGCAACTGCGTTTAACGACACACCGCATGCGCCTTGGCAATTGCCCAAATGAAATTAATTTAAAATATGATTAAAAATATAATTTAGTCATTGCTTTACAGTGGATTCGAAAAAAAAACCAGTTTTAATAAAATTAAAAATTTTACTATCCGCTCTGTGCTGGGCCATTCGCATGCACAAAACCATAAAAATGGCAAACAATAATTTGTTTTTTATTTTCGCAATTAACGGTAAAAAAACGAGTTAATTTTTCATAATTTATTGCAATTATCACGACAAAGTGTCCAAGTCCGTCCACCCCACCGCTCTCCATCCCATTCGCAGATTAAATAATTAATTTGGCTTACAGGCCATATCCTCCCGCAGCAGCGCATTTTTATTGGCAACATTTGGCAGTTGTCGTTGTCATCGACATTATCCGGCAACGACGACTTTATTTCACCATCCGCTGCTTAATCACGTGATTCAACGCGCTTTAGCATGCATTTCATTCCATTATTTTTAATGTAATTATGCATTTTGAGTTATTTTAATTGCTTTAAAATTGCTTCGAAAATCCTTTTTGTCATGCGGCACAGGTCGCAATGCTCACGTGACGGAAACCAAAAGTAACAAATTTGTTAATTGAAATTATTCTGTCGAATTAACCGCAATTAATGGGTTAAAATGGGTTAAAATGTAAATCCATCGCTTATAAATTGAGGTAATTCGAAAAGATACCTTTATCCATATTAAATAAATTTTAATTCAATCACCGGCGTCGTGTTAGCGTAACTGTTAAACGATGAAAGATTTTATCAAATGTTGATAACTTCGATGCGATGACAAACGTCGATGTTTGAGCGCAAAATCACATACTTTTCAATAAAATAATTGTAGCCATAAGCCATTGCCAAGTCTTGGTCTTACTGCAATAGCGAAATGCCACATGAAATGAGCCATGACTTGCGAATTCATATATTAACTTGTTGCGTGCAATTTATGAGCACCTCATCGGCATTACTAACCCGCATCCTCAACAGACAATAAAACACAAACCATTTCAAGAAACTTATTACGGCGACAACAACAAAAGCAACCCATTAACCGACGATGCGTGATAACGATTCCTTCGTTGTATTTTCCTATTGTGTGAGTGACTCTGTCATATGCGCATAAGACTTTCCGTTTCACATTAAGCGAACGCCAAAGATGTAAGCTATAAATTGCCAATTGCCAATTGCAACAGCGAAATTAAAATACAACATTTGCATATGTTGCATTGCGGATGCGCAACATTACGTATCCGCTCAGATGTTGAACAGTGGTCTGTTGGCAACGCAACAAATGCGCACCGTGATTAAATTGAAAAGGAAATTAAATAAATTTGAAAATTTACTCTAATGTGTTTGTGGCACCAGTTTCGGCGTGCAGCTTCGATGTCTTCCCGAAGAAACACCAGTCGTTTGCTTTTAGAAAGGAAGCAATCGAAATTGTACACTTAAATCAAATTGAAGGCGACGCTGCACGTTTTGGCTTGACGATTACGCAGTTACATCGCGTCGCTTGCAGCAAAGTGAAAGTCTAATCAAAATATTGTTAATGGTGTATGGTTTTTTCTCATCATTTTTTTTTTTTGCTATTTAACTGCGGTTTTGCTATTACTCCGCTGTATCATCTTTTAAAAGATAGGAGCAATAGGTTTATTGCGACGAGTCCAGGTATAGAATACTTTATGTACATTTATTTATTTATGTACATTTCTTTATTGTATGAAGCGTTGAAAACTAGTTGTGTACAAACCTTTGTATTTTTGCCAAACTTGTAACGGTGTTTTTGGGATCGCTGATCTCAAATTAAATAGTTTTCGATGTCGTCCGATTTTTTTTACAATTTGTAAAACAATTTAAAAATATTTTTTGTTTGCAGTTTTTTGTGTGATATTTTCTATGAAGCCTCATTTTTGTTTAAACTTTTGCAAATGTAATGCCTTATGACACTTTGAACAATTGCATAAATGAGCGTGCAGTTTTCACATTTCACACTTGTTGCACACTTAACAATTAAGTAATTTTTGCTATTTGCTTCACACATTAGGCGCATTAAACATTGCCGCACATGGCATCAGCTGCCTGGCTGCATGTCATCTTAAAAGTTTTTAATTATTCTTGGGTGCGACTTGTTATGTTATGTATGCATAAAGCAACCTTCAAATCTTCGTTTCTGGTTTTTTTGTTATCGAATAATGTTTCTGCACAGCATTTTACAATTGTGCATCAAGTTGATGTATTACACTGGGAAAAAATGGTATAATATCAACAAAAAGAATAGAAAATTTACGCTAACCATAAGTTGCTGAATATTGAAGAAATTTAAACTAGGCAGATTGTATAACCATTGCGGGACTTACTCAGTTCTTGATCAGCGCTATTTTTATACCCACACACAAAAAAAAAAGTAGGTAAATCTAACCAAAAAAGACGGTTAAAAATGCAGCAACCAAAAAACGTGGTAAATGGAACCAACTCAAAGTTGTTCGCGTACAATGAAAAATTGTTAGCGTACAATGAAAAAATGTTCGCGTACAATGAAAAATTGTTCGCGTACAATGAAAAATTGTTCGCGTACAATGAAAAATTGTTCGCGTACAATGAAAAATTGTTCACGTACAATGAAAAATTGTTTGCATATGAGCAATGAATGCATTCATTAGTAGTGTTTTGGTTGCAATCTTGTCGAATCTTGACGCTTTTTTATTTATTTGTTTGCAACCAAAACACGACTATTGATGTCGCATGTATTGTCTGAAAATATAAAATTTTAAAAATAAAAATCTGTAAAAAAGAAAAATAGAAAAAAGAAAAATAGAAAGAAAATTTAATATTACAAAATTGAAATCTAAAATGCTAAAAATGAAAAAAGAGATAAACGAAAATCTGTAAAAACAAAAGAATAAATAAATGTAAAAATATATAATAAAAACCATTCTCAATATAATATTACATTTACTTACCCTTTTATGCACTTCACCCTTTGACCATACTGAACGCACTGATCGTATACTCGAATGACAAAACAAAAATCGTTGCTGTTGCAGTATGACAGACACGAAAGCACGCCGCTGAGCATGTATGAGCATGTGCTCATACATCGCAAGCAACCAAACTCAGCTGAGTTGCGTACCGCAATTGGGTGTTTACAATTTTTTTGGTTGGCGAACAAACAAAAATTTTTAAGGAACAACTTGATTTGTTTGCTTTACAAATTTTTTGGTTAAAATTTGAGTTTTACAATTTTTTTCGATTAGCTAACCTGTTTTTGTAGTTAAAAATCATTTAACAATTTTCCGACAATTAGATTAACTACAAAAATTGTTGTTGTTGTTTGTGTTTTCCATATAAAATAAAAAATTGTTTTTTTACAACGTTTTTCGGTTAGATTAACCCATCTTTTTTTTTTCTGTGCAGCATACAAATTGTTTTTACTTTCGTTTATCTTATATATAAATGGGGTTCTGAGACCGAATTTCCGAAACCGAATTGTTTGGAAATGTTTAGGAGAGAACTTTGGTCAATTTCCGTAGTTATTTTAATTATGCCATTCGTGGAGGAGTTGTAGCTTAAGCAATGCCGAAAAATCTCTAGTTGGTTTTCTGTGTATGATGTAGTTTATTTACAAATCTTCTTAATCGTTTTTTCTCTCCGATCAAACAGTTCTTTCTACATTCAGGCAATAAATCGGGTGCGCTTAATTAGAAAGTGAATCTTCAAAGCATCCGCTTTCAAATAACAGCCGACACTTTAGCAGTAATACGCAAGTGACAGCAGTCCACTTAATCATGCATAAATGTATTCACAAGTGTTCATGACAACTACAACTTATACAAGCATAGCATGGTTACAAAATGGCAGATAGCCATTTCTTTCGACTGAGTGACTTCAACGATGTAGAAAATGTCTGGACTCATATTTAAAATATAGTCCCTTCTGCGTATAATAATGAGAGGCTGGCGTCGGAATATACTTAGCGAAAACACTGTACAATTCTAATAGTTTGGATAAAATGATACCATCTTGCAATACAAAAGATTTAAAATACAAATGCATACGTCGAGATTTCTGGGCACACCACGCCCTCTTTTCAAAACTCAAATCATTTACATCTTATATATGTAAATACTATGTTATTTTTTGATTCAGTCCACTTAATTCGTATCGGCTACAGTCGTGGCAATTACATTAACGCCTGCGATCACAGCTTACGAACCGCAAAATGTCTATGTTTTCGGTTAAAAGCGAACAAATGGTTAACGTTTCGGCGTACTTAACCGTGCATTAGCCATGAAATTACATAAATAGAACTCAGTGCGTGTTAAATTAATGTTTGGCTTCTCTAAAAAACCGGATTATTCAGTCGAATGCTCCAAAACCACCAAGCGATGAGGGCTACTTGCGTTAATTGTGTTTGGTTGTTTTTAAACAAATGATTGATTTGTTTTTTGATACCGGAAGTTTTTCAGTTTTTATGTTACACTTATTTGCTGCCAACTTCGTTATGTAGTTTTGTAGTGAATGAAAGCCATCTTCAGTGGAGGTCAGCATTCAAATGATTAACGATACGATCTGGCGAATATACACGAAACTCAAAGGAGAAGAACGACTTAAGTTAACTACAATAATTACTTGTACGATTTAGTCAATGGACCTTAACGGCATATTTTCAATTAGCTTCAACGAGTTATTTGCGGCCATACAAACAACACAAAAACCTTCTCACCACAAGATGATGCCTTTGAGATCATAATTCGCACCATTTCTGGAGTTAATTGAAGAGTGAGTATGTGAGTATGTGAGTGTACGCGCATTTACGATCCAATCGACGCGAAGTGGGTACGCGTACTAAACGATGCTACCTTTATTGGCTCTCCGCTTTGGCCCCAACAACATCGACACAGCAATTAATGTTCAGTAATACTCCCCACTCGCTGCAGTCCTGGTTTTGTAATAATTACGCACATGCGTCAAGTGTCTTGTTGAGCGTTTGTAATGTGCAATAAATGTCCATAAATGCGTTAGTTAGCTTGTAATGAGTTTTCAAACATTTTTTACTTCTTCTTTTATTTTGAATTTATTTTTACCGCTTGCTATTCGCTTCTGCAGCTGTGCGGAGTGTTGTATCGCCTTAGAGTCTTGGCGCTGCGGTGCGTATACGTAACGCCATGTTTTTCTTTCGCTGTCACTTCAAGGCGGCCAGCCGTGTAGACTTCTGGATTTGATAATTACATCGAAACATAACTTTTGTTGTTATTTTTCTAATTGCGTTTTCACAGCATGGTAAATGTAAGTTCTTCGGAGCAAATTTGAGTAGTTGGGAAACGTTGAAGCATTTCTTAATTGATTTTTTTTCCAATTGTAACGATCTATGTTGATTGTATCATATTTTACATTCTCGTTAAATATCTACAACTTTTGATCGACTCGAAATGTCTATATGCATAAACAAGTTCAAGGCCTGAAAAACGCAGTTAACTCACTTACCACAATCGAAAGTAAAGCATTTTGTTTTCAACTCTATGTTCGATGTCATCAATGGACGGAATTTAACATAGGGTTGTGGCGTCACCCTCACAGTCCACAGTTTAGAAAGGCTATAACTGGTCTAGTTGTGTTCGTTTAAGCCCAGACAAACAAGGAAAATGTTTTCCGAAATACACTCAGATAATTTTGAAATCAAGTACAACCGCATTTGACTTACAAAATTATGTATTTTACATACACAGAACTAAAAAAGTTGTTAACGCAAAAATTCCAAAGCGTATGAAAAACTTGAATTTATTTACCGTTGTTGGTAGGTACGAGTAACCGAACAACATTTTTTTTAAATAAATCTTCAAAATTCGACATCATTTTCATTAAAATATAAGACCGCCCGTATTCTTTTGTTTGGCTTTAAACTCGGCGGAATAACCATTACCAAAAGTGTATATTCCCAAAAATGGTTTTTCTAAATCTCAAAAAACTTATGTAGGGCCGATTTCTTCACACTGAACGGAGCTATATCGCAGCGATATCTGTTTGAATATCTTGACCGCGGAAGAGAGTTTTTACGCGACTTTTAAGATAAAGATAAAAGATTCATAAAAATATCACTTTTTAAAATTCCCAACAAAATACTTTCGAATTTTACGTCAAATTCCTGATATTTTTAACCCTTATTTAAAGTGGAATCTATTGTTTTTAGCGGAGTTATGGTAAAAAACGAAGCATCCACTAGAAATTGTATTTTTTTTCTGTATTAGCGCACGCGATTTAGCTTAACACACTCATTCATGGGCGCGTCCTAAACTTAATTCCAAAATGGCTGGAATGTAGAGGTTGTGCTTCAGCTGCTCGTAAGCGGTGCATCCTACAGGAACTCGTCTCGTATCAATTTGAAGATAATTACACTCCCTACTTTTTAAGCTAAATGTTTTTCGCAAAAATTATGGCTTCTTTATATAAAATATGTCAAAGTTGTGTACATCTGGTTTTTGTTTTATATATTGTAAACGGTGGGATGCATGTTGACGAGACTTATTACCAATCTTTTAGATAATACAACAACATCTTTTACCTACCAACAACATTGTCTTGTATGGTAATTTGTTTAAAAGTTATAGCTCGACAAACATGTAATTATACCACCAAACACACTATGTCCGGTATGGAAAAGTATATATATTCTTGAGCAGCATCACCGCCGGAGTCAATTTAGCCATGTCCGCAGTTTTGGAGATATCGACTTGAAACTTTGGGTACATGTTTTTCGGACAAAAACTGGGCGTGGCTCGCATACACCGAAAAAAAAGGTCAACATTTTTCCATTTTTTTTATTGCTGCATTCGATTGGAAATGTTTAGAAACGTATTTATGACATGGTCCGAGGTTCCGAAAATCCGAGGTCAAAATGGGGTCTTGAGACCACATCATTTTATGTTCGAGGTACTTCTTCCCAGGGTTGGCAACCGAAGCCGTAACCGAAACCGAAACCGAATGAAACCGATTCATTTTAGGGAGCGAAACCTAAACCGAAACCGATTCGTCGTAACCGATTGAATGGGTTCAACCAAAACCAATTGAAAAGGTTACGGGTTTTTAATCGGTTTTCAAAAGGTTTTCGTACACAAAATTGACTTGAATTTTTTTTCCTAAGAGAAAATTCATCGTATTTTATTTATTTATTTCATATATTTTTAAAATATAGGAAATATTTTTTTTAAATATTCAATAAATCTTTTTATAAGGTCGGCGCACACAGAGGCGATATTCGCTATATAATTTTAGAACCATTTCCATAGTTAAAAAATCTAGCTTCGAAAACGCAAAGTGCCTCACACAGGCAGCGATTTCACCGCAGTAGATTTTGTTTGTTATTTATTATATTGCTATGGAAACAATCAAAAAGTCTGACTGAAATGGTTCTGAAAATGACTATTTTGTTTGTTATTTATTAGACTACTATGGAAACAGTCAAAAGTTTTATTTTCAAACTGATTCGAATTGGTTTTGAAACCGGCTTTTTGTGTTTGTTATTTATTGTATTGCTATGGAAACAGGCTGTATAAAAAACGTTATATTTTCAAAAATGCAATTATTTGTGACAAAATTAATTTCGAAACCGCCTGCGGCACTAATAACGCCTCTGTGTGCGCAGGCATTTTTATGATTTTTGAAACGACTTGGAAAATGTTCGCTATTTTTTCGTAGTAAAACCATATAAAATATGGCAGCTTTTCATCCAATTTAGCTGATTCTCGAACTTGATCTCAATTCGGAGATAAAAACGTAAACCCAAAGTTTCACATCGATGTCTCAAAAAAAAAAAAACATTCCAGCCTGTATGGTGACAGAAAGACGGGGATATGGCTAAATCTGTTTTCGATGCTGATCATGAATATATATACTTATCCATACGAGACATGCGTGCTTATGGACGTTTCAAACGTTGTGTAGGGTATAAAAACTAAAAATTTAAGCAGAAATTTGATTGAAAATGCGATTAGATAAGGAAATTCGGTAAATGTACACCCAGAGAAAAAACAACCTAGAATCAAAAATAACCACCTTAAAACAAGTAGAAACGTTAATGAAAGTCTGGTAAAGTTGGAAATTTTAGAAACAACTACGAACAAACTTGTTTTCAATTGAAAACTTAAATTCAAAAATAAACAAACTTATTTCAAAATTGTTTTCCGATTATTTAAAAAATTTTCCAATTTATATTAAGTTTGCCAGACCTTGATTTAAAATCGTTCAACTTTGTTTCAACGTTGACAACAGTTATTTTAAGTATTTTTCACTTCATTTCAACTTTGCAACTTTGTTTCAACGTTGACAATAGTTATTTTAAGTATTTTCTCTTTATTTCAAAGTTGTTTCCATTAAGTTGAAAAAATGAAGGAGTAAATACGATCGTACTTGATTTTACTATGTTTTTTTTCCCTGAGTGTAGTTAGATTCAGCACCCTTGATTTATATTGAATTGATATAAAATTTCCTAATATTGGGCCATCTAGAAACCTTTTAAAACCTAAACCGAAACCTTTTCAATCGCTCCAACCAACCGAAACCTTTTCAAAATCAAGGAGCGAAACCGATAACCAAAACCGATTGGCAAGTGGGAGTAAAACCGAAACCTTTATTCGATTCGGTTGCCAACCCTGCTTCTTCCTACTGTGTGGGGGTATTTCAGCTTCGGTATAGCCTATTACTATTTTTCTTTTTTTCGCATTTGCAGTCAAAATGACAATTCTGACAATTTGCAGAAAATGGAAAAAATCTTGAAAAATAGTAAAAGTTTCATGTTTTTCGAGCTATAACCAATTACGCTAATATAGATTGATTGCTGTGCCAAATATGGGTGCTTTTTGGCACATAATATAATGAGCAAAGTCCGGTTCATCAGCCAGTAATGAAATAAGTTTCTTCACCTGTGATTAGTAAATATCCACAAATAACCAACAGCAAAAATGATATCCTGCGCAGCATGGTGACTGATGTGTCTGCAGCGTATTTAATTTAGAAAACTGCTAATTTTATTGCACGCACTTTATTTACCAGCACTTAAACAGAAACAGTTTGTGGAATTACGTTGGAATAGCAGATATTTATTTATTTCACTGTAATCACAAGTGGTAACCAGTTATTTTAGAAACTTAAAGACTGCGCACATATTTTCGAAAAATAAACAACAACAAAATTAAAAATTATATAACACGGGCGCAGTGGTCGATTTCAAAACGAGTACAGCAACTGAGTGCTGATGGTTCACACAAATGTTGCGGTAGGACACGATGACGAACCCACACACACATACACGCCTGCTATGCGGATTTGAAGGAGTTTTGGCGTTTTGGTAGTGATAACTGGTTTTATTTTCCACTTCAACCCAACAAGTATGATCGCAAACTCAACTTATAGTTCAGGCATCAATTTCAATTGTACAATATTCTGAACGACCTTTCAGTGAATCACTTTCAGTTGCTGCGCAATCAAGGTGATGCGAAAATCGACACTCAATTTCAGTTCAAACGAAATCGGGGGTAATTTATTTAAATCAGCGCAGCACGCAGGCACGCATTTATCACAAAACACTTGGAACACTCGGAACACTTGGATTTTAATATTTTTTGTTAGTGGCTGAGTTGTTGCCTTTGAAGCCTTACAACATCAAAATCTTGATAAGTCACAACAAGTAGTTAGATTTCAATTAAATTTAATAATAGTTTTTTCTCTCTCGCTTTCCGTACGGTTCTGCAATTGCAATTATCCACATTTATCGTTTTCAGTTACAAATGCCTAAACTGATACGCTCGAATGTTGTGCATTTGTTGTATTTTTGCAATAAGATTTGAGCCACACCAAAAACGACGTCAGGCGAAAACGTTAAATTTGCATGTCACGAACTGGCAGCAAATGCAAAATGCAGCAACGATGTCGGCCGGCTAGGGTGTTTGCAGCAAGGCGTATCGCTAAAATAGCCCAAGTATCTCGAACGAAAACGATTTACTGACTCTTTTAGATTTGGTAATATATATTTCTTGTTTATTTTTCGTTTTGGTGGGAGAGGGAGGTTCACTTCTTTTATTGTAATTGCTGCTAACAACCAGTAAGTGTTTTTGAAGCGCCGAAAAGGCGTTGCTCAATAAAGTTAAATTTGTTTGAAATACAAACAAAGAATCGCAAGCACTTAATGTCCCTTTAAATACTTTTTCAATAAAAGTTGATACCGCGAATAGGGAGTGTAGTTTCGAGTTCGACACAATTTCGGCCAGACTAAGGCAATCACAAGCCTCTATTGTCGTTCCCTTTTCTACCAATTTAATCTATTTGCGCACACTCTTGAGCTTTAACCGTCTTCCGTACTGAACCATTCGACTTCCAATCGTACACTGATCCGAGCTGAAATTGTGAATTTAACAGCTCCTAACTTTGTAGCTCCTGAGTGCACTTCGTTTTGAGTGTGCTTTTGCCACTCGCAACCGATTGAGCCACTTTGAAAGTCTGGCTTTAACGTGTTCGCGCCGTGTGCTGTTGTATTGGTATGGTCGTGCCTCCAAATTGTATCTGGTGTCTGGGCTAAGCAGATTCAAGCTCCATTCCATCAAAAGATTTTTATTATTTACTTTGTTAACAAGTTTTGCCGTGCTGCAAAAACAAACAATTACTCTGATGGAAATTCGATTGGAAATAGATTCGGCAGTGTTCGAATTGTCACTCGGCTGTTTGCTGTTTCGGCTCTGAGGATGATTGTATGTAGCACGATGTATGTGTACAAATAGTTGCTACAACAGCCCCCAGTAGATATGAGCTAATGTCGAGGTCCCCGTCGCCAAATGCAGAGGAGTATCCATTTAAAGGTTGGACTATAATAGGAATAAACTAACATAAGTCAGCTTATGCAGAGAATGCGCTTATAAAATGCATGATTTCGTTAAAATAAATTTGCTTAAGCTTTTTTGTTTTTTTTTTTACCAATTCTAACTCAATTTACAGGCATTAAAAGTGGCAGTGGCAAACGGTGTAACTTTACCGTTAAATAACTGATGTTACCCTACTTGCAAATATAAAATATTTTAAAGTTTCTCCAAGTGTGTCTCTATATGACTGCAGCCCATTCTAAAACCTTTGGTGAACTATTTGATTTCGTAATATTCGTGGAGCGAATGTTAGACTCACTGTATTCTTTTACAGTACAGTGACCATTTATTTATGTATATTAAATATTAAATACGTTGCAACGAAGCTGCAAAAAAACCCAATTACCAATTAGAAACAATATAAACTGATTTCGCAGCAACACCGAAACCGAAACAGCTGAGACCATAGCCAATCTAAACTTATAACTAGTTTCATTCTCGATGAGCAATATCGCTGCCGCAACATCCACACTGCCGCTGATGTTGTCGCTTTACGGATCTTACCAAATGTAAGAACGAGCGCGCATCGCGCTGTCTAAAATTGTATTTCATGCCATAACGACGATGCAGTGACCTTGTATTCTGTAATTTTAGTGCTGCATGCATTGGCAAAATGTCTTTGCCCTCGTGTCAGTCCAAAGACACTGCGACGACGAACACCGAGAAAGGCGCTGCCAAAGACAATGGTGTGTCTTCGGTGGATACAATTGGCTTGCGTTGCTCCTCGAAACGTTTCCCTTATCGAATTCGAAATGTTAACCAACACATTTGTGAACCAAGTCGACTGCTGGTCCAACGAACGTGCCATGCCAGTTAAGTATGTTATACAATGTTAATTAGTGCGATGTTTTCCTAGCTTTACATACTTACATATTTGCATAAGGTATATATTTTCCGAACTAAACTAAAACCAATCGATGGCCATTTAATAATCGCATTCCAAATGAATACTAAATACGCTTTTCGTACGAATTTTCTGCTGCTCAAGTTAATTGCACAAATTATGCTTTCAGTGTAAGTTTATTTTCAATCGAACGTTTTGATCTTTCGTTCATATTTAAACACGGTTATTACTAAAATGTGTCCTAACGAAATTATATGCTATGCGTCACGTTTAAGACGTGCGTGGCTTAATGGTATGATACCTATACTAAGCTGAGAAACCATCGACGACGGATGAAGTTGAAATGTTTTAAAATTTTGAAAGAAGTAGAGAGTATCTTTTGCTATACCGAAGCTGAAACACCCCCTACACAATATGATCAATGTATCATTTAGAAGTACCTCGAACATAAAAATTTGTTCTCAGAACCTCATTTTGTCCTGGGGGAAGCGACCGCCCAAAATGGATATTTACGGTTTTTGCCCGTATTTCTCTGAATCTGAAACGCATTTTTAATTAATTAATTTATTTTTTTTTTACTTTTTTACTGGATTTTTTTTCCGATTCAACTACTTTCAATCAAAAAATGTTGCGGTCTAGAGTTATCCGATTGGGCTGAAACTTTAGGACAATCATTTTTAGACCCAATACAATATTTTAGGGGGCGCCTCAACGGGAAAAACCAATTTGAAATTTTTAACTATGCTTGGTACAAATTTATATTCGGATTCAGCGTGAAAAAATACATAAGAAAAAGTTATAGTTTTTCATTTAACAAAATGAATTTCCGTAATTTTAAAAGTTCAAAAATTGACAACTTTTTTGTATTTGCTGAGTTTTAGCTCTCGTATCCTCGTAGTTGTAAGGCTGACAATTTTCTTAGAAAATCTTGCAAAAATACCACAAGAAGGGGTATTTTGGCGTTTGAGGAAAAATGGTGCGTGCTGGGAAAAATACATTTTTTTTCGGATTCAACGTGGCAAAATAAATAAGAAACAACCAAGTTTTGTCATTTAACAAAAGTACTGTCGACCAGTGTAATAATAAAAAATCCTCAAAAAAAACTTTTTTTTTAAAAAGGTACAAAGGAATATTGTCGTTGTTTAACTGATTTGTTTCTTAGTCTGATATTCCTTAGTTAGAACCAAAAACCGCCAAGAACCGGTATTGGAGCTGAAACCGGAACCATTTTAATTTATGGAACCGAAAGCGATATTTTGGAAAGTCTGGGAACCAAAACTGGAATCGATATATATACCCCCACACACACTTTGGTAAGGTAATATACCTTTGACGCAACGTTTGCAACGGCCATAAGGAGGCGTGTCCGGTATGGAAAAGTATGTATATGACATAGTCCGAGGTTCAAAAACCACATATGGGTTGGTCAAAATGGGGTCTTGAGACCAACATTTTTTTGGTAGATTGAAATTTTTAGAAACAAGGTCGGAGGTTCTTAAACCACACATAAATGGGGCAAAATAGCGTCCCGAGGCCAAAATTTTTTATATACGAGGTACTTCCAAATGGGCCATATTGTGTGGGGGTATTTCAGCTTCGACATAGCCGCAGATAGTTCACTCTATAGTTTTTGTTTACCTATTCATGCCCTGTTTCCCCGATTTCACGGAAATGTGGAGTTGGGTGAGGAATGGGGGAAGACTGACCGTTAAAATGTATTTTTTTTTAGTTGAGTCACTTAAAGTACACAACACCCTTATACGTTGACGTGAAAACACATAATTACTCTAGTTTACTGCAAAATGTATTCTCGACTTTTGATAGTCATTTCCTATGTAAAAACCGACGCTGAAGCCGAATATGAAGTCGGAAAAATTTTAAGTGTGACAGTTTTGGAGATGTTGCAGTATTTGCATATTTTGCATTTTGAAACACATTGTTGCAAATATCTCCGGTGTAAATTGTCCAATTACAAAAAATTTAATATCGAATTAAGGGTAATTGAATTAACTACTTATCTTAAATACAAATACTTTCCAGCCAGATTATCGGTTTGGACAACAGTTATGGAAATGTGACAATTTTTCCAAATTCTAAAAATAAATTTTTCGATGATAAACTAAATTCGATGATAAACTTTTTGTAATTGGACAATCGAAACTGGAGATATTTGCAACAATGTGTTTCAAAATGCAAAATATGCAAATAGTGCAATATCTCCAAAACTGTGCTACTAACAATTTTTTCGACTTCATATTCGTATGCAGCGTGGAAATGATTATAAAAAGTTGAAGATAACGGAATTTTTAATAATTTGTAAACTAGTGTTATTGCAAGCGAAGCTAGAGATTGAACAAATTGATTTTTTGTTTGTTAACTAGTGTTACATGTGCCATTGATTTGTTTGTGCTTCTTAAATATCAAAAGTATATCTACGTGATATGATTAATTTACACACCTCAAGGTTAATTCAAAAAATAATAATCTTATTATGAAACCCAAAAAATACCTTTCTAAACAATTTGTTCTTGACTCCCACACGAGCAAGTAATCAACATGAAAAAAGTCAAAATTTTCGGTGAGCCATGGGCTACCGCCTGGCGCAATTTAATATACTCGCAAAATGCCAATTCACGCCAACCTTTCAAATTGTGAGTAAAATTATTAACAATTAAGTTTATCTAATAACGACACGCACAATTGTGCAAAAATTGCACTGACGAGCGTTAAGTGATTTTTAAATATGTTCAGCCATTTGACCGCAAAACAAAAGATATCGTTGGACTACGGGATTTTATGAACAGCAAATGTTCAGCTGCCGCTGCAACATTTACTTGCTCGTAACGAATTCGGACGTACTTGCAGCGGACAATGTAGCTGAAAATGTTACTGTTTTAATAAGCAATAAGCTGCAATTATCACAATTTCAGGTAGCATTATTATCTTGCTACTGTTGCTGATGGTTAGTGGTTTGGTTGTATTTTAATAACTTTGTTTACAAATTGACATGCGAAAATATTTCGAAACAACCTCAAAGCATATTTTAGGAACATTTGAAATAATTTTGAAAATTTTTACGATTTTCAATGCTTTCCTGTTTTGTATGTTGCCTTGGCAAAGTTTTTCAAATTATAGTGACGACCGTGGGCCCGTCTAATGATCGAAAGGTGTCGAGCACAATTCTTCCAAAAACGACAACAGTACGAAAAAAAAATGTTTCGGTCGCAAAAAGTGGCAAATGTTGTTTGCGGACAAACCAATTTTTGTGCACAATTAATTTGCGATGCGCTCATGAATCATGCCAGGGAAAAACTAGAGAGTGACTTATCTGCAGCTATGCCGAGGCTGAAAATGTACTCCAGTTAAGGAACAATTATTTAATCCATAGAAAAGGGATTGAAATTGCACTATAGTCATGACAGCCCTGAATTTAGGAACAATTTTGCTTAAGATGAGTAAATTTTAACTTTGAAATGAATACTTATTTCTTACGTAAAAGGAATAGTTCTATGAAATTATGTTTTAAAGAGGCGGTTATTCTGTTATAAGAGAGATTCCTCAAGAATAATTCCTTAAAATTAGGAAAAAGTCCATGAATTGATGAAATAACATGTCTTTTAGAAAGGACAAAATGTACTTGATTTTAAAATTCCAAAAGTACAATCAAATCTTCAATGTTTGTTGATAAAGTATGGCCGAGAGTGATACATATCAAATTTGACACTACTGCTTTATCATTTATATGAAAGAGTGGTGAATTGATGGGATACCAACTTACGAAAATGGATAAAAATAAAAATGAGAAATGTATTCGTTTTACACAGAAAAAAACATCGGTAAAATAACCGAAAAAAATTGTTAACGTACAACTTTTCAAAATGTATGAAAAACCTGAATTTATTACTCGTTGATGGTCGACATAAAATAGTTCAAGTAATCGAAAATGTTGTTGTTATTGTAAGTTCTTTTACCACAATTGTTGGTTAAACGTGCATTTTTTAGAGATTTACTGAAAAATTTGTAACTTAACCGTGAAAAATGGTGCAATAAATTTACCATCTCTCATCGTTTAAACGTACAACATTGAAGGGTTGGAGCGTTTTTAGCCCTCTTTTTCGGTTAGATTTACCTTTTTTTTGTGTGTAAAAAAGGAAAAAAACGAACACAAAATTAAAGATTTATGTGTGATGTCAAAATGGATATACAGTCGAACTTTTCTATGGTGAACTTCTATATAATGAAGTTTCTATATAGGGAAGTTTGACTGTAATATGTGGTGCTTATTATGATGCCTGAAAATCTCGAAAAAGAAAGGAAAAAAATAGATTGGAATCGCATTTCATTTGGACAACATTATGCAATATACGATGGTTATGGCAGCATCAAGTCAATGTCGACATCGTACGATGAAATTGAGCATCGAAAAACTAATTTATCATAAACGAGATTGCCTTAAAATTCCTGGATTTGGTTAAATTTTCTGAATTTTTCCATACATTTAGAAGTTCAGTTTTTTGTTCTAAATAAAGCAAGCTTTACACCTTCCGTGAACGTGAATGCGGAATCATGATGAGAACTTTCAAATTATTCACAGCGAACTCGGCAGTGAACGTCACAATATGGTGAATACAATTACGGAGAAAAAAAACATTAAAAAATGAATACTTTTGGAAAAAAAAGCAGCACATGAATTCAATTGAATTAAAATGCCTATCGGCATTCGAACGTGAAAATCATTGTGAAAAAGTCTGACATTGATTTTCACCACTTTTCATTTTCACGTTCTCTATCAGATTTACACTTCCCGTGAAAAATGGTGAATACGAGTTCACGTATGTTCACTGAATGTTCCCTGCGAAATATTTGCTATTACCGCGTAAAAACAATAATTTTTATGAATTTTTTTCAGCAATTTAAAATTTAAAATTTTCTTTGAAATTGAAACATAAATTTCATTAGAAATTGCGTTTTAAGGACATGGCATAAAAAATGTTGGCAATAATTTTCACGTGAGATGTACTGCAATGAACAAAGAAATGAATTTAATTTTATTTTTGTATAAGTTTCCTGTATATTTGGACCCCTAATCGCCAATTTATAATATGTGTGATTTTTTAACAGGAGACACTCTTTGTATTTTTTTGCCGATAAATGTGCTGTGAAAATAAGGTGTTCACTATAAACTTGAAAGTTAATTTGTTCACTGTTTCATGCACAATTTGCAATTTGCATAGGTGAAAGAGATTCTTTTGTGATATGAATTTCTATAAAAGTACCACCTGCTCTAAATTTCCGATTAGGGACAATATTATGTTGGTTTGTTTTTAAATTTTTTTAATCCACTTTTTATCAATAAAAAGTGAATGGCGTTATTTCTGTTTATTTTAATTCATTTGTACAATTTTTCAATAAAAAAAAAATATGATTTCCTTGAATTTCAATTCATTTTTTTTTCTCAGTTTTTGAAATTTCGGGATTCCGGGATTGCGAAAACGTCCCAAAATAGCAAGCCATAGTTGGCACTTTCACGTCACACAATCGTTCGACTTAGATTTTCCAATAGAAAAAAGAGGAATGCCACAAAGTTGGTCACTGTTAACAATACAAAAACCAAAACCAGTATAAAAATTTGAAATTTTCTTTCAATGTAAAATATTTAGTCGCTTGCGAATATTTGTCTATAAGTGTACGATATTATTCTGCATTATTTAGTCAACTTTTGTAGAATTTCCCAATAATGAATGCAGAGATGACTGTCAGTTTTCTTGTAATGTTATATTTTTGGCAAAATTGTACATTCTAATTTTGTGGGTCTTTGGTGAATGTCTGAGTCTGCACTCGATTACTGCCGATGTTAATTGATGATCTTTGCCAAATGTTTGTCGATTGTTGAGGTGAATTTGTTCGCACATTGTCAGTCGCTCTACTAAAACTGCATGAGTGCCACCATTCACTGGCATGCTTAAGATGTTCTTCATTCTTCAAGCATCATTTGGTTTGGATTTTTTTCTTGGTGCGACAAATTTTTGAAAGTGATTGTCTATGTAGGTTTATGATTTTGTGTGTGTTACAATACGACACTAAATTATGACATCGTTTTGAGCAGATGACAGTTTATGGATTGGCATTTTGGCTTTAGTCTACTTTTGGCGTATTTTTCAAATCGGCAACGATAATTTACAATCCCTAAGCGAAATGTCTGCACCTTTTTGAACGCAGCAGGGTGCTACGATTCGAGGCAAATGCGTTTCTAGTGTGTTTGCGTTAGCCTCGAGATTTCATTTTTGAATTTCCTCTCAGCTGCAATGACCGGTACATTGTGTGTAAAGGTATATTAAGAAGCATATTCCCGCCGCCATCATCTATTTTATAAAATCCAATTTTGCAGTTTATTATCCCATTACGTGCGCGATAAAACTAATGTATGTTCATGCTAGAAAACGGCCTCGATTTTGAAAGTTTATAGCAGACCTGAACTGGACCAATGCGAAAACTCGAAAATGAAGTATGTACTTTGTTTGACGTGAGTTGACCATAATAAGTTGGGTGCTGCTTATTTAATTGTGTGTGTATAAGTAGTTAAATTTTGGTTAAGCATTCTCACGGTTTATGTTTCCGTTGTCTTTTTTTTTTGTAATGCACATATTTATCTTTGTCATCATTTTCAAAGCGTTATAGTTTATGAGCACATTTAGGGCGTCTCTTATATCGAACATTTCTTATTCTATACTGGTCTTAGGCTGAAATGATGAAACAGACAGACTGATGGACAGGTCTGGACAAATATTATATTTAATGTTGCGCTGATTTCGAAATTCCCATCTAACCATTTTTGGCAATCAAACCAGTACTTCGTACACAATTCTGACATAACACTGCGTTACAGTCGCCCAGAACTTGGGGCGCCACCTATTACACGTTGTAAGTCTGGACAAATAAATGACAACTGCATACCAGGAATCTTGATTACACCCTCAAAATCTGAAGTTGGAAGAGAAAAACCCATTTTTGTCGGGTTATCGTATTTTAAATGATAACTTTAGAAGCTTAAGATAAAAAGGCAACAACTATAACTTGTTGAAAAGAAGATGGACGAGATTTTTCGAAATTTTTTTTTTAACGGTTTTTTTGATTTAAGAATTTGTTTTATGATGCTGTCATACATAAAATTACCAAAACTGGTTAAAATCCGTTGAAAATTTACTGCAGCATTTAATTTTTCGCCGGAGTATTTTTGCTGATTTGCGTTCTAAATGTTAGAAATTTTTTTAAGCTTTTTACGTCTCCTTTTTAGCATCTTAAGGGATGAAGTGTACAAAAACAAGATAATTTTTAAACATTTTGTACCCAAATCAGCAAAAACCGCTGCCACCAAGGACGTACTTTGTGGCAGCTGTAATTCCATGCCACGCAATTTGAGGCATGATTCACTCAATATTCGATGGTTACTAAGTTACATTTTAATCATGTTTTTTGTTGGGTGGGCGGTGCCACACCCAATCACTTATGAGCCATTGCAAATTCCATCACTTAAACAATTTTACATAAATGTTTTTAGAAAATCGTTATGGCCGTTTAGCCGTGTTGGGGGCTAGAAAATCGTGTGAGCGATTCCACGCCCCTTGTATTTCATATTCGAATTTGTATTGGTTTTTGGTGTAAAAATAAAAACATTTTTGAAAAGCTTCGGGCAAAACTTCGGCCATTTTTAGATAAACCGAAGCCGAATGAGTATTTTAGGCCAATAACAGCCGAAGCTAGAATATACACAAATTTTTGCCTTCGAAAAATGTCCAGTGCCGCATTAACACTACAACTGATTTAGGTTCATTGCGGATCGCAGGAAAAATGTAAGTCGGCTGCAGTTGGATTTTTGCAGCATATTAATCTCTTTTACAACTTACTTAGCTGTACGTGCCTCAACTTAATCCAATGCAATTAGCTGCAGTTTCAGATTTGTAAGCAATTGTCTCCATTTAGTTGAAATGTACTCATAGATTGGTGAGTTGCAACCTGAGGCGATGTGCAGCATTTTTAATTCGAGTTCGTTTTCCCAGTCTTTTGTTTGATGTTCCAGTTATCGCTATTTTGTTGCAAACTCATTCACTATTCGTGGCATTTCATGGAATTTCATGAAAAAAATAAATCAAACTTTGTACTTTGAAGTGTGTTAATTGGCATTTTTGTACAAAATAACAAATATTTTTCGTTGTGTAGCTTTCTGCAAGTCATTCTTGAAATGTTATACATTCCATGCTAATGATACAAACTCAAATTACTTTTTTTTTAATGGTGTGAACGCTTTCAATCACATAACATGTTATTAATGTTATATTTTTCAATTTTTTCAGGACGTTAAAGCAATCGAAATGCAATTAGAGGAGCACGCAACACAAACGTTTGAGGAGGTTTCGAACTTTTTCCTGCAACTACACAGTTTTCTACAAAATGAGGAACTTCGGATTACCCAGCAATTCAATAAAAATTGTCAGCGGCCACAATTTCAAATACAGGAAACGTATGTCAAATTAAACGAATCTCAGAACGCATTGAACGTAAGTTGTACATCACGGAGTCCATTGTTAAAATCACAAAAATCCAAAAATATTCAGCATATCAAATTAAAGTCAAAAAATGTATTAGAAATTAACGGGAGTGTCGTGGAAGTTGTCACATGTTTTGTTCCTGATCTCTAAAAAGCGGTACATAAAAGTGGAAATTTAAAAATATATACATATAGGTTATTCCATATCAAATCGACACGATTTTTTTAAAGATTTGGATAAAAATTAGAAATTTTTAAATGTTGAGTTCAAAAAGATTGACAAGTCACCCTGCTTGGGGTTCTAGGCTATTATTCACGCTTCGCCTTTAAAGAAGTTGGTTGCTTATAGAGAACCACTCGATCGCCACCCGATTGCTTGGTGGATTTCCTTAGCATATGCTTATTGGTGAAGTTTTGCCACTGCGGTAACAATGGCAAACATCTTCTGTCCTTCACCACCAACAAAAAATAAAAGAATTCCGATTAATGCAGAGCGTTCCCGCTTCATTCTAGGCAATACGCTCGAATCTTGAATTTTACCAGCATATGCCGCCGCCTGACATACATCTGCGTGATGTTATTAGCGCTTACAACATGCAATTGGAAAAACTGCAATGTCAAGTGCAGATATCGAGAAGTGCCAAGAATCCATTTGTGTAAGTGTTCGTTATTATGTATGTATGGATTCGTTGTGATTTTCATTTGTCCCAAATTGATTGCAGATTTCACCGACCACAGAGTTTTGACCCCCAGAGAGATTTACGCAAGGACCTGGCAAAGTACTACAGTTTAGAGTACAACGATCCCGAAATTTCGATTCGAATCGGACCTATTTATGGCGACTTAAACCGCTCATTTCACGAAACAGTGGCACAGTCGTCCATGGATACGTATTTATCGCTGAATAATGTTAGCGACAGCAGCACTGAGGACCATAAACACCAAAACAACCAAAAGAACAAACAGATGAAGCAGTTCTCCCAACAAAGTCAAGTAAGCGGCAAATCAAGTATGGTGTATGGCAGCCCTACGGTCGAATCGGAGCTGCCAAGCAACAAGTCACTACTACCAAAATCAAAGTGCAATTCGTTGGCGCTTATTAGCCACGTAAACTCGCCGGATAATTTCTACATTCACATGGAAGACTCCGTTCGACAGATTCGCGAGCTCTCCCATAAATATGTGAGCTTTATGCAGCAGAAGACGGTCCCAAAGGTGATCTCTGAAGGCTATTATTATATGGCCTATCATGTGGCTGACAAACAGTGGTATCGTGCCATGCTCAAGAAGATTCTACCGAACGACTTGTATCAGATATTTTTGGTAGACATCGGCATGGACGTCGAGGTCGCTAAGCAGAGGTGTGATAGCGTCTGCATTATTCTCTTACAATTCGCATAAACAGTCTTCTCCTTTATAGACTCTGTGACATTGACAGGAAGCACTTGGCGATACCATTTGCCGCCATACGTTGTGCCATATATGATATTGCTCCCGTGGGACAAGTGTGGAATGAAGAGGCTAATAACCTACTTATCCAAATAACACGCAAGTAATTGAACACACCTAATAGTTATTGCATTTAATTACAGAGACACAACCCTTTACCTGTGACTTGTCTATAAATAATGCTTATAGTATGAAAACATGTGGTCTTTACGACGATTTTTATGTTGTTTTTACTTAGGACACTATTTATCCTTTTTAACCTTTTCAGCCAGCCTGTTCGCCTCAGCATTGTGGAACAGATCAAAGATAAAATCTGGAAAGTGGACTTGTTTACCACGCAGACTGCGGAACCTATTTCTGTGCGGGATTCTTTTTTATACACAGGTTTGGCTCGGGAGAAGCCAAGATTACTGAACTTTAAGCTACAGCCAAAGGTACTTATAATAAAACTACCAATAGGAGTGTCTTCGGTCAGACCGAAGACCAATATTCCGATATTTGTATAACAAGCTTTTCAAACGTGTGTATGAAACGGTCTAAACACTGCGTACAGGGTATTTACCAAAAAAATTCCATTAAAACAATGACAGTTATTGGATATGATTTGATACTGATTTGCATACTCTTTAGAAAATGTCTCCCATAGCTCGCATCAATCAGCGTCTATCAAAACCCACTTTTCAGCAGGGTGAGATGCTAATGGTTAGAGTCACACATATTGAAGATCCGCAAGAGTTTTTCATAACAAAGGTTCGCAATTTAACGACTCTGTTGTTTCCAACATTACGAAAGCTACCCCATTTCTAGATTGATCAACTCGAGATGAAAACTCGAATGTGGGAAGAACTTAATCACGACTATGGACAAGAAAACGCCTCGCTACAGATAATTTTTTTGGCTCCATTGCAATTGGCATGTGCCGTTTGTATTGATAGAATTTGGCACCGTGCCAGTGTTGAGGAGATCAACAAAGAAGGTAAGTTGAAAGAGAAGTGCTTGGAGAAATATATATTGCTAAGTTGTCCAACACTGAAATAGGTGAAATACGTGTACGTCTTGTCGATGAAGGGTCTCAGGAGCTAGTGCATTGGCGTCAACTCTACGTGCTTCAGGAAAAGTTTCTTCTTCTGAAGGAGTTTGCCATCAAATGTGCGCTGGCCGATATCGAGCCACTACAAGAGAATAACTATTCATTCACGGAGGATGCGATCAAGGAATTCAAACAACTTACTTCCAATCCCACCCTTCAAGTGGCTATTTGCTCCGCCAAACAAGGCGAATATAAGGTTTCGCTCCACGTCACTAAAAAGCATTTGGATATTAATGTCGGCGCAGTGCTTGCAAAATATGGACACGGCATATCCACGGGCGAAGCAACTCAAGCCGTCGAAGTTTTTAAATCGCCAACGCGACGCCTAGGTTTCTCAGATGAGGTCACGCGAAGTGCTCTCGTTGAGAGCTCAGAGGATCCCTCTTCAGCCAACACTAAAAGTAGGCAAAACCAGATACTGAAACGCACAGCGATTAGGATTACGTACATCGCTAACCCAGGCGAATTTTACATACAACTAACACACTTAGTTCCCGGCATTACTAACTTCCACCAGCAGATACAGCAGGCGGAGCGTGACGTTATCAAACCATGCTTTAACATGATGGAATCGCTGGAGCAAAAGGAATGGTCCGTTGGCGATCATTGCTTGGTGTACGCCAAGTACAAAATGCAATCGCCCTCGGGCGTGTCGGAAAGTGTC
Organism: Heteromyza rotundicornis; assembly: GCA_951394025.1. NCBI lineage: Eukaryota > Metazoa > Arthropoda > Insecta > Diptera > Heleomyzidae > Heteromyza > Heteromyza rotundicornis. The sequence continues at coordinate 47,455,829 of OX596012.1, forward strand.
GATAGTATCGAGCCCTCCATACTGTACGATCAGAGGGAACTATATCGCGGCATAATTGTGTCGGTCGAATACGACGTGAACGCTGAACAACCTTTCAAGGTCTTCATGCGCGACATCGGCGCCACAATACGTTCGATTAGTCACTCTGAACTGTTTGACATCGATCATAAATGGGATCGTGTAGCCAATGCGGTATATCGTTGTCATTTGGCTTGTGTCGAGCCAACGGGCGGTACGCCCACATGGTCGCATTCATCCATTGATTATTTCAAGCATTCCGTTAGTTCATTCGAATCATTGTCTGCCACTCTGCAAGGCAATCGTGCACCCGGTTCTAATTCCATGCCAATCGTGTTGTGGGGTACGACTACCGACACTTCTGATCCGCTTGCTCCGTGCATAACCAGATACTCGAGTATTAATCGTATACTTGTCAAGGCGGGCCTCGCCCATTTAATCGAACGTCTAGACATCGCACAACAAATGGATAAGCTCATACAAATGGAGCTGGCCGAGGGTGAGATAACAATGGAAGAATGGTTTAAGAACGTCACCAATAATGCATCGTTGAGAGGTAGGTCGACTTCAGTTTTCAATTGTACTTTGATTTTAAATTCCATTCACATGTTCTGCGTTGCGTCCAGTAATTGATCAGCCATCCCCCACCAGAGAATCCAAGGATGATTCGTTCCAGTTCAGTGCGTGCGACATATCGGATGCGGATTTCTTGAACGATCTCACACAGGACGAACTCGAAGAAGAACGCACCACGCCGTCGTGTCCACCGCCTAGGGCGTGGCTCAAATCAAAGTGGACTGAAAAGTCTATTTTCGCCGGCTATCCTACGTATGTGGACTACGATTGCATAATTTATATGCACGATGCCGATGATCATCAGCTACTCACCAAAATGCGTTCGAAAATAATGAAGGACTACGGAAAGAAGTCATTGGCGAATGAACCCGAAGTCGAGTACACCACTGGCCAGGCGTGTATTGCTATGTATCATCTTGACTGCAACTACTACCGTGGCATTATAAAGAATCGCAGTGTCGATGGATTATATAATGTGCAGTTTATCGACTACGGCAATGTAGAGTCAATCGAACCATCCAATGTTCGAGCATATGCCCCTTTCCCCAAATTGCCGAGCATTGCATGTAAATACCGCATCCAGGGTATACGTCCAAAAAATGGAGAACAGGCTTATAAAACTGAGGTTTTAGATATTATCCACAAGACGATTGTAGATAAGCTCGTTTCCGTGCGGGTGTCTACCACAGAGTTTTCGAAGTCCGTGAAGTATTGTTCCATACGCGTTGGCGCAACTGATTTGGCACAATATCTCATTGACGGAGGTTATGCCGATCCGGATAATCGTTTACCAGATCGACCGAAGGCAAGCGACATCAGTGCACGCCACAACTCACTTCCTTTTTACAACAAATTGCACACGCTAATAGAAGCTAAGTCCGACCAGGAGAATCATATGAGTCGCGAAGGCAGCGGCGTGGAACGGAAATCCTTATTTGCTAGTGTACAAAAAGGGCTGGCAATGTCTTGCGTGGAAGATGAAGAGGTAAGCATGCGTGAATGGTTTCTCATTATAAGTATGCAAAGATTTTATCAATTACTTATACAAGCCCTCGTTGGTTTTCCCCTTCGAAAAGTAGTTACTGATTTAAGTAAATAAATAAGTACCTCTTGGTAGGTACTTATTAAAAAGTTCAAACACGAAAGATTTCAGTCAAAAAAATTGTTCGAGGTTGGGTCGGACAAAACTAAATCATATACCTTACCTTGTTTGCAATTTCTCCAATAAAGAGTGGAAAAAATCGTTGGATTAACCATTTTTTTTATTAATTAAGGAAGTACAGTATGAAAATGCCACAAATTTAAAATAATTTTTCAATTTAAACGAAAATAACAAGACGCGTAAAGTTCCTATAAATCATAAGCTCATTTTTGGCTACCATTTGTCGCATATCCTTTATTGTTCAGCACTACTGACATCCAACAATTTTGCAATCCACAATTTCGCACAGATTTGCAATGGGGTTAAAATCGGAGGTTCACTTCAAAGCATGAACATTATTTGCCGCAAACCACTCTTTCACACATTCAGTGGATAAGTTTTCTGAGCAAACATCCAGTTTAGTGGCATCTTCTCCGCAAATAATGGGTTTTAGCTCGTTTTCCAAAAGGAAGTACAACAACTAAGCAAAAACTCCAAAATGCATTGATTGGAAAACGAGCCTTAAAAATTTGAAAGTTTTGAGACTCCATAAACCAAACTTAACTTTTCTTAAAGAATTTTTAATGCTGAACAAGATGGCGCTCTCAGAATTTATCCATCACGCCAGGTTTTTGAGGAATTCAGGATCATTTCGAAATATTATTTAGGCTATTACGAGATTTTGGGATTTTTGCTCAAAATTTCTGTTTATGTAGTCGGTTAGTGTTATGATTTTCCTTTAAAATGAGCTATAGGTTGTACATTTGCGATGAAAATTTCCAAAGATATTAATTTGAAAGAAGTACTATCTTTTTGGATTATGCCCAGCAAACACAGTCTCAAACGTTTGAGAAAAACCCTATTTCTCGAGTCGATAACTAATGTGATTCTCGACTCGTTTTCAAAGGTTAGTTCTCTACTCGACACCAAAGTATTTTCCCTAATGTTTGAAACCGAGCCGTAATCTGTACCTTTTTAATTTGTTTAGTTAAAAAAAATGATCTATACTTATCAAATATGGAATAAAAACAAAAATACAATTTTAAAATGAAATAATTAACGTGTCCCTTTTTTATTTGAAGTCGATTTGAGAATTAAGGCTCGAGAACTGACCCTTTTCTCGAATCGAGAACTAACGTTTGCAACCGAGTCAAGAACTAACCCTTTTCTCGACTTGAGAATTAACTCCCCTTTTTATTGAGAAAGCTATGATTCTCGAGTCGGTATCAACTCGGTTTCAAACGTTCGACATTAGAGAAACCCCTTTGATACCGAGTCGTTCTCGAGTCGATATTAAACCTAAATGGATGTTTGCGTTTCTTATATACCAAATAGCTAACTCGGTTTGTTTTGTACTTAGACCCAATTTTTTGTACTTACAACCCTTCAACTATGAAAAGCTCAACAAAAATCTGAATTTTTTACTAAACTTCGTATGCAAACTTATAAACGTTGTTGCTTATTTTCCGAATTGGACCAAATCCATTACCTTAAAAACATCCCTAGACCAACCAGCGATGGTCTACACAATTACACATCCCTTGGCCCCACGAACAAGATATACACACAGACACAATTTTGATTTTATTCTCTGTTTACAAACTACAAATGAATTTGACACAGTCCTTGGTTAATTTATGCATGATTTTTTCAAAGTTATTAATATACCTACACTCGATTTTTTCATAAACATAGTATCTGACTCAGCTGATTGTGTTTGAGTGGCAAAACGAATTCTGCGCAATTGAGTTTAAACTGTGATGTGATTTTAAATTGTGGGACCTTAGCCTTTTAGTAAAAATATAAATATTGTTTCAGTTCGACATTAAACATCCGCAAACTAAAAGTAACGATGACGACGCAGACGCGGAAGACGATATCGACGCTGACGATGTTAACGATTGTCTCGACCAATTGCTGCACTGTCTGGACAAAAACGAGTTGGACCTGGACACTAATATGTACAATGAGCTGAAAGGAGTCTTGACACATGATCAACACCAGCAAACGTTTATACCACCGGCGAAGAAGCGTATGTTCGACTCGCACGACTACAAGCAGATGCACAACCAAATACATCTCGATAATTTGTTCAACCCCATCGATGACGATGAAGCTATGGACTGTGAGGGCGTAGGTGGCGATAATAATGGAAGTGATATATGTGGAGGAGCGTTGGGCATCGATGATGATGATCAGGATATTGTGGAGCTCGAACAAAGTTTTGCACACAATTACTGGCACGCGGGGGAGGACGAAGTAGTAGTCGAGGATGACAAGGAAAAGAATCAGCCAACCGAGCGACGCACTACTAAGCACCATCAGGTTGATTTAGAACTTGTTATTTATTAAATTCAAATTTGAGATTAATTCATATTTTTGGCTTAGGATCTGGAATCGTCAGAGTTTGCTAAGTTTCGTCCGAACGAAACCTCCTCTGTGTTCTCGCACTTTAGCGGCATCGAGAGCTTCAAGAGTCCGCAATTGCCTGCTGGCATGCGCAGTTTCAACTGCACCGTCGTCGCTGTGATCACTCCCGTTACACTGGAAATTTTCCCGCATTTAACTGAATTCGAGTATCGCAAAGTTGAGCTGCAGCGACGCATCAAGCACCTGGTGAAATCAGCGCCACCACTGACACAATACGAACCGCGCACCGTCTGCCTGGCCTGCTACACCAAAGATAAGAAATGGTATCGCGCCCTCATACGGTCGTACAACCCGGCCGCCAAGCAGGTGGATGTGCTCTACGTTGATTACCTCAACACGGAATCGCTGCCAATTGACCAATTGAAAGAGTGCCCCGTGGAGCTCGTGGGCTGGCCCCTGCGCACCTTTAGGGTGCGACTCCACGGTCTGCAACAGAATCAACGCATGCGCGAAAAGGATGTTTGTCAGGCACTTGGTGCTACCATCGGCAGTCGCCAGCTATTCGCTAGGATCAAAAAGGAGCCAGGCGTGTGCTCCGACGTGGATGAGCTATTAAGCGGCACAAGTAGTGGTAGCGGTGCGGACGCTACCCTAATGGAAATTGACCTATACGAGTCAAAAGATACTGCGGCCTCTTCGCCAATCTACGAACACCTTGTGCAAAAGAATTTCTATAGTCGCATTTAATTACTTCGACAATGGTTTTCTACCTTTCTATATTTTATGCTTTATGAATTTACCGCAATTTCGTTTATTACTATGAATTAGTTGAATTATTTTTTATTTACATTACTTCCCCATTCAATGTATGAATTATTACATTCCTTGTTTTCTTGTTTATTTTTAATGCGTTTATTATAAAAACCCTTTTGACGAATTTGATCTGATCGTGTTTTATTTTATATTTTATATGCGAATTGAAAAAACACCCGATCGAAAGTGCTTAATCCTTTTTTGCGAAAGCCAGAATTTACGCATTCAAATTTGGCATAATCATTTTCGTAAAAAATGAAACATACTACTTCTCGGGATATTAAGGTGGAGCGATTTCATTTGTTTTGCTCCAAAGGATTCTAAGTAAGATATGTTAATAGGACTTGTTCGATATTTTGACGTTTTGTACATCCACAAAGCGGTTGAAGTTGGAAAAAATGTGCAACATTTCCATACATTGAAAAAAAAATTAAATAAAAATACGTTTTATAATCAGGAAAATACGAGAAAAAACCAAAATTGTCCATTATGGGCGGTTGCCCCCCTCCCAGAACCAATAAATAAAAATTTTTTTGTTCCTACAAAAAAAAATGTACAACAAAAAATATTAAAAATACGTTTTAAGGCCTGCGCACACAGAGGCGTTATTCGTGCCGCAGGCGGTTTCGAAATAAATTTTGTCAAAAATCATTGTTTTTTCGAAAATACAGCGTTTTTTTACAATAAATTACAAACAGAAAAAAGCAGTTTCAGAACCATTTCGAATCAGTTTGAAAATAAACTTTTTTACTGTATCCATAGTAAAAAATAAATAACAAACATACAAACATAGATAGCGAATATCGCCTCTGTGTGCGCAGGCCTTTAAAATGAAAAAAATAGAAGAAAACAAACAAAATTATTGGTTTCCCTGATAACCTCCCCATTAAGGCAATATGAACCCATTTGTTCTTAAAAAAGGCCAAAAGTCCATTTCTAAACATTTCCAATCGAATACAGCAATACAAAAAATAAGAAAAAGGCTTGGAAAATTTCATTTTTTAGTTGTTTTGTATGGGGTTGGTCTAATTGCGCTGATTCTCCAACTTGATCTCAGTTTGGGGGTGAAAAAAATGTACCCAAAATGTCTCCAAAACTTCGACCGCTATCGCCAACGTACGATCAAAAAAATTCAAAATGGAGTTTTCTATTGATTACGATTCATTACATCATATCGTCGTCGTTCTAACAGAATTCACTAAGTCCATTTTTTTCAAAAACGAGATAAGAACGCCGTTATTCTAGCCTATAGTAATCCTACAATCTGTGATAATAGCCTAGGTCCTGCATACCCTTAGTCCAAGTTACACAAAATTACAAATCACTATCTACAAATTTTTAATTTTTGTTACTCGGTCAAAAATCACTAAATCCACTTTGAGATTTTGTTTTGGTGTTATTTCTTCGTCCCTGGGGCTAAATTTTTAAATCATTAATATCCAAACATTTTTGGATTTTAAGAGCGCTTTTTTGTCCTTAAACGCAAATATCTCAAAACTATAAATTTTAACTTTTAGATTTGAATTTTTTTAAAGCGACGACGATATTAAATATTGTTCATTCCCTGCATTTAAACTTGTGCTATCAGAAATAATGAAGTTTCATGTTAATCCAAATTTGAAAATATGGTTTCAATATCTCAGGTAGTGTAAATTTTATATCGTTTTTTGCTTCTCCTGGTAACTTATGAAAAGTGATGTTACGTTTTTTTGCATTTTAGGTGACGTTATGCTTTTCCATATGGGACACGCCTTCTTATGGGCGTTACAGTGTCAGTTGATATATCTTGCTGGCTTAATTATACCCCCACACTCACTGTGGCAGGGTATACTAACTTTGTCACAACGTTTGTAACGCCCATAAGGAGGCGTGTCCGGTATGGAAAAGTATATATATTCTTGATCAGTATCACCTCCTGAGTCGATTTAGCGATGTCCGTCTGTCTGTCCGTCCGTCTGTCCGTCCGCACGATAGCGGTCGCAGTTTTGGAGATATCGACTTGAAACTTTTTTTACATGTTTTTCTCGTGAATACTGAGATCAAGTTCGAGAATCAGCCAAATCGGACAAAAACTGGGCGTGGCTCCCATACACCGAAAAAAAAGGTAAAAATTTTTTATTGTTGTATTCGATTGGAAATGTTTAGAAACGTATTTTTGACATGGTCCGAGGTTCCGCAGCCACATATATAAGGGTCTAAATGGGGTCTTGAGACCAATTTTTTTTTTTTTTTGTGGATTTAATTGGAAATTTTTAGAAATGGATTTTGGACATGGTCCGGGCTCCAAAACCACCTATAATTGGCTCAAAATAGGGTCTTGAGACCACAATTTTTTATGTTCAAGGTACTTCTTCCTACTGTGTGGGGGTATTTCAGCTTCGGTATAGCCGAAGATAGTCCACTCTCTAGTTTTTACTTCCGACCGTACCTTTGAAAAACCTTAAAGCAGTGTTTGTCTTATTGGGTGACGGGTACGGTATTTGATGCACTTGGCGAAAAATGTCTTCATGTTTACGAAAAATCTTGAAATAGCTCGAATTTGCAGTCAAAAGCATAAATTGGTAATTTAAAAGCGAATGATCAGCTTTAGCCGTAGCTAGTTGGGATGTGCTAGGTGGTAATTCAGCTGATAAATGATATAAAATGACATAAAATACGCCAAAACTTCGCCTTAAATTTGCATTGGAGCAAGTTTTTAGCTTTTGTTGAGCCGCCTTAGTTAAGTTAGAAATCGATAATGCAGCATACTCAATTTTGGCTCTTACAAATGCAAATATGTGGCTGCATTGCCCTCCTCGGGTGCTCCGCAAACCGGCAACCAGAGATGATTTTTTTAAAAGTGGCAAGTTTTGTTAACTTTGTCAATTTTAAGCGACGTATGACTTGATATCGAATAATTTGCGCTTATGACTCTTCCAAGACATTTAATTTCTTTCGTTTCGTTCAGGTAGTTGTTGTGAATTTGAATGTTTCAAGGATTGTTCTTGCCATCAAATGAAATCACGTTCGTCTTGGATAAATTTGTTTTAAGGTTAATTTCGACTTCAAAATCTGCAATTATATTAGGAACAAAGTAGCCAAAAACCCATAATTTCAAATCGAAATTGCGGAAATGGATTTAAAGGAAATTTATTTTCTGCTTTTTAGTCGGTTAAAGGGGTATATTTTAAAAAACTTGTTTTTTACTCTTTTTTATAACCCTTATATTAACTTGCTTTGGGCGGACTATATATATATATATATATACACTTTTTTCATACACTTCCACATGAGCTAGAGAGCTGAAATTTGGAACACTGATAGAACTCCGGTGACAATGCATTTTATTTTGGGGTCCATCAGAGGCGTAGGGGGCCGTGGGGAGACTCAAACTTTTTTTTTTTAAACATGGCATAACTTCCAATTCCCTCAAGCTACAATGTTGAAATTGGTATCGTTGAAATTGGTATTGTTGAAATTGGTAGGTGAGTTCTTATTGACAAAATGAAATTTTTTACCCTTTGGAAAGGGGGGTGTGGGGGCAAAGGGGTGCGGGATGGAGCCAATTTAAAGACCTAACTTTCGTATTTTGTTAGCTACAAGGCTGAAATTTTTTACTTAGGTTCGCATTCGGGAAAAAGAGTAAAAAAGGGGGAAAAAAAAGGGGAAAAAAAAAATTTTTTAAAAAAAAAAAAAAAAATTAATTTTAGCAATTTCGATTTAAAATTAAGGGTTTTTGGCGACTATAATATCTGCAATGATATTCAGAGGAAAGTACCCAAAAACCCTTAATTTTAAATCGAAATTGCTGAAATTAATTTAAAGAAAATTTATTTTCTGCTTTTTAGTCGGTTAAAGGGTTATATTTTAAAAAACTGGTTTTTTACTCTGTTTTTATTTATATTTCAAATAGTATTTTTTTAAGTAAATTTATAAAAAATTTATATTTAAATAGTTAAAAAATATGTATTTAACTATTTTTTAAATTAAAAAAAAATGGTTATAAAGAATTTAAAAAAACATCTTCACTAAACATTTATTTACATTTCCCAATTTATTTTTTTTTGCAGTCAATGTTCAAGATTGGTTCGCAAAACTCTGTATGTAGCACAGCTTAATAGACAACGGATTCGTTATTAGCGTAATTAGGTTTTGGTCTACATAATAACACCCTCAGGGGATTTTCGGGATTAGCTAAACGAGTCAAAAATATTCCGTTAAAGTAAACATTTAGAATGCAAAAAAACAGAATACAAAAAAAATATTAAAAATTTTTAGAATACAAAAAGTGACTTTAGCGGTTGGAGATGTTCAGAAATTTCGTAGCTGGGGTTAAGTAGAATATTTGTGTTGAAGATACAATTGGTATCGATTGCTGTTAGAAAGATTTTTCAACAAAAGTGCAGTAACCCAGTGGCGACCTTTAAAGCTCTCTCATTACAGCTAATTTAGATTAACCCCTTGAGGGAGTTATTATGTAGACCAAGACCAGACCTATCAGAATCTGTTATCAGCTCGACAATCAGAAAAATCATTTTGTCGCATAGTGTAATTACTTTACTGTATATTTTCGAAGTATGCCATTTCGGTACCGATAACGACATTTTATTTACGATCCAAAATCGAAACTTTGACGGAATAGTTTTGGGGACAGAAAATGACCGAAGTTGAATCAAAAATCTTAGGCATCATCATATTGTGCCCGCTAATAGTGTGTCTGTAAAAAAAGATTCATGTTTTAAATATTCGATTCGACCTTGGATCCCAGTCGAACCCCAACCAACGTCCCAACAGTGACTTTAAAAATCATTTCACTCACAATGTTTTAATGTTTTATTGAAATTTTTAATGAATTATTGACGTAATGAATTTGTATTAATTATTTATATAAACCTGTTTGAAATTTTATCGTATTCATGAATCTTATTCTAAACACCGAACGCATCCATGCACTTGCCGGGCTTGTAATGTTCTCTTATAATTCGTTCGAAAATGCGCAAACGCATGCTTACAAGTGGCATTTACCAAAATATATGTAAAAACATAACACAAAAAGAAAAACGTTTGTTACAAAAGATACACTCATGAATGCAATGGATAAATTGAGCAACAGAAAAATATGCATAATTACAAAAGTACGAAATGCGGTACCAAGTAATTCCTGTTCACACGTCTCTTAAATTGGCAGTGAATTTAATTGCGTATGTTTTTTTTTTGTTTGTTTGTTTGTTTTTATATCTGCTACTTAATATTCCTTCTTTTTTTTCCCAAAATCAAGAGATATTTTCAAACGAAAAATTCATGTTGTATTTTTTGTCAGTTGTTTCATTGCTAAGGATTTGAAATTTATTGCTACAACACCCATATAACATGCAATACTTGTTAATTTTCATAATTTATATTTATGTGTAGGTATGTCTGTATGTATGTATGCGTGTCTGTATGTATATACCCTGAAAGTAACTTGCTTTAGTTCCCGTATCCTAAACATTCAATCTAGTCCAAAATATTCTATTCAGCCGTTTTCAACTAATTTCCGTACTAATTTCGAACACACTCAGTACAGGGTGCCACTTGAAGGTAATTGCAATAACTGTCAAACGAACAAGTACGTACATTTACATTTATTTGAGTTTGAATTTGAATTTGGAACATTTAAAAGGGGACTTCTATATTGCTAGACTAACACACACTATTGCGCTATTGGAAAGACTCCCTTCCCGAATGCCAATAGGTTTTTTATATATTTTTCTTCTTTTTTTTTTTTTGTTTAGAATGTAGTTACACAAAACCGAATACGAAGTGATACACGCCAATCAATGTCTCAAAATTGAGGAACAAACGCAAAAGAAAAGATAAGTGAATGAGGAACAAAACGAGATTCAACAACTACCAAACGTGTAGCAGTCGTGTGTTGCTAAAATGAAAATGCTTAATTTTATGTTTTGCCAAATAATGCATTAACTTTGTATGTGTATTTGTAAATTGTATTTGTATTCATATTTAATTTGTAATTAGCAGATAATATTTAGTTTCATTTGTTGTTCTTACTTAAACTATAATTAAACTAATGTTGTTCAGCGAATTCAACTGCCAAAGGGGGAGGGGAAGGGGGTTTCTTTGCCATATTTGGTACACATCTGAAAACAGTACTCAAATAGTTGTGGCTCACAACACGACACGACCCGACACACGCCTTTGTTTCTCCATCGTATTCGTACTTTCAACAACTTTTACGAATTTCCGTTGCAATTTGCACTCAATGCAAATGACAAACGTCGAACACGTTTCCAAAAAGTATAAAGAAACAAATTTCACTAAATTAAATTTTCTAATTTTAAAGTTACGTTTAAACGATATATATGTATATATATGTGTGTATATATATTTATTTAAAAAAAAAATGTAAGTAAATATAACTAATTATGTTTATGTTTTATTGCACTGAAACTAGGAGAAAGAATTTGAATAATTGATATCGTGATTAAAAATGAATAAAAATATATATTCAATGTAAGGCGACAATAGGAAAATTAATATGCACAATTTCTTTTATTTTGCTTCGCTTTGTTTTGTTTGAAGAAGCAGGCCAAAGCATAAGCTAAACAATATAGTTATAATACAATTAAAGGGAGCTTAAAATCCAAATGACAAAATAAATCGCAAACGTATTCCTGCGGAAACATTCGTGTGTTGTTACCATTTTATGTTAAAAACTATTCGCAAATGTCCTATCGAACGAAAATTAATTCAAAATAAAAGCAATGTACAGGAAACGTTTGTACATTGTCGTTTAAGGTTTACTTGTTTTAGAACTTAGGCCTTAATTAAATGTGATGAAACTTGCTTAAGACAATAAGGACAAAATCTGGATTTGATAATGTATGCTTCGACACAACGGTTGCTTTGTAGAATGTGGAGGTAATCCAAACTTATTCCTAATCAAGTTTTAGTTTGTCACTAAAAATCAAACTTGGAAGAGAGTGGCGATCAATCGAAATTAATGTATGTAGTTAGTATGCTTCAGCTAATGTTGACAATTACGGCCACACTCTACATACAGTACAGCAATGAAACGAGCATGTGCATCCAAAATTGTGTTAGTTCATCGGTAATTTATAATACTTATTTAAATTCCACACTCCCGAGTGCAGAACACATAACCCCTCTACCGCCCACGGTAAGTGGCGCGAGCGCCTTACGCCTCCACGGTAAATGGATCGCGCGAATGGTGTATTTTCAGATGCTTGTTGTGGTTCGTCTTCGTTGTGGAACTTTTGCCGCAAATCGTGCACTGGAACGGTCGCTCGCCGGTGTGTATGCGCCGATGCTCGATGAGATAGTAGTGCCGGTGGAAGGTTTTCTTGCACAGATCACAGGTGAACTTCTTGTGGCCGTGATGCTCGCGCCGATGTCGCATGTAATTGTATTTTCGTATGAATTTGCAGCCGCAGTACTCGCACGTGTACGGTTTGATCTGTTTGTGGGCGTTCATGTGATTCTTAAAGTCCACCTCGCGCACGAATGCCTTCGGGCAGTGTTCGCACTTGAAGGGCTTGGCGGTGCGATTGGCGTGTACCCACGAATGTATCTTCAGATTCCATTTGGTGGAGAATGATTTGTTGCATATGGGGCAATCGTGTTGTGTGTCCATCGAGTGTGTGGCCATGTGTGCCTTGATTGAGGACTTGGCGAAAATATGCTTGCACATGGGACACTCCATGGGTTCGGTGTAGTCGAATTTGTCGGAGTGCGCCAGCCGAATGTGCCGGCGCAACGAATTGGCATGGACGAAGCGATCACAGCAGTGTGGGCAGCATTTCGGCTTGGAATCGTGCGTCTCTTTGTGCCATAAGAAGCGTGCCTTGGAAGGCAGCACTTCGCCGCAATGGCAGACGTACTCCTTTTTCCGTATGATTTGCTTGCCATGACGTTTGCGATGTTGCGTAAGGTTCGAGTAACGTTTGAAGTTTTTACCTAGAATGGGAAAGACGTTTAACTTGAAACATAACCCTTTCGAGCGTGTCACTTTGTCTGCTCTACTCACCACAAATTTTACACTTAAGCGGCGTCTGTCCGGTATGCATGCGCATGTGCTCAACCAATGCGCTGCGAACAACGAACTTCTTGTCGCACACATTGCAACCGAATTCCTTCCAGCCCAGGTGGCGCTTTAGATGAAGCGAGAAGTTCTTCCAGCGCTGAAACTTCTTACCGCAGGTAAAGCACTCGGCTGGATGCTCCGTAAGATGGGCGTCGTACAATTTGACCGAACTGAAATTGCGCCGGCAAACGTAGCAAAAGAATATCGAAGTCTCAATGAGTTTCTCCTCGAATTCCGTCAAGTTCTGGTGCTGCTTCAACGTCGAAATATTGTAGGAAACCAGCATGCGATACAAAGTGGCCAATTTGGTCGCAGGCGTGCTGATCGATAAGAGGTGCAAATTGGACTTAGCCTCATCGCCAGAGGCGGCGGAAATTGACGCAGAGCCATTGGCCGGCACCAGGGCCAAACTGTCCTTATCGTCGATGAGTTCTGTTTTGGCGTCGACGCCTTCATTGATTGTCATCGCTAATGGTTGTTCCAAATTGTCTATTTCGATTTTGACTATGCCCTGCTTCGAATCCTCAACGATTTCACCACTTTGTGTGTGCACCAAGATGGTCGCGCTGGAAGTGCCCGCCGCTGCCAGATCGGCTGTAGTTATTGTTGCTGTGGTGGTGCCAGCGCCGCTTGTCGTCTGCGAACAAATCAGACGGCGATTCTGGCGCACATAGTTGTGTTCGGCAATCATATGCGAATTGCGATCCTTGAGTTTGGGAAACTCGGCAGTGCAATGGGCGCACTGATAAATCTTTTTGCGCACCTTCTGCTGCAACGCGGCACTGGCTGCGGCAGCAGTTGATGGTCCTGCCAGCAATGCTGCCGATGTAGTAGGTTGGTTGTGCTGTTGTTGTTGCTGCTGCTGTTGCTGTTGCAGCTGTATGTGCGGCTGATGTGGATATTGCTGCAATGTCTGCATATGATGCAGAAGCAATTGCTGCGATGTGATCGTGGCTGTTGGTTGCACGCGCGTGATTGTCGCATTGTCGTTGTTGATGTCGCGTTTGCGTTTCTTTTTGTTCGCCGATGTCGAGGGAATCGCATCGGCATGATGTTGCGGAAATAGTTGTAAATTGTTGCTGGTGTTGCCGATCGCTGTGGCTGAGGTAGTTGCTTCCAGAGGAAGACGGAAGTCAAAGCTGTGGGTAAATGATAAAGAATTAATACAACCCCGTCTTTCGTTTGTTGCACATTATGAATAACCTCTTGGTTGGCCTGTTGTCCGCATTAGCCGAAGCAGTAGCAGTCGTCGAGGCGCTCAGATCCTGCACAGAGAAATACTCATCGTGGTTCCAGCCATTTTCTTGTTGGAATATTCCAGGAAATGAAGTCTTGAAGAAGCGTGCCGAAATATCGCCATACATCTGTTGACATGGAAGACATTATTTAATATGAGACACTTAATGTATACGAGAAGCAATTCCATTTTAGCCTGAAATGGGCTCTGGGCTCCATTCCCCTGCTCTTTACCCGCACACACGATTCTGACCGTCAAATGTACAAGCCCCCACAGAGCAAAATTGTGGCGACCCCCCAAACTGGATAATTATGGTTTTTCTCGTATTTTTCTCATTCTAAAATGCATTTTAAATAATTTTTATTTTTACTGGACCTACACATTGTTTTTAATATTGAATCTAATTGCACGGTGGTCGAGGGTTATCCGATTCGGATGAAACTTTGGGAATATAATTTTTTGGTACAATGCCACATTTTATAAGGGTTGCGACGTAGGAAAATCGAAAAATGTTCATTCTGGACTGGTCTGACATGGGGAAATCCGGTGGCGCACTGTGTAATTTTTGTCGATGTGGACCTCTGATTTTTGCGAAGCGTCTCGCAAATGTAGGTGAATTCGTCTTTAGCTGTTTTGAAATTCGTTTTCTTTTTTTTTCTTTTTACGATATCGCTTTTGCTTTTTAAAAATTTGATGTATCTCATCTTTTTCCTAGTTTCTAATTTTTTTCAGTGTTAATTTTCTTTGCGATATATATGGGAGAAATATTTCTTCTCGCGCGAGTCAAAGATACTCACGTGCATTGAACCGCCTCGAAAAAAAAAGTGTCTCCTTGGAAATGAACTTTGGTCTATTTTATGGTGATTCTCAAAATATTTCGGCTCTAGCAACTGTAATCCGTGAACTGGACAAGTTACAAAAAACCTCTATAAATCATGTTTTTGACATGCACGTATTTCTTATATTGCTTTTGCTCAAATAAATTTTATGAAATAATAGACATAAAAAAACTACACAAACCAGGACAAGTCCGATATTTTTGCTATTTCTTTTAACCACTTTACCGATTTTTTAAAAAGTTTGATTTTTGGCTAAAAACGACCAATTTTGTATGATTTGTATGAAATTTGCCTACAAATTTATCAATGAATAAAGGAGGATACACACAATATTAACAAAGCCAAAGTAGGAAATGTGAACATTTATCGAAATGTTAATAAAATTTATATTTTCATTACAAAATGCTCGATGGCCCTATCATTTTGTCCAGCTGAATTATGACCGAATTCGCCTCAATTCAGCAAATTTGATTTTTTATGTTTTTTCTGCTTTACACAATGCAAAGTAATAAATTAAATTTGAGTTTTCTTTAAAATATACAAAAATGTGGCTCTGTCAACAATTACAGTGCAAAACAAATCATGCCCCTATTATTTTCACCATGAGTGTATATATATAGCCCACCCAAAGCAAGTTAATATAAGGGTTATAAATATAAGGCATTTGTGTCTGTTTGTGTAGTTTGTCGATTTCTATTATTTCATAAAATTTATTTGACCCAAAGCAGTAAAAAACATGATTTATAGAGGTTTTTTGTAAATTGTTTAGCTCACGGATTACAATTGCTAGAGCCGAAATATTTTGAGAATCATTATAAAATAAGCCAAATTTCAATTTCAGGGGGTGACCCGGGCAACTTTTTTTTCGTCCATACAACGGAAGGCGGTTTAACGTGCATGTGTATGACTGTCAATATTTACTTACCGGTTGGCTCCATGAATTCTCTATATCGCAATTGCTCTCCTGTTCGGAAATCTCGCCTTTGGCAGGCATTTTCTCATCGGTGCGTATATTTAATGCGTCCGTGGTGCAGCCGCCTGCCAAACTGCTCTCAGTGGCAGCAGTAAACGAGGACGAAGTGGACGATCGAGCCACCTGCAAACCAACGATACTCTCACGCTTGCAAGCATCCAAATCAAGGTACTTGCTGACGTCGCCATCCACAGCAGCACTGCAGTCAACAGCGAAAGCAGCCTCGAAATCGGAATTCGCCGCAGAGGCTGTATGATGGTACCATTGTGAGACAGCGCTTTGCGCAGCGGTACCGAAGCGATTTGGCTGCTGCTGATGCGAAGCATGAGCAGATGTCGAATCTTCGATGGTGGCAGAATTGCTGCCCGAGGCCAGTGTTGCTGCTGTAGTGGCATCGTGGGCCTGTTGGTACAACGGCGAGAAGCTGCCATTGGTCTCGACTGGCTGAGCCACATTGCCGCCACCATATAGAAAACTGAATGGATAATCTGTAAACGTGTGTTGTTGTTGATGTTGTTGCTCCTCATTGGCAGCAGCAGCAGCTGTGGAGCCGACAGTAGTATGCTTTAGAGCCACATCTGATGCCGACTGTGAGGAATATGAGGACGATATTACGATCTCTTGCACAACATCATTGGCGTCGGGAACGATAAATTCATCATCACAACGGAGCGAGTGAGTGCTGGCCACGGCAGTTGTTGACGTTTCCGATGCAGCAGTAGCGGCAATTGAGTTGGAAAAAATCGAACTGGAAGAAAGAAAAGTCGCCGAGGCACTGGTGGATGCGGTGGCGGCAATGTGTTTCTTCGAATTGGCAAAATCGAGCAATACGCGTGCATCGTCTGCAACATTTTCGTTCGACTGCAACACAACGATTTCATGGCATTCTTTTTCGACTTTCATCTGCGAACGCGCTTCAACCTTATCGTGGTGTAGCGTGTGGCTTTCTGGCAAAAAGGGTTGCTCTTTCTTGCATTCAATTCGTTGGGCACCCAACTTCAAATGCTGCTCCAGGATGCTTCCGCCGCTCTCGTATGACCCCTGACTTGGTTCACTTTTCAATTCACTTTTGATGACGACATTTTGCGACATTTGGGCAGTATCATGCAGGTGCCGGTCATTATTTTTACCCGATTGTTGTATTTGCGCCATTGCCGATGTTGATGGTTGATCATGATCATGCTCATCGAGAGCGATGGCGATGGAGGTGGAGGTGGTGCAGGAGGAGGAACAAGGTACTTTTTCCGGTGCGACACTTCTGTTGGCGTTTCCATCAGTCTTAGTTGATTTGGGTTTAATGACAAGCTTCTTTGGACCCTTCTTCAGCGGTGGCGGTGGCGGAATCGCCTTTTGTGGCAACAAGCTTTCCTCAACTACGTTGACCTGCTGCTGTTGCTGTTGTTCTTGTGGTTCCATTTTTAGCTGCGGCCGAGATAAATCTTGGGCCACATTCTCTTCCCTTCTTACTAATTCTTTATTGTGATTTGCCGCTGCTGTTAGGTGTTGTGTATGTGGGAAAAAAAATCCTAAATATTCGAGATTTTCTGCAGAAGGTTGGTGTTGTGGCTGTTGTTGTTGGCTAGTTGTTGCCATACGTATAACGCTTGTAACTTGACTCGAACATGTGGATGCAACCACTTGCTGTTCGATTGCTGCATGTACTTCTCGGCTGCCCTCCTGGCGTGCTATTGTGGGTTTTTCGTCGTTTTCATTTAAGCTAGTCTTATTGTTACAATTATTTTCAACTAATTCTTCAGTCTCATTTTTGTTGGCGATTGGTGTAGGTGGTTCCGTTGTCGGTACTACTGCTGCTGCTGTTGCTGCTCCTTCTTCTTCTGATCCATTCTCCTCCGATTGGCTATCTAACTCTTGTTGGTCTTGTTGCATGTCATACTCGTCGGGCGGTTCAACTTTTTCGACTTTCAGTAGGGGAATCGGGGCTGCTGCAGCTCCGAATGCTGTACGTTGTGCAGCAATTTTACTTGATGCGATAATATTGCCGACCAAATCCAAATATTCGTTGAGATTTAGCTGCACATCGCTGAGCACAGTTATGGTATTTTTCGAAGATTTCTTGCGTGTCGTAGTACCAGTCGAAGTGGTGGCATTTGCATTTGTATTTGAATTGGAACAGCCGCTGAAATTGCCCACACTAGGTGCCGCAGGAACAGCAACGGTACTAGTAGAAGGTTCCAGGTTAAAGTTGGTAGCTTCGGTCGAAGGTTTCCTGCTGCCCTCATCCTTTTTGAATTTTTCAATCACTACATCATCCTCATCACTTTCACTCGTAATGCTCATGAATTCCTCTTCATCTTCGTCCGTTGTTGCAGTGGCTGCCACAGCACCGTTCTTACCGTCCTCAACATTGGGCGGGTGTGTGGCTGAATCGTCCGGCTTCTGTTCCTCCTCATCTTCGTCATCTTCATCGTCATCGTGTATGTGGAGCACACTCGGAGGCGACTGATAGATGCGCTCAATCACTGAAAATTCACCATTGTCTTTTTCGACGCACTCCACAATATGCTTGGGCGTTTCCTGTACTATAAAGTCGCCGTTGTCGCGTTCCAGATAGTGTGCCACTGGGGATTCGGCGAAACGCAGAACTGAAGATGGCGACTGGGCAGCTGCGGCTAGTAAAGTGGAGAACGGTGAGTTGGTTTGTCGATTGTTGGAACCGGACGACGATGACGAAGGTGTAGCCACAGAAAGGGACTGGATTTGTGATGCCGCTGAGGGAGGAGGCGACTGTGCTGCGACTATATTGGATGGCTTGTTGTTGTTGTTGTTGGTGGCAGCATTGGAAATGTGGCTTACGTAATGCTCGTGCTGATTGTGACTTTGCGGAGCAGCTTCATTCAGATACTTATGATGATGAGTAGCTGAGGCGGGTGGTGTTGCGGGTGGCGGAGGTGGCGGAGGGGGTAGTTCAATTTGTTTATCTTGGAACATATGCTTCGACGCGGGTACTTCAACGGGCGTCAGTGCCACACGCATCTGTTGCGCGGGCATTGCAGCTTGTTTATTTTGGTTTTGGTGCTGAGATCGAATTTGACTAATTGCGGTGCCATAGGCAGGCGGTGGTTTTTGATGTTGCGGCTGTGGTTGTGGCTGATAGGTGAACAACTGAATGGAAGAAAAAAGATTGGTATTTAAAAATAATTGCGTCATAGAAAGTTGTTTGCGAATTACCTGCAAAGGTGGTGGTGGCGGCAAAGCCGATGAGTAAATATTCTTTAATGTTTGCTGCTGTTGTTGTTGTTGTTGCTGCTGCTGCTGTTGTTGTTGGTGGTGTTGCGACAACTGTTGATGACGGTGTGCTGTAGTTGCTGGGTGTGGCGCGAGTTGTTGTTGTTGCAGCAGTTGAAATGACGTTGACAACTGCGAAGTTGGCTGAGATGGTAACGGCGGTGGCGGCGGTGGTAATGTTGCACGATGTTGATGTGCCACGGATACGTGCTGCTGAGACGGCTGCTGCTGTAATTGACTTGTTGATGCATGTTGTTGTTGCTGATAACGATTTGCCGCAAAGGCGCTGAAATCAGTTGGCATCCCTGGCGCTTCATTCAAGCCGTTCACAAGGACTGCTGCTGCTGCTCCTGATGATACATTGCTGCCACTACGCTGATATGCTTGTGTCGCAGTTGCGGTTTGTTGCTGAATAAAAATATTGGTACCACCGACGACAACGTTGCTACCATTGCCACTGGAAGTGGGAGACGTGATCGCTTCAGTAGCAGTGGCTTGCTTCTGCGGTTTCACTGCTGTAGTAGTTGTTGCTGTTGTGGTTGTTGGGGGAAAAGTTCTCGCAAAATTAAGACTATTATTTGAGGAACAGGTTGATGAGCCTAAAGATGAGGATGAGTTGCTCGCCGAATTGCTACTCAGATCTTGCTCCTTTTCGGGAGTTTTTGCATCGCTCTCCAGCTTCTTGTCGATAGCGCATGCAGCTGCTAGTACACCGCTGACCGGTCCACCCGTGATGGTCATTTGCACAAGAGCTTTAATCACTTGTTCTTTGGGATGCGTTTCCAAATGATCCGAAAGGTTCATTCCCGCATGCAGGAAGAGCGTGCACACAGGGCACTGCACGTTCTCCACCATTTTGGCAACAATTGGTTTACGTCTCCCTTTCAAGTTGTGTTAATTATAAAAATTCTGTTTTGCTTCTTTGCTTTAGGCGATTTCTATTAAAATCATAAAATCACTCCTACGATATGTGAAGCCATCCTCGACAATCCTGATTGTAGTAGTTAAAAGCTGAAAGAACAAAATTGGAGTAAATAAATCTTAGGAAATATAATACAAAACACAATTTCTGAATTTACTGTTGGGGCCCTTTTATATTGGGATGACAAGAAAATCTAGTTACAGCTTTTGCGTTAGAACGCATCTGGAAAAACAACCTTTAGCGTTTCGAAAGGGGAATTAAAAGCTAAAAAAAATGGCTATTTGCATTGAATCAATCAACTAATATATTAAAACGCTGCAGCTTCTTAAACGCTGTTAGTTATCTCAATAAAGTGTTTGTATTATTCGTTTTTATCTTTTGTTTTGAATTCATTCTAGAAATGCATCAAATTGAATTGGGCTTGATAAGTTACCACTTTTTCTATCTGATCCCAGGAGAAAGAAGTCCACGAATCTGGAGTAACCTCAGCTTGGAGCTCAAGGACATAGCAAGATAAGTTCTGTTCAAACTGCGATGGCCGAATTTTTCGTATCAACTTTGACAATTCTGAGTTCTTATCGTTGTCATTCACGATTCGTTGGTATTTTTATACCCCCACACACACTGTGGTAGGGTATATTAACTTTGACACAACGTTTGTAACGCCCAGAAGGAGGCGTGTCCGGTAAGGAAAAGTATATATATTCTTGATCAGCATCACCTCCTGAGTCGATTTATCCATGTCCATCTGTCTGTGTGTCTGTCATCACGATGGTGGTCGCACTTTGGGTACATGTTTTTCTCTCCAAAACTCAGATTAACTTCGAGAATCAGTTTAATCGGACAAAAACTAAGCTCCCAAAACGACCAAGAAACGAAATTTTGGAATATAAATGGTCAAATGGGTCAAAATGGCGTCCTACGATCAACATTTTTTATATTCGAGGTACTTCCATTTTGTTGTATCTTTTTTCGACCCAAGGAATTGCTTTCTTCACTATTTGCATTGAAAGGCGGGATACCCTGTCTTTTGCAAAGTGAATTCATGACATTAGAATACGGTAAGTACACTTCGAGAAACTCCTGGTAAAAAAATGTACATACTTTCCGACATTTTTTCGAACCACTTTGCAACAGAAAGGTTTGTGATCAAAAATAATGTGGAAATTTAAAATTTTAAAAAATGTTTTTCATTTTCCAGCGAAAAATTTGGTTTTCGGGGGGAATAATTAATTTCAGAAAAATATTTTAAAATTCAATTTCACTGTAAATGCCTTCAAATTGTCAAATTTTGTTGTACTGGTCAAACAAAAAATGTTATATTTAGGGTTTTTTCCGTAAATTAAATCGAACCAAAAACAAACACTTTATCTGACAGTTAAGCTGGCAGGCAACAAAGCTGCTTTAAACATTAGATATTATGCTCTCTGTGTGAGTTGGCATCCCTACAGCCTAGAAGAGTTCTACATACATGCACTCGTAAATTGCAAGTTTACCATTAGTATTTTTCACTGTTCAATATTATTGTAGGACACAACTTATCCTTTTCTCATGATAAGTCAACGAATTACCCTATGTATTGCCTTGTAGTTATTTATCTCTCCGCGCATATAATGCACACAACACCAATTACCAAATCGCTAATTAGCTACGCTGCTCAATTTCAAAACATGCAAACGCAATACAACAACGAAAAGCATCAACAATCAAAATGGCCAATGACAAAGACAATGAACAACAACAATAAAACACATATTACGGAAAATGATAATAATTTAAACATTCTTACGCGAATTGGAAGTGGGAAGTGGAAAACGAAATAACTATAAACCAACAAGTAAACGCAAAAGAAGCAAATGAAGAAGGAAAGAGTAAAAAAATGTAATATGCAATTCACAATGATGGGCTGCAATTGTCTACACTGCGGCTACTGCTCATCTCCCCTTCCGTCACAATTATCATTCGATATGTGCGTGCATGTGCCGCACACAATGCAATACAACAGAAACCCCAAAGAAACATCAACAAGCAAACACAACATCGGAATCGCAGTAAAAGAGAAACATAAAAAGTTACCAAGAACCGAAACAAGGCAACGACGGCACCATCAGCCGCACCGCAATTTTAGGGGCACAGGCAAAGCTTCCGAAGAGGAGCAAACTGAGTGAGAACAACTTTCGAACAGCTTTTTTAGAGAAGATGATGTGAAGGACTTTGTGATTCGTTTAGGGTAACGAGTTAAGAGGAATGCAAAATGGATGGGAGGACAATTGCGAACCATTTTCAATAATAAAAATTATCCGAACCATTTTCGGCATCGTACATTAAGAAAAACCCCGGACATTGCCCAAATCCATTACAGAACAGAAAAGCCTTTGTGGCTTTGAACCTTGTCGAAAATCCAAGGCAGTTATTGTCCGATTTTGCTGATCAAAGTTTGGAAATTTTGCAATCGATGTCGTGATTTTTCCGCAAACGTCAAAAATACACTTTTTGTGGTTTTCATAGTGTAACTTAGGAGTAGATACAGCGATTTTAAGGAGTTTAAAAAGAAAATTTGTCCAACATCATTTATTTGTGTCTTTTTTGGTTTTTAACCCATTCGCGGACACCATATACCGTCAACAATTTTTAAAACCATTAAATCATAATTAAATAATTTAAATCATTATTGGTTTGGACATCACGGTAAAAGCCGTCAAGACGGGATTCCCCGAAGTGTCCTGTGTTACCAATTTTAAATTTTGACTGGGACATGCCGGCAATAACCCCAAAATTTTAAATTCACATAATTCAATTTGTTAATTAACTACGGAATTTCCTTTCTAATGAAAATTAATTTTGTTAAATGAGAAACTACAACTTTTTCTTATGTATTTTTTCACAATGATTCCGAATATAACCAATTCGTACCATGCATAGAATTTCACAGTTATTAAGAACTTTTCAAATTTTCATTTTAACCACAAAAAGTGAATTTTCGGCATTTGCGGGAAAATTGTGTGTGCTGGAAAATTTTTATTAATATTTTCGAATTCAGCGTGGCAAAGAATTTGTCTATGAAAAAGTTCAGTTTTGTCGACCAGTGTTATCAAGGATTTTTCGATAACCTGTTAATTTTTTTTATAATTATCGATGATTTTTAATTCCCGATCCATTTCAGGGGTGGTCTTCAGATGTAAGACAACAACACTATAATAAGTGTACACAATATACACTGTCCGAGGGTATATTGTTTTTGTCACACCGTTTGTAACGCCCATAAGGAGGCATGTCCGGTAAGGAAAACTATATATATTCTTGATCTGCATCACCTACTGAGTTGATTAAGCCATGTCCGTCTGTCCGTCCGTCTGTCCGTCATTTGCAAACGGGCACCATCGGATAAGAACCACGCCAACCTCCCATACAAAATGGCCACCAAATTTGTATTATTTTCCTTTATCTTGAGAAATACTGAACCGATTTGGACGCACTCTTTTAAATGAGGTCGGGAACGAAATGAGAATGAAACTGGAATGAAATGGAATTGGACCGGAACAAAATGGAATTGTAACAAAATTTTTCAATGGATCAGGAAATGGAAATTATCGATAAATATTTACAAATTATTGAAAAATTATCGTAAAATATCGAAAAACATTCCACAAAAAATCGCTAAAATTTTTTTTAATTTTCCATAAAATATCGAAAAATGTTCGATAAAATATCGGCAAATCCTCATAAATCCCATACAAAATGGCCGCAAAATTTGTACTATTTTCCTTTATCTCGAGAAATACTTAACCGATTTGGACGCCGTTTCTTGTTTTGATTGGAAATTGTGTCGGGAACGAAAATGGAATTGAACCAAAATTGTGAAATGAATCGGGAATGAAGTGGAAATCGAATAAAATATCGATAAAATATCGACAAATTATGAATAAAATATCCATAAAATATCGAAAAACTGTCGTTGAAATACCGAATACTGATTTTCGGATAGATTACTAACACATGGATCCGCCATCTTGAATTTTGAGATTTAGACATCAAATTCGAAAAAAAACCACTAGATATCAAGTTTGGAACTATTTAAGCGGAATAAAAATGAAAACACGATTCATATTGTTGTGATATCACGATTTAAAATAAGAACTTTAAAATTTTTTGTATTATTTTAGCAGTTTCAACAACGATATTTCTGAAATACGTCGTGGGAAAGTCATATATAGCTAATTGAAAAGGTAAGAGATCACTCTTTCAGTTATGGTATAAAAACGATGTAAAGATGGGATTTTGCATTTTTGCAATTTCTCAAAAACCCGGACATGATGGCAAAAAACTGAGAACGCCATTGTGTTCAGAATAATCCATTTATATAAAAAAAAAACTATAGGAGAGTATAAAAGTAGTCAACACTTCGAAATATGTCGGCCTGTGTAATTGGAAATGTTACATATCGCAATCAACCCAAAATACTGTCGCAACTTCAACAACTATTCAGTATTGATTTTTTATTTTAAAAACGGTTCATAATGTTACTATTGTATCGGTACAAAAACGAAAAACTACGTCAAAATCGGTTTAGTATTTCACAAAAAAAAAAGGTTGTCGGCCATTTTGTAATCTGGAAGACGTGGTTTTTCTAGTGTTGGGTACGAAATTGCCAATTTCATAAGCCCCAAATTCAGTTAAAATAATGGCCACCCTTTCAACAGTACTTCTGCATCCAAGTTTCATCTGTGTGGCCGGCCTTGGCCGCCATACCATGGTCCCATACCCTGGGAACATGATTAACACTTCATTTTTAATCTATTTCCGGTGGAAGCCCCTGGGAATTAATAAATAAAAATATTAGTTCCTTGGGACTTACACAAAAAAGGGGAAATATTCCTCTTTTCACCTCAATTATCGTTATTAATTCAAACTACAAATCATCGCCTGAGAAAACGCCATCAAAGTTCAAAAAAATTGTTCGACAATCCAACGCTCAAATTTCTGTACAATTGAAAGAATTGTTGCACACATATCAATAAAAAAATTTACAAAATTTTAAGGAACTCACGGTGTTTTTTCATATTTCTTCACACAAATTAGTTGCCAACGATAATAAACCGCTGTGGTAGAGGGGTAAATTTAATATATTGCCTTGTTCGTGTACTATTAGACTTGGTAGGGGGGTGTTTTGGGGTCGCTGATTTCGAATTGGATGTTGAAATTTCTAAAATCAAAATGACGCATCCAATATGGCGTCCGAAATTTCAAGTTTTCATGGTAATAATTCCGAACTCGGTGCGGGGTATCCGTTGCGAGATGTGGAAACTAACTTTTACGACTGAATGACTATTGAACCGTTCGAAACGGTGCACATACGACAAAAAATATATCGGAAATTAATGCAGATACTGTCAATTCTATTTCACCATTGTAAAAATCAAGAACCTCTTAATGCATCAAAATACAAATATTTTCCCAGG
The DNA here is from genome assembly GCA_951394025.1 of Heteromyza rotundicornis. Taxonomy (NCBI): domain Eukaryota; kingdom Metazoa; phylum Arthropoda; class Insecta; order Diptera; family Heleomyzidae; genus Heteromyza; species Heteromyza rotundicornis. The sequence goes on from OX596012.1 coordinate 47,481,506, forward strand.
CGACGAACTATTGAAATACCACATCGACATTATTGTCCGCAACCTCTATATTGATTGAGAACAAATCCGAAAAATTACATCACAACTCTCGTTGTTGGATCGAATGCGATAAATAGTTCACATAGTTTGACTTCCAATCCTTGGTCGAGTTGATAAGGATATTTTTTTCTTATTCGCAAACCACAAAAAATTAAAATTAGTCTGAAAGTCGTCGTATGAAGGTATATAGCTCATTGGAAAGATCTTTCACATGGTACAACCAATTTGATGGAATATTCAATTTGAGTTCACTAAAATTTTTATTTTTTTATATTATCATATCAGTATTATTTAATGCCCATTTACTTGGCTTTTTGGAACAGAACTATACCATGCTTTACCATGTTAGAAAGCTTGGAATTTGTTCTTCCAAAAATGTAATACATTTCGCTCATTCCCTCCAATAGAGACACAACTCAAAAAATCATATTGTTAGGAAATCACGATTTAAAATTTAAACTTTGAGTATTTTATATGAATAGGGCAGTTTTTAAAAACGTTTAAAAAACATTAAAAACTAAAGATATGAATTCTGTATTTTGGCAGCATGTAGATTAATATCTGAGGATCCTAGTGACATTTTTAACTCCAGGCACCCGAATTTTGAGATGTGTCTCTATTGCAGGGAATGAGCGATTTGTTGATTTCACGTCATGGGAATTAATGAAAAATAAAACATAAATTTTTAGTTTAATCCGAAATTTTAATTAATGTTTTCATGGTTGCCGCCGTCGAGTTGTTAACATTGTTTTGTAGGGAATACATGTATGGAAAAATAAAAAAAAATGTTTCTTTAAATTCACTCATCGAAGTTATTATATTATTTTTGTTGTTGTTTTATGATCTGAGTAAGAAATATAATTTGATTTTTTAGAACTATGCGCAAGAGTCTCGTAACAAAGATTATAAACGTGATAGAATCCATAATTTCTGAAAATATTCAAGCTACAAGTGCTTGCAATTTTAGGACGTGATTCGAAAAACTGGGAAAAACTATTTTTTTTTTCCTTCTAAGGGAATAATATTTTTTTTTGGAAAAATTTTTCAAATTATTGAAAATAAATTAAAAGCGATCCATTTAAATTGTTTTTAAAAAAAAGTTGATTTTCAAATTTAAAAAACCGTTGGGATTTTAGGCTTTACGGGATCCCGGGATCCAACCCCTTGAAATGTTTTACATTCTTTATTTATACATCAAGTAAAGGTTATACCCGGAAATAAATTTTTAAAAATGACAAAATAATCTTTGTAAAATTATTTTGCTTTAGTTGTTAAAACCATGCTTTAGTTGTTAAGCATGGTTTTCAACATCAATGGCTTCTATTGCCAGTTAAGTGAAAACAGGAAGGCATATCGTTGTCAATTTAACGAACGGATGTAAATGAATATGAGGTGACGTCGCCGTTTGTCATATACGACGATAATTGCCAACAGGCTGTCAAATTTATTTCCATATGGCATATGCTGAATTTGCGTCAGTCGTTGTCAGTTTATGATGCCACTGATTTTGACATAATGAATACCAGGCATTTATTCTTCTAATCTTTTTTTAGTTACTTATGTACATTAAAAAAATCTACTGTAGCTAAAACCCGAAGAAATGCTATCCGCTTCACCGATATGGTCCGATATTCTATTTTAGAAACAATGAGGTGTTCGAGTATAGCTCATCAATCAGGTTTAGTTCCAGAAAAACACAACTGAGACCAGACCCCAGCATTCCTCAATTATTGAACGATTTCTAACATTCAAGTCTTTTGTAAGTTCAAAGCAGCACCCTTAGCAATAAAATGTATTTTCTCAATTAATTACTTGGTGTATTTTTTCAAAACACATTCAAAAGTTTTATTAAAAGAGCAACCCCTTCCCCAAGCAAACCAAAATTCAGCAGAAGTCCGAGTCACAATTCGATCATCTATAAATTCTATATAATATTATGCAAGATTGGGCCCTAGTTGCTTAAATTTTAAATCAATTCAATCCCATTTCAGATTTTGCAGTGCGACCACATTTCTTTACAAAGTCTGAGAAGTTTTTATGCCGAATTGAACTTGGTGCGTTTCGAAACTTAATGTCGCGGATGCCAGAAAATATTATTGGTACGTGATAATGGGAAAAATATTAAGTGCGAGTGTGGCCAACTTGAGAGGAGGAACAGAAACAAACACAACAAATGAAAATGAATTGCTTGCAAGAGCAAGTAAAGACTGGCATGAGTAGAAACCAATATTGATTTTTCTGCTGCAAAAGAGGAAGATGAAACTTTGTCCAACAGGGCAGGAAATCAAACGCGCTCTCATCGACGCCGAGCGACCGAAATACGATTTCACAAATGCGGAATAAATGCATTTTAAATTAATTACAATATTACTAAATCTACATAAGTGGTGGTCTGCCGTGGCATGGCCTGCCTCTGCGCCTACATACCTTTGCTGCTGTGTAAATCGATGGCTACGATGACGATGTCGGGGCGCTGGAGATGGCGATGGTGATCGTTTTCAATGCCTTCCACACGCAGTCAGTCGTCGTTTGCCCTTCTTTATCCGTATTACTTTTTGTTTTTTGCTTTATTGCTTTGATTCTTCCCTTATTTTGTCGTCTTCTTTACGCTACACTCGGCACACACAGAGCACCACACAACACAACGACGTCGCAGTTGGATTCGAGTTCTCTTTGATTGTGATTTTCCAACTCACACACAAGGCGAATGAAGTGTTCATGAAATTCGTATCGAGACGGTTGGGGAAAAATGTCGACGGCACTCAAGTGTGGATATACACAGCAGAAAAATAATAATCTGTAAGCACGCAGCAAATACACAAAAGAAACCCGAGTTTAGATCGCCGCAGCGTAGCAGTTGATTTGAATTTTGATCCACTGTTCCACATTACACTTGTGTGCCACAATATGTCCACTTAAGTTCCCATGTCTGATGTCTGTACAGATCGATGCATAAATGGTGGTGTTGGTGCTGGTGGATGGCAGGGCAGGGGCAGGTTGATATCCGTTGTGTTGCTGCTGCGGTGCTCCTTTGCTGGTCTTTCTCCTTCTTTTGCAAGGAGTGCTCTTTCGCTCCGTTCGTCTCGGAGCCTCCTCAGCCGTATCTTCTTCTCGCGGAGTCGTTCAATGACACAGAAATCTTTTTTTTTTTCGTTTTCTCCTACACTCTACTTCGTCTGCTTCTCCTCCTTGATTTTGTATGCGAGGCCGTTCGCTGACCAAAGATTATTCACTTGGAAAAAATACACTCTATATTCACGAAATCCATTGTACTTGCAGCGGAAAATACTTTCCTATTGTTTAATATTTAGTTTTTCACTTATTTTTATGAATTAATCCAATTTCTGTGTGTGAAAATTTAATTGAAAATTTCTCTTCACAAAATGAAGACTTTGTCTGGTTGCTTGTTTAGTACTAGAATAATTGATTTAAATTGTAATAGATTTGTAATTCCGTGTTGCCAAACGTATGATAAATTTATCGGGGTATTTGTTTTACTCACTTACCAAACTAGAATTTGGCAACTCTAGCGACTGTTCGTGTGATAGTGGGTCTTATTTCAATGACCGTGAGTGTCTTTTGCTTTTTGATCGTGTTATAGGAGTGTCCGGATTTAATGCCTCCATTCCCATTCGACACCCAACAACACCTGACTAGTCTCGTGCGTAAAAGCACAAAAAGTCCTTTTTTTACAGTTCACCAAATAGTTGACAGGTTTTACCAAAGTTTAGAACCATTCGCACAAAATCGTGGCTAAAATAAAGGACCGTTCCTGTCAATAGTTGCCCGCAAATTTCGCATTTAAAAAGACTTCTCTCGTCCACAACAAAGCTCTTCACTTTTTCGTAGCAATTCTTTGTGTGTTTCATAAGGGAAGATTTTGATTGGTACTCCCTGCCGCAAGTGCCCACTTGGCAAGTGAAAACCCCGCGCTTGAATATAAGTTTACGCGTAACGAAGTTATTGAGTTCCTCGTAGGTCCTCTCAAGAACTGCAGGACGAGGATTTAAATGCGGCATTTTGGGGAAATCTGATTTTTCAGTGCCAGTTCTACCAGTACTAGAATAAATTGATTTAAATTGTAATAGATTTTATACATACCAGTGATGTTACATGATTTTTTGGTGCAGGAAAAAATCCCGACACGATTTGGCAACTCTACCGGTGTGAACTCACCAATACCACGATTTGGCAACTTCTATCGGTGTGAACATATTACTTATTCGCGTTCGGTCTAAAATAATAGTTTGCATAAATAAATATTAAATTTATATTTCTAAAGTTAAAGGTGCTTCAAAATGGCAGACAAAAATTCCGACCAGAGTATTATGGATAAATCCATGAGATCGGTGTTCGGTGAGTGGACACATTTGCCGCCTTTCAATTTCCAAACTGAACGTTCTTTTTTGTAGTGGGAAATATTCCATACGAGGCAACGGAGGAAAAGCTCAAAGAAATCTTCAGTGAAGTTGGACCCGTATTATCGCTCAAGTTAGCTTGCATTTTTGTTGTCAAATTCCAGAATTCACATTGGTATATGTATTTTCATTCACACACAGATTGGTCTTCGATCGGGAAAGTGGCAAGCCCAAAGGTTTCGGTTTCTGCGAGTACAAGGATCAGGAAACGGCATTGAGTGCAATGCGCAATCTCAATGGATATGAAATTGGAGGCCGGACGCTGCGTGTGGATAATGCTTGTACGGAGAAGTCGCGCATGGAAATGCAGCAGCTGCTGCAAGGACCACAGGTGGAGAATCCCTACGGTGAGCACTGCGATCCCGCCCAGGCGCCTGAGATAATCACCAAGACGGTGGCTTCGTTGCCGCCCGAGCAAATGTACGAACTGATGAAGCAGATGAAGCTCTGCATACAGAACAATCCTTCGGAAGCGCGCCAAATGCTCATGCTCAATCCGCAACTAGCATATGCGCTTCTGCAGGCGATGGTCGTGATGCGAATAGTTGAGCCTCAAACGGCTTTGGTGAGCAATAATTCGGACATCCTTTTTTGAACAAATACTAAACGAAAGTTCTTTTCCAGGGGATGTTGTTCAAAGCAAATCAAATGCCACCGGTTCTGGGCGGAAATCCGCTTTCATCTGGGGGACCACAAATCATGTCCAATTCAATGCCAATGCCGAATTCCATGCAGCATCAACAACAGCAGCAGCAACAACAGCAACCTGTGTTGAGTGGCCCGACAATGATAGGCCCAGGCCCCAATTTCAATGTCATGCAAGGTGGCGATATCGACCTGCGATCCATGGGGGGGGGCATACCAGCGCCTGTGCCACCGGCAGGCATGGACCAACGCCAAATGGATAACGTCAAGCGTATGGCGCGTAATATTGATCAGGACATGCGTTCCTTGCCAAATCCAGTGCCACCGCCGCACATGGACCCACGCGGCGGACAACGCCAAATGCCGCCGCAGCCCCTGATCACAGCGCCCCAATTCCCAACCGATCCGCGTCAGAGGCAAATCGATCCACGATTGCGGAGTGCCGGACCCGGTCCCGGACCAGGTCCATCTCAACAGCAGCAAACGGCCCAACAGCAGTTGCAAAACCGTTTGGCCTCGAACTGTGGCATCCCCATTGACGCCTCCGATCAGGAGAAGGCTGCGCTCATCATGCAGGTCCTACAGCTATCAGAAGAGCAAATCTCCCAACTGCCGCCAGAACAACGCGCCAGCATTTTGGTGCTCAAGGAACAGATTGCCAAGAGCACTCAACGCTAGAATACGCAGAATTGTGTTTTGCTTTTGTGTGTGGAAATAAATCAAAAATTAACTTTCAAAGAGTGTTTCCTTTTGTGTTAACAGATTTTGGTTTGGCAAATCCAGAAGAATGCGCTTAGCTTTCGCTTCATAAATGGGCTGCAAGTATAACTCGAATTGCCTGCCAAAATCCTATATTTTTTTTTTTGGCATAACAACCTTTGAGGGGTTTGGGCCGAGCTTTTCAGTGCAATTATCAGAAGCAGGGGTCTTAGCCACTGCAGCACGGCCGCCACTATACAATCAATCTATATATATAAAAGAGACTTGTATGTTTGTCACCAGTAGACGCCAGTAGAAACTACAGCACCGATTCTCACCAAAATTTATATATGTGTTCTAGGGGTCGTGAGTCGTGACTAAGGCATTCAATCCCGAAGTGTTTTTTAAAATCCCAGGATTTCGGGATTTCGGGATTTGAAATCACAATCCACGCGGACATTGTCATGCTTTGATTTGTATGGGTTTGGAAAGCTTATTTTTCGATAAATTGCCAAATTTTTGAAGTGAACCGTTCTTATTGAGATTTTTCTCAGCAATGTTTCAAAAATTTACATTTAAATCATGGAACTTTTGGTTTAAAAATTTTTTTTTTAAACCTCAACGTCAAAAGAAAAAAACACAAATCATTCGAAATTGTGTTCGTTCACAAATAGTAATTTGTGTTTTAAATTATTTGGAATTTTGTGGTTTAAAAACCATGTCGAGGAAATGCATCCTGAAGTGTGCCCGGAGGGATAGCTTAATGAGCTTCCCAAGTGATCCCGACTTAAGAAAAGTTTGGTTGAGGAAAATTGGACTGGAAGAAGTGCGTCGAAGTTCAAGCCACTTCGCCGCAAATGCTTTTGAGCCCTACGGGAAGAGGCTGAAGAAAGGGGCAATGCCAACTTTGAACTTGGGTAAGCTCAAGTTACCTTAAAATAAAAAGTTATTTTTTCTAAGTAATAAAAAAAACAATAATTTTTTGATGATTTATTGATAATTTTTGTATTTTTTATTGAAATTTTTTCAAAAATTTTTCCAATAATTTTTCGATGATTTATCGATAATTTCTACAATAATATTCATTATTGGGGGTGGCCTCCAAAGCGATAAGCTATAAAAATTTTTTTTTAAACCATGCAGGTGGAAACATGTGTTCTCAAATGGGGGCGGCGTCACCACAGCCACCCCATGAGCAGCACTCCGACCAAGAAACATGCACACATTGCATGCAATTGTGCAACGAAGTGGCAGAATTGAAGTCAAAGTTGAGCAGCGCAAGGCAAATCATTGCGGATTTGCAGATTACGTTGCCACTGCAACCAGTACCGCGGGTGCCAGTAAAACCCGGTTGCAACAGCACATTGCTGAAAATGCTGATGGCACTCGTGAGGATGTACCCGGAACATGAGACCTACGTCAATGTTACACTGGACTCAATGGGTACAGTGGACGACTTGACGTACGACGCAGAAAATGATGTACTCAACGGCTTACATGACCTTGGTAGTTCAATTTAAAATTGGAATGTATACCAATAATTTTTTGGTTTTTTTTTAAAGGTGGCAATTCTCGCTCACGGATTGCAGCCAAATCTGTGTTGTGCGTAGTAGCGTCGAGTTTGGTGGGAACTTGGTCCCTCTTTCTGGGCTACTACGCATATGGCAATGTAATCGACCATAAGGATTTAGGTCTCATCGTAACGAATTCTGTCGCTGCTGCAAAATCTATTGGGTTGCGCCCCATTTCAGTGATGTGTGACCAACATGGTACCAACATCAACATGATGGACTACATCAAGAAGGCAGGGAGTTATCCTCCTATATTGGACCAAAAGTAAAAAAAAAACCAAAGTTGCACATATCTCACGCACGACCCCCTTCACGCATTGAGAAATATAAGGAAACATGCATTAAAAGGCAACCTTTACACCGACGAAGGAGACATTTCTTTTGGAGTCCTAAAAAGAATTGTTGACTTGTGTGCACGTAATGTGTTCCGGGTGGTCAGAAATCCCAGTAAAATCTTTGAAATTACAAAATCCTACAGCATTTTTCAAGTAAAATTAATTGAAATATATAGATATATAGATTTCCACAATAATTTCCCACTGACCTAACATATTCTTTACAGGCATTCGAAGCGAAACTTTTCGATGAGGAAGTGGTTGCGGCTTTCGAAGCAACAAGAAATGTGACCATTGAAGGAGAAGATGGCAACCCTTTTATGGCGTCGGCTGCTACAGTCGACTTCGTAAAAGGGTTCTCATTGATATGGAAACATATCAATGGGGCGTTGCCATCTGGAGATGAAGGGTTGGAACTGCTTTCCAACGACCTTCTCTTCCTTGGTCGACTGAAGGCAGAAACTCCGATACTGTGTTTGCCAGGTTTGATGTCATATTTCGAGACCCTAATTGCAATAAGGGAGGAGTATCGTGAAGTGCCATTCCGTGACTTCACTATGCACAAGTTGGAGCAAATGCTGGTGGAAATCAAAAGAACTGCCGAACCATGCACGGTGCACCGCGTCCGTGAGGTATTGACGCTGCAAGTTTCCCACCAACTGGCGACGCACGACGGAGAGTTGGAAGTTTTTAAATTTCCACCACTCCCCGTTGCCGGTGCGGTGCGAATGGATGGAGCACCTGAGCCCAACCATTACCAACGTCAATCACTGAGCGAGTAAGTACTTCGTTCAACTAAATACCTTTGTTTTCAACTAATTTTATATTTCAAATAGGGACGCGGCATTACTATTGATAGGTCGCCAGAAGCAGCGCGATGCAATAATGCATCAATGGCCAAGCTTATCAAATGGTCGTAAGGTCGTGTCTGCCCAAATAATGGAGTATTGAGTAAGCTTCGTAAAAAATCTCCACAAAGTTGACCTAAAGAAGGTCATTATGCAGGAGGTAATGGAGAAAACCAACCAGGCATACCCCGACTGGTATGACGATGACGGGAACCACGCATCCATTGCAGATGCTTGGATTACTCAGCAACTGCACGAGGTGAGTGCTATACAATAGTTAATATAAAATTAAAGAAAAAAATGTTGCAACAATATTTTAAGTTTAATTCGACAAAGAAAACATATTTAATAAATATTACATTAAACAAAAAGAAAAATTTTTAAATAAATATAGTCAAACAAAAAGTAATTCTTTTTAAATTAGATTGATCGAACAAATTATTTTTTTTGCCACTCTGAATCCGAATATAATCATAAAATTCTGCCAGTTCCATTTCATGCTAAACACGAAAAACTTACTTTCAGTAGTTTTAGTATTATAGCGGGAACGGATACACCAATTGTTGTTTAAATTGGTGTCCATTCAAAAGCAAAACACACACAAAACCATTTATCCAATTCGTAAAGTTTTCAATATACGGTCAACAAAATAATTTTAACTTACATCTTTTTTGAAAAAAAAAAATGGTTTTAATTGAAAATATTTTATTCAGGGGCCGGTTCGCGTAAGCCGATAGTGAACGAAACCGACAGTGTGAGTATCGGTTTTGGTTCGCGTAAGCCGATACTACAAAAAAGTATGAAAATTACCGATAGTTGAAACCGACACCTTTTGATGTGTCGATTTCACTGATTTTTCAAACAATTGACAAAAAAAAACTGTTGCTCTTGCAAAAAAAATTAAAAAATGCTGGCAAAAAGTAATTTAATTTATCTAGTAATATTTAACCACATTTTTAATGCGTCCAATTGAAATTTTTGGTTTGGACCGACCACAAATAAGCACACTGCAAAGTGAAATGTGTTATTCATACAAACCCAAAGTGTGTAAAACTTGTAGACACATTTTATACACAACTTTGCATGTATAAACACTGTAAGTGCTTTTAAAAAACACGCATGCGTGTTAATAGAACATGCCAAAATCTTGAATGTGTGTTTTTTTTATTTATCAAAATAAATATACACTTAAAAATGTGTGTTGTGTGTAAAATTATACACCAAAAGATAGGTTCACTTTGCAGTGCAGCCAAGAAAAAACTGACACAAAAAAGGAAAAGTCTCTTCAAAACCGGCGGCGTACCGTACGACGTTTTTGCTTTTAAAACCAAATCATTTCAATAAGCCGTATTGGATTTGAGACATCCCTCAGCATTCTTTGTCGTCTAACAAGATCATAATCCTCGTCGCTGTCAACATCCAATAGAACAACGGACACATTTCTTGATCACTTTGATGTTATTTTGTTATTTAAACTTCTTTTTTTCCATTTAAAATCTGTCATTTGACAGTTGTCAGCTGTTTAAATGACTTGTTCGCAAATAATGTAATAAATTTTGTGTGCTTACGCAAATAGCACTCGACTTTTATTTTATCGGCTTACGCGAACCAAATTTGCACTATCGGTTTGGTTGTGTCGACTTCAACTATCGATTCTGTGATAGTCGAGTATCGGCTTACGCGAACTGGCCCTAGATCGATAAAAATTGTTTGTCATTGACAAAAATCTTGTAAATTTTTATGTGTTTGCAGCACTAAATCTACAAAAGTGGGTTTTTTAAATTTACCAATTAGATTGAAAGTAAATGCACTGAAGTATTTTTGTGGAAAAACGTCAAAAATATCTTAAACAATGCATACAAAATGAATTTTTGATTCCGGACTCAAAATCCCGGGTTTTCGGGATTGAGAAAACTTCCGGGATCCCGGGATTGAATGCCTTAGTCGTGACATAGGATAGGTTTTGACGCGCTCACTTTTACCGCCCACAAGTTAGTAAAAACTGCTATATCTCAGACGTTTTTGATCACAAGAAAATGAAATTCGCCATGAGCATACTATAAGACCCCAGCCATAATCTGGGCTACAAATGGCCGGGAATAGACAATGGGGCGTGGCACCGCCCATACAAGTCAATATTTGAAAATGCTGTAATAGCGCTCCCACACAATTTTTTCCAACGAAATTTGGCAGATGGCTTCAACTCTAGGCTAAAGGCAACACATCGGCGTAATTGGACAAAGGGGCGTGGCACCGCCCATACCATTCAATACTTCAAAGTGCCATTATTGGGCTCCCATTGAATATTCTTCAACGGGAAATGGTTCTATGCCTTCAATGCAACATATTGGAATTGGACAGCGGGGCGTGGCACTTCCCATACAATTCAATATTTTAACTAGAGAGTGGACTATCTTCGGCTATACCGAAGTTGAAATACCCCCACACAGTAGGAAGAAGTACCTCGAACATATAAAAATGTGGTCTCCAGACCCTACTTTGAGCCAATTATAGGTGGTTTTGGAGCCCGGACCATGTCCAAAATCCATTTCTAAAAATTTCCAATTAAATCCACAAAAAAAAAAAAAATTGGTCTCAAGACCCCATTTAGACCCTTATATATGTGGCTTCGGAACCTCGGACCATGTCAAAAATACGTTTCTAAACATTTCCAATCGAATACAACAATAAAAAATTTTTACCTTTTTTTTCGGTGTATGGGAGCCACGCCCAGTTTTTGTCCGATTTGGCTGATTCTCGAACTTGATCTCAGTATTCACGAGAAAAACATGTACCCAAAGTTTCAAGTCGATATCTCCAAAACTGCGACCGCTATCGTGCGGACGGACAGACGGACAGACGGACAGACGGACAGACAGACGGACATCGCGAAATCGACTCAGGAGGTGATACTGATCAAGAATATATATACTTTTCCATACCGGACACGCCTCCTTATGGGCGTTACAAACGTTGTGACAAAGTGAGTATACCCTGCCACAGTGAGTGTGGGGGTATAAAAATGTTACACTTGGGCTGCCGATGAACATTTTTCAACGGGACATGATTTTATGCTTTCAATTCTAAGTTCAATGTTACATATGGTTGGAATTTGACAGCGGGGCGTGGCACTTTTCATACAATTCAATATTTCAAAATGCTACACTTGGGCTCCCAATAAAAATATGTGACAAATGTTTTCATTAATTTATTATGACCTTAAAGGCAAAAAGAACTTTTTTAGGGCCAGCAAAGCGGACCGGGCCCTGCTAGTTAAAATATAAAAAAAGCTATTTAAATGCTTCGACTAGATGACCCATGGCAATTAACTTCTTGAAACGGTCACTGGGATGAGTTCCCGAGACCAATATCATTTGCACTTCTGTGGGTGTATTTCCGGTATACATTTTGGCTGATCGAACAATTTTTTTTTTTTATATTTTTAAGTTACTTTGAATCTTATGATTCAAAGAATTATTTGGCCAGCCAGAGAGACTATAACGCCACCACCAATAAAGTTAACCCGTGAAGTTAAAAATTTAATATTTTAGTAAATGAATGTATGGAACAAAATAATAATTGACAACTGAAAGTTGACAAGAGTAATGTTGAATTGATGAAATGTTGAAGGTGAATAGTTGTTTGGTGAAAAAGTTGAATGATGAAGAAAGATGACTGGAAAATGGATTCCTTTGCTTTTTGAGATTTCATTATATTCAGCTTTCCATCTGTCATACAGTTCATTATATATTTTGCAGCACGCATCTTTAACAGAGAGTCGATAAGGAATCACACATCCATCCCTTACCGCATGCTTAGCAAAGTAGTCTGCAGTTTCATTAAACTTTAATCCAGTGTGAGCAGGAGTCCAAATGAAAATATTTTGGAAATATTTGAATTGTTAATGAGCCTATTTACACTATCAGTTCCATGACGAAAAATCTGACAAAGAGCGATTTTTTGTTAAAATTTTTTAAGTTTGGGCGAAACCAAAAAGGAAATTTATTTTGTATGAAAAATTTTTGGGCGATTTTTCATTTTTGTTTTTGGGCGATATTTCCTACAGCCCAAATTTTCACCACTCTCGCCTTTTTCTGGACTTCCTTCTTTCTTGATCACTTTCGCTCAAAAAAACAGCTGCAGTTGCAAGTAGGGTGGCTGCAGCCGCGGATTTTAAATTATTTATTTCTTCTATTGTTTTAATTTTTGTGTGACAAATGTGAAAAAATGTTCTATATCACCGTTCCTATTTTAACAAACTGACAAAGAAAAATGAAACTTCGGCATGCCCAGGCCAAGTGTAAATTCTAAAACGGCATGCCCATGCGGCATGGAACTGATAGTGTAAATAGGCTCAATAGAATTCAACATTGCGGAGACCAGGAAATTATCCGTTTCATAATTTTAGAGGAGGAGACACACATTTTTACTGTCAGTGAAAACTGCCACATTTGTTATTTCATCCTCAATGATGATGTCAATCGCCTTGGACAGAGCATACAGCTCACCCGTTATCCGATACATTGCAAACCGCACATCCAGTAGCCACATCACCAACAGAGGCATCAGTTGCGAAGATTGTAAAATCAGCGTTTTGAAGAGTATTCAGTTTTTCCATGTATATACTTTGCATAACAGAAGATGGAGTGTTCTTTTTGTTACCATCATACAGCGATAGAATGACTTCATGTTTAGAGCCTTTGTCAGTTACTACATCGCATCCCAGGCTATCAAAAATATCTTTAAACATATCATAAATAAAGCTATAACTGCACACAGAGAAAAAACCGCGGTCAAAACAAATACTTCAAGCTATTGAAAAATTGTAGTGAAAAAGCATTTCCCCCAACAATGATATCTTTGTATTAAGATTAATTACTTTAATGCAAATACTTTTTCCAAATACTGCGCTCTTCACACAAAAGTTGAGTAACTTTTAAACTGAAAACTAGAATATAATTTTTAACTCGAAGTTAAAATTGTTGCCATAAGAATAGGGTTACCAGATTCTATTGAGTAAAAAAGAGTACAGAGTTGCAGAGGGTCCCAAATTCCTCGGGTTTAGACCACATATTTTTTAATAGAAAAAATTTCTTCCAAAAAGTTTTAAAATCATAGCTTTGGTAAAAAAAAACTCACAAAGTACACCCAGAGAAAAAATCGTGTTGAATTAACCAATTTTGTGGTTAATATTTTTCAAACCGATCTTTCAGGTTGTTTTAACGAGATGCTATTGTTCAAAATGACACCTATATGTGTACGTGTACATGTGAAGAGGTTTGTCATTAAACTGGGAAAACTGGTAAATATGCGTTCATTCAAGTCATTGCCGGTAGCTCAGGGGTTAGGCAGTCGGCCTCATCAACGGAAGTACGGGGATCGAATCCCCGTTCCGGAAAAAGTTTTTTTAATTAAATTTTTTTCAAAATTGTAAACCACAGTTTTTCCAAGCAACAATTTTTTAACTTATTTTCAAATTAATATTACCATTTCAAATAGATACCTTTTCACACTGAACTGGATTTGAACGCCGGACCTTCGTATCTTGAGTTCATCACTTTACCTTCTGTGCTACTGCGCTTCATAGATTCATGTAAAGACCAATCTGAATTTGAAATCTAAAAATTTCTATTTAAAAACCTTTTTTCAACTCAGACGAGATTCGAATTTCGAACACGGGACCTAAAGCTTATAAGTTCCGCATCTACACGCTGTGCCACCGAGCTTCTTTCGTTCAGGTCACCAAAAACAATTTTGTTTTGAAATTCAAAAATGTGCGTTTTGCTTCGATTTTTGTCAATATAGTTGTAGTTTTTTGGAATGGTTTTTGTTTTGCGTACAAATGTTTTTCATGTAAATATAACATGAATCGTGTTAATTAAAATACATGAAGATTTCTCTGGCTGCACATATACGCCGATTCAAAATTAAAATTTCCTACCTAAGTTTCTTTAGGCGTTAATGATTTTAAATTTGAAACTCCAAAGTGTCTAAGTGACATACAAATTAAGCGGATAATAAGTATAACATAAAATTTTATACCCATCGTGCTAATGCTCCGATCCCTCCTCAAGAAATTGAAAAATTTAGATATATATTTGAATTGTTTTCGATAAAGACATTTAAAATTGTTTTTAATATTGCGGTTAAAAAGTGATAGGTTCATACCAAATTTTTTGTTTTAATCGTAGCATTTAAGAATTAGTGTCACTTTTTGAATGCAATGTGACGAAAGAAGCTTCAAACATAATATTTAAAGTTTTTTATTTTAATTGAAACGAATAATAAAAATTAGTAACACTACTGAGCCGATACATTCAGTTGTTATACGGTAAAGTCGCAGAAATAAGAAAAAGAGTACTTTATAGTACTTTCGGGAAAAAAGTGAGAGTAAAAAAGAGGAGGGCCTAAAAAAGAGTACTGTACTCTTTAAAAGAGTACGTCTGGTAACCCTACATAAGAATATTATTCTTGAAAATCTAAATTGAGAGAATTTGAGAACTTATCGTTACGTCAAGTGCGAAAACTGTCATCAAAACTGTTTTCGTTGTTGATTATTCATTCATATCTTGAGTCGAAGAGACGTGATCCTGCTTCTGTGACTTCACTTTCGTGACTGAACATTATTCGTTCGACATGCGACGCTCGATCATGCACCAATACATGTACGCAATAGCATGATGTGTTCTATTTTTAGATTTAACATAACTCAGATTTAACAGACTGTACAGAGTATACAACATTGGCTGTAGGAAATATCGCCCAATGAAAAATCGCCCAAAAACAAAAAAGAAAAATCGCCCATAAATTAAAAAGGAAAAATCACCCAAAAAAAAAAGGAAAAATCGCCCAAAAACTGAAATGGAAAAATCACCCAAAAATTTGGAAAAATCGCCCAAAATAAAAATGAAAAATAGCCCAAAAATATTATATAAAAAATTGTTGGGCGATTTTTCCAAATTTTTGGGTGATTTTTCCATTTCAGTTTTTGGGCGATTTTTCCTTTAAAATAAAAATGAAAAATCGCCCAAACATTTTTCATACAAAAAAAGTTTTGGGCGACTATATATTTTGTTAAACTTTGTTCTTTTTCTTCTTTGTGTTACCATATGTTAATCAGGTGGTGCATTTGAAAAGGTATGTTCAGAGATTTGTTTTTTGATTCGACCCTTTTTAGTATATATACAAACAGAGCGATGTTAATTTAATGACATGGGAAATGTATGGAATAGGTGTGATGTACTATTTGTGGGGAGTTAGCGCCACGGGCGAGAAATGTTAGCAAAAAAAATTGCGCGATTTTTTGAGGTAGTGAGTGGGAGTTCTGTGGTATGCTGTATAAGCGCCGCAGGCAAAAAATTTTAACAAAAAATCGCGCGATTTTTTGTTAAAATTTTTTAAGTTCGGATTGATGTGTGCCGTGTTTTTAACAGTTTCAATGTTGCTGAACTCTTTCCATAAGGTTGTTGGAATTTTTCCTTTACAGTTTTTGGGCGATTTCTAATTTTTGTTTTGGGCGATTTTTCCAAATTTTTGGGTTATTTTTCCATTTTAGTTTTTGGGCGATTTTTCCTTTTTTTTGGGTGATTTTTCCTTTTAAATTTTTGGGCGAAATTTCCTTTTTAGTTTTTGGGCGATTTTTCATTATGAAATATCGCCCAAAAACCAAAAAGGAAATTTCGCCCAAAAATTTGGAAAAATCGCCCAAAAAAGTTGGGCGATTTTTCATATGAAAAATCGCCCAATATTGTATGAAAAATTTTTGGGCGATTTTTCATTGGGCGATATTTCCTACAGCCTACAACATTTAGACGCTCGTTCAATAATGTTAGCGATAGGTCAAACTGCTAAGGGCTTAGAGCGCACTGCTGCAACTCCAAAGGTCCAGGTTCGAATTCCGGAATAAGTAAGTTGTGAAGTTTTAATTAAATAAAAAGTTATTAAAAATTGTTATAAACAAAAAGAGTAAGAAAATACAAATACATGAATAAATAAAATGTAATAACAGTTATTTTTTGCTTTTTATTGATTATTAAATTAACAATTTCACAATTTGCGCCAAATAGAAAAACTGTTAAACCAAGAGCGGAAAAACTTGAAAAGACAACATTATGTTTTTGATACAACAAAGTTGAGTTGTTGGGCATGAAATGACCAACAGAAGTTGTTGAGATTAAGTATAAAATGGTTGGCACTACGACTTTTTTTTCTGCGTGTGGATTTAACTGTAGTGCCTGTAATTATGCTGTTAAAAAATGCGGGATTGAAAAATTTGATTTTAATCAGTTCCTTAGCCGCCAAATATATTGACCTCTCCTTTTGACGGAGCGTAAGTGCCATCGCGTAGAGAACATGTACAGGCGTTGAAGGATTCAATCCTAGACAACGTCTCAATAGATTATTTTGAAACCTTTGAATTTTATCATTTATGTATCTGGGTGAATGAGCCATTGATGTTCTGGCATATTCGAATAAAGCTCTTGGCAGCATTAAGTGCCACATTTGGTATGAGACCACCTTTAAGTTGTGAGCATCTTTATTGCATTAACTCCAGGAGACGATTCGCCGATCACCGCATCAAAATGTTCCATGACAGCAAGGCCTGTGCCTTCCAAGAAATTTTAAACTTTTCACATTTTGTATAGATTGCGAGTTAATAGAAATTACAATCTGTTTCCTGGCTCCCTTTGCCACATACATTGCTTTAGTTTTTTCCAAATTAAACTGAAGGTTTAAATTTTCACAAATTCTGTTGAATTGAATTACTTTCCTGCGCAAATTTTCGACTGAGCTATCGAAATCTTTGTGAGTGGACACAATTATGAAATCATCTGTAAACTGAAAAAGTGAAGTGTTGTTATCGCAAATTTGGTGTAAGTCTTTGGTGTAAAGATTAAAAAGCATGGGGCTCACTTCCTTGGGGAAGACCATTGTGTACTTCAACTCTCTCTTTTCCCAAAATCAGTCTGCGGTGCATCAGAAAACACATCATCCAATTTATAAAATGTATCGGACACTCAATCGTCAATAAAATATTTTTAAGTTTTTCAAGACTGACACAGTCATACGCTTTGGATATGTCCAGACACACAAGAGTAACTTTGAGATTTTCCGATTTGGCTTTTGCAATGAAGTGTACTAGATCATTGATGCATGTGCTTGACGAAAGAAGCTTGCGATAAGCATATGAGCGCATTGGTAGAATCGCTTTTGAAACGAAAAACTGCGACATCCTTTCCTTGACCATAAGATTAATTTTCAAAAATACTGAGATAAGAGCAATAGGACGAAAGTTTCTGAAGTCTTCAAGGGCTTTGCCATTCTTTGGTATTGGACATATTTTAATATTTCTCCATGAATCGTAGATATGACAATTGAGCCATTCTTTGTTGATAGCAGCCAAGAGTGTACTCAGAGACTTTTCTGACAGAGCCCGCACGTAACGCCATCACAACCACCAGCAGATAATTTGTTCTTTTTGCTGAGTATAAATTTGAACTCTTCCATTAAAAAAGCTTCCGGCACATCAACATTAGAGCTGTCAAGAATAAGATTGCTGTTTTGCAGAACGACCTGCTGCTTTAAATGTTCAAGAAATAAGCGATTATTGTCCACATTCCAGGATGAGCGTTGATTCTCAAATCCCGCATTTCTGCAACCTCAAAGAAAACGATAGAATGTTTTGGTATTTGGTGGAAGATTCTCTACTGCATCTACAAATGATTTTCTCTTTTCTTCTAATACAGCTTTTTTCCAATTCAGGGCTGACTCATTTGCATCCTGAGCTGCATCGAGTGTTTTTAGCTTAATAAATTTCTTCTGCATTGCAATTTTGAGCCGAAATAGCTTTTCGAGTTCCTGACTCCACCACCTTTGAGGTATTTTGTTTGATGATAATCGAAACGACGCTTGATTCAGCGAGTCAGAAAATTGCACACAAATATTGTCAATGTTATCTTGGAGCTTCATGACATTAATATTTAACAGTAGTTTCCTTTTTGAAATAAAAAAGGTATCTTTCGTTTGTGTGTTATTGATGGTGATGCAGATTGGAAAATGATGGCTTCCACCCAACGTGGTAGGTGAAACCTCCCATTCCACCGGTAACAATGAGTTTGAAAAGGAAAAATCAAGCACTGACCCTTGACAGTCCGGATCAGTAAGCGATTTTTTAAAAGTGAATTGTTTATTGTTAAGACATAGAAATTGAGACATGTTAATAATGTTAAACAATTTGAGTCCTCTCGCTGAATCATGATAGTCTCCATATTTCTTGCAGCGGGCATTAAAATCTCCACAGATGAACACATTATTCAATGGCTCAAGAAATTGTATTAACTTTGAATCTCATTCTCAAACATGAGTGCTCTAATTGAATGTGGAAAGTACACCGACGCAATAGTCAAATTCTGATCAAGATTCACTGTCTCAATGATGAGAATGTCAAAATCTGACACAAATGATATCTTTTTAAACTTGATAGATTTTTTAATAACCAGGGCTACCCCTCCATAGTTGTCATCTCTCATTTTGTATACCATATTGATATTCAATAAAATCCTTATTAGCTTTAAAACTTTGTACATTGTATTGAACAATTTTTACCATGATTATTATTATGATTATATTTAATTATCATTGATCACAATGCTGATGCTCTCAGTGTCACTTTCAATATTGTATCTATCAATCGCAGATTTAATGGTCATTAGACAATTTTTGCTTTGTATTTCAGTTGATTCCGAATTAGCGGTCGATAAGAAATTTGTGATAGACTTGCTGATTAAAGTTAATGTTTTTCCAGTTCCGACACCTTGTGTGTGTTGATCTGATCACGTTTCAAATCAACTGACACAGGCTTCACCATATCACCCCATTGTCTCATCGTGCTAGTCGCATTAGCCGATTCATTCAATCTATTCACAGGAACCCTTGCTACTTTCGCGTATGCAAATTTGGAATGGAAAGTGTTTGCCGCTTCAGCGTGATTGTTTTTGGTTTGTGAATGCTTTGTGTTTTTGGGAAGATCAGGGAACATCGACAAGCTTTCTTTGTCCTGGAGTACCTCGAAGCGATTTGAGAAAGCACTAGAGAACCTAGACTAGCCTCTTTGAATGTTAAATTTTCGTCATGACCTTTTGATCAAAACAGCTTTCTCTCTTGCTGGTCATTGCCTATTTGTTGGTTTGTGATTTAAATTACAGTTCTTGCAGACAATCTCACTGCAACTATCATCTTTGTGATGAGTTGAAAAACATTTGGAGCAAGGAAGATTTTGTTGCTTGCAATGATGTGCAAAGTGATTAAAACGAAAGCATCTGTAACACTGTTGGAAAGGTATATAATAATTAACCTTTACTTTGGAATATAGATACGTCAACTCCTTCGGAATTTCAATACCTTTAAAGATAACTTTTACTCTCTCAGTAGGTATTCTAACTTCATTAACTGTGCGCATGACCCTGATCAATTTTACAATTGGTACAGGCGAGTTAATCTCTTCAAAGAGCTCTTTCATGGACATGGATGTCGGTACGTCAAAAACAATGCCCGTCTTTGTGACGAAATGATTCAGAATATTTTGATAGATTGATTCAAACAGAAGTCATTTGCAGCTGCAGGCGTCTCGAAGATCCTTGCACCTACCATAGCCAATTTTCGAAATTTCAGACACATTTTCAATCTTATTGTCCTTAATATCCTTTGCCAGCTTCATAGAATTTATCGGTTTGCGCATCTCATTGGGCAGCGACGTATCAACGTACACCATATAGGGACCACCGTGAACATACTCGTATTTTAAATCGAAAACCTTACCAAAGATGTATGTCGTATCATTAAACAATGAATTAGTGTTGATTGATGAGTTTTGCGAATTTAGATTAGGTTCAGACTCCTTCATCACCAGCAAAGGAGCAACAAAATCAACTCCACTGTTGCTATGTACATCTTGTTTTAATTTTTTCGCCTCGCTGGACTTAGCGCTACGACTGCAACTTCTTCCTTTTTCTTTTACCTTGTCAGGCCCGGGGTCATCCGACCCCTTAGCCGGTTCAAACATATCAAATAAAATAAAAAACCCAATTTATAATGCGGATTTTACAATTTAATTGTATTATTGAAAATAAAATTCGTATATACGATCAAAAAAGAACAAGTTATTTTCAATCACTATACAAAATGGCGGTGTGGTGACGTTTGTAGACTCAAATTACTCAGGGCACAACCTTCAGCTTTGACAACCAAACGACGAGTGATCGAACAGTTTTTTTACGTACTAAATCATAACAAAGTGTACTGAGTATTTTTTAAATAAAATTGTGTACAATTTTTAATAATTAGTTGCGTTTTCTTTAAATGTACTGAATATTTACATGCATTTTAAAAAATTGTTTATACATTTTTTTTTACATACTAAATTAATACAAAGTGTACTGAGTGAGTATTTGTCCTTCCCGTAGGAATTTTTTTTTTAATTGAGTTTTTGCAGAAATTTTTCTGAAATTCAATTTTAAAAACCTTTATTTATATGACTTTTGAGGTTTTCAAGATTGGAAAATCGTATGAAAGAAAACGCGGCTCCGGAAAAAAATAAGCTTTGGAGAACAGCCAAGCTCTATCTAAATAAAAGGAAAAAATTATGGGTTATATGAGAAAATTGCATTGAGCGTTGGGGAAGAAGTAAAATGCCAGCTACAAAAAATTATGTAGCAGACATGGGAGTCATCAAATGTACAAAACCCAGTTCCAACAGTCTCTGAAAAGCAGACAGACGTAATTAAATTTTTAATTAAATTTGTTTGCTGCAAAATAACCGTACATTTTCATAATGAATGGTGAGAGTTATTTCAGAGTATAGGGCCACAAATGGACTCGAAAATATTATTTCAAGCTTCAGAACACTAAGCTACCTGATAATGTAACTACAAATACAAAAACAACGTTTCAAAAAGGTTTTTTTATGGCTGGCGATATTTGATCCTGGCGTTTATAAAATCAGTTTTAGCTGTAAACACTAATGTTAATACTGACAAATGCCTTCCTGTACTTAAGAAAAAATTTTATTTTAACAAGGAGGTTTTGAAAAAAATGTCTAAAGAAAAGAAGAAATGGAAAAAGATGTAAAGAATCGTCGAAATTAGTTTTTACAGCGTGAAAAAATATTTCCTGTTTAAAGAAATGTTGGAATTCATCTACAAATGTAAGTATGTAATAAATGTTTGTAATATACATAACTAGTGCATTCAAAATTTGTTGCTTAGGCGCTGCAGAATTTGAAGTGAATTTCTCCGATAGAACATCAAAATGTTAGAGCATGAATAAAACTTAGTATCATATTTACTATAGTATAAAAAACTATGAAAGAAAAAATTTTAAATTAATTTTAACAAAAATTTTTAGAAAACAAACAAAAAAATTGGAAAAAATTTGGCACAATTCAAACTCTTTATTAGATCGCATCGGCACGCAAACGTGCAACGAAATCATTTTGAACAACGAATATAGCCAGGAGCCTAAAAATAAAAAGATTAGGAAAGCTAGTAATGTACACTCCGCGTCAATAGAATAGGTTCACTGGTTTGAAAAAACAAAAATTTCGTTTCGACCTGTACGAGGTTTCTAAGAGATTGTTGTTGTTGATTTTATTGACTATGCATTGTTGTAAAACTTTTTGCAAAAAAGATATTTTTGGAAAAATACCGTTAGTTGGTTTTGTTGTATTTTTCTAAAAGCATGGAGTTGCCACCTTCTACGTTTTTTGTATGTATCTTCGGTGCAAAATTTTCTATCCCGTTTTCACTACCGCAGTTCTTATTAGCTCTTTGTCAGATTTTTCGTCACGAAACTGATAGTGTAAATAGGCTCTTTGAAACCTCGTTCAGTTAGAAACGAAATTTTTGTTTTCTCAAATCAGTGAGCCTATTCTATTGACGCGGAGTGTATGTATTTACCCTATTCAAAGAAATGCAAAAATACCCTTTGAGGCAATGAAGTTGTGTGCATAGTCCTAAAACATTGTACTTTTGAATAAAAATATTTAATAATATTAAATAAAATGTGAAACGTGTACTTTTTTGTATCATGGAAACATTTTGCGTTGTCAGATATAAAAATATTACTCCGCGCGGCAGTTTTTAAATTCAAACCGAACGGTGATATTCGTAAAACACCGAAAAACAAAGTAAATGACCCCGATCGGATATTTACATAAACGCACCGTTCGGTGTAAAAATTTTATGCGCTTTCGGATAAAATTTTTTAACTCTTCCACCTCGGATATGAAAAACCCCGATAGATGTAGGACTCCCTGAAACACCGAACGGTGTTAATATTTTTACACCGTTCGGTGTAAATTTATCAATAAACGCATATGTATGCTTTTCTGCTACTACACCCAGAGAAAAACAACAAAAAAATTAACCGGAAAAAGTGGTTGAAAATGTATGAAAATTGTACATTTTTTAACCAAGCCGACAAAAAATGGTAAAAAAAAATATTTGAAATAACCGAAAAAAATTGTTGTTTTACAGAAATTGTATGTTCTTTTACCGCAAATGTTGGTTCAATTTGAATTTTCACCAACTTGTGCAATTTACCATTCGCGCATCTATCTTCAGTTGAATCGTTGGGAGTCAAAGAAAGAAGAATTCCCAATCGTGTTATGAATGTTTTGCCTTATAGAGGCAGCTTGAGGTGAGTCAAACAGAGTTTTTTGCTTGTAATACTGCATTTGTAATACTAATTTTGGAAAATAAGAGTCAGTTATGCGCTAATATTTATTTTTATACCCTACACCTCATGAGGTATGGGTATATTCACTTTGGTCTGATGTTTGTAACACCAAGAAGGAGACGTGTCCGGTATGGAAAAGTATATATATTCTTGATCAGCGTCACCTCCTGAGTTGATTTAGCCTTATCCGTCTGTCCGTCCTCTTTTCTTGTAAACACGATTTGAGGAGCTAGAAGAAAGCTAGAAATCCCAAATTTTGGATTTATCCTTTTTAGGCCCTAGAAGGAGTTGGTATTGCAAATGGGCGGAATCGGTCTACAGCCACGCCTACCTCCCATATAACTGAAAATCGCGTTTTTACCGTAATTTTAAGATTTCATGAAAAGAGTATGAAATTTTGTATAGTGGGGTTTTCGGGGTAGCTGACTTCGAATTGGATGTCAAAATTTAAAAATTCAAGATGGCGGAACCAATATGGCAACATGCCAATAGGGTATATATAAGTCTGCCCGACTGAAACTTACTCACTTGTTTTTTAAATGCATGTTTAAAAAATGCAAGATTGCATTTTCAAAACTAATTTTTGTGTTTGATATGTTTTTTTTTTGTTTTCAAATGAAAAAAAAAACAAATTTAACGAAAAATGTTTTATTGTTTTTGCGGTGAGTTTACAATAGTAAACCAACAAATTATTAAGGTAAACTTACCTCCATCATGCAATGAAGTTCGAAGAAGGGTTGGAGCGTTTTTAACCGTCTTTTTCGGATAAGTCTACCGACTTTTTTTTTGTGTATTTATTACGCATTTTTAAAAACCAAAACAACTGAAATTTATTTCTTTTTTATAACCATATATTAACTTGCTTTGGGTGGACTATATATATATATCCTCAAATCTGCGGCGAGCTTTTTCATACACTTCCACATGAGCTAGAGAGCTGAAATTTGGAACACTGATAGAACTCCGGTGACAATGCATTCTATTTTGGGGTCCATCAGAGGCGTAGGGGGCCGTGGGGGGACTCAAACTCTTTTTTTTAAACATGGCATAACTTCCAATTCTGTCAAGCTACAATGATGAAATTTGGTAGGTGGGTTCTTATTGACAAAATAAAATTTTACTCCCTT
This sequence comes from Heteromyza rotundicornis, assembly GCA_951394025.1. Lineage (NCBI taxonomy): Eukaryota > Metazoa > Arthropoda > Insecta > Diptera > Heleomyzidae > Heteromyza > Heteromyza rotundicornis. The sequence continues at coordinate 47,505,921 of OX596012.1, forward strand.
TGATGGGGGGTGTGGGGGCAAAGGTTAGCGGGATGGAGCGAATTTAAAGTTCTAACTTTCGTATTTTGTAAGCTACAAGGCTGAAATTTTTTACTTAGGTTCGCATTCGGAAAAAAGAGTAAAAAAAGGGGGGAGAAAAAAATTTTTTTTTAAAAAAAAAAAAAAGGAAAATAAAAAAGAGTAAAAAACTAGTTTTTTAAAATATAACCCTTTAACCTACTAAAAAGCATAAAATAAATTATTTTCAGCAATTTCGATTTAAAATAAGGGTTTTTGGCGACTTCAAAATCTGAAATGATATTAGGAACAAAGTAGTCAAAAACCTTTAATTTAAAATCGAAATTGCTGAAATTAATTTATTTTATGCTTTTTAGTCGGTTAAAGGGTTATATTTTAAAAAACTAGTTTTTTACACTTTTTTATTAAACCTTTATCTCAGTGCTGTGTTTGCGGATGGCCTCGCTCCATTTAAAGCCCTCAACTTTTCCTTAGGGTTTTTATTCAGAAAATCAGTATCATCTGTGTACTGCTTTTATTTGAAACTTCAGTATCATTTCAGTTTGATGTGACCTTTTGAATACCACCAGCTACTTCACCCACTTCATATTGAGAGAAAGCCGGATTGGGATTTCGGGATTTGAAATCACAATCCCGGGATCCCGGGATTTGTTCGGGATTTTCCAATTAAATGTAATAGTTAATATAAAATTAAAGAAAAAATATTTTAATATTTTAAGTTTAATTCGACAAAGAAAACATATTTAATAAATATTACATTAAACAAAACAAATAATATTTAAATAAATATAGTCAAACAAAACGTAATTCTTTTTAAATTAGATTGATCGAACAAATTATTTTTTTTGCCACGCTGAATCCGAATATAATTATAAAATTCTGCCAGCTCCATTTCATGCTAAACACGAAAAACTTACTTTCAGTAGTTTTAGTATTATAGCGGGAACGGATACACCAATTATTGTTTAAAACTATTAAAATTGGTGTCCGTTCAAAAGTAAAACACACACAAAACCCTTTATCCAATTCGTAAAGTTTTCAATATACGGTCAACAAAATAATTTAAACTTATATCTTTTTAGAAAAAAAGAAATTGGTTAAATTGAAAAAATGTTATTCAGATCGATAAAAATTGTTTGTTAACCGTTATTGACAAAAATCTTGTAAAGTTTTGTAGCACAAAATCTACAAAAGTGGGTTTTTTAAATTTACCAATTAGATTGAAAGTAAATGCACGAAAGTGTTTTTGTGGAAAAACGTCAAAAATATCTTAAGCAATGCATAAAAAATGCATTTTTGGATTCCGGACTCAAAATCCCGGGTTTCCGGGATTGAGAAAACGTCCGGGATTCGGGATCCCGGGATTGAATGCCTTAACTACATATGACACCCCCAGATTGAAAAAACCCTGAACAAAATGTGTTTGCGAAAAAGCCGTGGAAAAAATTGTGCATGAAGAAGCCGTGCAAAGTGAACGAGAACGAATTTTGGTGCAAGAAAACTTAGTTTGAAAAACTGATGGCGCGGCCATCAGACTTTTACGCTAAAAAGCTTTTTATTAATTTTCGGTGAAAAATTTTGTTATGCAGATTTTTTTCCAAAAAGCACTTTCCATAAGAATTTTGTACAAAACATTATTTTGAAGAAATTTTGAGCTAAATATTTGTTTATAATTTTACGGCTTCATTTTATTTCGAAGCATATTTAAAATTTAGATATATTAATATTATCGCTTTTGTGAAAAATGGAAACGCAAGTTTGTTAGCTGCAAGTTGTTTTGTATTGTTCGCAGTGAATTTGGGTACAAATTTTTTAATTTTGGTTTTTGGGTTTTTTTAGCTTGTAGGAGTTTGTAATTTGTGCAATGTTCGTTATTTATGTACACTAGGTGACAAAATTTAAAAACAATACTTCTTTCAATAAAATTTTAATTTAAAAAAATTTGTGTTCTTCAATAAAATTTGTCAAATAATTTTCGTGAACATTTACTTGGTTTTTTATTTTCTACATTTTTGGGAACATAGCATGTGTGTTTTACGGTGTATCAATGTATTTATACAATTTTTAAACTTCCTGCAAATGGCATTTCATGTGATCACAACCCTTTAACAATAAATTGTGAATTATTGAAGTTTTGTGTATACATAAATGCATCCAAAAGACTTTCTTCTATGGTTTTACTACGCGCATAGAAACCCTTTCAGTTGTGCGTATTAAAACAAAAGGAAAAAACCAAGTACGCGTGGCTGAAAGAAAACAACAACAATAAACGCACAAGTGTCCATGTCACACATTCCTTCGCTTATCCCACAAAAAAAGAAATTGCTTGTTTCTGGTTTACATTCCTCCAGTCGATGGTCCATTTTGGCGCAGCGAATGACCGTGAGATATTTCAGAATGAAACATGTCTAAAAACCATTTTGGCGCAGCGAATGACCGTGAGATATTTCAGAATGAAACATGTCTAAAAACCACGGCCTTGATCTCGGCGATCATGTCGCGTGCGTAGACGACCTGTTTGCATGTAGAACAGACAAGTGGGCTCCAATTTTCTTGCTGCGTGGGAATTTGCGTGTGTGTTTTGTTGTGTATGAAATTCTTTCTTTGCGATGATTTTTTAAGTTGTTTTGGGTTAGTCGCGCATATGCAGTAAAGGAACGAAAGTGCGACTTAAAGGATGCGTTGGACTAGTTGCGATTTGCATGTGCGTCAAATTTTATGAGTTGTTCATTTGCAGCATGAATTTACGATGAATAGTTGTAATGCAAATTGTTGGAATCTCATTTCCTGTATTGAATTTAAAATATTTAAAGCAGTAAACTTTTTTTAAAGCCAAATCCAAAATTTAAATTCAAATCAACATTTTTTTATGTGTATATCACATATTTAACCACAATAGTGTTTTTATTTAGCAAAAACTTTAACAATATGTAACATAATTTGCTTAAGTTCATATTGGCAACAAATAAAAAATTCAACAAAACTAAAAAAATTCAACAAAACTTAACATCATAAATTGATAATAATATTAAAAAAAGATAAAAATCAAGATCAAGTCGTGCCGCATAAAAATAAGGGTGGTTTTCAGACTCCACACATTTTTAGTTCGCGCATTGTTTTCCTTCTGAAATTCGCTGCGCCAGCATTGACCATCGACTGGAGGAATGTAAACCATAAACAAGCAATTTCTTTTTTTGTGGGATAAGCGAAGGAATGTGTGACATGGACACTTGTGCGTTTATTGTTGTTGTTTTCCTTCAGCCACGCGTATTTGGTTTTTTCCTTTTGTTTTAATACGCACAACTGAAAGGGTTTCTATACGCGTAGTAAAACCATAGAAGAAAGTCTTGTGGATGCATTTATGTATACACAAAACTTCAATAATTCACAATTTATTGTTAAATGGTTGTGATCACATGAAATGCCATTTGCAGGAAGTTTAAAAATTGTATAAATACATTGATACACCGTAAAACACACATGCTATGTTCCCAAAAATGTAGAAAATAAAAAACCAAGTAAATGTTCACGAAAATTATTTGACAAATTTTATTGAAGAACACAAATTTTTTAAATTAAAATTTTATTGAAAGAAGTATTGTTTTTAAATTTTGTCACCTAGTGTACATAAATAACGAACATTGCACAAATTACAAACTCCTACAAGCTAAAAAAACCCAAAAACCAAAATTAAAAAATTTGTACCCAAATTCACTGCGAACAATACAAAACAACTTGCAGCTAACAAACTTGCGTTTCCATTTTTCACAAAAGCGATAATATTAATATATCTAAATTTTAAATATGCTTCGAAATAAAATGAAGCCGTAAAATTATAAACAAATATTTAGCTTAAAATTTCTTCAAAATAATGTTTTGTATAAAATTCATATGGAAAGTGCTTTTTGGAAAAAAATCTGCATAACAAAATTTTTCACCGAAAATTAATAAAAAGCTTTTTAGCGTAAAAGTCTGATGGCGGCTCCGTCAGTTTTTCAAACTAAGCTTTCTTGCACCAAAATTCGTTCTCGTCCACTTTGCACGGCTTCTTCATGCCAAAATTTAAAAATTGCTTTTCTGTCTAAAAAAATGATTTCTTTTTAAAATTTCGTATTTTAATTTATTTGATTTTTTAATACTTTTTTTTAAATGTATATTTTTCAGTGATGGCATTTGACGCGTCAACAAATTCATTTGACGTCAAATTTTACGTCAAAAATTAACCAAATTGATGGTTAATTTGAAATTCTTTTGAAAAAAATTTTGTTAATGCATAAAGTTGTATTGTTGGTTAATTTAGATCGGTTCTTTTGTAATAAACATTACATTTGAGCCTATTTACACTATCAGTTCCATGACGAAAAATCTGACAAAGAGCTAATAAGAACTGCGGTAGTGAAAACGGGATAGAACATTTTGCACCGAAAATCCATACAAAAAACGTAACAGGTGGCAACTCCATGCTTCGTTTATTTTCATTTTCATATCAAAACTGTCAAATTTCGTCATGCCCATGTCAGTGTAAATTCTAAACACGGCATGCCCATGCGTCATGGGAATGACTGTGTAAATAGGCTCTTTAAGAGCTTATCGTCCCATATTTTTAATAATATAGCACAATTTCATATTTGGCGTCAAATTTGAAAAAATTTGACACGTATAATTTGACGAGTAAATTTTACGTGTTGACGTTAAAAAATTGTACGCGCTATCACTCATATTTTTATTTATTTGATTTTTTAAATACTTAAAACTAATAACAGTGGTTAAGGGTGCAAATTATACATTATTTCCAACAATGTGAACAGCGCTATGTAAGTATCGTTTGTAATGGCGCCATTATCAATGCGATGTTGAACGCAGGAGTTAGTTGTGATGCAAGCTCAAATAGTGCAGAGACTTTAACTGTGGCGTTAAAGTCTCTGCACCCTTTACCAGGCCAGTGGCCACTATGTTGGGAAAGGACTGTACATTAGACCGTCTCGAAAAAATGAAGTCATCCGCACACCATCTAATTTGAAGCATATTTAGAAGGAGATTCCGGAAAAAATTTTCTTTTTTTTTTTGGCCGATCGTAGAGGTAGCGCATCGACATATTTCTTCATATTGTCTCTATTTATGATCCGATTTTAATGTATAACATATCAAAATTTTTGTCTCGAGGAGACCTACAATAATGTCCTAGAGGTCCTTGCTCCTAAGTACACCCTTCTAGTACTTACCCACCAGATCTCAGTTAGTACCACCCTAATGTACCATTACAAGAGCAGAAAATTAAAGCTCTAGAAAAATCATTAAATTCTTGCAAAGGAAGTATACCGATTATACCATTAGAACTATTTATAAAAAATATAATTAATATTTTTACCGAACGTAGGGGTAGCGCATTGACATATTTCATCATAGCGTCACCATTTATGATCCGATTTTAAAGTATAATATATCAAAATTTTTGTCTCCAGGAGACCTACAATAATGCCTCATACGTCATTGCCCTTAATTACACCCTTCTAGTACTTACCTATCAGTTAGTACCACCATAATGTACCATTCCAATTGCAGCTCTCGAAAAATCATTAATATATTTGCCGAACATAGGAGCAGTGATGCTACATACTTTTTAAAAAATCCCTACACTGGCTGAAAAAAAAACGTATTATTCCCTACGATTACAAAATTGTTTCCCTTTTCCCCCGTAATTTAATTTTATCAGAGAACTTGGACAAAAGTGAGTGCAGTTTAATTATTTTGCATATTCTTGCCCCCACTAAATTCATTCAAATGAAAATTTGTTCAAAAGGGAAAACAATGGTGAAGCTCATAATTCATTGCATTTTTAATTCAAGAGTTGCTTTTGTTCATTCCGATTAAAAAACCGTACAAAATTGTTTAAAAATGTCTTTTTTTATTAGTGAATTAAATTACACCCAATTGCCAACGGAGAGCGATGTGATTAATTTCTTATTATATCTGCAGCGTAACAGTGATCGAAGGCGGAAGTTGGATGCATTTAAACAGGAAGCTTTGAAAAACTTTATCATTTTGTGGAAACGCGCGGGTATTCCAATTTTATCGGAATCAGCTATTCGTAAACGTTTAGATAAGCTTGTGAATGTTACTATAGAATTGCTAAAAAAAAACCCTTAAGATGCAATATAAATAAGCATTGAAAGACCTAAATATTTACACAGCTTATCCATGCCATTCTCAAAACACCGAGCGCTTTGTTCATGTAGTGCATGAATCTGCCATGGCGGTCACCGATGAACAAAGCATGGGACACATTTTAACTAAACTCGAGAGCCGGCACAAATACAGCCAACTTGAATCACGTCGAGATTTGATCGATTAAAAGTAGGTTAATAAATAAATTAAAGTGGAGGTCCTTCGAGTTGCTGGACATCGACTTTAAACACTTAATTCGATTTTACTTTAATTTCTTTAATTCATGTTGTAGAAGTTGAGAAGTTTAAAAAGCAAACATTCCAATGTATACACAGAGTACATTATGGTTGTCCTAACTGAGATCTGGTAGGTAAGTACTAGAAGGGTGTACTTGAGGGCAATGACGTTGTAGGTCTCCTGGAGACAAAAATTTTGATATATTATACTTTAAAATCGGATCATAAATGGTGACGCTATGATGAAATATGTCAATGCGCTACCCCTACGTTCGGTAAAAATATTAGTTATATTTTTTATAAATAGTTCTAATGGTATAATCGGTATACTTCCTTTGCAAGAATTTAATGATTTTTCGAGAGCTTTAATTTTCTGCTCTTGGAATGGTACATTAGGGTGGTACTAACTGAGATCTGGTGGGTAAGTACTAGAAGGGTGTACTTAAGAGCAAGGACCTCTGAGGCATTATTGTAGGTCTCTTCGAGACAAAAATTTTGATATATTATACATTAAAATCGGATCATAAATAGAGACAATATGAAGAAATATGTCGATGCGCTACCTCTACGATCGGCCAAAAAAAAAAAGAAAATTTTTTCCGGAATCTCCTTCCAAATATGCTTCGAATTAGATGGTGTGCGGTTAACTTTTTTTTTTCCCCCTATAAGGTGATACGGTCTACTGTACATCCCAAATCACATATACGACATGACGTTTACCGTTAGGATCGCCATTTTGTCGTGACGTCAGCAGATACTTCTTGTCACACGAACAGCTGTTCTTTGTTTACCTTTTTCTGGCAGCCAACGTTGCGAGAAAGATCTGAATTGAAATATTTTCTGCTAGAGTGGATTAAGGCCCGGTTCGCAGATGCGACAAAATTCCGTTTTAGAGAATTGACATATATTTTCTTTTGTGTAGAGCGAAATATTTTTGACATTTAAATTTTTGAGTTTGTTAAATAATGTTTAAAAAATTATTGTGCGGCTAAAAAAAAATGGTTTTCGAAGCAACATAACGGTCAATTATTTGTTTTGAACAAAATAACCGATCTGCATTTGTCAATACTAAACATTTTTGCATTTTCTTGACAGCTGATTTATGCAAATACACAAATACAATACCAAATATACAATAGGTGCGGACTAAGGCATTCAATCCCGAAGTGTTTTTGAAAATCCCGGGATTTCGGGATTTGAAATTACAATCCCGGGATCCCGGGATTTGTTCGGGATTTTCGGGATTTTCCAATTAAATACAATAATTAATATAAAATTAAAGAAAAAATTGTTGCAACAATATTTTAAGTTTAATTTCATTTTAATTCGACAAAGAAATAATATTTATTAAATATAGCATTAAACAAAACAAATAATATTTAAAATTAATAAGTCGAACAAGAAGTAATTCTTTTTTTAAATTACATTGATCGAACAATTTTTTTTTGCCACCTGAATCTGAATATTATCATAAAATTCAGCCAGCTCCATTTCATGCTACACACGAAAAAGTTACTTTCAGTAGTTTTAGTATTATAGCTAGAACGGATACACGAATTGTTGTTTAAAACATATATTTTTTTTGTAAAAAAAAAAATTTTTTAAATTCACAAAATTTTATTTAGATCGATAAAAATTGTTTGTTAACCGTTATTGACAAAAATGTTGTCAATTTTTATGTGTGTGTAGCACTAAATCTGCAAAAGTGGGTTTTTTTAATTTACCAATTAGATTGGATGTAAATGCACGGCTGTATTTTTGTAGAAAACCGTCAAAAATATCTTAAACAATGCATAAAAAAATGCATTTTTGAATCCCGGGATTCCGGACTCAAAATCCCGGGATTCCGGGATTGAGAAAACTTCCGGGATCCCGGGATTTCGGGATTCGGGATCCCGGGATTGAATGCCTTAGTGCGGACTGTTGCAAATGGAGTATTTCTAGTATTTGCAAATTGTACGTGTTTTGTTTTTGTAAATCTGTCAAATTTACTCCAAATACTAAATTTTTCAAAAATACCGAATACAAGGCCAAATACTCAAAATCGTGAATACCCTTAATGTATTGCAATGTGAAAAGATATGTATTTTTGAAATTTTTCATATAATTTGTATATAGCCTATTTACACAGTCATTCCCATGACGCATGGGCATGCCGTTTTTAGAATTAACACTGACATGGGCATGACGAAATTTGACAGTTTTTATATGAAAATGTAAATAAACGAAGCATGGAGTTGCCACGTTTTACGTTTTTTGTTTGATTTTCGGTGCAAAATTTTCTATCTCGTTTTCACTACCGCAGTTCTTATTAGTTCTTTGTCAGATTTTTCGTCATGTGCTCATATAATCATCCCGGGTGAAATGGGCGGATTGTTTATTAGTTTTAATATTTATTGTGTCACTTCGACAAAAGAATGCGACCCATTTATCCACAACTTTTTTCTATTAACGACTAATTTATAGAGTAAAAAATCCATTAATCTGGTAGCACTATTGCGAAACCAATAAAGCTAAATTTGTGGCAACGCTTGCATTTTTCTGCCAAAGTGACAAGAAGTATCTGCGGACGTCAAGCTAGATAACGGTAAACGGCCTCATGTCGTTTATTTGTTGAGAGAGAAAGCGAAATATCAATCAAAAATGTTTTCTGGTTAATTTCTTAGAGCCTATTTACACAGTCATTCCCATGACGCATGGGCATGCCGTTTTTAGAATTTACACTGACATGGGCATGACGAAATTTGACAGTTTTTATATAAAAATGTAAATAAACGAAGCATGGAGCTGCCACCTTTTATGTTTTTTGTATGGATTTTCGGTGCAAAATGTTCTATCCCGTTTTTACTACCGCAGTTCTTATTAGCTCTTTGTCAGATTTTTCGTCATGGAACTGATAGTGTAAATAGGCTCTTACACAGGTCTACATGAAATTTCTTTGATCTTTGATTAGTGTCCGACCGAAGGTGTTTTTTTGGGCCGAAACTGATGCCGAAGCTCAATATGAATACAAAATGAAAAAATATTAAAACATTTATTCAACATTTTTTATATCTTGCGTTTTCATAATTTTTCTGTCACGTCAAGTTCCTAAAAAATTCAGGATCCAGAAGTGAAAAAATTTTGAAATTGACAAAATTCAGTAATTTTTTATTTTAACACTGAGTTACACTGAAAAACCCTATTTCCCACACATAAACAACCAAAAAGGTGTACCCAAATTGTTAACCATTTGTTTTGTGTTGATTTACAGTATTCGTTCGTACGAATATTGGGAAATTCATTGATATGAAATCATTCTAAAAGCAAAAGTAAATGTTTTGTCCACAAAATCAAATAATAAAGAATGCTATGCGTTTCCATTTTCCAATCGTAAAAAAACATAACTGTAAAAAAACGATCACACAAACCACCAACATTTCAGCCACGGTTGCCAACGAACATTTCAAAGCAGCGTCAAAACCCAGGGTTTCCAACGCATAAACAACTAAAAAGGTCTACCAATATTGTAACATAGGAGCTGGCCTAATCCCACCTGGTAAAGATTCACCCAAATAAAGTCCAAAGACTCCGCTAACCCCTACTTATTGCAATACACAAACATTTTGTTCCTGTTGAACAACAAAAAATGAAAATAGAAAAAATTTTATAAAAACCAGGGTTGGCAACCGAATCGAATAAAGGTTTCGGTTTCGGTTTTACTCTCACTTGCCAATCGGTTTCGCTCCTTGATTTTGAAAAGGTTTCGGTTGGTTGGAACGATTGAAAAGGTTTCGGTTTCTAGATGGCCCAATATTAGGAAATTTTATATCAATTCAATATAAATCAAGGGTGCTGAATCTAACTAAATTTACCGAATTTCCTTATCTAATCGCATTTTCAAACAAATTTCTGCTTAAATTTTTAGTTTTTATACCCTACACAACGTTTGAAACGTCCATAAGCACGCATGTCTCGTATGGATAAGTATATAAGTTCGAGAATCAGCTAAATTGGACGAAAAGCTGCCATATTTTATATGGTTTTACTACGAAAAAATAGTAAAAATTTTCCAAGTCGTTTCAAAAATCATAAAAATGCCTGCGCACACAGAGGCGTTATTCGTCCCGCAGGCGGTTTCGAAATTAATTTTGTCACAAATAATTGCATTTTTGAAAATATAACGTTTTTTATACAGCCTGTTTCCATAGCAATACAATAAATAACAAACACAAAAAGCCGGTTTCAAAACCAATTCGAATCAGTTTGAAAATAAAACTTTTGACTGTTTCCATAGTAGTCTAATAAATAACAAACAAAATAGTCATTTTCAGAACCATTTCAGTCAGACTTTTTGATTGTTTCCATAGCAATATAATAAATAACAAACAAAATCTACTGCGGTGAAATCGCTGCCTGTGTGCGGCACTTTGCGTTTTCGAAGCTAGATTTTTTAAATATGGAAATAGTTCTGAAATTATATAGCGAATATCGCCTCTGTGTGCGCCGGCCTTATAAAAAGATTAATTGAATATTTAAAAAAAATATTTCCTATATTTTAACTTGAGAGTGGACTATCTTCGGCTATACCGAAGTTGAAATACCCCCACACAGTAGGAAGAAGTACCTCGATGGAGCCCTGACCATGTCCAAAATCCATTTCTAAAAATTTCCAATTAAATCCAACAAAAAAAAAAATTGGTCTCAAGACCCCATTTAGACCCTTATATATGGGGCTTCGGAACCTCGGACCATGTCCAAAATCCATTTCTAAAAATTTCCAATTAAATCCACCAAAAAAAAAAAATTGGTCTCAAGACCCCATTTAGACCTTATATATGTGGCTTCGGAACCTCGGACCATGTCAAAAATACGTTTCTAAACATTTCCAATCGAATACAACAATAAAAAAGACTTGAAAAATTTTTACCTTTTTTTTCGGTGTATGGGAGCCACGCCCAGTTTTTGTCCGATTTGGCTGATTCTCGAACTTGATCTCAGTATTCACGAGAAAAACTGGTAAAAAAAATTTCAAGTCGATATCTCCAAAACTGCGACCGCTATCGTGCGGACGGACAGACGGACGGACAGACAGACGGACATCGCTAAATCGACTCAGGAGGTGATACTGATCAAGAATATATATACTTTTCCATACCGGACACGCCTCCTTATGGGCGTTACAAACGTTGTGACAAAGTTAGTATACCCTGCCACAGTGAGTGTGGGGGTATAAAAATATATGTAATAAATAAATGAAATACGATGAATTTTCTCTTAGGAAAAAAACTTCAAGTCAATTTTGTGTACGAAAACCTTTTGAAAACCGATTAAAAACCCGTAACCTTTTTAATTGGTTTTGGTTGAACCCATTCAATCGGTTACGACGAATCGGTTTCGCTCCCTAAAATGAATCGGTTTCATTCGGTTTCGGTTTCGGTTGCCAACCCTGATAAAAACCAAAATTTAACCGATTACCAAAGTATACGTGTGCAAAGGTTTCAGCTCTCTAGGTCAAATACACGAGAATTGAGAATTAAAAGACTTTTATTTTAACTTTTAAAAAATAAAAGTCTTTTTTATCTTTTTCAAAAAACTTTTAAAAATAAAAATCAGAAATAACTCTTATTTGTAATTTTAAAAAATAAAAGTTAAAAATAACTTTTAACTTTTACTTTTAAATATAAAAGTTAAAAGTTATTTTTAACTTTTATTCTGAAATATAAAAGTTTACAGTCTGACTTAACTTTTTGAAAAACTTTAATGAGAGTTATTTTCATGCTCTGGATTAAACGTTATTTTTTATAATTTTATTTTGTCCCCCTTAAGTCCAAACCTATTAATCCTTAAAGACTTCAAGTGTTCGGACCAAACAACAAACATAAAATGTTTGTGGAGATAAATAAAACAATTAACTTTCAAAATGTTGTTTATTTTTTGTTAACAGCTTACAGCTAAAGTTACATAAATGCTATTCATAATAAAACAGGTTCCAGAATCCGAGTGAAATTGAAGAAAAATATGAGCGAAATTGATTTTGGTGTTTCAGAGGATCCAGTGTTTTATTTTTCATAGTAGAACTCGTTTCAATTTTATTTCGAAATTAACTCCGAAACTTCGCATGATTGCAGTTCACTTTCGCAAACGAATTTCATCATTGGTTTTCACTTTCACTCGAAATACAGAATCTGCCTGAATGATTCAATTTCCACTTGGTTTGTGGGGAAAATGCTCAGGGCAGCGAAACCAGAGCCTGGTACAGCTTCTGTACGGTCGTATTCACAATCTGACGCAGATTTTCATCGTCGGCACACGCAACAGACTGCAAATTGAATAAGAACCATTTCCAATTTAGCCATTACCCGAAGATTCTGTGCACTTTGACTGTAACTTACCAGAGTTTCTAAATTCACTTCGGCACGCTTGCCCGCCACCGTCACCGGCAACATTTCTCCTTTGAAGATTTTCGGCACCGAATGTTCGCCGAATGTGTCTTGGAGCGTTTCGACCAGACATTCTTTGAAGTGCGTGCGGTCGGATTTCGATTGTGCGGTCGTGCCTTTGATGTTGGTGCCGCCCATTTCCGTCTGCATGACGCACGACAGCACCGAGTCGGCGAACATGTCGTTGACGGGCGTGGCCTGCCATTCCATAATGATGATTTTGCCTTCGACCGTCAGGTCGATGCAGTTGAAGGCGCGCATTTTTTTGTCCTCCTCGACGACTTCGACCGTCCCGGCGCCGCCAATGCGATCGAGGAGTAGCTTGAGTGTATTGAGCGAACTATTCCAAGGTATCGATTGACGTTGTGTGACCACGGACATGCTCATGTCGGTATATTCTGTGAAGGAATGGATTTTCCATAATTGGATTTCATAATTTTTGGCTCCGAGTGTATCTCGATAGCTTTGGTCGACACACCAACGATATCGAGATACGCAAACTCAGCCAGCGTCTACAAATTACAAGGAGACTATCGTTTTCATTCGACATCGACCTGCTCGATTCCACCAATGAATGTACTTACTTGACAAATCAGAAGCAGCCAGTAGGTGATACTTGAAGTCGCGTTTTACCAGCACGCCCGACAGTTTGTTGCCCACTTCCGGTTTAATGGCTGCCAAGTTGCCCATCACTTTGGCCGTCTTCTCGCCCCGGAAGTACAGGTCAACGGAATGTGTATTGCGTGGATTGTAGAATTTAATGTCGGTGGAGGTGTCCACTTCATATTCACGCTGCAAAGCCATTTTCAGGCGCGACATTTCATTTTGCTCTCCATGCACCAACACCTGAAAATGTGGGAAGCATTAAAAGGGATGATTGTCGCAGGTGGCTTCTTCGCAACGCACCACATGCTGTGGCTTCAAGAGGCGTATAAACTCGCTCGTCTGCTGATAGTCGGTGTGCGCCGAGAAGGAAATGTAATCCACGGACATATTGAGCGGCAGCTTTTGCCCTGCCAGCGTAGTGATCTCCTCCGGTTCGGAGAGAATGGTTTTCGCCAAAGTACCCTCGACACAGTAGCCCGCAATGATGACTCCATTCTTGGGATCGGTGCACCAATTCTCGAATAGTTCGCGCGACAGTCCACTTTGCATCATACCCGGCGATGCCATAATCACACACGGGCCAATGTCGTCAAAGTGGTCGATGCCCTTGAGATTGGAAATGTGACGAAAGACGAACGGGTTATTCACAGCGATTTGGCGACGGATCTTGTCATTCATCGCGTTGATGTACGTTTGGTACACGGCCATGCACTTCTTTGCCAGCGACGAGGCATAGTAGATGGGTATCTCGTGCAGTTCGGGGTTCTGCGACCAATACTCGTCCAAAATCAACAGCAGTTCCTGGGCGCGCCCCAGGGCAAAAACGGGGATGAGGCAGCGGCCGCCCTGCTGCACTATCTTCTGCACCAACGAGGTAAAGCGGTTCTCGCGATCCTCACGCTTCTCATGGATATGCGTGCCGTACGTGGATTCGGTTATGAGCACATCCGGTTTCCGTGTGGGAATTTCGGCTGCCATCAAATGCCGATCCTCCTGGCGCGAAAAGTCACCCGTGTATAGGATTTTGACGCCGGCAATTTCAATCATGAACATGGCCGCACCCAGCACGTGGCCCGCATTGTAGGCGCAGAAACGCACACCCATCACGTCGCGTTCCTCGTGGAAATTGATTGTCTCGATTTTCTCCATTGACGCTTCCAGGTCGGCTTCGGTGTAGAGCATTTGCTCTGTGGAAATATTGCTGATCTTAATGTAATCCGACAGCATCCAGCGGTAGATGGCTTTTGTGGCGTGCGTCATGAAGCAGCGGCCCCGGAAACTTGTCTTGGTGAGAAACCAGGGCAGAGCGCCGCAGTGATCCAAGTGGAAACTGAGTGGGAGTTTATAAATGAGTAGTGGATTTCAACTGAAATGGCTTCGCATTGTGCACTTACTGTGATATGAAGAGTAGATCAACCTCGTCTGCTTCGATTAGATCGACATAGGGCAGTGCATCCATGCCCGACAAACCGGGATGTATGCCGCAGTCTAACTGTGGGCGAGCATTAAATTACATACCTATGACGCCAAATAAAAGTGTAAACGTTTTCCGCTTACCATTATTTTTTTCCCTTTGAATTCTAGCATTATACAAGACCTGCCCACTTCCTGACCAGCGCCACTGAAATTTT
Organism: Heteromyza rotundicornis; assembly: GCA_951394025.1. Lineage (NCBI taxonomy): Eukaryota > Metazoa > Arthropoda > Insecta > Diptera > Heleomyzidae > Heteromyza > Heteromyza rotundicornis. Next base: position 47,520,999 of record OX596012.1, read on the forward strand.
TGAGATTCATTCATTAGTCGCCCTTTTCTTCGTTTATTTTGAACTCACAGCGGCTTGATTTGGAGCAAATCGCTCTCTTCCGCAGGAACGCGTTCTTCATTTCGTTGCGCCATAAGTTTGGTAGTTATTTATTTAAAAGTTTTTTATTTAATGAAATGTGTCCAATGCCGGTAATTTTTAGTATTTCAAGATGTACTAGTGATGCCCAATATTGATATAAAATACTACCAGTTTAAATTAGCTTTAATATTCGTACTACAGTTGCCAGATTTGTGAGATTTATCTCACATTGAGATTTTTTAAAGTCTTGTGAAAAGTAATATTTGTGTGAGGTCAGATTTTTGTAAAAATTTTAATTCGTCTGAGATTTTGTGAGATTTTTTAATGGCTATGAGATTTTTTGTGAGAATTTAGAACTGCTGTGAGGGTTCGGTCCCAGTATTATCGACCACCCAATTCTTGACAAATTCTAATTTTTCTTTTTTTAAAATACTCTCGTCTCGTCGTCAGTAATCGATTAAGCACCGAAATTTGTTTTAAAAAATTCTCAAAATTCAGGGGAACTTTTTATCACAACACTTTATTCAGCAAAGTTGCTTGTTTTGGAATAGCGCAACTTTTTGCATCCCAAATATGTATAACCCCCAGGAAAAAAGTTCGAAAAGTAGGTCCTTTTTCTAACAAGATTTTCTCGAAGTATACTTAACGGATAAAGGTATCAAAAATACTAATTCGAAAGGTATTGAATAGACCTTTCCATTGATATTAATATTGATAATAAAAATTGTGCCAGTGAGCCACTACACATAAAGAAAAGGGTGTACGAATACTTTTGTGAGTCACTGTATGTAATATTTCTATATTGCCAGTATAGTGAAAGTACATTCACTGATATCAAGAGACAAAATATATGAAAACGTAGATTCGCAGTTCGGATTTTTCTGTCAAACTAAAAACAAAATTCAATGCTTGCTATTTCGCTCTTACAGTGAGATAGGATACTGGCAATATAGAAGTATTACATATATGCCTCAAAATTACTGCAAATATTTTCAAATTTGGAGAGCTGTCATCTATTGATATCACCCATAGTTGCCAGATAAATATTTGAAAAAATCTCACGTGAAACAACACCTCACAGCAGTTAAAAATTCTTTCAAAAAATCTCATAGAGCCCATTTACACTATCAGTTCCATGACGAAAAATCTGACAAAGAGCTAATAAGAACTGCGGTAGTGAAAACGGGATAGAACATTTTGCACCGAAAATCCATACAAAAAACGTAAAAGGTGGCAACTCCATGCTTCGTTTATTTTCATATAAAAACTGTCAAATTTCGTCATGCCCATGTCAGTGTAAATTCTAAAAACTGCATGCCCATGCGGCATGGGAATGACTGTATCGGCTCATAGCCGATAAAAAATCTCGCATCTTACACGAAATAAAACATTTCATGTGAGAAAATATCTCACAGCATTTAGAAAATCTCAAAAATCTCACATTAGTAAAAAAAACCTCACAAAAATCTCATATCTCACAAGTTATAAAAAATCTCAGTGTGAGATTAATCTCACGAATCTGGCAACCGTGATACCACCTGGTTCTTCCATCATGAACAAAAATCAAGTAATGAAAGCTCTGGGTTGACATCACTGGCTGTCAGTGGTTTCCTTTTTGCCCTTTCGTTAGTTTTGACGTTTGTTTTGGAAAATAAGTGAAAAGAATGTCTCATTTTCATTTTATTGAAATTTAATGTAAATTTGATGTAAAATTTGTAAATTTTTCGCGGAATTAAGTCAAACAGTGAACAATGGCATAAAGGATTCAAAAGAAAACAAAAAATTCAATTCAAATAACTGATACAAAGCTAATAATAACTTATGCAAAATTAGGGAAGTTGGGAAATCAAGCTGTGAACTGTGTGAATCATTGTTTTGTGATTGCAAAAACATAAAAAAATGAGCAAACTAGAAACCGACTCCGACAGCTCCGAGGAATTTTTCGATGCGGAAGACTCGACGCCAAATCGACTGTCCACACTCAGGTGGGGCTGTGGGGAGCGTTTGAAAGCGAACAAGGCCAATCAACTAAACTCATTTCACTTTTCTTGTAGACGTAAAACGCCATCCGATAAAGCGACAGCGGCAGCACAAACGCCACAGGAATTCATTTTCCCAGAGCCAGCTGTGCGTGTAAACGCTTCCTCGGACAGCGATGCTACGCCCATTGGAGCGGGAACACCCACAAACAGTCCCACAAACAGCCTGGGCGCGCGATCCAAGGCAGATGTCTTCGTTGAGCCTAAACCCTCTCAGGGCACGGTAAGCAAAGTGACGTCTGTTTGCCAATGTTTTTTAGGACTTTGTTTTGGGCGTAGATAGTGCATGTCAGTCGTGCCGTGACGTATTTCGTATTTAGTGTGCGATTGTTTCTTATTTCGTTGCACTCAACTTGAAATTTTGCTTAACTGGATCGTTCAGTCTCTTTAGTTTACACTGTCCACCTACGCTCGTCAAATATCTGATTTTTCATTTTTGAATTGTAATTTTAGTTATTTTCATTTAAAGCACTCGACTATGTTCATTGCCTCTTTCTGTGTTAATTTTTATTGATTTTTGCGCATTGTCTTCGACATATGCATTCACACAGGTCCAACCGCAAAAAGTCGACGTAACAATTCGTATTTGATAAATTGGATCAATTAAGTTTTATTAAAATGAATATTTTCATTGCTTCGCAATTCGACGCGTCGTGCGGAACAGCTCCCCTTTGCCGTTGTATCATGTGTGTGTTTGTGTGTGTGCGTTGAGTTATTTTACGTTCTGATCAGTTACCCCTTTGTATCTGCCCACATATATTAATTTAAATAAAAACTGTAATTCCCTCGCCCCCTGTTGCTATTTCCGCTATTGTTTCTTTTTCATTTTGGCATCCATTGAATGACTGCTCGTCGTTCAACATTTTTTGCATTGATGTATTTGTTGTTGCTAGTACATATATATGCTTGTACCATTTGAACCGCCTCAAATGAGCTGATCGACAGAAATCGATGAAGGAGCATAAGATGAAAGATGGCAATTACTTTTCTATTATTATCAAGGAAATAGCAAATTAACCTTTCCCGTTCACCTTATCAAATTTCTTATCGATTACGCGGCATATTACAATTAATTGATTAATTTAACATTTTTATTGAGGTTTCGCATTGATAAGATAAAAGTTTCTGGCGGTGCGGTGCGGGGCCAAAATATTTAATTACTTAATATGAGATAAAAGTAACTATTTGATAAAAATCGACGCCAGTGACTCTTTTCTAAATTTAGTTTTCAAATTTGGAACAGAGAAGAATGCCGTCAAGGTTACGCTTCACTAACGGCAGAGAAAGTAATTAATTTTGTTTTCTAATCAAAAATACGTTTAGGTTGCATGACGTAAGCACCTAACGGTTTCTCGAATGTAATAACTCATGTTGAGTATAAGTTTGTCCACAATGTTTACATTTTGCTTTAGTCGTTGGTTGAAATTAAATTGGTCAACAACTTCGACAACTTCGGATTTTTGCCATTATTTGCATAACCACTGCAATTCCGCTTGAGGCTATTATGAGGGAAACTTGGTAAAAAGTAGAAATTAGTGATGCTATGAAAACGATTAACTGTTGCTGGAGAATTTTGGAGATTTTTCGATTACAATAAATAGGGATTTTTGGCACACACTTTAGCTGTGCTAGGATATTTTTATTTAAAAAAATATTGTGAGAAACTGTGTTAGAGGATTTCATTGACTGCGGGGGAAAGGGTATTATTGGTGGTAATTTCTGCTGGTCTCGCTAATGTTGTTTATGTGCTACCGAAGAGAGTAATGGGTGGTTAGTATAACATTGAGCCTGAGGAACTGTTCGTCTTTGACTATGGATTAGTATCAAAAGTTTGCGAAACTTTTTTGAAATTTTCTCATTCATCATAGTACAATACTTGGGTCTAGTATCCTGGCTAGGCTTCTGTCAGTTCCAACTTTCTTTTTTTTCTAATGATTTACCAGCCTTCAACGAATTCTATAACCTTTTAGAGTTCCAATGACGCTCGGCAGCCTGATGACTTTGGACAAATTTCTGATACCATAGTCATAGGGAAGTGATAATGTATGTGTTTGTGAGTATTGTACCGGATTCAAACGGCGAATTGGAGCTTACCATTTCTTATTCTTGCCCCAATTATAAACATTTGTACTGTTGCCACATTTCCATTCGAACCTAGGGCCAAAATCTCCCGCTACGATTTCACAATTTTTGATCTCATCTCTGCAAAATATTCCGATATCGATCTGTGATCCTTTTCTGGTTTATAGAACTTGTAAGCTTCATCCGCATAGAAACGAAGTTGAGAAATTTATAGGTCCTATTTTTGATTGGCCAAAAGCGGTGTGGAACGACATACGTCCATAGTGTGAAAATACCATCAGAAATTGAGGGCACATATTTTTGGAAAATATTTTGGAAAAATATTCTATGATGCAATATCACAGAACTGACGTCACTCATAGGAATAATGTAGCTTCTCCCATATGAAAATTAGAACAAAAGCATTTTGAAATCGATATAAAATTGTCCCTTCTCAATTATCTCAGAATCATCTTTGGTGAATTAAATGTTTTTTTAGGTCGTAATTGAACTTGAATGAATGTGTGCTTGTGTTTTGGAACGATTCTCAGTTTTTTTAATGTAACTTTGTAAATCTGTGTCAACTTATAATTTTCTTACATTGTTGTATTTTTCATTTATTTGCATATCTTTCGGCTACTACTATCGAAAATTCATAAACAAAACCATCAAACAAACCAAATTAAATATCCACAAAACCAAAACAAATTCGTTTTTATAGTATGGTAGACAGCGCTTTCACGACCTCCGTCAATGCATGCAAAATGATGAAGATGACAATCCTGGAAATACACTCACGCCTGATTCTCAGGTATTGTCGTAATTGAATCGTTCCTTTTCAAGTGGTGACACCTCAGAGCCGGGCGCATTTTTTTTTTACCGAAATTCGCGGTTTTAAACATTACTCTGAGCTTGCCTTCTGCTGAAAACGAATGACACAATTGTTTTATTTATAACCGTATCCTTATCGATTTCAACACATTCTATTATGTTCTAAAACCTTGATTTGGTTCAGTGTTTTATGTTACTTGTCAAATTTCAAATGAATCCTTGCAGTTTATGATTTGTAGTAATTTCCGAATGTTCTCACCAAAATACAGAATAGTTCCACGGATGGCGTGTTCACGAATCGTCCGACGCATCCCTTCAAAATCATTGAGAATGACGCAATGAGTATTCAGAGTATGACTTCATTGGGGCGCGTGGGCCGAATTTTGGCCGGCAGTATTGATCCCTCTGGTGAGTATAAGCAGCTTTTTAAGTTCTTTGTCAGCACTAACATTTCGCTGTTTAACAGTCTTGAGCTTCGATCGCGAATCTCTTGCCAATTCCAACTCCTCCAGCAATTCGCAGCAATTGCAGCAGCAACAAGTGCAGCTGCAGCACTTGCACCAACAACAGCTGGCGAATGCAGCAGCCGGCGCTGCAACGCTGACCACCACCACCAGCGCCACTAATTCGCAACCAAATACGTCCGAATCCTATGGACGCCATACAACAGCGTCGCGTACTTCCCCCAAGCATCCTTCACCACCGCATAGCATGGCCACGGCAGCCCTAACCGCAGCACCACTGAACAAAATCATTTTGCAAGAGCCCGATGTTATTGCCAGCACCAAGCTGGCGCACTCGAAAACGACAGATTCCATTACCTCAAGCGGGCCAATAGCGCCGCCTAGACGTAAGAAAAAGTCACGCAAAGCCTCCACCAGTTCATCGGAGCAGTTCAACATGAACGAGGGCATGCGTCTGCCACCAGGCGACAACGAAGATACCGACAGCGACACGCGTTCGGTGAAGAGTGTACGGGATGTGCAGCAGAAACTGCGCGACGATCTTGTAAAGGAGATCGAGAACTCGTGGAATGAGACGAGTTCGTTGGCGCGTGGTGGCGGTACGATAACCACTGCCGTCCTGACGTCATTCAGTGGTATTAGCTCGTCGCACGGCGGCGCTGTTGGTGGTGGCCCAATGTGTGCCGGCATTGGGAACATGTCGTTGGGCTCCTCGGCCGCGGCATCTTCCAGCACGGTAGTTTCGGTCTCGATTGCCTCGTTGGCGCACACTTCCACATGCAACACACGGCCAGTGACGACAGCGGCGCTAGGTGGCTCTATTAATCGCATTTCTCATTCGCTGGGTAATAGTTCCACGTCGGTGTATTCGAAGCCTAGTCCTTCGAACTCCGCCAAAAGTAATTCGGCGCCTGGACGCGTTCGATACTTGTAAGTATACATTTTTTGCCAAAGAAAGTTCCACACATTAAGCCAACTTTCCCATGCCCATTTCATCTACCAGCTCCATCGATCCTACGCAGGGTCTAAATCTGTACAAGGCTACTCAAGGTGGCTATGTGGTCAAGCCTCGAGACGAGGAGAGCAACAAAGCTGAGGGTCCCACACAGGAAGAAATCGAGCGCATCGAGAAGATTCTGATGGATAGTGTGGTGCGTCCAAAGTTAGCGGGAACCGGTTCGAATAGCCTGGGCAGTGCAACAAGGTACACTTTGAGTATATTCATGTCATATTTGCACCAATTTGCCCACGAACACCTGAGCTAATCCAATCAGTAGCATATGTTGTTAAAGGTCGCAAGACAAACTTTCGCGTGAATAACTTCGAATTAGTACTTTTGAAATTAATCGTATTTCTCCAGCTCCAGTTATTTTCTACTATGAATGTGCGGAAAACAGCAATTATGTACATTGACAAATTTCAATTTCCAGATATGGCCATCCAACATTTCAACTAACATTACTAACATTTTCGCAGAGCTTAAATCGCTCTAAAAAAGGCCAAAATAGGAAATTTACCAAAAAATCTAAAATATCCAAAAATTATAAACAAATTGACAAACCGTCCATCGAAATGGTTTCCATACAAAAGTAATTTAATTTTTTTTGAATCATTTTTCCTTTGAGTTTTGGGCAGCGTTGTCGTTTTTGTATTGTCAATAGTGTCGTCAATTTGGGTAGTGTCGTCAATGTAGTTAAGTTCTTATTTCTACAACTGTAGTTTCATTTTGTTCATGTACGAACAACATTTTTGTTACCTCTTTGATTTATTTATTTACATTTATTAATGTTTATGTTTTATAAGATTTAATTTTTTTCAAATAAATACATGGATTTCTTTAAATGTCTAATAATGCATAAAAAGCAGAAAACACTATACTACTGAAAGTAGTGTTTACTCGTTTTATATTGGGGCTGGAAAGAAATTCAGAAAATTAGGCAGGACAAGACTATACCTTTGTGTTTCGTCCAAAAGATTTTCGCTATTTTTCGCACCCAAAACATATAAAAACACAAAAAACTTTTTTTTTTCGTTTGTTTACATTTGAATTAAAAAACTTTTACACTTCGCGTCAGATGAGTGTTTCTAATTTTTTATTAAATATGGGCATTTCCATTATGTGGAATGTGACCGTCGTACACATTTAAAGTGAGGAAAAAGTGAACAAAAAGCAAGGGACAAAAACAGAAGCGGCAAAAAATTCCAACGCCGATTTCAGCGAAACCTGAGGCCATATTTTAATGCAAAGCTGGGCATAGTTAATCAAGAATTTAACTTCGTTAACCCGGTAAAAGTTAATCAAAAATTTAACTTCGTTAAATTAAAAAGTTAATTTCGTCGAAAAGTTAAATTCGTTAAAAGTTAAATTAAATAGTTAAATTTTCTATAGAAAACAAAAAAATTTTTTTTATTAAAACACATAAAAAAAACATTTTAACTATATTCAATTGAATGCCTGCACTCAGAGAACCTTTTTCCCGGTTTCTATACGCAAATTTGCTTTCAAATAAATTATCCAAATTTTTATCAAAAGCGAAAATAGAATATAGATCACTTCGAAATATATCGGCTTGTGTATTTAATTGTTTTGTGAAATAATTTTTAAATATCAGTTCAAAAATAGTATGAATTCTTAATTTTTACTTTTTTTTTACATTCCATAATAAACAAATTTTTTTCTTTTTAAAGTTAACTAATGCTAGTTAATCGAAGAAATTTAACTTAACTAAATGAAAAAGTTAATGGTTTCCTAAAATTAACTAAAACGTTAAAAGTTAACCAAAAATTTAACTTCGTTAATTAACTATTAACTAATTAACTAGTCAATGACCAGTTTTGTTTTAATGTAACTAATATTACAATGTTATGGATTGATGTCTCTTAAAAATGCTTTTGATTCTACGCAAAAATGACTTATGCTTTTTTAAAATTTAATTTTAATCACTGTCGCAAGAGACATCTCGCACGGGACATTTATTTCCATCAGGATATTTATGTTGTTTCTGTTGCTCTTTGGAAATCTATATACGGTGAGTGTCATCTTATTTGATGCAGCCTTAATTTGTATCTTTGGTTCCGCTCAATTAAATTTAGAGAATTTTTTGAAAAATGAGGTTTTGGGTGAATTTGTTTGAAAATCATGAAATTTTGTAATTTTTAGCCAAAAACGTCTCAAAATTTAGAGAACCTTTTATTACAAACTTTTTTTGACCAACGCACCTTTTTGATTTTTAAAAAAAAAATGTATAGCCCCCAGGAAAAAAGTTTGGAAAGTACGTAAAATTTCAACTGGGCATTTCGCGGTAGGTACTTAACGGATTAAGTATCCTTGTACTCCTTCGAAAGGGCTCTAGTAGACCTTTCCAATGGCAGCAAGCTTATATTTTTAAATTGACACGAACCAAAGATATATACAAATTTGTGCATTACACTGTGCAACACCAAATTCTGATTGCCTATCTGATAGGTCTTGGTCTACATAATAATACACTGAAAGGGTTTTTCTTGATTAGCTCGAACAAGCTAGTTATTCCTGGTCAAAGTTCAAAGGAGGCTACTTCACTTTTGTTAAAACAATTTTTTAACGGTATTTTCAACAAAAATATTATTATTCATCCTAGCTACAATACTGCTGAGCATCTAACCCATTACAGTAAACATTTAGTCAATAAAAAAAATCAGTTTTTCAAAATTTTTAAAGTAACAAATTTTATTGAAAAATCAGTTGAAAAGTTTTTTTAACAACATTGCAGTAACCCAGTTGTGACCTTTGACCTCGAATAACCCGCTTAGTCCAGCTAATCCAGAAAATGCTATTGAGGGACGGCAATCAGAACAATTAACCATTATTTTGTCGCATAGTGTTATAAACAGTTAGCCTAAACATTTTTTTGTTACTTATTTATTTTATTTTGAAATTCTCCGGTTTTGTGCTCCTCCAAGTGTGGCAAGCATAATATTCGAGGTAAGGTAAGCTGGGGTAGCTGTGTGCCACCATTTTCTTTTTTTTTGCAAAATCTCAATATTTTGAAATGTGCGGACCAATTTTAAAAAGTGTTGGAAAGGTGATTATTTGACATTAAACCCCTAAATTTTCATTCTGTTCTGGAAACCAAAAGGAGAGCATTTGACAAAGATGCTATTTTTTGCGAAGGATGACGGAAAGAGCGTTTCATATTCACATATTCATAATGAAAAAAGCTAAAGCGCATAATTGAGCAAGATGAGTTCACAGTTTGTCACAATATGTATGTACTGTAACAACGATTTGGCATTATAAACTAACGTTTGCAGCAGACTTCAGCACTTATAACAAACAAAAAAAATGTTGTATGTAATGTCAAATCTACCCCACTAAAGGTTCTGAAAACTAAATTGAAAAAAAATCTAAAAACACGTGTTGCTCATCAGAGGGTTCAGCTACAACTGTCAAACTTTGTCAGGATTAGGAAAACAGATCATTGCTAACTTCCTCCTTTAAAAATTTCACAAATTATGGCGAGAACACACTAAAAATCTCAAAGTCAATTGTGCCCCATTGTCACAGCTACCCCAGTTTACCCTACTTCCGAATGGGCCATATTATGTTGGGGTATTTCAGCTTCGGTATAGCTGAAGATAGTCCACTCTCTAGTTTTAGAATATTTTATTCGATTCTTTTATTATTTTGTGCAAAGAGAGTCGTTAAATAATTCTATTGGACCACTAGTTTGGGAGATATTCCCCCTCCAAATACTTTAAAAATGAGTTTCTCAAAACTGTATTTTTGTTAGAACGCCTTCTGGAACACAACGCCTTCACTACAGACAATTCAAATTACACGTCTTGACAAAATAAAAATTTAGTAAATTGTATTTTTTTTTCCTTCCAGAAACCCCTTTGAGCTAATTGTAATTTATAGACTTACCTCCTTTAAGGGTCCTTGGCATTTGAAAATCAAGTCAGTGGTTTAAATATTTGATTGGCTTTTGTTAGTGCGTTTGAGTGGCTTTAGTAACCAATATATTTCTCATAATTTCAAAAGATTGATTAAATTAGATTTTTCTAGGTAATGCTAGTTTTCTTCGATATCTCAGTTCTATTCAACTCAAAACATTTTATTATTTCGGCTAAAGATCGTTTAGAGTGGCTTTTGAGCGAAAATCTTATAATAGTACAAGTTCCGATGAACATAAAATTGACTAAAGCGTTTGCCAACATTTTCACAGATATCCGTCGCTCGTCTACCGGTCGAGCAGCGACAAGGAACGCCGTAAGTCTGCCGGCGACGAGGACGCCCTCAAGCAAATGAATATATATGTGCGCACCCGCACCAACTCCGGCAAGCAACTGACCGATTTCGAAATACTCGAACAAGTTCCTGTTAAAAATCTCGACACTGGTGAGAACATGACCCTGTCCGAGGTGCGTTCGCCGCCTGTGCCCGAGGGCTGGAATCCACTGTCGCTGCACATACTCAAGCTGACGTCGCATTTGGAGGTGATACAAAAGGAATCGGACGAGGAGAGCATAATTGGCATACCGCCGAGCAGTGAGGGCATACAGCCGGATGAGGAGGAGGGCGAGGCTGAGGACGGCAGTCGGCTGAAGAAGAAAACGGCCAAGATAAAGCGATTCTTTGGTTCCACGATGCGCAAGACTGTGGATAAGGCGAAATCATTGGCCTCCGAGGTGTCGCATGCGCGCCATAAAGAAGACGTTGCCGATATTGTGGACGTCATGAATCCCGAGCAGAACATCAAGATTAAGGCTTCATCCACGAACAAGGGACCCTATGAATTCACGAAACTGCAGCATGTACAGGTTTGTGGCGAATTGTGATTCTTCGGCCTCGCAGAACATTTTCCACGCGTATTTTGTTTTTGTATGCAGGACTTATCTGGTGAGCACACTGGCGCCGTTTGGTGCATGAAATTCAGCTCGTGTGGGCGTCTCTTGGCAACTGCTGGACAGGACAAAGTACTGCGCATCTGGGTGCTAAAGGATGCCTATCCATTCTTTCAGGTTTGTATTTGCGTATTTTTTTGCTAGCTGATTCACAATACACGTACTCGTCTCCTGTTTCTTAGGACATGCGCACTAAGTATAATGCCGATCAAAAGTCCTCGCCCACTCCTTCGCAGGAGTCACTTGTTTCGCAGCACTCAGCCGAAGATGTTATCGCCATGACTGTGGCCGCTGAGAAATGCACGGGGCCGTTCATGCCGAAAGCATTCTGCACCTACATCGGTCACACCTCCGATTTGCTGGATGTGTCGTGGTCGAAAAACTATTTCATACTCTCGAGCTCGATGGACAAAACGGTGCGCCTATGGCACATCTCGCGCAAGGAGTGCTTGTGCTGCTTTCAGCACATCGACTTCGTGACCGCCATCGCCTTTCATCCGCGTGACGATCGTTACTTCCTCAGCGGCAGTTTAGATGGCAAGTTGCGATTGTGGAATATACCCGACAAGAAGGTCGCACTGTGGAATGAGGTGGACGGACAAACGAAACTGATCACTGCAGCGAATTTCTGCCAGAACGGACAATTCGCGGTGGTCGGCTCATACGATGGCCGTTGTATTTTCTACAACACGGACCAGTTGAAGTACCACACGCAAATCCATGTGCGGTCGACGCGCGGCAAGAATCGCATTGGACGAAAGATCAGCGGCATCGAGCCGATGCCAGGTGAGGACAAGATACTCGTTACCTCGAACGACAGTCGTGTGCGCTTGTACGATTTGCGCGATTTGAATCTGTCGTGCAAGTACAAGGGCTACTTGAATGTGTCGTCGCAGATAAAGGCCTCCTTCAGTCACGACGGCAAGTACATAATGGCCGGTTCGGAGAACCAATGCATCTACATTTGGAAGACCAATCATGACTACTCCAAATTGAGCTCGGTAAGGATGCAGACGTGATTGTTTTGTGTTCACAATTCAGGTTGGTTGAATTTTTGCAAATTGCAGGTGCGGCGTGATCGCAGCGACTTTTGGGAGGGAATTAAAGCTCATAATGCGACTGTAACTTGTGCCATTTTTGCGCCGCATCCAGAGGCCATTATCAAGCCAGAGCCCGATGAAATCTCAAATGAAAAGGTTAGCTGCAAGTACTTCTTTTGTGTATCCTTAACTAACTGTTGATTTTCACGTTGAACAGCTCCAAAACAATCAGCCCGATCCACTCGTCGAACAACGTAAAAAAGGCTGCGGCTATGTTATGGTCAGCGCCGATTTCAACGGCGCCATCAAAGTGTTTATCAACAAAACCAAGCCGAAACACAGCAGTTTACCCTACACAGCAATTGCAGATTAGGCATACATAAATTAACACACACACATATATATATATATATATATATATATATATATCTTTTGATCGTTTATGCAAATATCCAGTTTGAAAACAATTAACTAAATGCCACCAATTGCGGTAGCTACTACGGCGTACGATATTAAAAATAACGACTATACTACACTATATTACATATACCTTGCGGCGATTGTTCCAACCCCAGTTACTTTTAACACTACACTACGGCAATATTTCAAAAGGTCCCATTAATTACAAGTGCAAATGCAAATTACTTACGCCCGACTCTCTTAATGCGATAACAGTGATATTGGGCATCGCTAATTACAGTTCATTTGCGACAATATGCCTTTGGAATGGAATTCAATGACGAATTATCTGCATTGATTTATTTTCTTAATATTTTGCAAAAATTCATAATTTTATAAGCTATGGTTGTTAATTGTATAGAAGAAAGGGAAATAAATTGCACCCTTTTATGTTCACTTATTTTGTATTAAATTAAGTCAATTAATTTACACAGCTTGCTGCACTAGTTTAAACGTTTTGTGTTCTAAGTTAATGAAAAGCCAATTATGTACTTGCATTGCAATTTCAAATAATAATAATAAATTATGTAAAAATTATTAAAGCAAATAAAATGTATATTATTTTTAATATTGAAATTAATTTTACTTTGAAATTTTTAAATATTAAAAAATATGAAAAATTTTGTTTAATAAACACTAACGGCAATTACTAATATAAAATTATCCCTCAATTTGTATGGTCTCTCAGAGCATTTCCAGGGGAATACGTTTTGAAAATAAAGGCTGTTAAAACTAGAGCCTCACCTGTATAACTACACCGTGCAAGTACGAATAACGTCTTCTTCCCAATTGCTGTCATCTCGTTCAGATTTTAGATCAGTCTCTCGACGTTTGGTAGTAAAAAATTCGCCAACTTTTAAAACAATATCCCACAAGAATATGTTCTAGGTTAAAATTATAAATTTTGATAAATAATTTCTTTTACACTTAGGATAGGCTAAACACCGATGCAGCTCCTAACAAACGCCACAATTCTATCTTAATTTTTGCATTGCAAGTCCTAGGGTGATAGAGCTTATGATGGTTATAAATACGAATTCTCTTCGGTGATAGTCACATTTTTTATATCTAACATTTCCATACTTGTGGAGGACGGCGTCACTGCTGCATCGCTGATTACCAACGAAATCTCCGGTTCGGCCACTGCTACACTGTCATCGAGGTAGTGAATCTGAATGCCACTTGTCCCGAAATCCACACATCCCATTTTTAAGTTAATCAAATTATTGCCCAGGAAGTTCAGTGTTGCATTGGAGCACATGTGCAGCTGGTCGTTATCATGTTGCGACAAACTGTGAACCTTGATGCAAGCCGTAAGCGGAAGTGGCGCAAGCAACGGGTAACATAGTGGGGGTACATCATTGCCGGTGATTTGGCCACTGTAAATTGTGTTGCCGTTCAATGTAATATTCGTGCGTATGTCAAATGATCGGGGTAGTACAATCCAATTAGCACACACTACGGAAACGGAAATCAAATTGCAATCATTTGCATTCACATTTTTTTCGAAATTGATAAAAACTCACAATTTTGATGCACTTTAAAGAAGTCGTTATGGAATCTCTGACAGCACCAGCAAGTCCATTGTGATTCGCACTTACAGTTGTCGCGAAGAAATCGTCTGGGAGACTGACCGGAAATCAATCCTGGCTGTTGTTTTAGCAGAAGTTCTGTGTGACCCTCCGTATTTTGTGTGGTGCCATATGCAAAGGGAACTATGGTTAATATTAATACTGCAGTAATTTGTGGTGCTGGCGATAAAGCCATGTTTGCGCTCTGCAGTTGCAATAACAACTGTTGCGTTTGAATTGCTATTTCGCCAGTGTTGGGATCCAGCAGTAAAGGTCTTCGCTGTGCCAAAAACCACGCGGATATTTATACTTTAATTGCAAGCTTGTGCTAATTTTAGTTGCACTACACCATGTGAGTGCATATTAAGTTGGGCTTGGATCTGAATGTAGATTCCGGAGGCACACGGCCATTATCAAAGGTTGGTTATAAAAATTGCTTTACATTCGACTACGTCAACACACTTTTTAACAGGAATGTAAATTAAGTCATTGAAAAATAGTATATAAAAAAGCTTGCAGAACGTATAATTTTAACAAAAGATAAAGATCTGGTGTAGTGTACTTTGCACAGTCGGGTTAACCGAATATAATTTTATACTTTAACTCAATTTCAACTTATTTTCGACTTAATCGATTTGGCACACATTTTATTTCCAATATTATCAACACTTTCTTTTGTTTAATAAAACTCAAATGGTTATTTATTAGACTACCGTACAGCATTCGCTTGGGGCTTACTTAGTTTGAACGTTTTAAATATTTGTTAGTCTGATGGAAACGTTTCTCGTTTCATTCAACAGCTAATCTTTCAAACGCAGGCTCATTTATCGCAAACAAACTGAATTGGTTGACGAACAAATTAAACAAATTAACTTTGTTTGCGATAAACGAAATGTACTTCTTATAGACGAGGTTGTATTTGAAAGGAACGGAGTTCGCTTTTGTATGAAAGAAAAACGTTTCAATCAAATTACTTTCGTTGCAATCAACAATTTGAGTTAAGACAAATACATAAGAACATCCATGTTTTTATTATGTCGATTTAACAACATTATGTCGTTAAAAAACTAAATCAGAGCATTGCTCATCATTTTCGAGGAAACCTTAAATGTCCCTAAAATAATCAAAACATACAACTTACAGTTCTTTATCCATTCGAAAATATACGTGTATTTACTTTGAGGAAGGCGTGATAGGTATGGAAAAGTATGTGGGAATTTCTAGGAAAACGTCAAACGTGACCGCAAAATTCACTATGAGCGAAAATTTGGATTTAACCTCTAATAATGCAGCAAAAATATTCAAATACAGGGTGTAACAGTCGAGATGGCCCAAGGCTAGGAATCGATTGGGGACCCAAAAATATAAAAAACAGTTGTATTTAATAGGGCTCTTGAAATTATTCGAATAATAAAAAAACCGGTTAACCGAACGTCCGTTTGTACGAATACTATTCGGTTAATGCAATCACAGAAATGTTGAACAGAAAAAGAATCAAAATATCGAAATCAAAATACAAACCCGCCCACTCTTTTTAAATCTTTGAAAAAAACGCAAAGCCGAATACCAAAGTACACGTGTGCACAGGTTTCAGTTACAATAAAATATATGACCTAATTTTATTGTAACTTTAAAAAAAAAAAATCTTTTTTAACTTTTTCAAAAAACTTTTACAAATTGGGAGTGGACAGTCATATTAAGGTCTCGAATGTACAAGCACGAATGGTCAAAAAAAATGGTGTTTTAGTACTTTTTTTGGACTTCACTAGCTATGCCGGGAATATGTAGAAATTTTCTTTTTACGCATTCATTCGAAAAATCCACTATTAAGTACCTTTTTACTGCCATCCTTTGGTGTGGTAGTTCGCCAATAGATAATTATAAGTTTTCCCAATTTTAGCTTGACTTAAAAAGCTAAATGGACGACGCGCTATGGCCATTTAGAATTAGCTTATTTTGGTTATAGTCGTGTCCACCTTTCCTAATCACCGAATGTCAGCGAAATCGGCCCATCATGGTTGAAGTTAGTGCATTTTTAATAAACCTTTCCAAAACTTGTATTCTTGGTTCTACGTCTGCAACAGAGGTCCTACCGTATAATCTTTTTTTAAATGACGCCTAGGGTGTACTCAAAGCTTCGGCATAGCCGAAGATAGTCCACACTCTAGTTTTATACCCTCATGAGATATTTGGTCTGATGTTTGTATGGCCAAGTAGGTGTATTCACCTTCTTTGAACACCATCTTTATCAGCATCCAAAATCCGCTAAGAAGCAATATATCTGCTTTTTGGAGTATGTAAAATTAAAAGGACTTTGGCAAATCCTTCTAATTTTACACCCCATGTGCAAAATGCTCCTGTTTAGACTCATATTTAAAAAAAACAGATGAGATAGAGCATTTCTGTGGACGCCATCGTGTTTAGTATCTAAAAATCTTTATAGGTTTGCTTTATGGAGTACCACGTTGTTTTTCACTGCAACTTAGAGTTCAAATATAATCCAAAAAAAGTAATGGTACTAGAATAAACCATTCACATATTCAAAACAAACAATCGTAAAAATATGAGAAATAGCTTCTTTAAAAGATATATACTAAATATACTAAACGATGACGTGCTTTTTTTTAAATTTTTTTTCTTATGATAAATTATTGAATTTAGTCAATTTCAACATTTTCTTGATCCTGCACTCAAAGAATTATTATGTTTGGAGAACATTTGCTTCAAATATACTACTTTTGAATACAAACTTAAACGAAAAAACAAACCAAAAACCTTTGCTCCAAATTAAGTCGTTTTGCCGCAAATAATAAATAAATTTGCAACAATTCAAAAACGTTTCCAATAAAAGTATAGCATTTAACTTTTATTGGAAACGTTTTTAAATTGCTGCAAATTAAAAACTAATTTCTAATAAACGTTTAAACGAATTCGATATATGCTTTGTTTTTATCGACCAGAACGAAAGTAGCTCAGTGGCACAGCGTGTATGTGCGTAACTTATAAACCTTACGTCCCGCGTTCAAATTTTATCGTTACTTAAACGTTGGTCGCAAACGAAACAACAAACGAAGTGTGTTTGTCTAATTTTTCGTTTCTTACGAACGACAAAAATTCTTTGAGTGTGAATTTCTCAGAAACCTGACGTGATGGACCGCCATCTTGTTCAGCGTTAAAATCTATAAGAATGCTTAGTTTGGTTTATGGAGTATCAAAACGTTCTAATTTTGCACGATTGAGTTATTGTTTAATTTAAATATTAATTTACTTTATGAATAAATATTTTACATAATCATCCACTTACTAAGGGTTCATTAAGAATCTTAATTTAAGATATAAACCATTTTCAATAAATGTTTTGGAAAAATGTTTTAATATTTTTTTCATTTTGTCTTTATATTGAGCTTCGGCTTCTGTTTTAGCCGAATGTGAAAAAAAGCGGAAGCTCGGCTTCGGCCGAAAAAAACATTTGCAAAATGCAAATATGCGATTTAAACGGTTTTAAGAATTGATAGTCACGGGTACTCTTTCTTAACAAAAGTGGATTTTTTCGAACGGGTGTATTTAAAAGAGAATACATGTAGGTACGACTATAGGACGATAATGATTAGATTCAAATTATAGCTGGGAATTACCGATTTAATAATTTTTACCGATTCACAGTGCAACAAAAACGAACATAGGTCCTTCCGAAGGCGAAAGGTAGTATAGGTATGTATGTGTGTATTTTGTTGTGCACCTAACGCAAATCGTGTAACAAAAGTAAATACATTTGCCTCTTTGGAATTACTTTAGCGTTATGAAAGTTTGTTGTTTTCGTTCAAATTTGAAACTTATCAGTGAAACCAACTGCTATACGGCTTCATTAGCCAAATCACTCACATTACTTACAAACAAAAACACCCGCTAAAAATAGACTAAATAAAACAAAAAGCTGTTTAACTCCAAGTTGACTTATGAATTTAAAAAGCTTAACCCCTTTGTTAGGCTTCCTGCAAGACTTTGGTCGGCGTGCTAAACGAAATTTTCTAATTTGCTTTCAAAAAAAGGGGTTGAAAACAACTGAAGCAGAAATGTGTCGTATGAGCGCGATTTGAATTTGAAAACCCGCTGCCATAACTATGTATCTGGAAAGGACCTCATAAATGGCAACAGGAAATGGCATCGGACTTAAGCAAAGAAAGTGCAGAATAGCAAAGCGGCCAAGAAAATTATACCGCAGACGGGCACTTTCAACAACAAAAGCGCTCTCTGCCGAAAAGTGGGAGCCACCGAAAATACACAGCCAGACATTTTCTTACCCTTCCGTAAGAGGTTGTGGCGCAATGGGGTAGCAGCCATGGCAATTGCATAATCACTTTCAATGCGCAATGACATAAAATGAAATTCATGACGTTGTTGTTGCAATTTGACTACGTAGTTAGTATGGGAAAACGAATGCGACAAAAGTTGCATCAAAACACAAAGCAACATGCCAAAAACCCCAAACGAAAATGCGAACGTTTAGATTTGAATTGGTTGGTTGCCATTCCAAACCTCTTTTCCCGCACAGTACAGCGGCTAGGGGGGTCTCTTTAACGAGTCCCCGAAATATCCAAAATGAAACAATTCCCGTGTCAGCAGTGGCCCCATGGGAAGAATCGCAGTCGCTGCTTTATATTGTCGACACCGACGTACAAGTGATATTGTTGGCAACACAAGCTACGACAACAACACCTCATCGATATACAATATAAGTAGTTGGCTCTATTCTTGAAAGCAAAAGATGCCTACTTTATTTGCTGAGGCAGGCAGGGGATGGCGGCATGTACAATGTTGGAGTTGGGAATGTCTCGTCGCACACACTCACCAGCAGCTGATTGAACAACAGAAACACACAAATTTCGAATCAGTGCCATGTTTTGGACGTGTGCCAAGTTACTCTTCACTTGCATTTCCCTCTCTTCAACTTTTAGCGCCACTCGGTTGGGTTTCTCTTTGGAGTTCATTTTAGTCACCCTACTGAAGGTATTACATTAGATTTGAATGCTCGAAGTTGCTTTGAATCCTATTCAATTGTATTCAAACCAAGCACCTTGACACGATTGAACAATTATCCTATTTAAAATATATTTTGTCAGCAGGTTATGAAAAGAGCAGTTGATGCAGAAAGCTGTAACAAACGACATTGTGGAAATTGATAGCAACTGATGATGCAAATTTGTTAAAATCAGTTTGAGTATCTCCCTTATGCCATTTGAGGTTGCACTACTACTTCAAATGACAACCTTCTGACACTCATGGCACATAAATCCATAAAAAGTAATGCATAAGTTAAGAGTGGCGGTGGATGAACAACATGCTAAGAAAGAAGGATAGCTAAATTACAAAAACTATAATTGCACGAGGATTCCGCAAAGCCATACAATCGTGTATTTTAAACTTTCGATTTTAGCACCTCCACATGTCGTTTTTACGGGTTTTAATAACTTTCCAATCAAAAAACGTTAACGATCTAAATAACGATGATCGAGTTTATGGCGAAACATGACAAATTTTTAAGAGAGAGTCATCGCCGTTGCACCAATTGAAGCACAGATTAGGCTAGATTTGCGTCTCACGTAGAACAGTTTACTGTAGTGACAAATATTCCAACCGAGTGAAAAGAGAATCAAGTACGTGAAGAACATTTTGAGAGTCAAGCCGCGATCAACCATTGGCAAAAACGTGTTTCGATTCTCGCAGCTAAGACGGTGTCTTATGTGTTTTCTTGTGGACCAAGTATCAAACAAACCTAAACGTACTTAGAATTATAGCAAGACTATCGAGTTCGTTCTATATAGAGATGCGTCAGCACCCAGTGGAACATGTTGAGAAATTAGAAGAGTGGTACAGGATCGAAGATGACGGAGGTAACACTGTCCTCCGAATAAGATGGACATGCGTTTAGTCATAACGTTTTTATAAAGCGAACATGTATGCATTGCTCGACCTTAAAACGTCGAGCCTTTCGTTTTCACTCTCTGGTCAGTAAGTGCTAAGTTATACTTTAATATTAAATTTTACTTACTTGAATATGCGATATTAATAAGACCTCGGAGGAACCTACTAACGAGGAACCTACTAACGACAAGGTTTGTAAATGTTTTAAAATTATCGAAACTCCATTTGGATATAATATATGATATGAACATACGAGTCTCCTACGGTTTCCCAGATTACTACTTCAGACTTTTGTATCTTTCAGTTGGCTTGTGGGAATATAAATAACCCTGCCTGAAAGTTATAGGGTAGTATGAATGAATGGCGTAGCAGCAAGAACGAGAGCTACTGAGCTAATTCCATACAAAATCACTTGTGAAATGAGCAAACGGAGAAAAGCCGAGCAGTAAACAATATACAACTTACACTGAGTTTATCACACATCGCTCTTTACGATAAAAATGAACGCTGCAACGGCGGGCGTGTTTACAACTGCTGCCGCTTCGACAAAGGTGCGCTCAGCCAAATCAGTTTGTTTCGGTTCGGGTTCGCGTGCGGTTAAGCGGTTCAATATCTACGGGATACTAGCTACGGAAAGTGACTGTTCACTCGGTTTGGTTCTTTTGAGATACAGTTGAAAACAACAACAAAATAAGAAGAACACACCACAGCGATTTTACGAAGCGAATGTGTAGGAATAACGTGCTGTAAGAAGCAAAAAAGAAGCAGCAGTTGCGCTGCGCTGCAGGTGCCGCTGCATTCGTGTGTGGGTGGGTGTGTTGACGCTGGATGAAATTCTGCTTAATCGAATTCAATTAATTATGGAGATGAAATAAGATATGCAAAGTGTTTTAAAGTGACTCGCTTAATTAGCGAAGAATTGATGCATTTCTGCAGTTATACGAACACGTAAACAAAAACTACAAAATATTAAATAATTATTCGCAACTAAAATAAAAAGTAGTTTATACCAAAGTTGCAAAACTCTGCAGAAGTAATTGTTGTTGCTGTTGTTGTTGTTGTTGTTGTTGTTGCTATTTCATGCAGGTTGGCATTTGCAACTGATGCCAAGCAGCTTCGCTTGATTTGTTCGCCTGGTCGCGGGCGCGGACGCTGATTGGAGGGAGGTGCGAGGGGTTTCCAATGAACTCGGTGCTATTCGCTTGGTGGTTGTGCTGTGTGCCTCCATACTCTATACTGGTGTCTGTCAGCTACTCTTCACTGCTACTTGAGTTTACTTAGTTCGAGCAAATGTCAGCGCAGTTTGTGTTGGTTTTCGCTTGCGTTATTGTGTTGTTGTTGTGGTTTTTGTCGTTCCACTGCCGTGCCGTGCGGTGCAGTGAATGCACATTTTTGTTTTTGTCACTGGCACATTTTGTAACTGTTACTTTTGATAAATTATTTTTTAATTAACCCATTTACCTGTGAAATGTCCCAATTGGGAAATACAATTTTCTATTGGAATTTCCGCACTATTAAATTGAGTTGAAATTGATTCACAATTGCTTATGCGGAGGGGGTGTACATTTTGATATTCTGGTAACATGATTTGGCCCTTGATCTAGCCAATTAGCACAACCGATTCGATTACATTCAAGATTCTTTCGCTGATTCCGCACATGGATAGGAAATACCATTTGTCGCTTATACGAAAATGAAATACAGTGTGCCCTCGAATAACGGAATCGAGGCACTTGCAATAACTATGGTAGTGGCAGTAACACAACATGTCGGTTACTACAATTGAAATACAAAAATTTTAATAAGTTTGAAAGTATGTTCCTACAAAAAATCCGGAAACCAATTTTAAGAAGAAGAATATAAATCTTTTTTGTAGTTCAATTCAAATATGGTAATTTTTCTCCGAAATTGATAGTTTTCTTTAATTAATTATGTTAGAAGATACGCAAAAAGTTTAGTAGATACGCAAACCAATAAGCGTATCTTCTGTCTCTGCTTCTTCGGTTCCCTCAATACTTCAAGGGACATGGGACATAAACAACTCCCGTGCGCCATCTAATTTCCACTCTTTAGCGACTGTTTTCTTAGTTTTCCCTGTTTGGCCAGAAAATACGGAATAGCTTCTCAATGAACGGTTCACAACGGTCACTTGAGCAACCCTCGATACCGAATGATTCTGTATTTAAGCAGTAATCACACTTAGCTCGAAATATCGAAACCAGTATCTTCTATGATTCGGTGTTGTTTTAAATTTTCCAACCTAAGACCTAAGATATTCTGATTTTACTGCCGCCATGCACTACTTACCACACTAAAATCCAAATGACAAACAAATCAAGTCAGGCAATTGCGCGAACACATTTCTAACCCAATAAATGAATGCAACACTTTCGAAATGTAACCCGTACAACAGCAACAACAAAGTCACTTACCTACTTAGATACTTATCCACCTTAGACAGAAACAAATATATTTTTGATACTCGAGTGCGATAAACTTATAATCAATATATTTAAATACAAGCTGCAACCAAAAAAAAAAAATAAAAAAGCAGCAGCAAAAAACCACACTCAAAGCAAGAAATCGAAAACCTTTCACTTAAACCCATACGAAAAAATACGAATACAGGCACATCAAGGTGTAACTAACCCGCAGTGTGTGCTAATATAGTGTAAAGTGATTTATCAACCAAGTGCAGCTAAATACGAAAACAAGAAAACCCACGCTAAACAGAGCTACATAGCTGGGAGACCTCAACACCCCTTTACCCATACCCAACTTGGTGTGGCTTGGCTGTAACAGGAAATGTATCTTAAAGTATTATCAAAAGTAAAGACTGCAAATAGCCACAAACAAAACTCTTCTACTTGCATTTACGCCGTTGCAATGAAAACGAGTTAAACGCAACTTAGAGCCCCGTTAGCTGTCACTATCAACCCAGCACAGGTAACCCATATTCAAAATAGACTCTCTCCCAAAAGCACGAAGACGACAAAAGAACTTCGTTGATGCTGGCGCACGGCAAACAAACAGAAAAGAAACACCCAAAGTGAATGAAAAGTTGGCTACAACGCGAGTTACCGGTCAATGCGATAAAATAAAAATAGCAAACAAAAGCTAAGAAACAAGTTTGGTACTGTGTATGCTAAATAACAGAAAGACCACAGACCTAACCGAGCAACATCAGTGAAGAAAAAAAACCAACGAAAACAAGAAGTGACCTACAAATACAGGTTTTTGGTTGGGTATATTTCGCTAAGGCAGCCAGCAAGAAGTGCTCTGCCGCATTGCTAGACCAAATTGAGACGAACAGAAGACGCATGGAGAGAAGTATGGCTACAGCATCCACAATGGCAGCGCAAACAGCGACAGCGGTTAAAAAACCGGGACCACCGGTTCCACCCAGACCGCAGCATACGACCGCTACAGCGGGCTTATTGAAAACTCAACGAGAATCGGTTACAAATGTGACGAATCGTGTTACGACGAATACAACAACAGCAACGGCGACATCATCACCGTCAGCCAGAAGTTCTGCAAATGCGAAATTTTCCATAGAACATCCAGCTATACAAAAGAAGCCAATGCTTGCATCAAAGATGCCAGCGGCCGGTCGCACGGTCATCTATAAATCACCGTCATTGAATTTACAAAAGAAGCAGGAGGAACGTGAAAAGCGTTTTTCGGTCGTGGACTATACGGCAATGTCATCGGTGGTACCACCTGCGAGAGTTGCACATGGTTTACAGGGAACGTGTACATCCAAACCGCCTCTGAAGTTGAGAAAAGCCCCTGATGTTCCCACAATGAGGGCACGAGCGCTAGAAGATGGCACTCCCAAGAGTGCCAATGACAATTCCCCAGGTGAGAGCGATGCCAGCATTTATAGGACGACCAGAGCCGACCAATTGCTGCACGGATCACAGCAATCGAATAACAATATTGTCATTGTGCAGTCATCAAACGGTGTCAGCCTGAATCGTCATAATTCGATGGGCACGCCCAAGGCTGTGGGCCTCAAGGATACGCGCCTCAGTTTGGGTAGAGTCGACTTCGAGGGGGTTGGCAAAATACAATTGGATCAGTTGCAACTAGGTCAACCCTTGCCGAAGCCACGTAAGATTGTCAAAATGCCGGTGGCTACTATGGATATGGAGGAGAATTCGACGAGCTCAACGAACTCAGGCGGCAGCAGCATCTTCCGTCGCTCCAAGACCACCTTGGACAATTTGACCTCACGTGCTAATGTTACGACCATAAGTACTGGCAGCTCACCAACTGGCTTTCTCAGTGGCAAAACGGTTGAGATTAAGAACAATTTAAGGAATGCCGCCGAACGTCTCTTCTCCGAGATTATGGTCAGCCAACAGAAACAGTCCGCTGAGCCAGCCACTGTTATAACCAAGCACGAACGCGCTGTGCAACATAAAGCTTTGCTGGAGCAGGAGTTAGCTCAGGAGCGTCAGAAGCGCTTGGAGCAGGCCTCAGTAACCCCAACCGTTACGGTAGTTTCCACATCTCCCACCAAGGAATTTGCACCCAATTGCACTCGCATCAATATCAATACCGCATCCAGTGCCTCATCTCCAGCCAAATCAATTCAAATGGAAAATGTAGTGAATTCGCCCGAGAAGAAGACCGCCTTCCATGAAATTCTTATTTCAGAGTTGGCCGCTATGCGCTCCAAATCGCTTTCCATGGAAAACTTGCAAACAACAGATGCAAACATTATATTTGCGAGCAGTGAACGAGTGTCGCCGGAAACAAGTCCAACATTGTCAGCGGCGACAACGTCTAAAAATCCAAACATGAAATTACGAAAACGTTTAAATTCACTTGAGGATCATGATCCCGATACCGAGGATGTTGATGCGGACAACGTGGAAGATGCTGAGGGTGACGACGACGAATTGAATAAGACACTCAAAGCCGTAACAAATAACTCCCCAAGGAAACGTTGTCCATCCGGTTGCTCTTCGGATTCATCGCCCTATGGCACGGAACGCTCAACACGTATACGAACGTCCGATTGGATTGAGGTGGGCGACAATGGCAAGCAGGTGACTTTGACCAGTTGCCATATCAGTTTGGAAGACTCCGGTTTGGAGGATGAGGAACGCTTGGATGATATGTCTTCGTCGGGTGTGGGCGATTCGTGGGATAGTGTAAAGGAGGCAGAACATGAGAAACGGTCTCGCAGTGTTAAGAGGTAAGTGCGTTTTTGGATTAAGGAGCTTAAGTGCGAAGTAAGTAAGTGGGGGAATTTGAAAAATCCTATTGGACCCTATTGGTTCCTGCTTGAGTGACGTGTGATGAAGCCAACATCACAATACATAAATAAAAAAAGAGTAAAAAACAAGTTTTTTAAAATATAACCCTTTAACCGACTAAAAAGCAGAAAATAAATTTCCTTTAAATTAATTTCCGCAATTTCGATTTAAAATTAAGGGTTTTTGGCGACCTCAAAATTTGCAGTGATATTAGGAACAAAGTAGCCAAAAACCCTTAATTTTAAACCGAAATTGCGGAAATTAATTTAAAGGAAATTTATTTTCTGCTTTTTAGTCGGTTAAAGGGTTATATTTTAAAAAACTTGTTTTTTACTCTTTTTTTATTTTCCCCTTTTTTTTAAAAAAATTTTTTTTTTCGGTATATTTCTTTCTAATTTATATTTTGCCCGTATAGTTTTTCTTCTTAAATTTTTACATTTAAAAAATTTTTATTGATTTAAAAAAAAAATTGTTCCCCCCTTTTTCCCCCCTTTTTTTTTTTTCTTTTTTTACTTTTTTTCCCCAATGCTAGCCTAAGTGAAAAATTTCAGCCCTGTAGCTTAAAAAATACGAAAGTTAGAACTTTAAATTGGCTCCATTCCGCTCCCCTTTGCCCCCACACCCCCCTTTCCAAAGGGTATAAAAAATCATTTTGTCAATAAGAACCCACCTACCAAATTTCATCATTGTAGCTTGAAGGAATCGGAAGTTATGCCATGTTTAAAAAAAAAAAGTTTGAGTCCCCCCACGGCCCCCTACGCCTCTGATGGACCCCAAAATTTAATAGAATGCATTGTCACCGGAGTTCTATAAGTGTTCCAAATTTCAGCTCTCTAGCTTATGTGGAAGTGTATGAAAAAGCTCGCCGCAGATTTGAGGATATATATATATATATATATATATATATATATATATATAGTCCGCCCAAAGCAAGTTAATATAAGGGTTATAAAAAACGAATTTACTCTATCCAGTATTAGAACGATTTCCTTACATGAGTCCTAAGTTATGATGACGATTGACATCACCAGGAAATAACCAAACATAGCCCTTCGCTTTGAATACACATTTGTTCTTAGTACGATCTGAACCTTTTTCGAATTCCACTGAACGTTTTCCATGACGGATATTTGGCAATAAATATCAGCGGGGCACACTTTTATCGAAGTCAAAAATCAACACCGTAATCCATTTTGCTGGCGATAAGATAAGGGCAATTCGACTGCTATGCAACTACCTGCCTTTGTTTCGAAATACGTTTCTTGCATTATGTGTATATTCTGCAGGCACTTGGTCGATATCAGATGCGCAGTAAATGGGCTTTATACTCGTACTGTAAATGGGCAACAGATACGAGTAGGCATGTAGGCGGTTTTTTTCAAATAAAAAAAATATGTGAGAGACTTCCCGCAGACAATGACAATTGGTAGCATCTAAAACTCGCCTCGTTTTCCATACGACTTGACATGCTTCACATTCCAACGAAACTGATTGCTGTGTGCGGCAAGTCTTCACTTTATGGTTTACTTATGCTGATTAGATGCAAATTCGATGAAATTCGCTCAGACTCAGTCAACACTTGGGCTGACATCGTTCGATTGTGTTTTGTTGTAGATCATTGGAATCAAAATTTCCTGACACCGTTTCTTGTTTTCAAGCTCTTCGTTGGCATCTTCTTCTTCATGACTTGATCTTAATTCTGTGATTTTGTTTTGGTTTCGTTGTGGTTTCTTGTTGTTATTGTTTATGTTATTTTTGCAGACCGTGTGCGAGTGGTTAAACTTGTTCACCGCGCGAGGATCGTCTGCTTTTGGTGTTATTATTTGTACGTTAACGTGAAAAATTCGTACGGCTAGTGCTCGACGCTCTATGGTATACCATACTACATTGTACTACACTTAACATATGTAGTAACTACATATGTGACTCATATTGTTCGGTATTTGTTTATATACTTTTATTTACTTTTTACTTTCGTGCATATTAATTCGCGCTTGTTTGTGAAATGTGCTCAAGCGTATCTTGTATCTCCATCTTGTATACGTGTATATGTGTACGTTCACTAAGTTGATTCGAGGCTTATTCTGAGGTTATTGATTACTCATACGTTTTGCGCGAATACACCCAAACCAGAATTATCCATATGTACCAAGTATGAGAGTGTAGTATACAAATTCTTATTATACCCTACACCTCATGAGGTATGGGTATATTCACTTTGGTCTGAAGTTTGTAACACCAAGAAGGAAACGTGTCCGGTATGGAAAACTATAAATATTCTTGATGAGCGTCACCTCCTGAGTTGATTTAGTCATATCAGTCGGTTCGTCCTTGTAAACACGATTGCAGGGCCCAAATTTTGGATTTATAATTTTTTGCTCTCGAAGTAAAATGGAATCGGCCCGTATGAGTGAAAATCGTGTTTTGTAAAATATGTAACCTAATTCCGCTGAAATAGTTGCAAAGGTTTTTGTGGGGTCGCTGATTTCGAATTTGATATCAAAATTTCAAAATTCATGATGGCGGATCCAAAATGGCCCAGTAGGTGTAGTGTATATATAAGTCGGCTTTGACCGACTGACACTTACTCACTTGTTTAAAACTTATTAATAATTTTGTAGGTTTTTTCCATTTAGTTGTAGAAGAAAGCAGAAATACGAATTTTTTTTGAAGTAGCACGTATTGAGAAGAGCTTAAATGGCTCAGTGTTCAGTTTAAGAATGATTCGATCAGCTGGATCAACTTGAATGGTTGATTTCGATGGGATATTGGGTCAAATATTCGTCACTATTTATCAATTTCAATAATTTCGTAGTTTAACCAGCTATAGCAGACGTGGGTCGGAATTGATACGTGAAAAATGTACAATTAAGTTATATGAAGTAATTAATAATGATGTGATATAAACATGATTTTTGTACATCGATCATGAAAAAGAAGAACTACTGAACTTAGTCACTGAACACTAAAAACATCTAAAAAATATTAATGTGAGAAATGCCAATGAAAATTTCTCTGTCCAAACTTGTGAAAGCTTGAAGAAATTCACAAAATCCATTTGAATAACATTATAACATAATATTTGCACATCATTTTTAAAATTTTTCCTTAAATCAAGTTGAACAGCACAATCAACCTAAAAAAAGCGCGGAGATTCGTTATAAAAACGAATTTTTCAAATCTCTGGCTCTTGCTTGGCGATTGTGCAGAGTGGTCTGTTAATTTGTTTAGAAACAAATGCAAGTACTTTCGTTAAATTGCCCATGAAACTCCTTACAATGCTGTAAAGCTCGATTAGAATACAAAAACTTCGCTCAGCAATTCCAAGTACATGGCATTCATCTTTTTAATTTACATTCAGCTGCGTGCCAAACACCTCAGATTTTAATTTGCTATTAATGAGAATATCAAAGTCTATTTGAGTA
Organism: Heteromyza rotundicornis; assembly: GCA_951394025.1. NCBI lineage: Eukaryota > Metazoa > Arthropoda > Insecta > Diptera > Heleomyzidae > Heteromyza > Heteromyza rotundicornis. Next base: position 47,550,027 of record OX596012.1, read on the forward strand.
TTGAATTGTCTCAATAATGAAAAAACTTTTAATTAGCGCTGAGTCTACGGTAGAAAATCAATTTAACTATGTCGTACCTCGAATTCTCTTAAAAGCTGATTGAGTCATAAATATTTAAAATTGTAGTGTGTTGCATCGGGAATTTTCAGCTGGAACGAGGCGAGTGGCTTTAATTGGCTCGAAGCACGTGCCAGAAAAACTAGAAAAGCTAGAAAAGTTATTAATCATCATTATATACTCATGAGCGATGTTTAAATTTTTTAATACGATGGCGATGTGGTTTTTAACTGTGCTCTTACGTGGTACAATAATTTCTATTTACATAATAGTGCTGCTAAATTTGAAACAAGTGAGAGTGCAGAAGACTTATTCACAAGCTTTCTTTGGGTTTTCGAAAAACATATTTAGGAAAGAAAAAATAATGCAAAAGGTTACCCTATGCGACAAAATGACGGCTAATTTTTCTGATTGCCGATCGGATAACATATTCTGAAAGGTCTTGGTCTACATAAAAAAACCCCCCAAAGGGTTTTTCTAGATTAGCTCGAATAAGCGAGTTATTCGAGGTTAAAGGTAACAACTGGGTTACTGCAACCTTGTTGAAAAAACTTGTCAACGGTAAGCGATGCCGTGTTAGTATCTTCAGCAAAAACATTCTCCTTAACCCTATCAACAATGTTGCCTAACATCTAAAACCGCTAATGTCAGTTTTTTAAGGCACCCAAAATATCCCAAATAAAAAAAATTTTTGGTTTTTAAAATTTGAAAAAAAAAATTTTTGTATTCTGGGTTATTTATGAACACTAAATATTTACTTTAACGGGATGAGATGTTCAGCAGTATTGCAGCTAGGGTTAAATATAACATTTTTAATAATATTTTCAAGATACTAACACGATACTAACACTTACCGTTTGACCACGATTAACTCGCTTATTCGAGCTAATCCAGAAAAACCCCTCGAAGGGTGTTTTTATATAAACCAAGTCCTATCAGAATCTGTTATTGCACAGTGTTATTAATGCAAAGCAAAATTTATATATATAAAAGAGACGTGTATGTTTGGGACCAGTTGACGCGGAAACTACTGCACAGATTATTACCAAAATTGTATATGTGTTCTATGTGTCGTGAGTTGTGTTGTGGGAAGCAAATTTGCTTATGGGTTAAGTTTAACAATGCAACTATAAAAGTTTTTTAGGCCCAGCAAAGCGTGTCGGGTCCAGCTAGTTATACAATAATTAAACAATTTATTTAATTCCATTTCATTCTGATTTGCTTGTAAAAATAAAATGTTGGTTGCTACATCTTGCAAAAGAATTCCACCCAAAGAAATGCGAAATAATAGTGAAATCGCTTGCATGCAATTGTGTCGACCATGAAAATGTTCGCATTGGCAAAATTAAGTAGTCTTGCCCCAAGTCAATACGAGCAAGTTCAACTCAAATTCAATATTTCAGTTGTACTTGGAAAGCCGAGTTAGCGGCTGCGACGACACAATCGATTGCTGCCCATAACTAATAACTTCAATTTATGACCAGCAACAACAACAAAATGCAATTATTTAAACGTATTTGATTGCGAGTGTAGTTGGAGTCAGTTTTGCTGGCCCCTTCATTAAATGTGGCATTTGCACAAACAGTTTCTTGCATATTTAGCATCCGCTGCTCCGCTGCTGCTGCTGCTGTTGCCGCTATTGTTGTGCGTATTTCTTTTTACCCCAAACCGTCAATGGACGATAATAATTTGGATTCGTGTACATAATTGAACTCAACTGGTGATTTGCACGATTGAAACAATCAGCGAGTTGCGGAAAGACACAACGGGCGATCACATGGTTGTAAGCGCAACATTTGTAAAGTACTTCAGTAGCAGAGTAGCAGCGGCAACGTAGGATATGACAGATGCCCATTGACATGAAGTGTAATGCGATTTGCAACTTAATGACCAACTGGCTGTGTCGGCTGCGTTCACCATCATGTCAAAGTGGAAGGAAGCTACGAATGCGCGCAGAAACTTTGCGTTTGAAGTTGCCAGGGAAAAGTGGAGATATGTATGTTGAATGAACGCATTGAAATCACATAACAACAGCAGAAATGGGAAATACAAAACGAAATTCATTCCAATGGCCATAATGCAGCAATCAGCGCAACAACAATTGCCTTTACACAATATGAAAATGTTATAATTTTCCATTTCCATCTGTAAGATTTGCATTTATCGTACATTGAGTTCAATTGCACTGATAATAAAATCAAATTGCTATTGTCCAGTAGTCTGTCTCTGTTTCCGTCTGGCTGATGTTGCTGTTGCCATTTTTATGTTGCGTGTGGTGCAATGTCGGTTAGCACTCACTCATTGCAATTGATTGTCGTTGAGTGCGAATTGCTTCGAATTGAATTGAACATTTTGTTGACACTTTCCTCTTAATAAAACATATGACTTGGCATTATGTTGGACTCTGGACATTTTTAGAATCCCAAAATATACATACAGAAAAGAGGCACCCCAAAAACGGACTTAAGTCAAGCTGAAACGTTCATAAAAGTCTGGTATGTACACTAAACCGCCTCACGTTGTATAGACGAAAAAAAAGTGGCCCGGGTCACCCCCTGGAAATATACTTTGGTCTATTTTATGGTGATTCTCAAAATATTTCGGCTCTAGCAAGTGTAATCCGTGAGCTGGACCATTTACAAAAAACCTCTATGAATCATGTTTTTTAGATGCACGTATTTCTATATATTGCTTTGGGTCAAATATACTTTATGAAATAATAGAAATCGACAAACTACACAAACCCACACAAGTCCCTTATTTTTGCGATTTTTTTTTTAGCATTTTTATTCAATTTTTTTATAGTTTTTTTGCATTTTTGGTTCTGAAAAATAGTACAGAAAAACCCACAAAGTATACTTCACAAATTTAAAAAATAGAATTCTATCAGAACTTTGTAGCTATTTCATCAACCTCGACATACAATATTCAAATTTCAGAACCAATAATTGTGAATTCACTTTAAGTTTGTGGATTGAATAATAAATATTCCCAATCAACTTTATATCTCAAATCTAAGAAGACGCAAAAAAAACGTTATAACATGAGAAACAGACATATTTGGTGTTTCGTGTACTCAGTGACAAAGTAAAATTTTACGGGGAACATTTTTCTTAAACACATTGGCCCTCTAAATCCCTTATTTCTGTCACTTTTTAATCGAAACCAAAAAAAAATGTGCAAAAAATCGATTTAAAGTGGTTAAAAAAAATTGCAAAAATATCGGACTTGTCCTGGTTTGTGCAGTTTTTAATGTCTATTATTTCATAAAATTTATTTGACCCTAAACAATATAAAGAAATACGTGCATGTAAAAAACATGATTTATAGAGGTTTTTTGTAAATTTTCCAGCTCACTGATTACAGTTGCTAGAGCCGAAATATTTTGAGAATCACCATAAAATAGACCAAAGTACATTTCCAGGGGGTGACCCGAGCAACTTTTTTTTTCGAGGCGGTTTAATGTACACTAGTTCAAGACCGCCCTTCGAATTATCGTATCTCTAGGTTCACCGGTTTCTTCAGGAGACCATGCTTTCAACAGCCCACTTTTAACTATCGCTTCCATATTTTGAACGCCGCCTCCTTGAGAAAAATATAAAATAACAGTGGTCTGACAGCTTCTTTAGTTCGCTTATAAGGAGGCGTCTCCGGTATGGGAAAACAATATATATTCTTGGACGCGATTTTTTTTAATTGGTTGGAAATGATAACTGGAACGAAATGGGAATAAAATTGGAATGAAATGGAATTGGACCGAAACAAAATGGGATAGGAACAATGTTTTGAAATGGATCGGGAAATGGAAATAATCGATAAATATCGAAAAAATTTTCATAAAATATCGAAAAATATCAAAAATTATTGATAGAAAAAACGATAAATTGTCGAAAAATCATCCTACCTCACTCCGTAAAATTTCTTTATTTCCCTTTATCTTGAGAAATATTTAACCGATTTGGACGCCGTTTCTTGTATTTGATTGGAAACTATGTAAGGAAATGCAACTGGAAACAAAATGGAATTGGAACAACATTTTGAAATAGATCGGGAATTAAGTGAAAAAAACGAAAAATTATTGATGAAATTTAGAAAAATTCTTGATAAATTATCGAAAAGTTCCCAATAAAATGTCCACAAAAAATTGGTAAAATACGGGAAAAGTTTCGATAAAATAACCAACAAATGGTCGAAGAATGTATCTTACTCGCATGTGCAGGGTATTTTAGCTTCGGTCAGACTGAAGATAATTTTCTTACTAGTTTTCCCAATCACTTTAATTACGATTCCAACAAACCACTATAGCCTATCCGTTGCAGCTTCTTCTCAGGAATCCAAAAATACAAATAACACGATTTTCATGAAAAGTGCCATAGGACATAGGTATCGATATCAGAGTTTATAAATATGAACAATTTCTCATAATTTATTTAATTCTCACACCATTAATAAAATATTACCAGAACATCACGACGTGAAAAACAATGAAATCCGGACCGAGGTACACCACCTTCCCCTATAACTACACCGAGAGAAAAAACTGTTACAAAAACTGTTAAAAACCATCCGACAGTCGGAAAACTGTTTAATTGACAGCGAAAACTGTTACAATGATCAGTTTTTGCTTTTATTTTAACAGTTTTCACTGTCAATTTGACAATTTTTTGACTGTCGGATGGTTTTTAACTGCGAAACTGTTATTTTTTTCTCTCGGTGTATTCACCCTATAAGTATTTTTACTTATAGTTTATTCAATTCGGCATTTTTAAATCACTGTGTAGCAACCACCACTAAATTACATATTTCGTTTTTCCTCTGAGCATGTTATATGTTGGATCTATTAATTGGAGTATTTCCAATTGACATGTAATGTAATTTTAAAGATGCAAATTCAGACGCCTTTCAAATCATACTTTTACTTTTCATGAGAGTGAACGTTCGTCATATTTGTTTTGTTGCTTGTTTATACGGTTGCACCATAAACAAATAACATACTCCCCATCCTGTGCTGCGGCGATGAATCCTATTGCTCCTCCTCCTTTGATTGCATGCCACTTCAATGTAAACATAAACATTTGCAAGTTAACAGTAACTCCCCGTACCCCTCTGTGGTTGTTGTTGTCTTTGTTATAATTTAGACTAAAAACCAAAGTCTTAATTTACATTCGCAAGTAACTTGCATAAGATTTGCACATTTCGTGGCGATTGTGCTTTGCGCAGTACTGTGCACATGTGCAACATTCGTGGCGCTGCAATAGCAGCAACATACCCCCACAACAACCGCTGCAGCTACAACAAAAATTGCTGCAGACTATCAATTGCAATTATTATTAAAGTTTTGCGAAGCTCTCGCTTTTAATTTCTAGGAATTAAGAAACGCCACAAGTTATAGTCGACTTTTGCTGGTGCATTTCGCTTGAGATCTTTTTTCCACAGAAATTGAGAGATCATTGATCGTCCATCGTGGCCTACGTTCGATAGACACTTTTGGCTATATTGACTTTATGAAAATACCAGCAATTCCCTCGTTGATCGTTTGGGCCTGACTCGTGTAGTTTGTGCTCGTATTTGTTAGTTTTGATATTTTGTAATCCCCAGATTTAAATGGAAATTGTAACAGCGCAGCCGTTTGTGCTGTCGTTGCTGTTGCCGATGTTGGTATTAAATTCAACAAAATATGCAAATAAACTGCGGGCTCAATTGCGGTTGGTTTGGTTTGCTAGCAGTCACAGTTTACATTCGGCACTCGAACAACATTTGAAGTTTTCATTTCAATTGTGTTTCTTTACTTTGCTTAGTCCAGATGCATACACTGTGGCTGGGCCTGGCGAGTAAGACATTTACCATCAAATTGTCAAAACATTAATATTACACGATTGATGGTTGTTGACATTTAGGCATACATGTATGCAGTGACTGTGATTTGCTTACAAACACCACATATTTGTATGGTAAATATACACAAATATATGTTTATTTACATTTCATGAGAAAATATTAGGCGACAGCAGTGGAAAGACCCTAACATACTTGAATATTATTGAAATTATGGACGAAAAGTTGCATTCAAATGATTTATTGCAATTTGAAGAGAGCAACGGACGAAAATAGATTTACTTTCTTTGACAGAAACTTGTTCATACTGTACCGATTCAGAGAATGGAGTTTTTGTCAATTGGACAGTGATGTCAGTCCAAGAAAGGTTGGCGAATGTGTCTTTGCTGCGTTTCCAGGTTAAAAAAAAGACTTCTCCACTACACACATCGAAATTATTCGCATCGTTTCGAAAATTGGGACCATGGGATAGAACTTCCTATTTGCCGTACCTTTTAATACCAACGACCATCTAAAAAATGGTTTTCCGCATTTTGAGGTTCGGTTTGTTTCTAAGAAATCCAAGAAAGAGCCAAACGGATTTGCGATCCGAATTTACTTTTAAGACACTCCCCTAATCCCAGAATTATTTGAAAAGTTTCAATTGTCTAATACGACCAGTATTACAATGACTATTGTCTTAAAGTTATGTGATGCACTTTAAGAAATTTATACTTTTCTTTATATTGGCTTAGATTAAATGAACTCTAGTTCTATATCGGTTGGTTAACTATTTCGGTTCAGTCTAACTTCGTCAAATTGTGAATTGGTTTTTTCTCTGGCTAGATGGCTTCTTCTTTTTTCGTTGAACATTGAGTTTGGTATTAAGTAGTAATGTTGTGATTTATAACATTTTAGATACATTATTTGTCACCAGATTCCACAGAAGGTATATTTTCTAACGCAAAGTACACAAAGAAAAAAAACCAAAACTGCATGGTTATGATTTGAAACGGGTATCGCTTTGAAAGAATGAACACTGCTCAGTTCGAAAATAGAACGTGAAACAGTGTCAATATTTGAATGTTGATATTTTCTGTACGATTGCACTTTTTTAGTATAATACCAATTCTACAGAATGAAAATCCAAGACAAGTTTAAAAAATTTGAGGGAAAATCTTTTGATCGAATGTGCAAAATTATTTAAGAATTTTCCCTGGAACCAAACTGCATAATTAAAAAAAAGTTGTGGAACAAAAACGTAGCCGACTCAAGTCATTAACATTTCAGTCACAAAACATTACAATTTCAGTGGTGAAGCAACAACATTTCCGTCTTAATTCATCTATGTGCCGTTTCAATTCACAACGCTTCGTTTTGAATTTTTTCTCAGTTTACCTACTCCTTCGCCCATTTTTCGAAAACATAACTTTGAATTTTATTCCACAATTAAAATCAAGTTGTAGCAAATACAACACTATGCAACAAACTGAGGGTACATTTTTCTGATTGCAGAACTGACAACAGATTCTGTTCATTTTCTGAATTAGCTGAAATGAGCAAGTTTTTTTGAAGTCAAAGCCCACAATTAAAAATGTTTTAAATGCTTAGAGTTTATGTTAACCGAATATTCGAATATTGAAAAGCCGCAATTTTCGTATTCTGGGTTATTCATGATTCCTAAGTATTTAGCAGGTTAAGATGTTCAGCAACATTGTATAATCATTCTGTTGCATGCTTTAACATGAGTGCTTGTGATCTTGTCTAAAAAATCGTTTGTTTGACCGAAAATAGCAATCGCCTTGTAAACTTTGAGCCGTCTCATTTCACAGTTTGGCTGTAGCACAGTGTTATTAATGACTTAACTACTTATTTGCTATTTGAATTCTGTTCTTTATACCATGCATCCTGTTTCTTATTCACACCAGAACATCGTAAAAGTTCCAAAACGAAACGGGCTGGTCTTGCCATTTCAAAATAGCGTCTAACCATCTGTCACACTAACACCGAAAAGTGTCACTTTAATAAATTAGTCAAGAGTTGCGGTGAGTGGGTTATTTATTTTGTCTTTCCAACTGCCCATATGACTGGAAAAAAGTATTATAATCGAATAACATTCGGTCAAAGAGTCAAAACAGAAACAAGTTTCTGAAATATGATTATCTGTGCCCGCTTTAATGAGATTTGCGACTGGGTGCTACATGAAAACGTCAAAATTTGACATTTAGGCAATCAATTAAGCAATGCTGTGCTGTATCATTCACTGACGCCAAGAAACCGATGTCAACTCTGTTGCAACACAGCAACAATGAATTAAGTTTAGCCCTGGTTTTTATATCGAAAATAATGTTACCATTCTAATTTTCGTTCGCTTTAATGAGCGAAATAATCGAAAAGTTGCAGACACTTCACTGACGGTTTTTTGATAATATCATATTATGTGTTGGGTTTTTTTTTTGGGGGTGGGTCTTTGATCGGTGGTCGTTCGTCAATGTGTAACGTCTTAGAAATTATATGCAGTCGAAGTGGTAATTACTTCGTCATGCAATAATCTTCCTCGGGGCTCATAAGGTGCATTTCCTCAGCATCAATTACAAGCCTAATTTGCTGCTGATGAGTTTCAATTAAATCCTTATGGCATTTCGTTTAAGTGATGAAAATTGCATGGAATCGTGTTCACCAAACTACGAAGAGGCAACTTGGGCTTGAGTGCGCAATGTGTTTTCGCCATAATGAAAAGTGAATGTTCTTGAAAGAAAATGTATATCATTCGTACACGTAACTGCCAAATTAATTCGGAATTTATTATTTTTATGATTAATGATTTGAAGTGTTGTGCTCAGGCTCATTTATTGGTAATTACATACTTTTTGTGGCGATGTAATGGCTTGAAGTGAAAACTTTTACTCTAAGTCTCATTTATGGACTCTACAAAGTCGTGTGATTTGGTCGGCCGTACACGAGACCCAATGAACCTGAGTTACGAGCAAACTCACAATACGTTCATTTAAGAAGACCAAATTAATAGGAAGTACACAACTACAACTACAACAACAACAACAAAAAACGCAATCACGCAAAATAATATTAAACTAAGCTAAGAAAAGAAAGAAACAAAGAAAGAACGAATAAGAAACACTTAAATAAAACTATAATCATTTACGCCAGCAACGGAGGCCCACAGATGCTGCCCCACCTGAGAGCCACTATAATTACGAATTACCAAAAGACGCTTCTGCAGAACCGTTGGGTTCCTTTTGTAGGCTAAAGTGTGAGAACCGTTAAAGAACTGACTTAATGCTGCTTTAGCGCCCTCTACGCCTTAATAAACTTACGTGATATGACAGAAATTGTAGGAAGCCGCTGCAGACACCACCGAATCTCAAAAGTCAAGTTTAAAGAGTTGCCACGGAAATTGGTCTAACAAACGAACGCAACAACAATAATGAGAAGCAGAACCGGCAGAGAGTAATGACAACCCGTCAGAATGATAGACAGACAGACAAATAGGCAGAAAGCGACTGTCACTTTGCAGAGCAGAGCAACAACAGTGGAGCGTCGTCGCTGGTACTACTGACGGAAAAAGTGAAATAATTGTTTACACCAGGAATCTTGACATCTTGAAGAAGTTGTCTTCATTTGGAGTGCTGTCGAGTTCTTAATTGTTTGCGGCTCAATTGTGAGAATAAGTGTAGCTTTTGGTTTGACTTTTCTTTGTCAAGATTCAGTGTGCTCGAAAGAATTTACGCTGGCAGCAATAATCCTCGGCAAATGATGATTACACTTACTGACAAGGCGGTAGGAAAAAAATATTGTTGCTGACACTATTAAATAATATAACTGCACTTGCTGCAATTTGTCTACGCCGTACTGTCATGGGGCGTTTCTTTACAGGCTAAACGTTAAGTTTTATCAGCTTTTATTGTATTGCAACAGCCTTGGATTTATTGGAGGAATACTATATAAAATATTAAATTTAGAGCAAAATCCGTATACTATACTTTAGTACATACTTAGTTTAACATTTAATTATGCCAATTCATACATTTCCTAGTATGTAATCCACTTCTACACAGCAAATATCTCAAATGTACTTGACGTTAAAACGTTAACGTTGAGACCACATAACACTCCGAATGAATGAAATTATGAGCTTTTGAGACAACTTCACATCGAACAGGGTCGAAATGGGGAAACAGGTTACGTAGATGCACTGTCGCCACAATTGTTGTCTCAGGCAAGATCGAATCGGATCGACTGGGATTGGATCGGATCGGATCGCATCACACCGTATTGCATCGTACATCACTTCAATTACACCAGCTTTAATTATTTCTACCATAAGTGGGTAAAATGCGATAAGGCTGAGCATGCGCACCGCAAAGATGCATTTTTCACATATTCGCGATCGCTACGAATTTACGAAAACCATGTGGAGGCGAATGCTGTGCGACCACTTATGCGAAGTTGAGTGTATTACCGGACAGGTTCGACATCTATTTTATTTTGTTCGGTTTGAGGAAAATCGTTTTGAGCTGAGTTTTTAATTTAAATTTGAATTTAGTTCAAATGTTTGCATCACACAAACCAAAAAAAAAACGAAAGAAAATTCGCATTTTAACGCTATTAACTGCACATGGCTTCCGGTATGTTTCGGTAGCTTTAATTGGCCTGCGGCGCCTAAATTTTCGTTGGCATTAACACTTGTTATTTTTGTCTTGCAACTCAGTCAAGCCTCAGTGTAGTGGCCGTCTTGTAGGAAGAACAACAACACTCAACATTATAAATTAGCGCAAGCCGAAAAACAAACACGGCCACGTAAATTCATATGTTTACATAATAAATAGACGCGCTCGCGCAGTCGCCCGAAGTTTACTCTTTGCACAACAAAATCTCTTTTCCGCATCTGTGAGTACTCTTGGCTCTTTGCATACAATTAGATGACTTTGCATCAAATTAACACAGTTACGTTGTGATTCCTTCGGGTTTTTTTAAGTAATGTAGGGAAGAATAATAACTAAAAAGTATACATAAAAATCGGTTCAGTTTACAGGTACGATGACAATATCGTTTTAAATAGAAGGTAGGTACGGTACAGTTGAAAATTTTCAGAAGCAGCTCTTCAGCTGCTGAGGTCCTAAATAATAAAACTGCAGAGAAATATCAAACAAACATAAAATTAATTTTCACAATCCTTAATATTTACTCTCCATTTCAAACACTATGCATATGCTTAGTGCTTCAAATCAAAAGTGCTGAAATTAAATTAAAGGAAATTTATTTTCTACGTTTTCAGTCTGGTGGACCCCCAAAATTGAATAAACTGCATTGCCACTGGAGGTATATGTATACAAATGTCAGCTTCCTACCTTATGTGGAAGAGTATGAAGAAGCTCGCCAACATACCTACCCCATCCAAAGCTAGTTAAATATTAGGTTAACAAAATGAGAATTACTTTGAGAAAGAAATCCATTGAGTTCAGCTCGGTTCCATTATTTGTTAGCATATTTCGTAAATGTAAACTTTATGTGATCGGCTTTGTTTTTATATCAACACGTTTTGAATGCGAACATTTCATGAGAGCTGCGCCCTAACATTAAGTAGTATAAATATAATATTTGTGCATTCGCCATATGAAGGTGCTCATGGATTTTAATTGCTAATCGCTCGTTGCAAAAAGAAATTATAAGAATTGTGTCCCAATTTAATTTAATTTTTATACCCCCACACTCACTGTGGCAGGGTATACTAACTTTGTCACAACGTTTGTAACGCCCATAAGGAGGCGTGTCCGGTATGGAAAAGTATATATATTCTTGATCAGTATCACCTCCTGAGTCGATTTAGCGATGTCCGTCCGTCCGTCTGTCCGTCTGTCCGTCTGTCCGTCTGTCCGTCTGTCCGTCTGTCCGTCTGTCCGTCTGTCCGTCTGTCCGTCTGTCCGTCCGCACGATAGCGGTCGCAGTTTTGGAGATATCGACTTGAAACTTTTTTTACATGTTTTTCTCGTGAATACTGAGATCAAGTTCGAGAATCAGCCAAATCGGACAAAAACTGGGCGTGGCTCCCATACACCGAAAAAAAAGGTAAAAATTTTTCTAGTCTTTTTTATTGTTGTATTCGATTGGAAATGTTTGGAAACGTATTTTTGACATGGTCCGAGGTTCCGAAGCCACATATATAAGGTCTAAATGGGGTCTTGAGACCAATTTTTTTTTTTTGGTGGATTTAATTGGAAATTTTTAGAAATGGATTTTGGACATGGTCCGAGGTTCCGAAGCCCCATATATAAGGGTCTAAATGGGGTCTTGAGACCAATTTTTTGTTTTGTTGGATTTAATTGGAAATTTTTAGAAATGGATTTTGGACATGGTCAGGGCTCCAAAACCACCTATAATAGGGTCTTGAGACCACATTTTTTTATGATCGAGGTACTTCTTCCTACTGTGTGGGGGTATTTCAACTTCGGTATAGCCGAAGATAGTCCACTCTCTAGTTTTTTTCTTGATTGAAATGATTGCTGATGATATGGTTTATGTAAATCCCAGTTATAATGTAAATAAAAGGACTAAAAGCTTTACTAAGTATTAAGGAAGGAATTGAGTAAGCACACACACAACTCGCACGCAACTTTTATTGGCTAATCTGGGTTTTACCAACAATTAGCAATAATTAAAAAAACAAGACAAACTATTGCCGTTGCAACGCTTTAACGAAATTCGAAATTAATTTCAATGGAACCGTCAGCCAAAAAGCCAAGAGTTGCTTACCGCACTCGGCAACAATAATTTTCAAGTGTCGGCGGCAGCATTTGGCATTTTCGGTTCCGCATTAGCATCTCGTTGCGCCAACAAATAAATTTCATGCGCTGCACTTGATATCAACAACATCAACAACATTTTGTTTGTTCAAGTGTGCAAGCAAAGCCAGTCAGAGCAACATTTGGGCAATGCTTAAGCAATATTTGTGTATCGCCAAGACAAGATACAAATCGGAGTAACTGTTGCGCCGTCAACAGCAACAACGAAATAATAAAGTTCAATTGCGGCGGAGTACAGCCGTCGCGAAACCGCTTCGAATAAAGTGGCGACGATGTTGCTTCACCTGCGATGGGGCGCTCATCGGATGGCAGGCGTTGATACGCGCCGTTGGCCGCGTAATTTTCGGGTGAAGCTGCCGCTAATGTATTTTTTATAGTTTTATTTTTTTTTTATTGTTTTCTTCTTGTGTCTTTCTATTATGTTAGGGCCTTTTTTTTTGTATTTGATACCGCAAAAGGTCATTCGTCTCAATTAGCGTTGATTGTTGTGGCGACTGGAATTGCATTTGGGTCAGCGCGGTTACATTCTGGAGGTTCGCTTTTTGTTTTGGGTGTAACTGTGTCAATAATTTTGCGCAAATTAGGTTGGAAAATTTCGGGTTTCAGTCCATTGTAGTGTGGAAATAATTGCGGTGTGATTTTTTGTGTTGCACCCTAAGAGGTCGCCAGTTTAGCAATTGTGTAGAGCAAATATGAGTCAAAAATACGTTAAAATCGTAGTTCGTTAAAAACCAATTAACGGCATTACATTTTTTATTAACTTATAAGTTATAACTTTTACGTTGAAATGGGTTTTGGGATTAATTTTTGCTTATTTATGCAAAACTTGGCAAATGCAGATCGGTGCACTATGGTTCCTGCGACCGAGTTTTCTGGCCAAAATTCAAATATTTATGATAAAGGGATAAAACTTTGTATAGGGGGTCTTTGGGGTCGCTGATTTCAAATCTGATATTGAAATTTAAAAAAATTCAAGATGTCGGATCCAATATGGCGACCGAAATTTCATATTCTGATTGTAAATTTAATTTTTACTTTTGGGGTCGCAGATTTCAAATCTTATATTGAAATTTCCAAATTCAAGATGGCAGATCCAACATGGCGGCAGAAATCTAAATTTTTTTTAATCGTTACGAAACTTGGGGGATTTTGGGTTCTTGGGCACATCTTTCCATATGTCGAATACATCAGAAAATCGCACATTGAAGTTATCTGAGAAAAATGTGGATTACTCAAAAAGTGCGAAGTAATTTTTGGCACATGAACTTTAAATTTACTGTTTGGTAATTTTACAAAATATGAAGCCGGCCAAACGTGGCCATTTTACTCCAGCTCTACAAAAAGTGTAAAATTTTAACTAAAATTGGAGTTCGCTTGAGAAACTTTTTATAGTCACTAAGCGAAAGCTGTATGAATTTAAATTTAGGCATTAAGTAAATATTACCTTCGTTGTTAATTTCCATTATTACTTTTCAACAGATTCCACTTACTTTGGAAAATATTCAGTTTTAAAGTTTATTTAAATAACACCACGTGTAAATGTTTAACTATTTTTTTACAAAAAAGTCAACTTGAATTGCCCATTAAATAACGGTTTCACACTTAAACCAAAAGCAAAATTTGCAGTGTTGATGCGCAGAGTAGAGAAGGTACAAACAAAACTTGAAAAATCGAAACTTAGATAAATCGATTTTGGCCAGAAAATCAGGTCACAGGAACCATAGTGCATTGGGTGTGAATAAAGGAATACTAAATGCTATTTCCCATTAGGTGCATTGTTGTTGGTGTGACATCCAATTAAGTACTCCCGTTGATTGCATTGTCTGGAGCGAGGAGAGAATTAAATAAGGTTCAATGAGATTCGCACAAACTCAGTGTGCATTTTAGTCAAAACTGGTACACAAATGTCGTGGTATATTTTTGAATTGTTGGCACATTTGTGCATTTTTTTTATCATAATTTTATTACTATAAATAGTTTACCAGAAAATACAATAAATGGATAAGCATAATTACCTAAGATGATTTTAATTATTATAATTTACAACAATGAGTAAATTGTATTTGCTCTACAGATCGTAAGTAAATATATTCACATCTAACAGTTTAAATTATAAAAGTATTAAAAACATGTTAGTAGAAGACCTCTAAAACTACGAAAACACACACACTAGATAATAACAAAAACGAGGTCAGAATCCACAAATGCGGATTATTATTATTTTTAAATAAATATTTTGTTTTGTTAGTTTGTATATTTTTTTTAAATTTTCTTCGGTTTTTATTAACAAACTCAATTTTCTGCTCACACGCACTTAACTAGCGTCGATTTTGTATTTAGTTGCGCCGCCACAGAAAACCCCAGTCAAGCGTTTAAGCTTTAAACCATTCCAACCGCATTCAAAGCATGAATTTATGCAAAAATATCGCCGAGACGAGATCACAGCTCATAACTCGTGTGGTGTACAAGTTTTGTGCTAAGAAGTATTGAACGAAGGCAAAGAAGGTCACTCGAAAACCAAACTAAACCAAACAAAGCAACCAACCAAATGTCAAACCGCAACGCACAATTGGCTTCGATCGTGAAATCGCCCAAGCCGCAAATCCGCCGCAGAGTCTGTTGAAACTTTAGAAATTGTCATGGAAACCTTACAACAAATTGCCCGCTGTTATTGTTGTACTTTTTTATACCCAAATATTGGTTAAATTATTTTCCAAAGTTTTGTTCAGTGTTGAGCTCACAAACATTCACACTTGCGGATGGGGGGGCAGCTTACCTTCTTATTTGCATATCAATTGTTTCATGTTACTGCGCAGCCGCAACTGCTGTGGAACTTCTGTGACTCCAACTGAGCTAAGAGCCACATTTGCATATCAACGCCATTGGCTCCTTTCTCTTCGGTCGCATTTCGACGTTTCGTTGCGCATTATTGATGGCAGCATTTCGCTTAAGTTGATCAGAAATATTTGTTAATTTTTGTCTTCTGCTAAATTAGAAATATACTAATGACATGCAAATTAGCTCTGTGTATGTAGTAGCTGCAGTTGTGTGTATGCACTAAGCTTGAAGTGGACTTTTGTTTTTGTAAACTGTCGATTTATTATTCTTTTAAAATTTCAGCGTTTCTTTGTTTTCTCTTTCAATAAAAGGGAAATTTCTTTTTGTCCAGAACATGCGGTGGACCTGGGAGTATCTGGCGTGGTTTTGAATAATTTATCAGTAAATTTTTTGGTTTTCAGCTGGGAACTTGATTATGACACGGCTGAACGTTAACTCAAACGAAAGCGAAAGTTTTCACCAAGCAAGAATATTGGTGTCGGTCGGAGTGGCAATTCATTGGAACTTTTATTTAAGAGCACTGATGCTCAGTAAGGTCTTTGACATTTATGTCACTAACAAAAGGCTTATCACTTACGGTCATTCTTTGTGAGTGTATCATCGCATATCACAGTGGAATTTCCTGCTTAGGATGTAATGTTGCATGATCTGAAGCTCATCCTCAATTTCTTGGACAAAAGATCTACACTCAGAAAGTCTACAATTGCACACATATGCAATTGAAAAATAAATACTTTTTTAAAATGTAAGCAAATCCAGTTCTCGCATTAACACATATTATTGCTAATTAATATCTTTGTGCTTCAGCTAACAACCTTCGGATAAGATTTATTAACAAATATTACGAAACAACCGGTTTCTGTGCAGTCGAAATTCTTCCATTCAGTTGTTAGTGTTAAAAGTCTGTTGCAATTCGTCAATGTTTCGAGGTATGACATCGTTGCGAAATCAAATTAACTACTAATTATTTTAATGACTATTCAATAACATTCAAATACTAAAATGGATAATTACACTGTTCGAGAGCCAAAAAAACTCTGTGATCTTGACAAAGGTAATTCGTGGTAACTCCCCTACGTACAGATTTCTTGGAATCGATATCTCTAACCACAAAAATGCAAATCGGCCAATGGAGATTGGCAAAAATAATTTTTAAACTTTCGACCAAAAAAATATTTTTTTTTAATTTTGAATTTTTCAAAAAAAATTATTTGCATTGGCTGATTTTTGTGAGCTATTCAGTTCTCAAATCGATTAACTCCATTTGTTGAATTCTCATGATGGTCATATTGATCTCTGTAACACCCTCGGTTAAAAGCTTGTTTCTTCGTCAGCGTAGTTCCGTTAGTGGTCTTTATCCTTATTATTGTGAAAAGTTGTTCAGAATATAGACTTGTATGGGATTTACAGGAGGTTTGACACACTAATATCAACCATTCAGAAAAGTGGAGTGAATCGATTTGAGAACTGGCATCGCAATGGGTCTTTATTGGTCTAATTGTGATGGCATAATATCAAATTAGGAAGCCAACCAAATTTTGGTTTTTATAAAACAGACAGGCAAAATCAGTTTCATTTTCAGTTTCCGTTGCTCAATTTCGAAAGTCGAACAACGCCACTGGATTTAAATTTGTTTGCCGCGTGGGTGATAAAATCAAATGTTTTTGTTGAGAGAAAATCATCATTCTTGTTCAAAAAAGTTTTCTCAAAACATGAATTCTTCAAAATTTCTTCTCAATAATATGAACAACGTGTAATTTCAATATTTTCTATAAATAAAACATTTGAACTGGGTGCGTGCGTCAATGTGCTTTGAAAACATTTTTAATTCATTTTAGTGTACGTAGAGGGCATATGAAGAGATGCCCTCGCCCTGAGCATATCGGTTAAGCTTGACAATTTAAAAATCTTCTCCAATAGGAGCATCGTAAAATAAATATGAAATTGATATGTCAATTTCTAGTTTTGAAATATTTTCAGGTAGTCAGTTGTAATGGCCCTGTTTTTAATTTAACACTACGCGCCGCTTGATTTTAGTTGACGGAAGAAACATTTTTAGTTATTTCGTGAATTTCGTAAATTAATACGCCAACTTTTTTGTGATAAGTGAATTCATTTAAGATAGTCAACTTTTACAACTTCATTGAAGGCAATTGAAACGTTTTTCATAAAAAAAGTGGAAAATACTTAGGCCTAATTGGCACAAACAAAAAAACGGTTGAATTCAGAACAAATAGTGAAACCTTGTACAAATCGACCTCAAAATATCGCATATTACGTAAGAGAGTTCTGGAGTGTCGAAGCGTGTATTTTAAATTTATTAAACAAAATCGAGATTTGTGAAGTAAAATAAAAATGGCCAAAATAGGTTCACTCACCCCCTCCAATACTATTTAAAAATTACCACTGTTTTGTCATCTCTGAATGTTCAACATAATAAAAATACGCAATCAATGATCGATGAATTGCCTTTTTCGGCCTAATAAAGATAGGTTTAATTTCATTTATGCTGTCCAAAATTCAAACACTCGCGACTTATGAACCCGCCAATGTTATGGACTAATTAATATGTTATGAACAAGCAACCCACATGCAAAGCCAGTAAAGTAGTGCAAATAACAACACTCTTCTTCACTATGAATGGATTTCAGGCGGCACGTGAAACCCAACCCAACTAGCCGGAGAGGTGTAAAATTATTAAAATTCAAACAAAATAATGCGGTGGCATTTTCCATAAAAGTATAGGCCAACATGTAAATTCGTTAATGAACTTGAATGTGTCCGACTGTTGGCTTGCCGCCGTAAACTGAGCTTCGCTCATAGCCAGACGTCGCCAACTGCATACCTAAACTTGGTTCAGGTTAACAAACAATTTCTTAAAACAAACTTTGTGCAAACGTGTTTAATGAATTAAAAATTTGTGTAAATATTTCCTTAAACTGAACGTGCAGCAATTGTGTTCGAATGAAATTTTTACTTCACAGTTAGTACGAGCAATGTCTTTAAATAAAGAGAACAGAAATGGTCTAAGAAGTCTTGCTGTTTTTTTTTATAGTGTCCACAAATACTTTCTTGACCCACAAATACTTAGTACAGGGTGTCCTTCATTCACAAGTGGTTAAAGCTATAGAAAAGTACTTAAAGATTTTAATTATTTTCGAAACAGAACAGAGAAAAGTTTAACTTACAACCGGCACTATTTCCTCTCAGCATAATAAAATTCTTGCCGTCTTTCTAACACAAATTGGCTCCAATTTATTACTTTGATTGCAGAAATGAACTACCTTGAATACAATTTCTGCTTCCATGTAAACTATTGCGAAAACATGGACTGTTTTTGTGGTGCACTGCAATTAGTATCTTGAATAATGCATGTTCATGTCGTGTCCGATTACCAACTGTATTGCCGTAGACTCCAAGTACCTACCATGGTCTAGTGCTAGTTAATGTGCTGAAGCGATTGGATATTATTAGAGTAAAACCGTGACCCATAAATCAGGAAACTGCCTATGGAATTGACTGAAACAAAAAGATAATGGCCCAAGAGTAGTTAGCATTTGATAGAAAAATTATTTATTATTTCACTTCTATTTTCTTACTTCAGCAGCTAAGTGGGAATGGAATCAGTTGGTTGGAAAATGTTTTTTTTAAATGGATTTTGGTTTTCAAAATCACAGTTTTGGACTATTTTTAATCATTTCAAAGATTCATAGTAAAATTGCAAAAATATGTACAAATTGTTGCAAACGTTGTCGCAAGAAAAAAGTATTGCTGTATTACCATGATTTCTGGGTCACAACAGTTGCACGCGAAGCCACCGCCACTACAAACAGCAAACACTGCGACTGCAGTTGTAATAATAATGAAAAGAAATATATTATTGACTGCGTGATTACGTCGTTCGTTAGTATGTTGTAGTATGAAGTGGCACTAGCGTTACTAAAGATTCCCAACTGACTGGATTGGTTAATAATGGCGTTTGCCTTAAAAGCAAACTGGATTCGTGCGAAGTTCGAAGTAATGTTGGGCATTTGCACGATTGTCGGTCGATGGCTGCGTGCGCAAAATGTCAAACGAAGAAAAATAATGTGCAGTAGTGGAATAGATTCTGTCATCATGAATGTGTTGACATAGAATCCAAGCAACAGCAGCCGCCGCTGCTATATGACGGCCACAAAATCAGGTGGGAGCAATGCGGCTGAAGCGAAAGACATGTGGCATGCCAATATGAAACAAATCGGCGACACTGAACGCAATATGTACGCTCGTATATATATTGAAATGTCATTACTGTCATTTTATCTGTTGAAATATGTTTGTGGCATGTTGCGGCTGTTGACAATTCTTTGTGCTGTATGCAGCAATGTCAACGGCGACCGGCGGCAGATAGGAATTTTCTAGATCCTTGTGCGTGAGAATGAAAACATATGGAAAATATTTTTAAAACTTCTTGAGTTGTGTTTGTCTAGTGTGGCATGGTGTTTTCTTTAGAAAGTGGAATTCGCTCTTTTGTGCTTTTATTTGTCTACTTTACTGATTCGGCGACTCTTTATATTTGTCCAGAGATTTGCATATTTCACCAATTCCCACATTTCTTGACTTTCTTTACTGTTGGCATCAGTGTGGGTATTTCTTTTTTTTGGCTTTTCTGCCCAAAATTGTTTTGATTTATTCAATGTTGTTTTCTCAAAATGTTTATATGTGAACTGATTTTACGCTTCCGTTCCACAAAGTTACATAAAGAAAGTAAATTAGCATTTTTGTTTTGCTAAAGAAATCACTGAAAGGTAAACACTTCAATGTATTCAGATATGTATCCACTTGGCACTTTACTGAAAGTCAACCTTTTTTGTATTGAACGACATGAACGGGTTGGCTCCAAATCTCGTTCAGTTTTATCATGTTTAATTACTTAAATGCGGTTACTTCATCTCAATTGCAGGCATCGGATCAGTAAGGTGATAAGCCAATGAATTGGTTTTAAGTATTACATGAACAAATTAAAAATATTGTCTTTATACATGCCCCAAACTATGGGCAAATATGTAGACTTTGAAGCACTTAAATAACATAAATAATTGGAAATCATATAACAAAGGCTATTAGTTCATTGATGTCAAGTGAGTAAGATTTAGTCGGTCAAGGTCGACTTGTATATATATATCCTACACTTGCTGCGCCACTTACTCTCCCCCAAAAACCACCTTATACCAAGTTTAGTAATATATAGAACACGAAAAAATAAATCCAAACTTTCGACCAAAGCATATTAATCAAAGTAGGAGTGACGTTTCATATATTTTTGACAGGATCTGTCCTGTCGAAAAATGTAAGCAAAACAGTTTAACCCTTATACGGTCAAGGGCAGGATCTTCCACGATCTTTTAAGCCTCGGGCCATAGCTACTTGCACGAAGTGAGTTGGCTTTTTTACCATGCCAGTGAAGGGAGCTCCTGCAATCGTGTTTACCAATAAAAATAAACGTGCATGCAGACAGACAGACAGACGAAACAAGTTGCCCTCGTCGTTTCTAAGATTCAGTTCCAAAAAGTCCTATATAGGATCCTGATACCAAGTTTCGTTAATGATGGTTCGGTTTTCGGTTCCAGAACCGGTCCCCTGATTTGACCAATAATACAAATTTAATTTGCCACTTTACTGATCTTTTGCCTTCAATTAGAATCTTTTGTTATTTTAATCTCGATCGATATAAATAATTTTTGTTGTATTTAATGTTATTCACTGTTTGTGTTCTTCTTTACAGAGTAATGTCGATTACGGATCTGCCACCTTTGCCTAAAAGTCTCAGCGGCATCAATAAAATGCTGGGATCCGATTCCGGTTTGATCAGCGATGCCGATGGAAATCCCGAAAGTAACAACAACACTAAACTAGAAAGCCAAAAAGATAATGCCAACAACAACAACAACAATAACGATAGTAATACTGAAACTGACCAAACTGCGATAGAAGACACAAGTGGTGGGCTAAATGCTAATGAGAATGAAACAACAACAACAACAACCACCGGCTGTACATTGGACACGCAATTAGCCACATTGAGAAAAGAAATGGTAAGTTTCGCACTGAGTGGGAAGGGTAACCTTTAAAGTTTCAACTCAACTGGCCTAACTTGCGTTAGGCTAAGAGCACAAAGAACGCTTGTTTCAAGTGCTAATGAACCGACGACTAATAAGCGTTTAAAATATTACCTTTTATTTGATATGGATCTATAGGTTCACGCTTCATTGGTTTTGTTCGTCCAAACCATTCGGAATTTGGAGTTTAGTTAGTTTTGGGCTTACACGTGTGGAATTTAGCAAGTGTTTTTTTGGAAAGCCAGGAAAGGCTCTTGTGGGTGTTAACATTTTCGAAATAATGCTCACAATAAGCAATCTGGAAAGAATTCTTCACATTTCACTAACCCCCCTCCCCCCCATTGTGCTGCCACTCGTCAGTTGTTGTCAGTCAGTAAAGCATTTGGCTATCTACAATAACAACAAAAACATTGTCGACAAGAAATAACTTTCGCCTGACACGCACCGCTTGAAGTGTTGCTTGCTGCCTATGCTTGGCCGTGTGCGATGTGATTTTTTAGGTTCCCCCTCATACTTGATTAATTTCGAGTGATGCATATGTGGCCCGACCATCAGTTCGTTTGCCTCATCTCCCTTAACGCCCCCCACCTCCCTCCCCGCACATACTATCGCACTGTAGTCATATTTATCTATTCACATGCGCTTTTATTAGACGAAAGTGAAGTAAGTTGACCTTAAAAAGTTTCATGTTTCTTTTTCTTCACGTTGTTGTTCTCTCCTTCTCTCTCTAGTCATTGTACACATTTTATTGTTTTCCCATTTATTTCATTGGCACATTGTTTGTCTTTGATAAAAGACTTGTACATACAAAAAAAAGTAACTTAAAATTGCATGCATGTTTGCACCTTTTATTTTCATTCGAATACAATTTTTCAATTTTAAACATTTTTGTATGTGAGACACGCTTCGGTGTCATTGTCACTCGGTCATCAGTATTTCAGGTGGGTGCGGAAGTTTTAGGCGAATTGAAAGTGTCTAGAAAAGTGAAACGAGATCACATCGAATGGTTCCTTTCCATTTAAAATTTAATTTGCAGCGAGTACCTAACCGACAAATACTAATATTAAATATACTTTGGAAACACTCAGTACCGACGTGCATCGTATTTTGCGGTGTTCTTGAAATTACACTGCCGAAAATTTTGCAATTCAAAACAGATTTAGAAAGACCCCGTTAGACCCTATGTTCAATTACAGTTCTTTAGTTACACTAGAGGTTGCCCGAGAGTCTACTTTAATTGACACGCCCATATTTTGAGCTACAGCTCCACATATAAACAATGGGTAGATTGTAAAACTTATGTTATGGTCTGTAATACCACTCTACCAGACTCTGTATCTAGCGCGAATATGCCGGACTTTAAAGCGAAGCTATTTCAACTTGTCAGTTCCGTAGTTGCAGCTTTTACTAGCGAGTTGAACGTAGCTCGACCAAGAATCTCGCATCTGCTTCTGGTTAAAGTTGCTCTACAGTTGCTGACAATATATTTAATAATTTCCACACGTTCGGCCAGCGTGAAACTATGCACGGGGAAATGGTAAACGTTACTAAGTATTTTGACATCTGGATGTCATAGGAACTTTGACAGTTGCTGAAAAAGAACAATTGGAAAAGCTATCATTGCTATCTGGTAATCCTTTAGTTAGAATTCGCCTAGTCGTACTGTCCATCTATTTGCAGCCACCAAAAAATTCTGCAAAAATGCGGTTTGAGAAAAAATATTTTTTATTTGCAAACCAAACCTAACTTTGTTGCAAATGGTCAAGTGCAATAAGAGCTTAGCATCAGGTGCGCCTACAATTAATTCGTTTTGCAAAATTCATTTGAACATTTTTTCGATTTATCCGGGTTTGCATGCGCAGTCGAGGCAAATTAAACTTACAATTCGTGAGTTGAATATCAGGTTAAGTATATTCAAAATCGCCGGCTCTAGCCACATGGCGGACATGACTGATATGTTGATTTCGTTTCGCAGCCAAGCAGCCAAAAACCCAACTTCATTTCAGCCTGATGAAGTGCATTTATAAACTTGGCAGAAAAGTCTAACGAATGTGCGATTGCGGCGGACTCCAGTCATTTCGCATTAAAACTCATACGAGTGGGGTGTCCCACCTGGCCGTACCAAGCGAAAGGTTTTGAGCCACACTTTTGTAGCCATTTTGTAATTTGACTGCTTCGCGTTTTTCGCTTTGGCATCAACTTCTTAACGTTAACTACCATTTGTGTTGTTGTAGGAATTTGTGACTTTGATGAAGTGTGCGTTGCGCCTCTTGTTTGGTTTAAATGTCAATGAAGTCATGCTGAAAGTGAAGATTTAATTCTCCTAATTTCATTTTCCCATTTAATTTTGCTCATTTGTGCGTTCATTATGAGTATTTCGCTTAACAAGCAGGCCGCTGCCCGCTGCCCGCTGCCCTGCAACTAACTCCGTCGAATTGCGTGTAAGCATCTGATTTGGCTTAATCGCCGGCTATAAATTGTGGCCATCTTCAAATACGAAGTTAAAGGTGCATTTGCTGTGGTCAAATGTGGCCGTGGTATTTAAATTTTACGACCGTTTAATGCAGATTGAGTAGTCACTCAGTCAGTTAGTCAGTCAGTCGCGATGCCAAAGTTCATCACGTGGCATGAATTATTAACGCACTAATATCGCAGCTTAATGACCTTTTTGGTGGATTGAAAGTTTTTAGATGTTGTGTCGTCGTCTTGGCTTATACGAAAAACAAAAAAAAACAGAAAAGTTTTACTTTCTTTTAAGGGAAATGATGGTAGATTAGAAATTTCTTCGGACGGCAAATAAATAAAAGTTTTCTTTTTCATTTTATAAGGAAATGGCATTTGAAAAATAGAAATAGATTTAATTGGGGATATTTTTTTTAAATATTTATTGTACTTACTTATTACTTTGTATTTTTGTTTATTTATAGCATTTAACTGTATATTTCGCAGATTTGTTAAGCGTTTTAACAAAATTTTAAAGTATCGATTTCGAATAATTTAAAACAGTTAAGATTTTAGTAATTGTCCAAAATGTGAATGACCTTTAATGAAATGCTCGCTAGACAATGCTTAGCTGCGAATTATTTATAAATAAACTTTTGTTTTGAGCTTCCTAATCGTTAATATTGCGTTGATACTTTGAGTTCGAACTTAAGTGAGAGTTTGTTGTATGTACATATACATCAGTGTTTCACACCGAAAAAAAAACACAACACATATTTATATGCTGACAACCAGTTAGCATCCCAATTTGCGTGGTTGGGGAGTTTTTGCTGCAAACGTTTTGTGTTTTTAGTCCAAAAACTCTTGCATTTGCTTTAACTGATGATAAAAGCTTTCCATTTCATACAAAATCAAACCTCGTTCCATTCAAACCCAGTCTCTTTTCTAAGAAATACATCTCATCTATTGCAAACTTAGTTCATTTGTTGAAGAAAACTTTTGTTTGCGATAAACGAAAATTCCACTTAAGCCAAATGCAAGTGTATTTGCGCTAAAAGTATTCAACATTTCCAGCAAATTGTATCCAATCTTTTAGTACAGGGCTCCCCTTTTTACTATAATTATTGTTTACCACTTATATTAATGCCATTTGAGATCTACAAAATATCCTATAATATATGGAGGATTAACAAGTTCTAGAGACGCAACATTTTTTCCTGCATAGAAAAAAAAATCAAATGCAAAAAGTCGCTTAGATTGTTTAGATCGATTTTTTTTTGTGTTGTGATCTAAATCTAAACACGATATTGGGCTGGCAAATATCCCTGTAATATCAGAGATGTTGGCGACAATATACAATGCCCGCAGTGTACCCCCTCATGCTCGAATCTATTTATCATTTTACTAGTATTTACAATCGACTTACAATTTATTACACACTTCAGATCTAGTAGTAAATATAATTTATCAATTCGGTCTTTGTTCAAAACTAAATCCAAAACCATGATCTCACAATCAATCTAAAGCCTTTCACATTTTTCAAATCTGAGCCGCACTACGACCGCAAAAAGACCTTTTCTGTACAAAGAACCTGTTGTGAAATATTACATCTACACACAAGTATGAATGTTAGGAGAAGGAGTAGGTGTAAAAACCGCAGTTTAAAAATAATAAGGAGCGGCATGACAGTCGCCTTTAAATAGAATCTAAAACCAGTCTAAACCATATCGTTTACCATATATTTTTCATTTTAAATTTGGTGGCCTTTAGCGTATACATTTAATGGTTCTTTTAAGCATTTAAAAGAAAATATGTACAAAAAAATACACAAAAAATATCTGCCATTGCATGCAGATCAGCAGAGTGGAGTTATTTAAATTGAAGTTGGCTCAGTTTGGATTACAACATGTTCTACAATTAAATAAAATTGCTGCAATTATCATTCGAAATGCAAAACTGCTATGCCAATTTCAGAGCTAAGGCACATTTGAGGAAAACAGAAAAAATAATCATTACAGCATTACAGCATTTTCGAAATGATATCGAGTGCAGCTAGTGGTATGATCAATTTCATAGTATCTATGTGCTCTATTAATTAAAATCTAATCACTTTTATATCGCGCAGGGGTGCGCCCACTGGTCGGTCACTCTGGCTGTGCGCTGCTCCAATTTGGATTTTAGGCATGGTCCACATACACAATTTCGTGTCAGCTCAATGACACGGTAATTGGTCATTGTTTGCAGTTCAACTGTTTGAAAAGATTTCAATTTGTATGTGAGTGGATATTCGCAGCGGTTGCGGTTGAATGCTTTGCGAGACTTGACCGCATTGAATAATTTGCCAGTGATACTGACTGACTGACTGGCACTGTTAGAGTATTTGCTTTCAATTACATTGTGAACGGTTGCGAAATCAAAGAAATTGATACATTATTTTGAAATGTACGCTTTAATGGCTAAATGAGTAGTCCGCCTCTGACTGCTGCATACACACGCAATACTACAAAATCCGTACAACACAAATCGAAAGTTAATAATCGCACGAAGGTCGACAACTATAAGTTGGGTTACTGGTTCAGCGTACCTATTGCTCTGTAGATATTGCCCAGTAAAACGAAAAATTGCCATTAGCTAATCTTAACTACGGACAAAATTCGTTCTGTAGTCGCAAGTCGTGCAATAAAAATGTAAAGTATTTCAAGGGAATATATCAAATCTCCAAAACTTAGAAGTAAAGTGATGCAGTGCCTCCTTATTTCCTCTTTCCTAGCAAAATGGATCAAATGAATATAAGAAATAATTATAGAATCTTCTCGATTCTATAATTCCTTTCAAAGAATATACCTCCGGTGTTACACACATCGTATTCAACAAAATACAAATAAGACTCAGTTATTTAAAGTTTTTTTTACTAGCGCAACTTTTTGCATCCAAAAAATAAGGAAAAAAGTTTTAAAAGTAAATGTTTTCTTAAACCTCAACTTCTAGACAGGTTGTGGCACTTAACGGAGTTAAGGCGTTCATGTGAACGGGATTGAATTGAACCTTTCCAAGGATACCCTGGAATATATAAACCCTCGGTGTGCTCTTTTTGAATTCCCTTGTGATCTTGATTGAGAGAGATATGTACACTAATTTTTAATGTAAAAGAAAAACTTTGAAGCTGATTTATTCGATGTTATGACTTTGTTACATTTCACCTTCATCCACTTATCCCTGTAATTGTAAATTTATGCAGTCGGCATGCGGAACTTTTATTTTGTGAACCGGCCGAGATTCTTTGTTACCAGAATAGTTGCACAGCAATAAAAAAGAACCTAAGATCTTAACAAGAACTAATTAACTCGGAAAAAGAGCATTCCTTCATCGCCAGTGAAAACCAAAGGCCAAAAATCTCCCATTTGCATATAGAGAACATGGCAAGAAGAACGCGCCGCCGAAGAACAGCCATAAAACATATGAGGCGCTTTGGTTGCAAGCGTATTTTAATCTAAGAAGATCTGAAAAGAAAGCCATTCTGCCGTGAAATGGCTAAAATTGAAATTATGATATTTTCGCAAGGAACTAAATAAATGTGTGTGTGTGTGTTTTGAATCTGCACTATGCATGAAATGCGCTGAGCATGAAATGAGATTTTTTTTGCTTCTTCTGTGGCTTTCATAAAACGGCCTTGAACACAGTTTTTTGCATTTGAAAGGCATAATAAAACTCGCCCAGGGGGAAGTTACGAGCTGCATGCGGTGTTCGGAGTCGGAATCTACTTTTTATTTGGCGCAAGCGTCGGCAAGGCAAAATCAAGTTGGTTCTAATTTGATTTATAACAGTGTATGTATGTGATGTGTGTGTGTGTATGTGTGTGAGCACGTTTTCTTCAGTAGACACGATCGGCGGTGTTCGATTCTTGATGAAATTCACTTGATTTTTGATTAGATTTCTTGAGTTTGCTTGATGAAGTCGGCATCGAATTGATTGAGTTTCAATTATAAAAACTAATGGTAAAAAAACATTTGCTTTTGTTTTTTTTCAACCATTCTTCAGACTGAGTAGTGTATTCTGAGTGCAAAAATAAAACTTTGTAAAACTAGAGAGTGGACTATCTTCGGCTATACCGAAGCTGAAATACCCCCACACAGTAGGTAGAAGTACCTCGAACATAAAATGTGGTCTCAAGACCCTATTTTGAGCCAATTGTAGGTGGTTTTGGAGCCCAGACCATGTCCAAAATCCATTTCTAAAAATTTCCAATCAAATCCACAAAAAAAAAATGGTCTCAAGACCCCATTTAGACCCTTATATATGTGGCTTCGGAACCTCGGACCATGTAAAAAATACGTTTGTATACATTTCCAATCGAATACAACCATAAAAAAGACTTGAAAAATGTTAACCTTTTTTTTCGGTGTAAGGGAGCCACGCCCAGTTTTTATCCGATTTGGCTGATTCTCGAACTTGATGTTTTATTCTTTTAATTTAAAATAAACTGACGGCTTACATCTTAACGACGTTTTAGTTAAACGGCACAGGAGTTTCATCTTGTATCTTGAATCAGCTCTCTATACCAGTTTAGTGCAAATACTCTCTTATCGATACCTTTAAGCACAACCATCCTATGTCCATTTTTTCAAAACTCTAGAAAATGAAAAACAAGTTTAAAAATTGGTATGTGTGTATGGAAATTGATTTTTATTTCCTCATTTTTCAATTACTTTCATTACGATTCATACAAACCACTATAGCCGGTCTGATGCAGCTTCATCTCACACTCAAAGAATTATTATGTTTGGAGAACGTTTGCTGCAAATATGCTACTTTTGAATACAAACTTAAACGAAAAAACAAACAAAAAACATTTGCTCCAAATAAAGTCGTTTTGCCGCAAATAATAAATAAGGTAAATTGCAATACTTTTATTGGAAACGTTTTTAAATTGTTGCAAATTAAAAACTAATTTCTAATAAACGTTTAAACGAATTCGATATAAGCTTTGTTCTTATCGACCAGAACGAAAGTAGCTCAGTGGCACAGCGTGTATGTGCGTAACTTATAAACCTTACGTCCCGCGTTCGAATCCTGGCTGAGCTGAACATTTTTTTTTTTTCGTTACTTAAACGTTAGTTGCAAACGAAACAACAAACGAAATGTGTTTGTCTAATTTTTCGTTTCTTACGAACGAAAAAATTCTTTGAGTGCAGAAATCCAAAAATGACAAAAAAATCGATTTTGATGACTTCTTTTTCATTTTCTAGAGTTTTGAAAACATGTACATAGCATGGTTGTGCTTTAAGGCATCGATGTACATTTGTGTATGTATTTTTGTTTTGGTCCGCTTCGTTGAAATTCACCCATTTTGCTCATCAGGGCAATTCACCGGAACCAATGTCAGTGGCACATTACATCACACTCGCACACAAACACGGCCAATCTGATCGCATCTTGTGGCCCTTTTACTATACCAACTCAAAATTAACATTTTTACAAATGGGCGTCAGACTCTGACACTGAATTCTTTTTTTGGTCTTTTGTGGCCAAGCCAACTATCGTGCTGTTTGTGCTTCTGTCTCCCGCTTGGGGCAGTCATGGGCCACTAATGATGTACAGAGCGATCGCTTCGCTAAAGTTTGCAACACTTGCCGCGCTTCGTTAAGCGCGTATCGCTTGAATTTTGCAGGTGCAGGTGAAGTCATTTCTGATCGCACGAAAATAGTCACGACGAAAATGCCAGAATTCAATGCCCTTTGCCAGAAGTGTTTGGCAAAAAGATACGCGAAACGGGAAGTGGATTTGCAATTAATTGAAGAACAAGTGGCGAAGTTCATTTGGGAATTCCGGAGGGAAAGGCCACCAGTAGAGAGTGGTTTTGGCCTTTATAGTTACGGTGCTTGAATTTAAATTTATTTAGCTTCGTTGTGTTCATACATTGAAAATCAAGCAATACAAATTTAACCAACGCTAAAAAGATCGGGAGGGAGTGTCTAGTAGATGATTACAAAAGTTCAAAGTGCTACCACACATACTTCGTCCATGTATTTCAATCGAAGTGAAGATCAATTAAATGTAATTATTGATACTACAAGCACCCTCACTACTTACATTCGATCGATCTAAAGTTTGTTTATTTCAATGTTTCAATGTTTCAGCATTTATATCAGCATAGCGACGCTGCAGATGCATAGCTTCCAACTAACCACTGTAACTAATGCGGTTTACTTGGTTCGTGGTTTAATGGCCTGAAACAGTTTCTACACGAAGATACGTAAACAAACCAACGCACTCCCGCCACACATTCACTTCAGAGTGAAATAATTTGAAACTTTATTTTGTTGTTCCAACTGAATTTTAAGAAAAAGAAATTAGCAGCAAAAAGCTTTAGTCGGCGATGATGATTTTTAACGCTACAGCAATTCGCTAATTTGAAATTGTTAACCAGCAATATGACGGCTTGGCTTGGTGAGCGGAGTGGGAATTGATTGCAGTCTGGTTTTTAGTTTGGCATTTGCCGGTGACTTTTCACGCTTTAGTTTTTCATTGTTTTTACTTTTGTTGGCATTTAAGTACCATATATTATTTAAATTTCGATGTTGAAATGGAAGTGTATTTTTATTATTTAACTAGATGACTGGTACGGCACGGCTTTTGACGCTACAGAAAAACTTTTTAGTAATTTTTTTCTTAGCCAAGACTAAAACACAAATTTGAAGCATTCCTTGGCAAATTATACTCTCGTAAGTTTGCCAATGTTTACGAGAGGTCTTATGGAAAAGTGGTTTTCTGTAACTTTCCCGGGATTGAACCCTATACCTCCCGATCGTAACCCCTTAGCCACGGCAGCCACAAGTTAACTTAGGTTTAAAAATGTTCAATACCCTTTTTAGGCGTTGCTACATTCTGATATTATCTACTCAAACAGAGGGAAACTTTGAAAGCCGATGTGGTACTTCAACCAGTACCTTCCCCTGGTTCGTTGGTCCTGCAAGAACTACCGAAAGTATTACTTCGGAAGTCGGAGTAAGCGAACGGTGTACACGAACTACAACCGATCTGGATTCGCTGACCTCCGTAGTGACTCACAATTATTTTAACGATTGGTATACCGAGAAAAAAGACAGTAGTGGAAATGACAGTCGGGCACTGTTATTCTGTTTTTAACAGAATAACTGTTGTTTTAAAGTATTTTTGTTTGATTTTGTTTGATAACAGTTTTACTGTTGAATTAAACATTTTTTCAACTTCTCGAACTGTTAAAAAAAACTGTCAATCTATTTTTCTATTGACTAAATAAAAAATGTTGCAGCCAACGAGATTTGAACCCAGGAGTCCCTGGGTACTAACATGGCCTTTCAACTAACTAGTCCAAATGTCAACAGATTTGACAACCATCATAATTATGTTATGAACCTCAGAGTGTGTAACAGTGAGTTTAACAGATAGGAGAACATAAAATCGTATATCAGTGGCTGTTAAAAGGTTACTGTTCTTTTAGTTCACACTGTGTTGCCAGGTTTATCGCAAGTTTGTCTCCTTTTTGTTCAACTACAACTAAACTTTCATTGGTTTTGATTGTTCATTGTTCGTATTTATTAAAGTTTTCTCAAATTTTCATGAATCCCTTGCCCATTTCTTCTTTTGATAGGATATTCTCCGAAAAACAATGATAGTCCTTTCATATGGCTACTCTGGTAGAGAACAGATCTTCCGTGTAGCACATTTAAGTTATTAATTTATTGCCATGTGCGCATGAATGGCATCATTGGCGCGATGGATAAGATGTCGGACTATCAACCAGAAGATCGCAGGTTCAAGCCTTGTCTAGAGCGACTACAAAAGGACAATTGTAACTTAGTTTAAAAACATTTATAAATAAAGTTAAGAAAAATTAGAGTTGAGACAAAAAAAAAATTTTTTTTATTAAAAAAAAGTTATTTTAAAAAAAATTAGCGACGGTTGTACCGGGATTTGAACCCAGGCCTCCCGGGTGGCAGTCGGACATCTTCCCACTAGGCTACGGTTATCAACAGCGCAGCAACTGTCAATTTACCAGTTTAGACTATCGGATGGTTTTTAACCGCGAAAACTGTTAAATTGACCTACTTTTTCGTTGATTTTACTGTTTTTTTTCTCTCGGTGTAGTAATCACAATATAGCTTCGTAATCATTACTCGAAAGTAATCATTGATGGCTATCACTACTTGGCGAAACCCAACCTGACGAGATCTGACTTTTTCGAAACACCCGAAGATGTCTGTGTTCACGTAATTGCTTCTTAACTCTGCCCTTACAACTACATACATCGTTATATCTATCGTATGGAACACATTAATTCCATATTTTTCTGGGATTTACTTGAACCAATGAAACCATATTATTAAATGCAGGAACTATGTAACGATTAAAATATATTTCCCTTGCTTTGCTGGGCAATTTAACAATAGCGATCAGAAGTTGCTCCACTGTGTTTGTTGTAAACATTAATAAAATAATGTTCAAGTATTTCTAACCTATTGCTGAAAACAAATTGTACGCATAGCATTGAGTTAAGTGCATGTGGCAGAACTACTGAAGCCAACTTCCCCTGAAAACCGCAATACTTAGGTTCGAAGCTCAACAATTGCAACACACGATACTGTGCCGTTGGCAATTTGAACAACACAAACGCGCAATTTATATGAATTTTATGTAAATGGTATATTTTGAATGTAGAACATGAGAGAATAAAGCATTGTATTGCTTAGCTGGGATTTGTTTGCCACAAAATGTAACTCCGGCTAATGAAATTAAAGCAAAACCGCGTAGCTGGCGGATAACGTGTGCAAGGCTTGAACTAATACACCCAAAGCTCACAATTAGCCGTGGCTTGCTGCAGGTGAGCTCGCTGACTAGCCAACGTTGAGGTTGGGTTAATTGTCTTCGTGGCGCACAGCATGCGACTCTTGTGGGCATGGAAGCAAATCTTTTGACCTTTAGCTAAAAGAACATTTAACCGCTAAAATACTGCTGTGGTTGCGAGGGAAGGGTAATTGCAGCAATTTTTAATGTCAGCGAATACAAAATCATATTGAAATTAGCGTTTAAACTTTTCTATATGTGAGGACTTATATAAAAGGGGAAATATGTAAAACAAAACGCCAACTGATAGTGTGGAAAACGACAATGCCATAAAATGTGCACTGTTGTTGTTGTCAGCCAAATGCAGGCACTTCGAGTACGCTGCATTAAGAAGTTATTGCAGCGAACAAACACTCAACATCACCAAAAAAAAAAAAGCGACAGCACTGCTACGATGCAGCACTAAAGTGGGTCCCAAAATGAACATGTGTACCATTTCACATTGCGGCGAGTGTTTCGCACAAATAGTCTTAGTTTGTTTATTTCCATTTTACTACTCTACTCACGTGTTTCCTGAACCAAAATGCTGCACATATGAGAGAAAGTACGACGATCTCGGCAGTGGCGTGGCAGGGGATGGGAGAAATATCAAAAAGTGTCCAGCTCAATGACAAGGAAAGAATGAGGGCTTCTTTGGAAAACTTTGTATTTGTAAAAAGGAAATTAAGCAATTTCTCAAATGTCTTAAATGCAACTGTGGACTTGGATGCATTTATACAAACCCCCGCAAATCCCTCGTTTCTCTATAGAGAAACGTATACGCCAGTGATCTTCGATAACAGCTGCGTACAAATTACAAAATTATCGCAAATGCTATCGCTGGAAGGTGCACACTGAATTGCTGTGTGGGGAGGGGAATTCAGACAATTGATAAACGAAAATGGTCCGATTGACAACTACTGCAAGGGGCGGTGGGGGTTTTTTTTTTAATAACAAATGGAGTGCAACATTGTGGTATTGTTGGAAATCTGCAGCGGAATTGAAAATTTGAAACGCTTTAAGTGCTGCCTGCGGAGTGCGGCTGCATTAAAGTCACAGCAAATGCGCCATAAAACCAGGCAATGACAAATTGTTGCTGGCAACGTTTACACTTACGTACTTTGTTGCCTGCATTCGGAATGAAGCTAGAAAAAGCTAACAGTTTTACAGCAGTTTTCCATCATAAAAGCCACACATTTGCCACCGTGCCACGAGTGACACCAAAACCGAAATTATACTTTCAGTTTCTGGTTAGGCTGCAAAACAGGTGCTTTTTCTATTATTACACATTTGCAAGACACATTTGCACTCCCCCCTTGACGATATAGCATTCAAGGCACAAGGAGTACCTACAATTTTCTCAGCTGCAGTTTCAATACGTTGATTTTCTTCGATTCGTTTCCAAACATTTGATGGAAATTTTTTATTTATTTGTTTTGCTTTCCAATCAGCAGTGTGTCCGTGCCGCAAATGTTGCATAATTGCAGACGCACACACTTGGTTGCTTCGCTGACATAAGCGATGCTTCTTTGGGGAGGCGGGGTCTGTGCGTGTGGAAAACTAGTTGCAGCTGGTTACTGAACGCGTAATTTTTCGGGGGTATTAGGTTTTTATTTGTATGTTGCAAGTGTGTATGTTGCAAATGTTGTACAGTCGAACCCGCTTAAGTGAAACGAAAATTGAATCCCCATCATTTGTTGGCCTTTTTCATACAAAATATTTCGCTTTACTGAAACTCGCTTAACTGAAAAACCCGGTTAACTGAAACACAATTTCATTTCCAAATTTTAAGTGAAAGTCAAAGCAAAAGCGAGGGTCTTTAAATTTAAGAATGCGTCTCATAATTTACACGAACACAATTGCGTCAAGAGATGAAATCCTGTAACTACCCATGACACTCTCCAATTATGGATAAAAAGCGATAATTTTGGACCGTACTTCGTTTTAGTGAAATATTTTTCTGTTTTGCAAAATTCTCTTAAGTGAAATATTTTTCAGTATCTGAATTCGCTTAAATGAAAAACCCGCATAACTGAAACCAAATGTCTGACAGATTCATGTTTCAGATAAGCGGGTTCGACTGCACTGCGAAAATGATTATATGCAAAATATGCCGATGTGCCCGTTCCTTCCTCCCACTATCCATCATCCCCTTTCCGAAGAATCAAGTGAACATTGTTAGTGGTCTTTATTTTTATTATTTTGGAAAGTGGTTCGAAATATAAACTTTTATGGAGTTTTCATGTGGTTTGGGACAATGATATCAATAATTTCGAAAAGCAGAGTTAATCGATTTTACATCTGAACGGATCATGTGACCCACGTTAATAAATAACTTAAAATTAATAATAGTTTTTTCTGGCTTAACTGTGTGTAATCAAGTGAACCCTAGTAAAGTTGTGCTAGGGTATGTTTTTATCGATTTCGTTGAGAATTTGTTATTAAGAAGTTAATTTACTACACCCGAGTCTTATTTGTATTCAAAACAGAATTCATATGAATTGTCCAAACATGTACCTACCTTGTATCCATAAAATGAATTGATGTAAAATATCGCAAACGAAAATTTTAACGCTGAGTTGGTTCTTGAAAACATTGTTTCTTTTAGTTCAGTCACGACCGACGGCCAGGTAAAACGAAAAATGTGCAATAGTAATTTAAATTCACAAAGTTACTGTCAATAAACTGCCTCAAACCAAGCCTTTTGGGTTTAGGCTTCTGGAATAAAGTTAATCCCTGCCAGTGTTTGCCGGCCCACAATGACGCCAGTCGCCAATTTCCCCCCCCCCCCCCAAACGTTTAAAGTGTTGGCTGCTTTACTTATTTGTTCAATTCAATTTTATGCAATATGCTCGGAATACAAAGTGACTGACACTCCTTTTCACACTTACCGTTACGAAGACTCTGACGGCACTGATATGATGTTATGATGGAACAGTTAGCAATTGAGAGCAGCTATGAGCAAAATACGTGCAATATGTAAAGTACATACATAAATGTGTGGCGTTGAAAGGAAAAGTGCCTTAATTGACAAAATATAAATTTCGTTTAAAAAGCTACTCCCACTTGAGATTATACATTCGGGAAAATTTCTTGCTTCATTCAAAAGGTTATGACGAAAAGTTGAATTTCTCTCATCCGAGTTAAGATAAAGTGGCAAAGTAGATAGTGATCTGGTAGAAATAGAATTCCGATATATGTATATAAACTATTCGTTTTGGGGCTAATTACGGCTAATTATGGTTCGTATGAACACCTTTTGATAATATCTAGTCTATTCTAAGAGATCTAGTCTAAGAGAGACGTTCGAACAAATGACATTTTAACGGAAAATACAAATCAATTAAAAGCAATAATTACTAAAATTTAAATAGCCAGACTTTTTTTAAAATTATTTATTTATTTGTTGTTATATCTCGTCAAAATTAGTTGTCACCTTCGATATTGAGTTTTTTTTACCGTCTGCCCATGCAGCATGGCACCGCATATTCAGCAGCAACACATCTGGTATCAAGCTTATGGCGAGTGGCGCTCGGTTGGAGGTATATTCGCTGGTAAATTAAATCACTTCGACGTACATACACTGAAAGAAAAAATCGTCGTTAAAAGTAATAACTTTTTAAAATTTGAGTTTTAAAGCACAGTTTGTTCCGCAATACAACTATATATAAAGCGCCGTGTTTTAAATTTCACCCATTTCCTTTTGTATTACGTTTCAATGCTTGTCAAACTTTTCACTTAGACGTTGGCTCAATAATGCCAGCGATAGCCGAATCTGTTAGACGTTTACCGCAAACTCCAAAGGACTGCAGGAAAATTAAATTTTTACAAAAGTTATTCCAAATGTTTCTAAGCTTCCAAGCAAGTCGACACATAAAACCAATAAATGTGCAAATAATTGATGTAAAATAAATGCGTTACAATTCAATGACATGTGTTTTGGGAATTTGTTTTTATTTTAGCACATGTGTTTTTGTATTTTTCTGTACAAAGCTCTCTTTCCAACGCAATTTGCCTAATTTAAAGTCGATTTCGTTCAATTGTAAGGCGTTTTTCTCTCAGTGAACTTATGTATGCATGATTATCTTTTGCATCTCTTCCGCATGTTTTAGAATTTTGTTTTACGAATAGCGGAAGCATTGACCGCGGTTATGGTCACGGCTTGCCGCGCCATATTTGATGCCAGCCAATATTGCTGTTGTTGTCTTGCCATTTTCACGTTGGAGCTGCACTCCAATCAATTTATTTATAGGTTCTTTTTTAGCATCAGCTTTATTCATAAATGCATTCGCAGATGTCGTAAAAAGTTCTTGATCTTGTTGCAGTAGAGTGAGTGCCGCAACATGTCATTTGCACTTGGCTATGTTGCCTCTTTTTCTCACTTTGTGCTAATGATATCTATTTCTTTTGAACCATTTTAATTTCAATTATTTGAGTGATTGCCACACCTTCAGGAATTAACTGATCAAAGAAAACATTTCAATTTGAAAAATTTCTGTTTTATTTTATACAGTTTGTGAGTTTATGGACATATGTGCATCATAGCAGAAATCTATTTTTTTCAAATTGGTCTTAGAAACTGAATCACACATACATATACTTACGAGTACAACCTTTAAAGTGTAACTAAAAATTGGCAAAGCATAACGGCGAAAAAAATCAATACAAAAAATTGGCTTAATTTTGTATTTCGCCACCTTCGCACGCGGCATCGACATAAAATGAGACCAGTTTGAAGCATGTTCAATACGAAAGGGTTTCCTCTGTGAAATTTCGTAATTTCAATACAGGGGTTAATTGCTAAGGTCATGTAGTGCACGCGTACAGCCCGAATGCGTTGCAAACGTGTGTATTTGGCATCCAGCAGTTACAGTATCTTAGCAATCCAGTGAGGATTGCTAAGATATCATTACTGCAATGATAACGAGACGTTGACATGCAATGACATGCAGTTGTCGTGCTGCGTATACGGTATACCCTATACTAGAACCACAAGCACATTACTGAATTTTGCCCTAAATGTGTTTCAAATAGATGAGATCCCAGAAGCCGCATACATACACAAATATCTTCATTGATTGGAAAATATTAGAAAACTAGAGAGACTATCTTCGGCTATACCACAGCTAAAATACCGCACACACAAAACGTAGGAGTTTGGAAGTACCTCGAAAAAAAAATTAAGTCTCAAGACCCCATTTTGACCCATTTATATGTGGTTTTGGAAGCTCGGACCATGTCGAAAATCCATTTCTAAACATTTCCAGTCGAAAACAGCAATAAAAAAAATTGGAAAATTATTACCTTTTTTATACTTTTCCAATTTTAGTATACCCTGCAAGTGTGTTTGGGGGTTAATTATACAAAATGTTCAAGCCTTAATAAATCGCAATGCCTGTTGCACCATACCATTGATGTCCTATAATATTTGGAACATATAATAAAAATATACAGTTTCTGAAGTTTACGTCGAGGGTCGTAGTGACTAACTAAGGCCAAGTTCGAGAATCAACCAAATCGGACCACAACTGTTTGTTTACATGTTTGATAGACTAAACCCTCTAATCAAAAATATATG
This sequence comes from Heteromyza rotundicornis, assembly GCA_951394025.1. Classification (NCBI taxonomy): domain Eukaryota; kingdom Metazoa; phylum Arthropoda; class Insecta; order Diptera; family Heleomyzidae; genus Heteromyza; species Heteromyza rotundicornis. The sequence goes on from OX596012.1 coordinate 47,588,537, forward strand.
ATTGCTACTAGCTCAAAATGATTTGCTAACGTTGACTAAATGGAAGAGGAAGCAAATATTTCTAAGTCTCTTTAAAACAAACATTTTAGATCGACATTTTTGTTTCTGGATTCGTTCTGCAATGGATTTTGGACATGATCCGAGGTTCCATAACACCCATAAATAAGTGAAAAAAAGGTTCTTAGATCAAATTTTGTAATGCACAATGTTCTTTACTACTAATCGACTTAGCAACGACTTTGTTTTTCGATAAGTTGCATCCAAACCGAATTGGTTTTATTGGTTGCCGTACTCATTGACTCATTTATAGGGCATGCCTTATTCGACTAGGCTAATCGAAAAATTATTGCTAGCTCTTCGCTTTACGACTCACCACTTTCCCATGCGTTGTGGCTTTCGTTCGACTTTTATGTGCAATTAAATTCGTTATTAAAATTTGATGGTATTTTGACATTGACCAGCATATTGAGACTTTGGCGTTTCTACAGAAACGTATACTGTAAGGCCGACGAATTCATGCGGTGACTAGGCGATTCAATTAATTATTTAATAGTACGAAATTGTGAGTGCATTTCCAGCTTTTGGTGAATTATTTGCATTGCAGTATTCATTCACAATATCTAATATGCCCGGAAATGGCAATTTGAAAATTAAAATATGAATAGTTTATCTTAAGAATAGCTATGTATGGCCCTTGAGGGTACTTCAGGAGGTCAATGATGTGAAATGAGATGTATTTTTAAATCTTCATAGCCATAAGGACATTGTCAATCGTTTTCTTTCGTTGTGTAATGTGAAATTGACCGTTACTCATACGCGACGTAAAACCAGGAAATATAAAATAATTTTAAGTATTTGTAAAAACCCAAGTTTGTGACAAGTTTGTCTTAATATTTCCATTCTTGTTGTTGCAATAGTTATTTTTACTAACCACACATTCTGAAGAAGCCACAAAATCACCGTCTTTACTCATGCTTCCGTAAACAATTTTCTCAAATAAAACTTATTTATATTTCTGTAAATTGCATTTTCGCAGCGCAACAGTAAACTCAAATACAAATTTTTCGCGTCAGTTGAACCGCAAAGAATTTGCGAAGCGACTGTTGTGTGGCGGTCGCTGTCGCCGCCATGTTGCATGCACAAAAACATTTACATAACCTGGCAGCGAGAACCTAGAATTTACATGAAAATAGTTAAAGCAGAAAGCCAGACTATAAGTGCATTTTTGTTATGGCTGATGTGGAGAAATTCGCTAAGTCACTTCTGTGCTTACAAGTTGAAGTTGGTAAAGTGCTTCTATGCAACATATCAATACTTCTGCTTGCGGCGAGCAGTAACTTTGCGAATGACACATTTCAAGTAATTCTTAAATCAACTGGCAAATTGAGATATTAAATGACAGTAAAAGAAATTCCAAGTTGCAAATTGTTTCTGCTTTGGGCCATCATTAATACGTTGACACGATGAATGGTTTTTAGTGTGGACGTATGTTGACCCAACGCAGATTTTAATACCAATTAAGCGGTATTAATTACAGCAGAAAGAGTGGCTTGTCGCCCAGTTGGGCTTAGACTCAATACGCTGTACGATTGAAAACGCCACTGGCAGCAAAATGTCTTCAGCTAAGTTGAGGTCAATATCGCCTAATGCCTTCTGGCGTTGCAATAACGATACCAATACCAATTAAACTTGTATTCGTTTGCTTCTCGACATTTCGGAAGTTGAGCGTAACTGTGCTAAGCCACTCGCTTTTTGGATAGGCCATTTAAATCTCATTACCGCGGCACTTTGTATGCGAAAAAAGTTTGGCCGAAAATTCGAAATTCAGTAAATGTCGTTGCGAATTGCGAGTAGATACAGTGCGGTGAGTGAATTGAAATGCAGTCACACACTGCGATGGGTGGAGGAATCGATAAGCGGTAAAAGTTGTCGGCATTGATGTCAGAACTTTCCTTGTCTGCCGATTAGCATGGAATGCAGGCGCGTATTGAACAAACTTTCGTCTGAATTCGATCGATTCGCTATTTTTTCCTAATTGACCGTCTCTAATGGCCCAAGACATTGTATTCTATCAGCATTGAGTAGAATTCTGTATTACTGAAATACTTTAAGCCCACAAGCGACATAGAATAGCTTGTTGCGACTTTTGCTGCATTCAAAATGCCTCTACCGCCAACGTAAGTCTAATCGTTGCAACTTTCAATCACGTCAGTGCTGGCAACTGACATACTTTATTAAAATTTATGGCAACTCAAGTGACTTGACAGTGCCACCCAGTGACAATGTATGCGTTTTCCGTGAGCGTGCACAGGCGCAGGCGCTTGAATTTTAGTGAGCCTTCAAGAAGTCTAACCAACTGGCGCTTGACAAAATTTTCAATTATAGTTTGAAGTCTTCGTTTTACACGTTCCGAAACGTACATATGTATGCGTGTACATACAAACATGAGTCTGCCAATGGAAATGCAAATACACAACATTTTTGCCGCCTAATTCTCATACGTGTTCCACACTTACAACAAATCACTTTAATCTACAAATACCTACAGTAAAATGCCAAATTTCACACATTCACACGACAATGCCGACATTTTCCTTAAGCATCCGTCAACGTCAAGCTCCGCACGTCGAAGCCATCGACGCAACCGCGTCGCATTGTATTTTAGGCGGATGCAGCTTTTGACATTTACCCGGTCAGTGACATTGTGTGCGCCTCACACTGGGCGCATGCATTAGCATATGTCGATGCATATGTCGTACGTCGCATCGGCGTCGCACAATGGCATCGCGCGCCACAAAACATCAAATGGCTGCGGTTCGTTTGAAAATCATAACATCAAATTAAATACTCTTTTACAAGCGATGTGGACCATCGTTGACTTGTGGCCAAAATGAAAGTCACTCCGTGCGCCGAGGAGTACGCAGGAAGGAAAGGAAAAATCTCATTTGTCAGTTAATATCGCCGCATAATATCTGCAATGAGTTTCCAACTTTCTGCGCTTGGCTACAGTTACTGCCAGCTGTGCGCGTTGGCAATCTGATACGCCAGTCGCAACTGAGCCAAGCCAACGAATGCGAGCGGTTAAAGTGTAACGGCTTAGAAATTTCATCACTTTTCATCGGTTCGCCAAAGAAATCTGTTGCATTCGATTTAATCCTATCCGGCGAGAGAAACATGGTAGCTGCATCTAAATGTTAGTCAAATCGGATTAGTAAATCTTTTGCTAAAATTACGATTTGTTAAATTCGAACGGAACAATCGATATTTATCATTTTAAAAAATCCATTAACTTAGTAGTGTCACCTCTGATTAGCCACACAAGGCACCAAAAACCAACAAAATAAAAAAAAGAATTAGAAAAATGCATATAACTTTTATAAACCGCCATTTTGTAGGTACATTTTCAGCTTTCCATTGCGACCCTCCACTCCTTTGGAGCACTTTTGGCTACCACGATATTGAAGTTTTGCTGAGATGCCTCTTTTGGCCGGAATTTCCGTCCTTTATTTAACATACTGAAGGACACCAATAAGTTAGAGTTGCCTCAACTGGGAGCCATTCGAAAATCTTTAACTAACAGTGTTCTTCGATTTAGGCGTCTATTGGGCTTTGACAGAACTGATTAATTTTGAAAGTAATATACTTTCAGTTTCAGAAGACTTTCGAAAAGAAGTGAAGGGATGTGCGGGTTCTATTAAGATTTTTACAAAAAAAAGGGTTATTAATTATTCCCAAATTTAAGTATAAATGGTCCATCTACTTAGTCGGAGATTCGGAAGAGCTGACTTTTTATAAATTAAAAAAAGCCGCTATTTGCTATCAAACGATTTCCTAATTCAAAAACTAACTGGTGCTATCAAAATTTGTTGGAATTTGAAAAAAAATTTAAAATCTGAACCAAGTGTATTTTGTACACTGAGCACGAATATAATTGTTAAAAATACGGATATACTAAGCTTTGTTTTTATGTCATTCTACAGTGCTGGGAAAATTTCATTATTATAAGATGAAAAAATAAGAAACGGCCATGTGCCATGTTAACAAGATGGCAAATTTTGTACACCTGGCAGCTGGATTATAAATTGGTGGTTCCATATTACAAAAAATTGTGAATGAAAAACTTTAAAGGTGATTTAACTACATGAAATTTTATTTTTGTTTCATCCACGGTGGAGTAAACCAGGTGAGGCAAGTAGGAATAATGCTCTCACTTCAATTCCTGTCATCTCTATGATTTTCTTTGCCTTTGTTTTCAATGACGTTCTTTCCAATTCAAAAATCAGTTATCAGCGTTGCCTTTGTCAGCATATTACTAATTTTTCAAAACATTTCCAATAAAATATGCCGAAAACGGTAGCCCTGAATCATTTCAATTCCTCTTTCAATGACGTACGGCAGGGGGGAAAATCTGACGTTTGGCAGTGGAAAATGCTACTTGCCTAACCTGGTTTACTACACCGTGGTTTCATCCACTCAATTACACACCTCTTCATGTTCAATTCCTAAATTGTACGCAACTTTTGCCTAGAAGTATGCAGTGTTATATTCGTGCAAACCCTAAACCAATTTCACAGATTGAATTCGTGCAAATTGCTTGCATACTTTCAGGACCCCTTTACAAATATTGGCATCTCATTCATTTCTAAAATGCTATGAGTTTAAACAATTAAGCAGTATTTAACAAATTAAGCGGATACCCATTTATACGTTTTCTAACTCTCTTGTTTGTTCTTTTCAGTACGGCTTGCGTCAACTGGATCTCTCGTTGCTGTCGCAGCTCTGGACTCTAAACGATTCGATACAAGAATTTCGTACCATGCTACAAGATCAGGATCCCGATTCCTATTCACCACACTCGCCAACGCCTTCGTCTTATGATTCCGCCTCATCGGATAACGATGAAGATATTATCAGTTCAAAGTTGAATCCGGAAATGGCATCCAAAGTAATAACAACGCAACCGAAACTAACAGAATCGAGTTCCACGGATTTGTCGAATATGAAACCACCAACAATTGCGAATACACCTCCAACCACACCAACAACAAATGCAGCCATTCGTCCATCCATCCTACAACAGAGACCACCGCTGCCGAAGCCACTCGATGTGAAACCAGTGCCACGAATGCGCAGCGCCCCACCACCGCCGCCCACAAGTCGCAAAGCCGCAGCACCGCCACGCCCCACATGATGTTACCTAACGGACTTCCTTACCGGGGTCAAGATGGTCATGTGCAAAGTGATAGTGAACGATGTGGCGGCTGGCAGTGTGTCGGCGCAATAGTGAGCGGCTGGGCCCGAGTGCCGGGGCAGACCATCCACAGATTTTAGCATAAATGCGTATATTTTGCTAGATATTTGTGAAATCTTGATTTGTAGCCTTAAAAATGAAAGACATTTAAATACTAACATAGTTAAGCCTCGAGTGTGATCTACAGCAACTTTTAGTTTAGTTTGTAAATTTGTGAAAGCGTTTCGAATTGCGGTAATGCAACTTGGATCTAGAATTAATATGTATGCAGGTACTACCGAACTATTCGGGAGCCTTTTTCAGCCCCATCCATTTGATCTGTTGTTGGCAATGATTGTTGGGAGGAACAAATATATAGTGCTGTCCTCAGCTGCAGTGGGCTGTATCTAAAGCATTGTAGATTCTCAGTAAGCATACATCAGCAATGTTGAAGAAATTTTGGAAATTTTCAAGTGAAATGCAATATTAGCTGTTTGCGTATTTTAAGTTTGTACATAATATATCTCTGAATTAAAACTACTAATGTTATGCCTCATACGATAATAAAAATAAATAATAAATAACAAATAGACCCGCTGCTTTATTGTTCACAAAACCAAAAACCATATTGGAAATGGAAAACATTTTTGAAATGGAATGAAATGGAAATGATCGAAAAACTATCTATGGCAGGGTACTTTAGCTTTGGCCTGACCGAAGGTAATTCTCTTACTAGCTTTTGATATTTTGATCCAAATTGATTTATTTTATATCTTAATTTGACCTTTAAATTATGGACATACTACATATACATAGGACTCACACCATGTTCTCAGATAATAGAACAAACAATAAAAAAAACCATATTAGAAGCGATATAAAACTAGACCGCCCACTTCAGCCGAGATTTATTGGCCAAATTTAATGAAACAAGTATGTCCAGCTTATACTTTGTTATGTAATATTTTTAATGACATTTAATTTTAGATATTTTCACTTTTATTTGGTTTTCAATGTCCGTTATGTCAAATTAGCATAACTAGAATTTTATATTCGTATATCGAAGCTGACTAGACTTGATTGCAAGTAACCTAATCAAGTACACTGATCCGTTTTGTTATGCGAAACATTAAAAAATTGCCAATTCGATTGCCTTCAGTTTTGAATCCATTGCATAAATACAGTAGTGATGTTCACGATAATCTTTCTGCAATAAAATCTTTCAAAAGTACAATTGAGGGAAGGCGCAGAATTTTTGTAATTAAATTTAATGCAACTAATTTGTAGAGCCCGACCGATAAGCATTTTCAGGCCGAAGCCGAAGCCGATGCCGAAGGTCAATTGGCAGCCTATTACTTCGGCCGACGCCGAAGGCCTATACCGAAGCCGAAGCCGAAGCCGATACTTAAAAAAAAAACCTTTAAAAACTTGTTTTTTCGTGTATTTTCATTCGAATTCGAGTATATAAATACACATTTAGTTTTTTAAGGAACTAAAAATGTATTTAAACAAATAATAAAAGTAACCAAAAGAATTCACAAACAAATCCTAGGTCAAAACTAACAATAGCCTCAAATTATCCCATATATCCCGTGTAAGAACAATTGGATTTTTTTAAAATCACTTTTAAAAATTTGGAGTAAAGCTTAAAATAATGGGAATTTAGAAGAAATGGTAGAGAATTCTTCACAGAATAAATCCATCTAAGTAGCTGTTTTTTCAGGACTCCCCAAATCCGTCAGGTGGTGGGCAAAGGATGTTCTAGTTGATGGTAAAAACCACCTGTGAAGCTTTGAACTTTAAATGTAAAATTTTACCAAAAACGGTCCTGGATTTCAGCACCTTTTCATATATGTTGGCGCAGCAATTTGGGCTACATTTCTAAAAGGTAGAATCCTTCCGTGAGCCTCCTACCCCTATATTTGAAATTTGATACAGTTTACCAGGACTCCTTTTAACATAGACATCAGGGCAAGTAGTAGCTTCTAAATCTATATTTAAAATTCAGTAATCCACCCAGAAAATGTCCAAGGATGTACTTTGTGGCAGTTTTAACCTCGTGCCACGCAATTTGAGACGAGATTCACAATATTCGATGATTACTAATTTAAATTTTAATCATATTTTTTGTTTTGTGGGCCTCTTATGTCCCATTGGAAATTCCATCAATTACACAATTTTACATTCAAGTCTCAAGAAAATCAGTAAGAATTTAGATGTGATGTGGGCTAGAAAATCGTATCGTAAAAAATTAGTTTTGGTTTTCGGTGTCGCAAAAATAAGGAAAAAAATTGAAAAGCTTCGGCCAAAACTTCGGCCATTTTTCGGAAAAACCGAAGCCGAAGCCGAATGTAAATTATTGGCCGATAACGGCCGAAGCCGATGCCGAAGCCGATTAATCGGTCGGGCTCTACTAATTTGTATGGCTCATGAAGTTTTAATTTAATTTAAAGCGAAGTTTCATATTCAAATGACAGTTGGTACACTCAGAAAAAAAAATGCATAGTAAAACCAAGTACGATCGTATTTGCTCCTTCATTTTTTCAACTTTGAAATAAAATGAAAAAAAATCAAAATAGCTATTGTCAACGTTGGAACAAAGTTGCACGATCTTAAATCAAGGTCTGGCTAACCTAATATCAATTAAACAATTTTTTAATTTTTGATTTTAAGTTTTAAATTGAAAATAAGTTTTTTCGTAGTTGTTTCTAAAATTTTACTTAATCTCAAATCATTAATTTAGCAACGATATTTTTTAGAATTATCTGAATAAAAACTAACAAATTGATTGATCGATTATTTTATAAAACCTTTGGATAATTTCATATTAGACCGAAGCGGAGCTGGAGCCGTATCAGTGGAAAATGACCCTGCTCCAAAGCCCTGTACTAGAATTATTAGAGTCGGAAAAATGCATTTGTCTAAGATAATTGCTGCAAATCGTGAAAAAGTATTTTGTTTTGTGAACAAAATCAGTGCGATGAAATCTTAATAATTCAGTACCCAAGTAACACAAGTAGTTCGTGGGGCTGACTTGTAGCTGAGAAAAAAATGTTTATTGTTAGTCGCTACTATTTCTTCATCAATTTTGCGCCTACAATAAACATACAACTAATGGTTTAAGTAGCGACTACTTACTTATTAGTAGTGGTCGCAACTAACTTTCAAGCGAGAAAAGTGACGCATCATATAGATTTGCATGAAATGTGAGTTGTCTTTCTGTTGCATTAAAAGCGGGATCTCTCAATTACTTTTGATCTCCCGCCATTTCATAAAAAGGAATCAAAAGACCACAATGTTGCAAATACACTTTTAATTTAACTTTTGTGTTATTATTTATTCTTCCCTTCAAACTAAATTAATTTTTTTTTTATGAAAATTCACAAAATTAAACACTTTACGAGCCATTACAAAAACAGCAAAACACTTCTGAAACATTGTCGAAAGCTTTGGAATGTCCTGTTTTCTTGAATTCTCACAACATGCAAATCGCAGAAGGTGATTCCTTGGGTTGATACAAGAAAAAAATTATATGGGATGGTGGAGTCCATCTGATCCCAGTTAGGAAGTATGGCGTAAAATGACATTCAGAGGTGTCATCAAGTTTTAAGCCATAACTGTTGAGCTGGTGCAGCTAGGAGTCTGTCCTTAAGAGTGTTAGAATGGTAAAAAAGTTACATGTAGGATGCCAATCTAAACCAGAGTGGGTTCGGGGTGTTCGAAATCTCTGAAATAATACGAACAAATTATGAAATTTTACAGAAAGGAAGAGAAACTTCAATATGTATTTTTTAATTGAAAACTTTCGTGTACCCAAAGAGACGCCAAATCATTCATAAAGGCTTTTTCTCAATTAGATACCAACTGTCATTCTCAAACTCAAAAACACATGTATTTGAATAATACATTTCAACACAGTTTGCGGTTTATTTGAAAAGCAATAAGTAAATACTTCGGTTTAGTTTTAAAAAAATGTTCTTTAGTAATTAGATATGCAATAAAACCAAAAATATATCGACACAATACGTCATTTTTTAAAAAATTTGTTTAATATTTTTATTAGGCAAATTTGATGTAAACTCCAGTAAAAGATTTTTTTCGAATTACTTTTCCTTTTGGTTTTTATTTTGGCAGCAAACATTAGATTAGTTTTTTTTGTTTTTTTTGAAAACAAAAGAACATAAAAAGTTCTTCTTATCGTAGTGCTTGTTGTTAGAGCAGATTGGAAAAATATATCAAAATATATTTTCCATTTTTCTCCATGTATTTTTTTAACGTCAATTATTTCGGGGGCGGTCCAGACCCGTACATCCCCTCCCCCTAAATACTGCCTTGCTTGGAAGTGAAATTCCATTAGCAAAAGAGTTTACATCAAAAGAAGATTATTAAAACACGACAAGATACTATGGCAAGTCAGAGGCGCAATTCATTTCGGAAAAAGTGGGCCGATTAGGGATTTTTGAAAAAACGGGGAAACTCACTGATATTAATAATGATTTTTTATTTTGCATTTTGCCCAAAATATTTTGAATGCTCATTATATATCCGATTCACTTACACATGGTAATTATTTTTGACATTTAGTTGCCATCTGTTGATTATTTATTTTACCTGTTGCATTTAAAAGATAATTCTTATATGCTAATAAATTCATAATAATAATAAATAATAAATAATAAATAATAAATAATAAATAATAAATAATAAATAATAAATAATAAATAATAAATAATAAATAATAAATAATAAATAATAAATAATAAATAATAAATAATAAATAATAAATAATAAATAATAAATAATAAATAATAAATAATAAATAATAAATAATAAATAATAAATAATAAATAATAAATAATAAATAATAAATAATAAATAATAAATAATAAATAATAAATAATAAATAATAAATAATAAATAATAAATAATAAATAATAAATAATAAATAATAAATAATAAATAATAAATAATAAATAATAAATAATAAATAATAAATAATAAATAATAAATAATAAATAATAAATAATAAATAATAAATAATAAATAATAAATAATAAATAATAAATAATAAATAATAAATAATAAATAATAAATAATAAATAATAAATAATAAATAATAAATAATAAATAATAAATAATAAATAATAAATAATAAATAATAAATAATAAATAATAAATAATAAATAATAAATAATAAATAATAAATAATAAATAATAAATAATAAATAATAAATAATAAATAATAAATAATAAATAATAAATAATAAATAATAAATAATAAATAATAAATAATAAATAATAAATAATAAATAATAAATAATAAATAATAAATAATAAATAATAAATAATAAATAATAAATAATAAATAATAAATAATAAATAATAAATAATAAATAATAAATAATAAATAATAAATAATAAATAATAAATAATAAATAATAAATAATAAATAATAAATAATAAATAATAAATAATAAATAATAAATAATAAATAATAAATAATAAATAATAAATAATAAATAATAAATAATAAATAATAAATAATAAATAATAAATAATAAATAATAAATAATAAATAATAAATAATAAATAATAAATAATAAATAATAAATAATAAATAATAAATAATAAATAATAAATAATAAATAATAAATAATAAATAATAAATAATAAATAATAAATAATAAATAATAAATAATAAATAATAAATAATAAATAATAAATAATAAATAATAAATAATAAATAATAAATAATAAATAATAAATAATAAATAATAAATAATAAATAATAAATAATAAATAATAAATAATAAATAATAAATAATAAATAATAAATAATAAATAATAAATAATAAATAATAAATAATAAATAATAAATAATAAATAATAAATAATAAATAATAAATAATAAATAATAAATAATAAATAATAAATAATAAATAATAAATAATAAATAATAAATAATAAATAATAAATAATAAATAATAAATAATAAATAATAAATAATAAATAATAAATAATAAATAATAAATAATAAATAATAAATAATAAATAATAAATAATAAATAATAAATAATAAATAATAAATAATAAATAATAAATAATAAATAATAAATAATAAATAATAAATAATAAATAATAAATAATAAATAATAAATAATAAATAATAAATAATAAATAATAAATAATAAATAATAAATAATAAATAATAAATAATAAATAATAAATAATAAATAATAAATAATAAATAATAAATAATAAATAATAAATAATAAATAATAAATAATAAATAATAAATAATAAATAATAAATAATAAATAATAAATAATAAATAATAAATAATAAATAATAAATAATAAATAATAAATAATAAATAATAAATAATAAATAATAAATAATAAATAATAAATAATAAATAATAAATAATAAATAATAAATAATAAATAATAAATAATAAATAATAAATAATAAATAATAAATAATAAATAATAAATAATAAATAATAAATAATAAATAATAAATAATAAATAATAAATAATAAATAATAAATAATAAATAATAAATAATAAATAATAAATAATAAATAATAAATAATAAATAATAAATAATAAATAATAAATAATAAATAATAAATAATAAATAATAAATAATAAATAATAAATAATAAATAATAAATAATAAATAATAAATAATAAATAATAAATAATAAATAATAAATAATAAATAATAAATAATAAATAATAAATAATAAATAATAAATAATAAATAATAAATAATAAATAATAAATAATAAATAATAAATAATAAATAATAAATAATAAATAATAAATAATAAATAATAAATAATAAATAATAAATAATAAATAATAAATAATAAATAATAAATAATAAATAATAAATAATAAATAATAAATAATAAATAATAAATAATAAATAATAAATAATAAATAATAAATAATAAATAATAAATAATAAATAATAAATAATAAATAATAAATAATAAATAATAAATAATAAATAATAAATAATAAATAATAAATAATAAATAATAAATAATAAATAATAAATAATAAATAATAAATAATAAATAATAAATAATAAATAATAAATAATAAATAATAAATAATAAATAATAAATAATAAATAATAAATAATAAATAATAAATAATAAATAATAAATAATAAATAATAAATAATAAATAATAAATAATAAATAATAAATAATAAATAATAAATAATAAATAATAAATAATAAATAATAAATAATAAATAATAAATAATAAATAATAAATAATAAATAATAAATAATAAATAATAAATAATAAATAATAAATAATAAATAATAAATAATAAATAATAAATAATAAATAATAAATAATAAATAATAAATAATAAATAATAAATAATAAATAATAAATAATAAATAATAAATAATAAATAATAAATAATAAATAATAAATAATAAATAATAAATAATAAATAATAAATAATAAATAATAAATAATAAATAATAAATAATAAATAATAAATAATAAATAATAAATAATAAATAATAAATAATAATAAAAAAATAATTCATTTATAGTATTCACGAAAATATCACAACTTCACTTCTACTACCTTCTCATTACTATTTACGGACAGTACTGATGTGTATATAGTTGCGAAAATAGTTAGCAGCATAGTATAACAACTAAGAGCCATATTGGGTAGCCATATTGGATCCTTCATCATAATTTTGTAATCGCACCGAACCAAAAAAATGCCAAAAATACTATCAAATGCTGCGGTATGAAAGAGTGGTGAATTGATGGGATAACAACTTAATTTTGATAAGGATCCAACGTAAATTTCCATCAGATGACGTGAAGAGAGAAAAAAATGCTCTCCAAAAAAATAATTACGAAAATGGAGAAAAAGAAAATGAGAATTGATTGGTTTTAGAAACGACAAAAAACGAACACAAAAAAATTAAAGATGTTTCAATTTATGTATGATGTCGAAATTGATGTAATATGTAATGCTTATGATGCCTGAAAAACTCGGAAAAGAAAGGAAAAAATATGCAAATTACATTTCACCGTCTAAAATTTCAATCTACCCCCTGTAAAATTCACGCTTTTCAATAATCTTGGAAATTTGATGGAATTTACAGAACTTGAATTCAGTGCAATTATTCAGTTTTATTTCTTGCAAAATTCTCTACAAATGACCTCTAAATAATTTTTTCTCTACGATAAACTTTTTTTCCTATAAATCTGATTTTGTGAAACCTCATACAAAAAGTTTTTCTAGTAAAAAAATTGCCTATTTTTTTTAACGAAGTGGCGAATTGTCATAAAAACTTTCAATTATATTACCCGAATTCTGAGTTTTCTCTTTATTGCAGGGAATGAGCGATAAGTTAAAAACCCGATGACAATCGAGTTATGCCTAATCTATATTAAGCGATTTATCCATAGAATTGTGCTTTGCTAAATCTTTCACCCGCATGAATTTATTTTCCTTCTTTAGTTAGTTTTACCATTTGGAGCTATATTTGTTACAATATAACTCTTAACACTTATGTTGAAACTGTCACTAATCGACGCTCTAATGGCTACCAACCATTTTGTTGCGAAATCAAATTAAAACTTCATGAACCATACAAATTAGTTGCATTAGATTTAATTGCCAAATTTCAGTTTTAAATATTCCATTAATTATATTATTATTTGGTCGAAATTTGTAACAAAACGGCGGTGTTGTGAACACTTTTTTGTAGTTGTTTCAAGTGCCTCTCTTCACAAATATTCAATGTTTGGGAAAAATGCTAGATAATCGCTTAATTTTCTTGGTCGCTGCGTACGCATTTGTAATCGGCATAAACTTAGAACTCACCGAAAGTGCCGGAGAGCTAATTTCCTTTCCCGTTAAGGAGCCGCAATGTTCTTGCATATTCACCACCTGCACTTGCTGTCAGGGCTTCAGGGTTAATCCATTGGATTTCGAGAAGAATCGTAAGTTCTTTTTAAAAATAGAATGCTGGGTACGGTTTAGAAACAATTTTTACATTTGCAGTATGCCTCGAATTCAAACTGTATATCTTGGCAGGGAAGGTGGACTTGAAAATTAAATTGGACAATACCACCATCGCTGAGTTTACGCTGGATCCGAAAAATCCACCTACCTACTGCATACCGATTTCTCTGCCCGTGCCGGTGGCTATGTGCCTCAAATTGCACGACTTGAAGTTAGTAGGCCAAACGGGCATACAGGTCTGTTCGACATTTTATATCAGCTACGAAAGCGATAAAGTATTTAACAGCACATTGCCTTGTGTTAAATTGTCGCCCAGCGGTGTTGAAATGACGCGCCGATGAAATGATGATCAATGTAACAATTTGGAAATAAAGGTTGTTCGCTTGAAGCACTACTACTATCTATCGCGGATCTTGAAATTTACTTCGCGGCATCCCCCCAATTCGTAAACAAAATTAACATTTTGGCTATGCATAAAAAATCCTCTCGTGCTCTTCAACTTTCTGAATATAAAATGTTTTGGTTGCTACTAGTAATCAATTCAGTGTTAACTGAGTAGAATTAAGTTGGAACTTGGGTTAGGTTATCCTGGCTGGCCGATGTACACGGTTTACACACGATCTTGGCAATTGTACAGGTAGTAAGGTTTTTTCCTCTCGTTCTTCTAGATGGCTGTTGATCTCCTTTAGAGGCATCAGTACTTCGTCTTATTTGATCTTCAGCTAGACTGACTCAGTTTTTTGCAATCTCATCTGCTGTTCACGTGTCCATATGGCTTGGAACCCAATATATAAGTAGCTTGCGCTTGGTAGCCAGTATTTCCATTGCTACCCTGCACTGTAGAACATTTTCGGATGATGACAAATGTGAAATTAGCGCCGTGATAGCTGCTTGGTTGTCTATATATAACATTTATTGAGCAGCTTATGCAGGCTAACTGCGCGGCTGTTATGGCCTCAACAAGCTCTACGCTACAGTAATCTGGATGTTAAATGGGTTGGCTGATACTTAGTTCATTGACGCCAGCTCCAACCCAGCAGTCCTTATTCTCCGCTTTGGTTTCATTCCTTCGCGTCTTCCTTTCTTACAATGGTTAAGGATTGGGATAAGGATATATCCCAGAGTTCATAGTCGGAGTCGTATAGTCTGAAGTGACTGTAGCAACCCGACTTATAGAACTGTGTACAAAGGATCTGCAAGTAGTTGCCCAGTGACGCGTAATCTTAGCGCGGGTCTTGTTGCCCGAAATCGAAGCTATGTCAATCTGACACTGTCATGTCATTGAGTGATATCACCATTATTCAATGACCTAAAAATTACGATCAGACGCTATTACGGCCTATTCACACAACAGTGACCAAGAGTTCAGATGTGACCTTTCTAATTTCTCGCTAATTTTAGATAATCCGGAAAAACCCCTTAAGGGTGGCAATCATAAAAATGATTCCCCCCTTTTATAGCATAGTGTTAAACAGGAACAAGCAACAATTCGAATGTAAAGAAGAATTACTGGCATCAAAACGATTCACTATAGCTTTTGCTTGTTGTTGCAATGCAGTCCGTTAAATGCAGTTTGCCAGCCACATATTCTAATAATAATAGTAAGATTCAGTCGGTCAAAGTCGACTTATACCTACTGCACCCAGGGGCGGATTAACCCCTACTCGGGCCTAAGGCTAACCAACCAAAATGGGCCGAATATAAAAAAGTTTTGAAAAACCAATTGATAACGAAAAAATATTTGTAATTGAAATGTTACAAAAAAACCAGAAAGTTAACTAATTTCGGCTATGCCGAAGCTGAAATACCGGCACACAATATGACAAATTTAGAAGTACGTCGAAGATACCCCATTTTGTCTCAGGACCCCATTTTGACCAATCTATAGGTGGTTTTGGAACCTCGGAACATATCAAAAATCCGTTTGTCAACATTTCCATTTTGACAAAAATTTTAAAAATACTTGGAAAATATTGAGATTTTATTTGGTAATTTGGCTGACTTGTCTGACTTTGCTGATTCTCGAACTTCATCTTAAGGAATAAGGTTACATATTCTACAAAAAACGATTTTCACTTATATGGGAGGTAGGCATGGCAGTCGACATATTCTACCCTTCTGCAATCGTGTTTACAAGACACGGGGACGGAGGGAGAGATGGACAGAGGGATAGGGCTAAATCAACTCAGGAGTTGATGCTGATCGAGAATATATATAGTTTTCCATACCAATCACGTCTCCTTCTTGGCGATACAAACTTTCGACCCGTACCTCAAGAGGTGTAGGGTATACAAACCAAACAACCCTAGTGTACAGTGTACACCTTGTTTGCAATTTTCCTCCGTCGATTTTTATAGCCAATAAATTTATGGTGGTGTAATTGAGTCACTATAAAGTTTGACGAAAGTTGACATGTAACTTACCGAATGCAACGACCAAAGTAGCTTATCTAAGACGTTTAGACGTTAGGCGTTAAGCAAATTGCATGTGTAGTAGTGTATGTTCTAAGAATTTGGAACTTACTTGCATCTCAATTCATAGTTTCCTTGAACATACTTATTCAAGAGTTGCAAATCGAAACGCAACTGACTTGCGGCAATCATTTCGAAGACACAGTCAGTCTTGGTTGTGATTTTGAGCAAGCTTCAACATGGCTTCTGCGAAAACTGTAAGTACTTTTTTTTTTTGCAAATTCAAGTGGTTTTTCTATCATCACGATATTTAATATATTTAATCTAATCCTATGAGCAATCATAAGTTATTACTTCTTTAATTGTTTTTATACATTTAATTGTACGCAATTTGAATTCCATGAAATCTTTATTGCAATTAATTTGAAGTTCCTGACGCTTTTGCAGCTATTTTTGGTAGTTCTCGTTGCGCTACTCTCCATTTCGGTATCTGGTGGCTTGCTGGATTATGTATTCCCTACGATTATGGGCGAAAATTATCAATTTGCGCCCACCAAGGATGGATATCGCTTCAAGTGAGTTCAAACTATATTTCTAAAATGCACAATGCACTTAATGAAGTATTTTGAAAACAGTTTGGTGGACCCCAATGGCAACAAACGCGAAGAAATGGGAGTGATCATGAATCCAGGCACACCCGACGAGCAGCTGGTCGTTATGGGCACCTACAGTGTCTACGATGAGAAAACAGACACCGATTCCATAACAATGTACACCGCCGACAAGGACGGCTTTAAGCCACGCTACATGCTGAAGAACCGAAAATTAAGCGGCAAAGCCCTGATGTCCACCATCGGTAGTGGATAGAATTGAACTGCGTGTGTGTATATTACTGCTCCTGTTCCGTTTGATAGTTATTTAGTTTTTATAAATCAAAGTAAATAAAGTGTGAATTAGTGTTAGTATGTATACATATATTATGTGAATATCGTAAATAATCACACTGTGCGACACTGTGACAAAAACTTCGATTGAAAACGTTGTCATTTGAAATAAAAAATGTATTTACATATATTTGAAAATTGGGAAAATGTAGGTGACTTTATTTCATGTCTGATGTCTGATGTCTGGAGTCTGCATCAAATTTGCCTCATAAATAGTGTTGTACTTTGAAAGTAATAGAAAAATTTGTTGCAGTAGTAGATTTTCAAAATGCCACGCTAGAGTAGCAGATCTACTCCGATAGTAGTAGAATGAGTACCCTACTGACTTTTTAACTCAATCAGATTACTAGATTTTTACAATGAATCACTGAAAATTGCAAGTCCGGGATTATGCTATAAGTTTTTCTTGAAAAATAAATAAGCATGAACCTTGAAATGAATTTAAAAAAAACAGTAATAACACTTCTCTAGAATATACTCTTTGAAGACATTTTTATTTCCAAATTGTTTAACACCCATTTCTTATGTAAAACAATGTAAAACAAAATGCGGGTGGTGATTCAAAAAAATACATTAAAAATAACTCTTAAAACTAAAAGTTTTTTTTTTAAAGTTATATTAAAAGTCTTTTAATTTTCATAAATCGTGTATATGGCCTAAAGTGCGGAAACCTCTGCACACGTGTACTTTGGTATTTGGTTCAGTTGTGGTTTTTTCAATGTGGTAAAAAAAGTGGGAGGGGCATTTTTAATAATTTGTTGTTTTTTTTTTAATTTTGTTTTTGTTGTTTTTTTTTTAAATTTTGTTTTTTTTTGTTTTTTTAAAGTAATCTTTCCCCTCATGAATAGCCCAAAAAATGTCTAAGGAAGCTCTGAGTGGCAATGTCCATGGACGCCCTTAGGAGCTTGCCTAATCTCACCTGGCAAGACTTACCCAAAAACAAGTACAAAGACTAAGTTAAATTAAAAATGCCCCGTCCACATGGACATTAACCAGCCACCACAAACACAGGGATTTTACAAAATGTATAGATATGTAAGTGTTGTATTCTTTTTTATGAACTAACTTATTCAAATATTTTTAGTAAGTAATCCAAAAATGACGGAAATGGACCAAGATTGAAAGCTCTGAGTTCATAACATTCAAATAGTTTTGCAAAAAGTTTACATTTCTACCATTAATTTTATTTTGCATTATAATTATTATTTGGCCCAAAAAAATGTTTTTGTCATAAACTTTTAGATGGCTTAATATATTATTGGTTTAGCAAGTTCGATCAGGCAAACGCTCAAGGTCATCCACCCACAAACTCATTCACAATACTTTCCTACCAATATGTGATCGTGTATGAATGAATGTACTGTCGATATAATTCTGACAAATTAAACTTAAATATGTGTGTAAGTAAAAATACAAGTTATACTGGTTGTCCCGATAAATCTTCTCTAATGTGATCTGATGTCCAATAGCAAGGTCAACTCGATTATACCAAAAAAAAAATAATTAATTGCGCATACATTAATTAATATGTTAAGTACATGCCAAAAATAAATAAATATTCAGGGAACTCCCTTGGAATTTTAGTTACAGAAGTGACAAAATCACACTGTTGCCAATCATCAGTTCAGGTCAGAGTGTGCAATGCGAATTTATCTTTGTTATTTTTGCCTTTTCTATTTTTATTTGTTTTTTTTATTTCTTAAATTTTTCAACACATGATTCTGCCTGTGTTTGGAGTTGAGTTTAATAGCTGGCTAGTGGCTTTAGACCGGTTTGACTTAATAGTAGCAACTAAATAAATTTAATTTTTTTCATATTCAAAGACATAAACAGAAATTCTTGCAGAGTTTCATCTATGAAACGGAATGAAACTAAAATGTTAAATTGATTTGCATGCCATGTTTCAGTCTTAGTTGTGATCTTCAGCAAGCTTCATTCAAAATGGCTTCAGTCAAGTTGGTAAGTTTTTTATCCAAACTAATTCAAAGTGTTTCTCAAATAAGTTCGGAAGTTTTTTCTATAACACTAAAGCGATCGGAGATCATTTGTATCTCAAAAGTACGCATGCCTCAGATTAAAAATTGTAAAGTCTTGCTAATTTACATTTTGAAACATTGTGATTTCTTGATATTATATTTGGGATTAAAAACCTACCAGATTCTTTGATCTCTCGATCCTGGAACAAAATCATTATTTCGTTAAAAGTTGAAGTTGAGAATTATGGAATTCAAATTATTGAATTGAAAATAAGCATAATTTCACTTTTACAATGGATTTTTTTCGTAAAAAGTTTTTTTTATATGTCTACAAATACTTTGAAAATTTGACAACTTTTTTATGGAATTATCGAAGTTTACTTATTAAAAGTAATTTATTTCATACCTAAAGAAACCACTTAGAAAGAAAGTTCTAGATTTTCCATTTCGTAAGTAAACCAATATTTTAAAGGAAATACTTGTATTTTGAAAAAGGAACTTCCGTTGAGTTAGCACAAATTAATTAGTATTCATTTATTTTTTTTGCAATTGGGCCATTAATCCTTCGTTGGATATCGCAAAAGTAGTGAATATTTCAACATAATATATTATATTATAACAACAAAATTAACTATCGTGCAACTTCGCATAAATGTGATTCTGTAATTATTTTGATGTACATGATTCCATTTGAAGTAGTTTTGCTTTCATTACCAACTTAATTTTTCTTTATCAGCTTAATAAAACAAATCCCCAAACATTTTTTGAATCTGGAGTAAAAAATTCTAAGATCGGATTTAAATTTGAAAAGGACCGTTAATTTAAATGCAATTAAAGCAGTGCTCAGGGGTACTGTGATATTATC
The DNA here is from genome assembly GCA_951394025.1 of Heteromyza rotundicornis. NCBI lineage: Eukaryota > Metazoa > Arthropoda > Insecta > Diptera > Heleomyzidae > Heteromyza > Heteromyza rotundicornis. The sequence continues at coordinate 47,608,984 of OX596012.1, forward strand.
CAACTACATTTGTCTATATATATATATATACTAGCTCAAAAGGTTTATAAAAAAATTAAAGCACAAAATGTTGAAACTAAAATTTTTTTTAAAATTAAATCATAAAATGAAGCAGCTGAAGCAGCATTTGCCATCACTAACTCGAATATCAAGAAAAGTGCCTCCTCCATCGAGCCGATTACGTTAGCTAATTAAATTAATTTACATTGTGTTTTTCCAACTAAATTGTAATTTCATAGACTTGCCTACTATTGTATGCAGCCACTTAATCGATTTGATCTTTTTGACGTTCAAATGTCACCAGTTATCTCGTCATGGAACAACATTTAAGCAATTTGTTTGTACATGACAAATAAAACACCACAAATTTGGCATTATGCACTATGATTGTTTTGCATTTACATGAAGCTTGACTGTTTCCTCCACACAACATTGTCACTAATTTCATAACCTAAAACTATTTACAATTGATTGGCGAAAGAGGAAACTATTGAAAAAATAAAAGTGAGTTAGCGGTTGGCCGGGTTGTAAAATTTGAAAATCTCTAATCTACTGTATAAAGGAGGATATTTTTGACCATACAAGAGATCATTAATAAAAATTTCGTGAGCACCGTTTCGGGTTTTTGTTGTACAGTTGAATTTTTTTCTATTTTATTTCTATAAAATCCTATAATTCAATTAATCTGCAATTTATTTCACAGATATTTTTAGCGGTCGTTGTGGCAGCACTTTCCGTGTCCGTATCCGGCGGCTTATTGGATTATGTCTACCCCACCATTATGTCTGAATATTATTCATTGGCCCCCACCAAGGAGGGTTATCGCTACAAGTAAGACAAATGTGAACTATTTTCTACAAGTTTGGTATTTTGAAGGCCCAAAATTCTTAATATTTCCACAGTTTGGAGGAGCCCAATGGCAGCAAACGCGAAGAAATGGGTGTGATCATGAACCCCGGCACCCCCGACGAGCAGCTTGTCGTTATGGGTACCTACACCGTGTACGATGAGAAGACTGACACCGAAACTGTTACAATGTACACCGCCGACAAGGATGGTTACAAGTCGCGTTACATGCTCAAGAATCGCAAACTGAGCCCTGGTGCCCTGAAGTCCGCAGCCGGATAAAACTGAATTGTCTGAGTTGGATTTCGATTTCTTTTGATATTTTGTATATTTTGTTTTTAAAATTAAAGAATTAATAATTTTTAAAAGATCGTCGTCATATTCTTTGCCAAGAACTAATCTTGATTCTGGGAAAAACTAGTTTGGTCTGGAATTCGGATTCGGTTAGCACAACAGTAGATTTGTAGATTGGAGAAGGTCGCTCATATAAATGGTGGCGATAATCAAAGAAGACGCAACCAGACACACCAGTTTTTCGTGATTCTGTATTTGCGCATTGCTGTCCATACATAAAACACCCATTGGCGACAAATTAGCTATGATTATGACTCAATATTCCCACATTACCACTTTTCATTTCATTGTTCTTCAAAGAAGATTACAAACATTCAACATTCGATCACTATGGGCTACTTTGAAATCAAGTATTTGTGCGTATGCTAATATGCATATATGTATGTATGTATATAATTCCCAATTTGCTTGAAGGTCGTTTGGGTATTTTTTTTGGAAATATTTGTAAAATTTAAGCCTTGTGCTTGTCAAGTTCATTCTTTAAGTTGCTAATTTATTTTGCTAAGAATTATCGCTTTCGTTTGAACTTCAGCGAATTGGCCAATGTCGCATCGGCCAGCGCAAGTTAAGTCATCTTGACTCTTATATTCAAACGCTGGAATTTTTGCATTTTTCAGCTATTGCCTATTGCATCTTTTCTCTACAACATGTAACATGTACAGCATCACGGTGCAATTAACGCCAAGTCAATTAATTATATGACGTGTTGTGGTAGGTTTCCCATTTGTACGGCTGTGTGTTGCAACTGTCAATACAAGAAAAAATGTAGTTAGTAATTACGTTCGGTCAAATCTTATACTTGAGTTACCTTCGCTTTTGACGAGTCCGTCAAGTTACGCGCGCATTTAAATTCTTTGATTTTTGTTAATTTTTTCTTAATTTGAATGAATTAAATTTGACTTGGAGGCGTAGGTGTGCCTATTGCAAATGTAAACAATTGGTGTAACAAAAGTAAAGAATTATGGTCGGTCATGTCGACTATATCAAATACACTACGTGTGCATTTGGTATGGTTTGATTTTTTATTTGTTAGGACCAGCCAAATTGTTAAAGTTAACATGAGATTCATGCTTAAAGTTTTGCCAGTTTTAACAAATTAACAGATTCTAACAAATTGTGTGACCAAAATCAGTAAGCACTTAAATCAGCTTCAGAAGGTATCGAGTTAGCCCGTTTACGGTATTGCTAACTCATCAAAATGGTTACGTTTTCGGTCCAGAGAGAAATGAAAAACTTATAGAAAAATATTATGAAGGGTGAATATCTCGAAACTGTGTTTTTCGACTTAAGATATTATTGTTTTTATACCTTACACCGCATGAGATATGGTCATATTCACTTTAGTCTGATGTTTGTAAAACCAAAAAGGAGGCGTGATAGGTATGGGAAAACTATGTATATTAATGATCAGCGTCACCCACTGAGTTGATTCAAACCTATCCGTCCGTCATTCCGTCTGTCCGTTCGTCCACTAGTCTTGTAAACACGATTGCAGGAACTAGAGTTGTGACCAACCGAATTTTACCTCTTATTGGAACATCTACTTTCAGCTGTTGCATCATATACGTTCGGATGACACAGCATCAGATGTCTGCTGTCGCCTACGTCTGCTCTCTGTTGTCAGAGCATCACTTTCTGACCTCACAACATCAGCTTTCAGAAATGCCACCAATATATTTACATTAGTTTTTTTATTTTGGTGTTGTGACAACAGAGAGTAGATGTTGCGACACCAGAAAGTAGATGCTGCGATATCAGGGACTGATGTTGTGACTGCAAAGAGTGGATGCTGCGAAAGCAAAGATCGGATGTTGTAGTGGACTGAGTGTGGATGCTGCAGCAACTGAAAGTAGATAGCTATTTTTTTCAGGTTAGGGGGCCCAAACTTTTGAATTATCCTTTTATCGGTCGTCTGCCATGCCTTCCTTCCATATAAGTGAAAATCGTGTTCCAAACTTGGTGTAACTGGGTTTTTGGGGTCGCTGATTTCGAACTTGATGTCGAAATTTTAATAATTTAAGATGGCGTATCCCTAATGGCCCAGTACGCGTAGGGTATATACAATTCTGCTGTGACCGACTGAAACTTGCTCACTTGTAATTAATATCCAATTCGTCTACAGTTTAATGCACCTTTTAAGAATATTATTCAAAGATTACACTAGTTTACAAATAATAAACCTTTGTTTATAACATTGTGCAAACTATATTTTCTAAATTAATTTGGGGTCGCTGAACGCGAAAATCACAAAATTGCAATTTTCCATTATTTTCTGAAAAAATTTAAATTACCTTTTTCACTAAATGAATGAAAAAAAACTATTATTTTTGCAATTACATCTGTCCGCAAAAAATCATTTTATTTTACTTCGATCTGAAAAATTGTCAAAAATGGTAGTAAAATCCAACTTCCGGCACTGATAACTCGTAATTTTTAATCCGATCTTTATCACCTTATATTCGTTGGATGCGTATTTGTATTATCTTTGCAATGGTAAAAGGTTACTTTCAATCAAAATCGTTCTTGAAATATTCTCAAGTAAGTGGAGCCATAACCCCATATTTCGAAAATTGGAATGTTATATTTTGGCTGTTAACTAGTGTTATTCATTAAAATCACCTAATAAGTATTCAATTCAACATTAAAATTAAATGTAAGTTCAACGTCTTTTGTTAGTGCAAAGAAAAATGTATGGCCTATGCCTTAAATTATGATTAATGATGATTATTAATTTTTAAGTTGCTTGTTTCCGCATTAGTGGGGATTCACTTTTTTTCTATCTTCCATACGAAATTTTATATTTTATTTTAAGTGATTCGATTGTTAGCATTGTAAGGAATCGAAAGGTCTTTGGAATGTTGGGTATTGGACCAATGAATCAGCACCGTTGTCGCTTAGGTAAAACAAATTTTTACGAAATTTTTCTAAAAATAACTAACAGGTTTATCCACAATTTCCCCTTTGGATCCGTAAATGCATTTGCAACTACTATTGAACTATGAAACGTACAAGCGGTTACAGGTTTTTATCTCCGAAATCTTCACTTCAGCAGAATTTGAAAGTGAAAAGCTAAAAACGCGCAACGATTCTTTTTTATAGTCACCATATGTCGAAAACGGAAACACGCGAACACTATGAGAATGCAATGGTGATGAGTACACAATGGCGATGGTTAATCTTTAAATCCGTTTTACAATTCATCACGAATTTCTGTTGGTTGCTATGCAGGGATGCCAGGTGGTGGAGAACTCCCCATTTTGCGATATGCAGGTATAATTAGGATAGTTGCAATCACAGCCAGTGTTGCAGGGTGGACAGATTTATCAATAAAAAAATGATTTTTCGGTGAACAAATACAAAGTACCCTCGTATTACATTTTATAGTTTTTCCTAAATTCCCGTTTTTATTGCATATATCAACGAAACTTTTACATTTTTCCTTGAATAACACAACTCAACGAAATTTGACTTTGAAAAAGGTGCCAGATAACTGGCACTAAAAGTGATGCAACAATATAATGTTGCGCAATAATGTAAAAAATGTAATTTTTTTCAAAAACTTTTAAATTTCTAATTGTTAAAGTATTTAATATACCCAAAGGTCAGTTTTGCACGTTTTTGCCCTTAACTCAACCGGCGTAAAACCGTTAACATGTCTGAAATCAGCGCACCAAGGGCTTTTAGAATCAGTTTTCAAGTTTCTGGCACCAAAAAGTGTGTAATCATTCAATCTGTACAAGTGTTGTCGATCAAAACCATTTTTAAAGTGGTTTACCACATTTTTTTCTATTTAGTATAGTTTTTTCCACAAATAAAAATATATATACTTTTCCATACAGGACCCTACCACAATGAGTGTAAAATTATTAGCGTGGTCCAAAATTAACTTTTTTCGCTGGAGATCCACAATCCCCCTCAAACAGTTTCATTTTGTGAGAAAAAATTCACAAAAAATTGTGGGGATCCTAGGTTAACCCTGAGACTCGGATTTTCCCATATAACCTGTATGAGAAAAATTTGCATTTTTGAAAATCATTTTTTACGATTTTGGACCACGCTAATAAATATAGCAAAAAAAACTCTTCTCTAAACAGGGAAATATTGAATTTGGCATCCCTGGTCGTTTGTGTGATTTCAAAATTTAACAGAAAGCTCCATCAATGCTAACTAAAGCTTCTATTATGCTTACGCTACTGTGCCATAGATGGCGTTTCAAAAAGATTATTTTTAACACTAGAAAGACCCCGATAGTTCAACATACATTTTAATTGTTAATTTAACTATTTATTAAAAAGGGTTTCATTTGGTAAATACAATGTAATAAGTGATTGCGGAAAACTTACAATACCACAAAGCAATAAAGAAATCGGAATAACAGTTTCTAAAGTTTAATTTTGTATTTGAAATGTAGTGACTTGGAAACATTCACGGTAGTATAGTGAAGTCCTAACCCGGGATAGGGTTGTGCTGTGTATTTGGTTAAAATGTTCATTAAAAATTCATGAACTGTTTGATATTATCTATGATAATGGAAAAAAGGCATTCAAAAATCCTTGAGTAATACATACATACAAAAGTAGCATTTGGAAAATCAATATACATAATTTAGGTAGTTCTTTTTGGCAAAAATCTTTCTTTTATATCAAAATTTTATTTGAAACTAAATTCAGTTAAGATATTGAGTTTGAATATAAGGATTGCGTCGCTAGAAACTTGTGCACGCTTTTTCTACTGTAACTTTTTTTTGGGCTTATTATCTTTGAAAACATGTCATTTTAAATTCTGGTATGCAAGGGATCGAAGTAAACTGTTTATTCAACGAAATTGATATGATTTTGAAGAAATCGAAAAGCACAAAAGTCCCTTCATATTTGCTTTATTACAGTCGTCAGCATATTTTTTGCTGTAAATTCCATGCTTCCAATTGACGCTAATGTAAATTTTCAATTTAAAAAAAATTTATTTAGTGGTTATTATTTTAGTGGTTAGTTTTTGAGATTGTTTCTTTTTTAGGTTTTTTCACTTTTTTCGTGTGATTTTTGTACATTTTTTCAAAAACGTTTCTTAGTAAATTAACGTTTTTGATTTGAAAAAAATTTTATACTTTCATAGTCTATACCAGACATTAAAATGAAATGTTTTCCAAAGATAATAAGCCCAACCAATTCCAAATTGCATTTATATAAATAAAGTTACAGTAGAAAAAGCGTGCACAAGTTTCTAACGACGCACTCCTTAGAACGGTCGGCAAAAGTTCTAAATTATTTTAATAATTAAAAAATTAATCCTGAAATTGTATTCCAGCACAAATCCATGATTTATTGGAATAAATACAAATGTTGAAGTGATTTCCAGAAAACTATGCCTTAATACCACATTTTTAAACGGAACTAACCCTTTATGCAAACAAAATTTTCAATTTAAAATACTTTAAAAAAGTTAAGGAGATGGAATCTTTTATGTAAAGAGCCAATTGAAGAGTACTTAATTACCTATCCAACAAGCATAAATAAAAATAATAATAAAATCCGTTAATGCATTCTTAAGTTATAACCATTTCAATATTAAACTTTGGGAGGGACCACTAGGGGGATTGCAATCTTAGATTTTTTGGGAATCGGTACACTCAAAGAATTATTATGTTTGGAGAACGTTTGCTGCAAATATACTACATTTGAATACAAACTTAAACGAAAAAACTAACTAAGCTCCAAACTAAGTCGTTTTGCCGCAAATAAAAAATAAATTTGCAACAATTTAAAAACGTTTCCAATAAAAGTATTGCATTTTACTTTTATTGCAAACGTTTTAAAATTGCTGCAATTAAAGACTAATTTCTAATAAACGTTTAAACGAATTCGATATAAGCTTTGTTTTTATCGACCAGAACGAAAGTAGCTCAGTGGCACAGCGTGTATGTGCGTAACTTATAAACCTTACGTCCCGCGTTCGAATCCTGGCTGAGCTGAACATTTTTTTTTCGTTACTTAAACGTTGGTTGCAAACGAAACAACAAACGAAGTGTGTTTGTCTAATTTTTCGTTTCTTACGAACGAAAAAATTCTTTGAGTGTATATATCACCAGGCTGATAATAATTAAGGTGTTAAAGTTGCCATTTCATAAAAATTTGGACAAAGTTATACGAAGGATTTTATGTCCTAAAACGGGACTGTACCCACACAGCCCCAAACCCTTTGGTGGATTTCCTATACTAACCTCATACTTTCACCTAGTGAAGGAATTTTCCCGCCCCCAGACCCCAAAATTGTTGCATAGTGTAATTGGTAATTGTCTTGATTTTGAATCGGTTTTTGTTTTACTTTATTGAGAAAGAAATTAAGTTAAGAAAAAAACAAAAAATTTTACTTAGTTTTCCACACCGGGCACACCTCCTTATGGGCGTTAAAAACGGTGTGTCAAAAACAATATACCCTTGGACACTAGTGTGTCGAGTATAAAAGTCTGCCGAAAAACATGGTTAGAAATCCGAGGGTTAGCAATAATTTCGAAGTGTCCCGTTTCTCTTCAGTTTCACGAAAATGAGTTCAAAACCATCTGCCTGCATTCTTTGTATCAAGTAGGACGAAAATCTACGACTGACAGCAGGTAAAGTGACAGAGTACGTCCGACAGTTTTTCAACCGCCCACGTTTAACTTAATAAGGAACTAAATCTTTAAAATGCCAGTCGTTACCGAATATCAACTTTAAAGTCCCTGGGCTAAAACAAATTTTAAATGAAAGTATGTATTCTTGTGAACACATAACTACCTACACCCACACATACTACGTGTATTCTTGAGCTATTATTTGTGATAAGAACTTGAAAAAAGAAATGTAAACAACACGAAGTTGGCGGCAGTTTACGTAAAAATAGCAAACGCCACTATTGTTGCACGCTTGGTGCTTTTGTTGTTGCCACAGGTAACTGACCAGGCATAAAGCGGCCCAAACAGAGAACACGGAAAACTAAAAACTCAACTCAACTCAACTCCAACCCAACAACAAAGCGGGCAAATAGAAAATAATAACAAAACCCGTCAACGGGGGAGAAAATAAGCAAGCTACGAACGGCTAAGAACAGAACAATGATTCAGTTTTAGAACGACTATCGGCGGCGAGAGTTGCGGAAACGGGAAAATGGCGAATTACTGAATTAGTGGAAATTGTGGGAAAAATCAAAATTTTACTTATAGAAGCAGTGCCTTGGACGAGTGCATAATTCAAAGGAAATTTGTATACAGATACACACATATATACCCACTGATACTCGTATGTACATTGCAAAATGTCTAAAAACCGAATTTCGTGTGATATCAAAAGTTGCGGAATTTTTAAATTGTTTTAAGTAATTTGTTAATTTTGTAGAATCTTCTGCTGGTTAAATCGTTTTAGCTGCATGCAAATGCCATTATGAAGTTTTCTCTCGAAACGTCTTCGCTTCCATCCTGTCTGCTGAAGAGTGTGACGTCAATGTGATTGTCAGAAGCCATTAAAAGTTTATAAATTATTCCGTGAAAGTGAAGACAGCTCCGTGCCATGTTGCCCAAAATATTCTTGTCAATCGCGGTGTTTTTTGGCATTCTACGTAAATGCACATTCGCCGATGTCGGTTTGCCGCTGATTCAAATAAGTCATGGTAAGTTGAACACCAGAGTGTTGAACGTTTTTTCGTTTGTTTCAAAAATTCTAGTGAAATATTCAAAATATTCACACTTTTGTCATTGTGGTCAAGACCTGAGTGTGGTGGCTAGGGTTTGACAGCCGCACTCTCTGACCTCCAACGATCGTTCTGCGTGAACGACGCAGTTTCGGTGCCCAACGTGAGGTTCGATTGTGGCGAAAACGTATTGTCATATGTCATAGATTGAACTGAGTTCTGATATAGAGCTGTGAACAGAGCTGTGTACGTAATAGTTTCATGATGTACATAAATTAGAGTTGGTGTAGCATGTACGTTTGCCTATCGAGAGAGATGGAGGTCAAGTGTGACGCGCTACAATTTCCGCATTGTATTTATAACAACGATGTTAATTAGAACCGCAAATATCGTTTGAGATAGTTGAGGGGGGCTATCTGGCAAATTCAAAATCCAATAATTAAATCTCACACGAATATAAAGTGGAAGGATCCATTCTCTGTAACGTCTAAGGATTGCTCATGTAAAATATAAAGTTCCGACTTAAATTCATCGCAACATAGTTAAGTTTAACTACACGCAAGTAAAGTAATCGTTTTAATCCTCTATTTGCTCACCTGAATCGTTCGTGACTCCACACAAGACCCAGTAGCTATCACATTTTTGGTTGGCACATATGACAACACATTAATAATACACAAGTTCATGCATTTGGAATGTTTGTGGTAAAGGCGGCAAAGGTGTAATGTAATGTACTTACAATTCGTATTTGGGACAATCAATAAAAAATAATTACCCCAAAATTAAGTCGAAAATGTTAGTGTAGCGTCAGAGTGTTATTTCTGATGAGTAAGCGTACCACAAAACAAAACAGTTGCATTTACATATACAGCGAGTCAAATTTTGGAATAAAAAAACCAGTGCATTATTCGGTTGTATTCTTGGACCCGTTAAAAAACGTCACGGAAAGCTCAACTATAAAAACTAGAGATTGAACTATCTTCGGATATGCCGAAGCTGAAATACCCCCATGACCCATTTATAAGTACCTCGAACAGAAGAAATTTTGTCTCACGACGCCATTTTGACTCATTTATATATGGTTTCGGAAACTCGGACCAGGTCCAAAATCCGTTTCTAAACATTTCCAATGAAAAATCGTTTTTTTGTGGTTTTGTATAGAAGTCCCCCTTAGTTTTTGTCCGATTGGGCTGATTCTCGAACTTGAGAAGAACATGTACCCAAAGTCGATATCTCCTAATTGCCAGACGGACATTTTCTAAATCGGTTCAGTTTTGGTATTTTTATAATTTTGCATACCGGACACGCCTCCTTGTGGACGTTACAAATTTTGTGTCAAAGTTAATTCACGCTGCCACAGTGTGCCGAAATGCCCAAACACATTTTGACATTTTGTAGGTTTGTATGTTGGTTTCCTTATAACTCAAGAAACACTTGACGGATTTTAATGAAACACATATTGAAATGTAGGAAACTTCTCGACATAGGCTATATGCCATTTGGACGTTGGAGGTGGGCGGGGCAAATATTATTCTAAAATGCTAAAATGCTAAAATGCTATAATGCTAAAATTCATGCAGTGTTTATCCGATTTCTCTGCAATTCTATAAGGTGTTGGGCTATGAATGGGTAGAGTACTGACTATGAAAATTTTAGGTTCGCCACTGTAACCCTCTAAAATTTGTAAAACTTTGTAACTCGGGTTCTGGTCAAGGAATTTTGCAGAAATTTGGTGCTGGGCGGTGAATGGGCAGAAGGCAGTGGAATGACTGAGAAAAGAAATTTTTTTTAAACGCTTAAATAATACATTTATACATTGACGTGGAAACATGAAATTACTGCGAGCGAAGCTGTGGGTATTAGCTAGTATATATTGTATAAAAACCAAATACAATATTGATGTACATCACAAGTATTACACAGCAAAGTGCTTTGTAATTCGTACTATCGGATCATGAAAATGAAAACATTTTGTATTTTGTGGTTTTTTCGAGTGAGTTTTCACGTAGCCACATCCTTGTCTACCGATTTTTGTTACATTCCCTACACCTCGAAATGTACTTTTCATTGAACTTTTATGTGTTTGAGCAATGCGCAAAGCTATCATCATTTCGTAGTTTAATGCGCTCTATAGCTGGCTAAATTTATTAGGTAACGACTGAAAAACGTTGATGTCACTAAATGTTACATTTGTTACGTTAACAAAGAAAGCCGAAAATCGAACGTTCAACAAACGTAATGATGATATTGACTTGTGTTGTGTAAATTAAAACGTTTGTGCGGCTAACATAATTGCTGTAGGCCATTATTGCTGTAATGCTAGGTAATAATAATTTAATATATAAAAACATAGGCTTTTCATTAAGAGAAATTAGAAAAAGAAAACCAGTAGGGCGAATTGAAATGAGCATTATTCAAATAAATGTGCGTCTGAGTCGGGGGGTTATACATATACCCCTGTAGAGTGGTTCTTATCGATATGGGAACCATTATCTGAATTCAATAAGTGTGTTCCTCTATGAGAGAAGACCTGAGAATTTTCGGAATAAAATATTGAAATTTAGCTATTCTTTTCAAGTCGATAGTTCAATGATTACAGTAAACAATATATAATTTTTTAGCTGAATCTGCATATCGTACTTTCACCCAAGATTCAGTTCCCAATTGAACTCAACGCAGTTCAATTATATAAATTGATCAGGATTTAAAACTTCCTCCACGTGCAACAAAGAAGATTCTTATCCGTTATAATTGCACACATTCTTAAGCCATAAGGAGGCCTCATTATGTCAATTGATCAAACAAATTTACAATGAAGCAAGAAGTGCAAAAATTAAAGCGAAACTAAGGAATTATTTACTTCAAATAACGTTGGTAACAATTGACGATTTGTCGATAAACGGTGTCTAAAAAGTTTTATGCGGCTAAATGGAATCTCTATAGTTACTGTAGGCGGTTCAAGAAACTATTGAGACTATTCGGTCGGGGCGGGGGAGGTTGTCTGACAATAATGGCAACAAATTGTGTTGTTTGAGAGAGAAATAAACGGAAATTTTGTTGAACAGTTTTTAATTTCATGTCTGACAAATACATGAAGAAAAAACTTGTTGAACATATGTTCCATTAATGAAATGCAATGTATTTTAGATGAACTTGGCGATGATTACCCGGAATTGCAAGAAGAAGTACACCTTGAAGATTTCTTTTGGACCGGTTCCGGTGATGGACCACCGGACTACTTAAAGAAAGTACATACTGGCATCAGCAAAGGCAAGGAGGTGATAGTAAAGACCGAGACAGTGGTGGCAACCGTTTATGTGGATGGCAATAATGTATGTTATATGAAAATGAAGGGTGTGCCGATAAAAGGCGAACTTATTACAATCAATGTCCCCTTTAACCAATAGGAGGTCGACATACCAATTTGCTTGGACTGTTTTCCAGATGATGGTGGTGGCGGGGGTGCTGGCACATGGGGTGTTGGCGATATGACGCCACCGCTTAATTACTCTGCTACCGACAGGCGATATTGGCTGTTGACGGTAATGTCTGGATTTTATTCGCAGAAGGATAATCCCATGTTGGAAGAGAAATTGGCGCGACTATATCGCTTGGCATTTACAAGGTGAATGCAATTGCGAACAGTTCCGTGAACTTGCAACTAAGTGTATTAACTGTATTGCAGGCAGCAGTCGAAGCATTTGGGTATTAATGGAGCACAACAAATTTCTGGTATTTCCATATCCGCGGGCAGAGACCGAAGGCAGCACAATGAGGAACGTAGCGGAGAAAGCACAACCGAAAAGGGTAAATGATCTAAAAATATTTACTGAAACTCATGTTAAATTTTTTGATTTTGAAGAACTTAACTTAGATGTAGAAATTATGGACATGGCGAACAATAGTAAGCCATTTACTAAGAGGACCGGTGGTGACCATCCGCTGAATAAAAAATCCGAGCTGGCGGCTTCTTCGGAAGAAACCGACCAGGAGCCGCTTTCCACCACTACGGAGCAACACCCATCCACCACAATCACGAGCGACGTAAGCACCGACTACACGGCATATGTTACCGTCATCCCGTGGGAATTGATACAACAAAATGCCAAGTCGGAAAAGCAAATGACGGGGGCCTTGTTGAAGCCGCAAACACCACCGCATTTGGTGGTGAAGCACCCCCTATTTAGGAGTGATCACGTACGCGTTGTCATTCATAACATCACGCAATTCACCGAGGACGATGTGCAAAAGGGCAATTTTGGCGGGACGTACAATGAAGACATCAACGAGAAAACGTTAGTTTAAGGAAATTATTTGCCAGTCCAGTTGAAAGTAACGATGTTGAATTTCAATCTTTCAGCGATGAGCGACCAATTGCCAATCAGACTGAGCTCATTTATTCGGTCTTCGTGAATGGACGTCCTGTATTGGCGGTTACGGCAGCCAATGATATGAAATTGGTTAGCGAAACTGAAGCGGTCGACGTTATCGGGAAACAGATTTATATGAAGGCAGAACGTAGGTTTCTTGGAGCCCTTGTTTATGGTGGTGACCTTGCAAAAATGTACGTTATTTCTTTTAGCATATCTTCGGGAGCCACAGGCAACGCCGTTGGCACCAGCGACGCGCAGTGGATCTGTTGGCTTCATTGATTCTATACAGAACAATCCCGCATTGGTGATAGTGAGCTCCATTTCAATATTGCTTCTGTTAATTCTACTAATTGCGCTGCTACTCATGGGCCGTTCCCGTACAAGGGAGAAGAATATGGAAGCAAACAGGTGCTTTAAACATTCAATATGAGGCCCTACGATAACGGTATACCTGTGTGTGTCTTACTTACTCATATTTTCAGATCTTCCAGCCGAAATGAAATGCTGACAGACAGCCAATCGGGCCGACCTACTTCAAGTGGTACGGCTATCGAGACTGGCCGTACGACAGCACATTCACGTGATGTTGGCATAAACAATTTTTCATTTGAAAATGAGCATGGACAAAGCGCCAGGGAAGCGCGCATTAGTTTCCCTGGCCCACCGGAACATACTTCTAGGCGAGGGTCTCTCACATCGACGGACAATACCTCCGATTCGTCGGTGTATTGCCCAATAAACCCTCCAACAGCCGACGTGCAACGCATGCTGGATGAGAAAGCGGCCAAATTATTTGAGAGCCATAAGCGGCGACATCATCAGTACGATCGGGCCGAAGGTCGCGAAGAGGCAGTATATACTACCGTAATATCAGACAAGAAACGCGAAAAGGCACGTCACAAAACAAAACGTCGTTATTTGTCTGAGAATCGCGTCGGTTCGCTTGAGACGAGTCCTGTACAGACGCGGCCAGCGAATTCATCGGGCGACGAAGTGGTATCAGGTCGCCTAGACGGCGATGACTTGCGTCCCACTTATGAGAACTTTGAACGCAATGAAGCTTACAATCCTCATAACAATTATCACCGGAACAAACTATTGCATCAGAAGAGCATCTACACTGACAAAGACGACGACGACGATCAGCTAAATGCAACCGAAGCGATCAACAAAGAAATTATACGTGCTCTCCAGCCCTCGGAGAGATCTTCAGACACAGGAAGCATCGGGTCATTTCTTTCAATGACGTCGGTGAAAGCTTTTCCAAAAAGTGCGCTACCCGAACCCCTCAATCGCGTTCTGGATCCAGTATTCGTAACTTACTACGACAACGTGGACAATTCGGTGTCCGCTGCTGTACACCAGCCTTCAGCGAAATCACACCGCTCGCAACGTAAGCATCGTGATCATAAGGATCCATTCGATGCCTCGACAATCGCCACAATCGAAAACTTTCCTACCCCGAAAGCCCCAGTCAAGTCCGCCAGATTAGCTTCGCAAAGTGATAACCCCGATCCGGGTGTGGTCGGGCCCATTGTCTGGGAAAGACATAAGAAACGCTTGAGCGAAGATGCAGAAACTGGTAATAATGTTGGGGATCATCCCGGGGAAGGGGAACGGGAACGCTATTAGCGATTATTTAACAATATAAAGTAGACTAGAGACAAGAGTAGTTAAGATACGATTTGTGAAATTCAAATTCGAACTCAACGCACAATACAGCTCAACACATTCTTCCAAATTCAACGCAACTCTTCTCTCTTCTTCCCTATTCCTCTTGTCTTCTTCTTTTTTCACAATTCCACACATTTTCGCAGACGATGTGAGGTTTGGAGGTCCAAAGCAGGACTATAGTCCCATACACGATCCCGCAGCAATGCGGAATCACTATGAGGGTTTGCTTGAGGGCGCCATACAAATGTACTCCAGCCACGATGACCTGCCGACGCCATTGCCCACGCGCAACTTCGTCAACACACGAAAGGCATCGAATCGCGAAAATCGCGGTTCTTCAGCGGGCTTGCCGAGGTAAGCGCATATCGACCCATTCGCACCAGTTCGTTCTGCTCATGACAATTTTTGATTTTCAGTTGCAGCAGCACCAAGCCGTACAACTCCGATGGTCGTCCAGCCACTGCCCAGCCAGAGAAAACACCGAAATCAAATCAATCCACACAACCGCCTTCGCCCACGTCGAGCGCATGGGGCAGCAGTGTTCACGGCTCACATTCTCCCCTAGTCCGGCCAATGAGCGCCGGACCTTTCCATAGACCGGAACCACCTCATGCGGATGTTTTCTCCCAATCAACCTCAAACCGTGGCGATCTGTCGGCAGCTCCGTTAATTGAGGCAATTCAAAATGAGCTGCGCAAATTTAAACAGGAAAGCAAATAGATCCCGCAGATACACTTTCGAATTTGATGCATTTAGAACATAACTTCACACCAATTTGTCATATAAGTATATAAGAAGTGCAATTTATTCCATATTTAATGTCTTAGTATTAATATTAACATTGACCCGTACGTACATTTAAGTAATTGAACTTGAAACTCGTGTAATATAGTTTCCGTGTAATCAATTTATAAATAACTGAATAATAACTATTTTTGGGCCTTTCAATCCAACAAAGCAGTGCTTTTTGTTTTAAAGCGGATTTCCGCCATAGGAGTGCCATTTTGGGAAAGCTTAAAAAAGTATAATTCAATGCTGGCAATGCTAAGAGCTTTCACAATCTGTTAAAGTTAACAGATTTGGCTATGTTGTGTTCTAGTGCAAGTAGTCCCTTTCGTGAATAAAATATTTTCTAGTTTACTGGTTCAGTAAAATAAACCAATTCAACTGGTTTCATATGTCATGCATATCATTAGGGTGTCCTTTTTTAATTTAAAGATTTGTCAGTGCTGCTCTGAACCATTGCTTATCCAAATGACACAATGGCATTAATTTGGAGATGATTTGCCCGAGGCAACATTCCTGTGGCAATATGCCCCATTGTTGCAAACAAATAAGCTTTCAAGGGAACTATAGTAAGTTGACTGAACTATTTAGTTCCTGAACTACACAACTCCATTGTGCACAACGCAGCACTACTGTGTAAGCTTTTAAAAAATGCACATAATCGGGTCTAATACATTCTGTTAGAGGGGGCTAAAAAAGAAAAGAGTTCCCGTGTTTCCCAGTTTTTCTGGATAAATTTTTAAAACCGTTTACATCGCATTTTTGGTTATTGAACTTTTCCCATCCACATAATAATTCTTCAAAAATACAGTTTGCATTTAATTTTCAATGTTTAATGTGCATTTGATAGAGGAAAAACGTACCTTTAAAAACATGTATATGATAGCAAACACATCACGCTAGACTAGAAGAAATTCATATATTTACTTTAAAATTTTCTACTTGTAAAAAAAATTTAAATTTCTAAATCGTGGTGTTGTCACCCATACCTTAATTAAGGAAATACCTTTAAGCAAAAAAAAACATATTTCCTCGAAACATTTATTTATTTTATTTAAAAAAGTACTTACCATCTAGAATTTATCAAAAATTTTTGATTTCCCTACATTGGAATTATGTTGCATGTAATGTGTCATTTTAGTACCCTAATTAATTAAATACCCTCATTTTATCACATAACGGTATTAATGTAATTGCCTACTACCAATATAACTGTCCATATTATGGTTTAGATAGAGGCGCTCTGAGATTATATGGGAAATCGGTCAAAATTGGGTTCTGAGACAAATTTTATTTATGTCCGAGGTTCTTCTAAATGGTTTTTTGGCTCTTCTATAAAATTTACTTTGCTGACATAAAATAGTTAAAATTCTGAGTGAAGCATAAAGTGACTGGAATTTAGTAGAAATGGTAGATAACTCTTCAAAGAATAAATCCCTGCAAATAGCTGTTTTTCGTACCAATCAGGCGCAATGATCACATATTCTTTCATTGGAGACGTTTACTTGAAGTTATGGTCATAAAGTAAAGTCTAAATGGGTGGGGAAAAAACTCACCTGCAATTGTCTCTCGAAAACCGGTGAGTGGATAAATGAAACAGTTGACTTATTTGGCACCTTGCGTGCGTTTGTTATATAATTGCATTAAAATGTTTTGTATTTAGCATGTCAAAAAATAACAACAATATCGTTTAAATATTAAAATTAATTTCCAAAAATGTTGCGTATATAATGTGTTTATACATTTTAAAGCTAGATTAAATGTTATTAAAGATCGTAATTAAATCTCGTTAGGCAAATGCAATAATGTGTTCAGAAAACTAAAAGTGTGATCGATCTTTCTTTTTAATAAGACTTTCATTGAAATGCAGAATGTTTATGGAGGAACTACATTTCAATGAAAGCCCTCACCAGCCCGTTATAAGAAAATGATCACATTCACATTAAATAAAATCGATTAACTTACTTTTCTCTAACACTAAGGGGCATATCAATACATTTCAATGGGATTAGTTAAAAACTCTCTAAAAAACAAGGTGGCTACAACAAATTCAAAAATTGATCTCTTCGCTCTATAATACAAGGGCTTTAGCACAATTCCTTTCACCTCGAATGTGGCTAAATTGTGATGGTACTTAAACGTTTATGTGTTTAGGTTTTAATAAATTTTTAAATATGCGCTAATGTTTTCTATGTGCATAATATTCGGTTTGTTTTACAGCAATGTGAGAGTCCGGTATCGTTGTCCTTCGAGCGTTGTCATGGGGTCGTCATTATTCATTTGGGCATTTTGCATTTTTAAAACTGTTCCTTCTGTCCCTTGGCTGCTTGGTGTTGCTCACTGGCGTCGACACTGCGCTTGCCCAAGCGTGGACCGAACCAGAGTCCCGAGGTGGCGCTGGGTCCGGTGCGCTTGTCCAAGGCCTGCTGCAGAGCCAGGAGATGAGCCCATTTTCGCAATTCGGCATCGTTGCGCCCGACGCGTGGGAATGCAATTAAACTGGCTCGTTTAATTTCACTCTTGGGATATTCTGTAAACATTTTGCATAACTTATGTGTGTTATTCCTTAGAAAGAAAAGAGCGCGGCGACTCACCTTCATATTCCTCCAATGAGGCCGGGTACAAGCTCTCGAATGCTGCCGTTTCCGCATCATGCAAGTTGTTGGCTAAACTGGGATCACTGCGGCCTACGCGTGGAAAGGCAAACAGTCCAGAAGTGCCGCCACCACCACGCCGGTTTTTGCTCTGTTCCAATTCTGCGGAAAAAAAGACTTAAAAATCAAAATACTTCTTCTATCATTTGTGCTAAGCGAAACATGTTATGCAAAGTGAACAAAAGCCAAAAATGTACTATCACAAAGTAATTTGTATTAAATAATTGAGTGGCAACAAACAGGCATAAGCGTATGCAACAGCTGTGACCATCCTCAACCTCATGCAGGATGCTTCCTGTTGATTTCAAAATGCCCTCGTCGGATGATAACGTCGCCTTAGTACAATGGGGAGCCATTAGAATAGCATTTCATTTGCACAGCCATTTATCATCAAAAACAATTGTGAAAATTGACGAAAATAAAAGCAAATAAAATAGTCAAATGAGAGGTTTACTCAGCGACTGCCTCCAAAATGTTAGCTGTATGTATGGTATGCGATTATGAAATCGGTTCAAAATTGTATACCTAATGTGAAGGAGCGAATGGAATGCCAATTGAAGTCGAGGCGAAATTCAGCAGTACTCGGCAAGCATGTACCTAGAAAAAGTAACGATTTGATCTATATAGAAAAACTGACAAAGACCGATTGCTTATTCTTAGCCCCGCTACATTATAGCACAATCACGATATCTCGATTTTTTGGATTCCTTAGAAAAAGTTACATCGAATAGGCTATTGTGGCTTCTGGAAATTAAAATGAAGGTAGTTGAAAAATTAGGAATAATCTATTTCTATTTGAAACGTATAAAGCAAGATAACAGCAGCAACAGTTAAAAGTTGCAGCGTTTGAAAGTTCCAGGTGGTCCAAATTGTTAGCCCCAATACCTTCTGAAATCCCTCAAACTCGAATTTAATTAACTTTTTCCGAAATTGCAATTTTTCTGATAAATGGTTTCCCATGTAAAATACACGGGCACGTAGTCCTGAATTCTTTTCCACTAAATTTTAACCAATTATGATAAATCATTACCCTCCATCGAAATATTGCGTAAGTTGCAAAAGATTTAATCGAGAAGAATAATGGACTCAGGTTATCTTTACTATTTCTATAAAACTCTTCGTGAGTATGTCGGTTTGTATGTCCGGCCGAATGTTCAAAGCAATATAACTCGGGCCCGATTGAATTTTTTTTAGTTAATGTTGGGTGATGAATGGGCAGAGACTGCACGTCCAAAACTGCTAAATATGCCAAGATTTCAGTTGATATGCTTCAATTTGAATATTTCAAATTATACGAATGTTTTTTGAATGTTTGCATGTCGACATGAATAGCTGAAGGTTGCCGTTACAATTTCAAAACATTTACAACGCCTTCCATCGATTGTATTTCGTTTTGGCATATTTGCATATACTTTCTTTATGTTTCACTGATTGATTTCCGGCGGAATGTTTTTTCTAATAATGTTTTTTTAAACGCAATTACCATATTGCGTTCACCAAATGAAATTTCTGTTAACATTGTACATAATTTATTTCTATTGATTCTTAGATGAGATGAGGGTGAATGGGCTTTAATCAATCCACATGTTTTAATTATCAAAATTACTTGATGTGATGTTGTATCATATTAAAATACAGCCAAAAATGTTTTTTTAAATTATAAGTTAGTAGTAGATTGAATTTTTGTATACATTTCCCAGCTGTGCTTTAATTTCGAAAAGGGGTGAACGTGTGGACGCTTCATTGTCTTTTCATTAGTACATTTTTAGTTGCCATAATTGTTCTTACTGCCCACCAAGAAAAGCCAAAGCGGATTAGCACCTTTGTTAACATATTTGTATACGTTTCCATGCAGCAAATATGTCAACTGGACAAAAAGCCACCTCACCACTACCGGCTCCTCATTCGGGAATTCAGTAGGTATGTATTTACGATTCAAGAAGGCGAAGGTGCAAAAAATACTACAACTACAATGACATTAAAAACAATTTACCAAACCTAATCTCGTCAATGGACAATTTATGCAAATTTCATTTGGAATGGTTTAACGCCGGATTTAAACAAATCACAGCAATACAGCGACACCAATAAGGGTGTACAGACTCACAGTCATGCTGGCGGCTGGAGTAGAGAGCCTCTAACATCGGGACATTGAGCCTGCGGTGCGATTGATTGTCAAGGATTTATAGGCGGAAGTCTTGCAACAGGCACGGATTAGGGCAGACGCTGTTCTGCGTGGGCAGGACATTGCGGGTATTTTTAAATTTCTCAACAAAAGATTCGGCTGTCAAATATTTCATATTCTTCTTTGTCATTTCTAATGCTAGTTGTAATCCTTCAAGCGTTTGTGGGGCGACAGTGGTGTAAATTAAATTGATAGTTATGATGATTTAAACATTCGTTATTGAAATATTTACAACATTATTCGGTAATTGAATTTCGGTCACACTGTTGATTGCTACGTTGCGGTTGAATTTTGCGGTTTAGTCAAAGTTCACAACTGTCTATAATTGAAACAAGGAAGCTACGAAGTGATTGCACAGGCCATGTATCCCTTAATTACTTATTTATTGTCTATTTTGGAAAATATTAATAGAAACCAATCGCCGTTGTAGATTTCCATGTTCACCCCAATAAATGGCACTAAAAATGATTTTCCTGGATTATCTCAAATAGAAAAATTTGTTATGTCAACTTTTTATAGTGTAGCTTAAAATTAGCTCAACATCTACACACAAAAAAAAGTCGGAAAATTTAAAGTTGTGGATATTTTAAGTTCTTTTACCAGAATCGGTTATACAGAAAACGACTGTAAAAAACACTGTGAAAGGTTGAAGTGTTTTTTACAGTCGTTTTCTGTTTAACCGAAGAGTTAATTCCACCACGGTTATGTTATACATTTTTCAGTAAATTTGTGAAAAAAATCACATTTAACCTAAAATTCTGGTAAAAGAACTTAAAATATCCACAACTTTTCTGGTAATCCTACTTCCAACAACGCCTAATAAATACAAGTTTTTTATACATTTTTAAATGTGCACCTCTACTACTCCTACTCTCTTTTCTACTACTATTTTAAACATTAGGAAACACAGTCTAAAGCAATTACTTGCATGTTGGAATTCAACCTAAACCTTAGGTTCCACATCTCGAGGACTGATCAAACTAAATACAACTGAAGCAAGCTTGCTTCTCTCATGCTATGAATAAACACATCACAGTCGTATAATGGATGAATTTTCCATTGGATGAATTTTCTGAATCTCCACTGTACATTTGATAGTTCTGCATCAAAACTATTTCAAAATCTGTTACAGTCATTATTCATATTCATGCAATATCAGAGTTTCAGTTTATAAACGAAGTCATTCTTCTCGAAAACATATTTTTTCAAGAAATGTGTTTTTCCATAGTTTGGGAGACCATGTATTAGATAAAATAACGAATGCAATGTTGACGAATTTGTTAGGCTCTTCTAATTAGGCGTTTTTATTTTCTTTTAACTATGTAGTCTGTAAGTGGCTGACATTGCATAGTTGTTGTTTTTTATACCCCCACACTCACTTTGACACAACTTTTGTAACGCCCATAAGGAGACGTGTCCGGTATGGAAAAGTATATATATTCTTGGTCAGCATCACCGCCGGAGTCGATTTAGCCATGTCCATCCGTCTGACCGTCCGTCCGAGGGTCCGTCTGTCGGTCCGTCTGTCTACACGATTGCGGTCGCAGTTTTAAAGATATCGACTTGAAATTTTGGGAACATGTTTTTACAAGTTCAAATGTCAGCCAAATCGAACAAAAACTAGAGTAGGCTCCCATATAAAAAAAAATTATTTCTTTTCAAATTTTTTTATTGTTGTATTCGATTGGAAATGTTTAGAAACGTATTTTTGACATGGTCCGAGGTTCCAAAACCATATATATAAGGGTCAAAATGGAGTCTTGAGACCAAATTTTTTTTTGTGGATTCGACTGGAAGGTTTTAGAAACGGATTATGGACATGGTCCGAGGCTTTAAAATCACCTATAAATGGCTCGAAATGGGGTATTGACACCAAATTTGTTTATGTCCGAGGTACTTCTAAATTCCTACTGTATGGGGGTATTTCAGCTTCGGCATAGCCACTCTCTAGTTTTGTTTTCAAATGAAAAAAAAAGTAAAGAAAAAAGTTGTATGGTTTTCATATTGCTGGAATTGTGTGTTGTACTCATAATATTGATCCATTAATAAAAAATCACAATTGATATTAGCCGGAAGTACCCAGGCTGAATATAAAATCAAAATCAGTATTCAGATTACAAATTTTAAGTTTTGTTTTTTTATTCATGGATCAATATTGTGACTATAATACACAATTACTGCAAACAGTTCTCTCTGTGCATGAACAACTTATTTAATTAGACAGTCTCGCCATTCGGATTCGACATTAAACTGTAGACATCCAATTAACATATATACTATCACTTGCTCGTGATGATTGCATCAAGAAGCTCAAGAAGTTATTATATTAATAATTGTAATGGTAGGATGCAGTCGGCAGTATTCATTTTATTGGAAACTATTTCAAATCGTCAGTAGCCTTTCACTGGGACACCTTCCTTTGCTTTGAGCTATAACCCGACTAAACTTAACATTTCACTTATCCAGAGATCGTTATGTATACGAACTCCATTCTCGTTTTTTGAAAACTTTGACAGAAATAAGTTCATAAAATTACATTAATCGTAAAAGAAGTTCCCCATTTTCCATTCCGTGCAAATAGAAACAATGACAAATTTTGGAATCGATAGCTCCATAACTATCGTGTGAATTGATAGATATGAGGACCACCCGACGGTCATCGCCTCAGGTGGTGCCCTGATCAAGAACATATTTATCTATATCTGCCACGCATTCTTATGCTCGTTAAAATCGGTGCGACCTACTTTCAAAATATTTCTCAGTTTGTCTTGGGTGCAAACTTCTTTCGTATGGTGTAATTCTAAAAAGTTAATGCCCACGAATACTAAAAAGTTTTTTCAGCCCACGAACCTCTTCTCCCTTGCACATTTGATGATTTAATTAACTTCAATATTTAATCCATTGTATATATCATGGAGAAACATTTCTATGAATTGGATGACTGTCCACTAATTCTTTTTTAACAAAATTCAACGAAAATTAAAAGAGATTCCACAAAAATACTTTTTTTTTTTAGCGCCTCCTTAGGCTTTATCACTTCAGAGAAAATGGTTTTCTCAAAATTTGCGGTAATTATTATTTTTTGTGGGCCACATAATTGCGACAACACTTACCAGCTTCCGAAAATCCAGCCAAAGCTAATGTCACGACAATCGAACAGATTAAAAAGTCCACACAAATGAAGGACCTCATTCTGATTTCTTTGTATTCTTTATTGGAACACGGTACTCCAAGAAAAGCAACAACAATTGTTATTTAACAGCAGCGCACAATATCCACTCGTAATCACGAATTTAAATTTTTCAAAATAACCGTCGCTAAACACACAGCAAATCTTCTATATGAAAAAATATTCTTTTGTTTTGAGTAAAGGTCTTCTGCGCTGCTCGCTGCTTGCTGCTGTTCTTGTTTTTTGTTTTGTGAAAAGTTTCGACTACTTTTCCTTTGCACGTTCACCGAAATTATGCTTGATAACTGTTAAAATCCATGTCCTTTTATATGAAAAAGACAAAAGCCATCGCCTGCAGGATAATGGCAAAGCAACAAAACTCATCAGTAGCAATAGCAACAAATGGCAGCAGCGCATCCCTGCGCAACATACACAACAGCAAATACGCTGTGCGTTGTGGCGTATTGGGGTGCCTGGCGTCGTCGTCGTCGTCGGTAGCATCTAGCATAGGTGAATTTGCTGTCGTATATACAACGTCATCGGCAACATTTTTTTCTTGTCATAGTGTATTTGTGTTATTCTTCGCTTGTGGTCGTTTGGACTATCTACTTGTGTGGTTGTGATCCTCTGGCAATAGATAATTCTGGTTGGCGTTGCTGTGTGGCAACAGGTGCCTTCACTTTCGCTACATGATGCTAGGGAGCTTTGATACAAATTGCTGCAACATACCACATTTCAATTTTAACATAGAAAAATAATGGAAGTTGGTATAATTATTGTGGGATTTCATGATCTGCCATTGGTAGAAAAGAAATGCTACCTTCATGTTGTTTATATGTATGCAAATTTATATCGAATTGAGAGTGATTTGAGGTTATGTTCAAAGCGAAATTCAGTTCAAACACTTTCTCATCTGATAAAATTATGCACAGCTCAATTTTCACAAATGTTCGCGATTGCTCATGCATTTCAGAATATATTCCAGTGCAAAAAGAATCTAATTGAGTTATTTAACATCCCACTCATATGAAAGCGTTTTTTGCTTTATGTAGAAAGGATGTCAAAGTGTTTTGCTTCCATCAGAAGTGAAGAGCTCAGGCCGCATCGCTTAAATTAAGTGTGCTAAGAAAGAAACGGAGGAAGTTTTGGTTAAGTACATGGAAACTTTTCAAAGCACACAGAGGCTTCGCGTGCAAAATCAAATGTTGTAAATTTAAAATCTCTTAGTTGACTTTTTACTTCAATTTGGGGGAAATTAAAGTTTTTGTTACTGACCTCATTAGTTTTTGACCACAAAGTCGATCATTATTGGAACTTCTTAGAGTCTTAAACAGGACTGTAGGTGAGAGTAAAATAAAATAATTCACAAACAAACTATACCGGAAAATCCCTTGTAGTTAATGTTTTGAAAAAAATTTAAATTTTTGTGGTAAACTGGGCGAATGAGGGGCATTCATGGGCCAACCTTGAAATTTCAGTGAAATCGGTTTACTAGGGCCAGAAAATTTCAACGTCATGAGAAACAATTTTCCTTTTGCAATAATTGATTTCTGCTTGACTATCGTTTACACGCAGTTGTACTGAAATTGTATTTAAAAAAAAACACAATCATTTTGAGCCTTTACCGCGAAATGGTCTTAAGCGCCAAAAAGTACATTTTGCAGGAGACAGTTTTTTACTTTTTCTTTTGTGTATTTTTTAAGTTAACTGTCGGCTAAGACAAAATGAAACTCTCTATATTTTTGGAACTATGAACATTTCAGCTGCAACATTTTGCATGCTGATGGGTATTGGCATACTTTATCAAGTCCCATAAAAAACTCAATTTTGAAAAAAATGTGTTTCTAAATAGAAAGTTAATAGAAACACGCGTCGACGCCAAAAACATTACATACGTAATAAAAACCTAACTAATATCAAAATTGTTTTTCAAGATTAGCCTCCTCTTTCATATAATAATACGCGAATAATAATAAGCGGAGCCACTGTCTGATTTTCTCATAGATAGTTTTTTAGTGCTTTTTCCTTCTCAATAGTTTCAAAAAGGATAAAATAATTGCAGTTTACGATATGAAATCAAGGTCCGGAAAAGCTAGGGGTGCCAGACCGTTTTTAATAGGAAGTACTGTTTTATTGAAAACAGTCAAAACAGTACGCAAAAGTACTGTTTCTTCAAAAATGTACTGTACTCATTGAAACAAAGTTGCAAAGTTGAAATGAAGTGAAAAATACTTAAAATAACTGTTGTCAACGTTGAAACAAAGTTGAACGATTTTAAATCAAGGTCTGGCAAACTTAATATAAATTGGAAAATTTTTTAAATAATCGCAATACAACTTTGAAATAAGTTTGTTTATTTTTGAATTTAAGTTTTAAATTGAAAACAAGTTTGTTCGTAGTTGTTTCTAAAATTTCCAACTTTACCAGACTTTCATTAACGTTTCTACTTGTTTTAAGGTGGTTTTACTTGATTTTAGGTTGTTTTTTCTCTGGGTGTAGACGTCATTTATTCAAAATTATGAATAACCACACTACCAACACTTTAAAAAAAGGCATACTGTAGATTTTGGAATCAAGTTTTATTCGAAATAGTTATAAATTCATTATTTGTCGCACAAAATAATGCCGCTCCAATAGTCTGCCCCATCCTTAAAGCCACCCCGAAATCATGCGACCGGTTACAGTTGACTTGCCGCGATCACCACCCGCAGCAGCACTGCTCTGACCAACTTTAATAGCAGGCTTGGCTGGAGCTGCCGCAGGTTTCTTATCGTCCGTTTTCTTATCGCCTGTTTTATCATCTGCTTTCGGCTCCTCGGTTTTCTTATCGTCACCTTTCTTCTCATCGGGTTTTTTGTCGTCAGCCTTTTTATCGTCGGGTTTAACAGGGGCAGCAGCGGCACCACCCGCAGCACCACCACCAGCTGCATCGGCTGCTTTAGTAACAGCTGGCGCACCAGCTGCTGGTTTGGCGTCAGTAGTGGCTCCGGCAGCACTAGATTTATCACCGGCAGGAGGATCTGGCTTTGCACCTGTCGGTGCTGCTGGTGCTGCTCCTTTTGCGGCACCGGCTGTCGCTGCAGTGGCTGGCTTGGCGGCCTCTGTTTTAGCAGCTTCTTCCTTCTTTACAGCGGCATCAGGTTTTGCCGCCTCACCAGGCTTGGCTACCGCAGGTTTTACGGCACCCTCTCCAGGCTTGTTGGGCGGTGTGGGAGCTGCTGCTTTTGTAGTGTCGCTCGGTTTCGAGTCGGCCGGTTTACCATCAGCTGGCTTAGCAGCAGGTGCTGTGGGCTTGGCAGCACCGCCGGCCGCCGGTGGTGGTTTCCCATCGGCTGGCTTAGCAGCAGTTTTGGCATCGACCGGTTTGCCATCGGCGGACTTAGCGGCGTCAGTTTTGGTAGCATCTGCAGCAGTTTTCCTGGACTGAAAGTGAATTCGATAAACATTAGTCGACAATTAGGGCATAATTCCAGCAAAATTTCACTTACACCAGCCAGATTTGAGATATCGTTTTTCTTTATCGTTCCAGTGGCCGGCTTCTTTTCCTCCTTATCGCCGGCATTGGAGACAGTGTCTTCTTCTGTAACCATCTTCTTCTTCATAAACTTGACATAAGCTACACGCGTGGCGCGTGTCACTTCGCCCAAGTTGGGATTGTACTCTGAAATGATTTGGCACTTGTAAATGACCAACCATTGATCGCTAAAGTTCTCGCAAACAAACCAATCAACCGGTTCTGGTTCATTTTAAGACCCTCGTTCGCTTGTTCGATGATTTTGCGCCTTAAACTGCGTTGGCTGTGACGCTGCATTGAGGAACGTTTAGAGCCGATAGGGTCCGCTGACATAGTATTCTTCCGCGCAATAGCATTCCAATCCTTATCGCTTTAATGGCAGTGAAATTTCACGCATCATGAATTTGGAAACATTAGTCGTAACTCACCTCTTCTGGGACTTCTTCTTGCCTATCACTTTGGCCAACGATGAGAATATATCTTTACCAGCATCTTCACTCATTTCCTGAGCCAAGTTCTCAACAAAACCAATTTGGAAATCTTTCAATATGCGACGTTCCATAATCTTTCCCTTCTTAGTGCCGGCAGCAGCTGTAGGGCGAAATGGTTAATTGTTAGACAACTTCCCTCGCCCTGCCACAGCTAGATACGAACCTGCTGTTTTTTTCTCAATGTCGGGAACATTCATTTTATTGCTCTGAAAAATGTCCAACAGCTCAAAGCGCAAGGAACTTATATCCTGACGCACTTCAATGATATCATCTTCTGTAATGCCAAAATCATCACGTCGACGTTGCTCGGCAGTGACAAAGCGTCGAATCAGCAGCTTCATGACTTTGTCATGCAGTGTCTGTGCCTTCTCTCTCGATTTGCGCTAGAAATGGACAAAGCCGATGGAATGAGGAATCAATTGCTTTGGTATTTAGAAAATGCAAATTAGTCGGTTTTGATTTGTGGGAATGCCGTGGCGCCAGCACAGCTGAGCGATGAGCTCTGCGCTGTGGTGACGCACAGGCAGCCAATACACTAGCGCGACGACACCTTAACACACGGACGCCCCCCTGGGAGAGTTATTGTTAAAAATGTCGTGCCATTTGTCTAAATAAAGGATGCGATGTTGTGGAATGGTCTCAATTCGGATAACTATATTTAGATAGTACGTGTGACTGTCGCAAATTGGTGCGGTAGGTTAGGAAAGAGGACAATTGCTAGTTTTTGTCATTCCAAACAATGTCACTTTTGCATTGTTCTGGATGTGTTGGCTTACCATAAAACTTTTGGTGCGTTTCTTCGGTTCCTTGCCCAGAGTCTTGCGCAGCAACTTCACCGATGGCATAAGATTGAATGGCGGTGGAACAGTGCCACCATCTTCGAAGTAACTCATCCACAGTTGCGAGCGCGCAAACTTCCATTCAACATCGGCCCGTTCTGAAATGATCTGATACGAGTTGGACATCATGGCAATCAGCATGTTGAGCAGCACAATAATATTGATCACGGAATACGATCCGAACATTAGCAAAGCCCAAAATCGAGTGAAACTCTTAATGCCAGCCAAATCGAAGGACACCAAATCCACTAGGCCGAACGAGGCCCAGAACAGCGACTGTGAAGTCTCGAATAAACTGTAATCACATTGCTTGTAAATCGAATTCAACTAAAAAGGACTTTGAAGCGACTTGCTTTGAAAATCGTCGCCATATAGTGCACGCCTTCTCCTGATCGTCGAAATCGGGCACATCGGGATGCAAATGGTAGCACTTGTTCCTCTCCAATTCGGCGTAGTACCACAATAGCTGATTTAGGCCGCACCCGAAAGCGAACAGCACCAAAGTGTAGATAAAGAAGAATTTGATGATGTCGATGATCATGCGTCCGAGCGACACCTGCAGCGGTCCCATGTGTGGATTGATGGAGAAAATGTGCACTAACTTGAGATAGGAGAAGACCATGCCGGCCGCAAAGGCGCCTTCGGAGAGCAGCATCGGATCGAAAGGATGCCAATGCTCACGCGGAAAATATGGATCGATATCGCGATACCACAGGTCTCGCTATGAAGCAAACTGTGAGGATCTACTTCAAAAAGTTACAAA
Source organism: Heteromyza rotundicornis (assembly GCA_951394025.1). Classification (NCBI taxonomy): domain Eukaryota; kingdom Metazoa; phylum Arthropoda; class Insecta; order Diptera; family Heleomyzidae; genus Heteromyza; species Heteromyza rotundicornis. The sequence continues at coordinate 47,638,291 of OX596012.1, forward strand.
CTCAAAAGTCATTTACATGAACTATAATCCACGACGTTGCTCTGCAAAGAATCCACGTCACATAGAACATATTCGATATGAAATCGACGATATTCCACAGATCCATGATGTATTCGAAGAGACCGTCCGCATAAAGTGTCTTCAGTTCGCCAAATATCAAACCTGTTGGGGTCAAATTATTTGTTCAGACCATCCGAAAGCGGCCTTAAATCGGAGACTTACTCGTTATATACGTTATGATGCCCAACTCAATTGGACCGGGAAGGGAACCTCTTTCGTGCTTGCGCCAGTCCTCCAGCATAGCCAACATCCATGGAAATGCAAGCAGCTCGAAAGTGATTTGTACCACACGCAATGAAGCGGCACCCAAAAGCACTAAGGTCATGTGTTATATTAAAGCAGCGCACCAAGCAGGGCCTACCCCTTAATTGACTTACTCAGAAAGACCATGTACGAACATGAGTGCGATATAAATTTAATGAAAGGCTTCTTCATAAATTTGGCAGCATCGGAGTCGGGCGCCATTAAGTAATTCATACTGTTGATAGGAAACATGGCGCCAAGTTTTACGACCTCCATGATTTGTTGTGAGACCTGCTTGCGGCGAAAACCGGGCAGTCCCTCATACCATATGGCCGCCAACAGCTGCTGAACGTTCGGATGGGCAATGAACTAAGAAAGGATAAGATGAGAAGATGAGAAGGTGGAGACTTTCGAATCAAATGGCAAATCGATTTCAATCTAACAGTTTTCTGCTTGTAGCGTATAGCCAACTTGAGACGTTCCAGTGTCTGACGCTGTCCGGGCGCCCAGATGTCATGCGAGACTTCATGATTAAAGTTCAGCATCACCTCCAATTCCATTGAAGTGCGTGCATGGTCCAACAATGATGTGACAAACTCCTGCACACCCGAACGCATTTCCTGTACAAAGCATAAGGAGGCATTAGTGCTAATCTAATATCGAATTGGATTTTGTGTGCATGTTTTGTCAACTATAAAAAGTTTCCATACCGTATATTCGGCACGAAATTCCGACTCCATTTTCTGTAGACGCTTCAATTCCCAAGATAGTTCGAAGGCGGTCAGCACGGGATCGCGTGAGCTGAGTGCTATTAGGGAACTGGCCGAGAGGGCACGATACGCGTTGATACGCGACTGAGAGTGACGCAAGGAGTCAGACTCCTGCGAGGTAACGCATTCATCGCAGCCGCATCTGAAACGTTTGCGAAATCAGTGAATAACATGGTTATGGCTATAGGGGGAGAAGGTTTTTTGGCATTAATTCAATTTTGTATATTTCGAATGCTTCAGGAGACAACTGGAATTAAGTTAGCGTGCGTGGGAGTCAAAGTGTGTGGTGGGTGGTTGATGGTTGGTAAACGGAAAATCACCATCACAGTGCGGTTTTTACGCTACCTAACAATTCTCCGATCAAATACTATTACATGACGCCATTCACGTCCATATTGAGCAATTCGCAATGCTTTTAGTGATTATCCTGGGCGCTGCACACATTTGCATGCATTGAGCAAATCAAAACAATAGAAACAGACACAGAAACAGAGAAGTTGTTCCCATTATTCCACACTACTACTGCAAGTAACCTAAAAACGTATTGGAAATCACGTAAACTTGTTGTGCCAGCAAATAACAAAACGTGACACAACAAGCAATTTTCGGCTATAATGAGCGCAACCGACTTGCATTCGCATCGGGCAAATTGGTCAATATGCAGCAAAACCGCCCAACCGGTGTGCATTCCAACCGGTCAACAAGGAAGGAATTAAAGCTGCGCACATTTCGTTGCTACTCACTTCACATCATGCGGCATTGGCAGCGTAGCACCACGATCCAGTAGAATTTTCAGAATTTCGTAGTTGTTGCGATGTGCGGCCAGAATTAACGGCGTGATATCAGGCGTGAATGTCGACTTGGAACGGTCGACGGCTTCCCAACTCTAAAAGCAAATGAATCACTTAGCTTAGTTCAAGTCGACCCATCAGTTCAGCTTAGAACAAATGTATCAATTCGCATATCATGCATATCACATACGTATGGATCTCCCTCCTTGTGGTGCGATTCCTCCCATTGCAGCAGCTCTTCTACCGCTTCGACATACTCCTCCGAAATTGCGTGCAGCAGTGCATCACCGACTTGTATGCCCTCCTCCAACAGCACAACGATTAGATCGAAATTCTCATTCTCTATGGCCGATATGAGTGCGGAACGATTCATTGGATCCACGCAATTCAGATTGAATTTGTCCGGTTCATTACGGTTGTCTTCAATGATTCTGTCGAGATTTCATTCTTTAACCCTTCGAAACTTAAACAACTAGTGCGCAAACTACTCACTTCTTCACACCCGAAATATCACCGCGTTCTCCGGCCAAGATGAAATTCTTCTCTATTTCCGATAGTACGTACTCCTCGGCCATGACAATGTCATAGTCGGATTGGCCTGCATCGCCCTTTTCAGGGTCGCCATCCAGTTTTTTCGGCGGAGCGGGCATATTTGGTTTTATATGTTTTCACTGCTCATGGGTGTGTCTTGTCTAACAAATTACAGTATGCGACAAAAGAAGGGTTAATTTTTCTGAGTGCCGATCTGATAACAGTCTACATAATAACTCCCTCGAGGGGTGTTTTGTATAAGTTTATCACTTGGTTACCATTTCTTAACGGTAAGTGATATTGTGTTATTCTACTTAGCCATAGCTACAATGTTGCTGAACATCTTAGCTCGCTTTCGATTCCTTCTAGGTGTAAGATAAATTCAACTTGTTCTTCAATATTTAAATTTAAATGAATTTAACAATTTTACAGTTACAAGACCAGCAAGGCTTTTTCAAAATTTGAACAGGGTTGGAAAAAAAACCTTTTTAATTGTTAGCCTAATGTATTTTTCATCATATCGCATCCAAAAAGATTTAAAAATCCTTTTAAAAAATTAGTCTCAAGACCCCTTTTTTGCCGATTTATATGTAAATTTAGAACCTCGGACAATGTCAAAAATCCGTCGCCAATCGAATACATCAATAACAAAATTTGAAACATGTTTATTGCAGGGAATGAGCGATATGTAAATAAAAAGTAATTATATGAAAACGTAGTAATTTCTTATTGGATTCCATTTTTTTTATTTGGGTAGTTGTAAAAAATCCATTAAATAGGACCTGGTGTATAAAATGTGACATTCAAAGCGATTTCATTTGGGCAACTTAACATAACCGATCGTTACACTTCCACATCAAATACATGATTTTTAGTGCTAAAGTATGCCCACTAGAGTAGCACAGGATTTTTTTTTTTGATTTCGCATTGAAGCTTTTATTTGTAAAAAAGGACATATTGCCCTTTTAGGGGGTGAGCGAAACAATTAACAAAATTGTTTTCCCTTGTATTTTTTTCATTCTGAAACTTTTTTTTTTTATTTATTTCTTTCGTAAACACTTTTTGTAAAGGCCAGAAAAATTTTTTTTTTATTTATTGGGGAAGCGACCGCCCAAAATGGGTAATTGTGGTTTGTTGCCCGTATTTCTCTGAATCCAAACTGTTTCTATTGGCCTTTTTTCGATTTAGCCACCTCTAGGGCGGTCTAGAGTTATCCGATTGGGAAGAAATTTTGGGACAATTATTTTTATCACTTTGCACCATTATATGTCTGATAGGCCCAAGAAAACGTTTCCGGGTATTTCCATTATATGGGAGGAGCCACGCCCAGTTAACTAATCACACCCACATCTTCTCATATTGTGGTTAGGCCATACATTTCTCGTGTATCCAAATTTCATGAAATTCCTTTGTGCCGAAAAGGAATGAAAATTCTTTATCAAAAAGCCCCTAAAGTGTTGCTCGTCGGAATCGGTCAAATAACTGGATTTTTCTACATACAGCAATCACTAGTTGTTAACGGAATTTTTTTTAAAATATAACAGTTCTGAAATAACGCGTAAGGACACAAAGAATCTTGAACAGTTGATGAAAAATACGTAACGCTTTTTGTACGCCCTGCGACGATATACTTTTCAATACCGTACAAACCCTGCCACAGTGTGTGTGGGGTATAATTAAATATGGTATTTAACCGAATTAGTTTAAAAAAATTGTATAATGATATGTTGCATATGTTGAAACTAGGTCATCACAAACTGTATAGAACACAGCCAGGTTTTTTCACATTTTGAACACTTCTTTCTAAGCACATAATTCGATGTCGACGTTTCTTAGATCCTTAAATTATTTTATCCATTAACGTTATCCTGCATGTTATACTTTTTGCTAAAATATGTTGTGGTATCCTTGAACGTTATCCTTTATGTTATCCTTTCCGATGTCCTCGTTGCAACCAAACCGACTGTACACCTTATTTTTTTTCTTTTTCGAACCGATGTCAATTGTTCAAGAATCCGCGAAGAACTGTGACTGCAGTGTTGCGACGCCTAGGTATATGCTTCTAATTGCATTAGCGGCCTTTGGAAATCGGTCAATGAGAAAATTACGAAAAGTCAATAAAAATTAATTCCTATTGACTTCTAGCATTTGAAAATTCCGAGGTCTGAGTGAACGAAGAATAAATTACATTTCAGCACGTTGAAACGAACCAGAATTCGAAAAAGCGTGTGTAGACGCAGACATGTTGTTGCACACCCATTTCGGAATGTTGGAAATGTTTGCATATGCAGTTCATATGCTCCATAAGCCAACTAAGGCACACGAATTGGCCATTTCAAATGCAAAAATATTAACAAAGAACCAGTAGGACTATCGATCAATGAATCCATACAAAGGAGACTCGTTTATAGCAATGTGATTTCGTCTACCATTGAATGGGTGAGTGAATGAAGGGGGTATGTAACACAAACTGTTTAGAATTACTCCCAAATAAAAGAAATTGTTTATATATTTGGTGATGCAGAAGCGATTAAGAAGACATTATCCTCAATTGTATATAGGTATTGACGGTTATGGCTCCCCCCAAACCGAATTCAAATTTTTTTAGTTGCAGAAAATTTTATTATTTGGTGAAACATACTACTCCTTACTTATAGCGTCGCTTGGATTAAAAAAAAATCCGAAACAGCTGTACACTCTGCCAGACTAAGTTTGGCTTTTGCCCTCCTTTTTCAGAAATGAAGTTTTGATAAAATGAGCTAAAACCCATAACTAATACATAAGATTGGTAATATGCTTACAAGATGTTACACAAAAACCCCATTTGCACATCTTTGACCCGTTGTGTTATACAAGCTATACATTTTGCGAACAACATTTTTAGCTTTAAAAGTAAGCGGTACAATTCTCTTCAAAATGATACCAGAAGATTCCCTGTTTCTCCTCTACAGTCGACTTTTTAATGGATTATGGTTAAACGTATGCACCTGCAGATCAAACGAACATTTTAGAGCCCCACATCGAAAACCTACGATTTATGAACAGTTTTACAAATGCCCAATCATATGAATGCCTGCATATGTAATACGAAATAAGAAAAACATCTTATCTAAACAATAAGAGTTAATTTTTTTTTATGTATTGTACACAAAAAAAAATTAATTTGGATTTTAAAACATAAATTTTCCTGCAGTACATTTATGCTTTCATAACCAATGTTTTCAATTTCAATTGTCTTGCTCTTTCGTAGTCGTTTGAAATTGATAATAGGGTAGGAAAGGGCGCATTTGCCACATTTTTTTCAAAGAAAAAATTAACCAATCATCGTTTCTTACAATTTTTTTTACAGTTCGAAATTTTCATTTCTTAACTTTAATATTTTCAAATTGAACATTTGCGTTTTTAAATTGGTTTTAAACGCACGTGTTTTAAAATTGAACAAATGTGTACAAAGCTCTATTTCAAAAACAAAATCGTTCAATTTTAGAACTTTTCTGTTAAATTTTAAAACATTTTCCACTCAGTGTACCACCAACTTTGGTGGCATGTCTCATATCTTTGCAATTTGTAACTAACAAATTAGGCAAAATACTTGTTTGCTGTCCGATAATAGTGAATGAGTGCAATATTGTTAATGGTCTATTCGTTTTGTCAACGCAATTCTATTTTACTAGACTTTTCCTAGACACACGTGTGTTTCGGGCACTTTTGCGGATTCACCAGCTTAAAGCTATATCGGTGAAAACAAATAATGCACACTACATTCGACAGTGGATTCATTTGAATGAAAAATATGAAGAAAATTGCAAAAAAAAAAGAAGGAAAATATTGACTTGGCTGAGGAAACTGTAAAGAAAATTTATGTATGTCTAAAACTAAGAGAGGAATGACTTCTAAGTTTGTGCTGTACTTAAAATTGAATTCTAAGGTGGGACTGTCCCAACAATTTGGAAATGGAATACATTTCTTTGGGTTTAAGTATGAGTAGAATAAAATAGATAGAAAACTGTGCAGACAACCCATTTGCCGGTCTATTCTGGCGCGGTAAAAAAAGTCACCCAGCCACAGTTGAATATTCTGTGCATCGGTGACAAAAGTTTAAAAAATTGTTACCTGTCTATGCCAGAGGAGCTAACTGGCTGTTTCCCCCATTAGTCACTTGCACCATTTAGTCTGTAGTCTTTCAAAGGCGATAGCCAATGAACGCAACCACATGAGTCATCAATGTATTTGTTCTAATGACTAAGGCGTTCAGTGCTTAATTATCTAATGATTTTATCAACTGTTAGTTACCAAGCCAAATTCTGAGAATTTTGAAATGTTTTATATTATTGTAAATCAGAAATGGAATCAGTATATCGTACTGGTTCCATTTCTGGCCACTCCACTTTGCCAGCTATAAATAATTTTTTTTTTGGGTGCCCAAGTGTAGCATTTTGAAATATTAAATTGTATGGGTGGTGCAACGCTTTGTTGTCCAATGGCGTCCATTTAAAGTCCAGAGAACTGCTACGAAGAAAAATATGTCTCAGATATGGGAGGCTTTATTCGCAGTCGGGGCTTTACTCACACCTGTATGTGAAAAATCTCTTCGAATTTTTCTAGAACCCACCAAAATGAAAATACAAATATGCCGTAACATCGCTGGAGTGTAAAAGCTCATTACCAACTTCTAAAACGAAGTCCTAAAAAAAGAGATCTCTAAAAGTAACTGTCAATTCCCCAACGTATTTCCGCCCAACTTATGTGTAACATCCTGCCTATTCGCATTTAAAAGAAAAATAAAGTTTTTCGTTAGGGTGTCGAAGCATCCCCCTTCTACCCTTCATAGATTGTATCGACCTTTTGAGCGTTACCCCCATCTACGATGGCCGATCGCATGCGAACTGTCACTTTCATCGTATGCAATATATGGCATAGAATTTCGTATGGTAGTTTTCGAATGCCATGCAAATTTACGCAGTCTTCACTCAGTATTTATCGCAAACAATGAATGGTATGCGTTGGTTAATTGCTAATATAGACAGGGCACAAATAATCAGCTCCCTGAGCGAACTTGTTCGATTACCAATTTCCATAAGATACATACCCAAGTAACACAAGCAGTGGAGCTGACTTGTAGTCCGCATAGACAGATTTTGGTAACATGAGCTGACAAAAAATCTTAGTTTCGAGTCGCTACTATTTCTTGATCAGAGCAATTCACTGCATACAATAAACATACAACTAATGGTTTGAGTAGCGGCTACTTACTTATTAGTAGTTTTCGCAACTAACTATCTTAACCATTTTATCTCTCCGAACAGTAAACTTTTTGTTTGAGATAATCAGAGGAGAGTTTACAAACTTGCAATTATAGGACAAACTATTGCTCGGAGAGAAAAAATGGTTAAGAAGTATTTTGTAGAACATTTTCGAAGGAAAAAAACGGCATTATTTGAAAAGATAATAGTAACACTTTTTTTTTTTAAATTAGTGACTGTAAAAAAAAATTTTTCGTCGCAACAGTTTTGCGCATGCTTTAATGAATTGATGTTCAATTTATACTTTTATGTTTCCTCAGTGAGACTGATATTTCAAATGACTGGATTAAACAAAAAAACATTGTAGTAATATTATTGTTGTGCAGGAAAAGTGGGGATTTTTAAGGCCGATAATTGATTTCTCAGGGCCGATTAGGAATTTTTGAAAAAACGAGGAACATCACTGGTATATATTTTGTTTATCTATAAAATATTTTTCCAAAATATTTGTAAACCTTAATTATGACCAAACTATGATATGATGAATTGCAAACACCAAGAGGTGTTTTTTGCTTCTAAATATTGTGGGGAACAATATTTATGTCGTTAATTTCCGAAAAATCACATATTTCAACATAACCAATTTTATGAGAACGCAATAAAATAATTAAATATGGCCCATTTTGGAAGCGCATTAATTTTAAGTACCAAATGTCATATCTATTTGCGGTAAAAATTATGTTCCCCATGAAATTTGTGTACGAATTGACAATTATTTCGCAACACAGAATTGTTGTGACAGCTTTTAATACTACCCTCTAATTACTATTTGCGGACGGTACTCATGTTTATATAGTTCCGAAAATAGTTAACAAACAAATGTCACAACTATTAATTAACAAGCGGTGTTACTTGGGTATACAGTCAAACTTCTCTATAGTGAACTTCTATATAATGAAGTTTATATACAATGAAGTGATTTTCTGGTCCCGTGCCAAAAATAGGGAAGTTCGACTGTATTTCACAAATTCGAAGCTACAATGTGCAGGCCAACCGTTATATTTAAAAGCTTGTTGCTCACAATTTACGTTCATTGCGAATAAAAGCTTTGAAGCAAATTTCGAATTTTCTTACTTCCGTTATAACATTTTTGATATCAGTGAAAGCTTATGCTATAATCGTTCCGGTGAAAGCTTTTCAAAATCCTCTGTTTTTATGTTGTTTATACAATTGGGTACAATTTCGTAAGGCCAGTTGTTGGACATATTTAACTGCCACTTAGTTGTGTATAACAGTGTTGCCAGATTTCCTAATAAAAATGTTTAAAAACCACAAAACTAAAAAAAATTTATATTTATCGCCAAATATTTTTCCAAACCAATAATTTTGATAATTTAAAAAATTTTTCTCATTCTAAAACGTATTATTTCTTGTGTTACCAGTAAGAACCAAATTGCAAAAATATTTCACACTTAAAAAAAAAACACCAACAAAATCTACTAACAGCAATTTAAAATCCACTAAAGTTTTCCCCTAAAATTCCTACTAAAGGGCCAAAAATCTACCAAATTTTAATAGAGAATCCACTAATTTGTCAACACTGGTGTATAACAAAATAGTTTGAAGAGCGCTGTTTGCTTTTCCATTGCAAAATTATCCATGTCAAAAGCCAACTGCGCTTTCAATCTGTTTTTATACACAACTAAACAAGTAATAAAGTATGGCGGTCGTAATTTTGGAGATATCGACTTGAAACTTTGGGAATCAGCCCAATTGGCAAAAACTAGGCGGGGCTCTCGTATACGACAAAGCAAGTACAATTTTTCAAGTCTGAACCGAGCTTAAAAAACTCATAAAAGGGGGTCTCGAGACAACATTTTTTTTTGGTTGATTCGATTGTATATGTTTAGTAGAGCCCGACCGATAAGCATTTTCAGGCCGAAGCCGAAGCCGATGCCGAAGATCAATTGGCAGCCTATTACTTCGGACGACGCCGAAGGCCTATACCGAAGCCGAAGCCGAAGCCGATACTTAAGTAAAAACCCTTCAAAAACTGTTTTTTTTTGTGTATTTTCATTCAAATTCGAGTATATTCGAGCACATTTAGTTTTTTAAGGAACTAAAAATTTATTTAAATAAATAATAAAAGTAAAAAAGAATTCACAAACAAATTTGGGCCTCCTAGGTCAAAACTAACAGTAAGAAAAATTTTATTTTTTTAAAATCATTTTTAAAAATTTGGAGTAAAGATTAAAATAATGGGAATTTAGTAGAAATGGTAGAGAATTCTCCAAAGAATAAATCCATCTAAGTAGCTATTTTTTAAGAACTCTCCAAATCCGTCAGGTGATGGGCAAAGGATTTTCTAGTTGATGGTAAAAACCACCTGTGAAGCTTTGTACTTTAAATGTAAATTGTTGGCGCAGCAATTTGGGCTACATTTCTAAAAGGTAGAATCCTTCCGTGAGCCTCCTACCCCTATATTTGAAATTTCATACAGTTTACCAGGACTCCTTTTAACATAGACATCAGAGCAAGTAGTAAGCTTCTAAATATATAGTTAAAATTCAGTAATCCACCCAGAAAATGTCCAAGGATGTACTTTGTGGCAGCTGTAACCCCGTGCCACGCAATTTGAGGTGAGATTCACTCAATATTCGATGATTACTAAGTTAAATTTTAATCATATTTTTTGTTTGGTGGGCCTCTTATGTCCCATTGGAAATTCCATCAATTACACAATTTTACATTCAAGTTTCAAGAAAATCAGTAAGACCCTTTAGATGTGATGTGGGCTAGAAAATCGTATCGTAAAAAATTAGTTTTAGTTTTGGGTGTCGCAAAAACAAGAAAAAAAATTGAAAAGCTTCGGCCAAAACTTCGGCCATTTTTTAGAAAAACCGAAGCCGAAGCCGAATGTGCATTTTCGGCCGATAACGGCCGAAGCCGATTAATCAGTCGGGCTCTAATGTTTAGAAACTGATTTCGGACCGGGTCTTAACCTAATTTGTATGTTCGAGGTAGTGTAAATCTACTTCTATTCTAATCAGAACTCGATTTTTGAATTTTAGAATCGGTTATTTCGGAATCGATTTTAGAGATCTCAAAATAGTCAATAATCGATTTTTGAATGCAAATAATCGATTTTTTATTTGAACAAAATGTTTCCAACACTGACCACTTTAAAATATAATTTCGAAACTTTCATAACGGCTACAAGTTAAGTTTGGCATTATGTTACCAAAATAAATAATGGTAAAAGAGTGCGGTGCTCTTTGTTCACTTAGTTATTTACGTTTTGCGGAAGCACTTCTTCCTACACTAAATATTTGTTAAACATGCACGAAATCTCCATTACTTCCAGAAGCAAAAGAAAGCGGCCCGAGGAAGACAGTAGTGAGGAGGAAGAGGAAGTTTATTTATTGGACAGCGATTTGGATGCAGAGGTAATACCCATCTTGGCAACATCGATGCCTTGCGAACGGCCAACACTATGTCATATAAAATTCTGATTTGTATACTTATTAGAAAAAAATGCGATTTTTCGCATTATTTCACTTGTGTTATTAAGTACGATTATTAAGTATGATGAAAAATTTAAAAAAATCGAAAATGAAAAATAGTCAATTTTAAGCCTCGAGTAATCGATTCTCAAAATCGAATTGAAAAAAGTCGATCGTAGAATCGAACGTCGATTTTCAACTTTCGTTACCAAACACTAGTTCTAGGTACTTCTAAATGTATCATAATGTGTGGGTTACTTCAGCTTCAGCATAGCCGCAGCAAGCTCACTCTCTAGTTTTTCTTAAGGAAAAAATATTAGGGCAATTCTCGAGTTGGTGCAAATGGTCTTGCAGAAGTGGAAAAGCAAATATTTATTGCATACTTTGTCATCACATCAACAAAAAAATATACAGATTTGCATTTCCTACGATCGAGCAAGTTTGCAACACAGAAAACGTATAGCTTCTATATGCTATGCAAATGCAACACCCAGTGCTGCCATCTTAGTGAACATTTTATGTTAATGTGCAACACTGTTTCTCACAAAAAAAAAAGGTAAACTAATTAAATCCAAAATGAAAAGGGAAAAGCCCAACAAAAGGTGGACGGAGGAGGAGATAAAAATGATTTTAAATCATTTGCAAGAATCTCCGCATATTATTTTCGGCATAATAAAACAAAATTTCTTAAAATTTCCGTAATGTCATACAAGTAGATCAGCTGTTTATTTGGTATGCAGCCGCTGTTGCAAAGTAACCCGCAAAAGAGCGTTCACAATTGATTGGAAATATTTCCAATTGCACAATTTTCCAATCTGATTTGCACCAACTTGTGAATTGTCCTATTGTATTAAAAGCATTGCTACCATAACCCAGCCAATAATTGAACGAACTTTTTACGAAGATCGTATTTTACGAACTTTTCTCGATCAAAAATATTCGAGAAAATTCCGACATTCACTCGTATATTACGATAGTCGTAATTTCATCGATACAATATCGTTTACGACTTCGTAATCGAAATCGTTAACGACTTAGTTAAAGAATTCTTTAACGACTTCGTTTACGAGTACATTAACGAACGAAATTATCGTTTTGAAAAACTATTTTTAGTTTAAAAAAAAATTGTTTGTTTAGGTTTTGTTAAAAGTATCGTAATGATGATCGTTTACGAGATCGTTAACGAATTCGTTAACAAGCACTTTTTTGTTCGATAACGATAACTCGTTTCAATGCAAAATTAAGAACGAAGTAGGACTCGTATACGTATCGTTATCGTGTGTCGCCTACGATTGTTTTATCCGCTTTTCGATCGAAAAAATCTTCGTTTACGAGCTCTTTAACGATAAAATTATGGGCTGGGAACTTACTTTTTCCAACGACGCTGGTTATCAACTTGAGAAATACAAATTTCTTCAATGAATAGTTTCGATGTGTATGCTGGGTGTTGGGCACGGTGATGTCGATTCTTGTCTAAATGAGTGTGGTCAGTTGAGTTTTGTGTTTGTTTTTGAATCCTTTATTGATATACATTTCAAGTTGAACTTATAATACAGGCTCATATATTGTCATATTTTATGTTATGTTATGTTATGTTCTGTTCATTTTATTATAATCGTACAAGTATTTTAGAATATTTGTTTATGTTGTTATTCATATGTGTGTACTTTAAATAGGGTTTTGATATAGTATTCATGCGTTTGATTTATGATTAAGCAGCGCGTTTTCATTTGTTAAGTAATTTATTTTTTAAAATTGTTTATTTAGTTGTTGTTGTTATTATTTTATTTTTTTTCTTTGATACCTCATATGATGCGTTTGTTTAACAATTATTATCCTTTATTAAGTTTGGTTTGCTCAAATAAGCTCGTATATAAATAAGTTGTTTTGCATAAATGTTTTGGGTTTGTTTAAAATTGCATTAATATACGCGTAGGTATGTTTTAAAATTCCATAATGAACAATCGTGTTAAATGTTTGGTTTTGTCGTTTCATTTCTTTAAATATATGTATGTATGTATATATGAATTTATTAATAATCCTAGCTACGGTTCCATATGTTAGAATACGATTTGTGTTGGTTTTTTTCTTTTGTTCCTATATATGTACGATTTTGCCTTTTGTTTCTGTGTATTATTATCTTTTAAGTATTAGTTAGTGTTATTACTCGTATATGTAAGCATGTAAATATTTCAAAAATAAATATTAATGTCTTTCAATTATTTGCTGCACTTGCTTTGTCAGTTGTTTTGCAAATATTTGTCGGTAGTAAGTATACTGAAATATTGTTACAATTCTGATTTTGGTTTTGTTAAATTCATGTTTTGTTTCTAGCCAATTGGTTATATTGCCACATTATAAAATACTAGTTCATTATTCATTTCATTTATTTAAGTACTTGTTTATTTATCAAAGAATTGTAATTGAAACCAGGAAATCGGATAAATTTCAAAAAACAACTTCGTGTGGGTAAAATAATACTGAACAGATTTTACTTATTAAATTAGTGTCTAATCACAATAATAACAATAATAGGTGATAACAGTACTTCCTTAAGTATTTGATTATATGAATTTGGTAACACAACTGTTAGATTTTTAACATATTAGATAAGCTTAGCCTGCTTTCAATTGAATCTCTCTCTGATACCTAATTTTCTAAAATATATACTATGTATGTGTATTTTTGCTTACTCTATTGTCTATCGAAATCAAAGCAAGTAACTCTTGACTCCATTGATTGCAGTCGTCTCGGCTTCAAAAAATATATGATTTTCGTTTAAAAGTCCTCGAAGATAAGCTTGAGCAAAAGTAACGTCACTTTGGCCGCGTATCTGCTTCGTCTACTTCATTTTATGTTTCCAAAGAACCAAATTTTTGTTTCAATGAGACAAAATTTGTATGTAGCCACGCTTTTTTATTTTTGTTTTTGTTTTTCTTTTGTGTTTCAAGTTGCATTTCAAGTTAATCATATCATTATATGTATGTATGTATGTATATATTTTTATATGTTGAATTATATATATTATATATGTATGTACTTATCGGAAGCTATTTAAAATGGCACTGCAGTATATATTTATAAGGTGGGAAAACAATTAGAATATTCATTTTGTTTCAAATTCATTCCAATATATATTCGTATTTGTTGTATGTATGTAAGTACTCGTATATATTGTTTGCTAAAGTTTTATGTTTTTGTTTTTTTTTCCTTTTCGTATTAAAATAATTTACTCAACGTACGTGTTATGTGTTAAAAGCCTATTCATATAACGGTATAACGATATTGTATTCTTATACTGTCAATTAAGGTATCGTTCGTATAAACCTTCTTTGCCACTCTTAAACTCATCTCGCTTTTTTTTGGCTTGCAAAAAATCGTTCAAGCATTTTATTTGTTGTTGGTTTTTTTTTCTCAAGTATTGTATAGTTTATGAAAAAGTATTTTTCTTTTTATGATCCCAATATGTGTCACGTGATTTGTTTTTATTTAGATTAAAAGGAGTTAAAAGTGTTTGGAGTATAGCAGCAGCATCTGGAAAAATTGATATTGAATAACGTACGTAAATGTTTGGCTTGGCTTGAAGCGTTTTGATTTTACATCAATATTAGCTTTAGTATTAGAATTGTAAAATTTTGGTATTTTCGCAAAGTCCACTAAATGTTTATAACGCTCCTACTCGCCCAAATGACATTTACAAAATTCCAATCCATCAAGAGAACTATTTTTAAAAATTATTGATTAAAGGACTTAGGATACTGGTATCGAGTTCTGCCACTAGATGACACTGGATTCAGAAACAAATTATATGACCCAAAAAATATTTAGTCCGTTTTCTTTCTAATTGAAGGAATTGGATCAGTAAGTTGAAGTCCAATTTTTTTATCCGCCAAAAATCGAAAATAACCCTTTAAATACCGAAATGATAATAAGGTCTGCTAGTTTTGTAATTTTATGCATTTTCATTGCAATCCTTAAATACTGGAATTAAAACCAAAAATAGTTTTTTATTGTCTACAAGAAAATGTTGTAGACAAAAATTGTAGAGAATTTCATTATCTACAAGATCGTACACGTGGATCCTTTCGTGTATTACACGAAAAACAGATTTACACAACTTTGACACGTTTTATAATACACGCTATTTATCAACTTTACGAAAAACATTTTTGGGTTTAAAAAGTAGGCGGTGCAATTCTCTTCGAATAATACCAGGAGATATCCCATAGGATGCACCGTTTACGAGACATTCGTGGAAACTCGTTTCTCCTTATATGTAGCAGCTGAAGCACAACCTCTTGAGTTCCGCCATTTTAGAATTAAGGTTAGGACACGCCCCTGAATGTATGGAGAAATTACAGAATGACTGGACCATTTGTTTCGATTCTTTCAATTATACACTCAGAAACAAATCATGTTAAAGTTACAACATTTCCAAATTTATGGCTAACATTTATCCACATGCCGTAGTGCGGTGAGTAGAAAATCTGACTGACTAACGGAAGGCGTCGAGTTACACACCAGCCCGGGGTTAAAAACTAAAACAGTTTTTTCTATTTTTCAGTACAAACGAAGGCCTTGTGACGTCACAAGCTCATCAACGAACATCTGTGATTGGTTTTGTTAAGGGTGAGCTTGGATCTTGCTCTAACATCTACTCTCTGTCACATTTGTTGACACAACATTTTCTGAGTCATTTAAAAAAAATGTTATCTACAATTTCAAAGTTATGTCCACATTTGATTGATTTTTTTTTGGTCGAATTTTGTTTTTGAATCATGGTGATTTTAGTGTTTCAATCTTAGCTATTGAAACTTAGTTTAAAAAAAATCGTTGAAACTCAAATTTTCAAACTATTAACAGCCGGTCATTTGTCAATTGAGCGAGATGGCAGCTTTGAAGTGGATAAGCCGTTTTGTTAGTTTTCATTTGCATTGAAATAAAAAATTATACGGTAAGTGTAGATTAGTGTAGGCTTTTAGTTTAGACTTAGGTTACATAAAAGTGTTAAAATTGCATTTTTAAAATATATATAGAAATATATATATAAATGTATGTAATGTATGTATATATATATAGTTGGTTTTGCTTCAGTGAAAGAGACTGCATGTAAGTATTACTTAATTTTTAATATTATCGAGTACAAGTGGGAAGCGTTTGATTTTGGTTCCATATTATTACATTTTTTTATTTCCTTTTTGAATTTTTAATTTCCGTAAATTTTATTTTATTTTTGGTTTTTTACTAAAATCTTTCTGCTGATTTTTTTTTTGTTGTCTTCGTCGTCCAAGTACGATTGGTCACTTTCATTAATGTTGTTGGTATTATTTCATTCCAGAATAATTCGAATTGTGAAACTAAAACGTAATTTTGATTATTGCAAAAGTTAAAAAGTAAAATTAAAAATTTCCATTAAAAAAATTATTTAAAAATTTTGTGTATGCACCTAAAAGCTTAAAAATTTAAAAATCAAATAAAATTGTCATTTAATACTTTCCAATAATTGCTTAATTGCCAAATGTTGTGGTTGTTGTTCGGTTGTGGCTGTTGTTAAAAGTAAGCTTAAACGCTAAAATGCGTTCGAGTTGACTTGATTAAAAACCGGGACTTAAAAAAGTATTCGAGTTTGCATTAAAAATCCATGTCCATAAGTTGTTTTTGTTCTCCTTTTGTTTTTGTTTTTTTTTTGATACCAATGCAATAAAACTCACAAATCCATAGATAAAATTTAAAAAATTTCAATAAAAAGGTACTGGATTGATTTTTCCTATAAATGCATTTGCAATTGTTTAAAATGTTCAATTTCAATTGATTTAAATAAAATGATTGTGATTATCATTTCTCTAATATGTTTGCTCTGTTGAATGATTGATTAAATTTAAAACATTTGCAACGTGGTTTCATGTTTAGCTATTTTACAAAATTATTATTTCTTTTTTTTATTAAAATGTAAATGGGTTTTGCCTTTAATTTGTATTAACATACACACACACACACACACGCAGGCACACGCACACGCACACACTCAGACTCAACTATGTAAAATTTGTTTAAATGTTTTTGCTTGTTTGCTTGTTTGTTTGTTTCTTTCTTTTGCGGATTAGGTTATTTTAAGTCTTATTTTAATAATTCAGCTAAAGCACCATAATTTTTATTTTTATTACATACTTCTAAATAAATAAGTTTTGTCTTTTGGTTTTAACATTAAATTATTGTTTAAATATTTACTGAAGCATCTCTTGCTTGTTCGTAATTCGGTTTTGGTTTTGGTTTTGGGTTTTCTTTCTTATTTGCTTTGTTGTGTTAAACTTGATTGAAGCGAGTTTCCTGTTAATAAGTACGATAATAAAGTTGCTTTTACAATAAAGGCATTATTATGATTATTTTGTGTTTAGAATAAGTATTTCACTAATGCTAATATTTGCTAATACATACGGTTGATTTCGAGCTTTGTTACGCGTACGCTAATTCATTTTATTTAATTTTGTTATTCTTTTGTTATTGTTATTGATACATACTTTCAAAAATAAACAGGCAACCTAATCTATAACAGAAACCGATGTATGAAGAGGCGTTTTTATTATTTGTTTCTTCTGTTTTGGTTTCTCTTTTGAATTTGTATATGTAGGTACATTCCATATACATATACACTAATATCCTTTCAATACTACAATAAAATCCCTGTAGGTTGTGGGCGTAGAACATACGATGCCAAAATTAGTTCACAATGAAATCAAAGTTAACAATATAAAAAATCTAATAACATTTTGTGGGGCTGTACAATTACGTATATTTCCGTGACGTTTGCCGTTCTCTTGGGACAAGGTTAGGGGCGCTAAATTAAAGTGCAGCCTTTAATTTTAGGCTTTTTAATTGCTACTGAATGCAATTGAAGTTTTTTGTAAATGTTGGTAATGTCCGTGTCTGCAGTATGTACGCTTATGAGCAATGTTACGAAATTCACGGTCATCGCGACATTGTTTATTTTGAATATGAATCTTCGAGCGCAGTAAATTTTAAAATTATTCGTATTTTTAATGCAAACCAGAACCAAAAGCAAATCCAGTGTCTGCAAGTAGATATATCTCTTCACTATTCTCCGTTTTTTTTTTGTATTCAAAAAGTAAACATTTTTAACCAAAATATGTTGAATTTCTAGGGTTTCGATTATCCTACCTAATTTTTAGAAGAATTCAAAAATATATTGGAAACAAAATTTCTTAACAGAACTACATACAACATATATACTAGAACTTTCATTCCCGGTCCATTATTAATAGCTAAAATCTTTATTTTTAAAAATATTGTTAAAACTTAACAAAAAAAAACGTTTAAGAACAAATGCTCTTTTATTTAAAAACGAAATGGCAATTTTGACTTTCAGCAATAGAAAGAATTTTTAATTTTAATGTATGCAAAGAAAATTAGAAAAAACCTCATACACATATCACAATCGAGTTATTGCTCCGTTACCTCTACATTTGTTAGAACCGACATCTCTACTATATACATTTTTTTTTGTGTGTGGTTAGCTCGGGTAAGTCGATACTCGACTATCACAGAATCGATAGTTGAAACCGAGATAACCAAACCGATAGTGCAAATTGGTCCAAGTAAGCCGCTAAAGCAAGGGTCGATTTGTTAGTGTGTGAACACTAAGGCATTCAATCCCGAAGTGTTTTGGAAAATCCCGGGATTTCGGGATTTGAAATTACAATCCCGGGATCCCGGGATTTGTTCGGGATTTTCCAATTAAATACAATAGTTAATATAAAATTAAAGAACAAATTGTTGCTACAATATTTTAAGTCTAATTCGACAAAGAAACCATATTTAATAAATATTACATTAAACAAAACAAAAAAGATTTAAATAAATATAGTCAAACAAAAAGTAATTCTTTTTAAATTAGATTGATCGAACAAACTATTTTTTTTGCCAGCTCCATTTCATGCTAAACACGAAAAACTTACTCTCAGTAGTTTTAGTATTTTAGCGGGAACAAATACACCAATTGTTGTTTAAAACTATTGAAATTGGTGTCCATTCAAAAGTAAAACACACACAAAACCATTTATCCAATTCATAAAGTTTTCAATATACGGTTAACAAAATAATTTTAACATATATCTTTTTTGTAAAAAAAAATTGCTTAAATTGAAAAAATTTAATTTAGATCGATAAAAATGGTTTGTTAACCGTTTTTGACAAAAATTTTGTAAATTTTTGTGTGTTTGTAGCACTAAATCTACAAAAGTGGGTTTTTTTGATTTACCAATTAGATTGAAAGTAAATGCACTGAAGTATTTTTGTGGAAAAACGTCAAAAACAATGCATTTTTGAATCCCGGGATTACGGACTCCAAATCCCGGGTTTCCGGGATTGAGAAAACTTCCGGGATCCCGGGATTGAATGCCTTAGTGAACACGTCGAAAAATGAGGGAAATCGACACATCAAAAAGTGTCGATTCCAGCTATCGATAACTTTCATTCATTTTGGAAACGACTCAAATATGCTATTTGTTAATACAAAAAATGAGTTACGTAATAAAAATTGGTTGAATTTGCTTCAATACAACGGATTTTATGAACAGAAGCGACACACATTCATCCATTAAAGCTCACCCCTGTAGATGGGTATTGCTTTTTTTCATTTCTATAAATGAATCGAATCCCTCAAACTAAGACCAATTTCAAGAATCAGCCAAATCAGACACAAATTAAGGAGTTCCCATATAAAAATAAAAAAAAAGGATGCGAAAATTTTCCGAGTTCTGAGACCAATTCTTTTATTGCTGGTTTCAAGGAAATGTTCTGAAACGGTTTCAGGATATGGTCCGAGGCTCCCAAACCTCCTACAAATAGGTCAAATTGGGGTTCCGAGACCTAAATTCGATTGTAAATGTTTAGACACGAATTTGGAACAAAGTTCCTTGGTCTTGGGGTTTTGAAACAATTTTGTGAATTTGATTGGAGGTTCTGAAACTAAATTTTGTATGTCCGCAGTTCTTCTAAGTGGGCCGTATTCAATTTAACAGAACATAGTTCACTCTTCAATGTTATTTCAAATGTTTTTTTAAGAAAACAATGTCGTTATAGTATTTATAAATCAAAAGTTTTTTAATGCGCACAATGATGGTGTATAATGAAATACAGAAATTATTTGTATTCGAAAAAAAAAATTATATAAATTTCAAACCAGTTGAAATAAATATGCAAACGTTTGCAAAAAGAAATATAATAATAATACATCAAAAATATAAATATTATTTATAAAAAAATAAATCGTAAAATAAAGATGGTTTCCAATAATTTATACAAAAAAAAAAACACAAAAAATATAGGTACAGGTAACGAAAAAAAGTATAAACTACAAAAAAAAAGCAAAAAAATTTAACGAAAATAAAGAAAAAGAAAAACAAATTGTATTTAAGAAAATTTGCAACTTTTCAATGTAAAAAAAGAAAAAATTGAAATTCCCTACAATTGTAGGACCACAAATTGTATAGAAATTGCTAAATAAGTAGAAACAACGAATTTCTACTTAATAGCAAAAACATAATGTAACTACAAAAAAAAAAACAATTCGATGCAAATTTCACTTAGAATTAAGTAAATATTGTTGGAAATGCATCTGAAGCAACTACAACGAAATGTGAATACAAATATCGAACTACGACGAGAGCAATGAAGGCAATGATGCATTTGGCAAATGCTTAGCATTTGAAAACCGGCTTCAAATGCTGATATGTGAAAATGATTATCAGATAAGCGAACATTTTTAAATATACTTGGGTAGATTGTACTGCTAAATAAAGCTTCAAGCTTTTTGTTGCAAAAACACAACAGATGCGGCCCGTCAAAACAAAACAAATTATGCAACGCGCCTTAAACCATACTATAGACTTTCGTATGCTACAAAAACAAAGTAAACTAAATTTCAACAGTCCAAGTGGATCAAATGAAGGGGAGGGGGGGAGGAACTACGGGAGCCAGCATATTTGCTTTAGATTGAATGTTGATTATGATTTTGTTGCTGTTGATGTTGTTGCTGTTGACTGAGATGATACATTTGTTGCTGCTGCTGTTGCTGCTGCTGATGATTCTGTGCATTATTAAACTGTTGCTGATGCTGCTGTTGTTGCGGCTGTTGCTGCTGCTGATGTGGTTGTGTCGCATTCAACGACGACAATGAAGTGGTCGAAGAGGCCGGGCCAATGCCCACCAACATTTGCGATTTCGAGTTCCTTGTCAACGGTTTGTGATTGTTCACACCCTCCGAAGAGTGCTGCCACTGCCAACAGCTGCGGCAGAAGTATCTGTCAAGTGCATGAAGTTTACATTCCGTGAGGACAATTTCTCAATGAATTCGTAGCAATTCTCATACCTGAAACACGACAATTCGCGACAGTAGTATGGTCCGTGTTGTACACCGCAAATAGAGCACAAAGAATCCTCCAGATAGGGATCCACTTGGACCTTCTTGGTGAACTTGGCCGTGCGAATTTCGATGAATGCTGCTGAGACGGCTTTCATGTATGAACGATTGTTGTTGAAAGTGACACGGCCCGAGCCGATGGGATATTTGTATTTGTCGGTGTCGATGCCTGGTCAAAAGAATAACAGCCGTAAGTGGCCAAACGATTACAATTTCAAAACGTCAAATTCACAACCTACCCGCATACAAAACACCATCGAATAAATCATCCATAATTTTGGCCAAGCCTTCGGCCGTCAACTTGCCGTGCAAGGCCCCAACGAATACGGTCTTTGTGGGATCGAGCTTCTGCGAAGTGGACTTCACGAAATTCGAGTCAGCAATGATCCAAGGAATGACTTCAACCTTTTCGTTGGGAAAGATACAAGTTAAGTAAATTACTCTCAGCTCCCATTAAATTCTTTTTTTCTACGCACATCTTTGGCTTTAATCCGCCTGGATGATATTTTGAAATAGTAAATACCGCCAGTCTGCGAGTCATCCACCTGAAGTACGCAAGCGGATAGCAGGGCCTTCACTTGCTTATCCGATTCGAATATGATGTAGACGTAACCCTTGGGCTGGGCCGCCTGTTGCTCCTTGCCAGGCCACTCCACTCTACAAAATAAATACAAGTTCAGTACTCACACCACTCACACCTCGCTCCATGTAGAATTTCTCTAATGATTTTTTTTTACTTTATTTGTCCGAATGGCTTGAAAATCTGAATGAGCGATTGTTCGCTGATGTCCCACGGTATGCCGCCCAAAAACACTTTTGGCGAATAGTTGAGCATGCGGTGTGAGCGCGGCGGCAATTGGCCGCTCCAAGTGCAGGTAGCATCGTAGAGTGCAGCCGAGCTTCGATAGAATTTGGCCACCCGATCGAGATGGGCATCATTGTTGGTTGGCTGGGGCTGCGGTATTTGCCAGTTTTTCAATTGCAGCTGAGAAGGGAGTAGGCAAACAAAATGTAGCACTTGGGTACATATTTCTAAATGCTACATGCAAATTTAAGAGCACGTACCTGGTTCACATTATTGTAGCCCTGCAAGAGGTGATTCAACAGCGGCATTTGCTGCGTTTGTGCCTGCAACAATTTCAATGTGTTTAATGCTTGCAGATTCTGCAATTTGGCCAGTTCCATGTCAACTGCCGTTAGCGCTTCAAAGTTTTGTAGATTTTGTTCATCGAAGAGGTTTGCTGGCGGTGTTGACAATGGATTTTGAAATTTCATTGAAGCTAATTGCTGTTGATGCTGCTGCTGCTGCTGCTGTTGTTGATGATGTTGTTGCTGTTGATGTTGCTGATGCTGCTGTTGTTGGTGGTGCTGCTGCTGCTGCTGCTGCTGTTGTTGTTGTTGGTCCGTATTGATTGATAGTATATTCTGAAAAAATAAAATTAGATCACAACATTTAAACGAACTTAACTGTTGAAATTGACGCATAAGACATTGATTTAACTGGACAAATGAAAAAATTTACATTGATAGCGCTTATCATTCATTGACATACCTCAATGGAGTAACACCGCTTTTTCTTTAAACAAATATATATTTTCGTTGAAGAAAAATGAAAAATTTACTGTAGTTACACCAGTTTTACTTTTAATGAATTTGGATTTACGTTGAATAAAAGTAGGAAATGTATTGTCTAATGTAGATCATATTTGTATAAAAAGAAATGAAGATAACAAAAATTAATACATCAGACTCGTTAACATGCAAATTTAAAGGACCAAAATTGAAGGACGAAATTCAAAGAACTAACAACGGTCGTCAAATTAAAAAAAAACTAGAGAGTGAACTATCTTCGGCAATGCCGAGGCTAAAATACCCCCACATATTATGTACCAACAGGAAATCATAAAGTATGCAAATACCATCCAATTTTTGAATTCAGGGAATTCGCAAATAAATTTGCCAGCATGTTGGCAAATACCGACGTATATGACAAACGGTGACGTCACCTCATATTCATTTTCCGATATTTTACACCAGTTCGTTAAATTGACAACGAAATGCCAACCTGTTCTCACAACAAATGACAACAATTGCCATTGATTATGACATAATGAAAACCAGGCTTAAGTCTTAAAATTGACAACAAATTTAAGGGCCATCGTAAGGCCAAGAAATAGTGCCTCAATCAATTAGCTGTTGAAGGAAACATTTGATGGAAGCAAATTGGTTCTACAAGTTCAAACTTTGTACAAGGGGAGTTAAGCTAAGATCCAAAGATTGCCCCAATGCAACGACATTTTACGCAATTTCAAACTAGAGAGTGGACTATATTCGGCTATGCCGAAGCTGAAATACCCCCACACAGTAGGAAGAAGTACCTTGAACATAAAATGATTTGGTCTCAAGATCCCATTTTGAGCCACCTATAAATAGTTTTGGTTCATGTCCAAAATCCGTTTCTAAAAATTGGTCTCAATACCCCATATTGACCCTTATATATGTGGTTTCGAAACCTGGGACCATGTCAAAAATACGTTTCTAAACATTTCCAATCGAATGCACCAATAAAAAAAGGCTTGAAAAATGTTGACCTTTTTTCGGTGTATGGGAGCCACGCCCAGTTTTTGTCCGATTTGGCTGATTCTCGAACTTGATCTCAGTATTCACGAGAAAAACATGTACCCACAGTTTCAAGTCGATATCTCCAAAACTGCGACGGACGGACGGACAGACAGACAGACGGACATGGCTAAATTGACTCCGGCGGTGATACTGATCCCTAACGGAGTATACCCTGCCACAGTGAGTGTGGGGGTATAAAAATCGTAAACAAATTATGTGATTTCAATTAAGCTGATTATATTATACCACACAGGCACCAACCAGAGACGCCCATACACCAACCGCTTCCTAGCTTTACACCTTTTA
Source organism: Heteromyza rotundicornis (assembly GCA_951394025.1). Taxonomy (NCBI): domain Eukaryota; kingdom Metazoa; phylum Arthropoda; class Insecta; order Diptera; family Heleomyzidae; genus Heteromyza; species Heteromyza rotundicornis. The sequence goes on from OX596012.1 coordinate 47,662,798, forward strand.
TTTTTAATGAATTTGAATTTTTGTTTTCATGCTGATATTATTTTGCTGTTTGTTGGCGTAAAAGTTGACATATGACAATTTGTTTTTCTAATAACCCAGCTTCTATGGATTCTAGCCATATGCACATCTCAGAGCTTCCAAAACGATTTTTTAATGTACAAGAATTTCCTGTATAGTTGGTGTGACTTTCTGTTTACAGACCGACCGAGTTTCGGTTTTGGGTTTTCGGCCAAAAAAGAAGCTGTTTCGGCCGTGTTTCCGATTCGGTCGTTCTATAATTTTTTGCCTTTGCCTTATGTTGTTCAGTGTTTAAGTAAATAATTGCAACTCTGATATCTTGTCAAGCATATTTCAATCAATAGCAATGCAGCGATGTCATTCGTGCCACATGCCGGATAAAAACATCGAATGGCTGTTAATTGCAATAAGATATTTTTACAAAATTAAGCTTTTTTATTGCAAAAGTAAGTAGTAATCTCTACTTAGCACAGAATTGAAGGAGCGAGTATATGAAAGCGGTATGTAACAAAAATTTCAAAGTTGACTTTTTGCAAAAGTGAAGTGGCTAGGGTCATACATAATCCCTTCCAAATATGAGTATTGATCTGAATTTTTATTTAACATTTTCAGATAGTTTGCTTCTAAATTCATCTAATTCATGATCTGAACTTGAAATGAAACGCTTAATTATGTACTACTGGGTTTTTTCGGTTTCGGTTTACTTTCGTGCGTTTATTCATCTTTATCTAGGTAGATTTCATTACCATTTTAAAAATATAAACACTTGGAAATCGGAACAAAAAGAGATCTACATAATAACTCGATCAGGGGGTTTTTCTGGATTGTGACTGCTGGTACTTAAGTACTTTCTGAAATCTAACTAATTTACAAAGGAGGAAATCCATCGAGGACCTGTATAATTTTAACTGAAACTGAAAGCATTTTTTCCAATTTTATAGGTAACTAGCATTTCCCCGTGGCGTTGCCCACGTAAAAAATACAGACATTCACAACAGAGAAGCGATATGGAAAATTTCCCCTCATGCACGCAGAGCTCGAAATTCTCCACAAAATGGTTAATTCCCCACAATCTAACATCCCTATCATGGTGAAGAAAAAGAGAGAGAGAAAGAGCAAAAAGCACCATATCAAAAAAATAACTCTCCATTTTCAGCGATCTATACGCAGAAGAGAGTGGAAAGCAACATACAACAATGTTTTGCAAGCACAGACTATGTCAATGCAATCGAACGGAAATCTCTAAGCATACGATTGAATGTTCAATAAAACTTAATACCGAAAATTAAGATATTAACCTTTCGAAAATCAAAAAAAAAACGTATCCTATTCTCTTCCTTGGCACAGATATGTTTTAAAAAAGAAATTATGAAAATCGGTTGGCTAGTTTTTGCTTCTACCCGTTACAAAAAGATGTGCGTCTAATTTTATAAATAGTAAAGAAAAGATTATTTCTGAGAAAAAGCTGTTAAAATCCTGTACTATGTTCGATATTTTCATTCGAGCTAGGGACTGAAAAAATTATAATAAAAATTTGGAGATACAGATAATGAGAAAGAGTAGACCCAGCAAACATTTAGGTTTTTCTCTAATGTCGAACGTTTGAAACCGAGTCGATACCGACTCGAGAATCATAGCGCTCTCAATAAAAAGGGGAGTTAGTTCTCGAGTCGGTTTCAAACGTTAATTCTCAAATCGACTTCAAATAAAAAGAGTGAAACGTGAATTAATTAATTTTAAAATTGTATTTTTGTTTTTATTGCATATTTGATATAATTTAAAACTTAAATTATTAACGTTTCACTTTTTTATTTGTTGCAGTAATCTTTGAAAACGAGTCGAGAATCACATTAGTTATCGACTCGAGAAAAAGTTTTCTCAAACGTTTGATACTGTGTTTGCTGAGGATAACTAGTTTTTTAAAAATAACCCTTAAACCGACTAAAATGCAGAAAATGAATTCCCTTTAAATTAATTTCCGCAATTTCGATTTAAAATTAAGGGTTTTTGGCGACTTCAAAATCTGCAATGATAATAGGAACAAACCAGCCAAAAACCTCTAATTTGAAATCGAAATTTCGGAAAGTAATTTAAAGGAAATTTTTTTCTGCACTTAAGTCAGCGAAATTTGCATGTAAGACTCACCATCATATCGATAAGATTGTGCTCGGCATTCGATTGGTTGCTATTCTGACTTTCAGGTGAGTTGGAGCGGCTTGACGAGATGCCGCCACCATTGTATGCGTTCTGATAAACCATGGGAATGGAATCTAGTGACAAGCCATTGGCGCTCGATGAATTGCTGCTATCGCTAAAATCGAATAAATATTATAAAATTGTCCACAAACTCAATGGATAAGATGTGGAAAGAGAGTAGGTATAATAAATGTACAAATAATTAAATCAACATAATTTTACCTGACTAAAGGTGAGTTGTGAAAAGAGCGATTGTAAATAGATGTGGGCGTACTTGGCGATAAAGGTGCAGAACAATCGAAGCTGATGTTTCTTTGGAAAACCTTTAGTGGTGTATTTTGTGCAACATTTTCAAACTAAACAGTAATTGTTTCATCAAAAAAATATATAAGAAAAATCATAAATAAAAGAGAGACCATAGAGACGGGGAGGCATAAAGGTAGAGAAAAAGAGTAGAGTCAAATATTTGGTAAATATAAACATTTTCCATTTTTAATTGCAAATAAATATGTTTCAAAAGCGTACGAGTAGAGCCAAAAAATGTGCAATATTTGTGCAATTACTTATTGAATGCGTTTAAAGTAAAATTAGACAATACCAAGCTAGAACTCACCTGAAAGACATCGAATGAGTTGGCCGACAAAGTGCCCGGCGATGCCGATGATTGGGTTGAACTGGGCGTCAATGGCGTATAAGCGGCCATGCTGGAGGAAGTCATGGCATCCACATTGGAGCCCAGCATCATGCTGTTAGTCTTGCCTAAGCCAAGAAAATCTGTGATGGCAATTGGATCTGTAAAATATATTACAAGCGAAAATAAATTTTTGTAATTCCACACACACACACACGCACACATACTCCTATGAGCATACAATCGCGCAATTAGAAATGCGCACATCCTATTGGGCGGCCAACTCCACATTCAAATTGTCACAATAAATAAACAACAACAATAATGCCTAATGCAATGAAATATGCCCCAATAAATCAAAGTTATTTCTTGTATTTTTCTTCACTGCTATAACTTTTTTAAGTATCTCTCTCTCTGGCAAAATATAATAAATTAGAAATATGCGATTGCTTCATGCGTCGCAATTTAATGGAACTTATGTTGTCGTAGGCAATGTACTTTTTTAAAGTGATGCAGTTAGCTGCTTACATATTGGGTGGAGGCGAGTGTGGACAGAATATTTGTTCGTACATTTCGCTCAAGTGTTAGGCAAACTTGAAGAAATCTTTTTCCATAAATGAAATGAGGGAACTGTTTGATTTACGGATAACTTTCGTGGTCCTGAATTTGAAATTTTAGAGGCAAAAAAATCACTGGAATGGTCTTATGTATTTATTATTTTGTTGTTTGGTTTTTTTTTTTCGGCGGAAAGATATTCAAAACTCACATAAAATCTCCAAAATAGGTACCTCCAAAATATTGCTCTTGGGAATCGAAATGATTTACAAAAGAAAAATTTAAGTGTAACTCAAAAGCAAGATGCGGGTTTTAAAATTTTTAGAATTCGTCCCATAAATTAACGAACACAAAAGCATCAAGATGGACAATCCTGACATTGTCTTTGGCCCTTTCCCATTTACGATATACAATTTTGGTATTTACTTTTTTTTTCTTTTTCCAAATTGTAAATAAGTATAAAATGTAAAAATACAAATTTGTTGCCTGCATTTTAAGGACTCTTTTACATAGTTTGTAATTTGTATCCAGTTCTTTCCGTTGAGCGGTTCACACATAATAGAAATAAAAGTAGAAGCTGAATGAATTAAAGGAAAAAGCTAATTCAAATTCGTATTTAATCAATTATTTCTATTAATTGAATTATTTGAAATTTTCATAATGCTAGTCGCAACTCTATAAGTTTCCATTGCTGTGAATCAGTCTAAGCATGGCTGTAAAGGATTATTCTTCCTCTTTCCATAGCTGTATATTCAAACACCAACATAAAAAAGATTTTTTTTGAAATTTTTCAATCAATTATTTCCACCAAATACTCTTAAAATTCCAAAAAAATTATTGATAATTCGGAATATCAATACTTTAAAACCCAACCATCCTATGTGAAATTTTATTAAAACTCTAGAAAATGAAAAACAATTTTTCAAATTGGTATGTTATGTATGGAAATGGATTTTTATTTCCTCATTTTACAATTATTTTCATTACGATTCCCACAAACCAGTATAGCCTGTCAGATGCAGCTTCTTCTCAGGAATCCGAAATTGCCAAAAACTCGATTTTCATGAAAACGGACATAAGATGGATGATTGTGCTCTAAGGTGTCGATATGTTCTACTTAACTTGCCTTATATGGTATCAAAGAAAGGGTAATCCATAATATTTTCCCAAATGTTCGTTTGATTATATATTTTACGAGGAGTCTTTAAAAGCAAATCTACTATTTTATCGATTTTATACAATTTTATTTTCATGGTGTTAACGATTTGACAACAGAATTGCTCAACTATCAATAAAATATCGAAAAATGATCGCATGTGTAGTGTATTTTAGCTTCGGTCAGACCGAAGATAATTTTCTTACTAGTTTTTCTTATTATTTTATTCAGGACATTATTGAATGAAGAGCTCACGCTAATCTTTATCACAGCACTCCACTTAAAAAAGATGGGGCCGAATTGCGACATTCGTGAAAGAGCCACTCTTATCGAAATGTAGGCTTTAATTCCGATTAGAGCATAGCCTTTGGAACGTTTTAAGGTGTCCCTTTTTTAGGTGTACCGTCCGGATTATCAACTATTTTGGATAATTCAAGACGGTCGTTTTCAAATTTTCAGAATACATAGTTTTTCATTCACCCTAATGTAGGCTCTGAATTTATTTAAATTAAGTTCCACTTTGAAGGTCTTCTGGAATTCTGCATTTGTGGAATCATATGTACTTGCCATTTATAGGTGAGATAAGTCCTTCCGTTGTTTCATTGCGGCGATTCAAAAAATCTTGACGCTGTTCTAGTAAAGAATTGATCGAATGTTTTTGAAGAATGTCAGCACCAGTACCAGATAATGACCTCATATTAGATGCAGAACAATCATTTGAGTCGAACTGAAAGGACAAAACAAAAAGATAATTACTATAAGAATCCAAAATATAAGTTTATTGAGTTTATTAAGTTTATGAGACCAGCTGAGATACATATATACACTATTAGTGTTATCAATTATCTTATGAATTTCCAATGATACTGAATATAGTTAGCTACACTCCGGCTTAGTTGGCTAATTGCCAATCAAATCAAGAAATGATAATTCTCAATGATTAAAATTATCCGCAAGATTCACTGAAGCATTTATTAACTTTAAAAGCCTTGGCATTTGCAATCGTAGTTGCATCACTGCACGGAGCAATCCTTAAATACAGTTTTGATTTGTTATCCTTCACTTCCGCAAAACCCCCAACAACAAGACCGCCCACAATTGTAAACTAATGAATCGTTTATCTTTTACGTCTGCACGCTCTGCACTTCAACGACTATCGAAATATGCCGCAATGAACGCAAGCATCCAACGTGAAAACCACTCAACACCCCCTTCTCCTCCTCCTCGTCCTCGTCCTCGCATTCATTCAATACACTACAGCAGTTAGAACCGTTAGAACCAAGTGTGCCGCGCAACAAGAAAACACTTTTCCAAGTACACTCGAGCAGTTGGCGCAATTAAAAGCGCATCAAGTGTCAGTGGAGCACCATTAAAATGCCAAATTAGTGCAAACATTGTTATCAGGCACTCGCCAAACAATTTGGCGAAAATGGCGTACAACTCATTACGCCAGATTAACGAAAATTATGGCAACAAGTTAAGGCGAACGGCAGCCGTAGCGGAGGCTCCGGTCGCGGACGAACAAGCGCGACCAACAAGTACGTAATTAATGTGCCAAAGAGTGTTTCAAAGACAAGAATATTAGCGGAAGGATGGACAAAGCGAAAAACTAACGTAATCGCTAAATCCTCGGTTGAGAAAAGGAAAATGTGTCAACTGTCGAATGCCACACAGTGTGGCCTTAAAGTGAATGACAACTTGACGAGGTAGCCGGAAGCTTAACGGTAGACCCGAGCCTGAGTGTGTGTGGAAACGGATGGGCAGGCAGGCAGGCTTTTGACATGGAGATTTCTGTGGTGACAATAAATGCAAATGATATACGGGCAGCTCTTTCCAATTTCAAACTCAAAATTTATTTCTTAAAGGACTAAGCTAAATTTACTTCAAATAAAGAACAATTCAATTCCCGGTGGCCGCCTTCCTTCCTTGAACTGAACAAATTTGCTTCGCCAAAAAATGTTAACCACTTAACGACTTCAATATCGAGTAGTCGAGTCGGGTTGGGTTGAGTTGAGTTCTTACTATACTGGCATCTGCAACGGCAGACACACACACATGCGCATACTTCGTCGTATGAGGTGGCGACTGTGAAAGGATTTTAAATTTCTTTTTTCGCTGCATGAAGAAATTCGAAAGCCTTTTGTAAATTGCTGCTGTGTGCTGTTTGTTGTTGCTGCCGTTCTTGTTGCGACAAATTTGCTCCGCGTATGATATTTACCATACAGCAATGTTGGAGTGAAATTTTTTGGCAACTTCTCGAATGTGTGATGTTATGTCCAACGTGGTTTTTGTTGTTCTTGTTGTTGTTGTCCTAATGTTACGATTAAGTATTCAAAAACAGAAAAATGCAATTCAATGCCTTTTACAACAAAGCATAGTAAGGACAAAATAACAAGACTTTGCTTTCAAAAATATCCGAGGAATTATTATTGAGGAAGAGACCGTGTTCCGTCCGACCGTTCGTCGTTCGTTTGCCATAGAAAAATTATGATAAAACTTAAGCATAAGTTGTGCAAGAATGTACTTTAGATACGTTTCGCATGTAACATTTAGCGTGTCGTGTAAAACGATATTAAACATATTTCGCCATTTCTGGCGCTTTTAAAAAAAAACAAGTGAGTATGTTTCAGTCAGACTAAGCCGACATGTATGTACCCTATACCTACTGGATTATTTTGGATCCGCCATCTTGAATTTAGAAATTTGAACGTCAAATTCGAAATCAGCAACCCCGAAAACCCCCATATACCAAGTTTGGAACCATTGCAGCGGTTAAATATTTAAAAAAAAAACACGATGTTCACTTATTTTGGAGGTAGGCGTGGAAGTCGACCGATTCCGCCCATTTCAATTCCTTTGAAGGCAAACAAATTATAAATTTGGCCCTTCTACCTATCGGCTAGCTCCAGCAATCGTGTTTACAAGAAAAGACGGGCTAAATCCACTTAGGAGGTGACGCTGATCACGAATATACAATATAGGTTTCCATACAGGGCATAAATAATTTTTCGATACAGTTTCAAAATTTGTTTGATAATTTCATTTTTAGTTCAGTCTCGTTCCATTTCCACTTCGTTCCGGTCCATTCCCATTGCGTTCCCGTACAAAATTTCATCTGAATGGATAAAATCGGTAAGAATATCAAATTACACATATTCTAACGTAACAATATTTTGTTGTTAGAGTCTAAAACCAAATTTTTGTCAAGAAAAGAGAAGATAAACGAGCTTTCCGTTTATTTTTTTATTGGTTGGAAATTTCGTGTGGAACGGAATGAAACTGAAACAAAATGGAACTCATTCTCGTGGAAATCAGATAACGAAATACTTAAGTTCGTTAATATTGAAATTAGGTTTCGTTGCAATCAAAGTTGTTCGCATAACTAGTGGTGCACTGTATTTCATTTCCCATTACTGTTTAATACATTATGAAGTATTTTATTGGGTACAAAATTTCACTGCTACAGAATGCTCACAAAAATTCCTTAGCGGTAATGGAGAAAACTTCACTATCACTGAATGTTTTGTATTTTAAATATACTTCAAGAATCCTTGGATACCAATTACTAGGGCTTTCGATCCCGTAATACATTTTTAGTCCGAAAATTCCGCATTGGCATATTTTTGGTTAAATCGTGCCAGGTGAAATTACAGCCACTTGGGAGTTGGTCTAATCCAAAGTCATTTGATTCGCCAAAAAAAGTTCCAAGAATGCACTCGGGAGTCGGACAAGTGATACATTGTTGTCGGTAACGTTACCGATACATGATACCACTTCTTTAAAAAAATGCTAAAATTGACAATTTTTTGTCAATTTTGTGCGACTTTTTCCGCTTTTTTTGATAAACAAATTTATTCTTTCAAAAATCGAAGAGGAAGAAGAAATATTCATTTTCATTTCATTAGCTCCCCGAGTAAAAGGCACCATGAACCTCGCCTAAGTCCTTCTAAGATTTATTACGTTAGAACGTAGTTTCAGCCTGTGACGAACGACAAGATTTTGCTAGAGAAGAATCACAGAAGGACCGAAGGACACATCAACGCCCAGCCACTTTTCCCATAATATACTAAACATTGATTATTTCCAACACGAAAAATACCATTATAAAGCCGCCTCAAACAAAAAACTATTTTAGCAATTTTTTTTTAGTACATTTCCCAAAATCATAGGCTCCCCATTTAAATGGCAAAAGTACAAAGGAAAACCGCCCTTAGCCACATCATTAAACTGTCGAATCCAAATCGCACACAAAAAAATGCGACTGTAAAAATACAACAACAAGAAGAAGAAAACGAAGAAAAACTTCAAACTGAAAATTTCAATTGAATTCTGGAATTTACTTTGCAGACAGCAACTGAATTGAAATTTTCAATCTCGCTTGTTGAACAGTAAAATGCCGCGCCATTTTAAAAATACGTTATCATTTAATACTTTTTCTCCAGGCACACAAGGAACAGAGCGGAGCAGAATGGAATGGAATGGTTCGGCGTAAAAGCGAGGCAGCGGGGTGACGGCTCGATGGCGGATACAAAAAAAAGCAGAAACTTTAATAGGCATGAAAAAGTTTTTCTTGCGCCTAAAAATACCATACGTTCGCACACACACAGCAGCGCAATAATAAAAGCGCGTTTTGTTGCCGCATTCATGCCCGTTTATGTTCCGTTCCGCCCGTACTCACTCACTCGGAGGAAACTCATGTTAACTGAAAATCGGAAATGTTGGCGTTGAAACAAAATGTCTGCTGTTGTTCCTGCCGCCTGATGCTGCTGCTGGTGTGTTATTGCGACTGCTACTGATGCTGAATCTGAATACGGCGCTAGCGCTGTGTGGCATACGGAGTACGGTGGGTGTCCTCTCCTGCCCCGCCCGGCAGTCAGATGCAACTTGGTTGAATTACAATATTGTTATTATTAAATGGGTGTATTTGATAGCTGGAAAATGCACTTAATGCGCTGTTTTATAAAAAAAAAGAAAAAAAGGAACAAAAGTAGAAACATACGTAACAGACACAACGGCGGAAAGAAAGCCTCCTATGATGATAGAATGACATTTAAGGGAACTCAATTCCATTTCATTTCTTCTTCTTTTTTTAATGAAATGGTGAATGCATTAAAATCAGAATTCGATTAAATTGTGAATCTGCTTGAAAAGCAATTATTTTTTGTTGATTAAATTGAAAAACAAAAAAATGATTACAGTAAAATAAAGTCGAACCGTTACACAATCGAATATTTTCAAAGGAAAAATGTGAGGACTTGTCGCAGTTGAGATGAGTTTTACAAATTTTGACATGTCATTAGTGGCGGCGTTTTAACTGCCAGGGGGGGGGGGGGGGGGTGGTCGGGTGAGCGAGTTGGGCGGGCTCAGAACCAGGTTAAGATTATGCTACCAAATACTCCACATGCAAGTAAGCAGACTGAAGACTGACTTGACTCGCTCAAGAAGTCCACGTCACATTTGCACTGTCATTGTACTGTGGAACGCATTTGTTACAATGTTTACGCAAATATTTAAGGATAATCTGCTGATTTCAAAGGGATTATTATGCAATTTTCTTCGTATTTTGGAAAACAGTGCCATGGAAATTCCATACTCTCGTTTGCGATTGTTTGCGCGAATTGTGTGGGGAGACAAGGCAAATCCATCGCTGTGGCCTAGGCATGAAATTCATATATTTCAGTAGCAGTAGATATGTAAATGTATATATGTAAATACAATTTGTAATTTCGTTGCGTAAGCAATTCATTTTATTTTATTATCTGGCATATGACAACAATAACGGAAATGAACGAGAAGACGACAATTCAGTGTACGAAAAAAATGAAGCGAAAAAACTGCTACCATTCAACAATTTTTCATTGCAACAGCAGCAGCAGCAGTAGCAGCAGTAGCAGCGCCGCCATCACCATCATCATCAGCAGCAATGGCAGCGCCAAACAATGTGCCCAGCATTTACAGATTTAATACTGATAGTTCAGTTTTGTTTTTGTTGTTGCTGATGCTGATGCTGTTTTGCGCTTCGCATTATTTACCATTCAAGCAGTTTTACGTAGGATTTTTATGACTTTATGTATGGCATGCAGAAAAATCACGCTGTTAGCGTTCAGATGCATGCAACTCCTAGTTGCAATTGACGAAAAAGCGGGTCGTTTATTGACTGGCCATAAAACGCCTACATCTAATCTATTGGTTACACAATCAGGCCAATTTTTAAGTCATCCCCGAACTGCAACTAACAAAGGACAAAGGGCTACTGCTACTGTTTGGTGAGAGCGATTTCGACAAAATGCGAATTATGAACTCAATTTCAAAAAATGTAGATTTCCGAGAAAACGGGGGTTCTTGGAACACCATTGATGTGATTACGAATATTCAATTTCAAATACACATTCATTCACTTTATAATAAGGAAATTATTTGCATTTGTTTAATTCTTAAGTGGAACGTCGGGTTTATCATGAAATGAATTCAAACTAATTAATTACACTGTGCGACAAGATGGGATAAATGTATTCATATAGGAGTAGCAAAACCTTCAATGGGTTTTGCAAAGTTAGTGTCCTTTCAAAAGGCAGAGCTGTTTAAAGTTTGTATGTTTTGCTGAATTTCTCAAATTAATTTTTCGGCCACAACTTGTAACATTTATAGGTGATAACGATATTGAGCTCCAAACTGTATCAAAAATGGTAGATTTGAAGCCATTGTTACCTCTGAAATAGCTTTTTTTGACACTACAAATGTTTTGTTTAAGAACCAAAATAAAAATAAAACAAAAAATGTTTGGGTGAAAAATTTAAATAATAAGAGTTTTTTTCAACTTTGGTCACTAAAATACTAAGACGTTACACTTTTGTTGGTATAATATGTTAACAGAATTTGTTTACCTGTAAATGTAAGAAAAAATGTTGTTTTGAAAAATACAGTAAAGCAACGAATCTTAAAATTTCGGTCGTTATATTATATGCGCCATCTACAATTTTAAAATTTCAACATCAAATTCGAAAACAAAGACTCCAAAAAACTGTTAAAGAGAAATTGGGAACAATGGTCGGGACAGTCTAACGATTCCGTAACCTTTACAATACCAACTCCTTCTTTCTTGTAAATAAATTCATAGTTTCAATAAGTCAATAATAAATTTTAAGGCACATATTTAAAGCCTATATTTAACATATCAGAAAATGCTCATTTAAAAAAAGGTAATTAAGCGCTATTGCAATGAACAATCCAATGATATTTTCAAATTTATATCTTCGACGGTTTTCAGTCAATGAGAACAACAGCTCTACATCGCATGATGTAGTTGGACACCATTAGAAACAAGTGAAGAAGTTTCAGTCGGTCAAAGCCGACTTATATATACCATACACCTGCTAGGCCATTTTGGATCCGACATCTTGAATTTTGAAATTTCAACATCAAATTCGAAATCAGCGACCCCAAAAAGCCCTATATACCAAGTTGGAAAAGGGCCAAAAAGGGATACACCCAAAGTTCAATCGTGTTTACAAGAAAAGAGGACGGACAGACGTCGGACGGACAGACGAATATGGCTAAATCAACTCGGGAGGTGACACTGATCAAGAACATATAAAGTTCTCCCATACCGGACAAAAAAAAAATAAAAAATCACGGAAGACTTTAAAAAAAATTAATTTAAAATATCCCGCCCACTTTTTTCACCACTTTGTGTACTAAACCGCCTCGAAAAAAAAAGTTGCTCGGGTCACCCCCTGGAAATGTACTTTGGTCTATTTTATGGTGATTCTCAAGATATTTCGGCCCTAGCAACTGTAATCCGTGAGCCTGAAAATTTACAAAAAAACCTCTATAAATCATGTTTTTTACATGCACATATTTCTTATATTGCTTTTGGTCAAATAAATGAAATATTATGAAATAATATACATTGAGTAACTACACAAACCAGGCCAAGTCCGATATTTTCTTTTGGTTTCTGTTAAAAAGTGAATTAGAGTCAATATTGTTAAGAAAAATGTTCCCTGTTAAATTTTACTATAGGTCACTGTAGTTCAAAAAAAATTACTTTGGAATAAAAAATTACATACATGCTAATGATGGATTTTTTTGTTATGTATTCTTTCAAAATCACGAAATATTTTTCAAGATATACGAAATCAGTTATTATACAAACTGACAGACAGACGACTATGGCAAAATCGACTTGGGTTGTGTACGAAGTGGTTACTACAGTGAATCTTAAGTGAACTGTTGCTTCCAAAACAAAAATCCAATAGAATGTTCAATGGTAGTGGGAAAAAACAACATAGGAAAAACTTGGAGCTGTACACATCACATCAGTCGGTTTATTGATCTCTAAAAACCCCTATTTCAGAAAAATGTTAAATACAAATTTGGAGACCAGAAACTGGTGTGGGGATTATTGTACAAAGGGTGCGGTCTAGTTATATCTCTTGTAACAACAACTAAACTGTAAATTTTCGCAAACGCACTAATAATATTTTTTAATTTCAGAATTCCCCCAGCACATTTCGCTAATTAAATAGACTCAAATTTAATTAGTGAAATTAAATCTCGTCAACTATTAGCAGACAAGAAAAATATGACACGCACTCTCATAAGTGGCGCGCTCGCAATCAGTGTGCTCCGCAACTTTAATCGAATTCATCTCATAATATCTTTCAGACATCCGCAGACACGAGGCATGACGGCGTATAAAGTTAAGTAATCTGATTAGGATCAGGACTATGCTCAGCGCTCCGTAACCTACCGCAGCCAACTGTGGATTAAACCGACTGTCGCTACCGATGCCAGAGCGACGAAAGTAGAGGTGGCGGTGGTGGTTGTGCCATTTTTCTGTGCTGGGCCAAGTAAGCAACTTCAATTGCCTTCGTTTGGAGTGCGAATGGGTTTTATTATTATTTACATACCTGTTGCAGCGAAGGCATTGTTTTGAATAAAAATTCAATTTCCGCACACACACACACTTTCCACTTGGTTGGGACGACGACACGAAGCCGAATAATGCGGTGAAGCAGATGTCACCACCTTGCTCGGAGCAGCAGCAACGTTTCAAGTAATTCACACGAAACAGCAGCTAGGCGAGCGCAAGAGCCAGGAAGACGCTCACTTCGGACGACCGTGGAAGAGAGCCAACAGCCAAACAACCCTCTGGCAAATATGTGCGCGACTCCCAAACAACTGGCCGTTCTCAAAGTGTGGAGTCAGTTGCTCCTGTTTGTTGTTTTGCTTTTTTTGTGCTGAGTGTTGAGTGTTCTGCTCACTGTTTTGTGTTCGATGTTGGCTCAGGTTCGTTTAAGAAGAGTTCCGTAACTGAACGCAGTTGACTACAATGCTGTCATGTGTTCGTGTCGTATATACTGTTACGAATGGGAATGAGCTTCGCACCAACTAATCGTCATCGAGGCATTATATTATTCCTCTTCAATGGTGCAAATTTCGTTTGCTCTTTCAGGGAATGCGAACTAATTTTACATAATCTAGAAGAAATAGAAGATATTATCTGTAGAAGATTATATTTAAATTTTACTTAAGAAAATAGGTAAATTGCAATAGAATACGAATGGCCCTTTTGCTACGCCTATTGTGCCACAATTCCACAAACTAAAAATCCATAGTCAAATTCAATTGCTTCTAAACTCCAGTACCATTTAAGTAGCTGTCAATTTAGTGTATTGTGTATTAACTAAGTAGAGTACTAAAGTTAAGTTGGACCTTAATTTGGCTATGAATGTGGGCCACTGTATATTGATTTTTTTAGAATTAGCTAATTAATAGTGTTGAACAGAGCCGAGCCTTGTGTATGTAGTGGTCTATAAATAAATTAAAATTTATTTACATTCCGAAATTCTGTGAGGGCATTTCAATAGCAAATTGCCATATTACAAGAATTTACATTTACATTAAAGTTCAAGTTGGCTGGCCGGAAGCCAGCGTTAGGAGGTGTAAGGGGTTCTAAAAGGGCTCTACGGGTGGTCTATGCACTGATTTTCATCATCATGGCATTTTACATTTTTGCATTGAGAATAAACTAGTTTGGTTCGCTGATCACCAAACCCATTTTGATACTCAACCTTAAACATAAGTATACAAACAAAAAACGAAGAAAACATAGCCAGTACTGATCATGAAGATGGCAAAAAACCCTTAATTTTAAATCAAAATTCCTAAAATTAAAGGAAATAATTTTTCTCGGTTTACGAGTTTGATAAAAAAAACGGATGAGAAGCAAAATATACAATGGATTTCTCCTTTTTTTCCATTTTTCCCGAACGCGAACATAAATACCAAATTGGGGCCTGTAGCTTGAAGAATACGAGAGTTATTCGATTTTGAATTAAAAAGCTGCATCCCCCTAGGGCCATGCAGTTTTATTTTGCTAATATGAATCCAACTACCGACACTTACATAATAGTAGCTTGAAGGAATAGGAAGTTTGCATTTTTACCGGAGTTCTATCAGCAAAATTTCAACTCCGTAGCTTAGAATATAATATAATATGAAATTGTATGAAAGGGTTTAGCATCAAACAATTAACTTATAAGCAAACCGAAAAAAAAGGAAAATTGGAATCGAACGCTATTATGTAATTTTAATTCGACAATTTCTGACCAGCATGGTACAACATGGTACAAAAAAAAAATACCAGCAAATTTACAAATTTTAATTTCAAATCGACAACACTTTTTTTAAAACGAAATTTTTTATGTTTTTTTTATTTTAAACCGTGTACTAAATGGTGACAAAAAACTTTGTTGCTTTTTGTTTTGAATGGTGTGTTGAAATTTAATATTTTGTTTTTAATTTTATTGTTTTTATTTACTGATTTCTTCCTTTTAATAAAATTTCACAAGAAAACCTCAAAGAAAATTAGCTACATGAGGAAGGTTTCAGAATTATAAATTAACTGTTCACTGAATTCTAATGAAATATACAGGCCGACTTTTTTGGAATGGTTGACTACTTCTATATTCTAGTATAGTTTTTATATATAAATGGTCGATTCTAAACGCAATGGCGTTCTCAGAAATTGCAAAAATCCAATAACAATACTTATGTAGCAATTATGTCAGCCCGTGTTAAAAACTACAAAACTTAGTGTTACATTAACTATTACTACATTTTATCTTTTAATTTTTTCTAATAACACAAGTTTTTTTTTTGGTAAAAAGTTACTACAGTTGAACTTCCCTATAATAAATTTGCACGGGACCAGACAATCACTTCATTATATAGGAACTTCATTATATACAAAGAAGTTCGACTGCATTTGACAATTTCAAGAATTTTTAGAATTGATTTTTGTAGGAGAGCATGTTTGGATGGACAAACGGTTGCAAGCTTTTATAAACATTTTTTTGAAAGAATTAATCAGAATTAAATAATAAAATTAGCAGGAGTCCCTATATAACTGAGTAAAAGAGTAAAAAATAATGTTTTTTAGCCAAATGAAATGGATGAATACAATTAACAATTTTACACTTTTATAAGAAATAAGAAATATTATTTCTTAAATATAACACAATATTATTATTTGTCTATCTTTAAAATCTAAGGACCTTTTTCTAAATACAGTATGAACTCAAATATCGTCATAAAATGCGAAAATGTTTGTCATAATTTGGTCGGTAGACCCGAACTGAACTTCAGCAACTCCCGTAATATTAGGTCTTGTCTCGATACAAGCCATCATCTCCCAGCTTATTATTTTCCGATTTTATTTAAGAAATTTGTTTTAAAGATGTGTGCGTGGCAGCAGAAATCTAATGTAATTTCCGAATCATTCTCAAAGTTTTTTTCTCGATTTGAGATCAAAGATCGGTCACAATTATGGTTTCAATCTATTGTTAATTTAAAGAACAATAGCGGTTTTGGTTTAGCTTTGTATTGTTTTGTATATATTTGACAAATTTGTTATTTATATTTTTTTGGCTTTATGAGGGCTTTAACGAGTAGATATTTCCAATTTTAAATGAGTTTTCAAAGAGTTTCCACAATAATTAGGTAATTAATACAAAAATAATAACTATTTGGTTAGATTTAAGAAAGTAAACTGTACTTATTTATCAGATAATAACAATTTCATAAGACGTCATATATAGAGTCTACACGGCAAATTGCCGTACATTTGTATTTGTCATTGAATTTTTCATACAAAATTGAGTGTAAAATGAAGATTTCTTCACATTTATGATTCTATACGTGTCTACATGAGAATACCATTTTTAGTTTTTTAAATTACCTCTGTCCTTTGGAAATGCAATAAAACAAAATTGCAAATGTATATGAATTTCTTTTATTTATTTGCATTTATTTTAAATCCACCTTTGAAGTTAATTTGGGAAATAACGTTCAAAGTCTATTTGAATCCTTTGAGAAAGCTTTTATTCTCGAATCGTATTGAATCACTTTCAAGCATTCAAGATTAGAAAAAAACGTTGTTTGGTTGGTTCAATTCCCAAAACTGTTTTTAAAGGGCACACTATCTTCGAAAATGGTAAACAACTCGGAATTTTCGTATGTCAAATAAGTAGCACGGCAGTTTGAGCAAAACTGGACACACATATGCTGAAGGCGTGGTCGACTTAGCCAGCTGAGCCAACTTAGACGCAATTTCGAAATGTCCTACGTATTTAGATTTTTAATATGATAAGATAAGTGACTCATGAGTGCTTGTTTCTTCAATAACCAATAGGTCTCCAATAATCTTGTTGCCTATCTAACCTTTTTTCGCGATGATAGCAACACAGAAAATTTATTACACCAAACCGATGCCAACTTTCGACATTATGGATTCCAATAAAATCCTTGGTAGGCATATGTGACTGTGTACATAAAAGGGACTTAAATATCCTTTCTAAATAGCCTTTTCGTTTTCCGAATTATTTTAATTTTTGTACCCAATTTAAAAATGGATTTTATCTGTGCACGAGTAGTAACTGTTACATATGTTTGTGTGTAATCCTTTCGGTGCGAAGTTGTGTTGAGCGAACCTATTATTAGAACTATAAATCAGCAGGAAATGAGAAAAACGCAACAAAAGGAAAATGTGTGTGTACATTTCAAATAGTAGTAGAGTAGTATAGTAGTAAAATTGCGTGAAGTCGCGTACTGCCTGTGGCTCCATTCTGGCCAAGGGAACGGGACGGGGGAGGAGGGGGGAGAAGGTGCGGTGAAGCCGGCAACTGACAGCCGTCGCTTGTGGAACACTCTCCTCGACCGAGAGGATGGCAAGTGGCGTGAGACGAACACAAGGAGGAACAACGGAAGAAAAAAAGGAAAAGCACAAAACGACTCCTCCCGATTTTTTCTCCATTAGCAATTTGATGTGCATTTTTCAATGAATTCAATTTAAGAAAGTTCATGGTTGTGTTGTTCAGAAAATCGAATTCTAATAGGATTTCGATTTGTTGCAAACAGGACAATTTCTACACTTTCCATACATACCCGAAGTTCAAGTTACACTTTCACTGCAAAATCTTTTTCGAAAAACAGAACGGAAACTATGCAAAAAACTGGCCACTATTGCTCGAGTTCGATTTTCAAAATTGGGTCTGGGCGAAAGCACATTTTTAGCATTTCGACAAATGTGAGAAACGTACAAAATGCACCGTTACTTATCCGTCTCCTCTTCTTTTCACTTTGATTTGCCGTTTCCCAACATCAATTCACTTTGTCCAATGAATAAGTCACTTTAAAAAATATTCTGCATAAAAGTAATTTATTTCAGATTTTATTCTTTTTTAAAAAGTTCTTTAGAAAATTTCTTCCGTTATTGCCTAAAACTTAAAACCTCCTCACCGTTCAACTAAAATCAGTAGACTGCGCGAGAATGAATCGCCTTTGAGTTTTGAGAGAAGTAACAGGACATTAAAACAGTGTTGCCAGATTTTTTTCCGAAAATAATTATTTTCTAGTTTTTACTGTAAAAAAAATCCGAAACCCGTAAAGAACAATTATTACAGAATTTTTTCAAAATTATTAGGGCGATTCATGTTAAGTGGGAAACCCCTCGGAAACGATTCAGTTGTGCAGATGAGCAGTCAAAATATATGAAATATTTGACAGTTCTTTTAAGCAACTGCGCGTTTTCGAGGGGTTTCCCACTTTAAATGAATACCCTTATTGTTTTTCTAGAAATAAAATATTTCATATTTAAAATATTGCTTCCACACACAACTATTTAAAAAAACGAAGCCAAAAACAAACAAAATTTCCATTTCGGCTAGCATATGCGGAGAAAGCAAAAAAAGAGTTGCTTTTTTGAGTACTTTGGAGAAATTTTTTGAAAACTTGAAATTAATGAAATGACCTTTGTTTAAACAATTTATATTAGCATCACAATCACTCATGTCAAAAATATTTCGCTCTACACAAAACAAAATAGATAATATCTCCAAAGTTACCACAATTCAGAACCATTTTTTCAGGAAATCCGTATTTTTCCTGAAAATTTCACATAAATACGCATTTTTTCGTATATATGGCAGCACTGCAGACATTACGGAAATCCGTATCAGGTTTTCACTGTAAAAAAAGTCCGTAAAATCCGTACAGAAAAATTATTGCATTAAAAGGGTAGCCAGAATTTTTTCAAAATTATAAAAAATAGTTTCTGCTGAATAAATTCTTGAACAGAATTTACCGACTAGATTTGTGCAATTAATAGCTGACGTACACTGAGTTTTTAATGTTGTTAAAACTTATTTGTTTACAGTGGAATATAATATTCCACTTCTGGAATATGTTTTCTTTAGAGCCTATTTACACTATCAGTTCCATGACGAAAAATCTGACAAAGAGCTAATAAGAACTGCGGTAGTGACAACGGGATAGAACATTTTGCACCGAAAATCCATACAAAAAACGTAAAAGGTGGCAACTCCATGCTTCGTTTATTTTCATTTTCATATAAAAACTGTCAAATTTCGTCATGCCCATGTCAGTGTAAATTCTAAAAACGGCATGCCCATGCGGCATTGGAATGACTGTGTAAATAGGCTCTTAAAAAATATTCAAATATAAAAGTATTCCACTTTTTTTTTCAAAAAGGAATATTTTTGAAAAACAATATTTTACGTTGTTTTGCGTTTTAGAGCAAATTTTATTAATGTTGTTGGTGTATTTCAAATAAAATATCTAATGTACCCCTGGCATCTGCATAAATAAAATTAAGTTTGGCGGTGCTACAATATGTGGACATTTTCTTTTCTGTTTTCGTTAATTTTCCGTCACAATAAAATGTATAATGGAGCCCATTTACACTATCATTTCCACGACGAAAAATCTGATAAAGTTATTATTAGCACTTGCTAATAATTAGAGACCGACCGAAATTCGGTTTCGGTTTCGGTTTTTCGGCTTTTCGGCCAAAAAAAGCTGTTTCGGCCGTGTTTCGGATTCGGCCGAAAAATAAAATATCGTTTTCGGCCAAATTTCGTTTTCGGCCGAAATTTCGATATTTCCGCCGAAAATTTCGGTTTGATACGAAAAATGTAACAAATAAATAACAAAGATTACACTGATCGACAGAACTGAACATTTTGTGTGTTAAATATACTTGATAGACAAATTCTTAAGTATCTTAAGTACGCACCAAAAATAAAATTTTTGTGCAATCTTCATTATTATTTTTGGATTTGGCATGGCAAAATACATAAGGAACAACCAAGTGGATAAAAGCGGTATGTAACACAAATTTAAGTATTGATCATAGTTTCGAAAATCAGCAGCGACAAAGAAGACAAGTCCCCAATTTGTATTGAAAAAAAAAAAAACTTTGAAACTTATTTTCTTGAAAGAATTTGTATGTTACATACAGCCTTCATCCATTCACCCCTTCACAGCGTTCTCACTCTTCTCCTATCGGAGCAGATCTATTACTCTCGCGATGATTTTTAAATTTCTGCTCCTCTACTACTATTGTAAGAAATCTTCTCCTCAAAATATTATGTGAGTTTCATACAATGCTACTACTCTTTCTACAAATCTACTACCATGACAGGAATTTTTATTACTCTCGTAGAATTTATACTACTCTACGTAAAAAAATTAAATCTACTCCCTGATTGATTTTAGATGACTGATACGCTTAATTATGTACAACTTTATTACATTTATATTCACAATTTTTTCTTTTATTTTTTCGGTTTCGGCTTCGGTTTTGGCCGAAATTAAAAAAATGAAAATTCGGCCATTTCGGTTTCGGCCGAAAAAAATAATAAAAAATTTCGGCCATTTCGGTTTCGGCCGAAATTAAAAAAAGCGATTTCGGTCGGTCTCTACTAATAATAACTGCGGTAGTAAAAACGGGATAGACAATTTTGCATCGAAAATCCATACAAAAACATAAAAGGTGGCAACTTCATGCTTTGTTTATTTACATTTTCATATATAAACTGTAAAATTTCCGCATGCCCAGCTCAGTGTAAATTCTAAAAACGGCAAGCCCATGTGTAAATTCACACCATCATTTTGAAGTCGAATAATGTGACAAAGAGCTAATGAGAACTGCTGTAGTGAAAACGACATAGAAACTTTTGCACCGAAAATCCATTAAAAAACATAAAAGGTGGCAGCTCCATGCTTTGTTTATTTACTTTTTCATATATAAACTGTCAAATTTCGCAAACGCTGGTCAGTGTAAATTCTAAAAACGGCATGCCCATGCGGCATGGAAGTTATAGTGTAAATAGGCTCTTAAGAAGTAATTTGTTTAAATGCCAACTGGTTCAGTTACAAACGATTTCAGTTGATTTTAAAAATATTTTGCAGATATTTGCCTAATATGACCGTAGCTTAAGGACTGCTTAGCCAAATCCGAAGGAGACTCCGTTATAACGAATTCGCTGATTTTGCATTATGGCGATTCATTTAAAGTGGGAAACCCCTCGGAAACGATTCAGTTGTGCAGATGAGCAGTCAAAATATATGAAATTTGACAGTTATTTTAAGCAACTGCACGTTTCCAAGGGGTTTCCCACTTTAAATGAATACCCTTACTGTTTTTAAACCGGTTCTAGAACCAATATTTTGAAAAGTCTGGAAAACGGGACCGGAATTGGGAAAATACATTCAGAAAAATAAAATACTGGTTCAGTCACACACAATTTTAGTGGATTTTAAATATATCTGAGTGTATTTGGGCAAATAATTGCCTAATATGACCGTATATTGTACAAAGTCGAATAAAAATGGAATATTTTATTTTCCAAGTGGAATATACAAATTTTTAAATATTCCACTTTCAAGCAAAATTGGAATATTTTTTGTTTGGCTTCTTGTCACACTGTTTTCGACCCATATTTGGTTTTTTACCCGTTAGCATCTGCTGACAACACTAGCTTTTATTTCGCTTATATTCCGAACGCTTCCCAAACATATGTTGCCAGTGATGCCATGCGTTAATCCACATTAATTCACATTTAATTCATATATTGTTAGCAAAAAGTAGAAGAACAACAAATTTTTAGTCAATTAAATTTCTTCCTTCCCGTTTGGTTCGATGAAGAATCAACATTGTCGATAATATGCATTTTCCGTTGATTCCTTAATTAAATTTTTTTCTTAAAAATAAAGTAACCCCTTTTCCCTTTTTGGCCATTTGTCAACACTGGTTGAACCGCAAAGCCATATTTCGTATTTCTTAAAAAGTGGAAGTGGTATTGAAACCTAAATCTATTTAATAAAACATTTTTAAACTTCAAAAAATGACTGGAGGAGACAGTGATATGCGGAACTCTAGTGCCACAGAGGATCAAGTGGACGTGTGCCATTACAGGAAACTTATAAAAACGTTCAGCGACATGGTAACAAACAAACAAACAATCGTACATCCGTCACATAAATATCTCATAATTGGAAATATTTTGTAAATACAGCGACGCTATCAGTCGGCTCTCTTCTGGGCCGAAAAGGTGTGCGTTCTTAGCCAAAATGACCCGAAGGATGTGTACTGCCAGGCGCAGTGCATGTTTCTATTGAAGGAGTACCATCGAGCGGCCCATACCATACGCTTTCATGAGCTAGAAAAGACGCACATTCCCTGTTACAACCTGCTGCTCGAGAGTCTGTACGAGGCGAAGGAGTTCAATGAGGCGGTGGCCATTATCAATACAGTGGACATTGAGATACTGGCCTCGTCGTTGATAAATCAGCCGCTGGACGGAGGCGTCAGCGGGATAGATGGTCACAGTATGTTTGGCGGTGAGGAGAGTGGCAAGAATGTTAGTTAAAGAGTAAAGTTTGAAGCTACTCCGTTCTAAATGTGGTCAGTTGCTTGCAGGAAATTCTGGCCTCAGTCAGCTTTCTGAAGGGGAAGATCTACGAAGCCATGGACAATCGTGGTCTGGCCATGGATTACTATGTCCAGGCTCTGCACAAGTCAGTGTATTGCTATGAGGCGCTAGAGGCGTTGGTGCAACACGAAATGCTAATGGCGTGGGAAGGTAAACTTCGGTACTCGATACCTATTTGTTGGATCTTTTATTAAAGTTTGTGAATTCGAACAGAAAAAGAACTGATGCAGCACCTTCCATTGGCGCAACAGTCAACCGAAGCGGATGCCAAACTAATTACAAAATTGTACGAATCAAAGTTGAAAAAGTACTACGAATCGCTTGGGGCGGTAAGTCGTGAAGAAGCCCTTCAAATTTCTTTAAAAAACGAATTTTTTAAATATTCCATTTCTAGCAGTCATCAGCGGAACAATCGCCTATTGGCAGCCTATCCACTCTGAAATCGATTAAGGAGATCACGGACAAAATCAAAAGAAATATCTCCACGGAGGGGCCCTTGCAGAAGAGTTGCTTGCCCAAGTTTATGACGCCCACGCAAACACAAATTTTGTCGCCCGCCAACAAGTAAACACATTTTCCCATGCAACTGCAGTGTGCGAGAAGAAAACTCCAACCAAATTTGATTCTTTGCAGAGTGCTCGAGGATTTGAAGAACACACCCTTCTCCCTTCAAGTCAGTCTGTCGCGTGCTTCTTCGCACATCAACGACTCGAATCGATCGAATTTAGAGACGCCCATCCGCGCGCGGTCTTCGAAGGATGTGGACAGCCAAAACAACATGCCACTGTCGACGTGCTTACATCGCATACAGAAGAGCACTGATATCATGGCCGCCGAAGCGGAAAAACTATTCTATGACTGCGAATACAAGAAGAGTTTCAAAATCCTAAACGAGTATGTCTCGCAAATGGAGTTTTATCATTGAAAATTCATTTTTTTTACTTATTTCCCTCAGATTGTTGAAAATCGATCCATATCACAATGCGGGCTTGACAGTGCAGATTGGCTGTTTAGTGGAATTTGGTGAATTCAACAGTGAGCACGGACCGATTTTTTTGTTAACCGCTTTCCTATTAAAATTGCCATTTTCCTTTCGTAGAGTTATTCTATGTGGCTCACAAGTTGGTGGATCGTTATCCCGATAAGGCCATCTCTTGGTATGCCGTGGGCTGCTATTACGACCTCATTGGCAAAAGCGATCCAGCGCGTCGATATCTCTCCAAGGCCACATCCCTAGATCGGCTGTATGGTCCGGCTTGGTTGGCCTACGGCCATTCATTTGCCAAGGAAAATGAACACGACCAGGTGATTGGAAACGTCCATTTGCACATTCAACAAAATAACCTGAAAATCTTGTACATTCACTCACTATAGGCCATGGCTGCCTACTTCAAGGCCACGCAGCTAATGCGCGGCTGTCACCTGCCTCTATTGTACATTGGCGTGGAATGCGGTCTAACGAAAAACCTAGAGCTGGCTGAAAAGTTCTTCCACCAAGCCATGTCCATAGCGCCCCTCGACGTGTTTGTGTTGCACGAATTGGGTGTGATCAAATACGAATATGAATTGTATGAGTTTTGCCCTTCATTTGCTCCGTTTTGTCTTCCCGAACTGATTTTTACCATTTCCCACAGCTACGTAAGCGCCGAAGAAGTATTTCGCACTACTGCTGACATCGTGACGAATCGTGCCAAACAGAACAAGGAAGAGGTATCCGCACGCTGGGAGCCGCTTTTCAATAATTTGGGACACGTCTGTCGCAAGACCAAAAAGTACAAGGAATCCCTGGAATATCATCAATATGTGGGTGCAAAAACTACAAAAATTAAGAGAAATTAACCAATTTTTTGTGTATTCAATCACAACACAGGCTCTACTGCTGAAGCCGCAAAGTCCTCAAACGTATACGGCAATCGGCTTCGTGCACGCCCTTATGGGCAATCTCGAAGAGGCCATCACATATTTCCACAAGAGTTTGGCCATAAATCGCGATTGCATTGTCACCTCGACCATACTGAAGACCTGCATCGAGGATCTCATGGATGACGACTCCATAATCGATGACATTTGTGGCAAAAACGCCAGTCGTGCCACACTGTTGTGCGGCAAATCGCCCTCGAAACGCTTGCCGCCAATTGAGGAGTCGCCCACGAAATACAATTGCATGAAACTGAAATTCGATGATGAGGACATTTCCACGAATTCCGATAATATCGATGCGAATTTAATTATGGACATTAGCATGGAACTGTAGTACAAGGAATCCCTGCCTCTGCTAAGCTGTGTGTGGTCTTGATAATAAAAAATATATTTTAAATCCTCTCATAAGTAAATTATTTTCACATTGGACAGGACACGGAACACGAAATGGTTTCGATTAGAAGTGCAGACATGATCAACAAAATTCGTTTTGCTATTGTGTGAACACGTCGAAAAATTGGTGAAATCGACACATAAACAGGTGTCGATTGCAAATATCGAAAATTTTCATACTTTTTTGTCGAGTATCGGAAAAATCGTTACCCACACTGTCGATTTCGTTCACTATCGGCTTACGCGAACCAAGAATAAAATTTTTTGCATTACAACATTTTTTTAAAAGAATTTCAAATTACCCGGCAAGTTTGATTAATTTTTGACGTCAAATTTGGCACGTAAAATTTTTGACACTGGTATTAAATTACGAATTGTTCATTTAATTTTCAACTAGAAATTGATCAAAATATTGCTACTAATTACACTGTACAACAATTTTGAAACACATTTTATGTAGAATTTTAAGGCCTGATCACGAATATGTCAACAGTTTTTTACAGAAATGTCCTTTTAAATCTGTACCCTTTAACATAAATGAAATTTTGTTATTTGTTGGTGCATACTTAAGTGATTTTTTTTCAAAATTTTCCGTGTAAAAACTTTTAGGATATTAAAGGATCAAAAGTTAAAAGGCATATTCGTGATCAGCAACCCAGAAAATACTAGAAAATGTTGTTGTACAGTGTTATTATTAAGTTAGTTTATTCATATGATGCTTCTACCCTTAAGCCCTTGCTTAAGTCCCCTTTAAAAGAACATGTTATTTACAGTGCAAATGTAACTTTTCGTTTGATACTACACACAAAAAAAAGTCGGTAGATTCAACCGAAAAAGACGGTTAAAAACGCTCCAACCCTTCTTCGTCGGTTAATCTAACTGATTTACTTTAATAATTTGTAAACATACAACAAAAATTTGTTTCGATACATAAAAAAACTTTTTTCGTTGAATTTGTTTTTTTTTTCATTTAAAAACAAAAAAAACATATTAAACACAAAAATAAAATTTCGAAAATTCAAGATTGCATGTTTAAAAAAAATAAATATTAGCTTGAGCGCATAACTGACACAAGCTCTTATTTTCCAATATTAGTATTACAAATGCAGTATTACAAGCAAAAAAACTCTGTTTGGATCTGCTCAAGCTGCGTCTATAAGGCACAACATTCATAACACGATTGGGAATTCCTCTTTCTTTGAATTCCAACGATTCAACTGAAGATGCGCGAATGGTAAATTGCACAAGTTGGGGAAAATTCAAGTTTAACCAACAATTTCGGTAAAACAACAATTATTTTCGGTTATATCAATTATTTTTTTTACCATTTTTTGTCGGTTAAAACTACCGACGAGCTCGGTTAAAAAATTTACAATTTTCATACATTTTGAAATTCTGTACGTCAACCACTTTTTTTCGGTTAATTTTACCGACTATTTTTTTTCTGTGTACTCTTAGGAGTGAAAATATAATAAATTTAGTGAAGAATTTGTAAATTGCAAACATGATTTGTGAATAGTGAATGTTTATAAACAAATCAACTGTTTACTAAATATGAGTCTACAAAATTATTAACTTCGAGAGACCTCGTACTTGGAAACGGCACCTTCAAAAACATTATTACACAGCTGCGCTTTTTTAATTGAACTCATTTAACTTATGCACATTTTTTCTAATTAGGTTTTTTTTATCTTTTTTCATTCAGTTGGGAATCACCTTCTTCGGCAAGTGGCTTTTATTTTTTAACATTCAAATAACATACGACATGATAATATTGGAATTTCTCCACATCTGTCTTGTTAGTACGTAATGACTAACGTTTCTTTGAAAATGCGTATGTACACAACAAGGCATATTTTTGCTGTTTTTTGCACCAGAAACTGGAATGTTGTTGTAAATTTTGAATGGTAGTAGCAAAACCTAATTCGGGTTCGTTTGGATTTTACTTATAATGCAGATCCACAACTTGGCAATTCCCAGTTTAGTTAGAGTTATTAGTTTGCAACGAATTGTGCCCACAAAACTTCCTGGTGATTCGGAATAATCTACTTTTCAGAATTACAGAACATAGGGATTAAAGGCCTGACCACCATTAATTAACGATAGAAAACCATTTCTGCAAGCGAAAATTAACTATCAAAATTTGTATAGAAACTGCATACAAATATTCAACGATATCTATTGGAAAACGAAGCAATCGTTTTTTATACTATTGTCTGAATGAAAATTTTGTAGAAAATTTACTTCACTTCAATCTCAACCTTTGTACTGCGAACACATTCTTTTAATAAATTTAGTTACATTTTAAATACCATTGAGAGAATCCAATAATACCGCGGTGTAAACTATTGTATTTTATTTATACGAAAGACGGGCATAAAATTTCAACTGTTTAACTTTTTCTGTTGAGTTTGGAAATTTATAAAATATCGCCACTGTCGCTAATGAGATACACATCTTCACGGATGGTTCGAAAATAAAGGTTGGTACACAGGATAGGTGAATCTAACACAGAAAATTGGTCATTTTTGTTTTGTCATTCGAGTATTAAGATGATCAAAGAGTCAGTATGGTCAAAGAGTGATGTGCATAAAAGGGTAAGTGAGTGTAATATTATATTGAGAATGGTTTTTATATTTACATTTAATTTTTACATTTTTCCATATTTTTTGTTTAGAGATTTTTATATATAGGGTGGAAGATTCGCCACTGGGGCGCATTAAAAACTAAAAACTCTTTGAAACTTCTTGCTTCACATTCTGGTCTAGCCTTAATGACGAATCCGAACGGCGAATGGAACATTGGAGCTATTTCACAATAAATTGTATTTCCTTTGCTTTTATTTGGGTGGTTTAAGATACAAATTCTTCTGGTTATTTTTTCTTTTTGGCAAAATCTTCGCAAAATGGCATACATGGCGTATGAAGGCGAGGTCCCACGATTGAACCAAAAGCGCCGATCAGTGAACAATCTGTTCGGCCCCCATTTGCTCAAAATTGACCAGAAAAGCAGATATGTTTTTATTAAATCACACGATTGCCTCTATTGCGACAAATTTGGTCGTCTCAAATTCTTTCCAATCAAATATGCACCGAACGAGCCACAACCATTGCCCGGTCGGGAAATAGATGTTCCATTTGTTTTAGTAGCAGACAATGCTTTTGCAATGCAGACAAATCTCATAAAGCCTTATCCCGGTCACAGTTTGAATGCTGGTCAACGTTTATTTAATTACAGGTTGTCTCGAGCAAGGCGAATTGTTGAAAATGCATTCGGTATTCTGCCGATCCGTTTTGAAGTATTTGGCCGACCTATAAGGCTCAACGCAAACAAAGCAAAGCGGGTGACGCTTGCTTGTTGTGCATTGCACAATTTTTTAATGCATAGAAGCTCTTATTACGTCGGGCCTTCGATGGTTGATAGTTATGATAAAGATGGTAACCTGATTCCCGGCGAATGTAGCCGCGCCGTTTTTCTGCAAGACCTCTACAAGGAGTAGAGGAAATGGCATCCTCTTATATACCGTCAGGGACGAAAGCTATCCGTGAAGAATACGAAAATTATTTCATGTCACCAATTGGCGAGTTATCGTGGCAATACAAGTTTATTTGAATAAATTAAGAAATTGTACACGTTGCAAAAAATCAAACAAACAACAAATAATTCAATAAATAATAACGTTAAAAATGCCCTGATTTTTTTATACAAATTAAACGAAAAATTAAAACGGATTATGTAAATTCTAGTGGAGTAGTTAAAACAAAATATCCGCATACATATCAGCGTTTTTAAAGTTTACAAATGATATTAAAAATTTAATCGACTTCGGCACACAATTCTCTTAGAGTTGTCATTGTAGCTTCCATCAATTTGATATGTAGGTTTTGAGCAAGCTTTCGATTTTTAGCGGCCACTTGGCGGAGTTGTGTTGCCAAATAATTTCCAATTGATTGCCATTCATCTTCCTCCCCATGATCTAAAAATTCCAAAGCTCTGTTTAAAGCTTCATTAAGAAAATAATCGAATTTTAGCGGTGTATCACATACAATCATTCAAAAAAGTGTAGATATTTATAACCTACACATCATGAGGTATGGGTATATTCACTTTGGTCTGATATTTGTAACACCAAGAATTAGGCGTGTTAGGTATCTTGGTCCTGAGTGGATTTAGCCATCCTGTTCGTCCTGTTTTCTTGTTGACACTATTGCAGGAGCCAGGGATTTATCCTTTTCGAATTTGATTTCGAATTTAATGAAGAAATTTATCTAGGACAACTACGGACATTGACCAAACCGCATTTCTAAGGCCTTGGGGCATCGGACCCTGTTCAAAATCCGTTTCTAACTATTTCCAATCGAATCCACAAAAACACGGTTTTTCTCTGGAATCCATTTCGATTGAATTTTTATAGCAAATTCCACCGTCAGACAGAATTTGGATCAGTTCCAAGAAAATACTATGACCAAATAGATTGAATTTTTTAAATCAATTTTTTTCCTATTGAAATCACTTATACACCATGTATAGCACAATGACGTATTTGGCATATCCTGTCTGAATGAATATAAAAACGCTTAAAAAATTTGTTTACTCACGCCATTTTATGATATTTGGACTTAAATTCGAGGAACACATTCTTTGTTGCTAAAATGATATATTGGCATACACTGCGTATGAGTAATTAAATAGCATTACACCATTTTATCGATGGATTGAACTCTCTGGCCAACCACGAGTAGGGCAAAAAGCATCATTTTCAGCTCGGGCAACCACAGGAGCAGAAGGTGAAACAACATTATCAAGGTCTACGACGAAAGAGTCGGTTTGGGAGCTAAAATGTATTGAATATCACTCAAGGCGAGGTCCCACGATTGCCCCAATGAGCCGAAATTCTACGGAATTTCAAAAAATCGTGAAGTCAATCGTGTGAACTGAATTACTTTTCGGTACAAATCGAATAAATGCCCGTACTTACTTATTATGTGCAAGTACTTACTTATTTCTTAATACTACATAGACAATTGAATAGGTTATCGCGTTTTCCACTCCAAATCACAGCGAATTGCCAAAATAAATTCATAAAGTGAAAGAGGTCAACTTATCGGTTATTCATGCAAAAACCAACCAATGTCAACGTTTGAAGAACACGGCATTTCTTTGAAACAAATCAACTACTGCACAAAATATTCTACCGTGAAGAGATTGGAGAAACGCGCTAGCGTAACAAAGATAGAGCAGAGCCCCAAAAATATTTGAATAGCGAAGAACATGAAAAAAAACGGCTGAACTAACACACACGACGCTGAAGGTCTACGAAAAGCCGGCGAAACACTTTATGGCAACATCAGCAACAGAAACATTTACGACAACAGCGTTTTTAATATTAAACAACTTTATGACCGATAAGAGTTGGGCGAAACACCCACACGCCGCCACCGCTGCCGAATTATTCTAAAATGAAAAATATCAAATTTAAGGAAAGCCCGCGAAAGAGCGATTAGAAGCGAATTATTTACACAATCACACGACTGCATACGAATGGCGGCCGAGCCGAAAAGCGTATAAAAATCGTAACTGGAAAGCTGAGGAAGCATAGTCGCTATCAACTGAGCACACGCAGTACACAGCGGGAAACATTCGTCATTTAAGAATTTCAGAATCGTTTAAAATACAGAAACGAACGCAATGGTTAAGCTACTAACAGCGCTACTCCTGACTATAGCCGTTTGTGGGCACTTCTTCATCTACACCAATGCAGTGCCACTGCTCTCAACTGTCTACGATGGCCTCAATGATGAGGATGACGACGACACCGAAGTGATTGAGATCACATCGAACGGCATCGACGATCCTTCCAATCCTTCCAAAGACATCATTGACTTGAGTTTCTTTGGCAATGCCATTTTCGGCACCCCCGACAAAGAAGTTACAGCAGACTTGGTAGCCAATTACACAGCCGAAGCGTCGTCAGTGAATCCCGAGGAATTGGGCTCCTATCTTGAGGGTGACATACTTGTGCCCACCAATGGTGTGGTCATGAAGAATGGCATCACATCGCAGAGTTCACGCTGGCCCAATGGCATTGTCCCGTTCGAAATACGCGGACAATTTGGCGCACGCGACATGGCCACCATTGAGCATGCCATGGAACAATACCACCAACGCACCTGCATACGTTTTGTGCCGCGCAGCTCAGAGCGTGATTATGTGTCCATTGTTAGTGGCAATTCGGGTTGCTGGTCGTCGGTGGGCCGTGTTGGCGGCAAGCAGGAGGTGAACCTGCAGTCGCCTGGCTGCCTGGGCAAACCGGGCACCACCATTCATGAGCTGATGCATGCGTTGGGTTTCCTGCACGAACAGAACCGTCAGGAGCGCGATGGCTTCGTCGCAATACAATATGCAAACATTCAGGCTTCGGCACGTTCCAATTTCGAGAAGGCCGCGCAGACAGTGGCTTTCGGCGTGCCCTACGATTACGACAGCGTTATGCATTATTCGGCGAACGCTTTCTCCACCAATGGCAGACCCACCATTGTGGCTATGGTAAGTTGGTACTCAAAAGTAGCAGTTGAATCTAAAAATGTCAAGTTTGAGCTTCGTGTATCCACCACCTTGTCCGTCTGTCCGTGCACACAAGCAATTGCAGGCTTCCTATATTTGAAGTCCTCTTATGTTTACTGTTTGAGACGGTTGCTGGCTGTTGGAGTTTATCGTAGGTCAAGTTCGCAGCTCGTGAGATGGTTCAACAAACTGAAAACTTGACGATAAGATAAACTCGAAGATAATGGCAACAAAGCCTTACGTCATTCGTAATACCCAGCAGAATTGTTACTTACCAACAAGCCCCTTATTTACATACCTTTTGTCTCGCTATATTTACCATTCCAGCAAGCGGGTGGCAGCTCCAATATGGGACAACGCGATGGTTTTTCCGCATACGACGTTGAGAAACTGAACAAAATGTACGATTGCGGCTATGGCGGTGGCGGTGCTGCTGCTGTTCCTGCACCGGCTCCTGCACCGGCTCCTGCTCCCATGGCTCCAGCCACTGTGCCGAACAATATTATCGGCAACTTTTTGGGCGGTCTAATCAGCGGCTTGGGTCTAGGTGATGAAAATGGAGCTACACCTGCAGCGTCCGTGTAACAACGAAGGACTTAAGCGAATCAAAAGGCAAAAAGGACAAACTCACCCGTTCATCGATATTTAATTCATTTAGCATTACCAAATTATGTATAGTAATTACCAGAAGTATTAGGAAAATACAATTAATAATTTCAAGCAAAATTTAATTGGTTTTTATCGCAGTAAAGTCAAATACGACAGGCCCTTTCCAGTAATATCCCGTAATATATACGAATTTTACACGTTCCTCTTGGCTGCTAGTATGCGCGATCTCGGCAATCGACACTGACTGATGCTATGCAAGCGATACTGCATCTCTGGCTGATTGACCTTTTCGTACAGCTGCCTCTTGGCTACATCCACAGAGTGTACCACGACACCACCATCGCCCGTATCGTCCATGTTGAATGCTTCGCCCTCAGCGCATTCCGGACATTGTTGGGTCAGCACAATATCGTCGAGCTCGGTTGGCCAATCGCACAACTTTTCGACCTGTTTCACCACAAAGTCGCCATAGGGCTTTCCGTCTTCGCGTTCCATCACGAAAACGCTGGCCGTTATATCGAATAAACGCTTCTCGACTATCTTGAGGACGCCGCGCATATTCATCAAATTCACATGGGTATGCTTGCCCAGCAACATCATTAGCGGCGATGTGTCGCCTCGGCACATCCCGCAAACGGTTTCGATGCCTGTCAGCAGATTCTCCAGACGCTGATCGTTGGCCTCGCGCTTCTTCTGCAGCGCCTCGTTGTCCGCTTGCTTATTCTTCAATGTCTGTTCGAGATCTTCGATGGTCTCTAGCTGCTGCTGCAGCTTGCTGCGGTTGTCCATTTTCAAATTGGTGATGTCCGTGTACAAGCGATTCACGCAGTTGTTCAGCAGCGTCATGTGATAGCTCATTTCGTTCGCATAATTGAAGAAGGAGTAGTAGAGGCTCTCCTGTTGTTGGAACTTCTCAATCACCGATTCGACATTCTGCGATTGTGTGTAGGCCAAAATCTTGTCCAGGACTTCGTTGTACAGACTGATTTTCTTGTCATGCGTCCGGCGGAACTCGTCACGTCTTCGGTATTCCTTTGGCACTAGATCAGCCAGCTCCCTGGCCTTGCCCTTAGCATTCATGAATTCGATTTTTTCCGATTCGGCCGTGAGCTTGCGCATTATACCCTGCATCTCCACCTGTCGAAAATCGCTGTCCTTGGCATCGCGTTTGGCAATATTGTCGATCTTCTCGTACACTTCGATGCAGTTGTCGAAGGTGCCCAACGCATACTCGATCAGATCGATCAAATACTTCTTATCGCTATTCAGGCGCGCCATCAACTTCGAGTATGAGTCGTTGAAGAACGTGCGATGGTTCAATATTTTTATCAGCTCCTCCCGCAGGTCAGCATTGTTCGCGGTGAAGCCACACTCGCGACGCACTCCCACCTCCAGCTGATTCTCCAGTATGTGCATTTTCTTGCGAGCCTTCGCCACATGTGCTTGATACTGGGAGTCCGGCAATGTTTTTCTATTCAAATCGTACACCTGCTTGTTGACGCGACTAATTTCGCGTTCCATATTGAAAATGGCCACCTTCAGTTTGCGTATGTCGTCGGCCAGATGCTCTTGGCACTGGACGTGACACTGAATGTTCTCCAGGCAGCTGCGATTCTCTATCTTGTGCGTAACGCCATCGGCCACCCAAATTTGAGCGCGCAATTCGTTCTTCTCCACACGTAAACGTTCGATTGTGCTCTGATGACTCGCATCGAGGATGGTCTCCTTGCGCGTCTTCAATTTGCTGGAGATTAGCTTTTTGTATTCGCGCTGCCGCTTTGCCAGTTCTTTGTGTTTGGCCAAATAGGTCTCTAGAAAGTTCCGCTTGTCGAGCTCCATGTTATGTGTGGGTAGTAGTGGTATGCAGTTTTGCGAATATCGTAACTTGGCAATGGACAATATTTCAATCAAATGAAGATCATGAACAATTTTGGCAAAAAAAATTATTAAACCGATTTGTACTTTGACAGTGGCTGCATTTGAAGAAATGACAGGAAATTCAGATCGATCGAAAATGTAAATACAAATATTGGCGTAGCTTCGGACAGACGACGCTAGTTCTAATCAATACAACCTCTTCAATAGCCGGGTTGACGAATTCTCAAATAATATTCTTCAGACCTTTAGATTCACAAGAAGTGACCTTCATTGCGTTGCACAGATTTATACCCTACACTAGAGCGACAATTTCCCCCGCTCGATAATTAAGCAATGAACAAAAATCATATATTTGGTATTAGAACGCATTTTTGGCTAATTTCGTCATTAGATATTCGTAGTATCCGGGCTTAAATTGCACAATCTTGTGCAAATCTTGGATCATACCGATGCACTTACGGTTGACCTACATATATTACACACAGTCCCGATATGGCAATTAATAACAATTCAATTTAAGTACATTTCAAAATTTATTCGTGAAAATACTATTAATAATAGGCCCACAACAAACCCTGGGCAAGGGCCCATTCCAAATGGTCTGGACATCTTTCCATAAATCAAGTCTTGCATGTATTTTAAAATTTTGGTTTTTTAAATGTAAGTACCCCAATCATTACTGAGAAATTCCGGAACTTTCGATGGCATTGAATATCTTCCTGATCGACCATATGTACGCCGCTGTACGCAGATCGTTGCAGAGCGAAAATTGATTGGCAGTCTCTTGTAGGCCGATCGCCGCATTCTCCATGACAGTCTGCAAGCCCGAGTCCACTATATCCGCTTCCGATGTGTAGTCTGCCATATGCTTAAGCTTCTCGTTTAGCTTGAATTTGCCTTCTTCCCCCTTATTCAAAGACTTGAACAGTTCGTAGATCATGGTGCTATCCCGCTTCAGCGTCATTTTGCCATAGGACACGTGATTTATGTTTTTCAAGTACTCGAAATACGAAACCGTAACACCGCCCGCATTGCAGTACAAATCGGGCACAACAAGCACGCCCTTTTTGCGCAGTATAATATCCGCTGCTGGGGTTATGGGCCCATTGGCACCTTCGAGTATGAATTTGGCCTGGATTTTGTCCGCATTTTCTGTGGTGATGACTTGTTGAGTGGCACAAGGCATCAGAATATCACACTTTTCCACCAATAAATCCCCAGAGAACTCCTCGGCCTTCGGGTAGCCCTTGATAGTTTTCTTCTGCTCCACATACTCCATTAGGTCCTACAAATGATGGTACGCACCTGCACTTAATATGAACAAAACAATTTGTGATTACATTGGGATCGATTCCATCGGGATTGTGTAGGGAGACGCCTTTCTCTTTGATGCCTATTAGTTTGGAGCCCGCTTCGACCACGAACTTCGCCGCGTATGAACCCACATTGCCGAAGCCCTGAACTATGACGGTTTTGCCCTTCCAGCCCGTCTTAAAGCCAATTAGTTTCATCCAGTCCGCATTATTGATAAACATATCGCCCGCCTTCCAAAGGCCGCGGCCAGTGGCCGAGGTGCGTCCATTTATGCCACCATTGTGGATGGGCTTGCCCGTCACAATAGCCAAAGCATTGATGTCGTTGTGACCTACCGAAAGCAATTAATTTCCAATTGAAAAATGGACCGCTGCAAGTGCACTCACCGAATGTTTTCACATATTGATCACACATCCAGCTCATTTCGCGATCACTCGTGTTGACGTCAGGAGCGGGCACATCAATGCCCGGCCCAATCATGTTCCTCTTCAGACATTCCATCGTATAACGCCTGGTGATGGTTTGCAATTCGGCAACTGTATAGTTCTTGGGATCGATGGTGACACCGCCCTTGGAACCACCAAACGGTACATTGACGCAAGCATTTTTGAATGTCATGAGATAACAGAGACCTTTCACCTCATCAGCATCCACATCCGGAGCAAAGCGTATGCCTTTTGTTGATCGCGCATTAGCAGTTTGACACTTTCGCTGGAAATATTCTGGTACATACCTCCTTTTAAGGGCAGCCTATGTCTGCTGTGATGCGCTCGGAAACCGCGTATTATCTCAAATCTGCCATTACTTCGCTTAATGGGGAAATTAACTTCGAGGCATACGGAGGCTGTACCCACCATTTTCAGTATAGCGCTGACGCGTGCCTGGCGCACCTCGGGCTTCATATGCTTGTGTTTCTCCAACTCCTTGATCAGTTCACCTTCCATGATTTGGGCAGCTGAATGGTAGTAATACTGCACCATATGCGCAAAATTGGGGCTTACATCCCTGGGTACGTCCTGCAGGTCTTGGGGAATTTTGTGGCTTTGTCTGAACTGCAGCAGTCTGGGCAAAGTGGAAATTAGGGTCTGCTGCAGTTGAAGATGACCTCGAGATACACATCCCAACATTGTGTAATATCAGTGATTGTATATTTCAGTGTTGAATTCGGAAGAGTTTCAAAGTACAAGGAATTTTGGCAATTGTTGGTTCTGTATTTGTTCTGACTACGTTTGTTAATATTTTATTTTGACAAATCTAAAGAGGAATTTGTGATAAGTACGTCCTAGCAAACGCATCGGAAATGTATAGTTCTCCAGTTGATATTAAGCATTGTACTCAAGTTGAGGTCAAACATGTTTTCCCATATTTCCTAATAACTTGAGTATGAGTTGAGAAAACATTTATAATTTTGTGGCAACTTGGCGGATCCATTAGAAAACAGTGTTTCTGGGGAAGATCCATAGGTGATTACTCTTCTTTGATAAAACCTAAATTCCATTATCTCGTTTTCTTCCAGAGACCATTGAAATCATTATTGCGGTTCGCCGGGCATCCAGTGCGAGCGCAAAGCTAGCATTACACGGTCCTTAAATTTCATCATTGCAATGACTCTGTGATGTCAAAATTACGTCACGGTATTGTCAATTCAGCCAAATTTCATAGACAGCCAATGAGTACCGCAATGAAGTGACGTCAGAGCCATCGTAATGATGAAATTTAAAACCGTTTGCAGAGTGCTTAACAGTTGATATGCTAATTTTCAGGTAACGTGCACTCAACAGTAACCACCTAATTGATTTTCTATTTACCGAATATAGTCGATGTGTTCGTCTTTGAGAAGTAGCTGGCAAAAAGGCTTTTGCTTATCTTGTACAAAAGATCAACAAACGAACCAAAAAAAAATTTCAAAAAGTCAAGTATGTCCAAAAATACAGTTACGAGATATTGACCATTAGGTGAAATTGTTTCTATGGATTAGAACAATTGTTTCAGAAAAACCTTCATAACTTTATGGTAGATGTTTTTTTTAAATTTATGTTAGACAATTAATTTTGATGTTAACCATACAATAAAAGTTATTAGTCGGCATATTGAACTTAGAAAAAATTTCGCCGTCGCCTTCAATTTGCACAGCTATCTCTCTATTTACCGCTAAACACCAAATCCAACATTCCAACGAAATCGGCGAAACCGTGCACTTTAAAGAATATTGGCCAAGTTTAGGAAAACCTAGAGAGGCAATATTAGGTTTACAGTTCCTGAAATGAAACACCCTCTTGTTTTAACAATTATACATAATTCATGCATTTTGAGCATTTATTTTTGTTTCATTTATTTTTTAAATATTAAAATAATGTATTTATTTTTCTACATAAGTAAAAATGTTTATCATATAATTACAACTACAAATTTTACACAGTTGCTACAGTTCAAACTCAACTTTTGTTTTTTTTGTTTTCAATTAAATAAAATTACAATTAATATTTAATATTTTATTTTGTGTGTGTTTGTTTGTTTTTGTTATTTTAAAAATGATAAAACTCTCGAGTCTCAGGGAAGCACTCACACTCATCAACATGATGCTGAGAAGAAGTTTACATAGAAAAGCACTAGTTTAAGGAGAAAATACACTTTCAAATGTATTTATTATGGAGTTTAGCAACAGCAATGAAATAGGTTCGTATGAAAAGGTAGTCGTTGCCCAGTCTTCGGATGGAAGGTGCGATTTATACACAGGGTGTTTCGAAATGGACAACAACAACAATATCAAAAGACAAGACTAATAATATCACGCAACTTTGGACAAACGCAAAATTTATGGCGAATCAAAATTAAAAATAATTACATAATTTTTGTTTGTTTTTGAAAATTGAATTTGTAGCTTCTGCGATTATTTACAATTGCATTTTCTGTTTTTATTTTTTTGTGACAGAATGTGAAATTGCACAAGGATTTTTTTGAATTTTTTTATTAACAAAATAATTTCAAGTACTAAGTAATTACCTAAACGAGAAGATTGCTTCATGCTTGGCTTGGAGTTT
Organism: Heteromyza rotundicornis; assembly: GCA_951394025.1. Classification (NCBI taxonomy): domain Eukaryota; kingdom Metazoa; phylum Arthropoda; class Insecta; order Diptera; family Heleomyzidae; genus Heteromyza; species Heteromyza rotundicornis. The sequence continues at coordinate 47,701,372 of OX596012.1, forward strand.
TTGGATGTATGCCAATTTATGGTAAACTTAGAAGAGCTTCTCCACATTCCAATTAATTTAAAATTAATTCGAAAACATTCAAGTAAATTGTATTTTGGATTAAGCAGAATTTTGTTGTTTATTTGAAGAAAAATTAACACTATTAAACTAAACATATTTACTGCTACGAAACAAATACAAATTACAGACAACTTAGGCACTAAAAACGTTTGCATTTATTCTCATTTGACGTATAATAAATTATGTTTTAAGTTGTTTGCATTCTCCATAAAAATAGCTTAGAATTAAATTAACATTAAGATCGTTTCTGGGCTAAAATTTTACACAATAGAAAATAATTTTCTTGTAAGCTTAAAAAATTACATCACGATTTTCAAAAAAATATTTCTTTAATGGTATTGTATTCATATTTGGAGCCTTGTCCAACCCATTGACAACATGCAGTTTCTCTTTGTTTTGGAATATGGACGAGGCTCCTCTAATTTTTCGCTGTTTCAAAAATGTTTTTATAAAATGTTGTTGTGGCCTTTACATTTTCTGTTTAATCTCCTTCAGTTTATTTCCTTTGTTATTTAACTTTTTTTTTCATTTTGTTTAAATGAAATCTTAAAAATGAGTGAAAATACAAAAACAATTTGTGTACTTTAAAAATTAAGCACATTCGGAAGAATCCACCACACACGCCTTGAACACCAAATTCAAAGTGGCAACCTCTAATCGTCGTCCTTTTTGTCGGTCTTGAGGTCATATTTAGCACACAATTCTTCCGGCGAATAGCTGCAAATAGTATAAGAAAATGTCAATTTAGTATTTACGGCGCAGAGCAATTAGTTTCAGTTCAACGTACCCAATTAGATTTTGTAGATCGCACACGAATCGGTAGACGTACCGTTTGCCCGCCGTTTTGTGAATTATATTCTTGTCGTAATAATAACGTAGACCTCTGCTCAGCTTCTCGTAGTTCATTTTTGGTTTATTTTTGCGAATGCCCCAGCGACGTGCCACCTGCAACATAAGCAAAATCAAATTTAAGTCTTGATGTGTAACGGAGTGGTTGTTAAAAGACGACAAGTAAGGGAAGCTTGCCTTACTGTCAACCAAGAAGGTTAACTTTTTGTAGTCCTAAATAACACTCACCTCATCTGGGTCGGTGAGCTTGAACTCCCAGCCGTCACCCGTCCACGAGATGAATCCCTGACACGTCTTATCCATCAAGAGTTCCAGCAGGAATTGCCAAAGCTGAATGGGACCGGAGCCAGTAAAGCACGGCACTCCGCCCTGACTGGGATAGCCGCCCAGTAGCGCTTTGTCCAGACCCATTGAACTCATGTACGCTGCCGGATGTTGACCAGGATGGTGGGCGCTCCACTGATCCGTGGGCGGCTGGCCAGCCATCGACTGGAATTGCGGCGCATCGTAGGGAGCGAATTCGGGAGGATAGGCCTCATGGAAGCGCGAGCGTCCATATGCGTTGTACTTCTGTTCAGCCGCAGCGGCCGTGATGCCATAGAAATCCGGACTGCCATCCAAATAGCCCGACTGGCTCTGGTGGTCCTGTGACGAGATCGTACTATGATAATCGTTATCGTCGTAGTGGCCCGCAGCGGCTCCGGCCAGATGTGAGGGCAGTCCGAAGCTGGAGAGATCGGTGGGGTCTGTTTGACCATTGCTGCCACCTAGGCCGGGATAAGAGGACGTGCTCTGTGTGCCAGGTTCCTCTTTCATTTGATGCTGTGAGTAGAGGGCAGCAGCGGCTGTGGAATTTCTTATCGTCATCTGCATGTAGTTGAGATTGGCACTGTTGTTGTTGTTGGTGGTGTTGGTGTGTGGGTTGCCGCCTCCACTGCTTCCTCCGCCGCCACCGGTCGTACCGCTGTTGTTGTTTGTGTTGGCGGACGAGGCAGGTGTGTTCGAGGAGCTCGATTGTGATTGTTGCTGGGAGGTGATACTCGCTGGCGGTAGCATCGTTGAATTGCTGGCATTTTGCTGATGCTGCTGTTGTTGTTGTTGTTGGGGAGGCGGGCTGTTGTTGCGATCGTGGGTATTGTTGCTGAATCCTGAGGGAAGAAAAGAAACGGAAATGTTGAATTATTGAGTCACTGGTGGTGTGAGTAACTTATTCGATACTTCAATTAATTAAGTCCAACAATGCTGTGCAAGTGGTGGCATGATAGAAGCACTCATGTGAGCAGGAAATAATAAATTGATCGATAGAAATACTTTGTAGATCACGGGGTGGGGAGGTGGAGAAGAGAAATGTAAGGCTTATCAGACAGTCTTGATGGCGGTCGAATGCACGAAGAGAGAAGGCTGAATGTGTGTTTTGGTGGTTGCAAGACAAGATGAATGATAACATAGAGATCAGGTAATGCAAAAGATGCAACTTCAAAGGAATAGTATCTTCAAAAAGGGTTCAACCACCCCTTGGAGTTGGAGTAAAGAAAGAAATTAAACTAAAAAGATGGAGGCAAGACCAAATCCACTTCAGAATAGGAGTACATGAAATCGTACCTAATCGATTTCAAGTTTGTTCCAAAAAATGTTAGTAAACACTTTTAAAAATACTGTTATTAATATTTCGAATTTCCATTCAACTCTTCTTACAAATACATGAATGATTTCGCCAAAAGGCGTGACAATTCATCATCTCTCCACTATTTTGCGCTGATTTGATGAAATTCGAAAACCAATCAAAATCAAATGCAACACCAACACCACCATTAAGACAAATAGACTAGCAATCGAGCAGTCTCAAAGATACAAACACACACACATTGACGTCCGCCGTCAGTTAGCGAAGCAAATGAAGTGCTTAATTGTATGAAAGAGCGCGCCAAACCGAAACCCAACCATCCTCGAATCCATTCATTCATTCATACACACATTGGACGATAACTCTTTCAACTGCGAATTCGCGAGATGACAAGCCAAACGCGAGACTCAAGACATAGAGAACAAGTAGTAAAACCTGTTGAATACTACACACACCAAAGATGACAACCATCCATTCATTCAGGTTTTCATGCATGCATTCATTCATTCGTTCATTTACTTGTTCATTCGTTTTTCCAGGCGTTCATCGGCTGAAAAGCTCACGCCATTCGCCATCGTTGTGCTTCATTCGAATCCGATACTGCGCAGATACACAATGCGCCCACTTGAGATACACTCGTTCAGATGGGATGCCGACGAGCGCCGAAGCATAGAGCAAGCCACACACTCCTCCTACTTTGGCATAGTCCAAAAATAATTGAACGTTTCTCGGAAACTTGGAAATTCGATTCGTTCAAATGTCTTACATGCTCCAGACAGTGTATCGCTTGGTCCAGCAGACGAGCAGATAGCTATCTTCATCTTCATTATATGCTCAAACGCTCCCCCAACCCCCTCTCCTCCCAAGCTACCTATTAGATTTAATTGTTTGTTCCTTAATCGAGCATCGAGAGAGAGAGCAATTAAGTTTCGTCAGAGCGTGTGGGTAGGGTAGAAGATGCCACTGCTGGTGGTGGTGGCAGTGGTTACCCAAATCACATCCGCCAGTCAAAACACCCCCACACACATATAAATTAGCTCGCTGCGGGTATACAACTTGTTGCTGTCATCAGTGTCGTCGCCAGGACAAAATTTTAGAGGGAAAAATATATTGAAAAAAAAATTAAAACCAGAACGTTTCACGCACTGTTCACAGCAAGTTTTTACTGTGCTCTACTGAGAATTAACCTCTTGACCAAAGCGCAGTATCAAATAATAGAAATTAGATTTTTAGAGGTTTTTTTTTCAAAACGACCGGGCCCCTCTAAATACGGCCCTGGACGCTCACATCTTGCAGATGTTTTATTGACTTTTGCATAGCCGGCGGCTGGTGGCTGAATCAACAAGCTGTGATCTGCTCCGGAATTTAAATAAATTGCAATTTAATTATTTAAAATTGTGGCCACCACTACCAACGAAACAACCACAATTGCGTTCAGAAATATTTCGTTGCGGCTTTATTAGCATTCACACCCCCTCCCCCGCTCTACTGTAGCTTATTTGCTGTAATTGAGTGTGCCGGCGTGTTGAGAGCATAATTAAATTTTCGGATTCGGCATTTGTTTGTGGTTGACGAAAATCTTTTTGATGTCATTATTAATATTGGACATTCCTTTAGGTGTGAAAAGCGCTTTAAAGCAATGCAAATATTTGACAACAGCGCAAAGAACCTTTTTATAATAATGATTATTTTCCATGTATTAAATCGTACTTATTGGAATTAGTTCTTTAATGATTTTAAGTTTAATCTCTGGTATAAGATTAAATTAAAATTAGACTACTGGACAGTGGTGTATAGGGCCTCAGTACAGTATAGTCGTGACTAATGAGGATTGAGTAATATAAATGCACCTAATGTAATGAGCCAAATTTTGTCTTTTTGCTAAAAAAAAAAAAAAAAGCTATTGTGGTATTAATTTCAAACCATGAATAATTCAATGGGTTAGTTGAGAATAGCGTATAGGACGAAGGTAGTAGAAATTCCATTTTTGGGGAGTAGATTCGAAGAAACGGGAGTGCACTGCGTAGAGTGGTAGAAATACTACGAGTAGAAATTCCTGTTTGATCTGTAGAAAGAGTAGTAGTTCTCCATGGTATGAAATTCACATACAAATTTCGAGGTTTCTTGCAATAGTAGTGGAGTAGAAAAATTTTAAATTTAGAGAGTAGAAATTTTAAAATCAAAGCGAGAGTAGTAGAGGAAGACCCTGGTATAGTGCAAAACGGATATAGGAAAGCCATTTGTAACTCGTTCAATATCTGTTCCAAGCAACCGAAAAGTTCATTTCGGGTTTAGTGGAACATTTTTAATTAGCCCTCGTGTGTTCGTAATAGATCAGTGAGTAGAACATCTGACTTACAACAGGCAACAGGAATGGGGCGAAAAACCAAAAAGTTGTTTTCCGCAAGGAACCAACCACGGCACATCGAGAGTACAAGGGAGTATAATTTGCCTTGAAGATGCTGCACTTGCCGTTCGGAACCGGAAACTGTACGGCTCACAGAAACGATTTAGTGTGAGTGAATTACACGAGGTCGTCTCTGTGAGAATTTGTAGATATTTAGAAGTTCGGCCTAGATCCCTCGAAGGTTGTAGTGCCAAATATTTATTTATTTTTTTCATTGCTCCACAGTGGTTGAATTGTTGTCCAAAAGTGAGAGCAAAAGGTAACATGGAATTCAGTACAGAGCGCGAAAATTGAGATATACAGCTTAATTTGAATTAAGCATATGCAAATTAATTTTGTCTGAATTCATAATTTGTATTAAAAATAATATCCCTCGTCTTCAATAAATATCATTTCTACAATCAAACAAATACGAGGATATTATCTGCATTTTCAGGACATTTTTTCATAACTTCTATCCTCTACGGAAAATACATAATTTTCTGTTTTCTGAATATACATGTGATGTTAATCATAGGTTGGCCGGTTCCCTTCCAGCTTGCCGGTTTCTAGATTTTGAACTAAGCTTAGTACTGTACTCAGTGATTCAGGCTTCATCAAATGACAATTACATATATCATTATGAAGCTGGATCTTTTGCTGAATTCTTTATGGAATTATTCTTGTATTAATATATTATTATCGAAAAATAACATTATGTTATCCCCGGGGTGTATTTTCTATTCAACTGTTTGTTGTTCAATTTGGTAAGTGTCTTGGTGTATAAGGCATTCCCCCAGTTGCATTACATGCCCGTTGTGTTATGAGTACATTAAATAAAAATATAATAGAAGAATCTACAAAATTATTTATGAATCGTTTTAAAGTACAATCCTATAGTTGGGAGGGGTGTTGCACGAGGTTACCAATTAAACCTGAAACTATCCTTTCCTTATTCTACCAAGAACTCTAGCTCAGAAAATGCTTTGAAATTTTAATTTCCATTCATAGCGACAATGGAACACTGTAACTTGAATCAATCCGATCGTACCCATTTACCACATTATATTCCCCAAAGGACCTGTCGGGTCATTTTGCATAACATTTAACGCTTCATAACCCTGAATGGGCGCATCGATGCATTACCTTGACTAAAGAAATTCGCATCGATATCGGTGTAGTACGAGTTGGCGGTGGGATGGTGCGAGGGCGCAAAGTCACCGACAAACGCAGAAATATCAGTGAAATAGCCCAGGCCCAGTGATGAAGCAGTGGTGGAATTAGTGCTGCTGCCACCGCTACCACCACCACTACTAACTCCACCGGCAACGGAACCAGCCGTTGTGGTGGAACTAGAAGAGGCACTGCCAGTACTGCCGCCGGACAAACGTTGGTGCGTTTGTTGCTGCTGGTGTTGGTGTTGATGCTGTTGGTGATGATGAAGCTGCTGATGATGTGGTTGCTGCTGCTGCTGATGATGATGATGACTGCTGGACAATTGCGCATGGCTATTTAGCTGATGTAGCTGATGCGTTGTGTGCTGATGGGGCAAATGATACGACGCATAATTCTCATAACTTTGTAGTACCATATTGTGCAGTTGATGTTGTTGTTGTTGATGCTGAGTGTTCTGCTGTTGGTGCTGGTGCTGTTGTGGCTGCTGTTCTCCCTGTCCCGCTGCCGATCGTGTTGAATTCAAATAATTGTAATTCTGCACCGTTTGGCAATTGTTATTCTGGTTGAACTTCTGCTGCGTGTGCTGAGCAATTTTTATCGGATTTTTTAGTATGGTTCCTGCGATGGGTGCAGCGGGTGATGGTGGCGTTGTTGTCGTAGTCGGTGTGGTTGTGTTTGTTGCTGTGATTATGGTGGAACCAACTAAAAACGAAGAGGGCGGCATGTCTTCTTGTTTTGTATTTCGAAAGCAGTTGGAATTGTCAAAAGAATGTACACGGCCTTCATTGACTTGGATCGTTAAGTGTTGACTGTCGGATTTTGGCGATTTTCGGTAGAGGGGTTAGCGTATAGTATTTGTATTAGTAGTTCTGTCTTTGTGCCCTCTTTCATGGATTATAATTAATATTCAAGTGGACGAAAATGCCCGAAATGCTGGTGGTACTTGCGGTTGTATTAATATTAAATTGCATTGATCTTCGCTTAGGGATTTTTGCACTCGCACACACACGCACACGGCCACTAAATGAATTGAATGACAGACGAAACTCGATGCGGGTGAACCTTAATTAATGTTCTATTTAAATCATATTTCGGTTTGGATTAGTTTCTACAAATCCACTCGACCGACGGCTTAACCAAAATGAAGCAATTGCGCGAATCTCGTTGTTTCCCAAGAAGTGCTCTTCCGAGCGATTTTTGTTGAATCAGAGTAAGGGTATTTTTTTATTGTTTTATTTTTTTATCCTAAAACACTTTTTCCAATTCGGTGTATTTAATAAGAATTTAATATGTGTAAAGTGGGTATTTCTGTTGTGTTTCCGTAAACTTTTTATCTCACTTTTCAATGGAAATATAATAGTATTTGGATTATTTCACAATTCACTTGTTTCGCCATTCACTTTACTATGTAATTGTTTGTTTAATTAATTTTCATTCACGTTTCTTTTTGTTTAGCACATTTGATTTGGAAACCATCAAGCGATCACTTAATCAATGAATAACGAAAAAAATCCATTATTCTCAACTGAAATCTCAAAGCACTTTAGTTTCCACTGGTTTTATCAATTAGTATTTTGTTCTTTCGTATAGCAAATCTGGCTAGAATCTTTAAATCTCCTTGAACACGATCGTTTCGATTTTGTGTTCAGTTCAGTTGAGGCGAAGTATTCTTCCGTCCGTTGGTGTCCGCACCTCTTCTACCTTCGACATCCGTTTAACAACTGAAGTTGTGTGTGGACGTTGTTTGGCGTTGTTGGCGATGTTTTGATGTTGTTTACGTTGTTGTTGCTTTTCGGTTAGTATTTGTTGCTGTTAGTGTTTGTGTGCCTGTGCGTATCTGTGTGGTGGTGGTTTTGCATTTGCTATGCCTTTCGTTGGTGTTTGTTAAATGGATGAACTTGAAAATGAATTCATTCCTATGGAATAAACAGTGTGTGGGACTTCTCTGGCAGTGTATTGAATTCGATTGGTAAATGAACAACTTTGGCAGTGGCTAAATTGCTACCCATTGGGATCTTTCAAATCATTATATTCATTTCGATAGTGAATATTTTCACATTAACGTAAGTTTTTCGAAAGCAACACTGGAATTTTTCAAAAACTATCGGAATTCAATATGTACATGGTTGATTCCGTTAGTGCTCTACGATTTAAATTATTTCCATAAAAAATCGCGAAAACAGAAAAATTACATACGTGGAAAATCATCCAAATTAAAAACGAAAAATTGATCGAAAAATCCGTTTTTTTTATGAAATTGACAAATGCGAGCTGGTTTTTCTCCAAAAGTTTCAATTTATTGAACAGTGTAATTTTTCTAGTCTCTGGAGGATTTTACGAAACTCAATTTTATTGTTCAAGTTTTGAGTAAAAAATGTAATTTTGCTCTCACTTTGGTTAAGGGGATTTTCGGAGTCGATTTCGGATATTGTGTTGAAATTTACGAATATTGGAAGGGATTTTTTTGTAATTTAACTAATTTTTTTAAATTTTCATTTTAGATTTAAAATTTTTTTTTTGAACTTTTTAATTTAAATTATTTAGCAAGTGAATAAGTGAAATTACCGAATTCTCCGAATTCGAGAAGTACAGATTAGGCGACTGCAGTTTTCCTTTAAATAGTTGAGAATTTATTAAATCCTACCTCATAAAATGGTAGCACAGTAAAAATATAAAAAGAATATATAAAAAAGATAGTTTTTTTTGTCGAAGTCTTCTGTTAAATCTGAGTATCGTCAGTAGTTCGCTGTATTGACAACGATATGAGCTTAAATTCGAATTAAAATCCATCAACTAAAACAAAAAGCAAAAAAAGACATATATAAAATGCTTCATTAATGTCAATTCAAACGACGAAACGCCAACGTTCATTTTGAGACAAAATGGCCAACGATTTCCACAGTCTACAATACCCCCGTTTAGCGCACTCTAATAATGCAACGAACAAAAAATAAATAAGAAAACGCCAATGGGCCACTGAGCAACGAAATGATGATTGGAGAATGAACAGAAAAAAACGTACAACAACAACGATTCCAACAAAATGTGGGCAGATCATCATCAACAGCCACGACGATCTTGGAGTCGCATGAAGCTTTCGTATTTTTTTTAATTTAAATTTTTTTGTTTCTTCCAAGTTTAAGAGTTCACATCATTTCGAGAGATGCCCGATACACGATACACACAGGCATAATTGCTTTGGGATTGGTTGAGGCGCAGAAGTTCGCTCACGTCGATCGCCGCCGTTTGGCTCACATCGATCTTCGATAGTTGTGTTAGTTGAAAAGCTGAAATGGCCCATAATATACACGTAAGTGTGTGCTTAGGAAAAAAGAGCAGAATTGGATTTCGCGTGGGTTTTAAGCTAACAACAACAAAAAAACCAACAGAAATATTACAAAATGGCGGTCTACAAAAAAAATAAAAATAAAGCAAATGTGAGCTTTTTGAGCCAATAGCATTCGAGTAGTTTTTTTTGGCCCCCGAATCTTATCTTAAGACTTGAGTTAAATTTTTAAATTTAAGTGGTTGTTTTTACGGATTTGTTGTTTTATTTTTATTGTAGCCTTAGGCAGAACATTATTTTGTATTCAATATTTGGATCATGATCTTGTATTGTAGAGAATCCCTGGCCATCATTTGGAGTAACGGACAAACAATTGTGTCATTAAATTTAGTCTAAATGACTACGTGATTTGGTTTTAATTAATTTAATTCTTTCATCATCAATCACCCTTTTGCACAATCTGTAGTGGAACTTTATAGAAAAATTCCCCGCCCAAAGGCACTTCGCAAGGAAATTTGTGTTTGTATTTTATGGCCAATCATAAGGTTGGTGTGTCCGAAGATAAAACTGTAACTGCTTTCAGTTTGCTTCCGCTCTCTTTTAGCCCAATGTCGCTTATCTGAGGCACATTTCAGGCACTTATCAAAGGCATACGAACCATATTTGTTTGTGATTTCCTTGGAAATCAATAAAACACTTTGACAATTAACATTTGTCCAGGAATTGAACACTTCAAGATAGGAAATGCATTTACTAGTTTCCAATAAAAATAAATAATAAAATAAAAACAATTAATATTTGTTAATAATGAAATGCCAATAATGATAACCGTTAGAGTAAGTTGAGAAGTAAGAATAATCAATATGCTCAACCATAACGTTGGTCATTTCCCAAAAGAAGCAACCGAAGTCGAAACCAAAACGTTTATTGAACTTTTAACAGCCCAAACCAAATAAGGTGCATCCCTACCAACTGCAGGAGAAGCAGCAGAAGACACCAGCCAAATTTTAAAATTCACCGAATACAAAGTAATAATAAAAATAAACCCAAAAAATTCAGCAAGACTCCAAAATACCACTCGCGCTCTTTAAATCATCATTCCAGCCAAAGTGTCATCGGATTACAAAAACGGAAATACAAAACAATATAAACGAAGTACGAAAAGCGTAGAGTAGATACCAAGTTATTGCCGAAAACCCGAAAAAAACTACTGACAAGTAGCAGCCGAAAAACGACTCGTTTCCGGTTGAAGCACGTGCGCATTTTACACAAAAACACAAATCTTCCAAAAAAAATTACATCAAACCTATTGACAAAAACGTATTATGTATGTACGCATAAAAAACAACGAAGAAGAGCAAACCTCACTTTTCAGTTTCGGGTCCACCAATTACAAAAAAGTGCCTAAATCATTGGCACATAGTAGAGTAAAGTGAAGTGCGGTGAGGTGAGGTGAGGTTACCCCTTAAATGCAAACGCAACAACTGAATCCTCAAAATCGTTAAAGGCACAGGCAAAGGTTCTTGTTCAATAAATTTTGACAATCGGGGGAAAGCAAGCCAGAACACATACTTACTCGCTAACATAATAATTATGGGACGAGAATTGTACAACAACAACAAAATCAGCGGCCTATGACAGCAGTGCGAAGAGAGCCTCTTCACGCAAGATTTGAATATGAAATTAATGGTGTGTGCCAAAGGCCATTGCCTGCATACGAAATGAATGAATGAATGAGTGAATGGTTAAATGGGGAAAAAAAGAAGAGGAAAACAATCGCACCAACAACAACAACATCACTTTCGGTAAAATTTCAATTTAAACTTGTTCAGCGTGCATTGACAATGAAAGATGGCACGCATATCCTGTTGCCCGAAACGAACAAACGAAAAAAAAACGAGATAGAAACATAAAAAAGGATTACAATTTAATGCAATAACGCGCCGCATTGACACCACAGCGACAAATGTGTAGGGGAAATCTTCAACTACTTCTTGTCATCACAGCAATTATGGAACGAGACAAAAAGTAGGAGTTGCCCAAGGGAAGCGCCTACAGGCTCATTAAAGGCGTAAAAGGATTATTTGTGGAAACAGCTGGTAGCGGAGCGACTGTGACAATGGAAACGCATGAAAGCTTGTTAGATCAAGTTCCTAGTGATTTGTATTGAATTGAATCCTAAGAAAGGGAAAAAAAACGCACAAAGCAGTAAGTAGCAGTCGCCTGTATAGGAGAAGAATAGCACTCGCTAACACTTGAGAGGCCAAATGCTGGAAAATTCTATGCGATTGATGATCATTGCACTTCCCTAGATCAAGAAAATGCCAAATTGCATTTCAATCTTGACAATTCGACAACGGAGAGCAACACGTGGTCATATACTTGCTCAAACATTATAAAAACGAACATACGATCCTTTTCTCTGTTATCTTTTTTTTTTCCTTTCCATAAAAAGAAATAAGAAGGAGACTTCCTCCTGTTTCGTTGGGTTTTGTTGTTGTTGTTGCTCAGTTGTACAACAATAGCGCATGCGTAGGGCCCCCTCTTAAAGGCTACTCTACAACTACGCCATGCAACGCGTATTTTGTATTTTTTTCTACCAATAATTTAATATGAACTTCCGGCGTTTTCAATGGCGCGAGGTAACCATCGAGTGTGAGTGTATTTATAATTATATGAGTGCGTGTGTATTGGTGGTACTTTTGTACGTGTGGCTAACATATAGTTTGGCTGGGCTGGCAATAATGTAAATCGGATGTCAATGCGCAAGTTGCAATGCACGTCACGCATATCAATTTTTTTTCTCACTACACTCTTCACTGCAGATCGATTCAAAAAAGAAGAAGAAAAACGAACCTGTTAGCGAGAAGAAACCAACAACAATCAAACAACTGTTATAATGTTAGTAAGAGTTCCTAAGAGTTAGGAAAAAACTACAAAACGGAAGGAAATCATAAAGTGTAGTGTTAGTTATTTTTAAAATGTCTGTAAGACTTACTATCTTCCAGCTATTAACCTGGCAAAATGCAATTAAAATGTCTATCACAGATACTTGCAGCAAGCAATTCCTTTACGTTTTAAAGCTGAAATGTTCATAGTATATTTAAAAGGAAAGTATCGATTTCCTACTATTTTAATGCGAATGCTATCTTCTTCCTTCATGGATGATCACATGATCGCTTGATCGCCCCTTTGCTCTCTTGTGTGTGTGTGTGTGTGTGTGTGTTGTGAATGAAATTCCTTTTTTGGCTAAACAAAGCCGAGCAAACTGGAGTATGATGTTTGTATCTCCGCTCAATGGACTGACGTATATAAACAAACTTCTGCATGACTTGGTCTACGGATGGATTTACACAACACTACACTACACTACACTACTCTACACTTTTATTTGTTGATCATTCAACGTCTTGTAGTAAATTCGGAGCGGAAATGAAACCAGATATCATAAGAATTAATCATAATGGAATGGTAGTAAAACGACAGCAGCAACACTACAAGTTGGCACGGAGTGTATTTACTTGATTTGAAAGCATTTAATTTGTGAGAAACGTAAAATGTATGGAATAGTTGAATTTACTACAATTATTTTAAATATATTTAATATTAACTGAAGACGGAGAAGCATAGCTCTTCTTTGGACCTAGTATTCCAAACTCAATCAAAATGATATCAATAATGCATATAAATTAGGTTGAATATAATTTAATAGAGCCTCGATCGTCAAGAATTATGACTAAGTATGGCTATTTCTAAGCATCTGAAATTCCGTACATCTTAACAATTTAAAGTCTGCCTCATAGGCCTCAAAAAACAAAACAAACAAATCTCTAGGGGGCACTCATCCCTAGGGAGTCACCTTTTCTAAATAGGGGTGCTCGAAACTAATGAATGTAGGGCTTGTGAGGAAGAAACTACGAAGGCAAATAGTGGGTTCCTCGAGTGGGTTCCTATTAGAGGTGGGAAGGGTCGACAGGAATCTGGTTAAACTGTTTGTGGATGGCACCAGGAGATGGAAGGATGAGTAAGTACCCGTTATACGTGAAGTGCACAGTGGAGATGTCAAAGGTTTAAGTGCATTTGCCTCAATTGAGGCATCTGGCCCCTCTGGGGCCCTCAATTTCAAACAAACAAACATAGACCTCATCGCAAAGTAATCAAATACTCTAACGACCAGAGAAATACCAGAATATTTATGATTGGCATTTTGCATACTTCTTGTACTACATATTAGTACCTACTTAGTTATTACCCCGTTCGACACTAAAAAATGCACATGATTGGGACTAACAGATTCTGTTAGAGGGGGCTCAATTCTTAAAACCGTTTAAATCGTATTTTCACATTTTGCATTTTACATTTGCACATAATAATTCTTCAAAAATACAGTTTTTATTGAATTTTGAATATTAAATATGCATTTTAAGATAGGTTGTAAACTCTTCACGCTAGACTAGAAAAAATTCAGAAATTTACAATTTTTTGTAACTGAAAATTTTCGAACTGTTTCTAGTTTAGCGTGATAAGTTTACATCCTATCTTAAAAAGTCGTGAAAAATTTAATCATTGGAACCCCTTGGAGTCTTACGTTAGCAAACGCTCAACCATTTTATTTGATTTGTTATTGGAATATGGACAAGAAAAAGCAAGAGTTGTCCTTACGAAGAATCCCACAGAAAGCCAAATTGATTGCCAAATTAACAACTAAATTACCAAAAACGAAGATCAACAATAGCATCTGCTTCGCTTTGGGGATCTCGTCAAATCATAGCGATCTCTAAATATTGTCCGATTGGGCTCAAATAGACATGATAACTATGATTGGACTAAGGGCAGGCTTGTAGAACACTAATATGAATGTTGAAAATATGATTGAGTCTAAATTAAATTTAATTAAAATCCACTACAAAGAAATCCTTGAAGAACAGTTGGACATTTTGTCCTAACCAAGTTAAGAACTACAAAAAAAAACCATCAATCTACTTGTATATACATACTTCAGTACAAAAACAAATAGTGAAACTGACCATATTCATGGTTACTATGAACCGAGCATCGAAAACGCCAAAGGGAGCCACCAGTTAGCCTAAATAGCTCATTTGTTCCCACTGCGCAAGTGCGTTTAAATGTCGCACAGAGTACAAACGAATGAAGCTGGCTGGCTGTTTGTTTCACTGTCCGTTCTTTCATACGGCCATTCCCTCACTTGAAATGCTGCTGGTGGTGATGGTAGAGCTCTTGGTGCTGCACCTGTCCAACTATTGCCATGACTAAAAAAAACCTAAATGAACGGTTGAGAACACATGTGCCTCGCAGACAGACAGACGGACAGGAGGACGGTTGGACGGACAAGCTACAACAGTTGTTTGTTCTCCACAGCAAAGGTTGTACCAAATGCACCAATAAAGCGAGTGAGTGAGCCTTGCCTTGGCATTAATTTGCCTTAATGCTGCTACGACGAGAGATTGTTCACTTTGGTTCCAGCACATTTCAGTTTCTGCTGCATTTCTCACATGCACAGCACAGCACAGTTCCGAGTTTTGGTTCCTGCCCTACTCGCCCATATATCCTGTGAGAATTTCGTACAGTTGATGTATATTTTTGTTCCTTCTCACTGCCCTTTGCGAGAAATTCCTACGCGCTTGTTGTGTGTGAGAATGACATAAGGTATTTGCTGCTCTGCTGTTTGTTGTGTGCTTTGAGGTTGTTTTTTTTGTTATTTTTTTTTGTTTTACTTTTGAGATATAAGATAGGCTATCTTTGGGCTACCTGCTGCTAGTATATTTCTTGGTTTTTGATCCTGACGCTGTTTGCCTAATTTCCTTGTGCGGGCGGCAGTCGTTGGCTTTCTTTCGGTCTTTCTTTCTTTCTGGCCGTTTTGAGTTTCAATATCGTACGATTGTATATCGCTCAGAACAAAGGAACAAAGTCCGCAAAGATTGATGCACAAGGTACACAAGGTTTCCTTCCTACAAGGTGCACACTCGGAACTAAAGGAAGTAAATCACCGGATGTGATTTTCTCATTTGCTTGTTGTTCTTTTGATTTTCCATTGTGATCTTGAGTTATTGTGCATTTCTGCAATTCTTTGCATTTCATTCATTACTTTTTGTTGCTGTGCTATATGCGTGTGTGTGTGTGCATATGAATGAAACGCAAGATGCGCTAATAAACCTTTTGGCCATTTTTGAGTATACTTTAAGCATTTTTATGAATGAAGTAGGTACTTGCGGGCTGAGTTTGGAATGTTTGTGTCAGATTTTAATTGTAATCCCGGGGATTAACTAACCTTTGTATGTCGTAAAATGGCTTTAGTACGTTATCAAATTGAACTGAAGTGCGGGGAGACTTAGCCAAAATACTTAATTACTCGCAATGTGAGTAGGTACAGGAATACATAACGAAAAATTTAACTAAATTCGAAATTAATTGAGTTCATAGGTCATTAATTTCGTTTCCAATTACATTTTAATAGCTTTATAGTTTTTCCAAATTAGCGCATTTTACTTTGAATATTCATTCGCATGCCAGACGGACAGACAAACATACAGACAGATAGACAAGCCAAGACAACCCCTGGTAAATTATGTTCCCACGCAAAATATATTTTCCGTATATTACACAATAAGTGCGAGTTTAACTGAAAACTTTCTGCCTCATTGCACGCTAATGTTTACGTTGTGAAATTATTGCCGTACCGAACTCGGAGAGGTCCTTTTACGTGACAAAATCGGTCGTTAGCGTTATAACGGAGTTAAAAACTCAGCTGGCAATTACGTGGGAGAAAAAATATTTAGAAGGGTGAACGGTCGCAAAAGAAAACGATCTCAAAACGTTTTTCAAACGAAATATGAATGTTAATTGGAATTATCAATAGTTATCGGAAAATGTGTGTTTTCTGGAATATGTACTACATATGGAGCGCTCAAGCGCAAAGAAAAAATCATTTAAATTGTAAACGTTCCTGAAAATATATAAAAATTAACTGAAAGATGCTTAAGTGCCGTTTTTAAGAACTTTGTGGAACTTCAATTACTCCTGCACCTGCACCTGCTCCTCATGTGTGAGAACATGTATAGAAGATTGTTCTACATAGAACATAATAGGGCCATTCACGAGTTGGTCTTGCAGAAGTGCAAATACAAATATTTATTGCATATTTTTGCAGCACAGCCATAAAATATACAAATTTCCATTTCCTACGCTCGAGCAAATATGCAACACAGAAAACGTATAGCTTTTATATGCTATGCCGAATGCAAATCTGTATATTTTGTTGTTGTGATGCAAAAATATCCAATAAGTATTTGCATTTGCACTTCTGCAACCACAACTCGTGAATTGCCCTAATATGTTTTAGCTGATGGTGGGCCATTCTGCCCCCTCAGATTTCATATCAAAAATGAAGGTTATCCTTTTTAATGTAAAATTCGTAATTAAAAAAATAAATTAGTATTGACATACCTTTGTTGTTGTAAACTTTTCCAAGGTAAAAATATCAACAAAAAATAAGGAATTCGTAAACAATTAAAAATTGCCAACAAAATATTTGTGCATTTTGTGTAAATAAAATCATTTGCGCAAACGCACCACCCCTGATGCAGATCAAACCGCACCGCAACAACCACAAACAACACAGAGAAGGGAAAAGCAAACCGAGCAAGCTGAACATTTCCATCTATTTACACATGGACGCAGTGAAATATTTAAAACAAAAGCCTCAGTCGCTCGAAGAAAGAATAAGTGGTTGAGTTTAAATTAAATATATGCATAATAAAATTAAAATGAAAATAAAAGAACCTTTTCACAAAATGCACAACAACAAGCAAGGAGGGTAAGCGAAAAGCTTCGAAATAAATGCGTTCGATAAACATCTTTTTCCCACTTGGCACTTGGCGAAATCCGAATTGCATTCACAATGCCACACCACACAGCACACAACTGAGTGGAATGAAATGATGTGAACTGTGTGTACACGGCAAAAATTGGTTAAGAATATAAGAAAATGAAATAACTGCTAACAAAGTTTGAGGTTGCCTATCGTACTTAGCAGATAATATCCATCTAACTTTTAGGTAATTTTTTCCCAAATTTTTATGTAAAAAATGTAACATCGTTCGATTGCATTTAAATTCATAGATCCTGATATGATGTTAACAAGTACCGACATTTCTCTATCGAAATTTTATTATAAATTAAAAAAATTGGATTTTTTCCCAAACGATAGTGAAATGTTACATGAAGCACCGTTGTAACGAGATCGTTTTTTGACGATGATCACCTGAAAGCTACGTGATGCCAGCCCAGACACTTCTATTGAATGTTTATAATATTTTCCTTTCAGCACACTATTTTTACCAGTGTCAGAGGCTGCCTACTTACGATGCTTTCGGCTGTTCATTTCTGAATCAATTTGGCCACTTGTATGTGCTTTGTATTCGTATTAAATAATTTTTCATAACATTTTAAGAGAAACACTGAAATTTTTGTTAATTTGTGAATAAAGTGAGAATTTTCCCACGGCCATAAAAGCTCGAAATGCAACAAAAAATAAAGGGAAAAAACACAAAACAATTATAAAAACTCAGGTGAAAACCGGGCGAAATTACGGCATTTTAATAAATTGTTGTTGTCATTGTTGGCACTTCTGAATGTAACTCCAAGCATGTTTGCTCGAACATGGTGGTTGGCTGGCGGCTGCTGGTGCCTCTAATGGTGAATATGGTGGTGGTTAGTTCCACTAGTGTAGGCGTTGCAGGCACGAAGGACCTGCCATTCGATTGCAATCAGCAATTGCACTTGTTCAGGAATTTACTGCTCAGAACTGTGCGTGCCATGAGGGTCGTTCCTGCCAGTTTGCTACTAGTTGTTGCTGCAACTATGTTTTCCCATTTTCCCTTTCTTATCATTTCACTTGCATTTGTTTTATTTTCTCAACGCATTTGTCCTTGCTTGCATCCTGATTCTGCATAATTTTCTTGTTTGTCTGTCAAGTGCGGGCAGACATTTCTCAGGCTCTCCTGTATTTTGTTTGTATCGTGTGTGTTTGTGTGGGAAAATACTTGTATTCCGGTAAATACACTTTTTCGGTTTGATTTTAAAATGGACTAAGCAAACTAACTTTCAATTTTCTAGACAAACACTCCATCTCGGCTAATGCAGTTACTTCACAACCATCTGCAGTTTCCTTTGAAAATATAATTCTACCAAGCCGTCCCCCACTTCCGCTTAGCATCTAATACCATATAACATGCTTTTAGGAAAACGCAAAGCGTGCATTTCTGGCCAAAACACTTTCATAGGAAAAATATGAAAATATATAATCAAATTATTCCCGAGAATTACTGGCAGCGAATTTACCGTACAAAATATTAAAAAAATAATTCACACACACATACAGAATCCCATTCTCTCCTTCAATTTAGTAGCTAAAACCAAAATTCACACAATTCAATTAACTCCTCATAAATCTCCTGCAATTAAAATTGTGGGCGCCGCCATAAGTTCCAGCCAAACAAGTTCCAAACAAAATTGAATGAAATAATAAAAAAAAAAATTGAGCCATGTCGGTTACCCCCAAAACATAAAAGTGCAATTTACGTTGGAAAATTACATTTGCCAAAGTTATGACTTCAAAATCAAAACAAATAAACGAAGAAGAAAAATCGGAAATACAGACGGAAATTAAAAACACTGACAGCCAAAATGGCAACAAGCCTCCCCTCAAGGTGGCAGGCGCACATTTGTGCAGCGGATTTTGCACAAAATACAAATAAAAAAAGCACGAAGACTTCTGATTACAAGAACATAACCTAATAAAGATGTTGTCGGCTATGAAGAGCGAATTTTTTTGTACACAGGACGTTGCCAATATTACGCAGATCTGAGGCAGCAGGCTGGTAATGCGGTTTGTGGCTGAAACCGTGGCATCATTTTTCGAATTTAATTCAACTGAACTGAAAATCAAATGAACTAAATGAAATTTGGATGGCGTGCTTTGAGGGAGTGTTTTTACAGGAAAACTATCAGTTTGTCTTCTCACAAATATTTTATACTAGCAAATGTATAAATGTTATATGTATTATTTAAGCAACTAAAATAAAAATAAATTTTGCCATTCACCACCCAGCACCAAATACAAAATATCAGCAAAATACCTTGAATAGTACCCGAGTAACATAGCTTTAAAAATTTTAGGGCGTGGCAGTGGGCGGACTGCAAATTTTCAAATTCAACCGTCTGCCCATTCACCACCCAGAACCAAATCCAAAATTTCAGCGAAATCCCTTGAATAGTACCCGAGTTACAAAGCTTTAAAAATTTTAGGGCGTGGCAGTGGGCGGACTGCAAATTTTCAAATTCAACCGTCTGCCCATTCACCACCCAGAACCAAATCCAAAATTTCAGCGAAATCCCTTGAATAGTACCCGAGTTACAAAGCTTTACAAATTTTAAGGCGTGGCAGTGGGCGGACTGCAAATTTTCAGAATCAACATGTTACCCATTCATTACCCAAAACCACATATCAAATTTCAGCGAAATCGGTTAAACACTGCATGAATTAAAGCATTTTAGAATAACATTTGCCACGCCCACCTCGAACGCCCAAAGTTAATGAAATAGCCTATGATGAGGTCAATGAAATTACCTTCGTTTTGATATGTGTTTCATTAAAATCGGTCAAGTATTTCTTGAGTTATAAGGTACAAACATACAAACAGACCTACAAACCTACAATCAAACTCACAAAGAATTTTATGTAAGTGAAGATTAAAAACAACGAACAATACAAGAAATGGACACTTTGGTGAGAGATAGTTGAAGTCATTGACGAACAACGCTTCGTCAAATCGATGTCGTGTCGAAGAATTTAGAAACTGCGCTTTTGTACCATTTTTTTGGGAAGCTGCGCCGGCTTTTCTTTTACCCAAATACCTATTAGGTGGTATTTAAAATATTTCGTGTGTATAATTTTTGCGGTTACAGTTGTGGTTTGCAAAGAGTATAAACACACCAGACCCCAGATCAGTGACCCCAAACCACTGTGGATACTCATATTTTCGAAGTGTGGCTGCGGAACACTTTCATTATTCTAAAGTTTACAAACCCTATTCGGTTCATAACCTTTACTTTTGCTAAAGGTTGTATGATTTTTGATTTAAAAAAAATTTTGGAAAATGATTCGAATCTACTTAGCGTTTATTAATTTCCAATTAGCAAGAACAAAACATAAAATTTTAAAAAAGCAAAAACTTTCTTTGCGGTATATTATTTTGGTAGCAGAATATGAGGGAATTTCAAAGGTTGTGCACGAAATAAAGTAGCAAAAAAATGTATGGAAAAATTATTTCTCGTATAGAAATGCGATAGGGCAGGTTGTGGACAAAGTTGTAAACTGTGAAATGGGTTAATTTAATTTGATTAAATAAAGAAACTATTTTGCTGAATAAATAATTTGAAAACATAAAATTTGTTCTCATGTCAGTCACCGTTGAATTGCTATTTGATTAAATTTGTGTTAAGTGCTTTTTTTTATAATCAAAATAAGAAGAAGAAACCGAAAAAGTCATAGGCAATTTGAAGCGCTGCCCAAGGAAAGACAAAGAGAGAGAAAAAAAGGTTAAGCAAATAATTAAGCTTAATTGGGCAAAGGCTTTTCTTCGTTTCATTTGACTTAGTATTTTGTCATTTGTGAGTGTGTGTGTGCGTGTGACTCATTTCGCACACAAACTCATTAATAAATATTCACAACTTCAGCGTTTTTTTGTTATATTTTTTTATTTTATCTTTTCGAAGCTCACATATTTGTTTTTAATAATTATGTACAAAAAAAAAATTATGAAAAAAACTTCACATCCGGTCAACATTGTCGTTTGTGCTTGCTTTTTTCGAGTTTTTTGTGTAGTTTTTGACATGAAAAGCGATGAAGTAAAAAATCCACACATTTTAGTACATGTACCGCTTCTAAATCCGAGCCTTAGTTCTTCGACCGGATGTGTTCTTTGTATTTGTGGCCAGGCGTCCAAGCACCGGTTTCAAATGGTAATAAATACACACAGCGAAGGCAATGATGATGGTGGCGGCGGCAAGTGCTTAGAATCTGGGTAAATATAATATTAACCATTTACCCTTGATTCTTCGTGTGGAAGATCTGGGCTTTAATTGACTAGGCAGCACTAGATATGTCGCCACTGTATTGAACCCATTCTAGTAATGAATCCAATAAGTAAGTTCGACATTTCAAAACCGAAAGTATTGCAACGTTACTCGATCATTTCTTATTACATTAAATATCAAAATGATTTTCGTTGACTCTGATTATTTTGTGAGCTTTAAGATTCTTAGAATTTCGTCTGCATTTCTGAATAACCATTCAATACGCTTTAAGGGTTAACATAAAACAGCATTTTTTGGAAAGTTGATAGCCCGAATTGTGAATGAAAGTGACGAAAAATAAATGGAGACCGAATATATGTGTCTTGTCAGGCGAGATTGGCTATCAAAATCTGCTAAATTTTGTACCTCTTTTGTAATGATTGCATATTAAGATTGCCTCAAAAACTCCCAATAAATTCAATGCAAAAATGTTATTGCAGCAAAAATGACACAGAACAAAGAATCCAAAGTGATCGAGGTAAAAGTAAAAACGTTAAACACAAAATAAAGCAAAAACTAAAAAAAACGCTTTATAGTGGGTTACTCAACACAAATGTTATTGTTATTTATTTTGTTTTTTTTTAATAGTTTTTTTCGAAATCGTTGTTGTTGTTCTTTAGTGTTCTTTGTTTCAAATGAACTCGACCGTAACGCTTTTCTATGGCGTAAATTTATTTATATACGAATACATACTTATGTACATGTATTTCTATATGTATGTACGTATGCTATGTATTGGTGTATCAAGCCTCTATTGCCGCTCAAAGCGCTCAAGCAACAACAACATTCAAACTTATTTGAATTTTGTACGTTTTTAATTTATAGTCGCACGTAAAAAAAAATAAAATAAAAAAAACGTACAAAATTGCTGAAAGTGGGGGATTTTCATTAGAGTTCACGATTTATCAGAATCAGAGAAAATGCACACAGGTCTGGCCTCTGAGCTCTGAGCCCTCTCCTGTCCCTACATGTGAACATGGCTCGCGCGTCCGAATCAACTGAATATGGTAATAAATTGAAATGAAATAAACAGCAACAACAAATTTAGTATATACTAACGTCATAGTACAACTAAAAACGTCCACGGAACAATGGAATTACGCCAGTTGATTGTTTTTTTTGTTTCTGTTTCGTTTGGAACACATTTGAAGCCTCGCATTTAACACATTAATTCAGTTTTTGTTTTTTTTTCCTTTTAAATTTATTTGTACGAAGATTCTAAGCTGGGGGTTTCTCGAACTGGAAAGGCTCCGTCGGATAGCCCGCCACAGCCACAGCCGCAGCCGCAGCCGCTGACCAGCCGACCGATGCAAAATTTGTATGTTAATTAGTTACAGCGTGATTTTTTCGGCTTGAAGGCTCTTCAACTGTTGTTGAGTGTTGGATTTAAGCGTCTTTAAAATGGGCGAGGAGGGGGCGAGATTGCCATCGACATCGCCACCGCCATCGAGATCGAGCTCAAGCGTTCTGATATATGGCTAAGTTGCTGTTGTTGTTGGCTTTTTGAGGCGTTGCTGCCTCAGTTGGGTTGGTGTGAATGATTAATTCCGTACTACTTTGAAGTGAACCAACATTAAATTCTGTTAAATGCCATAATAATACGGCAGTGGAAAAACAATGAAGGTAAGAAGAAGACACGCAAAACAAAACAAAACTTAAACGAAGAATATAAAATGAAAAACAGAAATACATTTTATGACCTTAACAAATTCGCAATAAACATAATTTTCGAGTTATGAGGGTTAAGTGTAGTTTTAGAATTAAGAGGCACATTAGTTTGAAGGCAATGCGTTAGATGCTAATTTTCATTTTAATTTGTGGGAGGTGAGATTGGAACGCAAGATAGTGGAAGTAAAATTAGAATTATAATAGTGAAATTCATTTATAGCAAGTGGCCGGCACGATAACCGGGATTTCAGCTACGAAATCTTATTTCAGTGTTTCCACTGAACTTTTTTTCGGATATCGAATTTCGCCTCACAAGACCTCAACTCGCTCTCGTGAAACCCTACACCTAATGAGGTATGGGTATATTCACTTTCGTCTGATGTTTCTAACACAAAGAAAGACGCGTGTCCGTCCTCTTTTCTTGTAAACACGATTGCAGGAGATCGACTGCCACGCCTACCTCCCATATAGGAGGAAATCGTGTTTTGTAAAATATGTAACCTAATTCCGTAGGAAAAATTCTAAACTTGGTATAGGGAGGTTTTTGGGGTCGCTGATTCTGAAATTGATATCGAAATTTTAAAATTCAAGATGGCGGATCCAATATGGCGGCCGTAATTTTAAGATTTCATCGGAAAATTATGAAACTTGGTATAAGGGTGTTTTGGGGTCGCTGATTCCGAATTCGATATGGAAATTTCTAAATTCAAGATGGCGGATCGAATATGGCGACTGAATCGTTCTTACTTGTTTTTGTTATAATTTGTTCTCATTTATTTCGATTTTCTTAATTTGAGAGTCATTTATTTACTTTTTTCAATGGCAGCGCAAAATAAACCAATAAATTTTATTGTTGCGAAATTCGTAAGGATTTCTATGTGCATTTTTTAACACAGCTGTACAAGATAGAAAGAACTTATTGAAGCAATTCAATGGACATGATAAATACATCCAAACATCCACTAATGACAAAATGCCTCGCCTACCTCCCATAAAAATGTCCGGAATGGTAAATCGGAACAAAATGGAAAAAACATGAATGTTTAGGGAAAATAGTGAAAAAATTCATTGAAAAAATGATCGAAGAAGCCATCGGAAAGCTATCGAAATTGTTTTTTTCAAATAGCTTTGGAACAGGTTTCGAAAAAATTTCCCAAAATGTATCGAAAGCATGTGAAGTAATAGTAAATTCTGGAACGTTCAAACATACTCGCAGCTTTCAGAACAGAAATGGTCCATAAAACGATGCAGGTTGGTAGTTTGGGCTGTTTATCTATATTGCCATAAATCAATGATAATCAAAAATTGAACAAAGCGACAAATTTGCTTTGGAAATTAACACAAAATAGTAATATTGACTTTCACGAGGAATGTGTACAATTTTAAATTATCTCAATCAAAGTTACGGTACTAGTCGGGCTAGGCAAGTATTTTTGAACAAATACACTCCGATACAATAGTATTTGATTTACATTTTGTTCGTTATTTGCTTTGGGCATAGTCAACCTTCGTTAAGACAAGTTGAGTGAAAAATAGCGTCCATAAAGTTTCATTAAATGTGTGTAGACTTTTCATTGCATTAAAAAGTGAATTGACCTTTAAATTCCATTGTCATTTTCAAAATCAACAATCTGTAACAAAAGTCATAATCCACTCAAGACAAATATGACATAATTTGCTTGCAACCAGACATACATACAATCAAAAAGTACCTACTCTCTTGCCACACAAAGCATTATCAAATGGAAGAATCACGCAATAAGTCTGGTCTGTCTTTCAGCGGAGACGTTCCAAGTAAGTAATGAGTGGTGCATTAGAAGTGTCATTTGGAACTGGCAGACGGGCGGACGGGCGGACGGACAGACGGACAGAACCCAAAAAGACGAAACTCTTTCGTTCTACTACTATGAATAGCGAATAAGTCACACAAAACCATACTCGACTAGACTTAAGCTTTGTATGCTTACTCGGCTTTATAAATATGGCCCAACAATAAAGATTCGTCAAGCTTGGACAAACATTTTACGCATCGTGCATCCATTAAATTTTAGTTTAAAAAAAACAGTTTCAAAAAATAAAAACATTTGCAGAAGAGTAGAACTATTTACACATAAAAGAGAGCAATGCGCAAAAATTGTCCATATTATAGAGAGGTATAGAAGTGTACTGGTGTTCCATTGAAGAGTTGAATGAATTGGTGGTCTAATGACGCCATAAAAAAGTGAGGGTGCTTGAACTCGAGCTTATGTTCCTTTTGCAAAGGTAAGCTGATGGGGAGTAAGTATGACACGGGTAGGGGGAGCATATATGCAATTAGCATTTATGAAATCCGCGAATTAACACTCTAAGGTCGGCTCTATTAGCAATGCGTACGATAGAATTTCATCAATTCTAGAATTGCACTGACGGTTAATTGCATATTTATTTGCTTTTCAGTTGGAAGCGAACGAAATAAAAACGTACTCAAAGTTTCGTATTAATTTTTGCGTGCAAATATCTTAGATACAGTAGCCTAGTTACGCGCTCAACCGAATCCCAAGACCCTGGATGGCTGACTGACTGGCTGCCTGGCTGACGATGGATGGATGTACTCTACACAAAAGGTGATGAGTAACAATAATGATATTAACAAAAAAAAAACATTCTATTTCATTAAATGCGAATGAGTGAATCTGCTTGGTTGGATAAATGTTGTGGTTGTTGTTATGATTTGTTGTTTTCTCGTTTTTTTTGTAATCTTTTTGTGTTTTTCATTTCGTTTGCTTTAAACGCTTTGAACTGAAACACTGTTCAGTTCGGTTTGGGGGCTTTTCGATGTTCTTTAAATTATGCAATTTAAATGCCTCAACAACGAGGTGCTTTAAGTGAAGAATGTATCTCGGCTGCCTGGGCTAAGCGTCTGTCTCTCTTTTAATTTTTCGAACGAAAAGAAAAAAACATAC
Organism: Heteromyza rotundicornis; assembly: GCA_951394025.1. Classification (NCBI taxonomy): domain Eukaryota; kingdom Metazoa; phylum Arthropoda; class Insecta; order Diptera; family Heleomyzidae; genus Heteromyza; species Heteromyza rotundicornis. Next base: position 47,727,519 of record OX596012.1, read on the forward strand.
ACACACTCACAATAAACTACAAATGAAGATGATGAAATACATTTTCGACTTTTTGCGCTTGGTTGACGTTGAAACAAGAAAAAAAAATCCAAATAAATAAATGTTCATGACACTGCTTTATTTGGCTTTTGGTTTTTATATTTTGCAATGCTTGTACTAATTTTTTTCTTTGTATATTTAATTAATTACTATTTTGGTTTTCATGGAACTGTGAAACATGTTCAATTTAAAGTTAGTTAACGGCTTCTCGGCTTCTAAACTCATGCGCACTAACACGAAGGTATAATTAGTTGGCTACAACTAAATGAATTAATTCTACCAAAAAAAAAAACGAATTTGACCAACAGCAGTGGTTTTGAGAAAAAGTCAGTGTGATATTGGATTCTTCTAACATTTTGAATGCATTAAATCGTAGCAAAATAATGCCACATGTGCAAAGAAGTGAAATCTCCATTAAGGGCAACTCTTGTAATGTGTTTGTTGTCCAAAAAATTAAAATATTTTATTTCAAATCTTTTGTTATTTTAAAAATGCTTGGCCTTATCAATTTATGTATTTTCTAATAGAAAAGCTTCAACTCTTTTCTATGTTAATTGATGCGTCTCGGAATAACTCCAAATGTATGTGGAATTAAAGCGGGGACGCAAACAAGTGGTGGTGTTTTAAGTGTGACTCGCCCATCCTAATATATATCCAAAACACCTCAATAAGGATTGGATGCATCCATAAATTTAACAGATATCTTACAAGATCATACACTCAAAGAATCAACGTGTTTGAGGCGTAATTGCTGCAAATGTTGAATATGTTTCGAGGAAATACGATTGTATTTGTTGTAAATGAACTCGTTGACCGCAAACGAAAGTAATTTGATGAAATTTTTTAAATACATGGAAAATCGGTATTTCTAGCATTATTTAGATTGGAGTTTTCCTCGATTCTTAAATTTTTACCTAACGAAAAACCATAAATACAAAAATTTGTGTTCTCTTTTGAAGTGCATCAATTATAATATTCTGTCCAGGAATTTGATGTATTTATGACTCAGTTTCATCGTTCCAATTACAGCATTAATAATGAGACGCTTGTTAGAGTTTTGACTGAATTAAACGCAGTTTCTGTTTTAATTTAAATTTTAAGTTCTTACGTTTTTGTGTATTTATTTATATTTAAATTATAAATTAGATCATTTACGATAGCTGATGTTTTAGTTTTGTAAAATCACTTATAGTTGGACTAGTTATTATCAAGGCTATTTGAGCCATCATAACGTTGTTCACTGCAACATAAAATGGATAAAATATGCCTTGAATTGAGAAGGGTAATTTCATTAAATTCAGTTTAAGGATTCCATTGAATCGATTAACATAAAGGCAGAAAACTTAAAACCCTTGAAGGCAACTTCAGAACACCTGGGCGAATGCAGAATGAGCCATTTAATTGCAAATGCGTGAGAAGTCACGAAAGCACTTAGACTTCGAATTACTTGTAAGTAGTTTATGTTTTTAATTTTCCAAATCAAAAATACAGCAAAGCGAACGCAATGTTACGCTCTACATTCTAGGCGGACAGCAGCCAGCCGACCGACCAACCACACTGCATAATGAAACGATATGCAAATAGCGTCAATAATATGCAAATTCAGCAAATTAATGACTGACAAAAAGACAATCGAATCGAATTAACAACACAAAAACCTACTGTCGCACACAATAACTACTGCGGCAACCGAAAAGCACCAATAATAACAGCAAAATGTATGTAGAGTGTGGTGGGGGGCAGGGGCTTTGAAGACAATACGGGCACAATGACTGCAGATGACCAACCAACAAATGAAATATGATGGCGACCGGCATGGTAGTGGCAGTGGCGGTGCGCATATGAATAATTAAATTAAATCAAATTAACAACGAAGAAACAAACGAACGAAGCACAAAACACATTCAAAGAGGCAGCATGGCACAAAAAAAAACAAAATTAAAAGTCGTCGTTTTTAATAAAATTAATGTTGACTTTAGTGTTTGTATTTCGGTCAGTTTTGGATGATAGTTTCATTAACATTTGATGGCGTATTCAAATTTCTGAGTGTGCCTCGTCTCGACTCGTCTCTCCTTCGTGTGTTTGTTGTTGTTGTTGTTTCACATCATCAGCGTAATGTGTCAAAGACCATAAATTCAATTAATTTATTATAATGTCAACGGCAACGGATAAGCCGCCGGATAAAAAACTAATAGTGGCGTGGATTTGAGAGATTGTGCGATGGCAATGGTGGCCGCCGCCTCACCGCCTTACCGCTATCACCGTCCGTGGCCGCCGCCACTACTTGGCTTTGTTTCGATTCGATTCCATTCCATTTAATGCGCCACCTCAATTAAGGCACCGTGAATATTAATAAATTCATGCCTGTACTACATCATGTTAACACCATGACAGCAGACATTTGCAACGGAGGAAATACCATATATACACACTGACGTGTGTGAGTGTGTGCTGCGAGAGTATCTTCAAGATACAAATGGGCTCTATTCTGCAGCACTAATTTGTATATCATTAATATTCCTATTGGAGCTGGAGTTGGAATTGCCAGACGAACTCCGCAACGGGGCGGACAGACGGACGACCACGACGACGACGACCAATTTGTAATTCGCTAAACTAAATGATGTTTTATTTTTTTATATTTGATTTAATTTCTTGTTTTATTTTCTTCCTCCATTTGAATATAAACATTGGAGGCCCACGCTGGCGCCAACGATGTGGCACCGACTGACAGTGCCACCATTAATCGAAACGATCGCTTGTTTTAAATTTAATTTCCGTTTCAGTTTAAATCGCATAAAACACACAAATAAATTAGAAATAATATAAAATTAATAGTTTGTCCAAACAAAGTCACAATCAACAATTAATAAACGATTTGAGCTATTTGAGTTCTCATTAATTAAAATCCCATCAAATGGGGAAACTCTGCGAAATGCAAAATTTTATAAATTTGGCATTTAGGAAAAAAATTGATGTCTTGACACACGCCGCCGGATATGACCAAAATACAGAAACCGTTGTGGGCCTAAAGGCGCTTCTTGTAAACATTTTCTTAAAATGCAGGGGCTCAAATTGTAGCCTGAAGAAAGGTGTGCGTGTGTGTGAGTGTGTCGGTTGTTTTTGCTTCTTCTCCACTCACTCACTCGCCGGAAATCGTTGTTACATTTCCTGTTCAATATTTTCTTCTAAATTCAATTTGGTGCGTTTGATGGCAAACATTTAAATTTAATTGGAAACTCACCACTGTGATGCACTGACGGCGAATGGAAACTGCTCTTGTCACTGGCTGGCGGGGTGGTATAGTCGTGCGCTAATCTGTGATTGTTATTATTGCTATTGCCTAAATAATTTCCTACTTGATGGTCCGATCCACAGACCGATCCAGTTGTCGCCGAATCAAAGGAATTTGTATTGACCGCATCATCTATGCTCTTCTCACAATCTGCAATAAATGGCAAAGTAAAAGTCATTCAGTTAAAATACAAATTAAATAAATTTCAAATTCGATGGAAATTTGGTTATCTTTGGCTGTAAGTACTATTAAAACGCTTCGCATGTTGCATTGACTTGATTTATTTCTTGTGTGTATGCGTGTTTCTTCCCTTATAAATAACTCAAGAAATACTGGACCGATGAAGTGACATAAACTTTGGGCGTTCGAGGTGGCGTTGCAAATATCATCTTAAATGCTACAGTCCCTACTCCTTTTCGCCGAATCACTGAAATTATGTGTGTGAAATTGGGTAGAATGCCACGCCCCCGAATATTTAAAGCTCTATAACTCTGGCTACATTTAAGGGATTTCGCTGAAATTTTGGATTTGGTGCTGGGCGGTGAATGGGCAGAGGGGTGACTGTGAAAATGTACTTACTCTCACGTCTACTAAATTTTAAGGACTGCAAAAGATACAAGAAAATTAAGTTTGACAAAGTTTTAGAGCTGACAATTTTCTTTAAAAATCTTTAAAATTTTTTAGAATCAATGTATCTATTTTAAAGTTACAGTATGAAAACCACAGAAAGAGCATTTTTGGCGTTTCCGGCAAAATGGTGAGTGCTGGAAAAATTTCATGGTTATTTTCGGATTCAGCGTGGCGAAATACATACAAATTTGTCACCAAGTCCATTTAACACACAAAAAATTCAGTTTTGTCGATTAAGAAACCAAACAAAATTAAACTTGGAGAGAGTTCGAAGTAGGTAGCAATAATTTACCAAAAAATGTATCCAGAAGTCAATGAAAGTCTTGACGAACTCATAGAGGAAAAGAATTCTAATTTCTTTCTTTCATTTTCATATCGCAAATGTATTCAATGAACCCACGATATTATATTTTCGTAAATACAAAAGAGGCTGTATTTTGTTCAAAGCACAACAGTTCAATTATAGCAGAATACATAGAAATATAAATTCTTCGACTTTGCGGCCCCAACACGCTTGCTTAGTCAAAACAACGGATAAATTGGAGCAAAAGGTTTTTGATGTAATTTTATTTTAACTTTTTTGATAATAGAAGACGGACAATTTAGCCAACTAGTTAGCAGTCAAGGTACAACGATCAAAGCAGCTAAATAAAGGTTCATTATCTAAAAGTATTTCCCCTTGTACAATGAACACAATTTAATGCAATCATTTATTAAATATGTTTTTTTTCCAATTCAATTTCAATGGAAAAGGGAACTATTAGATCCCATCTATCTCCTGTTAAATTGAATCAATCGGCAAATGTAATAAATTATAAATGTTTGCTTCTGTGATAAACAAATTTCCAATTGATTGCGAATATTGTTGACTTCCTTTTCGGCGGCCGCTATCAGAAGTTTCCCCATTCAGGCAAATGGCTACCATGGCTGACAGTGACCAGAGCACGCGACCGTTACCCGCCCAGCTAACCCGTTCGCAATCGAATTTTCCAATAAATAGACACCGACCATCAGCCAAAGCACCACTTCGCCATTCTTCCATGCCATATAACGGGGAGTAGTACCAGCAGCAGCAGCAGCAGCAGCATCAGCAGACACTGATTGTGATTTTGTTACCTCGAAGACATCCGCTTTTAAGCAGATTTTTCGCTCCACTTTTTGTACCTTTTTTATGTACATGTTCACATTGCAGTGCACAGTGCTAAAGTGAGTTATTGACGTGGCCAGGCAAAAGAAACCAAATAAAAAAACTTTAACAAAAATTATGTTTTAGAAAGGATTGCATACTTTGCAGCTGAGCAGGTGAACTGGCGAGGGGAAATTGGCTGTGCACAAACTGAGAAGTTGTCCCGTGGACATGGGCCGTTAATAGCGGATATTTAAATTTAATTTGATTTCTACTTTTATAGGAAGGTGGGTGAAATTTACAATTTTCAAAAGACTTTTTTCAATAATAAATTATTGCCTTGCCGAAGGATAAAAGAAAATATTTAAAATCAATTTAAAATAGTTTTGCGTATAACGAAAAACTATTCCCAGAAATAACTTGTCGTTGGCGCCACCTCTTCGTTAATATTCGACCCACAACCATCATTACAGTGTTTCCATTGTAATTGCTTCAATACACTTTTTGTTATTGTTCGTTTTCATGTGAATTCGTTGGACTTACCTTTTTGTAAAATATCTAAATGTTCCCATAGAATATCACCGGTGAATGGCGGCGTTATCGCCAAGAATTTGTCTTTGCCTAATTCAACCATATCACGTCCTTTCAATTTAATAAACGGCTCAAGATTCATGGAGACCAATGAGAATTCCTTTATCGCCCAATTTAGCCAATAAATGACATGTTCCTGCGTCCACTCGCGGGGATCTAAAATGACGAGGGGGGAAACAAACAGAATAGAAATTTATGTTATTAATTTTGTGTAATGCATTGTGAATCAATTAATCAAGGGTGGGCTGTTTTCTTTGTTTTGGAGAGACCGATCTGAGCTGTGGGAATAATTTGTGTTCAAGAAATTTGTTGATATTCATATGCCATTAAGTGTTTTTTTTACATTTTCTTACAATTAATAGGTATTTGATTATTTTTTTAATTGGTACCGTTGTTATTGTTAAGGAGGAATACAGAGTTTTGAATTAAATTTCTATAATTAAATACAAATACCTAAATCTCATTATTTTTATTAATAAGTATATAAGTGCGATAGTTTGTCTGAGTGTTCCTTTATAACTATTGAGCTACTTCATCGATTCGTTTAATTTTTTTGAGTCAAACTTTTTGAGTCAAAACTGTAAGTTAGAAAAATTTGGAACCCGGTACCAAAAAACAGGTTACTTTGCTTATAGGTCATCGGTGGATTCGATTTTTATTATTTTAAGAGCCATGCTACGCCAAAAAAACCGTTTTTTGTCCTAACTCCAGATTTTGGAGATTTATTGGATATTCGTAGTATGCCATATTTAGTTTTCCCAATACCAACAACCTATGCCTGGTCCCGAGCCGAGTGTATTTTTCGAACCTCATTTTGTGACACAGTGTAATGGGTGAAATGGGCTTCAAATGAAAGATGACAATGTCCTCAATTGAAAAAAAAATCGGAAATCACGAAGTGAGTACATCGAATATTTCTCAACAATTTTTATCCGAAATTTTCTCAAGGAAGTGAAACTATGACTCGAAAATAAATAGTTTGGAAGTAAACTAGTGTAAGTGAAGTAAATTCCAGTCGTTTCAAGTAATAATCGAAAATATTGTGGTAATAAGCTACCTGCAATTCTGTCTTTTAATACACCCAGAGAAAAAAACCACCTACAATCAAAAATAACCACCTTAAAATAAGTAGAAACGTTTACGAAAGTCTGGTAAAGTTGGACATTTTAGAAACAACAACGAACAAACTTATTTTCAATTAAAAACTTAAATTAAAAAATAAACAAACTTATTTTAAAGTTTTTTCCCGGTTATTTCAAAAATTATCCAATTTATATTAAGTTTGCCAGACTTCGTGCAACTTTGTTTCAACGTTGACAATTGTTATTTTAAGTTTTTTTCATTTCATTTCAAAGTTGTTTTCATTAAGCATGCTTTACACCTTCCGTGAACGTGAATGCGGAATCATGATGAGTACTTTCAAATTATTCACAGCGAACTCGGCAGTGAACGAAACAATACAATGAATACAATTACGGAGAAAAAATCCCATTAAAAAAAGAGCAGCACAAGAATTTAAGGTGTACCGCTAGCTTAAATTGAAAAAATGAAGGAGTAAATACGATCGTACTTGATTTTACTATGTGTTTTTTTCTGAGTGTACAATTATACTTCTAATGCAATGAGTTCGTTTTTTTAATTGAAATAATATCTCAAAAAATAAATAAAATAAATATTTGACACTACGAACCTCGATGGATCTTGGACGAATTTCTAGCAGCAAACTTCTCACAGAGACAACCTCGTTTCTGTAATGCACAGACGCTGAATCGTTTCTGTGTGTTGCAGGGGCCCTATAGTTCACTGCCGAATCCAAACGGCCAGTGACGATACTTATCTTCACGGCGATTGTAAGTTAGATATTCTACTCAATGCGCTACGGGTACCACACATCTTAACATCTTAATATTAGCGAAAATTGGCATTTAAAATGGTCCATAAAAATGTCAATTTTAACAACTGTCTTTTGTGAAAATCCCAAATTTTTCGTAAAAGGAAAATACCAAAAACTATCATGGCTCGTTTACGAAAAACTGTGTGCTTCTATTTTTTTTTAAATGAAAATTAAATTTCATTCATATGGTCAATTCTAATTTTTGAAATATGAACCTTATTTTGGACCACGTTTCGTTTTTCATAAACGTTTAATAAAAAACCGGCCAACAACTCAAATGAAAAGTTCCTTAATGCCATTACGTCATTTTTCATTCAACATTCATTAATTTTTCATTTCACTGATTCTTCTTTCATTGTGTTAGCCATGACATTTCTCTATGCTTCTCAGAAATTAAGCGCGCAATAATGACTCTAATTAACCAGTTCTTATCAAAGCAAAGATTTGTCACCCGATACGAATGCGAGCATAAATTAAACTTACCTTTGGTAATATTGCAGTTCTGAACCTCTTTTTCCCATGAGGCAAACGATGCTTTCAGCACCTCGGCCACTTTCCGATTTGTGCCCGGGGTAAGAGGTGGTATTTGGTTGGGAACGTCTAAAAGAGGGGGAAACAAACGTTTAAATTCAAGCAACTTAAAGAAAGTAAAATACATAAGATAGAAAAAATTGGAAATTTTTCAAATTTACTCAAAATGCTGATAAGTTGTATTATTTGCCACAATTTGTACCTTTTAGTTTGCCCGTGGGATGCAATTGTTGCAATTTATGCGATTTCCAATTGAATTTGTTTGGGAAGCAATTATAATTGTTATTGAGCAGCGACGACTGATGATGATATCCGGTGCGAAGCGGGGCACGCAACCTGCTGTCCGTCCAGTCAATCCATTCATTTGTCATAATTTCAATGTGATAAGCGATAGCCAAGGTGATAATAAACTTTTTTTTATGTTGTTATTGTTATTATTTTATTTTCGCAGTTTTTTCACATTTGCGCAATTGTTTTTAGATAATTAGGCGACTATTGAACGTTTGATATAGAAAAAATTCTTCATCTGCCGCATTTGAGCAAATCTCCCAAACAATTGTGATCCAATTCAAGAACACTACACAACAAGTAATACAATTTGGTTTCAGCTGTCCAAACACAGCAACAGATTGCGCTGCTGATGGTGGCAGGCAGGCAGGCAGGCAGGCATAAGTCAAATAATTTGTGTGGATAAATTCAATAATAAAGAAATGAAACGAGACGCACAATTAAATTTCTCCAGAACGGAACGGCATCTACACAGAACAGAGCGGGGCATACAATATTGTGTGTATTAATAAGAAAGACTGTCGCGAAATCAAATCATCAATTTGACCTGCAAAGTCAATGAAAGTCATGACCCTTTCTAACTGGAGTAATTTATGCGTCTCCTCAACGCATTTGTATCTTTCGAGATGTATCAGAGCGATAAGTGGTGGCTGATGAATTTACACATTCACAATCATGGAAATTAAGTATTCGGTGGGAGAAGCACTTGTTGTGTGTTGTGTTGAGCGCAAGTATCATGATGCCTCGGGGGTGGGTAGGGGGCGATAAGCGAATGTTTTGGAGCAACTGTTCAACAAGTAGTAGCTCATTTTAATTATTTTCTTTGCTGTGTAATTGTCAGTTTTATTAGTGGCGTGTGTACAAAACGATGTTTACATTTTCATACATGAGCGGCTAATTTCAATTTATAATTAAAAGTTGGAATACAAAATGAAGTATTCAAATGGCACACATTGATGCAATTGCGCTAGCAATGAAAGGATCTGGAAATTGTTTGGAGATTAATCGGCGGCTCGGCGTAAACCATTTTATTTTATTCTTTTTGAATTCATTTTGTCAAGAAGCCCATCACTAACTCGATAATTTGTCTATTTCAGGCTTTCGGTTTGCGAATGTAGTTCAAAAAGTGTCAACCCAATTACTACTCGTTGCATGTCACAAAATTATTAAAATTATTCCAATTAAATTTTTTACATAAAACGAAACACTTTCATATGCCACAAACAAGAACAACAATCGAAAGAGATTTTCTGTATCTGTGATAAGAAATTAATTGCACTTCTTGTATTTTTCTGTTGTTTTTCTCCTTGAAAACATTAAAATTGTCAATTATTTCGATGAACAAAACAAAAAAAACCAACCGACAAACACACTTGCGAAATCAACAAAAAATTACGAGAATTTATTTAAAAATACACAAAATAATAATTTACGCCTTCATGAACAATAAACGTTCTGTATCTATTCGATTCGTAAAGGCAAACTGAAACGAAACGATCGTGTCGATGATCATATCCTAAGCCGCCGCAAATACACTGGAACCGAAAAATGAACAGCGCTGTTGTGCCGAGAGACAGAGAGAGCGCAACAGTTGCCCGTGCCTGTGTGTGCGTGCGTAAGTTCTCTCTTTTCTCAGAGATAGAACGAACAAAATTGATTGTATCCCACGGATACGCAATTGAATTCATTCACAAAAATACATTTCGAGTATCTATGTGCGAAGAAAACCCATCCGCGATCGGTTGGGGAGAGTAAAAGAGCGAGCCGTTTGTGAGTACGGCATGTGACTCGTTTTCCATATTCAGGTTCATTTTAAAGAAGAAGCAAACAACAAAAACACTGGAGAGTGTAGTGGAACGGAAACGGCCATCATCGTTCCGACATCGCAGCGATGTTGTTTATTTAGTTGGGAAAAATAAACTAAAGCAACAACAGCAAAAATTAAGTTAAAATCGAGAATAGGCACGAGAAAGATACGAACAAAAATGTGGATATCGAAATGGGGAATAATACTTACAATAAAATAAAATCGAAATAAGTACCCCAATACTGAGAGATCAGCTCAGGGTTCACACTCGGCTATGATCGTAGTGGGCTTACTACTATTCAATCGTATAGCATGGCTTCAAATGCTGTACTATTTTCACTGTACTGAGAAGAATTCTACATCCAGCAATAATACTAGATCAAATCATAGAAGAAATACTATAATCGAAAGTTGGTGGCAAGTCAGTATACCTCTTTACGGTATACTCTTTCCAGAGATACTATAAGGGTTTTCAATCTCTAGAATTTGTTTAAAATTGTCCCAATGTAACATAAAGAAAATCGTTTGGTCACAAACGGGACTTGATGTGGGGATTATGTTGGAAGAAGTAGAATTCAGATTGATTGTACGAAAACACATAAATGCTAGAGAGCACATCTGGTCATATTGACCACAATATTGCCAGTGTAGCTGTACGGATATGATAAGGCGGGAGTAATATTGAACCAACTCTACAATCCGAATGGCGTATCGTGAATCCGAATTGCATATTTCCAAACGCAAAACAAATTAGCATTGAAGAGAGCGCATGTCCAGCCAGCATTGCAAAAAAGACTCAAGTTACTACCATTTTCTGTAAGTAGAGCCTAGCCTGAGCCAATTTTATGTGAAAAAGTTTCTCAGAAATACAAGCGATTTAAAAAATCATAAACATGTGCAATACTAAAAAGTGTATACAAAAACCACAATTAACCTCATGATAAACTTATAAAAAAAGAACTAAAGAGAAGCTGTCAAGTGCATTGCAAAAAAAAAACAAAAAAAAAAGGAATTAAAAAAACAAAATAATAAAACAAGAAAACAAACACGAAGGGTAGGGATTAAAAAGTGCACGATCGCAATGCAATTGTGCTATGTATGCAATGAGTAATAAACATTCAATCCGACAGACACGCAGGCTAAAAACGAAAAGCAACAAGCAGAAGACAAGCACTTGTACTCCGATTACTTGTAGTTGCAACTTGCAATGCTTTATAGTAGATACAAAAATATCTAAATACAAAGTTGTTGTACACACGATCACTTGATCGAAGCCACGAAGAAACTCATGAATGAATTTCTCATGTTGCCTCGCACGGTCTTCACTTTGCAAACACATGTACACACACATTCATGCATACAGGGGTAAACGATCACACGACGAACAGATTGAAGATACTCGTTTCTTATAAAAATATATTTTGCGGCGCAGTCGCTTCCGCTGCTTCCGTTGTTCGGCTCCTTCTTAAGCGTGCAACACCAGCAGCGGCTCCTCTGCCACTGTCCCACTACTATGACCGGGTGTAGCATTTCTTACTTCATTTTACACTGCCTCTCCTTCGTTCTTTCTTTCCTTAGAAACTGGGAACCACAGGAAGGTGAGGCCGAAGCAACGTACACGTACAAGAAGAAGTAAAAGAAAATATTACTACGAGCGCTACGCGCAGGTAAATTTATGAATGAAATCGATGATGAATGAATGAATTGGTATTACGTGCCATCCATGGTGCTCGGAGGAAGCAGCCAGATCGCGGCAGCTTACACACGATATCTCTATACGCTGTCATTATCACAAACCGCATAATTGGAGACATACATGAAGAAGGGCCAAGATACAGACACACGCACACACAGGCACTTACAAAGTTTCTTTCTTATATTGGATACACTATTTGCTCACAATCAGTAGTCGTTGGATGTGTAAAATTGTGAAATAAGTTAAGTTGCGTTTTTTCCAACAACAAATTGATGTGTTTTTCGTTGCTTGGCTTGTGTAAAAACGAAGGTACAAAACGTTGCTGCGTGTACAAAATGCATTATGAGCGCAATTTCGAATGGATGTATTCATTCGAGAGGAGGAGGTAAATGCTGAAGGTGAGGAAAAATTGAGAAGAAAAAACAACAACAACTTTAACCACAAATTATATGATTACTCTAGCAGGCAATTTTGTTAAGTTTATTGATATGTAGACGTGAAGACACTGATATGTACGGCATTTCAATGTCTACCGAAATTTTGAGATGCAGAGCATATGACAAAGATTCGAGATGTATGGAAATTTCAAAATGTAACTAGGTGTTTGGTGTGATTTAACAGTATCATAATATTAATTCAAATATTTTCGGTTCATACCAGAGATGGGGGCGTGAGTGATGTTGACTCATGATCATTTCGGAGTAATGTCCCATCAAGGACCGGCAAGAATCAGTTCTGGAACCGGTTTCAATTAATGGAACTGAAACCGAAACCGATATTTCAAAAATTCATAGAGCAAAAACCGAAACTGGAATCTACATATTTTTAAATATGAGAGCCTGAACCGAAACCGAAAACTTTAAATGTTTTACAAAAAATTGTTACTATTGTTACTAAAATTGTCACATACAATTACGAAAAAAAAAATCTATTTGTAAAGAGTTTTTGCAAAGAGAATAATGTGTATTGAATGACAAATCATTCAATTGTATTTCATTGAGGACATAAATCGACCATTTCATGGTTTTTATTTTTATCCCACGCAAGTATCAATCTGTCAATTCAATTTTCAGCCAAACTCATTAATTTCAAATAATTCAAATTGCCATTGAATACAATTCCCTTGGGAACACCTTCAACGATTCCATATCATTGAAAGTAAAATTGAAAAAAAACCATCCAACAGCCAGCCAAAGAACCACACATGCACATCCCAGAACAAATCACTTCTTTATTAGTTTAAGGGGAAAAAGTAGAATTTCGAAATGTCGAAAATTACCTACACTTGGCAGACACGATATTTACTACACTATTTGCAGCAATTGACAAAGGCACAAATTCATGCCACAGCCGAGCTAATTGTCGTCTTGTAAGAACAACTCCTCCTGCCTGGCATTGGGGAGCGCAACTACATCAGAATTTCTTATGGCATCTATAGTATAGGAAATTAAATAGAATCTCAACCTTTCACAGCATAAATGGAAAATAGAAAAAAAAATAGGAAACAATTTCCAGATACACCACCACCACACACCACCAATGCAGTCAACAACGCCTTGGATGACGACGACGAAGACATTGTGGATGATGATGATGATGGTGTTGCTTGTGTTTGAACGGTGTTGTGATCGCATACGCCGGAAGTCAATAACAAATAATGTTCTTACTGTTGTTGTTGTTGTTGCACTTTTCCATCTGAAGTTGTTCCCTTTTTTTTTTGGAGAAAATGTCAACATTTCGCCAATTGTGTGAATGTGAAATGCTTTAAATTTCACATTTGAAGTCCTTAAACACAAATTGTCACTTACTTGAGTACTTAATGGGAAAAATGCAAAAAAATACCCACTAGACACTTCGTAGCACCTTTTCCCTTCTAAGTACATAATTTGAAGTACTTGCGGAAACGTGCAATCCACACAATTGAACTACATAGTACTACACACACATTTCAAATTTATGAATGAAATTGCTAGCAAACAGACTTATCAATTCTTATCAATTGGCTTAAAATTCATTCAACGGCTGTGTCTTGTTGCTGCTTTCAGTGTAAGTCAATGCTGTCAATGAATTTGCGCAGTTGCATTGACGAATTCCATTCAACAATTGTCACCTGTTTGCTATTCTATTTTTATTCGCTAATTGCTAATTACCTTACCTAATATTTCTATTATTGGCTCTGTAAGTTGTTTTGTGGGAATTACATTTCGCTATGTCAGGTATCAGCAGTTTATTTGATAAGAGTGTCCCGTTTTCAAATTACTAACAAAATGTGTTTGTCTTTACCACTTTTGAATTTTTTTCTTTCTATTTTTATTTATTTGCTCAGTTATTAGAGACACGTAGACATAGGTTCATATGCTGTTGTTGTTGTTGTTGTTGTTGTACAGAAATCAGATAACAATGTCTCACTTTAAAATTCACGAAACTGTTTTTGCACTCAGATAACATAGGCCGCCTCCGGGACAGGTCTGTTTTACATGAGTTAGGCTGAGTTGATTCTAATTGAAAACATCAACACACTAAAATAGACCGGAAATATTCACGATTTCTAAAGGATATCTAATTTGGAATCACTCAAAGAAAAACAAAAGTGTCCTACATCTAGGTCGAGCCTAAAGTTACCTACCTCGTCAAAGTATGAAAAATAGAAAAGAAACTACACTTTCCATACATAATCGTCTTTTTTATGAAATTTAACAGAATCCAAGAGAAACTTCAGTATCTCTTCGCTATTTTATTTTATTAAATATTTCCGTGTACCAAAACAATTTTAAAATTGCAGTTCTGGCATTCGATATTAAGCTTCGATGTAAATGGCAACTGTGATATTCGAAAGTGTTTTTAAAATTAAATCAGGGACGTGCCCTCGCAGTGTCGAACCCCCCTGAAATCTCTTTAACAGAACTGAAGAGAAACTTCAGTATGTAGTTTTCAATTGAAAACTTTCGTGTACCAAAAAAAGAATATGACGCCGAATCATTCAAAAAGGGTTTTTCTCAATTAGATATCAACTGTTGTTCCCAAATCCAAAAAGACATGTATTTAAATAATATATTTCAATGCAGTTTGAGGTTTATTTGAAAAACATTAAGTAAGTCTGTTATGTTGTTAACAAATGTTCTTTAGTAGAAATTTAGATATGCAATAAAACAAAAAATATATGAACACAATACGTCGATTTTAGAATGAATCCTTTCATCACAAACTCCCCTTCGGGTTTTTTTTGCAAACATTTTTTTATTATTTTTTTATCCACTTTTTTTTATCGAAAGATTTATTAAAGAAAAACGATACGTTGTTGTTGATTTTAATTTTGTTTGCATTTCATAGTTTTTTTTTTCAGTATTCGTAAACAAATTTTTTGGAAAACACCTTTCCCCCCTCGAATTTTATTCCTGGTTACATCCATAACAATTAAACCTTAACTATAAAACCGACTTTCTTTACACAGTGACCATTTCCATTTACTTTTCTGACTCTTGACTTGTCATCGGACGACTTGACTTTTGGTACGCTAAATTGAAATTTATTCCCGTGCATTTTAGTGTTAGTAAAATTTCCCTCTTATCTAATTTCGGTAAATATATTTTTCCTGTATAACCGTGTTCTTCTAAATACAATCATATCGAAACGAATTCCAAGAAATCGGCACCCGCAACATAAGTGACCCGATTGTCTTCGGAACTTTTCCAGCGCTTTCTGTTCCACTGAATTGAAAAACAATTCGGGTTAATTTCCAAACATAATCGAAAGGAAATAAATCAAATGTTGACTGTGAAAAAAATGCCGAAATGTACAATGTGTGCGGATTGGAGAAATTGGTGTAATATTCAGACGCTCTGTATATATTAAAATAATTGCAGGAATTGTGTCTGACAAAGGCAAAAAAAATATATTAAAATAAAAACTACGCTGCGAAAAAGCCAAAAGCGATTGTATTTTACAGCTGAAACGGCTGAAACCGAACCAGAGGCACAAAACGTCACACAGACGACAAGAGACGGACAGACAGCCACAGAGGCAGAGAGAGGGCGACTTGCACACATTCGTAACGACATGCAGCAACAGCAAATGTGGACGGACTTACACCGGAAATATAAAATTACACACTCAACACTTGAAATGTGTGGCAGTGGCAGTGCAGCGCACATACAACGCAACGTATCAGCTGTGCCAGTGACTGCTGATGTTGGTTGTTGTTGCATGCTGCATGCTGCAGTTGTTGCACTTGTCAGAATTATTAGTGCGATGAGTGTAAAAATAGTGTGACACTATTAAAATTTATGACATTTCGAAATATTAATTGATTTTTAATTGAATGAATGGAGCCGGGAGCCGTAGCTGGAGTATGAAGGATTGCATGAGGAGGCAATAAACACCTGCTCCACTGCACTGACTTGCGTACACATATATTTGGAGTGAATTTGTATTACTTCCAGGTGGTGTTGGAACATGTTGTCGACAAGTTGATGATGGCAGTGGGGCGATGGCAAGAATGGCTGCCACACCGAATCAAATGGAGCCACCCACATGACATAATAACGCACGTAATGTTTATGCTTGAGCATCCGTTGGCAAACGTGCCGTAGTTGGCTGTTCGGCCATTGAAAGACAATTTATTTCGGTGACAAGTTTTGCAATGTTTTTTTTGTTTGTATTTCGTTGAATGCTCAAAATATTTTTCGTTTAGACACGAATTTGCAAAAATTCTAAAACGAAAAAATAACACGAAGTTGAGTACAATTTTCCACATTAGACTCAAACAATAAAAATACGAATGCGAGGGGAGTTTGAAGGAGGACCTGCCTGTGATTGATTGATTTCATTCGAGTCCGAATTATGTGTGATGTTGAGTGTTGAAATGAGCTTTAGGTGATACCAACAGCTATTTGAATTGAGACTTGAGCTTTTCAAACGATAGCCTTTCTGGTTAAATCTTCTTTTAAACCAAAGATTCATAAAATCGCATCTTCATAAAATTTCCCACGACAGATATGAGCCGATTCCCTTTTTTTTTGGGCATTTCAATGCTTTGAATTCAGCATTATTTTTTGATAGCCTTTTATATTAAAAACTACTCAAATTACAAATCAGCTTTTGATAAAAAAAAAATTCAACCAAAAACTTCGAGCCCATCAGTTGCTTGTGCATTTAGGTACCTGTCTGCCCTAACCTAAACCAAATAAAGATGTTCTTCTATCTTGGCGGAATAATCTGTGCGAAATTCGCTAAACAAGTGCCGCCGCACTCGTACACACTCACACATATACACGCCACAATTGCGAAGGTACTTTCCCAGGTCTTAATGTCCAGTTTTGAAAGTTTCACAGGAGCACTAAAGATTTCTGAAATTTCTGTAGGCAGCCGTGGGAATAAGTATTTGCGCCAACGTCTTTTATTATTATTGCTGATTCTTCTTCTTCTTCTTTTTTTTTTTTGCATTTTTCAAGTGCACTCTTTGGTCTCCTTTTTATCAGAGTTTTGTCGTCGCTTTAATTCGCGGTCAATGTTTGCCCTGATGTTGAGTTTCGAGTTTGAGGTTGAAGTTGGCGTTTCGCGGGGTTCATGGCTCCTTTCTTTCTTCATTATCCGACTGCAATAAGATTTGTTCACACAGCGCTGATTTTAAACCTGAAAATGTGGAGCATCGTGGTTCTTATGATGATCATGGTGATTCTTCTTTTTTTCATTGTTAAAGTGGTTTTTGGCGGGGGGGGGGAGGGTTTACCCTTTGAAAGGGTAGTAAAACCAGTTTCTTTGTTGATATGTTATTAATACCTTATCGATAACTTGAAGCACAATCATGTTTTAAAACGTTGACGAAGTGATCGGTTAAATGCCGCGTGGAAAGAGTTCGTTGCAATAGATGCGAAAATATCAGCTCATCCAAAGCAGACTTAAAGAGCATTTTCTCATATTTATAAGTAATTCAATTCCGCAAGAGTCGAGATTTTTATACCCCCACACACACTGTGGCAGGGTATACTCACTTTGTCACAACGTTTGTAACGCCCATAAGGAGGCGTGTCCGGTATGGAAAAGTATATATATTCTTGATCAGCATCACCTCCTGAGTCGATTTAGCGATGTCCGTCTGTCTGTCCGTCCGTCTGTCCGTCCGCACGATAGCGGTCGCAGTTTTGGAGATATCGACTTGAAACTTTGGGTACATGTTTTTCTCGTGAATCAAGTTCGAGAATCAGCCAAATCGGACAAAAACTGGGCGTGGCTCCCATACACCGAAAAAAAAGGTAAAAATTGTTCAAGTCTTTTTTATTGTTGTATTCGATTGGAAATGTTTAGAAACGTCTTTTTGACATGGTCCGAGGTTCCGAAGCCACATATATAAGGGTCTTGAGACCATTTTTTTTTTGTTGGATTTGATTGGAAAGTTTTAGAAATGGATTTTGGACATGGACCGGGCTCCAAAACCACCTATAATTGGCTCAAAATAGGGTCTTGAGACCACATTTTTTATGTTCGATGTACTTCTTACTACAGTGTGGGGGTATTTCAGCTTCGGTATAGCCGAAGATAGTCCACTCTCTAGTTTTTGGTATTTTTGGATTCTTCGGAAGAAGTTGCATCTAATGAGATGCTCAGAGGAAAAGAGCGATGAAATGTACTGATTCTCCATACATTCCATTGCTTTTTTATTCTGAGCGTGTCTAATAGCCTATTGTAGTTTGTGGAATGTATTGTCTGACACTTTCAAGCTTTTCAAAATTAGGCACTGATGGTTGGATGAAAGTACAAGTCTACAATTTAATTGCAGTTGCTGTTTAGAACAAATCGAAAAGTAACCAAACAAAACGGATTCGCAATTGTCGACCCGTCCGTTATGGAGTGATAAACTAACATTCTTTCAAAAGCTAGACAACTAGTTAGTGAAAGCTTGGATCAATAAAAGTATTTACGTTTTAAAGGTCTTGGCTGTGTAGTTGTGGAACTGGGTAAACAATTGTCAACGCATTAGCGAAATGAACCGATAACACCGACTTCTTTAAACCCATTTCTATGCAAAGGCTGTGTTTTGTACGGTAGGCACGTTGGCAAGCCCGGAATGCTTGTCGGCTATGGAGTGGATGTTGTTTTAGTACTCAACAGACACTCTGGACAAAAAAACTTAAGAATTGAAGAATATATATTTCTTATTTATTTCTTCAAATCACACACAAAAGTTTTCTTGCAATGACAGAAAATGATATTTACTTCCTTTCAAGATTATCAGTGTACTCCGAGGAGTGAATACCTCTACTGTATCATATCATTCGAATTGTAATTTTATACCCGAAACCAAGTCCCAATTCTCCCTAAATGAAGTGAGTTAATTTCAGTAGGCGTCAAAACTTCACTCATTTATTACAAGCCTATCTTTTCAAATGTTGCAGGGCTCAGTCATTCTACATTATACCGAAGAGATCCCCTTAAAAGTGAAATTTGTTTCCTTAGTTTTGTAGAAAACTTAATTAAAAGCGAAGCAATTTTTAATTAATAAATGCTGATAAAGCTCAACAGATTTCACTGCTAGAAGAAATACATTAGCGAACATAGTTGTGTCCTTCTCATCAGCAATTACTACACTTACCCACCACTCAGCCAATTGAACTGCCCACGAACAATTAAACGGACATGCGTTTCAGACATTAAGCCAATTAACAGTGCGCAGCGCAGCGCACAACTTGTTGCATTTGTCAATTAAGTCAACAGATTTTTAGACAATCACAATTTCAGAATTGAACAAATTAAGCAGCGGTCGCGCCGGCCTGACAATTTCAATAACAATACGAAAGAACAACTTCATTCGTTGACGGAACTAAACTCGAAATTGTACTCAAAAAACAGCGTTCGCAACTCTTTCATGAAGTTCGGCTGTTATCTTTCGTCGTGTTTCCCTTGTTTGTTTGCTATCGTCTTTGCAGGCTTTGTAGTTTGTATCAGACTTAAGTACTGGCAAATATTTGCAAGCGGACAACGAAACGAACCGAATGTTTGCCAACATTTACGATGAACTAAAAACAGAACAAAATTTAACATTTATTTCACAATTCAAAAGTTCATTCATGACTTCAAGAAAAACCGCAGCCGAAGCCGGAAACGTGACACACCCTAACAGGGCTTCGATTTAATTGTGCGGCCGCGTCGCTCTTACAGGGATTTATGAACATCTTTTCTATTTCATATTATCGAAGATTGGTATGCACGCACATACCTTTTGCTGCATTAACCTTGCGGCTAATTCAATCGAGTCTAGACTAGACCATAAAAAAGACAACTTTGTCCTCCAGTGGAATTCTTCTGCTGTGTAAAAATCATACGCTAATTGGAACACCAGTAGCCATATTGACGCACAACTCACTAACTCACTAATGGCATTTGGTGCGTCCTTTGATAAAGTCATTGCGAGTGTACCTTTTTGTTCAGGCAAAGTATTCGCGAGCGGCGAAACCACGACACGATGATAAAAACAAAATAAGGATGGCACTATGGAATGAGCAATGCAGACGACTCTACCTGTGCGGGTAAATTATATGACCTGACCACTACAGTATTGCTTACTAAAAAAGGATCTTTTTGCGTTAAATGTCTGTCAAGTATTTGTGAGTATTGTGAGACTCAATTTCTGTCGAAAGTTTCTAATTTTTGGAAAAACAAAACTTCTAATACGTAAAGGCAATGAGGTGAGAGGTGGTTACAGCCACAAAAAAGTGCAGCTGACGTTTGTTATTTTAATGTAACTGTAAGAACAAAATCGATATATTTACAACTGTCAAAGCACATGGCTGCAAACTTCATAACTACAATAATTTATTTCAGATGCATACTTTACTGTTTTGGGTCCAACCTAAGCTGTGGGGCGAGGGCTTCCAGCCGGAATCTATACAATACTCAATCAGTCATTAACAGCTGACAGCTGAAATACACGAATGTGCGAAAATATGGGAAAACTGTGGGTTAAATTCTCGACATTGAGAGAGATAATGCAAGAATACGTGGGTTGCTCACTGTGTTCTGTTTGTTTTGCCTATAATTTTTTGATAAAAATGAAAAACGGATTACAAAAAATGTTCAAAGTCAGGAATTTGGTTTTGAAAAATTTGGCTAACCGAATTGGCTAACCATCAATTAATAATAAAATATTATTGCTTTAAATCTGTATTAATCCATGAATCAAGTAATTGGTAATCTGATCCGAGCTATATGGCACACATTTCATCACCTGATCGGCTCTTCTTGCAGATAACACAATATACGAAAATATGCGTCTTAGCGTCGACCGCCAGATGCCGATACATCACTATGCGGTCAGTCGATTAAGTCAAGCGAAATGATTGCCGCCACAAGTGATTTAAATAGCATTTCAGATATGACCCCGCCTTACTGATGTGCTACACTCTGAAACTGAACAGATTTCGATTTTATGCTACTGTTGTTTTTGTATTCTTCAACACATTCACCGTACATCTTTTCGCGATAAAATATTCTTACCAGCTCTTCAATGGTGATGCCGATGAGTAACGAAAATTCAAAAACTGAAAGAAAATCATTTTTAATGATCTTGTTTATTTAAGAAGCGATCGGTGTAGTATGCCAGATACAATTTAGTATTCTGATTCGTATTGTTTTTTGTTGCTTTGTTGTTGTTGATCTTGCTCTAAATTATATCTACCGGAGGTTGGATCGGAGGTGGAACTGCGCTAGTGTAACTGCTGAAACAATATAAACTTAGAACAAAACACGATCATCATCAAATGCGCCACAATAAAATTGATGATCAAAAAGAAACTTACACGATGATTATAAAACATCTGCGGCGAATTTGGCGCGGCCAATGGATCGTGTGTGTGTGTGTGTGTTTGGAAAGCCATAATTTAATTTTTAATTTGGTTTTCAATAATCCAAAGGCATCATAATATTTTGGTGAATTCTATTCTATTTTCGTTTATTTTCACACCGGCAAACTGTTAATATTGACTTGGGAATCCGAAAGACATCACAGTCAGGAAAGCGCTTTTAATTAGTGGGAATTAAATGTTTATAAACATGTTTGTCTTCTCTCCAATACGGAGAAACAAGTTAATATAGCGCTTCAACCACCGCTGATGTGCGCTGCTGCGGCAGCTCCATCGCGTTCTTGTACTTCTTTGAGGCAATAAACAGCCCCAATTTATACGAAAACAAAATATTCATGTGATTGCATGTTTGTTTCGCTTTTGCCCAATGTTGGCCTCCAATGAAAACATCAAACGACAAAATATCAATGAAACAACCGGCCGACTAACCCATCCCATCCCATCCCAACAGAACCTGCCGGCATGTTTCCATCAACTATAGACGCAACCACGCATCCGATGGATTTAAACGCTCGAGGCGGATTGCTAATGCGGATTGCCCGCGCAATTAAAAGCATTTTTCTAACAATTACAACTCATAATGCGCTGTCAGAAGAAGTGCACAATTGCAGTCGAACGGATCAAAGGATTTTCAACACTGCGCCGATCGACGTGGCAGTGCTTATGCGCTTCGGACGGAAAGTGAGTTGGTGTGTACTGAAGCGGCCACTGAAAGTCTAAAAGCAAACAGACTCTTCGGCAACGATCGCTGGGTGTGCTGAGCGTGTAAGTATTAAGTTTTTTTTGGTTTTTTGGGGAAGACATTCGCTTCATAGTTGCACAAATAGTGTTTACATAATTACAAATCATGTGAAATAATCGGTTTAGGTGAAATATTAAAAATATTAAGAAGAAAAGGAAAAGGTTCCTACACCAAATAAGACGACATCTCCGCCAAATAGCCCACACCTCTAATTGCATACAAGTACATATTTTAATCAATCTTCATTGTGTTTATCTTCTGTACAATAAAAATGAAACTACCGACCGACATAATTAAGAGAAATTATGCTTCCCTGGCGCTACTACGCGCAGCCAGCCACGTTCGCAACTTGTACAATTTAGCAATTCATCTGTCGATCATTTCATTCATAAAACACCAGCAGTACAACAACAAATCAGCCAGCAGCCAACGGCCAACCGCCCGGCTGAATGTGTTGAATGAATGAATCAAGAAACGAGCAGCGGCAGCCGCCACACACCACACCACATCACCTTACCACCGCTAAATCCCCAACGCGCGCACCAATATTGAAGCAACAATTTTTACCTATGCTTGATGTATGTGGAAGTTTTCTATTTTGCCACATCAATTCATAAGCTTTGGCGTATATTTTTTCTCAATGAAACGGGTTAGCTAGTTGCTGGCCTGACGAGGCGATTGTCATTCATCCTCACCTGATCCCAGCTGCTCATCCGGTCCATGTGAAAAAATAATAAAACCAAACGAAACATGAACAAACAAAAACAACAACTACAACAACAACCACAACAACAACAACAACAACAATAGCCAACAACTACAAAATATAGCCAAGAAAACGCTCATTGAGCTTAGATGGTCGATTGGTCGGTTGGTTGGTTGGCCAACACGCTGCTTTCAGATACCAACTAAAACTCGTGATGAGGATAAATTAAGTTTGTACGTATGTAGGTATGTGTGTATTTGAACGGATTGAAATCGCATTTGATAACATGTGTAACGTGTCTTGGGCTGCTATCTGCCGTTGCCATCTTCAGCAGCAAGATCGTCTATTAAAACTGCCTATGTCCAGTTTCGGAATACACGCATGCTCTTCTTGCAGCACCTCTTCGCCTTCGTTTTCGATTTGCATCTTCCCGATGAACACATCAACCTATTTAAGCATCCGTTCAAGCCACTTGGTCACTATTTCCCCAGAGGAAGGATGTCGCTCCGAGAAGACATTAATCGTGTAACAAATAGAACGCAAACAAAAACCGGATAACTCGGACAACAGCTCAACTGCGGAAGTTCCCAACATGTAAAACAGTTAATGTGCTTTGGCCATTCGCGTCGCGCGGTGAAATCAGGATATAGATATTTCCGGAACAATTTGTGTTTGTGCTCTCTCCAAACGCAGTGCCCATGATCATGACGATATACCAGGCAAAAAGAAGAAATTAGTTTTTAATTTGCTGGTGCTAATGGGCAGGTAGGTAGACTGGTAGTGCAACTAGTAATTACCGTATATTGAAGCCCACAAACGACCTGCTACGAGCCTTGGAAAGCAACACGTTCTAATCGGGTCTTAATGTGGGACTTTTGAGGTAGAATACAAAATCTAAATAACTTTGTTCAATTCCAACTAAATTACAAAGTTGTCAGTGACTTTAATAACAAATTAATAAGAAAATCTGTATGAATGTTTTAAGCTGGGCAATTAATAAATTGCCCAGCTTATTGTCCAGACTCCAGAGTTGCGATTCGTCTACTTATTTGGATTTTTGAGGTTAGGACAAGAACAATCAACAATGATCATTTGATTTGTATATGAACGAAATATACAAGAAGATCACCGGCAGTATCTCAGCAGAGACCCCCATGTGTTCTTATAAGGTGGAGCATAACTTTTAAAAAAATTGGAGTTAACTTTTCGTATCTGTGTGCAAATTTATTGTTTTCAATAGCATTTGGAAGTTAACATTTTCATATACAATAGATTTAGCTTCATATTTGTAAAATTTGCAATAGAGGCATTCACGATTCTGTGTACCTGGGATTGTACTAGTGTACGAAAAACCGGGTCTGCACCAAATAGAATTTATAGTCTGACACTTTCAATATTTTCTACAATTGCACACTACGTCAACCTCAGTTCTGTGTACTTTGGCACTGATGGTTGGGGGAATGTGCAATTCCACACAAGAACACTGCCAAGTACACCGAATCGTGAATACCCATAACAAAGTTTCAACGATTTTCATTTATCTTGTTGAGAAGACATTTCTGTACTGAAATTTAGTTAGTTAGCAATTCACATCACCTACTACTACAGCATTTGTACAACGAAATGAACATGTTGCGTGCAAATTCACTTAACCCCAAATTCCAGTGAAGAACAATTGGAACAACAAACATTTTGGTATGCACAGACACATCGATGGAAGACACGTAAAAGTCAATTTATGAATGAATTCAAGAAGATGATGGAGTCGGATTTAAAATTTGTAATGAGGTGTTTGCATTAAGCCAAAGTTTCTATATGGACCACAACCTCTAAACAATCAACCTAAAAAAATAAGCAACAAACAAGAGATAATACACTCAACTGTTGAGTACTCGTAGGAATAAAAAAAACATTTTTAGGGTTCTGTGTAATTTACCATGGATGCCCGCGTCGCCACGATACCACAGCGAATCTTGGCTTCAACACAAGCATCACGCAAGCACTCGAATTGAATCGAAGTGATGGCGGCGGCTATGGTGGCTCTGTGCTTCAGTGATGAGTATGATCAATGTAAGTTCAACAAACAAACCGAAACACAGTAGCCACAGCATCGCCATCATTATCATCAGCATCATCATCGTTGTGATTATTTTTATCTTTCGTTCATTCAGAGACTACACTTACGAACGCACGGTTTTTCGGTTAGTAAACCGGATGTTCCTAATCATTGCTAGTTTGCTTCAAATTAAATACGTTTTTTTCTACTCTCCCATGTATTTTCCATTCGAAGCTGTGTAAGTGGATACATTGTGGTTACGACTATAAAAAAATCTTTACACACACATATGTGTAAAAAATAAAAACTAATACATGCAATCCAAAAAAAAGCATGAATGAACCGCAACGCTGTAAAGTAGTTGGGACGGACGCAAGCTTTATCGAAAGACTTAATCGCAGAAAATTTGCATATTTTAAAAGGCGCTATTTTCGTTAAAATTCTCTCATTCATTCGCATTATAAATCATTCACATTTGCGCCGAGTCGAACCGAGCCGAGCCGAGCTGAGCTGGGAGATAAGCGTGAATGACTCGCAGCCAACGCTGCTTGGAATCAAGCATATCCAGGGTTAAAAGTTTCTCTACAAAACTACAATTCAATTGAAGCATCGACCATTTTTAATTGGCGTTGCTGTGGACGCTTCTATCCAGTTACAAAAAAAAAATAGTAAAGAAGAAAAAAAAACTTGCCTACAAGTCCATTCCCAGCATACATAATGGCAGTCTAAGCTGCATAATATTGTAATAAAAACAATAAAAAAAAAACACAAAAAAACAGCTAATAAATGCCTTGCGTCGACAATAATTAGCTATAATTATTCATTTGCAAAATATTGATAGTTGTTAGCATGACAATCAATTAAATTGCAATATCAATTGTTCAGTAGAGTTTGATGTCGTTAAAAAGAGAAATTTATTATCAATTGATAGGCAATTTCAATTACGGAAAAAAAACTGTTAAAATTTAGTTTAAATGCAGGGGAGATCCCTTAGTCTAGAGTGGCTCCCACGGATAATAAATTCAAATGCGAAGGGGGCAGTCAAAAGTCTCCTGTATATTCTGAAAGTGTCTTTAAATCAATTGAATACTATGCGACAACTATTTTACATTGCAAAACTAGAGAGTGAACTATCTTCGGTATGATCCATTTAGAAGTACTTGGAACATAAAAAATTTGATATCAAGACCCCATTTTTAGCCATTTCCAATCCAATCCAACAAAAAAAAAATTTTATCTCAAGACCCCATTTGGACTTGTTTATGTGGATTTGAAAGCTCGGACCATGTTAAAAATCCATTTCTAAGCGAATACAGCAATAAAAAAGACTTGGAAAACGTTGTTTTTTTTTGTTATATGGTAGCTACTCACATTTTTTGTCCGATTTGGCTGATGAAGAGAAAAACATGTACCCAAAGTTTCACGGAAACACATAACTAACAAAAGCTCTTATTTTCCAAAATTTCGGAAAATGCTGTATAACAAGCAGTTCAAGCTGCCTCTATAAGGCAAACCATTCATAACACTTCTTCCTTTGAATCACAACTATTCAACTGAAGATGCGCGAATGGTAAATTGCACAAGTTGGTGAAAAATTCAAATTCAAAAAAAAACCTACAATTTCTGTAAAACAACAATTATTTTCGGTTCAACTTTTTGTTCGGTTAATTTTACCGACCATATTTTTTCTGTGTAAGTTATCATTGCGTACAGTGTGGGGTCAAAAGAATTCCCATTGATGAAAGAGAAGCAATTTATTGGCAATACATAGCTAACCGACTATTAACATATTGTTGCAATCTGTATTCGTTTACCTTTGTGAACTAGTTTCTATTAGTATTTCATCACACCACTGAATTGGTGATACAGGAAGAAACCGTAATATCCAAATCGAATCACTGCCAACATATACTTATTTATAAATCACAAAACGAATTTAATTATACATTTTTATTAATTCGACTCCATTAATTGATAACAGTTAAAAACTCAAGGAAGACAAAGACATTAAATCGGTCATTTTCCCACCAGAAACGTGTGATCAAAGCCATTTAAGACATAAAGAAAGTTGTAGCAACATATTTAAAAACGGCAACAGCAGACCCAAAGAGCGAACCACAATGCCAAAGATAACAGAACAACATTAATGGAAACGAAATCAAAATATTTAATTGTTCGATTGGTTTTATGGTTTATTATTGAAAATCGAAGGAAAAAAATGGAAACAACAACAAAGTGGCGCCTTAAACCCCAGAAGAACTTCAAATTGACTAACATACCCACTGACCATAAATTTATGTTAATCAAATGTATTTGCTTAACAGCAATTAATATGCCTACTCATGTAGCTTCTTGATTAGACAACGCCACTTTGCGGCCATGTAGTCAACTAGTTTCCACTCAGCTTTCAGATCAATGAATTTGATGTTTGAATCGAAGAACTAGGAAAGACGCAAATCGATAGAAGAACTTGCTTAAGAATAGAATACGAATATGAACACTTTTATGCATTTTAATTGACTGTCTCAACGGGTAATTTCGGCTGCAGTGAAGAGCAGAAGGCACACATGCTACGAAGCCGTAACGAGCTGCAGTAGCTGAAGGCAATAAAATTGGCCAAAGGAAAACCTATTCTAGAAAATTACATATGAGGAAATGCGAAATTGTGAAACAAAATAATGTCTTTATAGGATTTTGTAGTGAGTAGCTGGCGTAAAGAAGATACTATTATGATCTACTTCAGTAGTGATGCTAAAGTGGTAGACGAGAAAAGTTGTAGTGGACAGACATTTTGTACGCCATTCTCAGCTATAGAAAATTAGGCTTCTATTCAGAGAAGCTATAAAATATCACTGAAAAAAAAGATTTGTAAAAAAAACTTAGATGAAATCCACAGAAAACTCATCCAAAAAAATGTGGATCCATAGAAGTAATCCTAAAAAATTAAAAAAATTTTTATTTATTTTGTCGATAAAATTACGAAAATCCTTTTTTCACTGAAGAAGTGTAGTGTTCTATTTCTAGAGTATTGAATTTGCCTGTTGATGCTAAATAATAAGCATTAAGATGCATTTCATTTTAGTGGCACTACTTACAGCAAGTCGCAGCGGTAGCAGCAGTACAGCGTTGATAGTTACGGTCCAGAACTGTTAAGTGCGATCATAACAACGAGGCAGGATTGGAGCAGCCAACAGCCAGAAGCCGTCGTCGTTGAATAGCACCTGGTGTGATTATTACCCTCGCGGCACATGCTGCACATTGGCGGTGGCCAGACCCCAACCCATCTGCTGCTGATGTGATTGCAATTGTGCGCAGGCGCGCCACTTGACCAACATAGTCGTCTCAAATGCACCAATTTCAATTTTATCAACTATGAGGCAGAGAGCACAGCACTTAAGTTGGCCTGGCAAATCCCCCCCTTTTTTCCATAATAAGTTTTGAAATGTGAAAACGTTTGGACTGACACGAACACGGACACGGACACACACATCCAAAGGCAGTCGAAACGTTTGCTCCCATTCACGATGCGAAATCCATTTGACTTCAAGTCCGATTTCGATTCAATAAAGCAGAAAGCAGAAAGCAGCACTGCGCATGCGCACAAACTCTATTCGCTTCATTTCATTTGTAATGCAATCGTGTGGTTGTTGTTGTTGTTGTGTATACGCAGATGCAGTCGAACTATTGCTGTCGTTATTGTTGTTGTGGAGCAAGTGGCAAACGCGGCAACTCTGTGCCGCACTTCGGTCATTAGACTATAGACTATGACTATGAGAATGAGATGATGCGATGCGATAGATTTGTTGCGAAATTTAAAACAACAAACAAGTCAACTGGCAAGTGGGGGAAAAGTGGTTTGGTCAGCTGGACTAAAGTTTCACCTGCTCCTTTTTGCTGCTGCTGATGCTGGTGCCGCCGTTGCTTTGGCTGCTCCGATTGTACGGTAATGTTAAAAATTTATGCTTTAAGTGTGCGCAGCAGCAGCAGCTAGTTGCTATTTGCTGCTGCGGGAGGGCGCCGAAGTCTTTACCCCGGTCGGATGCTGGGCTGGCCGTAACTGCGTGTGAAACAGGTTGCAGTAAAGCGACGTATTGCAAAAAAAAGTGTACGTATACGTATAATAAAATGATTAAAAGTGTAAAATTCATATGACTTTGCTTTTTATTGCTTATTATTTTCTATGGTAAGGCAATGATTGCAAAAAAATATAATATTGAAAAAGTGGTAACTGCAATTCAGGATTGTTTCCTGTTTAACGGGTATTTTAATTTCTTGTCTATTTTCTTTGTACATATTTTCGTATTTAAGATAATTTATGTTACCAAATGTAAATCTAATCAGTTTTGAGAAAGTATTGTAACAACCAGGCTCATGCGGCTGAAGAGAGCAAATATGATTAATTGAGTAATCGGTTGATTGACTATCATGAGCTATAATCTGTACTTAATGATTAACCAGCATTTAAATATTAATATATGTAGGTATATTAGCGTGGTCCAAAATCGTATGGAGCACATTTTTTGTTCGCTGGAGATCTACGATCTCCCTCAAATAGTTGCAACAAATTTGGGCATCCGCGACTCACAAAATGAAACTATTTTAGGGGGATTGTGGATGTCCAACGAAAAAAGTTTATTTTGGACCATGCTAAAGTATATATTTGTCCAGAATTGTCTGCCTGGAAAACAATTTTATAATTTTACACGGGTTTGGGTTAAGTTCAAATTAACTTTCGATTACTTTTTTTAAACATAACACCAGACTAATAACTACTTTGTCTGTTGGTTAATGTTCGATATTAACAATAATGCTAATTTTCCTTAAATTATAGAATTTTGTCGTTCAAATGAGGAAACTTTTTTATGGCACAAAATCAATCCCATTTTTCCTCATACGAAGGAAGTATTTCTCTAGGTACAATCATCAAGTATGTAACTTCAATGTTCGATTAAAATGGAGACCAATTAATAAAAACTATCGAACCAAATAACATCAATATTCGATTAATGGAATCTAATTAATAACAAATGTCGATTAACTTTGCATACTAAAATAATTGGAATTGTTTTATACCTCCACACACCACTGTGGCAGGGTATATTAACTTTGACACAACGTTTGTAACGCCCATAAGAGGGCGTGGTAGGAATGGGAAACTAAGGTAGGTATAGCTGTAATATTTCAGGATTTACTTTGAATTCCTGACATATTCCTTTTCAATTTGGGTGCACCTTAAATACTGTACTTTGCTTAGCACATACGGCAGTTAACTATTGGTAAATGTTACATAATGCCTTGTTCGTTTACTATAACATTTGTTGGGTTTGATTTTCGGGTTGCTGACATCGAATTTGATGTTGAAATTTCAAAATTCAAGATTGCGGATCCTACATGGTGGTCAAATCTTCAAGTTTTCATGGCTTTAATACGGTACAAGGTAATGAAAATTGAGTGGTCAAAAATGTTTAAATTTTAATTTAATTATGGAATCCGACATGAAAAATTCGATTAATCAAACTCCAACATTCCACTAATCAATTAGTGATTTTTAAATACTTACATTTTTTTATACCATTTGCTGTCAACAACTAGCAAACGCAACTTGCATGTTTACTTCGAAACCAAAACGAAGCAAGTATGTAGGTATGTATAAGAAAACAATAATGTTTAGACACAAGCATTGACAAATAAATTTACGAGCGAACCCACAAATCTCAGCCACATAGACAAATAAACAAAAAAAAAGCGGTTGCAGAAGACATTGGTTGGCTTTACTGCTAGTTATTCCTACATTGGAACTTTTTTTGTTTCGACACACAAAGGAAAAGTACCCGAAAATAGGTAATACCCACCCGATTTTGTACACATTCGCATAAATTAGGTATTCCACTAATTCAACGCCGACACTTGCTTATTCAATAAATTATTCAATTAATTCAAGATAAGCAGCCACGCCATGCCAACCGAACAGAACCGACCCGATAAGATGCTCGTACAACAATTTCAACAGATAAATGGGTGTTATGGTCAGCATCAGAGCGGAGGGCACCAGAAGAAGAAGAGGCGGCACTCGAATTGAAACTAATGTAATGCAATAACACTGCAACTAATTCACACTCGACACATGAAATGCAATAAAGATCGGTAATAAATTGTGGCCCCCAAATGGAAATGAAAAGAAAAGTCTCAAGAAGCTTTGGGCACGCGAGAAACCCCGTGGCGCAAGTGGCGCTTACAAATTAAGGGGGCCCCGGAGCATCAACTCAGCATCCCGTGCGACGACGATGACGACGACGCTAAGGAAAAAGAAAATGAAAATCTTTTCGAAATCTTAGCCAAAAAATTTATCGATCGATTTTACTTTGGCGGCGACCCGGCACAGACACAAAAGCGCCACATGATCTCTCCACGGCAGCCAGCTTGGCACAAAGAATAACAAACAACGGGCCGGCCATTAATTGTTGTGTGCGGTGCAGCGCCCGCGCGGGTGGAGGATTTTTCTCGGTTTTGGTTACGGAATTTTGTTGGTCGAATTTCGTATTCGGTTATTCTGTGGTTGTTGTTGGTGTTGTTGTTTTCTTCAAAAGGAAAATCTTTCAAGTGCGTAACATTGGCACATTGTAAAAACATCACACAGCAACACACAAATTCACATAATTAACGGCGTGGATTTGTTTAGTTGTTTCGGTTCTAGAATCGAGTCGGTGGGAGTGTGTTGTAAACAATCAACAATCAGGAATGTATTAATCGAAAATGCATCCCATACACCCATACAAACGGATACAATGGGCACAGGTGTACCTTTCTTTATTATGAGAATATCAAAGCGAAAGGACAAAAACCATTTTTTGGAATCGACTGAAAACTTGACTATAACATACACAAAAATTTTAAATCATTATGTAACATTAAGTTTGGAGGGCTTTTAAAATTAGTGACAACGCCATAAAGTGACAATTCATCCCGAATCGAGCACTAATGCATTAGAGAGACTTGTGCGAATGCACATGGAAAGACAAAAAGTGACTTGCATTATGACAAATAGAAAAAAATGTTTTAAAAACACCCGCAACAAATGTTGCATGCAATTGAACAACATTTTGCGCATCATTGCGCATGCGCCCCTTTTGTTTTGTGAGTAGTTGCCGTACTGCACAGCAAACGCCGATCGATTGCAGCCCTTGCAGCAGATCAAGCGTTAAATTGCCAATGGCTTAAAACAGAGACCGGCGATCACAACTCGACGAGCACACATTTAAATTCACAAATATACCTACTCCCCATTAAAAAGAAGAAGAAGAAGAAAAAACGGTTACAACTTATATGCGAATGGCGAATGTGTGGCAAGTGGCTCAAACATCTCGGCATTGCATATGCATTTCATCAGCCCATCAGCCATCAGTGTATTGAAGAAACAACCACGAGTCGTTAAAATAGCGCACGCTTCATTTGCCGCGCCGCAGCACAAATGCAATTGCTGCTTTGTCGCGAATGAATGAATGAAAAGATCATCGATGCAACTGGGAAAAATTGCGTTATTTGATATGCAGGTGCGTTTTGATGAGCATTTCATATTCGTATTTTGAACGTTTTTTTTTTGTTTGTTTTGTTGTTAGGCGCATTTTCCAATGATTAACATTTGGCTTACACTGAGAAAAGAAAACGAACTCACACTAACAAGCAAGTTGAATGATCGAATGGAGCTAAATGAATTCCTTTGAAATCCTCAATCGTTTGCAAAATGTTCTAAAAAAATGTATTTTTCCAAGTGTACCAATCCATCGTCGTCGGTGGTTATGCAGAACTTTGGGGCACAAACTCTTTGGCTCGCTTGCAACTCTTCTACTTGGCATTTGATTGATATCTTGTTGTTGTTGGCTCTGTTGTCGGAGTTGCATTATCTTTTTGCATTTTCTAGTGCATCCAAGACGGTTATTAACTTTGTTTTTGTTTTGTATAAGACCGATTTGCACAGCGGTCCGATTTTGACATGATCTCTTGTTAGTTAGCAAATTATGCATTTTGAAAAGCTGTTTAATTTCATATCTGGCGTCCATGTGGGCTATTTTTAAATTTTAAAACCCATACGCGTACACACATACACCATTTGCAGTTGCCCAGTTAAAAGTTACAAATAATTATTATTCACTTAATCACTATCTTAAAGAAATAATAATAATAACACTGTGCAACACCAAATTCTGATTGCCGATCTGATAACAGATTCTGATAGGTTTTGGTCTACATAGTAACACTCTGAAAGAGTTTTTCTGGATAAGCTCGAATAAGCGAGTTATTCGAGGACAAAGTTCAAAGGAGGTTACTTCACTTTTGTTCAAACAACTTTTTAAAGGTTAGTGATATCGTATTAATATCTGCTTCAAAAATATTATATTTATTTATTTATTTAAGTCTATGAATTTTTACATTCTTACAGACTTATTAAGAACTAGGTAAAAGTTACTTAACGATTAGCCAAAACCGTGTTCACCAAATTCCAAAAGGTATTTTTGGAATAAGAGAAATCAACATCAATCATGCGAGAAAAACCGTTAAATTGAATCAACGCCCTTGTGAGGCCTTAAAAAGTTTTACTAAAGCCAACATAAAAAGGAAAGGCGAAGAGTTCGCAGATTTCAAATAGTCGATTTCGGTGCTAAAACACGAACTTTGATGTCCACTGGCTAGCATTTCCCATACCCTTAAAAATTTGATTTGAAGCAAACAAAAACGTCCAAACGTCATTTGGGTCGAACGTCAAAGGTATCAATCAGGCATCACTGGTACCGATTAGCAAAATAAAAACCAAAAATTATAAGGCGGCAACTCCGTTTGCGGCGTGTGTCCTCGCTTATCTAAGCGGTTCTAAACTTAACAAAATACGTACAATCTTTTACCATCAGCTAAGACACAACCCATAAACATTAAATCTTTTACAATTCGACTGCCGGAAATATTGTGGTGCATACTTTTAGGATTAAAAAGAGTTGCCATATTGGTTATTTCAAATTTCCAAATCAATGTTAAGATACTTGGAAATATGTTTTCTTGTAGTTTTCGATAACAGTTTCAATTCCCCCCATACTCCCATACTCTTCCGAATCCACAATTCGCTTATTTCCTGCAATAAAGACACAACTCAAAATTCGGAGTTATGAATGCCACAAGGATCTTCAGATATTTATCTGTATGCTGCCAAAAGACAGTATTTTTGAAAAAACATTCCAAATTCACATAAAATAGTGAAATTATAAATTTCAAATCGTAGTTTCCCAACAATATGATTTTTTGAGTTGTGCCTTTAATGCAGGGATTGAGTGACTTGAAGTCACAGAAGAGGAGTATTAACTTTAATTTGTAATTTCATCCGGGCCCTCATCAATTGAGCCGTCAATCCACAAAACCTAACCTAATTTTGCTATTTTGTGCTACTGTCTGAAATATTTGCGGGCATTTTCAGAGAATGGCACTTGTGTGTGAAGCAAATAAAAACATTTTTTCTCTATTTTCTTTGTTGCCCACAAAGTATAAACAAACTTACAATCAATCAAGCGAATATTTTAATTGCATTAAACGTAAATTATGACTAAGCACTAAGGCAAAATATGTGCGATATGTAAATTGAAAATAACTGAAATAGATTTAAAGCGAAATGATTAATAAGTACATATCGATGGTCATACGTTGATACCTCGTAACAGAATTTTTTTTCTTTTTGAGTTATATACGTCAAAAAATGTTAGTTAGTGTCAACGTATGTATTAATTGCCTCATTTTAGATGTCATCTGATGATGTTTTCGTATGTGTCGTCAGGCGGATCAAATGGTGCTTTACTATAGGCTAGGTAATTTTAATGCGCTT
This sequence comes from Heteromyza rotundicornis, assembly GCA_951394025.1. Lineage (NCBI taxonomy): Eukaryota > Metazoa > Arthropoda > Insecta > Diptera > Heleomyzidae > Heteromyza > Heteromyza rotundicornis. Next base: position 47,762,636 of record OX596012.1, read on the forward strand.
GTCCAATTTGCTTAGTACATTTTGGATTATTTCATTCAGGTTTCCATTCATTGATCTTCTATCACGCAATTGAAGAAAAAACGTTTGTGTATGTGCACTTTCGATTTGAATGTGAAATTGCTGCAAAAACTGCAATTGGAATTAGTTCAATGCAATTCTCTTTTGTTTCCTAAATGACGCTCGACTTTGAATGCTGTACATGGCACAGTCTATGCCACAGACAGACGGGATATAGTCACTTAGGCTTTCCGCTTTTTCACTAATAAAACAAAAAATAAACATCAACGAAAAAAACACTAAATTTAACTAACGGATGCGATAGTAAATTTATGTGTGTAACTTACAGTTAGATTAGATAAAGTCACTAATGAGAGAACTTTAGATGAAAATATTGAAAACGATGGTGAGCGAACAGGCTAGGGGCAAAATAGTAACCGACTCCAATCGCATCGACATCAGAATAAGTTAATTATAAAGTTTTGAGAAGATAAGAATTGAATTTTGAATAGTTACTAATGCTAGCTTGGAAGTCAATTGGTAATGAAATATGTGTGTGAATATTTTTCCGAAAAATCGGAACATGAACAATGTTTCTTTTATAAATTGATTTTGATTTAATTCGGTAGTATCCAGAATAGAAACTCAAAAAAAACTCAAAATATATTCACCAAAATACAATGTAGCGGAGAATTAGGTAAACGGATAACCATTTTGTATAAATCTGCATTTATTTGCAATTGGATTGAAGTTGAATTGAAGCGCACGAAGTGTTTACGAAATAATCTACAACATTGTAGCAAAATCGTTTAAAAAGTTTAAGAAAACAATATAGTACATGAAAACCATTGAGTGTGCAGAACTAAAATGGCTAACATACATATGCGCAAATATTATTTACAGCATACTATGTGCAACAAATAGTGAATGAAAAACTTATTACGAAAGTGCAAATACAACCGATACAAAAAATTATGAATGGAAATCGGGGGAAAAAAACTTTTATGAATGAAAAATTGTAAAAACATAAAAATGCTAACGCAGCGCGATTCCGCAGAAGCGAGCAAGTGCGGCCGCTTGCCGCTTGATTAAAAGCAACTCGAAAATGCGGCTAACAACCAGTTTAGCCACTTTAAAGAAGTGACGAAGGAGAAGAGGAAGAGACAGACGAACAAGTCGATGACGGTGTGGAAGAAGGGCTGACGAGCTAACAGCCCAGCTGCGTACGAATGGATTTAAATTATGCTGCAGCATATAAAACACAAAACGACCAAACAAATGGGAAGTCCAAAGGCAGCAAATCAAGAATAAAAATGTATCCAGCCGATGATGATGATCGACGACGACGATGTATGGTGGCGGCGGGACGTGAACGGACGCCAACAGAAATTAATTCACAAAAATAAACACACATGCAAAGAAGGGGGAACAAAACAGAGCAGGCCAGCGCATCACACCCGACCGATCGACCGACCCGTCGTCAGCCCACGGTCACTATACCCAACTATCCAACGCACGGCGACGAGGCTGGGCTCTGACGACAAAGCCGCTCCCGCGACTAAGCCGGTTTCTGGAGGCTCAACGTACTACACGAACGAACGATATGTTCGTCAAATGCATTTCAACAAAGCAACAACCAAGCCAAGTCCCCCAATCCCCACAGTCCCCACAACCACAGGCACTTTGTTGAACAAAAAAAAACAGCAGAAAGCGAAAACGAATGATGGAGAGCACGGTGAGACTAAATTGGATATTTACCTCATCAAATTATTAAAAATGTAAGCAATGAATACCCTCTTTTTATTACGAAATTATCCAAACAACTTGCTATTAATCTAAGTAGACATCTTCACTATAGTATATCCAGATTGCTCTCTCTCCCCTATTTATTTAAAGCACAATCAAAACATCTTGTCACAATTGATTATTAATTACATACAAGTATGTCAACAACAAATTTCGCCAAAAAAATAGAAAAAGTGTCTATAAAATGATACGTTTATCTGGTTCAAAACCTTTATGAAATCACGTGGGGCAACAAGCTATTTTAAGAACTTTGTTTAATCTTTTTCTAACTGTGCATATAATATTTGGATGTGTAGAACTGAAAACCAGTTGAGTCCAGTTTGCTTTCTTGCCCATTTTACGGACTCTTCATGGTCGGTGTTATCAAATAAATTTAGTTACGATCTCATATATAATTAGAAAGTCGGTTAGGACTCGTAATCAGTGCTGTATTAGTTAGTATTGGTAAACCTAGGCAATGGCCCATTTTTATGTACTTTGGTATGAAGAGGGGTCAATAGATTTCTGATATGAAATGGTTAAGGCCGAGAATGGTTTAAATTTGAATACTTTTCAAAGAGATTTCGTTCGTACTGTAGAACATATTTGTTGGTTTTTGGAATAGTTGGATGTTGTTTCAAGACAGCGGAGGTAATGTCAATGCATCTGCGTTAAATATATTAAAGTCAATAAAAATTGTTTTAAAAATATTTGAATTGTGCCACAGTGCCTTTTGCAGGCCCAACTCTATGCTATGCTCAAGAAATAAACAAATAAAAATAAGAGAGAAACAAAACTAAAAGACAACAAATAACAAAAACAAAATAATAATAAAAAAAAATATAAATAAAAACGCAAATCGATGAATGAAGCACAGAAACGAAGAGTATTTTCCGATGCAGCGAGCACGTCCGTCCGCCATATACAAAGGTATCCACATCCACCAGTTGGTTGTTGTTTGTTGCCAGCACAAAATGTGCTGGCCTGCCGCATGAATGAAAACGAATGTGGGGAAAAACACAACGCCAAGTCAGAGTGGCGAACCGAACCCCAGCAAAAGATATGAATGAGTGAATGAATGAAATCCGTTCGTTCGTTCGTAGCTGAGCTGTCTTTGGCATATCCACAAAAACTAATGGCAAATCCCCACACAAACCACTTGAGATAGTTGGGTACAAATCGCGAGAGATACGATTTTTACATGTGTATTTGTCACCGTGTGTCTGTGTGCTTGTTGGTGTGTGTGTAATTCATGAGAATTGAGTGCGCGCTCACCTATACAATTGTAAAATGTAATCTCGATCGTTAATATATATCAACAAAAACAACAACAAAACAAAAACAGAAAACAAAATTTTCTAACTAAATACAAAATAAAATGAAAAGAATTCTCGTTCTATGCGAACTTTTTGGGTTTTAAGAGAAGCGTACACACTGACAAACGAGTGAAAAAAAAACGCTAATTAAAAATATTATAAAAACAGTTTATGTGGCCTGGCAAAAAAGCAGCAGCAATAAATGAAAAAAAAAACAAAATAAGAAAAACGAAATTATAAAAATAAAATTTACGTTTTTCGCTTTTAATGAGTGTCACTGAGTGTGACTGCTGTTGCTTGGCTGTGTTGCTGCCACCGCTGTTGCTGCTGTTCAGTCTTTCATTCATGCGATTTTTCAGGAATTATTTGTGTACGCGCACATTTTGTTCCGAATGGGCTCACTACATGTTGGGGAATATGTTGAGTTGACATTGAAAAGTTTCAGATTTAAGCAAAGTGATAAAGGCTTGTTTTTGCTTTGTATGCACATACACATTTGAATGTTGTAGAAAAATAGTAACAAAAAAATAAAAACCGGAGACTTCTTGAACGAATTAGGGTCTCCGAAATTAAAACGAATTCGATAATAAACCTCCGCTTCATCATTTCCTTGTTTTATTCAAAAAACCCCCTTGGAATTCGTGGGCCAATTTGATTGCGTGAAAAAAAGCAAACAAAATTCTTTATAAATCTTTACGTTCTGTGAAACAGTAAATTTCTTATCAGCTTAGTATTATTTTTTTCAATAATTCTGGAATTTTTTTTGTTTTCAATGAGCTTGAGTCAGAAGTTCTTTATTATTTTCACAAACAAAGGTGATTAGGTGTCTACGAAAGCACCCTTGTAAATCGTTGGCTGAAGAGAGAGAGAGAGGTGCATTGCAGAAATCGTTTATGTGAGTTGCAGGGGCCGTACAGTTTAGTTTAGTGCTGGTTCCAAACGGCCAGTGAAATATCTTGAAGCCCAATTATACTCTCGTAAGTTTGTATTGCTTGACAAGAGGCGGTGAACTCGACACTTCCCGATTGTAAGTCTGATGTTCTACTCACTCAGCTACGTCTACCAAAAAATAATATACTGTGATTACAATGTGCAAGAAGAGTGAACGACACTACCCCTAATTTCTCTAAATTCTAGGTTCTATCCAATACAAACAAATTTTCCAAATCTGCGTTTCGATACTTTTCATTAAATTTTAATAATTTTAATAATTTTTTTCTACTTTACTACAGAAAGAAGGAAAATCTTTGTTAGGGCTTTTCCATACACAATATTCATGAGTTTCGATGTATGAATATGAAAAAAATATCTTGTGTTTCTTGCAACTTGCTGCGTTTTCGAAGTCAAATGATGGATTTGTTCAAAAGGCGAACACACCTTCTTCTGCCACCAGCACTAAGCATGCAGCAGCTACCTTCTGCAACTCAAATCATTTTTATATTCCATTCATAATCCCAACGCAGATACACTATAAATTACAACAAAGACAGATACAAGCACTGCGACTGCGGAGGAGAGAAGGCGAAGTTTTCGAAAAATGCAAATGCGGTTCTAGCGTTCATTGGACACCGGAAATAAACGACGTGACTTTTTATTTAAAGAATATGTTGCTAAATACATCACGGAGGCGCAGTGTGTTTGGTAGATATTTTCAAATAAATACAAATACAACAAAATACAACACAAAAAGGTGAATGCATTCATCATCAGCCACAACAACCATAGGGAACTATCATGAGACATGAACTTGAACAAAATACAACAAAAATCGCAGAATAACATGCGTGATGAAATTCATGCCAAATATTTCCACAAATAGAATTGAAATGCTGGAGCGAGAGGCAGTAGAACATAATTCGTAATAGTCCATACCAAAGTATCCCAAGTGTTGACAACATCATGGCGGGGCCTTCACTTCACTTCACATCATTTCGATTCAATTAGCTTCGCTTATTTCTTATCTTATCATTTGAAATTGCGTTTTTTGTTGTTGTTGTTGTGGCTGTTGTGTTGTTATTTTTTTTTGCTTTTTTGCGGCGTTGAAAAGCGAAAAATTATTATTTTTTCACTAAATTCGTGTGTTATGAAACTAAACGACAATGTACAGTGTACACACACACACACACACACACACACACATACAGTCCAACACAAGTACAAGCTAAGAAATTAACTTTTGCGTTCTAATTGTTTTTCTAAGAATTCTCTTATCACGAAATTCTACTCACAAAACAAAAAGAAAATTTAAAAAAAAAAAATTAAAAATAGCGCAGAAGATAAATTATAATAATAATGCACAAAATGTATACATTTTTGGAAAATTTGATTTATAATGAATTCAATTTAATTTTAAATAAGTACAATTTATAAATAAAAAAATATATAAAAAATGTTGACATTTTCGTGAATCAGACATTGCTAAATAATTAGTATATGCCTAAGAGGGACACTTAATAGACTGAGCGCATTCTTAAATTTATTTTTAAATTAACTGGAACATTTTCTTTTTTTTCATCAATTGCTCGATGAGAGGATTCTGTGTCAGAGATTTAGTTATTGCTATTATCCATTCCTTTTCTCCACCAGTGTCTACTTATTATATTTTTTCTCAAATATTCCTAAGACTATTTTTTTCCCCTCTGTCAATTTATCAGCATTTTGGGAATGAAGTAAAATAATTTTTGGTTTTTTAAATGAAATATTCATTAAACTTACCCAGCGATGCTTCATGATCGGAAATATCTGATAAGCTGCAAATGGGTTTACAACCATCTTTAGATCCATCATCGGGCTCTTCTTTGATGAAAATATTTTTAGTCTGAAAAAAAGGAAAATATTTTTTTAAATAAGTAGGTGCATGGTATTAGTAGAGATTTTATGGTAATTCCTTATATTTTACAAGGTGACCCAGCGCACTGTTCGGAGTGAAGATTTGATGTGTCCAAATAGAAGAAATCATGTGGCGTGGGCCCATCTCCACCCAGTTGTTATCGATACACCCAATTATATCGGAAAAATTATATTCAACGGTGTCCGAACGAATCTTCATTAGTTCAACCAGCCAGTCCTACAGTAAAGAAGGTACTATGGAATTTTGTTGGTTTCTTCTGCATTTTATATTTTTTTTAGTCATGTCCGTCAGTCCTACCTCCCATATAAGTGAAAAAGGTATATTTGAAAAATATGTAACCAAATTCCGTGAATTCCAAGTTCCAAACTTGGTATATGCGGGTTTTCGGAATCGCTGATTTCGGATCCAGTATGGCCTAGCAGGTGTATAGTATATATAAGTCGGACTTGACCGACTGAAACTGTCTCACTTGTTTTCAGTTCAAATGGTCAGTGAACCACTGAATAAACAACACATCAAAATTAATAAACTAGTTCCATTTCCATTATATGGGTGCCAGTAGCTGGGCACCTTTTTTGGAGGGTCGATTTTCGAGAATTTCGCTAGATCGACTGCCAAAACCGTAGTTTTCGGAATTCTTGTTCGCTATTGAATTCAGCTTTCAAACAAACCCGAGATCTCCACGAAATTATGTTTCAAACGTATGTTATGGCCTCAAAACTAGAGACCGACCGAAATTAGGTTTCGGTTTCGGTTTTTCGGCTTTTCGGCCAAAAAAAGCTGTTTCGGCCGTGTTTCGGATTCGGCCGAAAAATAAAATATCGCTTTCGGCCAAATTTCGTTTTCGGCCGAAATTTCTATATTTCCGCCGAAAATTTCGGTTTGATAGAAAAGTGTAACACATAAATAACAAAGATTACACTGATCGACAAAACTAACTTTTTGTGTGTTAAATATACTTGATAGACAAATTCTTATGTATTTTGCCATGCTGGATACGAAAATAATAATAATGAAATTGTTACAGCACCATAAATGAAATTTTTGTGGCTTTTGCAGAAAATTGGTGCGTGCTGGAAAAATTGAATTATTATTTTCGGATTTAGCGTATCAAAATACATAAGGAACAACCAAGTGGATAAAAGCGGTATGTAACACAAATTTAAGCATTGATCATAGTTTCGAAGAATCAGAAGCGACAAAGAAGGCATGTCCTATCGGAGTAGATCTAATACTCTCGCAGCGATTTATAAATTTTTCTACTTCCCTCAAGGTATTTTCTACTACTATGGTAAGAAATCTACTCCTCAAAATATTACTACAATGCAAAAGTACTATACTTTCTACAAATCTGCTTCCCCGACAGAAATTTCTACTACTCTCGTAGAATTTCTAGTATTCTACGCATAACCCATATCTACTCACCTCTCTTGATATCTACTACCCTGACAGTAATTTCTACTACTCTTGATTTCCACGCATTTGATAGTTTGCTTCTAAATTCATCTAATTCATGATCTGAATTTAAAATGATCGGCCATAGTCAAATTAAGCTCCAACTTAACTTTAGTAATCTACTAAGTTGACAGATAATACACTGAACTGGCAGCTACTAAGCTGGTTCTAAAGTTTAGCAGCTACTAAATTTGACTATGAATATGCGCCATCGATTTCAGCCTACTGATAAGCTTAATTATGTACCACTTTATTACATTAAAACTCACAATTGTTTCTTTTATTTTTTCGGTTTCGGCTTCGGTTTCGGCCGAAACTAAAAAAATTAAAATTCGGCCAATTCGGTTTCGGCCGAAAAAAAAAATTAAAAATTTCGGCCATTTCGGCCGAAATTAAAAAAAGCGATTTCGGTCGGTCTCTACTCAAAACCTTGGGGTGTCAGTAGGTGAGCTCCATCCCCTACAATTTGTACTCGACTTCAAAAAACTAAACTTAGGTAATTTTTTATTTAAGCGCTTAGGAGCGCTAAAATCGAGGCAATGGGTGGTGTGAATAAAGAAATAGCAAATGCTGTTAGCATATAACCACCCATTAGGTCGAGGTTAAACTCTTTTATTTCTCCTACACATGAATAAGAGCTATTAAATGTTGTTGTGACTTGTTGATCGATCAAAACAATGTTATCAATTCCAATTTTGAGAAATCTTCTTTCAACGAAGAACTACAACATTTTTCAATAACAATTTGCTATCGAAGCAACAATTTCCAGAGAAACAATATTCGAAGAAATGTTTTCTAAGAAAATTGTGTTGGCATTTGTGGTTATTTATTTAAGATTGATGAAAGACTGTTATTTTAAACATTATATTTTCGATTTTGCATTGGTACAAATCTGTGGCAATATTAATCAATGGGAATAGAAAACTAAAATATATTTCTTTATATTTCGAATTCGCCCATAAACTGTCGGTTGTTTCAGTTTGTGTTTTTAGTGATCTCTACTATGTTCTATCTACATTGTCTTGAATTTCTCTCAATAATATGACATTTACAATAGAATAAACATACATACATAAGTAAATAATCTAGACCACAAACAAGCTAATCTCAATGACGATGTCAATTGTCACCACTTCTATTTATACACACTGGCCACTTTTAACCAATTTAGCTACAGAATCCATGTACACATAAAAAAAATGTACGTACTACTTATGCCCATTCCTATACCCTCAGCCAGCATGATTCCCCTTCCACCCCGATTCGTTTGACTTCGCTGACTTGCGCGCACTAAATTCAATTGTACATTTGACTCAAGCGACTCAAGCCACTCAAAACGATGTTCTCATTTATGATAATGGAGGTCAAATAGTCAAATGGATGTTTCACAAATATAATAATCAATTCAATAAACCGAAACACATACGCACACACACGAAGGGAGAACAAGAAGCCAATGTTCGTGTGCCCATTGAAATGCTCTGAAAGTGTTTGAAAACAAATCAAACTTTAAGCTGATTTAGCGAAATTTGTGTTAATTAAATAAACGCATTTGATTTCCATTTTATTTTGATACCTCCGAGGAATGTGCCAAGTCATTTGTGGAAGATCGACGAGGGCTGGCTGAACGGAACGGAACGTAAGAAAAAAGTACTATCCGCAACTTTTTAACCAAATGTTCCGATATCTTTTTGTGTAATTCAATATACGCACCGAGACTTCTTATGCAGTCTTTTATGCCTTCACTTCAGTATCGAATTTCGCTTATTTTCCATTCGAATGATCAGAATGCCTACAGGTTCACTGTCCTTGCACACATTTTACTTTTCGGACAGAAACTGCGAACGAAAAACTGATCTAGAAAAAGAAGAAGAAGCAACAGTATGTTGCACTTTGGTAATTTTTTCGTTTTTGGTTAAATTTTTGTCTTAGTTTTCGAAAGACTGACAACTTTTGTACATAAGTACCAACCGGATGAGGTTTACGGTTTAGATTTCACTGGCGTATGTATCAAAAAAGGAATTGGTTAGGTTTTTTCTCAACTTTTTTCTTAACCATTTTTCACCTTTCACCATGCACCAACAAAGGGTCTCTCATCACACTTGAATGAAATTTTAACTCACTGCCTAAGTTTAGATGCCAATGGCACATACTTTTATTTTATTTTTTGAAGTTAATTTCAATATTTTTATGGGCCACATGTTTTTTAAGGATAAACATGTCCATTTGAAGACATTTTATTGACAAAGCCTTTTTATTGAGAAAACCTGTTACTGAATTATAATTAAAAGATTACATACGAGTACATAGTTGCATTTGGTTTTCGCACAAATCTAGCTGATGCGTTGCGTTTGGAATAACAATTGCAAATTGAATATTATTCCTCCCCATAATGGGTGACACACGCTTATGCTGAATTTTATTACAAAGTAAGGCTGATTTTTGGTAGGGGAAACTGGGGTTCCTCGGACCGGATTGCATATTTCTTATTGTCCTTTTGTGATGTGTTAGCTTTTGAAAGTTTTTAATATTTAGATGCTGTATTACAGAGTGTTTCCAGAAACATCATAGGTGTAAGATACACTCACATGACATGAACCGCGATCATTTACAAGTGTAAACGCAAACTAAAAATCAAGAAAATCATAGGAGAACATCTTATGGAAGAACCGGTTTTTGGATGTTCAGCCGAATAAAGATAAACAACACTCGGTCCGAGGTACAGCACCTTCACCTACAAAATTGAGCGCACACTCGACTCCATAGATAAAACTTATTTATGCCAAGAACAAGTGATGCGGCAATACAAAATACAATTGAGAGAATCCTACTTTATTTCCCCCAATAAAACGTAAAATAAAGGCTTTTCAATATTATGGAAATGCATGCGTATGGCACACATGTTGCATACAAATTAGCTGCCGCGCACTTTGCAAGTAGCAACACTTGCATTCTATTATTCGCAAAAACCGAGTCAATTCTATTTTTGGGGCGGTGAGGACCACAAGCTCTAAACTAAAGACCAACTTACCTCTATTAAATTTGAAAGAAATGTCACTTTTCGATTCTTCTTCAGACGCATGCTGCTGACGACGTTATTGTTGTTAGTATTACTAGTATTGTTATTATTGTTGATACTGTGACTGGTGCTGCTGCTGCTGCTACTACTTAAAACCGAATTAGTGTTGCTGTTTGTGTTGCTGTTGTTGCTGCCGCTGCCGCCGTTGCCGCTGCTGCTGCTATTTTTGAATAGATAATTCGTATTGAAGTTGAATATATCGTTAAAGTGTGCGCTGTTGGTCTTCTCGTAAAATGAGGTCGGTGCAATTGGTAGCAAAAATTTTGTGGTAGGCAGTTCAGTTTTAATAGCCAGTTCCATATTGCGTAGGCATCTGCAAAAAAAGAGCGAGAGAGGAAACAAGTAAGTAAATTATTTCATATGTTTTTTTTAATAAAATCAAAATCAACGTGAATTAACAATAATAAAAATTTGGCACAGCCACCCATATTATGGCTTAAGCCGAACTCCTTGATACAATAATCATAGATAAATTCCGAATCAGGAAAGACCCAAACTAAAGAAACTTTCACATGGCAAATTATCGGAGTTGAACCCGATAACTTCCAATCATGAGACAGAGATGACCACCACTCAAGTAAATTACTTTGGTTCAATTTACTTTGATTCAAATCTTTTTATAAAATGATAATTTCAAATTAGTAAAAGTACAGACACAATTAATATTTATAATCGTATTTATATAAGAAATTAACACCTAAATAATTATAAGACACATTGGTTGAAAAGCCAAGTTGTCACACTTAGCAATTAACACAGCCAACCACCTCTCACTCAGCGCTCCGCAGTCCATTTGACACGTTCAATTTTCACCTTTGTTAGGCGCTGCAAATAACAAACTTATTTGTTTATTTTTGAAATTATGACGCTCGTAACGACGCTTTCTGGTTTGTATTGCCTTACAAAAATGAACGGCTTTCTGTGTGATGTTTTCGGTTGTAGTTTTTGTTTTATGTGCACTCCTCGCCTTTAATGCAATAATTCGGTTTATAGTAAAAACCAAATCGGTACTTTTCAAAAGCCCACAATTAGTATGGGTAAATATTGAAACAAAAGCAACGCTTCACAGCGACATCAAAGGTTAGCGGGGATGCACTGTTTTTTTATGAGTTTATATGGACTGTAAAATTTAAGGAAACCGCAACAAAAGATGCCGCCCTTTTGTGTTCATCTTCTATTTTGTGTTGGCATTTCGGAGAATATGGAAGAGATCGATGATGAGCATAGGAAATCGTAGATAGACCATAATTATTGTAATTGAGTCAATCTCCAAAACTCGTTTCGTTGAATAGGTTCGGTTAAACGTATGTCAGAGAAGAGCTTGCTGACTTTTGGGGGAAAGAATAATATTTCAAAACCGAATAATTATTCAACAAGGACTTTCACGAGAGCGTGTGTAATAGAGTAAAAAAAGTATTGTTTAAAATTTCGAATTTCTTTATTCAAGGGCATTTTGCTGTTAGGAAATATTTGTATTTCCATAAGTTTGAAGTAAGGCTGTTCATAGTTGTTTCTAAAATTTCTAGCTTTAGAAAATTGTATAATTTTTTATTTAAATTGTTGTCTTTTCTGAACTTTTGCACAAACAAAAATCGTGTGGAAGTTGTTTTGTAGTCGCGCACTTACACACTTGTAAGCATTTTTAATAAATTCTCAAAATTGTCCCAAAAAATGAGATTTTTCATTTCAATAGGGCGATATTTCATAATTTTTCATAAGCAAATGGCTCTAAAAATTGACGACTCTTTTAATTTATCGAAAGCTGAAATGTCAATTCGTGAAATTTGGAAAAAATGTAAAAAAAATATTTTCCTTCTTTTGCTTATTTTTGTAATGATAACACAATTTTGTCATTAATTTTTGGGTCTTTTTTATTTTTTGGAAAAGGCACTAAACTGTAGGTCGCAGATCTCACAGAAACGATTTCTTGGCTGCGAATTATAGAAGCTAACTCGTCTCTGTGGGAAGGTGAAGCTAGGAGTTTTCATAATTGAAAAATTGGCCAAGCACGGAAAAGGGCCCATAAATTAAATTCCCATAATAATTTTTCATATAAAAAATGGTGTGAGCTTTTGTATGGAATTTTTGTTTGGGCCATTTCTTTTTTTTTTTCGATTTTTCACAGTGTCGAAGACTATTGAAAAAAATTGTTATCACAAAAAAGCATTGGGGTGTCATGTACGAATTTTGTTTATATGTAATATATTTCTATGTACTGATAAGATAAGAATTAAGTGTTCCTCTGCAAAAAAAGGTACTAACTAAAACCATAACCGAAGAAATGCCAATTTTGATTTATATTTTATATTTATTTTAAGATTTTCACAATCAACCAATCTCAACTGACTGATACTGAAATTTAAAAAATAAACCCATTCACTCGTACTCACACAGCACTAAATTTACATACAAAATTTAAATCAAGGCTAATTTTGCATTTTGTCATCATTTGCGCAATTTTTGTATATGTTAATAAATGAAAATAAATAAATAAAAAAAATGTACCAAATCACTTTTGTACAATTTGTGGTAGAGGTACAGAAAGTTTGTGTATAAAAAAAACTGATAATATGCATATCTGAATAATGTTTGGGGCCCATACACACACACATATGGAAACGCACAGACACTTTGGTACTGAGTGTGGATTTTATCGCCGGAAGTTGAATGGGCTACTTGGAAAAAGGGTACCCTCTCTCATGCCTCACTGGCAGTGGAATGGCATGGATTTTTTTTTGTAAAAGAAATCAAAAATTCATTGTTTATGTTTATTGTAAATAAAAAAGGAATAACATTTCAATGATATGACTTATGAATGGAGGGCGATTTTATCAGTGGGGAAAATACAATGTAGCAGAATTATTCCAACAATACCCAAAGCAAATGCGATGTAATTGTATGAGCTTTTCTTTCTATAGGCATGACATTACACACTCCACTACTCAACAGTTTATTACATTGGGTTAAATAAAAACGACCCACTTCTTGTTCCACTGTGTACCCAGCTAATGTGTCTTTATCTTGAAATTCAGCGTGTGACGCAAAGTGATAAACACTTTTTTCTGCACCATCGATAAGATCACCGAGTATCTTACATCTCATATAGAACAAAAACAGAAAGATATCTCCAGACTGTGTGTGCGGTTGTGTGCAATTTATTATTCGCATATGCAATGAGGCAATATCCAATCCACTCCACAAGATAACCAACCGAATCCAATAAATCCATTGACGCTGGCTACTAAAGCGTTCTGAAATCTGAACTCGGGCAATAATTTTACACACAAATCTGCTTATTTATGGTTGATATAATCAAAGTGCGATGGAACAAATAGATTCGGCGCTCAATTTATACAATATGCTAATGACACAACTCACAACGGTCCTATGGAGACGTATAACTCCAAACAGTTATCGCTGGTGAGTATCTCTTCGCGTTTCGCTTGATTCCTGCATTAGATTAGTGCGATTGCGAAATTTCGGTACATTTACATACACTTTCGGATTTCAAAAGACAGGCTTAATCATGAATTGTGCAAATGACAATTCAACTGCCTTGAGGAAGATTTAAGGGTGAATTCTTAATTTGTGTGCCCTGCAGAGAAAATGATATATCCACGATCAGTATCACATGGCTATTGAGCCATCAACCCTTCCTCTTTATTTTGCTTCTTTTTGGTGAAACGCCTATCGATACACAATGGTCGCACATCGGACTCTTTAATATGCTACATCAAATTTACGTGAATACCGCAATTATAATTTTTAGAAACATGCTTTTTTCTTAGTGTTGTCCATAAACCACGTAACGCCATGTTCGGTGTTACGTAACGCATCCATATGTTACGTAACGCATCCCATACGGAGTTAAAAATTCAGAAAATCCATTACGTGGTTTATGGAAACCTCCTTAAATAAAAAATTTTGAATCACATCAAAATTTAGTCCCAACTAAAACTCTGCAATTGACTTATTCGCTACTACATAATCGTCCACACGTATATATACAATTTCAATCTATGCGAGCTACATGCCAGCCACGAAATGTACTATGTACTTTACTAAAGCATAACGGCAAATGTCACTTTGAGTGGGATTATATTATATTCTTTGATCTTGCATGATTTGGCATCGAGTTGACTAATTCAGTTTTTTTCATGTGCGCAATATTTTTCAGAAATTGCAACGTATCTCTTAATGTGCAACTGTGTATAGAAGAACTGTATTAATAGATAAATTAAAATATATTATTGGCGTGTAAAAGTAAATGTTTGCGGGGGCATACGCATGGGCGTTGCGATTTTATGTTTTGGCAAAAAATGAATACGAACAAATTGAGTTAGTCTTTTTGAGATATCTTTCTGCAGGGCTGTCACAATTGGAATATTACAGAAGTGCCTTTCGAATGCTTTGCCCGGCCAATATGTGTTAGAATTATAAACATGGCCTAATGACAAATGTGACCAAGATGTGAATGATTTATTCTTAAAATTCTCGACACTGAGTTCTCCATCTCCTTCACATACATACATATTTTGCAAAGAGGTCATGTACATTCCCATAGCCACTGGAGTGCATTTACTTTCCCCCCCTTTTAAACCAAATCGATTTTGGAATTTTTTCACAGGAACATAAAAATTAACCTGCTGCAGCCAGCAGTAGCAAGTGATCATGTGAAATATTACAAAACAAAAAAAGAAGGAAAACACAAAAACAAAATCTACACGCAGACAAAGAACAGCAGGGACATAAAATTATTCTACCGTTACGTACATAAATTTAACCCCTATTGTAGTTCGGGTTCGGGGCACATGTACTGTACAGCAAACATACACGTATAAATATCAAATTCAATCAGATTTTGTCCCTTGTTGTAGGTTCGACATTGGCCTCGTTGGCTGTTCTTTTTTTCGGATGCTCATTGCTCATTTCTATTGAAAAAACGATCATGTGATTTTTTTTGTTTGTGTATGGCGGTGGTTGTGGTGGTTAGGTTAGTCGTCTTTCATTAGGAGATAAGGTCATGAAAATTGTCGCAGTAGCGGTAATGTTTGTATTCCAGTTGGTAACTAGTGCGAACGAAGAAGAAGTTGGAAGCCTTGAAACAAGCTGATTGCATAGTTTTGAACTTGTATCACAAGTTCAAGATAACGGGTAACATGAAGTAACTCGTACCCTTAAGATACGTAGAAAGTATTTATGTTCCTCTACAGGTGGATCATGACCATGAAATCATCTTATTTAAAGCGTTAAATTAAATAATTAGGTACTTCCAATTACATTAGGCACCGTAGCCCACAGTAGCGCTTAGACCTAGTTTCTCGCTGTAATTTCCATAATCAAATGAATTGAAGAATGATTAATTTGATCGGAGATTCAAAATGCGATCAGGTGGTTTTAATCGCCACAGCACGTACATTTTTTAATAAATATAATCACTAAATCAATTAAAAAACCAAATTTTTGGCAAAAAATTAAAAATTATTCAATGCCAAACTATAGAAACGCCCTCATGGATGTATTTTATGGTAGCCTATCTTGTTTGCCTTAAAATAAGTGTGGGTACTTTAGTTCGAGTGCCCACTCTCGTCTCGAACTAACGAGGTAACAAAGGAAGCACTAATGAGTTGAAACTATCGCTTTAAAGACATATAAGATGTGACCCAATTGGTGTGGACAATGTTTAAGCAAAACGGTCTCCCGGAGAGGTTCAGTGTATTCAAGATGAATTTATTTATAATTTCAAAACGTGAAATCGCTCGCATGGAGTAACCCATAGATCAAGCAGGTTCAGTGTTCTAACATTCTCCAATTCAGTACAAATGTAAGGTCCATTCATTGGACTATCGGCCACTTATTGGATAATGTGGATATCCTAGCTTAATCGTTTCCAATCCGTGCACATCCGCTGATGTGATCCCGTTGTTTTTATTTTTCTTGGCTTCACTAAAGTTATGCATGGACCTATGATAATAACCCTTTACTGTATAATTATTTCCCTTTGCCTTTAAATAGTGGAAAATTTTTCAATAGTAAATCGAGTAAACTATTGTCAGTAGTAATGACAAGTACAAAAGTACCGAAAAAGGTATTAAAAAACATACTACCTAAGCGTAAGCTACTCACCAGTAAGCACTAAAATGCTTTTATGATATCCAAATTAATTACGGCTTCCAATTAGTTGTTGGATCTTATCTTGATCGCATATCCAAAACGGTAGTGGTTGGTCCAAACACAGAAGAGGAGCGGATCGGAGAAAGACGTAACAAGTATTTCAATATTACAAGTGGAGAAGAAGGTATCCAGCAAATAAAAAGGTCAAGTGTAATTATGCGCACACACGAAAGAACCACATCAAATTTTGTGTATAGTTTTTCTTTTTAAGCGAGTGAGGAAGGAAGCACCAGATGATCTTGTTCTTGTCCAGATCGCATTAAGTATACAAAATCGTATCCGAAATCGTGGTTGAAACAAAAGAAAGGAGGGTTACTGGATCACACACGCACACACTGAAAATCGCTCATCAACGAGAGCCACACACAAGACACTGTTTAATCTGTCGATATGGATTTCTGTGTGTGATATCACTGTATGGCAGTAGCTCCTCTGAAACTTCGGTTGGTTCTTCGGCGGATCGATCGATCGCACAGGCACACAAAACAAGATACAACAGATGCTGAGTTTAAATTTTTTTTTTGCTTTTCTTATTTCATATTATGCGAGAATAGACAGTGTGTGTAGGGTTCCTTGCGAAGATATTAAAACTGATGATGAACGAAGGACAGCATACACAGAATACACCACGAAGACGGTCTTTAAGACGCCGCACATATGCGAATCTGGCCACACTTTATTTTGTTTGTTTGGGCTGAGAGATGGCTGGTGAGTTGGCGTCTCTTAAATGTTGATGATAATAATGGTTCACTTGTTTTGTGGCATATTTATGAAATGGTTAAAATTTTGTACACGATATTTTCGCGATTGTTTGATTATTTGTTTGTGTTCGAAAATTCACAACCGAATGGCGACTAAAGAAAGGAACCGCCACGCAGCAACTAAGCTTCAAGACTTTTCAGAAACCTCAACCGAATGTTGATTTGGATTTGGTTTCTGTGTGTTTTTCCCCCGGTCGAAACGAAACGACGGATCGCTCTCGGATCCCGTCTAAGTAGTTTGCTTAGGTACCTGCGGTGAATGCACGTTGCGCGCTGCGTGGATGTCGTTTTTATATATTTTGTTTTTTTTCTTTCTGGAAATATATCTACTTAATATGTCTGTCTGCACGCAGAGCTGTGCGCTTTTTGTTGTAATATCGAATATTAGTAGGTAGGCAGGCAGGCAGAGGAGGCGATTAGCGATTATTACTAACTTATTTCGAAATGTTTAAACAAAATTCTGGTTTTGGTACGATTAGTTTATATTGCACTAACGGTGGCTGTGGCCACAATTACTCTATCACATTTGATGCACTGTCCACTGCCACTTGATCGACTTTAGTTAATTGTGAGTTTTGTTCCAATTTTGAATGGCAACCTTCTTTGAAAACAATCCCTCTATTGACGCTCGGAGTGTTACTGGCGAACTATGTATTTAGCTGCGATCCGATAAGTTACTTCTCGTCGCGCTTCGATGAATGTTCAGTTCTTTTTCGGTTTCGCCTATTCTTTTATTTTATTTTGGTTGTTTTTGCTGATAACACTGAAAAGTGAGAGTCCCACAAACGGCTGCGATTTTCTTATCTATTTCGAATACATACGGCCAAACTCGCGGGCGATGACGACTTACATTAGACGAGGTACGAGGCTTTTTGCTCAATTTACTAGAATTTTTTAAGGCACTTTTTTTTGTTGTTTCTTAACTCATTCACTGTTTATTCTCGCTGCAATTGCGATTTTCGGTAGTAAATAGTTTTCAAAGACAATCGTTCGATTTGTATAAAAGATCTTAACGTTCTGGTGATCTCTTTTAGCTCTGCGTCCGCACACAACTCAACTCACTTCTCAACTCAGCAGCGGCTGGCTGAGCGTATATTTCCAACCGAAAAATCAGAAATTGTTTCAAAAATTCATTCTGTGGTTCTCTGCTGTATTGAAATGCGTATACGTGTGTGATTGGGTATCTGTGTGAACATGCCTGCATGCGTGTTGGTGTTTCTTTTTTTAGATAGAGTGGAAACGTTGCAGGCGGACTTTCAATGAATTAAAGCTGGCAACACCTTGTGTTTGCTGAAAATCACAAATAGTTCATCTGTGTTAGTGTGCGTGAGATCGTTTTTTTTTTGTGATTTTCTCTCTCTCAACAGTCCCACACAAATGCAAACAGGTTTTCTCAAAATGAGTAGCAAATTCAAACTCATCGTGATCGCATTTCGTATAGGGCACTGCCAGCTTTGAGTTGTAGAGTTCAATTAGATTCTTTTCTTTCCATCAGGGGATAATTAGTTTGACCACCAACATTAACAATCAAGTGTCATATTAAAACGAAAACTCGTAATTTTTCTATATTTTATCGCTAATTTCCATTTTTACTTCGTTCCTGTCCCACATGAATTCATTTTATTTGTTCCAATTCCATGTTGTTCCAGTATATTTACATTTCGTTTCATTTACAGACTTACAGACGGACATCGCTGATCAAAAATATACCCATGTCAACTTATGTGCAGGGCATACATTGATTAAGGCGATTTTTTTAAGGCCGGAAAATCCTTGAAGATGCGCAGTTGCTTAAAGGAGCTGTCAAAATTCAAATATGTATTGACTGTCCAGTTTCCAAGGAGCTTCCGACTTTAAGTGAATCGACGTATTGCAAAAAGCGGTTAATTGCATTCAGCATAAACATGCCGAGCTAATAGCTAATGCTAATAAATTAAAGGCAGGCGATTTTACTCACACAGATCATTAATAACAAACTATTCTAAAGTTGTCTGCGGTTAAAATTTAATCAGTATATAAATCCATGTAAAATATTTTTGTGCGGCCCTCAAATAAACCAAAACAATAATCCCCCATATTACAAACTAATTAGAAAAAGCAAACCGTCACTCTCCCACAAGAGAGGTAGGTAGGGAAGTACTTACCATAAATATGCTTGCGAATATACTTGTACATCGAAATGTGCGTTGACAAAAAGGGACTCACTCGCAAGAGGCACCCTTGCATAACGAAAGTGAGCAGCAACACGTGCAACAAATATGGTGTCAATTTATTATAGTACATAATACATAACGTACACATTTGTATGTCGATATGTATTTTTGTACATAGATCTCTACAGTGAGCCAAAAAGTTTACGTACACCCTTACTTTATTGTACAGTAGTTCAGAGTCACTGTCCAAACATTTTTTTTTTTTTTTGTAATTATGTTTTTAGTAAATTTGTATGAAAGCATATTAATAAAAGTAGGAGTGATTTTGACACTTCTCTCATTTTCTCAATCCATAGAATGTCAAACTTAAAAAACCGTATATTTTCAAAATAAAAATAACAAATTTGTGTGAATATTTTGAAATTTGCAAATTAAATGAAGGAAACCTAAATATAAAACGGTTTGCAGTATGCGATAATGGTGGAAGTGTGCAAACAAAGCGCCAGCGTTGGAAAACAAACTGCAGTGATGTTCTGGATAGCTCTTCGCGTTTTGTAAGATCCATCTTCAGGACAGCGATTTCATTATATCTCCGCTAAAAGCAACCGCGTCGAATAGATCACGAGCAGTTCCTTGGCCACGTGTTCAGCCGATCGAAGAAGCTGTCGATGAGCAACGTGCAAGTAGTTATGGCCCGAGACTTAAAAGAATCGTGGAAGATGCCTGTTTTCTACGATTTCGATAGCCTAATGACGGCAAAAACCGAAATATGTTGCCGATACCGAAAATTGGATGGTCAACATTCGCCAGCCAGAGAACATGTTTACTGTCCAGAGGGAACATGTTTACTGTCTAGAGGGAACATGTTCGCTATCCGAGATAACATGTTCGCCATCCAATATTTGTATCATCAACATGTCACCCTAAATGCACACTAGCAAATATTGGATGGCCATCCAGACAACCTGTTTTGCTAGTGCGCATTTAGGATCAGCCGCTGCAATATGCATGATTAAAATTCACATACAGTTTGTTAATTGGGAATTAGTTAATTGCAATTACATTTGGGAGCAGCCGCCAGCAGGTGACTCGAGCAGTTGCAATACGACAAATGGATGGCCAGCATGCACTCTACGATGCACGTCGAGAAGCTGTAGAATTCATAAAGCCCTAGCTGGCGACCCCACTTAGTATGCTCATGACTGAAGCGACGGAGTCATGTCTTAAAAGCATCAATACTGTTTATGTGGTGCAAAAGTACAACTTGACCGTATAAGGGTTAAACTGTTATGTTTACATTTTTTGACAGGACAGACCTGTACTCAAAAATATATTAAACGCTTAATATGCTTTGATTTCGGTTCCATAAAGTTATAAAAGTTTAAATTTTAAAGTGAAATTGAACTAGAAAGAGAATTATCTTCGGTGTGACCGAAGCTAAAATACCCTGCACATGCGACTACGATATATTCTGCGACCACACCCAGAGAAAAAACAACCTAAAATCAAAAATAACCACCTTAAAACAATAATGAAAGTCTGGTAAAGTTGGAAATTTTAGAAACAACTACGAACAAACTTGTTTTCAATTTAAAACTTAAATTCAAAAATAAACAAACTTATTTCAAAGTTGTTTTCCGATTATTTCAAAAATTTTCCAATTTATATAAAGTTTGCCAGACCTTGATTTAAAATCGTTCAACTTTGTTTCAACGTTGACAAAAGTTATTTTAAGTATTTTTCACTTCATTTCAACTTTGCAACTTTGTTTCAATGTTGACAATAGTTATTTTAAGTATTTTTCTCTTTATTTCAAAGTTGTTTCCATTAAGTTGAAAAAATGAAGGAGTAAATACGATCGTACTTGATTTTACTATGTTTTTTTTCCCTGAGTGTATGAGGATATGTCGATATTTTATCAAACATTTTTCAATTATGGTTTTTATCGAAAATTTATCGATATTTTCCATTTCCTGATCCATTTAAAAATTTCGTTCCGATTCCATTTTGTTCCGGTCCAATTCCATTTTGTTCCAGTTTCATTCCCATTTCGTTCACGACCTCATAATAAACCGGACATACTTCCTAATGGGCGTTACAAACGGGTGACAAAATCAACTAACTAAAAAAACTGGATGACATGAAAATTTAATTAAAATTTATATTTTTGAATGGTAGTTGTAGGTCCCTGTCAGCAACCGACAATTGTACTTTTTTCCGAAAGTAAAAGGTAAAAGGTACATTAGGTACATTTAATGGCTAAATCTGTCTGTCCGTCTATCTGTCTGTCCGCACGATAGCGGTCGCAGTTTTGGAGATATCGACTTGAAACTTTGGGAACATGTTTTTCACTTCAAAAGTAAGAGCAAGTTCGAGAATCAGCTAAATCGGACAAAAACTGGGCGTGGCTTCTATATAACGAAAAAAATGTCAACCTTTCCACGTCTTTTTTATTGCTGTATTCGACTGGAAATGTTTAGAAAAGGTTTTGCGACATGGTCCAAGCTTCCAAAACCACATATAAATTGGTCAAAATGGGGTCTTGAGGTATTCCTAAACTTCTACTTCAGCTTCGGCATTGCCGAAGATAGTCCACTCTCTAGTTAAACTTCAATTTTAATGTTTAGTGAATAATAATGTACCAAAAACCGATCTAAATGAGATCGAATTAATATATTAAATTTCATAACGCATAGCGTGTTTCTAAAAATTTTTTTTTCGTTTAATTTTTTATATACTGTCTAAAAAAATAAAATTTTCATGTGGCTAAGAACATTTTGAAATACATCTTAATCCAATAATTTTCCATATTTTAACAAAAGTAGTATGTAAATATTCTAGTCATATATTGATTTCAACAATTTGTATTGGCGTGTTGATTTAAATCAACTCAGTGAAACTTATCTCAGTGAATTATATCTGACCAAAGCTGTCCATTGTTAATACAAAATTGAACTTCGTTAAATTAAAAAGTTAATTTCGTTGAAAAGTTAACTTCGTTAAAAGTTAAATTAAATAGTTAAATTTTCTATAGAAAACAAAACAAATGTTTACAAAAAAACACACAAAAATCATTTTACCTGTATTTAATTGAATGCCTGCACTCACAGACCCGATTAGTTCCAGCAAAAAATATGCAAATTTGCTTTAAAATAAATGATACAAATTTGTATCAAAAGCGAAGTTTCGTGTATGATATAATTTATTTATATTCATACATAGACGTACAAAATTTTATTAGAATATTAAATAATAATAATGAAACGACTGAAGTTTGGTTAAGAACAAATATCACAGGCTATTCTAAACACAATGGCGTTCTCAGCTTTTCGCCATTTGGAGAAATTTGAGAAATAGAAAATGCGATGTAGACCTCACGTGATGGCTGCGAACGCCATTGTGTTTAGAATGGTCCATTCATACATAAAATAATGTATGCGGAATGAAATATGAACTAATTTCCAACTAACATTTGAAATGCAAGACGGACATCAATTGCCAAATTTTAAATCAGAGAAGTAACGGTACTATTCCTGCAATCATTCGACTAGAGATCAGTTCGGTATACAAACAATTAGTAGCTAAAATGTAATTGATAAGCCTGGTTTTCATTATGTCATAATCAATGGCATCACAAACTGACCACGATTCAGAAAAGTGCTGAATTTTCTGGCCCGTGCCATATGCAAATAAATTTTCCAGCAGGTTGACAAATATCGATGTATTTGACAAACGGTGACGTCACCTCATATTAATTTTCCGATATTTTACAACAGTTCGTTAAATTGACAACGAAATGCCAACCTGTTCTCATAACAAATGACAACAATTGCCATTATTTTGACATAATGAAAACCACGCATTAGAGTTGAACCTCGCAAATTGATCTGTTAATTTTTTTGAAAATAATCTACTCAAATAAATTTAAAAAAAACTTTTTTATATGACTTTTGAGGTTTTCAACCATGAACGGACTCGAAAATATTTCAACCTTCAGAACACTAAGCTACCTGATAATGTAACTACAATTACAAAAACAAAGTTTCAAAAAGATATTTTCTACTACTATTGTAAGATATATACTCCTCAAAATATTGTATGAAACTATGCAAAACTACTACTCTTTCTACAAATATGCTTCCCCGACAGAAATTTCTACTACACTCGTAGAATTTTTGGTACTCTACTCAGAAACCCTCTCTTGAAATCTACTACCCTGACAGTAATTTCTACTACTCTCGTAGAATTTCTACTACTCTACGCAAAAAAATAAAATCTACTTCCCTTTCTTCAAATCGACTCCCCTAAAATCGAATATCTACTACGATATCAAACATATCTACTACGATATCAAACATAAATGTTTGCTGTAGTATAGTAAGCAAAGGGTAATTTTTTGTAAATCAACAGGTTTTGAAACAACAGCCTAAATTGAACCCGGAGTTACACAATGGTCTGAAAAAAGAATCAAATCAAATAACTAGTTTAGTACCGAGTGTCGAATACTTTAGAAGTAACTATTCGATGAGTATTCTTAAGTCAAGTATCGAATACAAAGTAGTATTCGACGAGTACTTTTTGTCGCATCACTACGTAGAACTCGGGGCCTTTATTTCTTCATAAAATTGAGCATATATTTTAATCAACGACACTACCACTAAATTAAGGTAAAGGACACAGATCACAGATTAGGAATCTATTTATTAAACTAATTCCGTAATTCGATTTGCAAGTCATTTTTTAAAAGCTACCCCGTCAAATTGTCGGTTTTCAGTCGTCTATTTGTTTCATATTACATAACCTTTTAAGGTTACTATGGTTGAAAATTCCGGTGCAAAATTGGAGGAAATGTATTTTCATTGACTATTCAAATATTTCCAGATGCTGTCTCAATCAGTTCTGTCCAGCGTACGTGTGCTCCGTACTGAAGCACGTCGCAGCATTGGCATTGTGGCCCCGGCCCTGAGCAAGGCCTCTGATCCCATTCAGCAGCTGTTCTTGGACAAAGTGCGCGACTACAAACAGAAGAGCTCGTAAGTGGCACGAATTACTTAAGACTGGCTAATTCACACCAATTGAACGATTTTCGTTTTTCAGTGGCGGCAAACTGGTTGATTCCAACCCCGAGATCGAACGCGAGATGAAGAACGAATTATTGCGCGTGGCCAAGCAGTTTGGCGGTGACGGCAACGTCGACATGACCAAGTTCCCCGAATTCAAGTTCCCGGAAGTGAAGGTCGACCCCATCACTCAGGCGTCCTAGATTCTATTTATCTTTTGTATGCTCTAGAACACATTTTAGCAGAAATTTCCAAATTCCAACTGTGCTGTTCGCGTCAGTGTGCTATTTGGCCACTCAATCCGGTCGGTAAAAGCTTCTGTTGACTCCAACATTAAAAATAAAACAAAAAGCCCTTAAAAACACAAAAATCTATTTACATTTTTACACACTACTACACCAGAACACGTAAAATTGCTGTTTGAAAATTCACTTTGTGGTCAATACCTGCTGCACTGTTTCCTGCAGCAGCGGCATTTTATGGTAGTCGGCCACTTTGCGGAAAGTGCGCAGCAGCGAATCGATTTCCTTGCCACTGAGCAGTGGTTCGAAATTGCCGGCACAAGTGCAAAATTCAGCAAGATTCTCACGTTTAATCTCGTTGCAGCGGGAGCAGCGTAAGTCCTGCAGCACATACGACATCACCTTTCGCTGCACCATGTCGATTATACGCATTTCGATTTCCTCGTTGTCGTACGCCACAAAACACTGTCCGCAAAGCCAGACGGGTCTGAAAAACGAAGAAGAATTTTTTAAAAATATTGTGGAACATCGGGGTTGTTCATATCAAATCTGATGTCCGTTTTCCGTTCACTTACATTCCATCCTTCATGGCGCGGTGCTTGTCCTTGCACAAATCCAGGTCCCTGCAATGATTGCACGCCTTGCAAATCACTTCGGCAATGGTGTAGCTATCACAGGGATCCTTCCACTCGGCTATATCGGAAAATTCACCTACGCCCACAAGACGCAGCATATTTCGTCTTAATTCGTTGATATCCTCGGACAGGCCCTTGTCCACGCCCAGTACCTTGATCAGCGTACGTATCAAGTCTAGGCCGGGACTGGGCTTGCCTTTGCCATAATTCTTGTGCAATTTAATAACAAACGAGAAGGCATGATGCGAGATATCCTTGACAGCTTGTTGGGTAGTCTTGCGCTCAGCCAACGACTGCATGAATAGGGTGAGTAGAGCTTCAAACTTTTCGCGACACTCATTCTCGTCGGGCAAATATTCCCCAATAGTCCAATTGAGTTCGAGCGACAGCTGGTCTTCCTCGTCGTCGGCTGGGTTAGCATCATCCTCGCGTGGAACTTCTACAACATCGTCGTCGTCATCCTCATCATCACCATTATCGGCATTGTGCACCCGCCGTTCTTCGGCGTCGCTCGTCAATGCAGCCGAATTCGTGCCCAGTGCTGTTTCGTTAATGCCCTTAGGCAAGCGCCCTCTTATGCCCGAGTAATTGGCATGATCAAGCCACAACATAAAGTCCCAGCACTGTTCGAACGAAAGCTGAATCGAATGGAACATCTCCTTGTTGCGCAGACTCTGTACAATGTAGTCCACATAGCCCAGAGCATCGGTCACAGTCTTCTTGCCCGAACTCAGTATGATTCGGTTGAAGTCAGCATAGATTATGGTGGCACCCAACCGTTTGAATTCGGCCACAATGCGCAGAAACATTTTACGCATCAAATTGTTCAGCGAGCGACGCAGCGCCGGGTCATAGAGCAGAGCATTGCTCGAGCGTACCCAACGATAGAAGTGCACGATTTGAAAATCGGAGAAGATATTCTGATTGAGCGACACCTCGCGCAGCCAACCATTCACCATGTTGCGCATTATTCTGAAAGCAGCCGAGCACAGAGCAGTCTCGTCGTAGCTGGGCAGTGTGGCGGCCGGCACGGTTCCTATCATTTCCTCCAGCGAAGCTTGCGGTATGACATCAAACGTAATGGCAGAAGAGGCGCCCTCCATCTCTTGGATCTTGGTCGATTGCAGCAAGGCACTGACGGCCAGACTGTCCAAGGCCAATTCGACACAGACGTCTCCATAGAAACCCGGACGATTCTGGACCACCGTGATGCTCTCTTCGAATTCGGCCAGCAGACGACTGTCGTCCGCCTCGCGTCCACCCAAATCGGGTCGTGTGCTCGACGACCACCACAGCACAAAGTTATGCTTTTGCAGGAGACGCGCAAAGAACAAGTCGGCGCCGAAGAGTACAGTGTCCGGCGGCATATTGCCAATGGGCACATGGAAGTAGCGACACTGATCCAGCATCAAGTCCACGACATTGTTTAGATTAAGGAAATGCCGCACTAGGGCGCGCGAGCCTTGGCGCTGCCAATCTAGGCCCGACAACAACGAAGCATCGTCCGAAATGTGGATTTGCGCTTGGGGAAACTCCAGCAAGACGGGCATGGCGACACTCAGTTTGCGCGCTTCAATGGCCGTCTGCATGCACAGCATTGTGGGTCCACGTTTCTCCTCCTTGTACATGGTCAAAGCACGCTGGATGTGACGGTACACCTGCTTCACATCCACTTCGATGAGTATCTCGAATGTGAAATCCTCAGGCGGCACCTTCTCCACATCGTCGGCATTTTGTAAATTCTTGATCAATGCCAACCGCTCGGCTGTGTACACATTTTTCATGTTGGGCATCTGATTAGTGCGCACTGTGTCCAAGGCAAATATGAGGGCTTTCTTCTTCGAAAGCAAGAATAGAGCCCAAATCTCCTTCTTGGCCGTGGGTATGTTGTGTTGATAGAGAAAGATTTTCCTCAGCTTCGCGTTCGAGTCTTGCAGATACTTGACATGTGACTGCGCTCTGTGCTCGAGCTGTTCAATAGAGAAGCTGTCCAAGTTTTTCGTGGCCAGTTGCGTCAATCGGCGCGCTTCTTCGCGCTGCACCGCACACAGACAACCCATGTCCATTAGGGCTCGGAATTCCAATGACATTT
This sequence comes from Heteromyza rotundicornis, assembly GCA_951394025.1. Lineage (NCBI taxonomy): Eukaryota > Metazoa > Arthropoda > Insecta > Diptera > Heleomyzidae > Heteromyza > Heteromyza rotundicornis. The sequence continues at coordinate 47,790,236 of OX596012.1, forward strand.
GCGTCTCGTAGATGCCCTCGATGTCCGGAGTGGCCAGGTCGGCCAACATGCCCAGACAATTGTCTTTGAAAACCTGCTCCGGCACACTGTAACGGTACAGATTGTATACAGGACGCGAACGCGGAAGCACTCGATTGACTTTCTTCCACATTTGCCCATCTTCGGGTGGAGCCAGGCTTCGCTGATTAACGTAGAAAATACGCGGCACTGTCAACTTAATGCGATGCAGTTCATCGCCTATCATGGCCCACACGGTGAAGTGACCCAAGTCGTCCACGGGCACAATTTGTAAAATCTGCCACACCTGATCGACCAGAGTGCGTTGGGCGCGTCTCATGAAGCCACCCAGAGTGGCTGTGGAAATGGCACCTCTGCCACTGCTTTGCTGAGCCGAGGGTGGTGAGCTGTCATTATTACGCGGACGCTTGTTGCGCTGCTTGTAGCGCTGACGTCGCTCTAGTTGCCATTCCCACTTTTTCTTTTGGAAAAGCACCCAGTTGATAATCTCTTGTCGGGTCTGGCCAATTGGGGGCGGTGCTCCCAAGGCTTCGCGCCAAGTGGCCGCTTCTGGCGCCTTTTCGGCAGCATTTTCTTCGGGCACTCGTTTCCGCTTTGTTACCACGGGACGTCCGGAAGTGCCAGCAGCGGTTGACTGGCCACCCGCCAAGTCTTCCATGTCTGCCAGTTCTTCTTCTTTTTCAGCGTCATCCATTTGTGGCAGCGCCGGCTTCGGCCGCGGCCTAGCGCCAAAGATTTCATTTATGCGACGCTGCTTTAGCACATCATTCTTTTCCATGACTTTCTTGTGCAGCCAATCGGGGTGGCGCACACGCGGCACAGGATTCGAGAGACCCTGCAAGGCGGCAGGAATGGTAATGATTTTCTGTATGGTGCCACCCAAACGCTCTATATAGTAGTTCCAATCCAGGACATCACGTATGTCCGCATCGCCCATGCTGTTGTCCTTAAGCCAACGCCTCAGATGATGACGTCGCACACTGGGCTCCGACTGGAAGATTGCCAAGGGAATGGCACGTTCTGTCACCGGGGCCCCATCAGGCTTCTTTGAGATTATATATTTGCAAGCCAGGCCCGCATCTTTCACCATCTGCTCACCCAAAAACTCAGCCAAGCGCTTGGCCGTCGATATTGATGTGCTCTTCTGGGTACCGTAGTCTTCCAGTTTCTTCGACATGGATTTGTTCTCCGAAATCAACTCGAAAAGTTCCGAGTCGGGCAAGTTGGCGCCCCGACTGTACAGCACATCCAGCCAATAGTCGGCCACTTTGGCCACCGAAGCATAGCACTCTTCCAAAGTATTGCCCGCCAGAAAGGCTTCAAAAACGGAACTCTGAAAATTCTTGATCAGCTGCAGTTCGCCGCGACGTTTCACCTCGAAGCCCTTCAACTCGGCCAGCGAACCATCGAAGTTGAACACGGCATAGCGTTTCTTCAACTTCTTGCCCTCCTCCTTGGCTGCGGGCAGCACCATTGCCAAGTACGGACCATCCACCTCGAAAAAAATCGAGTTTTCCTCACGTACGGTATAGTCGGGTGACTCTTCCTGGCTGGCGGGCTTCAGCAGCTCGTGGTACTGATCGTTGGTGAAATGATCCTTGACCATAGTGTTCAGCACAGCATTCGGATAGGAAATGTTGATCTTCTTTTTCTTGTCATGCGTCGTCAGCACGGTAAACTCCTGCGGAAACGAACCGGGCAGAATACACCAAATACCATCGGTGTCCAATTCCAAGGGCCGACCCACACGTTCGATAATCTCACGTGCCTTTGTAATTATATTCGAGCCAGTGAGGCACACAATGCCCGCCATGGACATCGAGTGCCAGCGCGCACCACGACGCATCACATAACCGTAGAATGAGTTAAGAATACATTTGTGCGCCAACTGCAGTGAATCGTACAGCACCTCACGACCTTTGGCGGCCTTAATTTCGGAAGCATCGCCCGAAGCGACGGCCGCTCCCACTGCAGCCTTGGCCACCTTCGTCAGGCCCTTGTACTCATAGCGTCTGTCGCGAAAGGCGCGCACCGTGTCCACATAGAAACTGTTTTCCTTTTGGCAAATGGTCGACTGTCGTGTCTCGAGTTTGGTGACTTTGGTCTTCTTGTACGCCTTGCGACAATAGTCCGAGAGGCGTTTCTTCTCGTACGCTGCCTGGTCCTCTTTGGACAGAGCATGAAAGGCACGCGTGGGCCCGCCTGGAAATAGCGGTGGGAATTTCTCAGTTTCCAGTTGTTGTTGTATGCGTTGAAATTCATTGCGGGAAGCTGGAAGCATTTCACCACGCCACAACCAGTCCATGGTGCGCTTGCACTTTACACCAGGCTTATTGAAGTCGCAGGCGGCGCAGTCAGTGTCGCCCACCATAGCCGAGGGCTGGAGCCGATTCGTTAGAATAATATTGGGGTACATAGCGCCGACGTCCAAATGGTAGATCACAGGTTGTTCCAAGCGATTGGGAATGTCGTGGAGACCTTGCAATTGGAAACGGAAACTTTTAGAATATTTCTGCAATGAGGTCAGTTTGCTTTGTCTATGACCATAACCTCAAAAATACATTTTTTTTAAATAAATAACGGTTTTTTTGTCTACTTAAAAATTTTAGAATTTTAATGTAGCGGAGACACGTATCTTTACCGACATTTTGTGTACAAGCCCAAAACGGTACTAGCAGTGGTCAAGTACTTTGAAAAACTTTTACAAAAGGGAAAATAATTTGTCGTCGCGGTGTAATTGCTTTTAACAATGGGGTCGAATAATTCTCATTCGAGACCCCCTATCCAATACCAGTGATGGCATTTGACGCTTCAACAAATTAATGTGACGTCAAATTTTACACGTCAAAAATTAATAAAACTAGACGGTTAATTTGAAATTCCTTTAAAACAAATGTTGATAATATAGCACAATTGATAATATAGCATAATTAAAGATTTTACGTCAATTTTGACATCAACAACAAATTGTAAGCGTAAATTTTACGTGTTGACGTAAAAAAATTGTACGCGGCCATCATTGTCCAATACAAACCGGAAATAAAGTAACTTAAATTAACTATCTGTTGCGAGGAGATGGTTTTTTTCGCTCAACAGTTCCATATGCTAATTTTGTATCGATAAAAAATGCGATTATGTTTGGAATGTTTAGTTTCATTTCTATATTTCTTAATTTGACGAGGTAGGTAACTTTATTGTGAAAAGCAAAAATTGTCAGAATGGCGTAACTGGCCCAGCATCTGCCCAGATTTTGGACACTTTATACCGCAGTCCTATTTCAATTTAATGTATTTTCATTTATTTTCGTGCTTTAGTTTCATTAAACTTTTATGAAACGTATTTGCTAACTTCAATGTCGAACTTTGACAGCGGTGTGTTTCAGGAAACCAACTCTGCAAACCTTCTTGGACTCATTTTTTAAAATCTTTTTTTTTGTTGTAAGGAATTGGAAAATTTTGCAGGTAACTATTCTTCAGCTTTAAATCGACCTATTGAGCTCAGTAAAATTTTGTTTAAAAACAGTTTAAGCTTAACACGAAAAATTTGTCCTCAAAATAAATTCGAAATTTACAAATGCAGCTGATTTTTAGTTATTTAAAAAAAATCTAAAAACAAAATGTTTTAGATATCTAGACTACCGTGGTGGTCAACATTAACGTGCCCCACGAGACCTCTATTTTCCCATATAAACTGTATGGGAAAAATTAGATTTTTTGTAATTCGGAGTAAAGTTTACAAAATTGGGAATTTAGTAGAAATGATAGAGAACTCTTCAAGAAGAAGAAATCCTTGCAAGGAGTTGGGAGGTCCGTACAAAACAAGCATTTGGTATGGATTTCTTTGTTGAAGAGTTCTCTACCATTTCTACTAAATTTCCAATTTCTCCAGCGAACAACAAATTTTCCCCATACGATTTTGGACTACGCCAATCTAGACGCAGAAGCAGAGCAAAACGGATTCGTGAGCGAAACCCCAGATCTACCTTTGAGCCACTATGAGAATGCTCAGACCATTCCGAAATTATTTTGACAGTCGGACAGTGCGAAATCGAAATCAAAAAAGTTGTCTACTAACCTTGCAAAGACTGGAGGATTTCCTTCTGAACTTCTTCCAAATTTGTGACCTTCTCCAGCGGTATGCCCTCTTCCACCTCAATGGCGTGTTTCAACACTTTGTCCACATTCTCCATTAACTGCTTCACCATGTTCGGGTCCAAACGAAAGCGACATGGTATATCGGCGCGAAATACGCCCGATTCAAGCGCCTCGACATGTCCGCCCACATACGTTTCCGAGTCGAGCACATGTCCCTCCTTCGACAGTTTATTCAACTCGCTCTGCTGCTTGTTGGGATAGACGATGTTCGCATGAAAAGCCTGCACCATGAGTAGCGTTTCGCACAGAGTGCCGGAACCCTTGCGTAGGATTTCGTCCGGCTCCATGGGAATAATCGTATTCAAGGCAAATATAAACGGATGGACGTACTTCATGTACAGATAGTACGTGGCCACGGCATCGGAAACGGAATAGTTGGAGAGCACCTGAGGCTGTTCCACCGCCATCTTGCACATATCCTCCGGATCGAGCTCAACCGGATCGTAACGCAATTTGGCCTTTGCCACCGCCTTGAGGCCCTGCGAGCCAACTGGCAAATACGAATCACGTTTCACCCAGCACAGACAGTCCATGTGTATGGAGGGTCGACACAGATAAGTGCCTTCCTTCGACTTGGAAAAGCCGATTTCCTGCTTCATATCCAAATCGTAGGTGGCCGCACGCGTCTCCACGAAGGGCCAATCGAAGAAGTCGCCATTGTAGGTGACGATAATGTGAGGCCGCACCTCCATTACATGATCGAAGAATTTCTGTATGAGTTGCATCTCATTGGTCTCATTGAATACAATGAAGTTGCCCTCAAACTCCGGCTTCGGTGTGTACTCAAAGTCATTAACGTCCGAGGATATGATCTCCCTGTTTGTGATCAAGTAGCCCTGTCCATCGATCATATACGAAATCATCATAATTTGATCCGTCTGGGCGTCTGGAAACTTGAGCGGCAGTTTTGTGGTTTCAATGTCGAAGGCCAGCACAATCGGCTCGGGCCGGTCGAGCAGATCAGGTCGAGGTGTGATAATTGGTAGTTCCATGCCAGCACTGCGACATCGGATGTTGTACCACTGGCCACAGAAGATACTCAAGTCGATCGATACTCGCACATGGTAGGGCACATCGTGCTCTCGTATTTCCAAGATGCAATCGAAGTAATCAAGTTGCTTTCTACCTTCCGCACTGTCGCCGCCACCACTCGCAGACGAGGCAGCCAGCGAAGACGACAGCATCTGCATGTAGAAAGTGTTGGACTTTTCACGTTCGGTATTTTTGCGCACCGCAGACATGAGTTCTCGTCGCACTTTGGTCATCGCCGTTTGATTGAGAAAGGTCAGCTTGATATAGTCCTGCTTCAGACCAGACAGATGGTTGGGCAGATCAAGGTCCTCCTTGGTGAGATGCTCGACGCTGGCCAACTGTCCGGAGTACTTACGACTCAGGAAGCGTGCCACCTCAAGCGATTGTTTCTGTACTGGCCGTATGAGCAGGTAGGGCTGGTAAGCCACGGTGCACTTGAACCGGGAACCGTCCATTTGGATGAAAAAGAGATCGAGAGCCGCAATCAATCGACGATCTTCATCCAGAATTTCCGTCTGGTTTTAGAGGGAAAATGTTGTAATTCATGTATATACTGTTAGCATTCCACCTACCGTGTGCATATTTATTAGGTAGCCCGTGCGCTCCAAATTATCCTTGACTCTATCGAAACCATATTTCGAGTCAATTTGATCGTTTTCACGTGACTGCCGATAGCCCGCTTCATTGAAGAAGTCATCGCTGAATTAGAAATTAGGGAAATGTAAAATTTTTATAATTTAAGTGGATTTTTTCTGAAGATATACAAACCCTTCCACTCGGGATTCGGAAACATATTTTCCCGTATTTTGTAAAAATTTCGTTTTGTTATTTTGTTCCATTGTTTACACACATTTATTAAACTTTTCCAAAAACATACGAACAAATAGTTGCTTATGAAAATTTCACAGTGAAATAAACAAAAAATACTGCAGTTGCAATAAATTCGCAAATTAAAGTCAAACTTTTGGCGGCAAATTTAAAAGCAGCTGATGGCTTTAACCAGAACGAGCGAACGCAACTTTTGTTGCGAACTTTAATCGCAAGTGATTACACCGCCCGAACATTTTGAGCTATCATTTGGCTACGAACACAAGAACCGGGCGTTTACACCGGCCGAATGAACGGCGGTCTAACCTTCAGAATGTGTGTTTTCAAATATACAGTGTGACCAGATGAATTCGGTCGAATGATTCCACATTTTATAAAAAGAATATCAGATTCAGTAGACATTTGACATCACAACTTCTCTCGAGATATGACAATTTTCCAAGATTTTAATCAAAAATATAAAATTTTGATACGCCGTTTTTGGTATAATTGTTATATTTTAACAACTTTTAACAGATATGTCATCGACAAATCAATCTCTTTCGAGTTTATTTAAAAAATACATTTGAACCAAATGATTTGATGAAACAACTTCTCTCGAGCATGGTTAAATAGTTTCAGGAATTTAAAAGAGCCTATTTACACTATCAGTTCCATGACGAAAAATCTGACAAAGAGCTAATAAGAACTGCGGTAGTGAAAACGGGATAGAACATTTCGCACCGAAAATCCATACAAAAAACGTAAAAGGTGGCAACTCCATGCTTCGTTTATTTACATTTTCATATAAAAACTGTCAAATTTCATCATGCCCATGTCAGTGTAAATTCTAAAAACGGCATGCCCATGCGTCATGGGAATGACTGTGTAAATAGGCTCAAAGAAAAAGTTGTAAAATTTATTTCGAAACTGTTCACGCAAGGTTACAAGATTGTCCAATTTCAGATATGAATGGAATTGGACAATGGGGCGTGGTACCGCCCACATAATTAAATATTTCAAAAAAATCACAGTGCACATTTAAGCAGGGTATAATTTAATTTTCATGCACAACAGATCCAATTTGCACTATCACGATCATGCCGCATGGGAATCAAAGATACTGAAATTTGACAGGTTTTATATGAAAATGCAAATAAACAAAGTATGGAGTTGCAAACTTTTATGTTTTTTGTATGGATTTTCAGTTCTTATTAGCTAACAAAGAGATTTTTTGTCACGAGCGTGATAGTTTACATAGGTTCAAGGACGTATTCTTATAATTAATTGGAATATAAAATGCTGATTTTCTGCATTTAAGTTGCAATTAAGCACTGTGAAATTGGTCGTTTGTTAGTCGTAAATGAAAATATTCATAGCCAAATTTAGTAGCTACTAAACATTAGTAGCAGCTTAGTAGCTGTCAATTCAATGTATTATCTGTCAACTTAGTAGACTAATAAAGTCAGGTTGGAACTTAATTTGACTATGAATATTGCAATTCGGACAAAAGCATCGAATGTCGTTCGATCAAACCGAAGATTCGTTCGTGTTTGCGGGCAATGTAAACGCACGGTTAGAAATAAATATTGGATGAGTATTTCGTAGACGTGTATCGAATACAAAGTATTCGATTGGTACTTCCAAGCTCATCACTAATTTCCCACGTCAAACGAAACAGAAAAGTCTGCCGCAAATTCCACAGAAAATAGTTTTGGTTCAATATCTACAAAGTCAGCGAATAAAATGGTCAGCCTAATAAACACGGTGGACACTGGCCACGAGGACATGATCCACAATGCAGTTTTGGACTATTACGGACTGCATTTGGCCACTTGCTCTTCCGATGGTTCGGTCAAGATTTTCGATGTGAAAAATGGAAACCAAGTGTTGACCCTCAAGGGCCACCATGGTCCAGTGTGGCAGGTGGCATGGGCGCACCCAAAGTTCGGAAATGTGTTGGCTTCGTGCTCGTACGACCGAAAGGTGATAATCTGGAAAGAGGGGGCCGCCAATGACTGGGCCAAGATGTAAGTAGGGCAGGGAGTGGTATTTTATGTCATTCATCAGCATGAAAGTATGCATGATGACAGATCATTCCATATTAACGCTTCTTAATTGGATAATTTTCCGCAGCTACGAATACAACAACCATGATTCCTCTGTGAACTCGGTGGCCTTTGCTCCCTCCGAATATGGCTTGATACTCGCTTGCGGCAGTTCGGACGGCTCCATTTCAATACTCACCTGCAACACGGAGTACGGTGTCTGGGATTGCAAGAAAATCTCCAATGCGCACACAATTGGCTGCAATGCGATCTCGTGGTGCGCTTCTACAGTGCCCGAGCCGGCCTTCGACCAGCGCGCCTCGGCACGCAACGGCGGTGTGAAGCGTTTGGCCAGCGCGGGCTGCGACAATTGCGTCAAAATTTGGCGCGAAGACAACGATCGCTGGGTGGAGGAGAACCGTTTGGAGGCGCACTCTGACTGGGTGCGTGATGTAGCGTGGGCACCGTCCATTGGACTGGCCCGTTCCCAAATCGCCTCGGCGTCCCAGGACAGGCACGTGATCATTTGGAGCAGTACCGATTTGACCACCTGGTCGCCCACCATACTGCACACATTCGATGATGTGGTGTGGAGCGTCAGCTGGTCATTGACTGGCAACATACTGGCGGTGACGGGCGGCGACAACAAGGTCACCCTGTGGAAGGAGAACAACGAGAACCAGTGGATGTGCATCAACGATGACGCCTCGTCGTCTTCTGGCAGCGGACAGCAGAACGAGCAGCGCACGCTGTAAGGGGTCAAGTGGCTGGGGTCGTAGGCGAGCGGATGCAGAGCGCTCTTATCTCTGCCAGCATAGTTGTATCGTGACGGCAGTACCCGTTCGTTCAGATTTCTTGTAACTTCATATTAGTTTTCGTAGGTTTTTTGATAAGATTTTTGATTTTCCCTTCCCACTGCATAATGTTCGTGTCAATAGAGAAGAACTTGGTTTTTCTTCTACAATCTTCTGTTCAACGACTGAAATTGTATTTTTGTTGTTATTCCTGTAAAAAAAAACTGTACCTAAATTCCACTTTAAATGCAGGTTCATATGAAATTAAATAAAAGTAATTAATTTTAAACGTTTTTCGAATAACTGTGGAATGGTGCATCATCACTGCATAGGAATTTGTTTATCACATTCCAATGATAATGTCGGTTGCTTTGTTTCGTTTAATCTATTGAAGCAAAAGATTAAAACACAACCCAACAAGATTTTGCTCCATAAACCAAACTTATCTTTTCTTAAAGGATTTTTAACGCTGAACAAGATGCCGCAGAAATTTCGTATCACGTCGGGTTTTTGCGAAATTCAGGTAAAAACAGTCAAAATATTCATCAAAAATGAGCTAATCTTTTCTAATCAAATCTGTTTACGTCATCATTTAGCACTAAAATTTATCTTCAAAACAAGGTATTACGCTAATTACGATTTTTTTTTTAATATCGATACCTTAAAGCACAACCATCCTATGCCCGTTTTCATGAAAATCGAGTTTTTGGCATTTTTGGATTCCTGAGAAGAGTCAGAGAGGCTATAGTGGTTTGTGGGAATCGTAATGAAAGTAGTTGAAAAATGAGGAAATAAATATCCATTTCCATACAAAGCATAATAATTTGAAAACCTGTTTTTCATTTTCTCGAGTTTTGAAAAAATGGACATAGGACGGTTGTGCTTTAAGGTATCGATATGGGCCCAATCATGAGTGTTGTTTACAGTACGATGAACGTTCGTTACCTGTGTCGTTTTCTTCGATCAAATTTCTATCCATTGTGATCGAAAAAAACGACACAGGTCGTTTATCGAGATAAACGACACTCATGATAGGTCCCTATATGAACGGTTTAGTTTAGTACCATTAACTTTGATGAAGTATATTAAATATAAACAGGCTTTCCAACAGGGTCATTTTGACCGGAGACTCCGGGTTTAGCAGAACTTTCTCCGGGTTTCACAAGTTTTCATCTATTTTGGAAACATTTTTTTTTTTATTAATATTTAAAAAGATATAAATCAAATAATGCATTTAATAAATTCTTCTGTCGGCATTTTATATTGCTGCAGTTTGGTTCGTTGCTGTACAATAAATGCAAGTTTTAAATTATCAGAGTATTAATGATCTGTGGTTCTAAAATGTGAAAAGATTATGTTCTTGTCAAAAACTGGGGGCAATAAACCCTCAATTTGTTTCTATAGTGGATAATGGGTATTATGCTATTGACCTGCCAGGATGACCCAACATTTTCGGATTCGACAACTTCAAAGGAAGGACTGGATAACCACGAAAGACGGTCTATGTGAGGCACATCTCCAAATCTCCAACTCTTTAGCATAACTGAACCCTTGGTCCACACAACATTTTTATTGGTTTGGGGCCATTTCAAAACTCGTAACACCTTGTACACCTTCAAAAATATGTTCATTTTTTCGACACCATTGATTTAAATTAAATTATAATTTTACGATAGAATGGTGGGCAAATTACGAAATAAAGTTAACGTACATGAATACGACGACTGACCATTTTGAAAAATGTTATCACAAAATTGGTTGAATTTTGGTTAATTTAACAAGTGTTCGATTTCCTAGAAATTTTCATAGGTCTTTTGTTTTCGAATCTCCGGGTCTGAGCTCTTCGAAAGTTGGCAACTCTGAATATAAATTGTATTCTCTAAGTTACATTGAAATAGAACTTGGTACTCCAAAAACCAAACCTATTGGTCCTTAAAGATATGTTGATGCTGAACAAGATGGTACCCACAGAATTGATCTATCTCGTCCAGTTTTTTATATTACCCAGCAAACATTTAGGTTTGATATCGACTCAAAAACGACTCGGTATCAAAGTTTTTTCTCTAATGTTGAACCTTTTAAACTGAGTCGATACCGACTCGAGAATCATAGCTTTCTCAATAAAAAGGGGAGTTAGTTCTCGAGTCGGTTTCAAACAAACAAAGTAAAACGTGAATTCATTCATTTTAGAATTGTATTTTGGTTTTTTTTGCATATTTGATAAGTAGAAATCTTTTCTTTTAAACTAAACAAAATAAAAAGGTACAGATTACGACTCGGTTTCAAACATTAGAGAAAAAACTTTGATGTCGAGACGAGAATCACATTAGTTATTGACTCGAGAAATAGGGTTTTTCTGTGTTTGCTGGTTCCTTTTGCTCTCTAAAATAGTTCTGTGGGTTCAAGGAATAAAAAAACTAGAGAGTGGACTATCTTCGGCTATACCGAAGCTTAAATACCCCAACACAGTAGGAAGAAGTACCTCGAACATAAAATTATGTGGTCTCAAGACCACATTTTGAGCCACCTATAAATAGTTTTGGAGCCCACAGCATGTCCAAAATCCGTTTCTAAAAATTGCCAATCAAATCGACCAAAAAAAAAAATTGGTCTCAAGACCCCATTTTGACCCTTATATATGTGGTTTCGGAACCTCGGAACATGTCAAAAATACGTTTCTAAACATTTTCAATCGAATGCAGCAATAAAAAAAAGCCACGCCCAGTTTTTGTCCGATTTGGCTGATTCTCGAACTTGATCTCAGTATTCACGAGAAAAACATGTACCCAAAGTTTCAAGTCGATATCTCCAAAACTGCGACCGCTATCGTGCGGACGGACGGACGGACATGGCTAAATTGACTCCGGCGGTGATGCTGATCAAGGCGTTACAAACGTTGTGTCAAAGTTAGTATACCCTGCCACAGTGAGTGTGGGGGTATAAAAATGCATAAGAAACTATGCGATTGCAAATAACTGTAAGTTTTTGCTTTGCTTTGGATGTCCCGTGCGTCGAAAGCTTATCAAATATTGAGTACAGCGGACATTTTTTATACAATTAAAATAAAAAAACCTTTCTTGTAAATAAGAATATTTGTGATCTTATATAAAGTTGGTCACGTGTTTAAATAATTGATAATTTTTCTTAAAATTTTGGTCGCCTTTTGGATCCGCCATTTTGAATTGAGCTTCTTCTATTGGAAAGATTTACTGGAGCCCGTTCGAATGAGTGTAAGAATATCTTAATCCGTTAACTACCTACCGCGAAATGTCCAGTTGAAATTTTAGCTCCTAGAAAGGTTGAAATCTTTTTTGTGATGAATTTTAAGAAAGTTTTTGGAAAATTTAGTTTTTGGCTAAAAATACAACTTGAAGATAGGAACTCCAGATTTTGGTAAAAGGTAAGGAATATAAATAAGTACTACATATTTAACTCGATTTAAAAAAATGAGGGATAGCGCCTTATTTCCGCAGCCCTTCAATTATTCAAAATTGGAATTTTCAGCAAACCAAATCTCGCGTGATTTTGTGAAACTTTTCCAGCGCTAATTGAAACTGTCGCCAATTAATTGCTTACAACATCGCCAGTTGCTTATGAATTTCATGCAAATTTCTCAAAATTTTAAATCATAAATGAAAAGCCGTAAGCTGAAAGTCGTAACCGCTCTCACGTGCAACAATTTGTGGCCTTTTAAAACAATTTCCGAAAAGTATTTCAATTCTGTGGATACGACGATCATGTTTCATGGCGAAAGTATGCTACAAATTCCGAACTGGAAGATAAGGCCAGTCTCACAACGCCACCGATACCAAATATAGAATGGGGGAAATGGCTTTTGGAAAGTTTTCTTATCGCAAATACGAGCAAGTGCACGTGTCGTCGTGTCAGCCCAAAACGAGGTACTTCCTGTTGTCGTTAATGCAAAATTACAAAACAATTCGCTTCGTTTGGCTTTAGCTTTAGCTTCAGCTTTGTTTTAGCTTTAATTCTCGAGGTCTTTTGTTTCTGGAAGCAGTTGAGGTAAACCATTGCCTACTAGAAGGTACTCGATAAATTATTGTAATCTGGGGGTTATTATCAAAAGGAGGGTAAGTACATATTTCAAATGAACTATTACAGAACTTGCACTATAAAGTAATCCGTAGGTAGTGAAGGAAAGTGCTTCCGTTTGATTCTGAATTAGATATTGTGAACATTATGGTTGAGAGAAGTGTTTTTACGAAATGCGATGGGCGCAGGTCATACATATTAATTTCCAATTAATTACTTTCTATTTCTACCGTTTCAACCGCCATGTCCTCTGCAGCCGATTCACAATTTTAATTGTCAAGCTCTAAATGTCACTCATACGTCCCGCGGACCAATTTCCATTTATAAGTCATTGTACACAATAAAGAAGGAAAAAAATCCACTTTGAAAGTGATGGCAATCAGCAATCACTTCGGGTTAAGTCAGTTCAACTCGGCTAAAGCCATTTACAAATTCCTCCACTCTCGGCCACTCCCATTGGCTTTTGCACTAGGCCAGCCCGAAAGAGCCGATTGTCAGTACTTTATTTCCACGTTTGCAAGAAACAATTCAAAACGCTGGTGAATAATTCATGCGAATCATAGCAATAAGCAAACTCACCCGGTCACGCATTAACCCCACTTTATATTCACATTTAAATCCAATTTTCGCCACCTTCCGATTCGGCCACCATTCGACCGAGTGAGCCGCCATGCTTAATACATCGCGAATTTTCAAAATTCATGTTATTAGAAAAGTTCAGCACACACACACACACTCAACTCAGAGTCCCCAGTACGTACTGGTATACCTTGTGAAGTGGCCTGTGGTGTCTGTGGTGTGCCGTGCGCTGATTAGTTCCTCCTATGTTGGCGCCGCGCCGCTCAAATTAAAATTGAAACCGTTTTTGATGATGTAATGAATTGCGTGCAAGTAAGCCGTCATCAATTTTCCCCGAAAGGGCCGCACTCGAACGTCTCGAGGCCTGCTAAACCTCGGAAAATAAAAAAATTGCAGAAAATATGTTGTGTGTAACTTGTGGCCAGTAGGGGGGGGGGGTGGCGGTTGTCCAGTATGAAAGGTTCGTGTATGTTTGCTTACCTACTTCTATAGGTCATACTGCTCGGGGGGTACTTTTCACTTGCAATTCGGAATTCTTGGTGAAAGCGCTCGCAACCCGTAATCAGTGAAGTTTAATCGCTAGAAGGCATTTTTTCGTTAGCCACTCTAACCAATCTGAAAACAAACATGGGTCAATATGTCGGTGCCAAAGAGAGCGACAGCGACTTTGCGGCTCTTGTGCAAATTGGTTTAATGCTTACATACTTTGTATGTGCTGGGCCATAATTATGTGCATAGTCAGCAATTTTCCTTTAAATTCGCTACTTTTTGTAACGAAACTTTTCAAATTTAAATCAAAAATGTTTCGACTACGAAAGAATTAAAAAGTCGACATGCATTCAAAGAGAAAATGTATGAATGCAATAATATCTTCTACGAATTTAGAAAAGTCATCGAAGGCCTGGCAGAGCAAGTGAGAGGCTAAGCATCGGCAAATACAAGCACATTGTGTAAAACGCGGACTGAATTAAAGATAAGACTGCACGATGCATGACATACCTACTAAGGAATTCAATCCCGAAAGGTTGCGGCAATTCCGGGATCTCGGGATTTTTTTTTTTGTAATCTCGGGATCTTGATTTCTGCATAGTTTTTATGTATTTTTATAAAAGATAAACCTTTATGTGATTCAGCAGTCCTTTTGTAGAACTCCCAAGGGTATTTAGAATTTTGACACAATTTGAATTTGATGATTTATGTATAATTACTATGAACGAACGGAGTTGCAATTTTATTCAAACTTTAGAATTGAAGGAATCCAACCACCAAAGGAATAGGTCCACCGATTTTGAGCAGAGGTCTAATTACACAACAAAATGTAAAATATATGATTTCTGTATGCCCCAAACTGTCTAGAAATCAATGAATTAGAAATTGAAGTTTGGAAAAATTATTTTTGTAGACTTGAAAACACAGTCGCAACCGCGCGTAATGATTTATGGTCCGAGTTCCTAATATTAAAATGTTCGACAAAACTATCCTGTTAATATGAACCAAACGACGGCACTCATAGCGATGGCGATTTATATTTGGGTTTTATTCGATATATTTCTAAAATCTTCTAAATTTTTTCCAACATTTCTAACCAAAAGGGTAAGAACTAGAAATGTTTGATTTAACTCTTAGAATATACTTTGGTGATTTTTTGAATACAATATGATGGAAAGTACATAAAACTAACAATCCCCATCATCATTTGATAAATTTTTTTCGATGATAGATCATAAAAATGTAATTTATTATTTAGGTTTTTTTTGCAGTCCCGAAAAATCCCGGTATTTTCTAGAGAGAATCCAGGGATTTTTTGGGACCAAAAAAGGTCTGGGATCCCGAATCCCGTAATTCCATAATACCTACATATCTCATACAATATAATATAAGCCGAGAAGAGACTTTAAAATTAAAGCCATTACCTCAGTAAATAACCGTTGAAGATTCGTAATCGTTAATGGTGGTTTAGTGACTAGTCACTAGTCTCATTTCAGATCAGCGATGGCCACAAACATAGTGTTACATTTTACGTGCAATTGGAGAGTCTCAAGAACATTTTGACTCTGTTTCATGCAGTGGCGCCAATTTAAAGAAGATACATATAGGAAAATTGCTAAGTTGCTAAGTTGATTCAAAAGATACGAAAATTACTCAGTTGAGACATTAGGCCATATGACATTATTTCACATATCCCATAAAGAATACAGTTCTACATGCCACCCCTTTTACCGAATATCGCTTTCCAATGAAATGTATTTATTGAAAATGTAAATGGTATTCCAATAAAATTTCAGTATTTTTAGTTTCGCAATTATTCACAAGCACAATGGCAAATGTTACGTTTCTTGTTATTGTGAAAAATCAAGGTGCAACCAGTGAAAAATTACACCAAATAATGCACTTGATCCACTTTAAAAAATGATAAATTAAAAGCCCGACCGCTGCGATAGCCAGTCCCCCATTCGCTAAAGGTTAATTTCTTTTACGTACAAGGTTGGTGGTGTTGTCGGGTGCACTCTAAGCCATTTGATTTGAATGTTAGCGACTTCATTGAGGAGGCAGCACATGAACTTTAAGCCACAAACCGAATAGAACAGAAAATTGCATACGACGTGAAGAAGCGGCAGCGAACAAGAAAGACCGCCACTACGACGAAGCATGCATATCGAAATGACCAGTCGGCTGGAGCATACATTTATTTGTACTCGAAAGCCCACAAGTGCATCAGGAAGCAATTAGACGCCGAAATATGAAAATGAATGGAATTTGAATTGGCACGGAAGGTACAACGTCAGATGCTAGCAGCGAGCAGCGAACAGCGGTGGTCTGCCATGATGATACATACCACAATACTATGATTACCAACTATGGAGTCGAGGCCTTAGGAGGTCCTTTTCACATTTTTTGTATTTTAATTTCTTTTGTTGTTCTTTTCTTTTACGAATTTGTTTTATTTTTATACTTACGATTCGTGTCAAAATGTTATATTCGCCCGCCTTCGACTGCGGCACTAATTAATCATAATTTCGCAATTTCACATTGTTGACAAAGTATTAAACTTAATTATAGATGAAACTCGGAAGGAATTGCGACTGCAGTTCGTGCGAATTTGAAATAATTATTAATTGTGTGTGTGCAGCGCGTATTTAGTATAATTTGGATTTCTTTTGGGTATTTTTGGCTAATATAACTAATATGCATGAGTGATTATTTATGCCTAGAAATTTGGCAGCCTTACCTGAATTGGTAATTAAACGCTCTCCGCAAAAATGCTTAATTACGCATTGCCATACGAAATTCCCATATACAGCGGGTCAGGTGAGGCCAGTACAGGTGAATACTCGCCGAGCAGATGGGAGTTTCTCTAGCTTATAGTTTTGATTTTATTTTGGCATTTGTTTGCTTGCTTTTTTCTTTCTTTCGACGACTGCAGTTAAGGCGACCAAATTAATATTTATGGCCGAATTGTGTGCGTGAAAACAATTAATTTTATGCAAATATTTGTGGTCCGGATTGCGCATTTTTTCCCAAAAGTACTAAAAGCCTTCGTTCCCTTCCCTCCCTGCTCCCACCCGATCTACTTGAAGGAATTTAAAGAAAATACATAATGTAATGCATTTCCACAATGTTTTGCAAAAATGAAGAACATCTCTGTGGAGTGGAACAGTGAACAGAAATAAACAAATATTCAAGAAAATGTATTGAAACTATTTCTCAGTTATGTCCTTTCCAAAAATAAAACTCTTCGTTCGGTTGTGCTGCAAAACGTTGTTGGCCAACTGTCCAAATAACATGTCCGAAATACAATACGAATTCGCCCAGGCAAACATTCAAGAATTTGACCTCAAATCGTCTCGAAAAGTCCAGGAAGTTGAATGTAAATTATTGGCTTGCAACCGAAATAAATTTGGTAACGGACAATTTTAAACACATTTGAGGAACATTTCAAACCATGGCGTGCTGCCACTTTGGCGGTGTGGCGGAATTGACCGAATCGAAAGTAGTCAGCGATAAGAATTTTCGTTGATGCAGTTCGGTTGGGCTTAACATATTCCAGCCAGCCGAAGTGAAATACATAGTTAGAAAAAACTGGAATATTTTCTCCAAGTGGTTTTTAATTTTGTATAATTTTTGTTTGGATTTAATTCTAATTATTCACACACTCAATGAATTAATGTGTTTGGAGAACGTTTACTTCAAATATACTACTTTTGAATTAAATCTTAAACGAAAAAACAAACAAAAAACCTTTGCTCCAAATTAAGTCGTTTTGCCACAAATAATAAATAAATTTGGAACAATTTAAATAAGTTTCCAATAAAAGTATTGCATTTTACTTTTATTGGAAACGTTTTTAAATTGCTGCAAATTAAAAACTAATTTCTAATAAACGTTTACATTGCTAAGATCGAATTCGATATAAGCTTTGTTTTTACAGACCAGAACGAAAGTAGCTCAGTGGGCAACTTAGAAACCTTACGTCCCGCTTTCGAATCCTGGCTAAGCTGAAATTGCAGCAAAATATCATGGGTAAACTAGGTCAGGCAGCTTTTCTGAGGAATGAACCGATTTGGTATTACCCTGGAAAAAATTACGATATGAACAAGGACGGCGATGATATAAATGCAGTACATATTACCTATATTATAAAACCGTATATCCCTATATATATTACTAGCTTATACCCATAGCTTCGCACGCAATAATATTGTATTTTCACGTCAATGAATAATGTAGTTTTTTAATGTAGTTTCTTTCTTGTTTGCTTGTTTAAGTGATCTTTTCATTGCATGGAAATAAACTGATCTACTAGAAAAATACTACCGATACCACTCTGTCCATTCATCAACCAACAACACATACAAAATTTCAGCAAAATCGGTGCATGAATTAATGCTTGAATTATATTTGCTCTTAATGTCCAAAGTTTATGACATATAGCATATAGCATTTAGCCATTTCGATATGTGTTTGTGCCCCTGTCTGTCTCCCTGTTTGTTCCCGCTTCACGGCTAAACAGCTTTACGGATTTTCATATAAATTTACCCTTTTTGTTGAGAAAGCTATTATTCTTATATTATTATCATTTGCAAACGTTTGACATATGAGAAAGGCTTTAATATAAAATCCATTTCAAATCTACTATAAAAAACCTAAATCTTTGCTGGGAAGTTTGCAATTTAAGCATTGGGTGCGAAAAGTGCGTTTGTAAAAAATTCGTAAAAAGTTCTGAGAAAATCGTGTTAAAAAAAAGCTTTTATTACATTAAATACAAAGAAAGTTTACGGAGTCGAGCTGGAATTCAGCGTGGTGATAGTAGGTGAACTCAAATTAAGATTAAGCAATTCATGCATAAATAGTCCTAAGCACATTAAAACTCTTATTACACCCGATGCTTGAGTTATATTATTTTTTACATTTTATTAAGTGAAAAGAGGTTAAATTTTTAGAAATGTTTAGAAATATATTGTGGACTTGGTCCGAGGTTCCAAAACCATCTATAAATGCGGTGAATTGATGTTTTCTTATGGCAAAATGTACAATCTCAACAGTTGGATATAAGTTTGATTACAAAACCTACCTTTTGCTTCACCGAGTTGGGATTTTTATTAAATTTAATCGTTTTCGTAATATTAAAAATGTTTTTTTTGGCTCTATGGAGTGTTTCTTTATTTCGCTGCACGTTTTCTCATATCAATTTACATTTGATTCAGATCGATTCTCCATATTTCATATTAAAATGTTAGCTCCATATCAAAATGTTGTTGCGCACTATCAATTTGACACGTTATACTATCGGATGACAAATGAATACAAAAAATGGAGATTTAATGGTTATTTTTGTAATTTTTGTTGGTTCGGAGTAGAGCAATGTAAACATGTGATCAATAACTACTTTGTCCTCAGTATGGCTGGCTACATGTTCAAAATGTTAGATGATGGAAAAAGATGCCCCAAAGACAACTCATATTTTTTATTGGGAAGGACCGTTTCTCCCTTTTGGTCAATTCTCCTGTTGGTTTGCTACGATCTTCTAAGTACAGTTGTAATTATTCTTTGTGTCCAAATTTCCCTTTTTTCTGGTTCCCACAATATCGGAATCGGCGTTTTTTGCAATAAAAAAAAAATGGAAACTAAACTCTCATGATTAATGGCACGTTACCCACATTAGGTAGAAATCACATCTAATTACATCGACTCTGTGCGATTTGGTTCCACTACGTTGTAGCGTTGTCGAAGTAAATGCGAGTTGTGAACGTGAATGGATGAAATGAGAGGCAGGTTGCCGCAGAATGAGAACACTAAAAAACACAAGCTGTATGCTAAGTGTAATTAGTGCTAAGCACACAAACTTATTTTTTCGGCTGTAGCAGAGTGGAGTCGTTCGTAAGTAATAATAGTTTCTGTTGTTATGGTTGTTGTTATTGTTGTTGATGTTGATGTTTTCTGTGTGTGTTCTTATAGCACTTCTAGCATGGTCTAAAGCCCTGAAAGTAGGCTATGTGCAGCGCAGTAAGACGTTCGGGCACAGGCAGTGCTTTCGTCATCGTTATCCTCGCAACTGAATTTGTACGTCCGAGGACGAGGTCGTGCTTTGCAATCATGCGCTTCGGCTTCGGCCGAATGGTAGTTAACGAAAACGAAAACAATGTTAAAAGAAGTTAAATCTTTCACTTTCTTTTGCTCAACTGATTTTTTGTTCCTCACAATTTATAGCCTACTTTTCGGTAGCAGGCCGTTAGTAGGCAACGACAGGTGGGGGGAGGTAAGGTTCCGCTCACTCTGTGCGAGAGCCCGCGCAGAAAACCGAACTTAAGCTTTGAGTTGACTGGAATATTTTTCACTTGCATTAAGAACGCGAAGGCAAGAAGGTCGAACAAGCTCCCCAATAAAAAGATTTTGGATCTGATTTTGAGATATAAGTTAATAAAGTCAGTGATACCAATTGAAAATTGATTTGTCAACAAGTTAAAAAACATTTTAAATTATAAAAGAGAATTCCAACTAAAACTTACTCTAGCTCAAGACTTTTGAGCTACGCCACAGTGCCGATTTTATGAGACCCCATTCGGTGGTCTGGAAATTTATACGGGAACACTTCACAAAAACCGTGGTCGATTCCGACAGCAAAAGAGCTGCGAGCGTTGGAAAGGCTCAGTTGCCACATTCCTTGGACTACGTTCGTAAACGTTCGCTCACCTCGTTGGGCTATAATCGAATCTAAACTCGAATAATCCTCCACACAGCGAAGTGAACTCCAATTAAGTGTGACACTGGTGAAAATTTGCATAAGGTTCTGTTCAACGACTTACATTCCGAAAATTTGCATTCGAGTTCGTGGTAGTGTGACAGCGTAGCTCGAATCTGAACAATATTAAAACAATTCTGGACTTCAATCGAAACAAAAGCTACAAAATAAAAAAAAAATATTGAAAAATGCAGCCACTAAAACGCTTTACACAGTGCGGCAGCCTGACCATGCTTTTTGGTGTGTTCATTGTGCTTTTCGGTGTCAGTTCGACAGCTTTGACAACATTTGGAAAAACTAGCAATAATCCGCCGCCGACCAATCCACCAATTAGTAAGTTCCCATTAAATTACAACAAAAGATATTCTTATACTCTTAAGGACCGAAATCGCAGTGTTTAGTTAACCGCCGAATTTAGTTTATTAACTGACATTTCATTCCGTCATTAGTTAAGGAAGCCCTGTACATTTGCCACTTAATCTCTAAAAGTTAGTAGTAAGGTGAACGACACTTTGAAGAACCTTTGGATGGCCCATGGCATTTTGGCTAAATTGGACATGATAACGGAAATCGAATTGAGCAAACTTCATATTATTTGTTTGTTATTTTTTGATAAAAGAAAGAAGAAAGGAAACTGGGAAAGCCGTCTTCAACTCGCTAATGGGGCCAGCTACTCTAAAACTTTCTCAGTTGAAACACTTTGCTCCGCAGACCAACCTTCGGATTATATAAAGACCATGAAATCAGAACTGCTACCTTCGAGTAATACAGAGCGTCGTGACAGCACTATGGACCATATTGGTCTATGTGAGACATATAGCCGCAACTCTAACCTTAAATATAATAAACGGAAAAAAGTTGTCATTATTCACTCAGTGTTCCCGGATTAGGCGACGAATTTTAGGCCTGACGGCTTTTGGCGATTTGTATTTCTATTTGGCAATTTTGCGGCGATTAAATTTTTCGCTAACATTTGTATAATTTTTGTTGGGAATATTTGCTATTCTCAAATTCTTCCTCATTTAATCGAACTAAAAAAGGTTTGCGCTTTTTTGCATTAAATTATTAAATTGCAGGCAGAAAACGAAAAACAAATGGCAAAACAGAAAACAAGGAATCGTACTGTGAACGAGTAAAGAAATAATGGGTTTCATTTAAACGTGTAACTGACATTGTGAACTTACGTCCCGGTAAAACATATATATGCATATCTGTGGCCATTTGACAAAACAACCTCTTTCAAAAGAAGTTGCGTTGTGAAAGGGAATTTGGAGTAAATGGGCTTGCGTTAAATGGAGAGAGGTTGTTTTGTCAAATAGATGTAACGAATTTTTCCATTGGCTTATTGAAACTTTTTAACCTGTTCGATAGAAGCTGTTTTATGAAAAAACTGGAAAGAGTTGGTTTTGCCGACGTAATATCTTATAAACTAAATGTCGTAAAAATATGAAGATTATTAAAATTCTATATTTATGATACAAATCGTGGAAAATTGCGAAGAGATGTTGTTGTGTCAAATGTCCGAGACTCCATTTTTTTTCATGTTTTGCATTGAATCCATAAATTAAATGTACCCACAAATTAATTTTTTGTTTTTAAAAAACCCAAAGAAAAATTTGGCGACTTTGAAACATTGAAATGGCGACCAGATATGAAAAATATCTGGCATCTCTGTATGCACTTATTACAGTGATAGCACTCAATTGGCAATTTGATACCTACATAGAAAAAAAATGGTCGGTAAAACGTACAGAATGTCAAAATGTATGAAAATTGTAAATTTTTTAATCGTAGATTTAACCGACAAAAAATTGTAAAAAAAAAAAATTGAAATAACCGAAAATAATTGTTGTTTTACAGAAATTGTATGTTCTTTTACCGCAATTGTTGGTTAAATTTGAATTTTCACCAACTTGTGCAATTTACCATTCGCGCATCTTCAGTTGAATTGTTGGGACTCAAAGAAAGAAGAATTCCCAATCGTGTTATGAATGTTGTGCCTTATAGAGGCAGCTTGAGCAGAGCCAAACAGAGTTTTTTGCTTGTAATATTGCATTTGTAATACTAATATTGGAAAATATGAGCTTGTGTCGGTTATGCGCTCAAGCTAATATTTATTTTTTTAAACATGCAATCTTGCATTTTCGAAATATATTTTTGTGTTTAATATGTTTTTTTGTTTGTTGGGGTTTGTTTTCAAATAAAAAAAATTAAATTCATCGAAAAAGTTTTCTTATTTAAAAAATATGTATCGAAACAAATTTTTGCTGTATGTTTACAATTCAAATTGTAAACCAACAAATTATTAAAGCAAATCAACACTTCTCTTCTCACTTTTTCGATTAAATCTAATGACTTTTTTTTTGTGTGTATGTGTCACCGAATTTCTCCAATAACGAAATATGCCCTTTTTACATACTATTTTCGGGTCCTGATCACAATTTTTTTCCTCGTCCCTCGCTATATAAGTAGAAAAAATCCAGAACTGCATAGTTATGAAATACTTCCTAAATATAATAAATTTTAGTGCAGATTGGATTCGAAACAGCCGAGTTATTAATTTAATGCCGCTAGATTGACCATTTCCCACTCGAAGAATAAAGTCACAAAACCATATTGCAATTACTTTTGAAATTAATTTTATTAAAAAAAGTATATTGTCGGTGTAGTGGGCACGCTTACTAAAGCTGAATATGAATTCGATATGAGTTCAAACAAAATACCAAAACGTACAAATATACAAATATTAAAATGAAACTACTAATTAGCCTTAACGTGTATGTCAACGCAGTAATTGAGATTAAATCAATGTCAATCACGATACATATGAGTGACATTTGTTAAACCGGCAGCATTCAGTAAAATAAATAACACTGTAAATGAGTTAAAAATTATGGTTTCATTTTGATTAATGTATTAACGACACTAGAGTGAGCTGAGCTGTGTACTTGAAGTTCCAAACCAATTTCAGAAATAGTCGAAGAAATCGCAAAAAAAAACTCTGTATATTTTGTATGAAGTAAAGTAAATATACATAATATGAAGGCAACTTCGTTCGATAGGCTTTCGTACGTACAGTATTGTAATGCTATTATGAGAGCAAAATATGCCAAATTTTATTGTTATAAATAAGCAGCTATGAATATTAAACAGGCGAAACTGGCTATGATCAAACGATTCGTGACTAGAACTAATTTTATTTCTTGTTTTCTTTTTATTTATTTATTAATTCTGGCCAAAAATACTACTACTTATCGCATGTCTGTGTATGTACTGGTTAACGGTTCTTGATTTCAAAGTCGAACTTATTTTGTCAATTGAAGCATTTTTACCTGAAACCCAGCAATAATCAATATGAGTGCAAAGTTAATAAATTTTTTATCTCTTCACGTATTAAGTTAAAGGACGTGAATGCAATGCTCACGACGATTGTGCAGCGATAGACAAATCCAGTTGTGTTAAGGATCCAAATGACTACAAATTGCGCTGCCTTTGTGGAGATGATTCGGCACCGGACAACGGACTTTGCCCAGACGTCTTAAAAGGTAAATATTACAATTTTTGGGTATCGGTTAATAAATAGAATATTTAAGTCCCCTCATAGTACTTCAACTATTTTGGCACCACAGTTCATATTAGGGTTGAGGCCTAGTTTCCTCATGCACCTAACGATGACAAGTGAGCACTTATATTCAATTGGAGGACCTACAGTTTAATGAATCTTGTGTAATTCGACAACAAAAACAAAATTTGTGTATAAAATATAAGAGGCATGTCCACAAAATCGGATTTATAGGGCAAACTGTTGATTGGAGAGAAAAAATTATTAAGAGGTATTTTGTAGAAAATTTTCATAGCAACGAACATATACCACACAGCTCTGCCTCGAACTATGTCCAAAATCAATCGAATGCAGCAAAACAAAACTTTGAAAAGACTTGGAAAATGTTTGCATAATTTTGTTTGTCATTTCGTATGGGAGCCTCTCAGGCGAACATGGCCGAATTGGTTCAGTTTTCGATACTGATCAAGAATATTGTACAAATCGAAACTTAAGAACGCAACTGCCACAACTTGGAAAATTCGATTTTTTTTTCTGAAATGGATTCTAGAAAATTTACAATCCATTTCATCATCATCATGCTAAATTTCACACTTTTCATACCAATTTGAAAACTTGTTTTTCATTTTGCAGAGATTTGAAAAAATGGACATAGTATGGTGTGCTTTAAGGTATCGCAATGAAAGTGCTTATGTTTTGCAGCTTATGTTTATGTTATCCTAGATCCATCGCCCAGGTACATGCAAAGGCAGAACTTCGTATTCAACGATTTATGAATGGAATGGAAACGGCACAAATCAAGAATCTATTTGTGTATAAAATATCACTTCTTTGTTACCAAGGACATGGCCAGTATTAAACATTTTTCCGAAACCTATTTTACAAGTTGTGCCAGTTCCGTTCTAAAGCATCGATATGTCCTTTTCCATACTTGAAAATAAAATCGAAAGTTTTTAATTTGAGCTTGACAGAGTGGTTTTACCAAAACGGTAATGGTATTGCTTGAATTTGATTGCATTCACATTAACCAAGCAGCGCTAAATCGTTTCAGTCCGACAATATTATAAATTAAATTTATGCACTTCCATCAGCGAATTACGAAATACCAGTTTATAATTACCGTGAGCATTCCTGTTAAATTCTATTTGCTTAGAACATGCATTATGAAAGGGTTTCATTGTTTGTTTATTTCTTTCAAGGACCTTTTTTCGTATTATGCACCGACGCGCGCACTAACACCTCGACATACTCGCTCATTCACCAGACCCACCCCCACCCCCACGCAAACGAACACACAATCGCACAAATACAGAAATGTCAATTGCAGAGCCAACTTGGGCCGATGATTGTTGCGCTTGTGTTGTGTGTGGAATCCTTAACGGCCGAAATGAAAATTAAACAAAAAAACATCTTGGCAGCAAGTTTGTTTGCTAATCTTACAAATTTTCTGTTTTCTTGTATTACAAAAGTGTACACGAAAAATGAAAAACAGAAACAGCGGCGAAAAACAGAAGCCTAATTCCTTTTCTTCGTGCTGAATTTATTTTCAAATTCCGTGACACAGGCAGTCGCAGAAGGTGCCAATTTGTGACATGCAAAATCCACATACACATTCATACATACGCGTTACTCGTACACACACACACACACACAGGTACTGGGATACACGACAGGTACGGAATGGTTCAAAGGAAGGCCTCTCCACATGTGTACATAAGGAAATTTTGAAGTTCTTCATTAACGTCATATTTATAACTTCTTTCTTTACCCTTTTTTTTTGCTAAGACAATAGACTACACTCCAAGTTTGACAAGTTGCGTATTCAAACACAGTTTTTTTTTTGACAAAAATTATTAGCTTTTTTGTAATGCCACAGGAGCAATGAAATGGTTCTGTTTCCAAAACATTTGCGAATGTTTACAAATATTAAGTAACTGTGTACTTGCAGGACTTCGTCATCATTGCAACAGTGGCAACGAGTGCGAGGATGGCATGGTCTGTCAATTCGAAAACGCCAACCGTACCATTGGAGTGGCCAAATTCATCTCCACCAAAGTCAAGTTGTGCCTTTGCGACAACGAAAACGGCTATGTTGAGGACATCGTACACGATATTTGCAGTGGCGGTAAGAATTAACAAACTATCACCCAATTCAACTTACTCATTACTCACTTCTGTTGCAGCTACTCTCCAAGCTATTGCGAACATATTGGCCTCGCTGATATCAACCGTGGCGCCCTTCTATGTGTACTCGCATATGAAGACTCGCTTTTAAATCGAGAAAATCAACAGCTTACAATTACTTGCAGTTAATTCATTCAAGTTAAAAACCAACATGTAGTTGCCTTTCTTCATTGTCATTCAAAAGAAAAGAAATGCAATTTAAAAATAGATTCTCGATACTTTGAAACTTCCAATTAGTCTATTGGGAAAGCTCATTCAAAGTCTCACATCACATCAACTCAACTCAACTCAAATTATTAAAAAATAAATAAATAAATTTACAAGCTGCTCTCGTTCCTCTTAGCAAAGAAACCAAACATTTCTAGTCCAAACAAAAAAAAACATTGAAATAAATTTAGTGTACAAGAATCATTGAACCACCGTCGATTTTATTAGCTTTCAACACCAAAATGTAGACATGAACTTGCAATTATTTCCATTTATACTAAATCTTCAAGCACTTTGACTTGTAATGACTTCGTATATCCTAGCACATTGCGTTAAACAAGTTTATATAAAATAGTATACAAAATTATTACAAGTTGATATTTACACTAATTTGGCCAGGGACCTCTTCGAAATATAACGGCGTTTATTGGCAAACATTTTTCATAATATATATTTACAAATTATCGCTGAAATGTTCAAATGCTTCATGTGAGTTATGAATGTCTTAAATATGTTTTCTTGATTAAAAAAAAAAAAGAAAACCAAAATAACAACAACGAACTTTAAAAACTTTTTTGTACCTAAACGTGTAAGTGAATTTAATTTTGTCCTTCATTTCAGTCTTCTTCGGTCTGAACGTGAAACCTGATAAATATTTTATTGATTTTTGAATTTGTAGATAAAGTAGTTTTTATTATTATTATTATTATTATTACCTACTATTAAATGCATACACTTTAAAATATAAATATTCTTAACAAAAACAAAAAAATACGTTATATGCCTGTAAACATTTTCGTACCTTATTTTAATAAAAGTTCAAAACGCTCAAGGTTTTTCAATTTTATTTGTGTTTAGTCCAAGAACAACGAACTCCGTTGAAGGTAATTGAATTTGTCTTGAAATACTCATAATCAGGGAAAGGATTTAGTTGGCCCAAAAAATTTGCTGCATACTTTTAGTGACGAAAAAAATATAAAGTCGATAGTTCAATAATTACATTGCTTAGTGTGCCTGTGTGCCATTTCGTACAGAAAGTATTCAACAAAATGCGTTCCCTGCTTATAATCGAAAGTGCGAGTGAATGAATCCGTTGTGTAACGAAAAAGGATTTAGTTGGCCCAAAAAATTTGTTGCATACTTTTAGTGACGAAAAAAATATAAAGTCGATAGTTCAATAATTACATTGCTTAGTGTGCCTGTGTGCCATTTCGTACGGAAAGTATTCAACAAAATGCGTTCCCTGCTTATAATCGAAAGTGCGAGTGAATGAATCCGTTGTGTAACGAAAATTTTTAAATTTATTTTATTGCAAACATGAAAGTGTTAAGTTTTCCGTTCGATTTATTTCGCCATGATCTCCCAGAATAAGTACATATGTACTATATGGAATTATGGATCTCCAGGTTTGGCTCTGGCTTTTAAAGAGCCTAATTTTTCTTGCCAAGTCTTTAAAAAAAAATTTTTGTTTTGATTGAGCACTTTACACAAGCGACAGTTATAAACGTTCCAACCCTTCAATTTAGTAAATTTAACCGTAAGTTTCAAAAATGCCATGATAGCATGACAAAAAAATATAAATACAAAAAAGGATTTCTTTTACTATTTTCACGGTTATGTTACAAATCTTTTAGTTAGTTTGTGAAAAATTCAAACTCATTGGTTTTACCTACCCTTTTTTGTGTATGTTTTGCTTGAGAATCCCATAAAAGAAACTGTTTGGACATTTTTCAGTACAATCTGAGCGAGTATTTTTAATCGTTCGTAATCGTTGATGAAACTAACTTAGAAAAAAATACTATTAAATTCTATTGAATTTGGTTCATAGCATAGCCTTACTATGGAAATAATAGTAGAAAATAATTGAGGGGAAGCACACTCAAAGAAGTTTTTCGTTCGTAAGAAACGAAAAATTAGACAAACACACTTCGTCTGTTGCTCCGTTTGCGACCAACGTTTAAGAAACGAAAAAAAAAATTTTAAGCTCAGCCAGGATTCGAAGGTTTATAAGTTACGCACATACACGCTGTGAAGCTGAGCTACTTTCGTTCTGGTCGGTAAAAACAAAGCTTATATCGAATTCGTTTAAACGTTTATTAGAAATTAGTTTTTAATTTGCAGAAATTTAAAAACGTTTCCAATAAAAGTAAAATGCAATATTTGGAATGCAATGTTGGAAATTTATTTATTATTTGCGGCAAAACGACTTAATTTGGAGCAAATGTTTTTTGTTTGTTTTTTCGTTTAAGTTTGTATTCAAAAGTAGTATATTTGCAGCAAACGTTCTCCAAACATAATAATTCTTTGAGTGCAGGTGTAATAATGTTCATCGGCTATCTGTGAAAAAGAAAAACAATAGCATGACTTCAGTATATTGCATTATTGTACCGTTTGAAGAACGATAACAAAGAAAATTTAAAACAACGTACTCACAGCAATGGTCAAAAATCCACCTGCGACTTTTTTTAGTTCTCGAGTCGATTCTCAAATCGAGTTCAAATAAAAAAAGTGAAACGTGAATTCAAATTGTATTTTTGTTTTTATTACAAAATAAATAAGTAAGTAAAGATTATTTTCTTAAATCTGAACCAATTGTAATAATAGTTATTAGAAAAAGAATGAATGACGAAATTAACAAATTCAGTTCTGTTAGTTGAGAACGTATTCCTTTGTTGCAAATAAACCTGAAAATTTGTATAAAGGAATGCTGTTACTTTTTCACAAAATTGTTTATAATTGAATATTTACAAAAAAAACGTCGGTAAAATTAACTTTTTAAAATGTATGAAAAACCTGAATTTATTAAACGCTGTCGGTAGGTTAGAAGAACCGAAAAAATTTGTATAAATAAATCTCCAAAATTCGACATAAAATAGTTCAAAAAATCTTTTTTTTTTTTTTAACTTAACATTTGATTTATTGGATCTTTCTAAATACTTAGAACTAACAATAATTTTTAACGATGCAATTTAACAATATAATTAAACAATTTAAACAAATGCTTGTTGCCCTAATCCATCGATTTGGACAACGTTATGCAGTACTCGATGGTTATGGCGGCATCAAGATGATGTTGACATCGACTGTATGCCGGCATAATCGGGAAGTCGAAAGCGACTAGGGTTCCGGGGCTATCTTATCAAATGTAACAGAATAATTACGCTCTAGGCGTAGGGGTCGGGCTTTACCAAATTTCTAGCTAGAATATTTGGATGCAATTTCAGCTTATCTGCATACTTTGTTGTACGTTTAGGGATCTCTGCGGATACATTCGGTATTTGCAAATCTCTGTGGATAAGGCATTTTTTTTGTACCATCCCACGACTTGTCGCAGAATTTTCGTTCAAATAATCGAAAAAGTTATTGTAAGTTCTTTTACCGCAATTTTATAAAGAAGACCATGGAAATAACTCTCATAAAAGTTTTTCAAAAAGTAATCTTTTATCTTTCAGAATAAAAGTTAAAAATAGCTTTTAACTTTTATATTTAAAAAAAAGAGTTGAAAATAACTTTTATATTTACAAGTAAAAGTTAAAAGTTATTTTTAACTTTTATATGTATTGTATATGGCCTAGAGAGCTGAAACCTGTGCACACGTGTACTTTGGTATTCGGTCCAAATTTGGGTTTTTTTCAAAGTGGACGGGGCATTTTTAATTTATTTTTTTTTAAAGTCTATGATTTTTTTATATTTGGATTTTTTTTTGTTCAACAGGAACAAAATGTTCGTGTATTGCAATTAAGGCATTCAATCCCGGGATCCCGAATCCCGGGATCCCGAACGTTTTCTAAATCCCGGAAACCCGGGATTTTGAGTCCGGAATCCCGGGATTAACAAAATTTATTTTTTATGCATTGTTTAAGATTCTTTCGACACTTTTCCACAAAAATACTGCAGTGCGTTTACTTTCAATCTAATTGGTAAACACAAAAAGCTCACTTTCGTAGACACACAAAAAATTAAGACAATTTTTGTAAATTTTTTCAAATTGAAACAATTTTTTTATTCGATAAAAAGTATATCTACCTTTATACCTTAATAAAATTATTTTGTGACAGCGTGGCCAAATAAATAATAAAACAACTCAATTTAATACATAAAATATCAAACTTGTTCGATCAGAGTAATTTAAAATTAATATCTTTTTGTTTGACTTTATTAATTCCAATTTTTGTTTTTTTAATGCAATATTTATTAAATATTATTTCTACGTTGAATTAAAATAAAATTAAGCTTAAAATATTTTTGCAACAGTTTTTTCTTCAATTTTATATTAATTATTGTATTTAATTGGGAAATCCCGAAAATCCCGAACCAATCCCGGGATCCCGGGATTGTAATTCCAAATCCCGAAATCCCGGGATTTTCAAAAACACTTCGGGATTGAATGCCTTAATTGCAATAAAACTAGGCTAGGTGAATAGGAGCTAGCAGAGCTTTGTACTTTTTTTTTGGGTGAATCTTTCCAGATGAGATTAGGCCAGCTTTTATGTCCATGGACATTTTTTGAGTGATTCATGTGATTTGGGATTGCAGTTGCCACTGGAAGCTTCCTTAGACATTTTTTGGGTTATTCATGACTTTGAAAGAGCCTATTTACACTATCAGTTCCATGACGAAAAATCTGACAAAGAGCTAATAAGAACTGCGGTAGTGAAAACGGGATAGAACATTTTGCACCGAAAATCCATACAAAAAACGTAAAAGGTGGCAACTCCATGCATCGTTTATTTTCATTTTCATATAAAAACTGTCAAATTTCGTCATGCCCATGTTAGTGTAAATTCTAAAAACGGCATGCCCATGCGTCATGGGAATGACTGTGTAAATAGGCTCAAAAGAACTTAAAAAAAAATCTAAATATAAAATATCAACGGAAGATTTAAAAAAAAGTTTATATAAAATGCCCCGCACAAATGCTGAGCCGTTTCATCTGTCAACAACTTGCGCCAAGCTGTTTTCTCAGCCGATTGCGAGAACATTTTCATAAAGGGTTATATTTAAAATTTATCAAAAATTCAAAATACAAGGCTGTTTTTACTCTAATCATAAAAGTGAATAGCCCTACTAATTTTCAAATTAACATCAAATTGGATTCTAATTTGCTATTGAAATATATTTTTTGATCTGAGAATGAGCTTTGATATCGAGTCGAGAGCTAACCTTTGAGAAAGAGTTGAGAATCACATTAGTTAGTCCTGAAATAGAGTATTTCTCAAACCTTTGAGACTGTGTTTTCTGGGTTACTAAGAATGCTAAAAGCATTACTACAGTAAAAAATAAATACAAAACTTCCATGTTTCGATTTTAACAAATTTCACAGTGCAAATTAAAGTTGAATTTAAGTTAGTTTTCATTCACAATAGACGCTTTCCCATAGGAAATTGGAATTTAAATGGCCGATGTTGGGCACAAAAGTACTGTGAAATTAGCCCTAAGCATGAATTTAATTATTGTTTCTATTGGAATCATTCATATGTCCAGTAAAGCCTTATGTTACAAATGTTACAAATGTTTTTGCGTCAAAAGTTTGGTTGATTTTGTGGTTCCAGTCAAATTTTTTAAACACACACACCATTGATTTGAAATGATCTAGGAAACCGACTGGAGACGGGTATATTTAAGACCCACTAGATTCTCAAAATGAGAAAAATCCAGGAATTTTGTTTTCACTAAACTTCCTTTTTCTAAGTAGTTCTATTTTGACCAGAGCAACTTTATACATCTAAAAAATTGTATAAGTTAAAACATATGCATTTGCATATAAATCCGCTCTCCAGTTATGACCCTCACGGAAAAAGTTCGAAAGTAGGTCAATACTTAAGCCGAATTTTCCCGACAAGTACATGGATTAGACCTTTCCGAAAATGCAAATTTTATATTTCTGTCGTGAAACATTTGAAATTTTTCATTCCCAAAACATTCGAGCGGAGCTGTACGTCATGAAAACATAGGCGTGTAACTAAGCAAGGACGTAAAGTTTAGAATACTCAAATGAAATATTTATAAAATACAATAGTTTGGCTGCAGTACATATTAAGAATATTTTGATGTTCAAACATATTAGTGGGATCTCTCCGAACAAGCAGAAGATGATTGGCCAGTACTGTGCTTTGAACGCGATTTTTTTAATTTGAGAAACTTCATGCCCATCATATATATTTTCTCATTGGCATCTTGAAGGGCATTGGACAGTTCGGAATTATTTAGTGTGGTCTCCTCCTGCAAATACGCCAAAGGCGGCCTCATTGTTATGAACAAGCGATTTGAGATGGACTCGTTATTACCAAGACCTTTGTGCGATCGGCCATCAGTGTTTTGATGCCGTGCAGTTCTCGTATCATGGCGTTCCGTTCCATGGCCTGATAGTCGCGCTGCATGCGGCATTCCTCTTGCAATTGGGCATTCTGACGTTTCAGCTGATACATTTCGCTTAGAAGTTCATTTTGTTTCGGTATGATCGTTCGCACCAGATTCTCCAGATTTTCTACTGATATCTGCGCTTCGGATAATTTCCTCTGGAGAACCCAAATTTCTGCTTTTGCAGCAGCCAGCTCTGATGCTGACACCTCCACGCTGGCAGTGAACTTGTCTCTAATATGGACGAATCATTGCTATCATTTCTACACAAAAGCTTTTGTAGCTAAATACTTCTCTGAACCGAATTCCGGACTGTTGTCCGATGTCAACGATTCACCGCTGGCGTTAGCATTATTGTCGGACTGCTTCAAACTCTTTGACGTTGCAAAATATTGGCATATGCACGCCATTTGGGTTTATTGTGTTGATCAAGTGACTGATATTAAAAAATTTTATTTTTGAAATGTAAAATAAAAATGACAGAATTTGAATTAAACAACAGTAAAAAACCCGGGGCTTCACACATTCTTATACCCCCCACACTCTGCTATGGTGGGGGGTATAAGAATTACTCTTTATTTATAGTAATTCTACCAAAATATGCACCAACAAATTATAAAATTTAATCTTGATAACTTCATTGGTTCAATTTAGAAATTTTTTTGGAATTTCACTAAGGTTAAAAAAATTATTTTCGAAATAAGCAGTGACTGACAGTCATATATCGGGCATTTCACATCTCTAGCCGTGGAACATGGTAATAAATTGAAGTTCTTTTCGCGTTCTGTAGGGTTTTCCTATTGTATGCAGAAGTGCACTTAATTTCTGCATCGAAACACTTGTTTTGTAGAATGGAGGCGTGATTATGTAATAGTTCCATAACTTTGTATTTAATTGCCCTGCTAGATTGCCATGAATTACAAAGGATTTTGTGCCAACAGAAACCAAGATTCTACAAAACAGAAATTATATGTAATTATTAGGGATTCTACAACATTCCAGCGCAATTAAATTGTTGAGAAATTCCAACTTGTTGTGGTTTTTTTTTGGCGAAATGTCGTGATTGAGTTTCCTGAACACTATTATTTATTTGCAGGTCACTCTTGAATTCCCATTTGACATGAAAACGACGTAATTAATTAAATAAATTGTCAATGACGACATTGGTTAAAGTTCGAATGAGTCGACACGTTGCGACGTCATTGGCAAACGTACCAGCACTTTTGGTTTTATATTTTTGTTTTCAAGGCAGTTTTTAATGTCAAGACTCCATGCCGGATGCGTGAACAACCATAAAAAGTGCGTTGTTTTTATGAATGCTAGGATTTAATGTACTTCAGCGAAGTAGTAGTTTTTTTTATAGTGTGCGACTGAAAAACCATATAAAGAAAAGAAACAAGGAAAAAAAAAATTGACAAAGTTAGAAAAATATTACTCCTTTTTTTCTATCGGATCAGTGCTTTTAGAATCTACATTCATAAGAAACCATTATCCGGATGTAGGTCTGTTGTCACCTCCCATGCACCCATAGCCAGGCAGTCATTTATTCGATGCTAAAACACTGAAATCCTAAGTGGAAAATTCAAGCAACAGCTAACGAAAATATCCATTCACTCCCATATGTAGGGCTACCATAATTTTGTATACCCTGCACGTCATGAGGTATGGGTATATTTAGTCTGATGTTTGTAACACCAAGAAGGAGACGTGTCCGGTACGGAAAAGTCTATATATTCTTGATCAGCGTCACCTCCTGAATTGATTTAGCCCTATCCGTCTGTCCGTCCTCTTTTCTTGTAAACACTACAGCAGGAGCTAGAAGAAAGCTAGGGATCCCAAATTTTGTATTTATCCTTAGGCCCTAGAAAGAGTTGGTATTGAAAATGGGCGGGATCGGTCGACTGCCACGCCTACCTCCCATATAAGTGAAAATCGTGTTTTGTAAAATATGTAACCTAATTATGCTGAAATAGTCCTACACTTGGTATACAGGGGTTTTCGGGGTCGCTGATTTCGAATTTGGTATCGAAACCCCATATATCAAGTTTGGAACTATTTAAGCGGAATTGTGTTACATATTTTACAAAATACGATTTGCACTTATATGGGAGGTAGGCGTGGCAGTCGACCGATTCCACACTTTTGTAACAACAACCCCTTCTAGAACATACAAAAAATAAATACAAATTTAAATTTAAACGTTCACGAAAGGTTTTTTGAAGTTGGAAATTTCAGAAAAAAGTACTTACGAAACAACCTCATTTTGAACTTAAAACTCAATTGCAAATTTGAACGAACTTATTTTGAAGTTTTCTTCAGCACACTTCCGAAATTCCTATTTTAATTTGAGGTTGTGCATTTTTATACCCCCACACTCACTGTGGCAGGGTAAACTAACTTTGACACAACGTTTGTAACACCCATAAGGGGGTGGAAAAGTATATATATTCTTGATCAGCATCACCGGCGGAGTCAATTTAGCCATGTCCGTCAGCACGATAGCAGTCGCAGTTTTGGAGATATCGAATTGAAACTTTGGGTACATGTTTTTATCGTGAATACTGAGATCAAGTTCGAGAGTCAGCCAAATCGGACAAAAACTGGGCGTGGCTCCCATACACCGAAAAAAAAGGTCAACATTTATCAAGTCCTTTTACAACCCTTATATTAACTTGCTTTATATGACTATATATATATATATATATATATGACTATATATATATATATATATATATGACTATATATATATATATATATATGACTATATATATATATATCCCTATCCCTATATATATTACTAGCTTATACCCACAGCTTCGCTCGCAATAATTTTGTAATTTCATGTTAACGTAGAAATGCTATATGTATTATTTAAGCAACTAAAATAAACATAGATTTTGCAAGTCATCCCTCTGCCCATTCACCTCCCAGCACCAAATCCAAAATTTCACCGAAATCCCTTAAAAAGGAGCCGAGTTACAGAGCTTTAAAAATTTTAGGGCGTGGCTGTGGGCGGATCTTAAATTTCAATAGTCATCCCTCTGCCCATTCACCTCCCAGCGCCAAATCCAAAACTTCACCGAAATCCCTTGAATAGGACCCGAGTTACAGAGCTTTAAAAATTTTAGGGCGTGGCTGTGGGCGGATCTTAAATTTCAATAGTCATCCCTTTGCCCATTCACCTCATAGCGCCAAATCCAAAACTTCACCGAAATCCCTTGAATAGGACCCGAGTTACAGAGCTTTAAAAATTTCAGGGCGTGGCAGTGGGCGAACTACAAATTTTCAGAATCAACATATTACCAATTCATTACCCAAAACCACATATAAAATTTCAGCGAAATCGGTCAAACACTGCATAAATTATAACATTTTAGAATAATATTTGCCACGCCCACTTCGAACGCCCAAATTAAATGAAATGGCATATAGCCTATGATGAGATCAATAAAATTACCTACATTTTGGTATGTGTTTCATTAACATCGGTCAAGTATTTCTTGAGTTATAAGGGAACAAACATACATACAAACCTACAAACCTACAAACCTACTCACA
Source organism: Heteromyza rotundicornis (assembly GCA_951394025.1). NCBI lineage: Eukaryota > Metazoa > Arthropoda > Insecta > Diptera > Heleomyzidae > Heteromyza > Heteromyza rotundicornis. The sequence continues at coordinate 47,826,829 of OX596012.1, forward strand.
AAGAATTTTATATAAGTAAGAGATAAAACTGAGTGTGTGTCTGTCTGTTTGTCCGAGCATCACGGCTAAACGGCTGTACCGATTCTCTTCAAACTTTCAGCATAAATTATATAGCTATCATGTAACATAGGCTATATGCGGTTGGGATTGGACAGAGGGGCGTGGCACCTCCCATACAACACAAAATATGGCTACAAGGTAATTTAGTAACTATTGAATTGAATTTGAATTGAATATTGAGTATATACAGACGAAATTTAGCACGAAGTTGCATAATAACTTTTCCAAGCTTTATGCCAAATATGAGCATAATTGGACAAGGGGCGTGGCACCGCCCACACAACACGTAACTTAAATAACAGCTAATTAAGCAACTATTGGATATATTGTAATGAAATTTGGAATGGAGTTGTGTCGAAAATGGTAATAATTGAACAAGGGGCGTGGTACCGCCCATATAATTTTCTACCCCATATCACGGTTAAAAGACTTTACTGATTTTATTGAAATTTGAAGGTAAAATTGTGTTAGTAATGGAATTTGCAATAGGACATAACAGGTTTGATTTGGACAACGGGGCGTGGCACCTCTCATACAACAAAAAATAATATTAAAATGTAACATAGTAACTATCGAATATTAAGTGGTCCATGCCACCAACTGCGCCCTTGCACGTTTTTTGGGTGAATCATACCGGGTGGGATTACAACTGCCACCAAGTGCGTCCTTGGACTTTTTTTGGCTGAATCATGCCGGGTGGGATTGCAGCTGCCACCAAGTGCGTCCTTTGACAGTTTTTGGGTGAATCATACCGGGCAGAGGTGTCAGCCGACGGAAAATCGTCTGCGGCGGCGGCTGATCCAATTTCAGTCGGCGGTGGCTAGCCGATCGGCTAAGCCTGTTATTTGGCTAAGCCGATTTTCCTTTAAATGAATATGCTAAAAATGCTTAGCAATTTCATTCATTTAAATATAAATGTCACAATTAATTTGAAAAATAAATTTTAAACAAACAAAAATGTAAAACAAAAAAAACGTTATTTGGCGCGTTAAGAATAGCTTTGGACCGTCAATCGCTTTGGTTTTTTTTTTACTTTTTCGAAAAACTTGTCGACTTGTGTCCTTTTCATTTTGATTTTTTTGTTAGTACCTATTAGGTACCAGCTAGAGGATTTAATACCGAAAGGTTTCTTTCTTTCTTGCATCCCGTCCTCAGGATTTTTAAAATATTTTTTTTTATAAAAAGAAAAACGTATGATGTATGTAAGTCTTTTTCATGCAACTGAAGACAAAAATAACTTATAACTTCTATTACACCGTTCGACACTAAAAAAATTTCATTTTAAAATTTTTTTTATCTTAACATTTTCTGAGTTTTTAAAGTGTGAATTTTTCTCTACAATGAACAAATTTTTAAGCAGAAAATTGAACTTTCATGCGTTTTTGTATCTATATCATGAATGATATGATTTCAACATAAGGATTAAGATATGTCCGATCTATTAAACAAAAAATAGAATGTTAAAATCAAAGCTTGCATTCAGCTCAGGGATGATTTTTAAACTTATTTAACAATTTTTTTCTCAAATATTTTTGTTGTTTAAGGTTTGTTCCATGGTAGAAGAAAATAAGGTAGTGCCGCTTCTGATACTATCCGCTATCTTAACCATCTGACATAAATAAGGATTGTGCTACCAGATATATTTTAAAATAATCTCAAGAAAAGGGCTGCCAGATGTGGCAATTAGTCCTAATTTTGCCAATTTAAACCCCGATTTTGTGACGAATTTATGCAATGGCGATATGAAACGATGTTGCATTTGTAAAATCTGACTCTTGAAAATTATTTTATGCTAGGAACTAGAGACCGACCGAAATTCGGTTTCGGTTTGGGTTTTTCGGCTTTTCGGCCCAAAAAAGCTGTTTCGGCCGTGTTTCGGATTCGGCCGAAAAATAAAATATCGCTTTCGGCCAAATTTCGTTTTCGGCCGAAATTCCTATATTTCCGCCGAAAATTTCGGTTTCATATAAAAAGTAACAAATAAATAACAAAGGTTACACTGATCGACAAAACTGAACGTTTTGTGTGTTAAATATACTTTATAGACAAATTCTTATGTATTTTGCCATGCTGGATACGAAAATAATGAAATTTTTACAGCACCAAAAATGCAACTTTTGTGGCGTTTGCAGGAAAATAGTGCGTGCTGGAAAAATTTAAAGTTTATTTTCGGATTTAGCGTATCAAAATACATAAGGAACAACCAAGTGGATAAAAGCGGTATGTAACACAAATTTAAGCATTGATCATAGTTTCGAAGAATCAGAAGCGACAAAGAAGACATGTCCTATCGGAGTAGATCTAATACTCTCGCAATGATTTATAAATTTCTACTCCTCTACTACGGTAGCAGATTTTTCTAATTCCCTCAAGATATTTCCTACTACTATGGTAAGAAATCTACTCCTCAAAATATTATGTGATTTTCATACAATGCAAAAGTACTATTCTTTCTACAAGGAATTTCTAATACTCTACGCATAAACCCATATCTACTCCCCTCTCTTGAAATCTACTACCCTGACAGTAATTTCTACTACTCTTGATTTCCACGCATTTGATAGTTTGCTTCTAAATTCATCTAATTCATGATCTGAACTTAAAATGATCGGCCCATATTCATAGTCAAATTAAGCTCCAACTTAACTTTAGTAATCTACTAAGTTGACAGATAATACACTGAACTGGCAGCTACTAAGCTAGTTCTACAGTTTAGCAGCTACTAAAATTGACTATGAATATGCGATCGATTTCAGCCTACTGATAATCTTAATTATGTCCCACTTTATTACATTAAATCTCACAATTGTTTCTTTTATTTTTTCGGTTTCGGCTGCGGTTTCGGCCGAAATTAAAAAAATAAAAATTCGGCCATTTCGGTTTCGGCCGAAAAAAAAATAAAAAATTTCGGCCATTTCGGTTTCGGCCGAAATTAAAAAAAGCGATTTCGGTCGGTCTCTACTAGGAACACTAAAAAAAAACTACTAGGAACACTAAAAGAGAAAAATGCCGATAAGCTATGAAAAATATCTGGCAACTCCACCACGTTTCTTAGAAAATGTTTAACAATGTGGCAGCTTTTGGAACATTAAAGGAAACGTCAGAATCCTTATTTCTGTCATTTTGTATGAAGTGGATCAACCTTATTTTCTAAAGTTCTTGTCAAACTTTATTTCGAAAAAGCTAAGAAATTGATAAGTAACTTTTCTTTAACTCGTATCCACTTCGATAGAATTTTTGTACCCTCTTCAGAAATTTGGAATTGTTTCTAATTTCTTTAGAAAAGTTGACATTATCAGCTGTCAAATTTGGATCACTAACCAAAATAGAAAGCAAAAGTAAATGAAAAACTGCGGATTTTTGGTCTGTCATTTGTCAAAAAATTCTGATCTAATACAATTTTGCAGCATAAGAAACTTGACAAGATTTTTCTTGAATCGTTTCTTTACAGCTGGAAACGAAGCTAAACGTTTCATTTATGTAACGTTAAAAGTAACTTAATTTAGTGTAATTTTAGTTTATATTATTAAAGGCCTGCGCATACAGAGGCTTTATTCGTGCCGCAGGCGGTTTCGAAATAAATTTTGTCAAAAATCATTGTTTTTTCGAAAATAGAGCGTTTTTTTACAGCCTGTTTCCATAGCAATACAATAAATAACAAACACAAAAAGCCAGTTTCAGAACCATTTCGAATCAGATTGAAAATAAACTTTTTTACTCTATCCATAGTAAAAAATAAACTAGAGAGTGGACTATCTTCGGCTATACCGAAGTTGAAATACCCCCACACAGTAGGAAGAAGTACCTCGAACATAAAAAAATGTGGTCTCAAGACCCTATTTTGAGCCAATTATAGGTGGTTTTGGAGCCCGGACCATGTCCAAAATCCATTTCTAATTAAGCAACTATTGGATATATTTTAGTGAAATTTGGAATGGAGTTGTACTGCTATGTGACGAATATGGGAATAATTGGACAAGGGGCGTGGCACCGCCCATACAATTTTCTACCCCATATCACGGCTTTACTGATTTTATTGAAATTTTAAGGTAAAATTGTGTTAGTAATGGAATTTGCAATAGGACATAAGAGGTTGGATTTGGACAACGGGGCGTGGCACCTCCCATACAACAAAAAATATAATTAAAAAGTAACTTAGTAACTATCGAATATTAAGTGGTCCATGCCACCAACTGCGCCCTTGCACATTTTTTAGGTGAATCATACCGGGTGGGATTACAACTGCCACCAAGTGCTTCCTTGGACATTTTCTGGGTGGCTCATGCCGGGTGGGATTACAACTGCCACCAAGAGCGTCCTTGGACATTTTTTGTGTGGATCATACCGGGTTGGATTACAACTGCCGCCAAGTGCGTCCTTGGACTTTTTTTGGCTGAATCATACCGGGTGGGATTACAACTGCCACCAATTGCGTCCTTGGACTTTTCTTGGGTGAATCATGTCAGTTGGGATTACAGCTGCCACCAAGTGCCCCCCTTGGACATTTTTTGGGTGATTCATGTCAGGTGGGATTACAGCTGCCACCCACCGCGTCCTTGGACTTTTCTTGGGTGATTCAAGTCAGGTGGGTTACAGCTGCCACCAATTGCGTCCTTGGACTTTTCTTGGGTGAATCATATCAGTTGGGATTACAGCTGCCACCCAGCGCGTCTTTGGACTTTTCCTGGGTGATTCATGTCAGGTGGGATTACAGCTGCCATTAAGTGCTTCCTTAGACATTTTTTGGTTGATTCATGTCAGGTGGATTCATGTACAGCTGCCACCCAGCGCGTCTTTGGACTTTTCTTGGGTGATTCATGTCAGGTGGGATTACAGCTGCCACCAAGTGCTTCCTTGGACATTTTTTGGTTGATTCATGTCAGGTGGGATTACAGCTGCCACCCAGCGCGTCCTTGGACTTTTCTTGGCTGAATCATGCCGGGTGGGATTACAGCTGCCACCAAGTGTGTTCTTGGACTCTTTTTTTGTGAATCATACCGGGTGGGACTACAGCTGCCACCAAGTGCGTCCTTGGACATTTTTTGGGTGGATCATGCCGGGTTGGATTACAACTGCCACCAAGTGCGTCCTTGGACTTTTTTTGGCTGAATCATACCGGGTGGGATTACAGCTGCCACCAATTGCGTCCGTGGACTTTTTTGGCTGAATCATACCGGGTGGGACTACAGCTGCCACCAAGTGCGTCCTTGGACATTTTTTGGGTGAATCATACCGGGTGGGATTACAACTGCCACCAATTGCGTCCTTGGACTTTATTGGCTGAATCATGCCGGGTGGGATAACAACAGCCACCAAATGCGTCCTTGGACATTTTTTGGGTGGATCATGCCGGGTTGGATTACAACTGCCACCAAGTGCGTCCTTGGACTTTTTATGGGTGATTGCTACCGGGTGGGATTACAACTGGCACCAAGTTTCACGGGGTGAATAAACCATCAACTACAGCGCCATTGAAGTTGTCGCAAATTCCTATATATATTTATTTTAAAATTTTATACAACCCGTGCAACGCCGGGTATGTAACAGCTAGTTATATATACAATCATACCTACTAATGGTATTCATGTAATGATAAAAATTTCTGCACAGCGTATTGCATATTTTTATATACGGCATTACATGAAAAAACTATCCGATGGTGTTTTGTATGAAGAATAAATGAATTAAATGCAATAAAAAAATTTCAAATTTAACTCGACATTTTTCACTCAATTTTTAATTATTACGAAATAAACTCTTTTTCAAACTAACTAAACTGAAAAAAATAATAATTTCCATTTTTTCTTTAATGGACACATTTTATATGACACATACGGCATTAATGTGTGCGTACTAAGGCATTCAATCCCGAAGTGTTTTTGAAAATCCTGGGATTTCGGGATTTGAAATTACAATCCCGGGATCCCGGGATTTGTTCGGGATTTTCGGGATTTTCCAATTAAATGCAATAATTAATATAAAATTAAAGAAAAAATTGTTGCCATAATATTTTAAGTTTAATTTCATTTTAATTCGACAAAGAAATAATATTTATTAAACAAAACAAATAATATTTAAAATAAATATAGTTGAACAAAAGGTAAATCTTTTTAAATTACATTGATCGAACAAGTCATTTTTTTTGCCACCTGAATCTGATTATAATCATAAAATTCTGCCAACTCCATTTCATGCTACACACGAAAAACTTACTTTCAGTAGTTTTAGTATTATAGCAGGAACAGTTACACGAATTGTTGTTTAAAACTATTTAAATTGGTGTTCATTCAAAAGTAAAACACACACAAAACCATTTATCCAATTCGTAAAATTTTCAATATACGTTCAACAAAATAATTTTAACATATATATTTTATTAAATATATATCTTTTTTGTAAAAAAAAATTGTTTAAATTGAAAAAATTTTATTCAGATCGATAAAAATTGTTTGTTAACCGTTATTGACAAAAATTTTGTCAATTTTTGTGTGTGTGTAGCACTAAATCTGCAAAAGTGGGTTTTTTTAATTAACCAATTAGATTGAATGTAAATGGACGGCTGTATTATTGTGGAAAAACTTCAGAAATATCTAAAGCAATACATAAAAAAGCATTTTTTGAATCCCGGGATTCCCGACTCAAAATCCGGGATTGAGAAAACGTCCGGGATCCCGGGATTGAATGCCTTAGTGCGTACTAGGCTTTTGATCCCGAAGGCTTTTCGCGGGATTTGATACTTTAACAAGCAAAATGCATTTTAAAAAAATAAAAAAATGTTTTTTATATGTTTTATCTTAAAACTGATAGTTTTAGATTAAATAAATAAACATAAACATTAATTTCAATTTATTAACGGTACAAATTAATGATTTTTTTTTTATTTTCAGTATTTGAGTTTCCGTTTCTTTAGGAAAACACAATTCAATTCAAAATATGCTTAAGTAAGTTTTCTGAACTTACTTTGCATCAGTTTTCAGCTTTACTTAATTATTTTTATTAAGCAATTCTTTTTTGTGCGTTCGCTAAGACTGAAAATACCAATTTTCTTCTGAAATAAATATAACTTTATTTTTTCTTAAAGAAAAAATTTCAAGCACAAACAATTTTATTCGTAATTTTTTTTAATAAATTAAAAATTTTTTAGTTTAGGGTTTTCTTACTAATTTTTTTTTCATTTTGGGGTTGTCAAAAACTATTTTTCTACTTACACGATTTTTTTTATATTTTATGAGCTATGAAAAGTTGTATTTTTCTTGTATTAAACTTTTTTTATGGACTAATTTATTTAAAATGTAGTCCCGAAAATCCCGGGATTAAGGAAAAAATATCCCGGGATTTTCGGGACTAAAAATGGACCGGGATCCCGGGATACGAAAGCCCTAGTGCGTACATATTAAAATGGGAATCACCAATTTCGCTTTTATCAACAAAAATACCAATGGGATAAAAACGAAATTGGTGATTCCCCTATTAATAGGTACGCACTAAGGCATTCAATCCCGGGATCCCGAATCCCGAAAGTTTACTCAATCCCGGAAACCCGGGATCTTGATTCGGGAATGCCGGGATTCAAAAATGCATTTTCCACAAAAATACTTTCGCGCATTTACTTTCAATCTATTGGTAAATTTAAAAAACCCACTTTTGCAGATTTAGTGCTACACACACACAAAAATTGACAAAATTTTTGTCAATAACGGTTAACAAACAATTTTTATCGATCTGAATAAAATTTGTTCAATTTAAACCATTTTTATACCCCCACATGTGGGGGAATTCTTGGTGAAAGCGCTCGCAACCCGTAATCAGTGAAGTTTAATCGCTAGAAGGCATTTTTTCGTTAGCCACTCTAACCAATCTGAAAACAAACATGGGTCAATATGTCGGTGCCAAAGAGAGCGACAGCGACTTTGCGGCTCTTGTGCAAATTGGTTTAATGCTTACATACTTTGTATGTGCTGGGCCATAATTATGTGCATAGTCAGCAATTTTCCTTTAAATTCGCTACTTTTTGTAACGAAACTTTTCAAATTTAAATCAAAAATGTTTCGACTACGAAAGAATTTAAAAGTCGACATGCATTCAAAGAGAAAATGTATGAATGCAATAATATCTTCTACGAATTTAGAAAAGTCATCGAAGGCCTGGCAGAGCAAGTGAGAGGCTAAGCATCGGCAAATACAAGCACATTGTGTAAAACGCGGACTGAATTAAAGATAAGACTGCACGATGCATGACATATTCAACCCCGAAAGGTTGCGGCAATTCCGGGATCTCGGGTTTTTTTTTTTGTAATCTCGGGATCGGGATTTCTGCATAGTTATACCCCCACACTCACTGTGGCAGGGTATACTAACTTTGTCACAACGTTTGTAACGCCCATAAGGAGGCGTGTCCGGTATGGAAAAGTATATATATTCTTGATCAGCATCACCGCCGAGTCAATTTAGCGATGTCCGTCTGTCTGTCCGTCTGTCCGTCCGTCCGTCCGTCCGTCCGTCCGTCCGTCCGTCCGTCCGTCTGTCCGTCCGCACGATAGCGGTCGCAGTTTTGGAGATATCGACTTGAAACTTTGGGTACATGTTTTTCTCGTGAATACTGAGATCAAGTTCGTGAATCAGCCAAATCGGATAAAAACTGGGCGTGGCTCCCATACACCGAAAAAAAAGGTTAACATTTTGCAAGTCTTTTTTATGGTTGTATTCGATTGGAAATGTTTAGAAACGTATGACATGGTCCGAGGTTCCTAAACCACATATATAAGGGTCAAAATGGGGTCTTGAGACCAATTTTTTTTTTTCGGTGGATTTGATTGGAAATGTTTAGAAATGGATTTTGGACATGGTCCGGGCTCCAAAACCACCTATAATTGAGACCACATAATTTATTGTTCGCGGTACTTCTCCCTACTGTGTGGGGGTATTTCAGCTTCGGCATAGTCGAATATAGTCCACTCTCTACTTTTTATGGACATATGGAATATAATCCTCTATATGGCAAGGAAATCTTACTAGTTTAATGAACCAATTGTGAATCGCCTAAAATTGGTAGGTACCTATTGGTGAATTTTCATCGTTTCAACAACAAGAGGGTAAAGTTTAAATGATTTATTGACTCCAATCTTATCCTACAGTACACAATAATACAGAACTTGACTCTAGTTTAACTTATATCTATTGTATTTATAAAGTACTTTACTTATTTGAATTTATAATTATCTTCGTTTCAGTATTGCTTTAGAAATGTTCAATTGAAAAAAATAGAGAAAAGAAATTACTTTCGTGAGTAGGTACTTCCATTTCGTACTCGTGACACTTATGCTTAAGAGTTAATCGATGAACAACAAGAGTAGTTGTAATACTTTTCCTCATTCCATGTGGCTATAAACTGATTTGAATTAAAAGTGTTTTTTTTCCATAACGTTTACACACAATTTATATTAGTAATAAAATAATTTCGTACACGTATTTAGTGATAAATATTTTAGATTCTACTTATACCGTTAGTTAAAATTTGTATCATGCATTTACTCATTTAGCATTTTCAATGTTTCACTTTCAACATATTTAGCAATCATTGTTTTTTTCATAAATGTATTTTATTCTGTATTTAAAATTGAAAACGAATAATCTATGGTTTTATTTAATAGTAAGCCTGTTTGATCGCGGCACTTGTTATTAAAAATGCCGATCCTATCAATAAGAATGTTATTATTTTAAGAGCACTTGGCCTTCCGGAAGAATCTGCAAATTCGAAAGATTCACATGAATAGGAAATCGTATATGTAGTCAATAATGCTGCGTCCACTTACTTTTCTTATTGGGCATTACACGTATGCAAGACTTTTGTTCGACATCTGTCTGATAGCCAAACTTGCACTGGCAAACTGAGTTGCGGCACTCGACAGTTTCTGGTTCCTTTTCAATGAAACATTCACCAGCCTTTGCACAAGCTTCGCCAAGGCCTGGAAGCAAATCACACGAAAGTGATTAGTATTTAACGAAAAGAAAAATGCCTGCAATACCACTCAATACCTTTCTTATCTTCGCAGAGCCCGAATTTAAAGTGTTGCTCTGGGGTGCAGGTGCATTTCTTATCGATACATGTGCCCAGCAAAGGTTTACACTGCTCGGAATCAATGCACTCGTCCTCAATTTCCTCAGCTGCGCATCGCACCATGAAAGTGTAAATCGGAGGAATGACATACTAATCTTTGCGATTGAACTGGTCGTAAGAACACTTACCTTCCTTTACACATTCATCTTTGAAATGAACGAAACCCCTACGACATTGGCAGGCTTTCTCCTTTTCCTCACTGTTGGAAGAAGGAGCTTCACAAATTGAATCTTCAACAACGCAGTCGGGGTCTGCTTCGCAATTGGCACCGATACCTAGACAATGGGGATTGAAAAAAATTAATATTCAATGCAAACAAATTGGGTCGGTTCGACAACATTCAATACAACCATTTTAAGCTTTTCGATAACCCCGTCCAGTTTCTCAACTGTCCTTTATATTTTCGATTATTTCTTAATATTCGAAATAACAACAAAATAAAATAATAAGATGAAACTTAATACTTTGTAAACTTAAGTTTTTAATATATTTTTTAAAGGTAATCCTCATTATACAGTTGAAAATCTGCGACGTCGGAAATATAAGAAAATTTTAGGAACGGTTTTTTTTTTTTAATTTGATCGACAAATTACACATTTGAACAAATTTTTCTCCATAGATTTAAGTAAGACACATTGACGTTCTCGTCAAGTTTTTAGGAATTCAGGATCAAAAACTGATTTCGAAACAATTACACTATTCGATCTGTTAAAATATTCTAAAAAGTCTTGGTCTACATAATGACTCAAAAACAGAAAACAAGGAATCGTATACGAGACTGTGAACGAGTTAAGAAATAATGGGTTTCATTTAAACGTGTAACTGACCTTGTGAACTTACGTCCCGGTAAACTATTTATGCATATCTGTGGACATTTGACAAAACAAACGCCCTCGAATTTGCTAAAAACAGTTTCTAAACACAAAATGTGTATGTAAATCTAAAGAAATGTTAAGCTTTGATAAGTGGCGGCCGTTGCGCGGTTGGTTAAGGGGCTCCCCTGTTCTGTGTCAATCCCTTCCGGGGCAAGTTACAGAAAATATTTTTTGCTGTGAGACCAACACCTCTCGTAAGCATTGGCAAACTTACGAGAGTATAACTTGCCAATTTCCATAAACTGTAGGTCCCTGCAATTATCAGATACATTATGACTTGCCCATGATAATTGCATCAAGAAGCATGTGGTATCACAATGGACCTAAGTGTGTCGGTGTTCTGACAGCCACCTAACCTAACCTTTGATATTGAGAACAAATTTCCCAATTACTTTTTTTCATCTAAGTGCAAGGGTTTTTTAAAAAATAGTGAACAAAATAAAGAAAATGTTTTGTATTTTTAGAAAAAAATTCAGCGTATACCCCACAAGTAAATTGGCTTACGTTAAATGGAGAGAGGTTGTTTTGTCATATAGATGTAACGACTTTTTTCATTGAGTTCTTGAAACTTTTTAACCTGTTCGATTGAAGCTGTTTTATCAAATTCAATTTCGAAAAAAAACTGGGAAGAGGTTGATTTGTCGACGATATATCTTTTTCAGTTTTGTTTGCAGTTTTTTAAATAATTGTAATATTAATGAATTTCACGAGGCCCTGTGTAACGGAGTAAAAGAGTAAAGTGTAAAATAACAAAATTTTCTGACAACAAAAAGAAATTCAAAATTTTACACTTTACTTTTTTACTCCGTTACACAAGGCCTCGTGATATCTTTTATTTTTTTAAATGATAATATGAAAAATTTTTATTTATTAAAAACCGAATAATTTCATTTGTACTGGATTCAGCGTACAATATTGAATCTATGAAATGAATGGTGGCCAGGTATGGAAAATATCTGTCATTTCTGAAAGAACTTACAATAACAACCACTTTCCGATTATTTGAACTATTTTATATCGAATATTTTTTAAAAGTTTACCTACCAAATTTTTTGAAATTTTGTAAAAATTGTGTTTTATTGCCCAAATGGGGAGGTTAACCAATAAAATTTGCGTTTTTCTTGAATTATTCTTATTCTGAAATATCATTTTATTTTTTTTTTGTTTTTGTTGTAAATTCTTTATGCCCACAAGAGGAAAATTTTGGTTTATTGGTAAGGGGACCAAAATGGTTTTATCGTATTTTTTATACCCCCAGACACACTGAGGCAGGGTATATTAACTTTGACACAACGTTTGTAACGCCCATAAGGAGGCGTGTCCGGTATGGAAAAGTATATATATTCTAGATCAGCATCACCTCCTGAGTCAATTTAGCCATGTCCGTCTGTCTGTCCGTATGTCTGTACGTCATCACGATAGCGGTAGCAATTTTGAAGATATCGACTTGAAACTTTGGGTACATGTTTTTATCCTCCAAACTGAGATCAAGTTCGAGAATCGGACCAAAACTAGACAGGGCTCCCATACAAAACGACGAAAAAAGCGAACACTTTCAAAGCCTTTTTAAAATTGGTTTATTGCTGTATTCGATTGGAAACGTTTAGAAACGAATTTTCGACATGGTCCGAGGATCCAAAACCACATGTAAATGGGTCAAAATGGGGTCTTGAGACCAAAATATATTTTTTTTTGATTTGATTGGGAATTTTTAGAATAGGAATTTGGACAAGGTCCGAGGTTTTAAAACCACCTATAAATGGATCAAAATGGCGTCCTGAGACTATACATTTTTATGTTCTAGGTACTTCCAATTGGCCCATATTGTGTGCAGGTATTCCAGCTTCAGCATAGCCGAAGATAGTTCACTCCCTAGTTCTTTGTTTTTGTTTTTCTACTGGACCTTCTAGAGTTATCCGATTGGGATGAAACTTTTGGAATACAATTTTTTGGTCCAATAGCTCATTTTAACAAAATAAATCAATGTGGAAATCCCCCATACGAAGCGGGCTGGCTTAATGGGAAATGTAATTTTATTCCCTGTGGGAGCTTTTTACAAAATTACCAAACAAAAATTATTTTTTGTTCACTATCATTTTAGAGTGCTTTGTATATCAAAAAATATGGAAGAAGTGTTATAAGTTACACCCAAAAATAAATATTTTCTTATAGAGTTCTTTTCAAACAGTTATCACTAGAGTGGGAATCTTAGGTAAATCGTCGTAAAAAAAACCAGAAAACACGCTCCCCCTTATAACTGTTTTGTCATATAATAGTGTTCTACAAATGGACACATTTTTGGGAAAGTTCTTGGATTGAACATACCCCTGTAGCCTAATTTTAATCCGGGCCCGTTTTGCTCTTCTATGCCAACATTAAAATAAATTTTTAATAAACCAAAAATTTAATTTGTTACCTGTCACACATTCGCCATCATTCTCAAAATAGTTCTCCTTGCATACACAGTGGCGATTCGTACAAACTGAATGTTCGTTGGGACAACCGTCACTGGTTTCACATTCAGCACCCAGACCCTGTTTATAAACGCACATCTGTTGGAGGGCATCGTATTCGGCATACTGTTCGCAAGTGCAACGTCTGGGAATTTCCGGTTCACAAAAAGCGGGACCGAACGGACTGCATTGACTGTTCGAAGTGCACGACAAATGGAATTGGATTGCTGTGAAGCAAAGTATAAAGAATAAAATATCAACTCGATGCGATCATTCATTGCCTTCTCTACAACTTACGCTTTCTGCAGGCTCGCAAACTACGTTCGTAAAAGTAATTCTTTTGGCAAATACATTTCTTGGACAATTCTTCGAATGCATATTCGCATTCATCGGCACTTTCCGCTATCTCGCCCAGCTCTGTAAATTACAAATAAATGTGTCAGCCATCGAATGGCGATTTCTTATGTATGTACACTGTAAAAAAGGCATACCCGCAAAACATTTCCCATTTCGCTGATAGTATCCTTGTTTGCAAAGGCAAATGCTGCTCGCACACATCGAATGGGGAAGGCCAGAACATGATTTTCCATTCTCCGTGCAGGAGCTCCCGTCTGTCATGGGCGCAATGAAGAAATACAAAATGGCGTTTATATTTTGGGGAGCTATACTCACATTTCCTATCATCGACATCATCATCAGTATTCGACAGAGTCGACAAAGTCTTATCCTCGTCGTCATGCCTGAACACAGACTGACGACGACGTCTGTAGTGCGACGCCCTCCTACTGCTGGTGCTGGTCGAGGATGTTGCGGTGCCCACATTTTTCACTTGCGGCGTCAGCGGCTTCAGTTCGAAGGCATCAATGCTCGTCTGTACAGCTATCTCGCGCGATCTTTGATTAGGTAGTGAATCCGTTTCGGTTTCCTTATCTGTCGAGTCGGTGCGTCCATTTATAAATGCTAAAGTCTTTTTGCCAATTTCGGATTTGGAGGATTTGGATAGTTGTGATGTGGCCTCAGAAGGTGTAGAAGTTTCGGTTTTGGTTTTTCCAGTCGCTATTGTCTGGGATGAATCGGTTTTGGTTTCGTCAACAAACTTACACGTCAGACTTATACACTTGGCATTCGGTCCTAAAGCATCGCAGTCAGTATCAACGACGCAGACATCGTCAATTTCTGTTAAAAAGTTTAAAGAAAAATCACAGTTACTTCACCTATAACACATAACACGCTCTTGTTGATCCTCACCCATCGATTTGCGACGGCAAATGTTGCCATATCTAGGATAGTATCCATTTGCACATGCACAAACCTGATTTTGACACGAAACTGATTGGCGATCATAACCAAAATAACAATCTAAATCCTTTAAATGAATCGCAAGAAAAATGTTTGTACTTAGGTCAGATAGGAGGGAAAAGGCAATTGCATTTACCGTATCACAAGATTCATCCAGACCTTTCAATGGTCTACATCGTCCTCGAACATATGTGTGTCCATCGGCGCAATCGCAGACCCCCGATTTACATTTGGCTCCCGATGGCATAAGATTGCATTGAACAGTATCGTCGCATGTGTCACCAAACAGCGACGTCTTCAGACATTTTGTGAAATCTTCGGAAAATACTGCATCGAATTCATGACATTCACACAGTCCAGTTTCCACGGAACATGTTGAGTCATCAGCCGTACAATCGTCGCTCAATTCACATGGCCAAAAAACAGCACAACTGCCTGGAAAATAACAACGAAATACATTAGTTAATCTTCATTGAGTAATGGAAAATCTGATTTTCAGTTAGGCCAATTTGAGTAGATATACATCAAAAACGGCTCGAGACCATTCACGAAAATTGTTCAGATTTCTGCTACAAAAAACGTTGCCCTCGTACAGTTTCATAAATGAAGTATGCATGTCTAAGAACTATAGTTCTTAGACATAGTTAATACAAAATGTAGTAACGAACAAAAACTAAAAAATTTAAGTATATTCACGCGAGTATACATTTTTAATGAAAAAGAGTATTTAATATTGGATATTAAATAATTCTATTTTTTGTTTTAAATTTTTTGGTAAAGTTTCGGCCGAAGGTTAGAAAATTGAAGCCGAATGTGTATTTTTGAAAGATAACGGCCGAAGCCGAAGTCGATTAATCGGTCTGGCTCTACTAAGAACCGTGGATTATACATAAAATAACATAATAGCGGAAGATGGTCTGGCAGATGGAGTAAAAAAGCACATTTGTTTTTTACCTATCACATTCGTAAAAAAAATTATATCTGCTCTTAAACCATGCCTAAATTTACCATTCTTTTTCCAATTTTTACGATAACTTTTTCCTTATTTTCTTTTCCAATTTGGTTGATTCCAAATTCGGTCCAAATCTAACCGAAGCTAAAATACCCTGCAAATGCAAGTACGATTCCTTCTTAGACAATAATTTCCATAATTTCCAATTCATTCTCGATCCATTTCAAAATTTTGTTCCAATACCATTTTGTCCCCCAGACTCGAACATAATTTCCGGGTAAAAAACAAGAATATAAAATTTTAAAAACGGGAAATTACCGACAGGCAGACGACAATTATTAAATCGGTGACTTCTCTATACCCCCACGCCTCTTTCTGTGTAATAGGGTTGGACAAAGGGAATTTATCCTTGAACACCTTGTATGAAGGTTCAAAAAACATTAAAGAATTTATTATGTTTCAAAAATAAGTTACTCACAATCACAAACAAGGGAAGTTTCATTATTTTACATAGTGAGCAGACGGAAATCTATGTACTTAGTGAATTTTATTGTTGATTCGACTTATGGACTTAATCCATTATGGAACTGAATGCCACATTTAAAGCTAATATTCCATTAGTAACCTATGCCAAATTTTTCCTAAAAATATGGAATGAGTAGTTCGTGCAACAGTAAAATTCTTATCAGATTCATGATATAGTCGTATTTCAGACGAACAGGTGTTTCAATTTGACACCTTATCAGTTGACTATTTTGGCTTATCCGCAACAGTCTTACTGATTATTTCATAGTGTGTACCAGTGAATTACCACTTCAATTTGTTTCTCAGAACCAAGTGCAGCTATGTATTTATAATGATTTATAGGATTTTAATTGATATAATATAATGTTTATTGTGAAAGGTCGTCGGTCATCGGTCATTAGACTTCCTCTGGGTTGATAGCAATTAATAAAAAAAAACATGCAAGGAGGAAATACTATAATCGAGATATTGGACTTAATGCATAAGACGGACCCTCAAGTATTCACAATATAAATGTAAAACTACGTACATAAAAGTAGTGTGGTCTAGAGATTACTACTGAAAGAAGTGTTTTCTCGTACGGGCCATGGTGTGACATAAAAGTTACTGAGAGCACACGACACTTATCTGTGAAAGCAGAAAGTCAATTTAGCAAAGTCATTGTGCCTGGCCACATGTTCGCCTCAATCGCAGTTAGGCCAGAAGAAAATAATTTGTTCAAAACCAATTTTGATTAAATCTTGCGTTTTTCAAACAATATCGAAAGTAAAGGAAGGCCTCATTTCGGACTGATTTATTTCATTCTTTCCTCTTTTAACACTTCATGTGTACCAACACGTAAACCATTTAATTTCCGTTACAATAAACTAAATTTTGTTGAACAACTGCACCATTTTTAATTAACATATTGCCTCCGTTTCGAAAACGTAATTAATTCGAACGTAGCCCCTAGTGAAAGGGGGCAAAAGTCCAGCACGTGAATTTTGGCACTGCAGTACAACTATACAGTTGATTTGATTTGATGTAGTTGATGGCAGGCGAATGTCCAAATGTAATGAACACAAAATATTTATTCAAAGTCACTGGTCAAGGAAGCACGTTCAAAGGACTTGACCTTGGAGTTGCTGTTGTTGTTATTGTTGTTTGCCTTAACGAATTCGGTTATAATTATTATAGTGTTTCTTTTTTTTATTATTATTGTTATTGTCGCTTTGCTGTTGTAAATACGCTTTCGTGAACAACATTTCTGGCATGTTTTGCCGCACCACAAAGGACATTTAAGTTTGCGACACATTAAATCAACACACAAACCCAACTTCGCCTCAAATATGTACCTGTTAAGACGGTAGCGAATATTATCGCGAATATTAAACTGAATTTCGCCATATCCGTTAGAAAGTGTCGGGGATCGGTTTCGATTGAGTTTCCAATGCAACTAAAGCGATTGATCCACCAACAAGTCACACACTCGCCAAATTTCAGTTAAATTGTTGTAATCTTATCGAAAAGCCTTCACTAAATAAAAGTTTATCTCCGCCGTGTTTATAGACCAAATATAGCCCCAAATCAATGATTATCAGATATTGTTCGACTACTTTGCAATTGTTTTCGGTGGATTTTATGAATGGCAGCTGTGCGAAATCTAGAAAGAGCACCTGGTCGTTGCCAATGATTACTAATGCAAATACACGTTGAAAATTAATTGAATCATAAGGAATAATACTTGAGTCAAAATTTGCAAAAAAAAAATAAAAAAAATGCGGAATCACTTTTTGTTTTATTGGTTTAATTTTATACAAATCCAATTACTTATACCTCCTTTAAATATAAATTTTTAGCTTATGTTTAACCTTGATTAATTTAAGATGCGATCCTCTGCAACAACAAATGGTAATGACAGCAGTAGTTTCTGCTTAATAGTGCATCGCTTTATTGATTTACCCTCAGAATTGTCTCAACAATTTTTTAAATAAAAAATATACGTTATACTCGTATAGTAAATATATTCGCTAATTGATTTGCTTGGTTAATTTAATCGAAAACTGCGCATTTTTTAATGTGAAATTGAGTGTAAAGTACTGAAGGGCCAAAAAACCAACAAGATTGTTGCCAGTCGTTATCTTGAAATGAATTAAACTAGAGACCGACAAAAATTCGGTTTCGGTTTCGGTTTTTCAGCTTTTCGGCCAAAAAAAGCTGTTTCGGCCGTGTTTCGGATTAAAATAACGCTTTCGGCCAAATTACGTTTTCGCCCGAAATTTCTATATTTCCGCCGAAAATTTCGGCTTGATAGAAAAATGTAACAAATAAATAACAAAGATTACACTGATCGACAAAACTGAACTTTTTGTGTGTTAAATATACTTGATAGACAAATTCTTATGTATTTTGCACGCTGGATACGAAAATATAAATACTGAAATTTATACATCACAAAAAATATAATTTTTGTGGCGTTTGCAGGAAAATTGTGCGTGCTGGAAAAATTGAATTAAATATTTTCGGATTTAGCGTATCAAAATACATAAGGAACAACCAAGTGGATAAAAGCGGTATGTAACACAAATTTAAGCATTGATCATAGTTTCGAAGAATCAGAAGCGACAAAGAAGACATGTCCTATCGGAGTAGATCTAATACTCTCGCAATGATTTATAAATTTCTACTCCTCTACTACGGTAGCAGATTTTTCTACTTCCCTCAAAATATTTTCTACTACTATGGTAAGAAATCTACTCCTCAAAATATTATGTGAGTTTCATACAATGCAAAAGTACTATTCTTTGTACAAATCTGCTTCCCCGACAGAAATTTCTACTATTCTCGTAGAATTTCTAGTACTTTACGCATAAACCCATATCTACTCCCCTCTCTTGAAATCTACTACCCTGACAGTAATTTCTACTACTCTCGATTTCCACGCATTTGATAGTTTGCTTCTAAATTCATCTAATTCATGATCTGAACTTAAAATGATCGGCCATAGTCAAATTAAGCTCCAACTTAACTTTAGTAATCTACTAAGTTGACAGATAATACACTGAACTGGCAGCTACTAATCTGGTTCTAAAGTTTAGCAGCTACTAAATTTGACTATGAATATGGGCCATCGATTTCAGTCTACTGATAAGCTTAATTATGTACCACTTTATTACATTATAACTCACAATTGTTTCTTTTATTTTTTCGGTTTCGGCTTCAGTTTCGGCCAAAATAAAAAAAATGAAAATTCGGCCATTTCGGTTTCGGCCGAAAACAAAAATAAAAAATTTCGGTCATTTTGGTTTTGGCCGAAATAAAAAAAAAGCGATTTCAGTCGGTCTCTAAATTAAACGAAATTTCTTCGCACAGTGTACAATTTTTTAATATCAAACAGTATCAGTAAATTTGATGATTTTATAGAAAAAAAAAAAAAATTTTGAAGATTTGGATGTAGCTTAAGTTGATTTGTAATTGGAAGAACAATTAAGTAGTATTACGGTTGAGCTACCTGCTGCAATGTGTGGGGCACTAAATAAAATCGTCTCTGCAAATAACTGCGGGCATAGAGTCTGAGCAAATTAAGTACGATCATACTGAGTGGTTTCGGCTTCATGAAATCAACTTTGAAATAAGTTGAAATACTTTAAACTAATATTAAGGCTATTCGCATTATTTATTAAATGCCGCTAAACCCAGCTAAATTGTTAAAGTTAACAGGTCTATTTAGCGGATACCCCTACTGTCAACTTTGCATTTCTTGAGTGTATAGGACCTTCAAAATATGTAATCAGACTATGGAATCTCGGGATCCCGGACCTTTTTTGGTCCCAAAAAATTACAAAATAATATTTTTATGAAAATCGTCAAAAAAAAAGTTGTATAATACAAGTTGTTGGCAGTTTTTGTCTTGAGTTGCAGACAAAGCATATGTTTTTTTCAATTTAAACGGATATTTTGATGAAAATAAAATATTGCAGAAATCGGGATCCCGGCCCGGTCTCCGGAAATCCCGGATTGCCAAATCCCACGATTGAATTCATAGATCTGACTCGTAATTCCTGCGATAATGTATCGTTGTGAGATATCCGCACATAAATAGTAAATACCAACTATTACGACGCACAGTTGGACAAAATATAAGCTTTTATTGGATATATCGATACCTTAAAGCACAACCATCATATGTCCATTTTTCCAAAACTGTAGAAAACGAAAAACATATTTTGAAATTCATTTTTCGTTGTTATTGCAGTTCTGTTTTCTTGGTCCATTGCCGTACACTCAGAAAACAAAAACTTTGAAATCACTTTAAACCCAGTACAAGGCATTTTAAATTTAAAAGTTTACATGTATGATTCCGTGCTGTATCGAAAAATGTTTAATTTTAAAGTTTACACTTTGAATTGATTTTTATTAAAGTAAACACTTTTAATTTTAATGTAAAGTGAATACTTTAAAAATTAATGAAGCGAACACAAAAAAATTTATATTTTATTGTCTATTTAGAATTTCCTTTTTTAGTTTCTTTTCATTAAATTTCCATTTCTTCTTTTTATATATTTTTATTGATATAATTGATATTTCAATGTTTTATTTGCTGTTGGTTATTTTAT
This sequence comes from Heteromyza rotundicornis, assembly GCA_951394025.1. NCBI lineage: Eukaryota > Metazoa > Arthropoda > Insecta > Diptera > Heleomyzidae > Heteromyza > Heteromyza rotundicornis. Next base: position 47,847,704 of record OX596012.1, read on the forward strand.
ATTATACATATTTCCGAAATAAAGAGTTCATATAAATTTTTGTTTACTTACTTGGTCTAGCGAGATTTGAACCCAGGACATTGTTTATAATGACGCGCTTTGCGAAAGCCTCTTAGCACGTTTTACTACTGCGGGCAATATTTTACAATGTTTTAACTTCATATAAGTACTATATGATATGTAATTTTTGTGTGCAGATGAATTTTTCATAAAATATTTTTGGAAAGGAATTTAAGCATTTACGTAAATTATATTTTGTAAATAATTTACAAAAATGGTTTAAAAAACCTCAAACTAATTACTTAGCCTTTGTTTCTTTGTATAGATTAAATTAACAAAAATATTTTTGGGAAATAAGTAGTTACTTCAAATGTAAATTTGAAAAATCTTTAAAAAAAGGAAATCTTAAAAGAAAAAAAGAAACCATTTAAAAAAAAACGTTAAATTAAAAATTCGGCTCCAGCGGGATTTGAACCCACGCTCCTAAAAACATAGACCATTTTTAAAAGAGTTAAAATTTCAATGGAAACACTTTAAAAAAAATAGTAAAAGCTTTGAATTTTAACGTAAACATTTTACATTTAAAGCAGGGTTGGCAACCGAATCGAATAAGGTTTCGGTTTCGGTTTTACTCCCACTTGCCAATCGGTTTTGGTTATCGGTTTCGCTCCTTGATTTTGAAAAGGTTTCGGTTGGTTGGAGCGATTGAAAAGGTTTCGGTTTAGGTTTTAAAAGGTTTCTAGATGGCCCAATATTAGGAAATTTTATATCAATTCAATATAAATCAAGGGTGCTGAATCTAACTACATTTACCGAATTTCCTTATCTAATCGCATTTTCAAACAAATTTCTGCTTAAATTTTTAGTTTTTATACCCTACACAACGTTTGAAACGTCCATAAGGACGCATGTCCGGTATGGATAAGTATATATATTCATGATCAGCATCGAAAACAGATTTAGCCATATCCCCGTCTGTCTGTCACCATACAGGCTGGAATGTTTTTATTTTGAGACATCGATGTGAAACTTTGGGTTTACGTTTTTATCTCCGAATTGAGATCAAGTTCGAGAATCAGCTAAATCGGACGAAAAAGGCTGCCATATAAAACTACGAAAAAATAGCGAAAATTTTCCAAGTCTTTTCAAAAACCATAAAAATACCTGTGCACACAGAGGCGTTATTCGTGCCGCAGGCGGTTTCAAAATTAATTTTGTCACAAATAATTGTATTTTTGAAAATATAGCGTTTTTTATACAGCCTGTTTCCATAGCAATACAATAAATAACAAACACAAAAAGCCAGTTTCAAAACCAATTGAATCAGTTTGAAAATAATCCTTTTGACTGTTTCCAGACTACTATGGATATATAACAAACAAAATAGTCATTTTCAGAACCATTTCAGTCAGACTTTTTGATTGTTTCCATAGTAAATAACAAACAAAATCTACTGCTGTGAAATTGCTGCCTGTGTGAGGCACTTTGCGTTTTCGAAGCAAGATTTTTTAAATATGGAAATGGTTCTGAAATTATATAGCGAATATCGCCTCAGTGTGCGCCGGCCTTATAAAAAGATTTATTGAATATTTAAAAAAAATATTTCCTATATTTTAAAAATATATGAAATAAATAAATGAAATACGATGAATTTTCTCTTAGGAAAAAAAACTTCAAGTCAATTTTGTGTACGAAAACCTTTTGAAAACCGATTAAAAACCCGTAACCTTTTCAATTGGTTTTGGTTGAACCCATTCAATCGGTTACGACGAATCGGTTTCGGTTTTGGTTTCGCTCCCTAAGATGAATCGTTTTCATTCGGTTTCGGTTTCGGTTACGGTTTCGGTTGCCAACCCTGATTTAAAGTGTCAAAATAAAATTTCAATTTAAAATTAAATACATTCACTTTACTTATTCTTTTAAAAGTAATAATAATAAAATTTAAGCTTTTTACTTTTAAATATAAAGTGTCTAGTTTAACATAAAGTACACCGAGAAAAAAGATAGCAGTAGAAATGACAGTCGTTCACTGTTATTATGTTTTCAACAGAATAACTGTTGTTTTAAAGTAATTTTGTTTGAATTAACAGTTTTTACTGTAGAATTAAACTTTTTTCCAACTTCTCGAACTGTTAAAAAAACTGTCAATTCAGAACACTATTGAAAAAATACAAAAATTAGCAGTCAGCGAGATTTGAACCCAGGCATCCCGGGTAGTAACATGGCCTTTCAACCAACTAGTCCAAATGTCAACAGATTTAAAAACCATCAAAATGATGTTATGAACCGCAGAGTGTGTAACAGACAGTTTAACAGATAGGAGATAGGTTTTCTGTTCTTCTGATACAAACAGTGTTGCCAGGTTTTCGGTAAATTCGTCTCCATTTTGTTAAACTGCAACTAAACCATTTCCCGGTTTTACTTATGTATGTATTTATTAAAGTTTTCCCACATTTTCATGAATTCCTTGCCCATTTCTCATTTTGATGCGATATTTCCCGGGAAAACAAGGAAAGTTCCTTCAGCTGGCAACTCTGGTTACTCTGATAGTAGAGAACAGAACCTGTTCAACAGATTTAAGTTATTAATTTATTGCCATGCCCGCATGAATGGCATCATTGGCGCGATGGATAAGATGTCGGACTATCAACCAGAAGCATGCAGGTTCAAGACTTGACCAGGGCGATTTTGGAGTTGAGAATAAAATTCTTCTTTTTTTTAAATTAAAAAAAAAAGCGATGGCCGTACCGGGATTTGAACCCGAAGTTTCCGGGTGGCAGTCGGACATCTTCCCACTAGGCTACGGTTATCAATAGCGGATCAACTGTCAATTTAACAGGTTTGACTATCGGATGGTTTTTAACCGCGAAAACTGTTAAATTTACCTACTTTTTCGTTGATTATACAGTTTTTTTCTCTCGGTGTAAACACTTTCAAACTAAAGAAGTTTACCATCAAAAGTGTTTACTTTTAAACTTATAGTAAACACTTTAAATGCTTAATATGAACACTTAAAAAATGCTTTGTGTATAAACCTTACGGAAGAGACACTTTAAATTATTTTTGAAAGTGTTCACATTTCATTTTAAAGCGCACTTTTTTCTCAGTGTACTTTCGTAGCTTCATCCATCTTTACAGTGTTGAAAAAAAGTTTGAGTGAAAACTCGGCATGGTTTTAAATTAAATGTTATTCTTCTGTGACATTCAAATTTGTTTTCATACAAATTTTCATTATTTTGAGTGCTAAGAGGCACAACCATACTATGTCCAATACAATTTTCGGGACATAATATAACTGTGCTCTTTGAAATTAAATTTGTTTATTTATCAAAAATACAAACCAAAAATATTTTATTGCTTGAAACACTAGATGGAGCTGGGATATTTCCATATCAAACAATCAAATTTCACCGGTTGAAAATTAAAATGAAGGAATTTTCATGTTTCAAAAATTAAATACAACAACATATTTTTATTTTTATGAAATAAGCAAAGACAAAAACTCAAAATTTGAACTTGCGCCCATGTACACACGAAATAAATCCAACTGTGGACATAGAACTTACTTATTTCCTTGTTTTTAAACCATTTCCGGTCAGATTTCCACGAACCGCAAAAGCCGTTTTCAGGAATCCAAAAATGTCAAAAACTTAATTTTGAAAAAAAACAATAGTATGGTTGTGCTTTAAGGTTCGATATGATGTAAACAAGTGAGTAAGTTTCAGTCGGGCAAGCCGACTTATATACACCCTACACCTACTGGGCCATATTGGATCCGCCATCTTGAATTTTGAAAATGCGACATCAAATTTGTAATCAGCGACCATAAAAATCCCCCTATACAAAATGTCATACTGTTTTGATGAAATCTTAAAATTACGGTAAAAACACGATTTTCACTTATATGGGAGGTAGGCGTGGCAGTCGACCGATTCCGCCCATTTGCAATACCAACACTTTCTAGTGCCTAAAATGGATAATTGCAAAATTTGAGCTCACTAGCTTTCATCTAGGTCCTGCAATCGTGTTTACAAGAAAAGAGGACGGACAGACGGATAGGGCTAAATCAACTCAGGAGGTGACGCTGATCAAGAATATAATTACTTTTCCATACCGGACACGTCTCCTTCTTGGTATTACATCAGACCAAAGTGAATATACTCATACCTCATGAGGTGTAGGGTATAAAAAGACTTGGAAAATGTTGACCATTTTTATCGTTATATGGGAGCCACGCCCAGTTTTTGTCCCATTTGGCTGATTCTCGAACTTGATCTCAATATTCATGAGAAAAACATGTACCCAAAGTTTCAAGTCGATGTCTCCGAAACTGCGACCGCTATCGTGCGGACGGACAGACGGACGGACAGACAGACGGACATCTCCAAATCGACTCAGGAGGTGATGCTGATGTTACAAACGTTGTGTCAAAGTTAGTATACCCTGCCACAGTGATTGTGCAGTAGGTTGCTTTAATACAACAACAAATTCAGTTCAATGCATTTTATCCATTCGCAGCTTCAGTGAGTTGGTGTGATGCAAAGGAGAAGCAATTCTCTTGTGCGTCATACCAATGCTTACTTAAGAGTGCTGGCGAGGATCCGTGGCTGCATCCGAAACAACTGAACACTCTGCCAAACTGAGTTTTTGCTTGGTTGTTGTGTTCCCCTTTTCCAAAATTCATTTTTTGGAAAATGAGCTTAATTCCAAAATTAGTGTATACATTATGAAAAGCTCCATAAAAAATTTGAATTTTTGAATTTAAAAAAAAAATTATTATGTGCAAGGGAAAAATGTTGTCTTCAGTTGCATGAAAAAGACTTCATCATACGTTTACCTTTTTATCAAAAAAAAAATATTTCAAAAGTCCCGAACACGGGATTGCAAAAAAAGAAAGCCTGAGATTGCCAGAACCTTTTGTGATTGATATTTAGTAAGTAAATTATAAAATTTTTAAAGCGCCCCTCCGAAATAACAAGCAAAATTTCAGAGTTCTACATATTATACAACAAACATGTAAAACCGTCCGACACTAAAAAACGCACATGATCGAGATTGACAGATTCTGTTAAAAAAGAGAGGGTGTTCAATGAAAAATGTATTTTTGACGAATTATTATGTGAATGAGAAAAATGCAAAATGCATAAATGCGATTTAAACGGTTTTAAGAACTGATCCAGAAAAACTGGGAGACACGGGTACTCTTTTTTAACCCCCTCTAACAGAATCTGTCGGTCCCGTAATACATATACATTAGGGCTTTCGATCCCGGGATCCCGGTCCATTTTTAGTCCCGAAAATCCCGGGATATTTTTTCCTTAATCCCGGAATTTTCGGGACTACATTTTAAATGAATTAGTCCATAAAAAAAAGTTTAATACAAAAAAAATACAACTTTTCATCGCTCATAAAATATAAAAAAAAATCGTGTAAGCAGAAAAATAATTTTAGAAAACACAAAACTTAAAAATTTTTAATTTATTAAAAAAAATGACATATAAAATTGTTTGTGCTTGAAATTTTCTCTTTAAGAAAAAATAAATTTATATTTATTTCAGAAGAAAATTGTTATTTTCAGTCTTAGCGAACGCACAAAAAAGAATTTCTTAATAAAAACAATTAAGTAAAACTGAAAACTGATGCAAAAGTAATTTCAGAAACCTTATTCAAGCATATTTTGAATTGGATTGTGTCTTTCCTAAAGAAACGGAAACTCAAATACTGAAAATAAAAAAATGCATTAATTTGTACCTTTAATAAATTGAAACTATCAGTTTTGCAATAAAACCTATAAAAAACATTTTTTATTTTTTTAAAATGCATTTTCTTGTGAAAATATCAAATCCCGAAAAATCCCGAAAAATCCCGGGATCCCGTGATAGCAATTTTCAGACGCCTACATTCCAGGCTATACAAGCAGTATTTTTCAGATATCTAAAAGCAAATTTTTACTACGTACGAATTGAAATAAAACAAAGCACAACACAGAAACTCTATTTTCAAACTGACTATCTCTGCACGACTTTTTAATCACTTGAAAATGAGTTCTTATATAGTTAGAAATAAGTTAGCTATTTTTGTAAAACAGTTGATTGAATTCCGACAGGGAACAATAATTTGGCAGACAGTGCGTATGAGTAACATTAACATTTAGTGAAATGTCACTCATACTCTTTACTAGGGATGTGACGGATGTGAGGCGGGTGCGGAGCTATAAAAAGCCTCGGTGCTGATGCGGGTGCGGATGTTTGAAAATGACATCCGCGGATGCGGATGTTTTAAAAAACTTTTTCGAAAAAATTTAATTTTTTTCACTTTTTTAATTTTTGTGTTGGGTATTTTGACGTTTTGAAACTGAATCTGACAAAATTTTGCACAGATCGCCTAAAGTTTCTGAGAAAAAACTAAAAAAACAGTAATAAAGTGGCAAAAGCTGCACAGAAAAAAAAACGTTGGTAAAACTAGCCGAAACAAGTTGTTAGCGTACAACTTTTCAAAATGTATGAAAACCCGGAATTTATTAACCGTTGTTGGTAGGTTAGATTAACCGAAAAAAATTGTTAAAATAAATCTTCAAAATTCGACATAAAATAGTTCAAAGAATCGAAAAAGTAGTTGTTGTTGTAAGTTCTTTTACCACAATTTTTGATTAAATGTGAATTTTTCACAAATTTACAACTCAACTGTGAAAAAATGGTGGATTCAATTTACCATCTCTCATCGGTTAAACGTACCAACATTGGAGGGTTGGAGCGTTATTAACCGTCTTTTTCGGTTAGATTTACCGATTTTTTTTGTGTGTATAAGTTGAAAAGAGCCGCGGATGTCATGTCGCGAATGTTTTAAATGTGTGATTTGCGGGTGCGGATGTCTATGCGGATGTCAATTTAGTGCGGATGCTCCGCGGATGCGGAGCTCCGTCATATCCCTACTTTTTACTTCATCTCCCAAATGAACATTACATTTATTTAAATTAACAATGTCTACTAAATTTTAACCACATAGATGACAATTTCAGACTTAATTTTTGGCCGAACACTAAAATCGATTTCATATTTAAGATCAGCGACTTCAAATAGATTTTAATTTGGAAATCAATTCAAAATCAGAGCACTCCTTTGACTTTTGCTCATCGGTTGTATGTTTCTTTTAATGCCCATACATTTACTATACCAGTTTGAGCAAATGTTAATTTACCACATGCCAAATGCTCAAATATGTGTGAAATGTTTAATATGTAAATCTGTTTTCTTTGTTTTGTCTTCAAATGCATATTAAGAAGATTTTATTTCTTAAGTTCTTTCGTCTGCAATACGTACTGCCGACTAATGTCTTTTTGGCTTTTTGCCCTACTTACGGTCAAGCGCAATTAACTTACGGATTTATTTATGAGGCAAATGGAAACTGACGCGACACAAGAGTTCAGTAACTTCAGCATTTGTAGTAAAATTCTGTCCTACATTCTATCGATGTACTGCATTTTGCATGTATTTCAATTGGAGCTGTCGCCACACAAATACAAAATCAAATACAAACAAATCCACACACACACATACACTCACGCACACACACCTATATACAAACACGTACACCTACAACGTTATCAATAATAAATCTTCTATTGTTAGTGAACTGAGTAATCGATACAGTTGTGTCATTGTGGTAGTAAAACCGCGCTAAAATTCTATTTGGAAATGAAAAAAAACTAGAGAGTGGACTATCTTCGGCTATACCGAAGTTGAAATACCCCCACACAGTAGGAAGAAGTACCTCGATCATAAAAAAATGTGGTCTCAAGACCCTATTTTGAGCCAATTATAGGTGGTTTTGGAGCCCTGACCATGTCCAAAATCCATTTCTAAAAATTTCCAATTAAATCCAACAAAAAAAAAAAATTGGTCTCAAGACCCCATTTAGACCCTTATATATGTGGCTTCGGAATCTCGGACCATGTCCAAAATCCATTTCTAAAAATTTCCAATTAAATCCACCAAAAAAAAAATTGGTCTCAAGACCCCATTTAGACCTTATATATGTGGTTTCGGAACCTCGGACCATGTCAAAAATACGTTTCTAAACATTTCCAATCGAATACAACAATAAAAAAGACTTGAAAAATTGTTACCTTTTTTTTCGGTGTATGGGAGCCACGCCCAGTTTTTGTCCGATTTGGCTGATTCTCGAACTTGATCTCAGTATTCACGAGAAAAACATGTAAAAAAAGTTTCAAGTCGATATCTCTAAAACTGCGACCGCTATCGTGCGGACGGACAGACGGACAGACGGACAGACGGACAGACGGACAGACGGACAGACGGACAGACGGACAGACGGACAGACGGACAGACGGACAGACGGACAGACGGACAGACGGACGGACAGACAGACGGACATCGCTAAATCGACTCAGGAGGTGATACTGATCAAGAATATATATACTTTTCCATACCGGACACGCCTCCTTATGGGCGTTACAAACGTTGTGACAAAGTTAGAATACCCTGCCACAGTGAGTGTGGGGGTATAAAAAGGTTGTGAAGCCAAAACGTAGCCCTCTCAAATCATTAACATTTCAGTCACAAAACATTACAATTTTAGTCGTGAAACAATAACATTTTAGTATCAATTCATCAATGTGCCGTTTCAATTCATCAATGGGCAGTTTCAAAAATATTTCAACGTTGTGGTGTCAAAATCAGATAATTAAGTTTTGGCTGGAAATTGACAACGGTTCGGTACGTTTTGACAACGTTTGATTTTGATTTTTTCTCAGTGTACTGGCATTCGTCTGATTTCACCAAAGGAAGACTACTATGAAATACTACCACAAAATATAGCTGCGCTCTTAATAGAAAATGGATCAATAAGGCGCCATTGGCTAAATTTTAGTCCACCCTTTCTGGAATAAAAACCTGACACTTATTTCCCGAAAACTCTAAAATGAATGAAAGGCGGAAAACGAGAGTTATCTCCATCAATTCAAAACGGTCGTTTAAAGGGTCCTTTATTGCCGAATCTTTAATTCATTTACCCAAATGGAGACTTGGCAAGAATTGATGGATAGCACATTACTTCCGATAAAATTATTTCAGGATGAATAAAAGTGGACCAACTGCCCCCGTTTTGTTTGCAAAAAGTCACTATAATTATTAATTAACTCAGATTAACATGTAGAATCTGTCTGGCAAATCATTTCATCAATAAATCGGAGCATTTGGCCATTATAAAATAACTAGTAAATCAGCCGTAACTACGCACGGACCATCATTGAATACGCCCATTGCCACGCCTCTTTTTTTGAAAAAATCCGCCTCGGAAATCTGCAATGTGAAATTTCAGCAGAGCTTACTTCCCACAGTCTCGAATTGCCACGCCACCTTTTGGAAAAATCCAAAATCCGGCTCAAGAATCTCTAGCCATGGTCTCACAGAATAAATATGCTGAATTCCTTGGTCCACTGGTGGATTCAGGAGAGCTACTATATCTGATACGCCCATTTTTCAAAACTGCAACGCCCCCTTATGGAAAATCAAAAATCTGGTTCAACAGTCTCAAGCCATGGGTGCATAGGACATATGTGTGAAATTTCAGCTCTCTAGATCCACTGGTGCCCTCTGGAAGATGAGGGATAGCAACTTATTGCCTCCGAAAATATGATTCAAAGTTTTGGGAAAGAAAAATCAGTACCATTCTTGGCGGATTATGAAGATAGGAACTCCAGGTGGCTTTGAAACCTCGGACCACGTCCAAAAACCGTTTTTAAAAATTTCCAACCAATTTTTTTTCTTTGGAAGCTCGGACCATGTCAAAAATCCATTTCTAAATCAAATACAGCTATAGAAAAAGTTTAAAAACATTTTTATACCCCCACACTCACTGTGGTAGGGTATACTCACTTTGTCACAACGTTTATAACGCCCATAAGCAGGCGTGTCCGGTATGGAAAAGTATATATATTCTTGATCAGCATCACCTCCTGAGTCGATTTAGCGATGTCCGTCTGTCTGTCCGTCCGTCTGTCCGTCTGACCGTCTGTCCGTCCGCACGATAGCGGTCGCAGTTTTGGAGATATCGACTTGAAACTTTGGGTACATGTTTTTCTCGTGAATACTGAGATCAAGTTCGAGAATCAGCCAAATCGGATAAAAACTGGGCGTGGCCATACACCGAAAAAAAAGGTAAACATTTTTCAAGTCTTTTTTATGGTTGTATTCGATTGGAAATGTTTAGAAACGTATTTTTGACATGGTCCGAGGTTCCGAAGCCACATATATAAGGGTGTAAATGGGGTCTTGAGACCAATTTTTTTTTTTGGTGGATTTGATTGGAATTTTTTAAAAATGAATTTTGGACATGGTTTGGGCTTCAAAACCACCTATATTTTGACTCAAAATAGGGTCTTGAGACCACATTTTTTTATGTTCGAGGTACTTCTTCCTACTGTGTGGGGGTATTTCAGCTTCGGTATAGCCGAAGATAGTCCACTCTCTAGTTTTTCTCTCTTATATGGAAGCCCTCCCTAAGTTTTGTCTGATTTTTCTTATTCTCGACCTTGCTCTTACTTTTGAAGTGAAAAAACTGCGACCGCTATCGTGATGACGTACAGACTGATGGATAGACGGACAGACAGACAGACAACGGACATGGCTAAATCGACTCCGGCGGTGATGCTGACCAAGAATATATATACTTTTCTATACCGGACACGACTCCTTGGTGTCACAAAGAATTACCGAGTAGATACCATTTGGTACCATTTCGATCAATTACGAATGATAAAAACAAAATGAATAGAAAAACTCGGTGTAAAGAATAGAAAAAACGTGAGTTCATACCGCCCAATCAACTTTCTCACTATCCTATCAAAGCTTCTGATAAAGATTAAGCTATCCACAATATTCGCCAAAGGTGTATTACCCAATCACCAATTCCACACGACACAATCGAGCAGGTTCATCACATTGTTGACATGATCAAGAAAGCTCAGCTGTATATAGGGTTGCCACACGGTCTGGATTCGTCTGGATTGTCCAGATTTTTTATCTTTTGTCCAGAGTCCAGTTTTTCAATAATTTGTCCAGATAAAATTTTCACTGATATTTTTCAGAAAATAGCATTTTCGTTTTTATTAAAGAGATAAAGTTTTCGGTCTAATAATTATATTTTTTCAATTACTTCGAAAGAGTTTTTAGCCATCTACATTTGCACTAAGGAAAGAAATATAATGATGGTTTATCCAATGAAATGTGAACTAATTCTGTCAATTGCAGTATTCTCTTAAGAACTTGAGCATAATTTGAATTATACTGTATACGGCATTCTACAAATTTTATGAAGAATCTTCTAAAACCAATCCACGTTAAATTTTTTTTAAAAAGTGTTCTTGCTTTTGATTACAGAATTATAAAACTAAACTATAATGAAGACTGTAAAAAATTCCACATACTTATAAACAGAAAGGTTAGAATTGTATTGTTTTTAAACTAAAGTTGTAAAGCTTTAAACGTCAAATTTACAGGTCTATTCTGGCGCATGACAAAGTTACAATTTTTGTTGCATGTAAATGGGAGGTAACCAAAGCCGTTACAAACTAGTAATCGCGCCTAAAAACAACAAACTTTTCGGTATATTTTGATGATCATAATGTATAGAATTGCATTTTGGTCCAAAAAATGTATGTATTTTTGGTATAAATTTTCCTATTTATGAAACAAGTAGTACATATTTTGTACAATTTTGTCTAAATGTGTATACATTTTGTATCAAAAAGTGGTACATGTACCGTGAAAATGCCCACTGAGAATATATATCTTGAATATTGCTATTGCTATTAATTTACTATTTCTCACAAAGTATGCCATTGTAATTCAAATAATTTTCCGACTTTTTCTTTAAATGTCCAGTTGAAAACGGAAAAATCCAGATAATTTTTTTCAAAATCCAGACGAAGCCTATTTTGCAAGTGGCAACCCTAGCTGTATTTTTCGATATAAATTGGCGATGGGGGATGACATCGATACCTTAAAGCACAATCATTCTATGTCCGTTTTCATGCAAATCCAGTTTTTGGCATTTTTGGGTTCCTGAGAAGAAGCTGCATCAGACAGGCTATATTGGTTTGTAGGAATCGTAATGAAAGTAATTGAAAAATGAGAAAATAAAAATCAATTTCCATACAAAACATGTCAATTTGAAAACTTGTTTTTCGTTTTCTAGAGTTTTGAAAAAAAGGACATAGGATGGTTGTGCTTTAACGTATTGACATCTGGATCAATATATTTATGATGATTTTTGGTCGCGATATTAGATCCGCCATCTTAAAGTTTTAACACTAAATTAGAAATCACATTAAACATTAAAACGCGCCCCCCCCCCCCCCTCCACTTTTCTTTGCTGTTTTACTAACATCTTTGTTCATTGTAAATTATTCATCAGAAGCCTTTGTATTCATTTGAATGTGACAAAAACCATTATTTAACGAAACAAGAAGGTTTCATATTACGTTTATATATTATATGATATTATATTAGCCCCAATCATTCAAATATTTTGAACATACACTGTCAATCACAAAAAATATTTTTTTATCGAAAGCTCGATCATTCGAAACTATTACTGCCCAAAGGCTGGGGCTTCTTCCTTGAAATTCGACTTACAAGATGCTACTGTAGTTTTCTTGGTCAATTTTGTTCAATGGTTGAAAAAAAACTTTTTTTGATCGGGAGGTAAAAAGAAAATCTTCAAAAAGTCACTCTCCCATATATTGTAAATAATTCCAAATTTGCAGGGTGTATTCGCTATCTCGATATCGAACGAAATCCATAGACTTGCTATCATTTTCGGTCTGTTTAGGTTAATAATTGATTAAAAAACCATCGAAACACTTTCTACACAATATTAACTATCGAGGCCAAGTGTCGAATATCGAGAGACACAAACACATCCCGGAAAAAGGAATTTTCAATAATTGTTCGTTTCACAACAACGAGTATTCGAAATGATAGTATGTAGTTAGTGGTTATACGTACTTCTTTCGGCTAAAAGTAAAATATTTATAATCCGCTCCGGCCGGAGTTGCTACGATAATCCGACAAAGCCAAGGCACATTGAAAGTATAACGAGTGGGTTTTAGTTAAATCGCGCACTTTCGAAAATACGTTTTTTCCACACATATATTCAAAAACTATTCGTTGGAGTTTAAACAATAAGGTAAAATAAGAGGAACTTAACTTATTTCAGTATTTTTCGTTTTTTGTGGCACACGGAAAAGCTGGCAGAGAACAACAACAATCGAAATGCTGGCACGTAACAACAGTACGATGATGACCTCCACTTCCGTTTTTTCATTCAATCAATAATCATTAAATTTTCCGAAAAGTAGTAATTATAATTAATGACCTCGCGTATCGAATAGACTTATTCCAACACGGAGGCAGAAGAGCTTATATTTTTGGGAGTTGAATTCGAAAGGCACAGCGGGGCATTTTAAACAAAAACAAAAAAGAGTGAACTACAATTACGACAACTTTGAACTTTAAAAATAATTGAAAATGGTCAACTCAACACTAGACCGTCGTAGGTTCGTTTCAAATTGCAGCCACGAGTAGTGTATTAATGGGTACTTTGCACTTTAATTGAATTTAAGATCGTGCACACTTTGCGAATTCATTTCTTTTAGTGGTTATTGCTTTTTTTCATATCTTGTTGCACTTGCAATTGCACTCGGGGCATTTTTGCCGACCGTTTTCGAATCGAATGCAACTAAATCCGTTACCGTATCCGTGGACAGCAGCACACAATCAGAGTTTGATCCTGCCCGAAAAAGTCGAAAGAGGCGACTGGTGTTGCCACTTTGTGGCGTGCAGCCGTTATCTACCACGACTCGGGTATTTTGTCTTCGTCAGCGTTTGTGTGACTGTGTGCGGTACCGAACTGAAAGCAACAATTTGTGTGCGGGTAGAATGAGTATCAGTCACAGCAACAAATTGAAGTCGCACAACAACACCACCAACAACTATAGTACACAACAACTTAGAAAAGGCAGCAACATTCCACATCATACCGGCAAGGCGACTGATTCTCCCTCTAAATGGAAATTTTATATTTTTCTTATAGATACTGAGCGTTGCTGTCTACCATTTCGCTCGACAACGATACGATAACGTCGTTATTGCTGACTTAAAAATATGTCACTTTCTGATTTTTTGGCCCCAAAAAGTATGCAACAAATTTTCAAATGTCTTTAAATCCTTTCCCTTCTTAGTAAATTTGACTTGGCTCTTCTGGTAAGAAAGCACGATAACTGACTCCAAGCATTGCCCATTGAATGATTCATTTTACTATCCACACATTACTGCAGTCGAACCCCTGTAGATTGAACCTCGATAACAGGAATGTCAGAAACTATACCCCATTCTCTGCGGCGCAATCCCGAAAATATTCAAAACTTAAAAATCTCACCACATTACCCCACTTGACGGTATAAGAGACACAAATACGGTATGTAAATTAGGTCAAGTAGCGAATGGAGATATTCTATGTCCTTTTCGCGTTCTGCCGCTTCAGGTAAAACTACAAAATAAGCGCTGCTGTCTGCTACACTCTTCAACTGTGCCGCGAACCATACGAAACCACCAATCCTGCTTACAGTACATATTGTATGTGGAGACCAGCTCTACTGCACACAGAAGCACATACACATTTTGTATATTTGTAACAATTTGTGGTCGACGTTTTCGGCCATAGCTTTCGAATCGAATCGCGGTATTGAAATTGTACCGCGCGCGCTGACCAAAACTACCACGTCTGGTGGCAGGCGTAACAAATGGTACAACGCAGAACGTCTGCACACCATTGACAGGATGGCAGTGGGGTGGACAGAACGGTAAAGGACAGGTACAAATACGCAAGAAAAAAGGACCGTGGTGGGTAAACAAAAGTGCCAAGTGACATGGCATGTCATATTCGAATATTTCAAAATACTCGGGCGCTCTGTTTACCGACTGACGCAACGGACAACTGTGGCTAAACGAGCGATAAACTATTGAAAACTACACATATGTCGCGGGGACTTGGCGTCGTTTGTAGCGACATGTACTGACATACAGTAAATTCGTTTTTTCCTTCTTTTTGATTCAATCTAGGTTAAAAGCGACATTCTCCGATGGGAAGTATATTTTATTTCATTACGTTGCCTTTGGGGAATATGCACCATCGAGAAACGGGCGTCAAAAAAGAATGACAAAACTAGAAGGGGACCAAGAGCAAAAAATCATTAATATATACAAAAACTCAAAAAAAATCATATTGATGAATGATACATTTTTATAGCATTTTAAAAATATCGCGATTTCACGTATGATGAATAATTTGTAGTTAAGAAAACAAAATAATATTCAATAAACAAAATGGCATCTAAGTTCCCTCTTGTAATCCTCATATCGCCGACCATGACTTTTTTTTTATTCGTGAGGGTTTTTTTTTGCGGCATGTATTTTTTAATATAGTTCGGGTTGGAATTCCTTACTCTTTTGGTTTCGTTCAAAAGGTAACAACAAACCCAAAAAACCCAACTAA
Source organism: Heteromyza rotundicornis (assembly GCA_951394025.1). Lineage (NCBI taxonomy): Eukaryota > Metazoa > Arthropoda > Insecta > Diptera > Heleomyzidae > Heteromyza > Heteromyza rotundicornis. The sequence continues at coordinate 47,863,280 of OX596012.1, forward strand.
TGTTCTAATAGAAAATGTCTGTCTGCTAGATACTTAGCAATGAGGAAAGGTTTTATAGAAGAAGTAGTCTGCGATTCTGTACTAGTAAATCAGCCGGAACTTCGCACGTATATATATTACATTCCTTTAATTTTCCATGGGCTGCCTTATTGACCCCTCTTCGACCCTCCTTGAACCCCCTTTGGACGCTTTTTGGCCCAATCTTTAACTGCTACACCCACTTTCACAATAAAAATCCCGGATCATGAATCTCTAACCATACTTGCACAGAATGATGACTGCAGGAGAGCATACTATAATTGACACGGTCATATTTTGAACTGCCTCGTCCCCTTTTTGGGAAAATCTAAGATCCGGCTCAGGAATCAGTAATCAGTAATCATGGTCCAGCTCTAGTGTTTCAAGTGCGTATGGCATATTGCATATGTGAAATTAAAGCTATCTAGGCCCAACGCTGGCTTCCGGACTGTGAAGACAGACATCCGAACATCTGGACAGACAAACAGTGGGATTTTATACATATAATGTGATAATAACATAAATTGGGTGAGTAGTATTCCTAACTAACCTTTACTTGATAATTCAGTATAAAATGGGCAATGTGAGTCAATCACAGAAACTTCTCATCAAAAGGTTGTGGAAATTTCTTGGTAAAAATGGAAATAGTCTTCAAGTTACAAACTAAATTACATTTGGAAAGCTTAGTCTGAATTATAAACTAATTATGCCATTAACAGCTTTGTGTCCATTCAATTTGACTAGCTGCAATTTGTTTTGTTTCGGCGCTTATGGACTACGAAAAGTTGCAGGCACGCCGTGTCCCAAAGCGAACATTTAATAAAGAATTGAAAACTTTAATCGAAATATGGCGCTGGATTGTGTATAAAAATAGAATGGTTCATATAAATAATTTCATATGTGCACCTTGTCGTATGCGCGATTTTAACACGAAGATATCATTTGCTGGTGGCATAGAACTATAAAATGATTAATCCGTTTCGTTTCGATTCGATTCGTGCTGACATATTGTTCATATGCGCGCTGTTCATACTCGTTGGTTGGTTCGTTTGTTTGTACATTCAGTTGTAAATGGGCTGAGGGAGGTCATGCCAGTGCGTGAACAGCCAGTTCAACCAATAATTGTAACGCGACAAAGGCTTTAGCCAGTTTTCGCTTACAATTGGTAAAAAATTAGCACAACAATTTTAATTGTAGGCCCGTGAAATGCTTTTATATTATCACAAATAAAGCAATTAAAATTGCTGCAAATCATAGAGTAGAAATTATTCTAAAAAAAAGGAGAAAAATTTGATTTAAGGTTTCGAATCACTTTCATTCTTCTTGGGGGTGTGCTGTGAAAATTAATTCCCATTTTGCACACGTTACTGCAATACAATTCAAGCATTTAAAATTCTATGAAACGCTTAACCAATGATAAGTAGCCATATTGTTGAATAGGTCTCTGTGGATCAATGAAAGTCCTGACCATACATTTGGAGCTATTATCCACATATGACGCAACATATGCCATTAATATGCTATTTCTGGTGAATTTGGATATTTAACAAGTTTGTTCTCAAGTGGAATGGATAGACCACATATCAAATTGCAATACCCTATCCGGGTTTCTCTGAGTTAGCGAAGCTTTAACTTTAAAGTTTGCTTTAAAGTAGCTTCCGAAAATTCGAAGAACTATGAAGAAATCGCACAGTTTATATCATTGATAGCTTGTTTGTTGGAAAGACAATTCTGGATTTTCTAATACGGGAGTATGCATGCAAATTTTATTGAAAATCTAAAAATGTTGGAACAAAAAGCTCTAAACGTTATAGAGAAGTGCTTTCTAGGTAAGTGAATCATATCACACTTCAATATTTTCAGAACTTAAAAACACAATTGTGCCTGTGAAAAGAACGAATGTAATACACCTTTAAAAAGAAATTTTTATTACCTTTTTAATGCTTTCTATCGTGCATGGCTTAGAAGCTATTCACGGAAACCTGATAACAAAAATGTAGCTCAGTAAAAAATGGCTTTTTTTTGGAAATGAAGTGGGCGGAGAATTGGTCGTAAATACATATAACATTTTTTTTAATATTTTTAGGTCCCCAATCGGTTATTATCTTTTGGACCATCCCGACTGTTACACCCTGTACAGGCCCGTGCGCAGGAATTTCCCGTGGGGGGGTTTTATACAAAATTAATTTTTGAAAGTTCAGCTAAACCAAACAAACATATGTATACAACATAAAAAGTATTCTAGTAATCGTCCGCTTATGTGAACGTATATATAGTATGATTGTAAATAACATAATTGGCAGTCAACTAAAATGGGTCGCTGATGATAAATCTGGCAAATTTTGAAATAGCTATAAGACTCAAGCCGTGCTTGGACTGTTTCCTTTTTTCCTGTTTGCTTATTCAAGGGATCTTTTTATTGCATACAACAAAATTATATACTAAAAACCTCCTAACACTAAAAAAACGCAAAAAAAGTGATGATTTTTTAAATTTTTTCATTGCTCTATTCGAATGGAAATGTTACGAAATGGATACATATAATGGGTCAAAATTGGGTTTTGGGACCAAATCGATTCGATTGGAAATTTTTAAAAACGGATTTTGGATTTAGGTTTTGGCCTATAAATTGCTCAAAATGTTAGTTAGATAGTTCCCTCTCTGGATTGTTATTCAATACATTTTCGTTACGCTACTTTTAAAGAAATAGTCAAATAATAGAAATTTAATTATAAAATACCACTCTATCAAATTTGAACATTTTGAATTTGAATTTTATAACGCTGAACAAGGTGACGATATTGGAATTTTTCTATGTCATTTTTGAGAAATCTAGGATCAAGAAGTTAAAAAATGGTCGAATAGGCAAAACCCAATAATTTATCAAAGCAAAACGAATCTTTTGAAAACTGTATACGTTTTGTGGTAATACATTTTGTTTTGAATATATGAACGATTTAGGTTAGAGCCATTCATTTTTTCGGTAAAAATTACGAAACTTTGTATTCAAATAAAAAAAAACTAGCTCAATTCAACATAAAAACATACATATTTTTGTTTGAGATATTCATAATACTCAGTAACTAAAAATGTTTTTTCTGGGACTAATTTGTCAAAAAAAAACATTAAAAAACCACCAAATAAACGGACTTGAGTTGTATAGAAATTGCTTTTGAAATTTTTCATAATGTTTATTTGGCTAAACAAAAAAATTTCCCATAAAAACTGTATTTTTAGAGATTTTTTCAAAATATTCCAGCTTACGAACAAAAATATACTTCGCGACATCATGAAAAAAAAATTTTGTAAAATCGATAAAATCGTTTCAATAATTTTGTACTGAAAAAACACTTTTGGTCCCCCCAAAACCCACCCTTTCGCTGAAATGAAATGTCGCGGACCGCCCACTGCCACGCACTAAAATTAGGCTCTATAAGTCGGGTCCGAGTCAATGAATTTCGTTGAAATTTTGTTTTTGGTGCTGGGTAGTAAATGGGCAGAGGAATGATTGTAAAAACGTACGATCCGACAATTGCCACTCCCCTAAATTTTTAAATATATATATATACTAGCTGTTACATACCCGGCGTTGCACGGGTTGTATAAAATTTTAAAATAAATATATATAGGAATTTGCGACAATTTCAATGGCGCTGTAGTTGATGGTTTATTCCCCCCGTGAAACTTGGTGCCAGTTGTAATCCAACCCGGCATGATCCACCCAAAAAATGTCCAAGGACGCAATTGGTGGCAGCTGTAATCCCACCCGGTATGATTCACAAAAAAAGAGTCCACGAACACACTTGGTGGCAGTTGTAATCCCACCCGGCATGAGCCACCCAAAAAATGTCCGAGGAAGCACTTGGTTCCAGTTGTAATCCCACCCGGTATGATTCACCCAAAAATGTCCAGGTTGTAATCCCACCCGGCATGAGCCACCCAAAAAATGGACGCACTTGGTGGCAGCTGTAATCCCACCCGGTGTGATTCAGCCAAAAAAAGTCCAAGGACGCACTTGGTGGCAGTTGTAATCCAACCCGGCATGATCCACCCAAAAAATGTCCAAGGACGCAATTGGTGGCAGTTGTTATCCCACCCGGTATGATTCACAAAAAAAGAGTCCACGAACATACTTGGTGGCAGCTGTAATCCCACCCGGCATGATTCACCCAAAAAATGTCCAAGGAAGCATTTGGTTCCAGTTGTAATCCACCCGGTATGATCCACCCAAAAAATGTCCAAGGACGTTCTTGGTGGCAGTTGTAATCCCACCCGGCATAAGCCACCCAAAAAATGTCCGAGGAAGCACTTGGTTCCAGTTGTAACCCCACCCGGTATGATTCACCCAAAAAATGTCCAAGGAAGCACTTGGTGCCAGGTTGTAATCCCACCCGGCATGAGCCACCCGAAAAATGTCCAAGGACGCACTTTGTGGCAGCTGTAATCCCACCCGGTATGATTCAGCCAAAAAAAGACGCAATTGGTGGAAGTTGTAATCCCACCCGGTATGATTCACCCAAAAAATGTGCAAGGGCGTAGTTGGTGGCATGGACTACTTAATATTCGATAGTTACTAAGTTACTTTTTAATAATATTTTTTGTTGTATGGGAGGTACGACGCCCCGTTGTCCAAATCCAACCTCTTATGTCCTATTGCAAATTCCATTACTAACACAATTTTACCTTAAAATTTCAATAGAATCAGTAAAGCCGTGATATGGGGTAGAAAATTGTATGGGCGGTGCCACGCCCCTTGTCCAATTATTCCCATATTCGTCACATAGCAGTACAACTCCATTCCAAATTTCACTAAAATATATCCATTAGTTGCTTAATTAGCTGGTATTTAAGTTATGTGTTGTGTGGGAGGTGCCACGCCCCTTTGTCCAATTATTCCCATATTCGACACATGGAAAACATACTGTACAACTCCATGCTAAATTTCATTCAAGGTGCCACGCCCCTTGTCCAATTATGCTCATATTTGGCATAAAGCTTGGAAAAGTTATTATGCAACTTCGTGATAAATTTCGTATTTATTATTCAATTTTCTATTCAAATTCAATTCAATAGTTACTAAATTACCTTGTAGACATATTTTGTGTTGTTTGGGAGGTGCCATGCCCCTTTGTCCAATCCCAACCGCATATAGCCTATGTTACATGTCGATACCTATAGAATTTATCCTGAAAGTTTCAAGAGAATCGGTACAGCCGTTTAGCCGTGATTAAGGGACAAACAGACAGACAGACATACAGACATACAGACATACAGACAGACAGACATACAGACATACAGACAGACACACACTCAGTTTTATAATATATATAGGGATATATATGTAGTCCACCCAAAGCAAGTTAATATAAGGGTTATGAAAATATCGATGTTTTATTGATGGTTTTCGATATTTTACGGACGATTTTTCAATATTTTATTAATGACTACTTAATTTTTTTTTTCGAAAATTTGTAATATATTCTTTTTCGACGTTGCTCGTCGATTTTAAGTCGATAGCTCAAAAGCTACTCCAGTTATCGTGAGACATGACAGATAGACGGACATGGCTTAATCGACTCAGGTGGTGATGCCGGCCACGCGGTGAAGTGAAAATGTGTTAAACAGTGTTATTTGTAAATTATTTAATATTTCTTGACATCATCGGCATTGAAATATAAATGAACTATTTCAATGGCGATAAGGAATTCGTACTAGAGAGTAAAACTATACCGATTTAGCGCTGATCGAGAGTGTGGAATTGAAATTTAAATTAAAAGTCCGGCTCCACATATTCGATGTAATCGTACACTCAAAGATAGAAATTGGCAATGCTAAAATGTTTGATATTGACGCCAATTCAATGAACGAATTTCACTACAATTACTATCCGAGTGTTTTGAGTGCAGAGTCATTCTCTCTGAGAGAGATTAGAACTAAGAATGCAAATGCCAGTGTGCAAGCTCAGAAGATGAATAGTCTTGGCTGATAACACCGCGCCAAATCGTGACAAATGGCGAATTTCAACTTTACAAAATTTACCTTGTGGGTCAGTGTTTCCAATTGTAACGGTAGCTTGTAGTCCAGATTTAGCTTATGACAAATCAATAGAAGGCAGAGAGTAGTAGACCCTCTTAGAAGTGCGCGTGATTGTGTTGTTATTTATATTATTTTGTACAAATTCGATTTTAATTTTTTAGTTAAACTTTAATTGTTTTTATGAATTTATTCGTTTTATAAAATTGTTTTTTTTCGATTAAAATGGCAAAAAAATCGACCGAAGCTGTCCAACCATTTGATGGCATTGGAGAGTCGCAAACTCCGAGTCAGCACCGCTTTTACGGTTCCGCACGCATGACTTACACCATTTGTGCCTTTCTGGCAATGGTCCTGCATTTGTGCATGCGCAACACCCTCAACCTGGTCATCCTTTGCATGGTAAAATATAATCCCGAAGAGGGCGCACCAATAACAAAATTTCGAATGGAAGCAAACGAGTGCAGCGCACCACATCAAAACGATACCGGAATCATAGAGAGGGCAAGTACATTGCAAACTAAAAGGCAAATCGCAGTTATGCTTAAATTGAATAAGCTCTCCTTGCAGACGGGTGATTTGCCATGGACGCGATCTCAGGAGTTCACTCTGCAAGGCACATTCTACTATGGCTACCTAATAACGTTGCCCATCGCTGGCCGATTGGCGGATCGCTTTGGAGGCAAACCATTTTTTGTCCATTCGATAACACTGCAGGCTGTCATATTCATGCTCACGCCGTTTTTTGCCAGACTTAATTACACGGCATTAGTGGTGGCACGAGTCTTACAAGGACTGATAGCGGTAGGTAGATACGCATAATAAGCGTCTCCGTCGACGGCTTCCAGCTGGCTTATCAATTGCATTTCAGGGTTGCGGTAACCCAGCGCTATATCAGCTCTTCTCCACTTGGGCCCATCCCACCGAGCGCACTGCTCTACTGTCGTTCGCCTATGGAGGCTACTCTGTTGGTACGCTCATAATTTTCCCAATATCGAGTATGATGTGTCAATTCGGCTGGGAGACTGCCTTCTACTCGGTGGGCGGGATGTCGCTTTTTTGTGGCATCTGTTTTCATTGGTTGGTCTACAGTTCGCTTGCAGAACATCCACGTCTCTCTTCAGAGGAATATGCTTATTTGAAGGCAGCCAGTGAAGAAAAGTCAAAAGTACGAGTAGCGATCTATTTACGAAATACCCTAACATATAAAAATGACTTATTTTAGGACACAACAGTACCCTGGAAGTCCATTCTAACTTCGGTGCCAATTTATGCTTTCACATTTACCCACATCTTCCACAGCTATGGAATAATAGTGTTTACCTTAATGATGCCCAGATTTCTGAAGGAGGCTATGCAGTATCCATTGGGCCAGGTGAGCTCTTGGTTAAAGCCATAGATTTGTCCATTGGAACAGGCGGCCCTTAGCTATGCAAACGATAGAATGGATGTTTTCCAACTGCAAATTGTAATTAAAATAATTATTTGTATTCGCTTTAGGTTGGCTTGTTTTCGTCCGCTCCATTTGTGGGGTCGTTTATATCCAAAGCCATAACAATCGCCTCGTGCAGTTTAATCGAGAAAAGACCCAATTTGGATCTGACAAAATTCCGAAGAATCGTCTATGTTCTGTGTAAGTTCGTTTATTTTATTATTTTTTTTTTTGTTGAACAAGATTGTATTTGTTGTATTTATGCAGGCAATTGCACTACCATTTCGCTTATTTTGGTCATCATATTTTCCGATTGCCATCACCGATTGCTCGTTGTGCTGCTGACGGTATTAATTGGCGTTGCAACTGATTTGGCCTTTTCCGGTGCCTACTGGCCAAGTTTGTTGTTTGTGGCTCCTTCCTATGCTGGTTTGCTGTCGGGCATTGCAAATTGTTTGGCCACGTCCAGTGGTTTTTTGGCCCCCATCGGCATTTCCAGCATAGTTTTGAATGTGTGTTAACATAAGGAATTCGTTAAGTACAAAAATGGCTGTAACTAATCGAAATTTGGCTTTCAGGGCTCCAAATCGGAATGGGACTATGTTATGTTGACACTGGTCGTTTCCTATGCTTTGGGTGCGGCCGTTTATGGCACATTTGGCAGCTCGAAACTGCAGCACTGGGATCGCAGTGACAAAAAGACGGTTGCAGCCTAGTGTTAATGTGTAAATAATTTTATAACTGTTTATTGTTGATTATTTTAAAGTGTGGCTTCTATATAGTGTCCTGTCAATAAGCACGGAGGTGATTCGTTGAGTCGTAAAAAGAAAAAAAAAAAAAGGGGACTCTAGGATCAGCACACGATATTTTGTTGAAAATCGAATTCAGTGTCATCACATTTTGTGCCATAATTAATAAGATACTTCCATACACGTTTTGGAATGCTTTGTGAACCACATTTAAGAAAGTCTGTGTTAAAATTTCATAAACTATTTTCCGATCTGAATGCGACATTTCGACACAACTTCGTCTTAAAATCCGAAATCGGTCAGATTCTTCTGATTTTGACTTAAGAAATAACATCCGTACTTATTCACATTAAAAGATGGAAGACCCTCTCTTATCTATATATGTATTTTATTTATTTTACATGATTGTTATAACATCTTCATTTTAAACTAAAACTAGCATACAAATTAAAATTAACCTTTATTCTTATACAATTCGTTACAATATCATCAAAGTCCATTCTTAAGTCTACTTGTTTAACCATTACACCAGTTAACTAGTGTCAGATACTACAGAATTTAGCAACCATGAAATTTTCGGCAAATCCTTTTTGTTTTACACCCCATAATATGCTCCTGTTTAGACTCAAATTTGAAAAACTAGAAGAGATAGAGCAATTCTGTGGACGCCATCATTCATTTACTAAGTCGATACCTTAAAGCGCAATCATCCTATGTCCATTTTCGTGAAAATTGAGTTTTTGTCATTTTTGGATTCCAGAGAAGGAGCTGCATCAGATAGGCTATAGTAGTTTATGGGAATCGTGATGAAAGTGATTGAAAAATGAGGAAATAAAAACCCATTTCCTCAATTACGGTCCTTAAAGTAAGGCCCAATTAGTCAAATCATAAAATCGCAGCGCAGAAATCAGCTGACTGAAGCTACCTTACCCGAACTCCATATAAACGATTAGTCGAGCATCTGTAAACGTAAACGCAGAAATCTGCGGAAAGTTAAATGTACGAATTGTGGGCATAACCATTACAGTCGAACCCGCTTAACTGAAACACGAATTTGTCAGACATTTTGTTTCAGTTATGCGGGTTTTTAATTTAACTGAAAAATATTTCACTTAAGCTAATTTTTAATAAAGCATGCTTTACACCTTCCGTGAACGTGAATGTGGTATCATGTTGAGAACTTTCAAATTATTCACAGCGATATAGTATATAGAATACAATTACGGACAGAGATTTTACGCTGTCAAAATAAATTATGTTTTACGCCGCACGCGCCAATTCTGTTCTGCGGTAAGGAATACAACGCTGCATTTCGAAAGCTTCGCAATGAAAACTTTTAACTTGTAAATGCAACCTTGTAGCTCTGTTATTGTTGTTATTATTTTCGTTTTTCATTGGATTTTCAGTGTTGTTTTCCTACACCACAACTGGGCAATTTTTGGTACGTATTTTTAGCCGTGCATAATTACTTTTTATGTTATCAATTTTAAGACAACTGTTCCAACCACATTTCTTATCAAAGCAAATAAGGGTATTCATTTAAAGTGGGAAGCCCCTCGAAAACGAGTAGTTGCTTAAAAGAACTGTCAAATTTCATATATTTTGACTGCTCATCTGCACAACTGAATCGTTAATATGTTATTCCGTCAAGCTTAGAAAACTATCCGTTAACTTTAAATTACCACTCTTATTCCAGCAAATCTGAGTTTAGTGTGAGTCATCGTAATTGTTATAACTGGAATAGGAGGTGACAAGACTTTGTCATTGTCAGTCATTGCTATAACAGCACATAAATGTATCAATGCAAAGTTTGTTTCTGCCCAAGTACGTATTCATTTAAATTTTTAGTAGAACATCACTGGTCGTCGTTCACCATCGTCGGTCTTCGTGTACATTGAAGTTTTTTTTTTGTACATTTCATTCTTCAATTTGCATCTGTAGTCTAAATTATTTGTGGATAAGCTTAATAAATCTCTAGTGTAGGCGAATTGCTGCTAAATTTTCAGTGGAATTTCGAAGGAAATATTTACAATTGGCAATAAACGGAAGTACAAAACTTTAACGTAAGTTTTTACATTTTGACTAGTTATATTTGAATTTTTGCGATTTCACTCGAATGTCGTCGTAGAAACGGAGAAACCTCCATTTTGATTTTGCATTTTGTTTATATTTTTATTGATTGGGCTTTTTTATTGCTTAAGGTTGGTTCATGTTTTTGTTTGAAAGCAAATAAGAAATGGAATTTTTTGAAATAGAAGAACGGAAGTAAATTTGCCTTGAAGTTTCCTCTATTTTGCAATACGTACATATGTACACACATACAAAATAAAATGGTTTAAAATTAACTTTAATCAATGCAGCAGAGAGCAGAGTACAGTAGAATTCTTCATTTAATTCCTGATAACATCCGAACAAAGTAAATACGAAAATCCCGTTTGTAGAACTGCTTAGCAAAAATTATCTCATTTCGGAATAACGTTTTTGTATGTACTTTACAATTAACTGTAAATGGGGTTTAGAATTTAAAAAATTCATCAAAATGTAATTTTAATGACGAGTCCCCATATTATAATATTGTTTTTTTCAATATTTTGGCTTAAACTCAACACAAACATAACATAATATTTACAGTCTTGTTGTAGCTTCATTGTAGATTCATATGTGTAAACCGGAAACAAATAAAAATAAGGAAATGAAACGTGTAGAAATGAACTTATACGAATTGTGAGTTTGGCGCGTAATTGAAGGTGCAATTAAGGCACACAACCAACGTAAATGAAACGTGTTAAAACAACGACAAACAACATTGAAAATTCCAGCTTTATTCTGAAACAGTTGTCACCTTGATAAGGAAGGTCCCGTTCAATGCGGTTCATTTACTTCGCGCTCAGAATTTACATTCAAATTTATCATCTTTCACGACGACATTGCAGCCCGACGTGTCTGCAAACATCACCACCAAATGCCAATTTACACAATTAGGTTGGGTAATGGCAAACACGCAATTGGTTGTGTGGTAGACGTGCAATTTGAAATTGTAAAACAAAATTAAATATGTATTGTTTTTGTTTTCAACAAACACTCTTCAATTATTCAATCAGCTTCTTTGTTTCGATTTCTGTACTTTCTGCACTTCTATTGGAAACATGTTTATCCATGAACTGGCCTCAAAGTTCGCCCCATCGCCCCACTCGCTGTTGTGCAATTTTTGTTCGTACATGTATATTAATTGAAAACGGTGTTGGTTCAAATGTCTGCGCTAAAATCGTCTCATAGTTGAAGCAAAATAAAAGAGCATAGCGTATTTGCAATTTTTTCGGCCAAAGCACTTCGTTGTGAGCGTTGCGTGGTTATGTAAATTCAATAAAAATTGTCTACTTGCTTCGCAAAAACCTCAAATATGTTTAAAACAAAGCGCAAACACTCATTGCCGTTGTTGTCATTCAGCACCTCAGCTGCGTCTCAATTTGAGAGCGGTATTAAGGTTTTGTTTTGCCATCGATTCCATGTACGTGATCGCTTAGCGCTCCATCTTATCAGTACTGGTGTTTTTGTTTATAAACAAATTGTATTGACGTTGTTTTCGGCTCTGCTGCTATTAGTCATAAAAGAGCTGCCACACAAAAATAGATTTCGGCCATTTAAAACAACAAAACAACGCATACGGGCAACTGTTTTGCGGTTTGGGTCGTTTTGTTTTTGTTGTTTTCGTCTGCGTGGAGAGGTATAAACAATTTTTATTTTTATACGCTTTTGTTTTTTGTTTCTATAACCGGTTTGTAATATTTGAGTGTTTAATTATATTATTCAAATGTGAACTTTGAACTTAATTCGAGTAATTGGAGTTGGAAAGGTCACACCAATTTAGCAGTTGCAATTTAAACGAAGTCAACGTCTGGGAGCTCAAAACTTTATATCGATAATTTATCATATTTTTCATTTGTCAAAAGTAGTTCGAGTAGTTAGTAGTTAAATAGTTAGTTGCATTCACTTCCTGTACCATTTAAAGAAAATAAGAAACACAAAAAAGTAATGTCATTCATTGTTGATAAGGAATTGCAAATAAAAAATATGTAATGAAAACAACTTTTAATTTCAGCGGTAATTTTTCCAAAAAAAAATAAAATCACAATCAAAATGATTATGAAAGTTCCTTCATGCGATTGGTCAGACCAATTTGAGTACGTAGTCGAAGAGGATGATTCCTTGTCAGATCTGGAAGATGAGGCAGACTTCTCAGAATACCTGTGGATGGAGAACGAGGAAGAATTCGATAAGAATGTAAGTGAAAAAAAACCAAGTCCACAAAAGATTTTTGTTCATGGCTTCGCAAAAAATCGCCCAAATGCGCAAAAATACATTTTTTTAAATTTTTCATTAAAAAATTTTTTTTTAAATAACATTAAATTTATTAAACTTCATAAAAATATTTTGATAAAAGGCCTGCGCACACAGAGGCGATATTCGCTATCTAATTTCAGAACCATTTCGATATTTAAAAAATCTAGCTTCGAAAACGCAAAGTGCCTCACACAGGCAGCGATTTCGCAGCAGTAGATTTTATTTGTTATTTATTATATTGCTATGGAAACAACCAAAAATTCTGTTTGAAATGGTTCTGTAACTAACTATTTGGTTTGTTATTTATTTTTTACTATGGATACAGTAAAAAAGTTTATTTTCAAACTGATTCGAAATGGTTCTGAAACTGGCTTTTTGTGTTTGTTATTTATTGTATTGCTATGGAAACAGGCTGTAAAAAACGGTCTATTTTCGAAAAAAACAATGTTTTCAAAACCGCCTGCGGCACGAAAAACGCTTCTGTGTGCGCAGGCCTAAAAACGAATTTAAAAAACAAAACTTAAAAAGTTTTCCAAATTTATACACAAAGATAACAGGTGTCTGTTTGCGTATGGTGATGCCGAACGAAATCGATAGTTTGCTATCATTTTAGGTTCGTTTTTTTATGCTGGCTCAAACAGTATCGAAACACAATCGACATCAAATTAGCTATCGACTAAGGTTAAGGTTTGTATCGACTTTCGCCGTACGCAAACCCACCTCAAGTTCATAAGTGTTTTTAATTTGAATTTCTTATAAAAATATTTTAGTAATTTGTAAAATAATTATTTTTAGGAACAATTTAAAAATTGTTCTTCTTAAAAAACCCGATCTCTATTTGCTAATTTTTGAAAAAAGAGTATATATCCAACTACTTTGCTTTTAAACGCAATTATCTTAAGACTATAAATAGAGAAATAAATTCCGACCAAAATTTTGTTGAGGACATTTTTCATTTAATTTTTGCGCTTTTTTCACATAGCCATTTATTTAATGTTTCTATGCATATAACATAAAATATCTGTACTTAGGAATTGCAACGCCTCGAAGAGGAGGAGCTAATGAAGGAGTGCATAGAGGCGATGCTGGAGGACGAACTCGAGGCTGAGATAGCCGAGTGGCAGAAGGCAAAGTACGTAATGCTAAGTACAGCTTGGTGACTTGGGAAAACGAATGCAAACATAAAGAAATATTTTGAAAAAGAGCCATTGAATCGTTCAAGTGTTTGTTGTGTTCGTTGTTTCTACCTAAAAAAATTTATATTCTTTGGGCTTTCTATCTGTATACATAAATCTGTTTGATCATCACCTATTTCCATTATCTGCTCCTGTTATAGAAGGGAGGAGCTAAACGCCGCATTGTCCTCACTGGTTGTAAGCGATTGCAACGTGGAGCACTCGCTGCTGAATCCCCTGGCCGATGAATTCATTCCACAGAGTCACATCATAGATTTGGGCACATCGTAAACCCCCAGCTGCAACAATGGACGATGGACCGATAAACTAGGAATACGATCAAAAGTGTCAAACCAATATCACAAGAGCAACTTTAAGTATACAAAAAAAAAAGTTTCTTTTTGCCATATTACCGCTCTGAGTAATATTTGCTTTTAGTCAAAGCAAAAGGGGTATTAAGAACGCAAAACTCGACAAAAAAACTTTAAAAACTTGAAAAAAACTCCAACAAAAAAAGCCAAAAAATCAATTTAAATCATTTTAAATTACAATGTTTTACGCTTAATTGTTGTACTCCTACGTTCGATGCAAAACTTTAAGCCGAACACTTATTAGCATTGTTGCCAATCAACGTACAAATTGCTTTAACTTTATCTAATAATATCTTGTAAAGTCCACACCCCCGCCCCACGCCCGCTTTGATATTGCAATTTCTGTTCGAAATGTTCAAATGTGATAATTTAAAAATAAATAATATACTTTGTCCGTTTCCATGTGATACATAGGAGCATCCTTTTCAACTGCAAAATAAAGACATTTTCCAAATTATTCACCTCTCAAGTGAATGTTTACTTTTGTTTGTTACAAAAATACATATGTAATACTTTTTGCAAAATGTTGAACACAAAAATCGAAATCCTCACGACAATTCATTTGAATTCAGAAGATATATTTTTAAAAAAATATTATTTTTCATTACTATTCCTTAAGTTATGTTTTTTTTTATATTCTGTTATATTGTTGTACGCCTGAATATAATCCGAAATTCAGAGTAAGTCTCGCTTATCATGTAGCTTATTTAGATTTAGTTAAAATTGTAAAATTATTTGTAATTTAAAACAAAAAAAAATTTAAATAAAACTTAATGTAATGTCGAAAATCCTTAAAAAAAAATGTAATGCTTAAGCACAAAAACTAAATGCAGCAATGTGTACAAAAACAAATAAATCAAAAAAAATTTAAAAATTATATTTTTACCTTGATTACAAATGTATCCACTTATTTGCACACGCACCAAGAATCAACCGTTTAAATTCTAAGAACTCTGTATTTTAACCCACAAAATAGTTTCAGGGGTTTTCTTCCTTGTTTTCCAATAATAACCGAAAACCATTTAGTACCTTCAGTAATTCAACAATTAAAATGTAAACATTTTAAAACGACAACAAGAACTATTACTACTTACCTTTTGTGTGATATAAAAAGATTGTAAAAACAAAAATAAAAAAAAAAATAAAAGAATTAAAAAAAATCTCAATAAAAAGTATTATAGCAATTATCCTAACAGAGATCGTTTTATTGAAACATGTAGTTATGTAATATTGCTAACAGAAAACACTATGTGGTTTTTTACTTTCAATGATTTTAAGTCAGATGTGATTTTAGCGATTTTTGTTGGCCCAGCGACGATATGGAAATATAATTGATGCACTGGATCTATGGTAATGGTCAATTAAAGCTAAAAATCGTAATTTGTAATTTTGTCTGATGTTTGTAACACCAAGAAGGAGACGTGTCCGGTATGGAAAAGTATATATATTCTTGATCAGCGTCACCTCCTGAGTTGATTTAGCCCTATCCGTCTGTCCGTCCTCTTTTCTTGTAAACACGATGGCATGATCTAGAAGAAAGCTAGAGATCCCAAATTTTGGATTTATCCTTTTTAGGCCCTAGAAGGAGTTGGTATTGCAAATGGGCGGAATCGGTCGACTGCCACGCCTACCTCCCATATAAGTGAAAATCGTGTTTTACCGTAATTTTAAGATTTCATCAAAACAGTATGAAATTTCGCATAGTGGGGTTTTTGGGGACGGTGATTTCGAATTTGATGTCGCATTTTCAAAATTCAAGATGGCGGATCCAATATGGCCCAGTAGGTGTAGGGTATATATAAGTCGGTTTGCCCGACTGAAACTTACTCACTTATATATTAATTCCGCCTAACCAGAAAGTTACCAGCTGTAAACAAAAAAAAATGTTTTAAAATTGAATATTTTCGTTTTAAAATTTGTTTTTAGCACACGTTTTTTAAAATTGAACAAATCTGTACGAAACTCTATTTTAAAAACAAAATCGGTAAATTTTTAAACATTTTCCTCTAAATGTACGATTGAGCAAATATGCAACACAGAGAAAGTATAGCTTTTATAGGCAATGCCGAAAGCAAATCTGTATATTTTGTTGTTGTGATGCAAAAATATCCAATAAATATTTGCATTTGCACTTCTACAAGACCCACTCGTGAATTGCCCTAATATTTTTATACCCTACACCCTACACTTCAGGAACTAAAATTTGGTATCCTTTTATGCTTTTTATGTCCTAGAAGGAGTTGGTAGTGAAAATGGGCGGAATCGGTCGACTCGGTTTTCCTTCTTTTCCACAACTTTCGCAAATTCCGTCGCTTTGCTTGCGTATGATATCTGAAAGTAAACACTTTCGATTAATTAATGTAGAATAATTACCTGTTTAGTTTGCTTTACCTTTCAATTTGCCTTACAACTACACTCTTCGAAGCAATTGACTCGACAATTCCGACAGGGCAGTGGTCTTACAAACAAATTTAAAATTTAAGTACCGAGTGTCGAATACTTTTAGAAGTGACTATTCGATAAGTATCTTAAAGGTAAGTATCGAGTACAAAGTATTCGATAAATACTTTTTAGCCCATTACTAGCAATTGAAAAATTGTCGGGAAAAATTTTGAGTTGGGTTTTTTTTGAGTTTCCGTTTATAAATCTTTTAAAAATTCCAAATGTAATTGTTAAAATGCTTCAAAACATCCAACTTGAGTGTATTCTGTGAAAGTGGTATGAAAACATCAATGTAAAAATACGAAAAATAAAGTTGCTTTGGATTTGCGAGTGCGAGAAAAATCGCAAACTGGCGGCATAGCAGCAGCAAAAAAAACAAAAGCTGAATCGCTAAGCACAATTTTGCATATTAATTAAGAAATCGTAACACATATGGGCAACTATAAAATGCCAATGTGTCTCTGAAGATTGAGAGATTCCAAGCCAAATAGCAAAAACTACTTGCTCGTTAATTGGTCGCATAAGCTGTTTGGTCGATAGGCGAGACTGAAAAAAAACCAATGTTGAAAAGTAAATCGCCCGCGCCCCCGCGGAATTGCACAGTTGGAACTTAACAATAGTGGATCACACATAATTAAATTCCATTGAATAGTTTTCATAGCGGGGGATGGCTACGACGCCCGCAACCGCAATGTCCAGTGGCAGTTCGCTTTTAGAAGGTAGTCGCTCCAACGGAGGAGGGGGGTCGTTAATGCCATCCAATCTAAGCGCCAGTGCGGCCCAATTTCGTGAAATCCATAAAAATACCTGGCTCAAAAGACTGACTGCAGAAGGTAAAAAAATTACCATCGGCCCTAAGGTAAGTTGAATTGAACAAAAAGAATTGCGACCAGTTTCTGATTTGTTTACTCCATTCCCCATTAGAAATCCGAACGGAGCTGGGTAGTTTTCTGCGTACACGACGACACCGAGGCACTGCTCGAAGGCTATGCCGAGCCACGGCAGGCCGCTTCCCACAGCCCCGAATGGATCGTTTCATTGCAGGATACGCTGCACATTTCACATGCTCTCATACCCAACTCGCATGAGTTCGAGTTTGTCGTTACGCTGAGCAACGAAGTAGTGCGGTTCCACGCGATGTCATGGTATGTTGCATTTTGCACAGACGCTGCTGTTACGGCAATCGCTTGCTGTGCACCCAACTACTATGTAGCACATTTATCGGCTTCTGCCACAAATAACACTTTCATTCGCTTTCGTGCGGTTGTTTATTATTTTGCAGGGAAATTATGCAAGAATGGGTCGAGACGCTGCGCTCTAAACTCCGCGAAATGAAAATTCTTTCACCACGCGAAAATCTCTACACCAAGCTGCCTGAGATACGCGCTCCTTTACTGCCAACACGAGATCCGACATCGCCACTGCCCGCACCACCACCAGTACCAGCAGCTCTAGTGCCCGGCGTTGAACGTGTTGTGCCACAAAGTGCGCTGCAGGACTCAAATGCAGCGACAACAGCAACAACATCAGCAACTGAATCAAATACGGTTATGTCCAACACGGCAATAGCAGCACCGTCTCTAGCCGTGAATTCCACCAACAGCAGCAATAACTCCTCAAGTATCCCATTGTCGTCAACTTCCTCCACAACAGTGTCATCATCGGCAGCTGCTGCTCCCATCACAATGGCACCACTCACATCAATGTCCAATACGCTCACACAGAATTTGCTGAATATGTTGTCGGATCCAATTAGCACGTACAGTGAGCACCTCAACGGGGAGGCCGCTGATGACTCAAATTTGGCTGATGACGACGACGATGACGACTCTTCATCCGAGAAGGATCTTAATCTGGCAGATTTTAACGATAAATATCTTCCGCTGCTCTTACGCAAATCGAGTGTGTTACTTGTTAGTCAGCAAGCGGCGGGAACTTCCTCAGTGGTCGAAAATAGCGTTCGCGTCGACATTGGTGCTGAGAATCGCTCATCTGCAGGTAAATGCTTCTGTGGTATATACTTTGTGCCGAATTTGTTCATTAATTCACGTTTGCTTTGTTGCCTTACAGATCAAATCAAGAATTTCGAGAATCTCTTTCAATGCGAGCGCCTAATACCACGGTATGTACTGACCTTTTCCCATAGGAACACTCACACGCATTTCAAAAATATACAAAGTTATTCTTTTAATTACAAGTAATAAAATCATACAAGATAAAAACAATTCGCCGTAATTGTGTCTGTCGAATATTGCTCTGTTCGTCAGTCGACAGGTAAAATAATTCTGGGATGTGGATAGTGTCTGAAGGGCAAATCAGGCACCTTCGCATCACGAATCCAAGGTGCTTTTTGCTCTGTTTTGCCTTTTATGCAAAAACTAATTACTAAAATTACAAAAAATTTTAAATTTGAAAAATTACACTGTACACGAAAAGTACACTTGTTTTTAACAGACTGCTTTTTAGTTGGGTAAAGCTAAATGTAATTTGATTTTTGTGCAAAAATATTTCAAAAAAATATATTTGCAAGAAAATTTGCAGACATTTTCTAAAGGCTTCAATGTGTCGTACAGTGTTACCAAATAAACGCATTTACGACAGTTCATTTACAACGCTCTGATAGTTCTCTTCTAATATCTTCATAATATTCCACATGTTTTCGTCATTGCCCGCTCCCTTCTGTGCATTGATGAAAGTCTGTCGCAGCGCCGAGAAGCATTTCAATTTCACCAACTTCAGCTGCAGACGTTGAGCCCAATTCTGCACATCCAAACGCCTTTCGTATTTCTGCCTCAGTTTAGTTTTGGTCTTGCCCAGTTTTCGAAAGACATGACGCGCTATTAGGCCATTCCGCTTATTCAGTTCCCTTTGAAACAGTTGATTCAAGAGGTTCTGCAAGTGATCGTCCAATTCCCTAATGTTGTGTGAGAATTCCAAATCCGTTGCAAAATCGCCGAACACAGTCTCAAATAGTTTAAACTGCAATCGCTGCTCATCATTGGCCAACTCGTGCAAACGCACCTTTATGCCATCCAGTAGCGTTTTCTTGATATTCTCAAATGGCTGGGTATTTTCCAGCATATAATTCTCGGCGATTGCCTTCAGTTTGACATTTTCAATATTCTTCTCGGTCAATTGCAAACGCAAAGTATCCAGTTCATGCCTCAGCCGCACACATTCCGTTTGTGATTCATTCTCCAGGCATTCGCTTAAGATGTCGCTGCCTTCCGCTTGGGTACTCTGGCCGCCACGCTGTGACATAAACGTTGTCGCCTTAGTCTCGCTTCTGTGGGTAAAGCTGCCACTGGCGAAACTCTGATCGTCCAACTCGCGCAACACTTGCTCCAAGTCGCGATTACAGTTGTGTGTGTTCGTAAACGGTTTGCCCAAATAGCCAAAGTTTTGCAATTGCTGCTGCATCAGCGCGCACAGGCAGTTGCGTGCAATCTTTTCGTCTTTGCTTGTCTTGCTGAAGATTTGCAGCCATTTGCGACACAATTCGATGTCGTTGCTTCGGTTCTGGTTGATGATCAATTCGCGTATAGTGTGCAACTGGTCCTTGTACAATTGATCCAGTGTTTCGGCTTTGAGTTCATACTCACTGGCTTCGGACTCGTCGTAGATTGTTGTCATTTTGAAACGAAGTTTGTATTTCAAACATTGAAAACTAATTGAATGTAAAAGCACAGCCCCAGCGACATTTCATAAAACTTAAGTGTTTTCAGTCATTTATGAGCGAGTAATCTCCAATGACTGGCCAATATGTTTGCAAATTCCACATTAATTTCAATTTGTATTAAATTTTGTTCTACTACAGCCCCCAAACATCACGATCTCTGTCCGCTGGCGCCGCGGATAAATCCCGTAAACAAACCGCAAAATTTGCTTCGCATCACAACACATCCAGTAACGCTTTGACCACCTGCAGTAGCAACAACATCACTGAATTGGAAATCTGTTCTGAAACTACGACCCAGTCAAGCTCTTCAACGGTCACGACATGCCCCGATGCCAGTACCGGTACTAACGCAGACACAACGGCGTCTGCTGATAGCAAAACAAACATAACAATCATACAAGTGTCGACGAACGCCGCGTCGAACCAAGAAAACGAATCTGATCCGCCCAAACTGCCAACGAAAAGCACCATTGGCGAAATATTCAAATTTCCCGAAGCACATACGGCGGCTGCTGCAACAACAACGAAAACCAAACTGCACGAATACAAAAGCAATGTACAAATAATTCCGTCCAATCTGAACAGCAGCACCATTCAGGTACTAGGCCAAAACAATGTGGCGGCGACGGCCGTGGCCAATCAATACTCAACGCCAGTGAAAAAGAGTCTGCAATCGGCAGCTCCGACCGCATCTTCTGCATCGTCATCCACATCTATTGTCACAACGACGACGACCGGGACGCATGTGGATAACCACAAAATCACAACCGTGCACGTGGCGGGCGACGAATCGCAAACAAACTCGAGCACAACAACAATGTATGGCACTTGCTACACGCCTAACACAGCTGCCTCTCAGTCTACCCCGAAATTGCCCAAAAAGATAATACTCTCTGCCAACACTTCCGGCATAACCAACATCTCAGTGAACAATGCCTCGGACACGAGCAGCAACGAGGCAGCGATAAGGAATAATTGCGGTGCAGCCAGTGCTGCTGCTGGCGATAGCGGCGTGAAACACAATGTGGGCAATGTCCACTATGAAAAGGTTTTTCTCTCTTCGAGCATACCGATTACAACAGCAGCGAGTACTACGACAATATCGACAGCAGCAGTGCCAGCATCACCCAAATTATCCACGCAGTGGAACTGGCCGCGGCGTCAGGCTCAAGCAAGCGTAAGTTAATCATCAAATTGAAAAGTGGTCCTTCTACAACTTCCTCTTCCATTTCTGTTCTAAAGGTCTCATCTTCCACGCAAACCGCTAGTCACGCTGCTGCTGCTGAAGTAGTCACACCAGCGGTTCCCAAATCGTCCGCATCCACTGCCGAAACGAAAACGTCGAAACCAGCTGCCGCTCAATCGTCAGCGCATAATCGGAATATGTCTGCGCCAATACCTCACATCGGCGGCAGTCCAGCAATGCAACGGCGACGCATTGCCTCGCCCACAAACGTTCGTCTAACGGAACGCTCAAGTCAGCCACCATTGCCCACGCGTCCACCGTTTCTGACGCGCGGACTAACCGAAGCTGTGATAACAACACGTCCCAGTCGAAAAGATTTTCATTTCCTTAAGTTAACGCCATCGAAAACGAAATCGAACCTTGGCGGCAATAACGGCAGCAGTAACACCAAGAACACGGTAACAACATCCAACAATAATGGTGAAACGGCCAGCACTTCGACGAACAGTGCCCATCAGCCGTTGCATGCCGCCGTCAATCGCACCAACTCCGAATCGTTGGAGCAGCGCAGGCGTAGCTCATCGACTTCGGATGCTCAGGCTCAACGCAATACGCGCGGCACGAATAACAATGAATTCCCAGGCAATCGCGCTGGCAGCAGTGCTCTACGCATTCAACAGCCGCCACAACCATTTCGAAGTAATATTGAGAATGGCGCTACTGGCAGCGGCGGTGTATCGCCTCCCACAACAACAACGACCTCGCCAGCAGCTAAACGCTTGACTTTGCGAGAGCAGCAAGTGATGCAGATGCGCCGTGAAATAATGCATCCGGGCGGAGTGCGTTTGCAGCTGAGGCGCAAGGATTGCGTTGGCTCAATAGCTTGGGTGGATGCCTTCGGTGCTGTGTGGTAAGCATTTTGACATTTTGCTTGTGTTTTTCCTTTAACTAGTGGGAGTCCACCTAACAAAATCGACCATTTGAAAGCCAAAAACCAAACTCGCGAAAAATAGAGCGCCCATTAAGATTTTTTTGGGGTTTTTGTTGTAGTTGAATTATTGCAAAACTACAAAAACAATACATATGGGGCATTCCATATGAATTTTGCCTTTTTTTATTCTCACCCTCTTCAAAAATGAAAACAACATTTTTTGCAAGACCTACTCATGAAAATATAATACCCTTGTTTTTTGGTTTGGCTCTATTATCGGAATGACCATTACCAAAAGTGTAAATTCCCAAAAATGGTTTTTCTAAATCACAAAAAACATGAAGAGTAATTCCTATTGAAAAATTATGTAGGGCACATTTCTTCAGATTTAATGGAGCTATATCGTAGCGATATCTGTTTGAAAATCTGGACGAAGGGGGGTTTTTACAATTCCCAAAATAGAATTCTACGTCAAATTCCTGAAATTTCGAGGCCCCTATTTAAATGGAATCTATTTTTTGGAATCCTCCATCACAAATTTTATTTATTTTTTTATCTTCTAATATACCCGGTCGGAAATTGAACCCATTTATTTCTAACTATAAATTAGGTATTCAATAGTCAGTGCACACTATAAAGTCACTATTTCCTTTGTTACGAACTCACTATTTTAACATGGGAATGTGCTAGGCGGTACTCAGTTGAGTTTAGCCCAAAGCATATTAATCATGAAATCATGTAAATAGAGATCTTCACGAAAGTTCTATCCTTATTAGAAATAATTTTTTATTTAAAAACCTTTCAGGATATTAAAGGATAACATTTTTAAGGACATTTTCATCAAACATGATGTTACCCGAAAAAAACTAATAGCATATGAATTCGTAATTAGCGGCCATGAAAATGCTAGAAAAAATGTGTGCAATCCCGGGCGTTTTTTACTCTTGTACAGTGTAATTAAAGTATTAGCATAAGATTGTTACTACATTCAGTAACATTAATACTAAAAAAAACAAAAAACACCTTCACTGTATTTAATCGATTTGTCTTTAAATAGGGTCGCAGGCTGGAAACAGAAAGAACATCCTGTGCTGTATAATGCTCTGCACATTGGTGATCAGTTGCTGTCCATTGCTGGTATAACCACAAGTTCGGCGGCCGAGGCCAATAAAATCATACGCAATGCAAATACTCTTTTTGTAAGTTAGACTATTTTCGTTGTACTTTCGTTGTTTGTCGAAATGTAAGTCCGATTGTTTGCAGGTCGAAGTTCTTGTACGGCGTATACCCTTCGGTCGGGGCTATGCAATACGCCGCGAACGAGAAGGACAATGTTTGGGTCTAATACGCGATGGCAACACTTCGACAATCGTTGATGTGGTGCCGAATAGTTTAGCAGCCCGGCATGGTCTGCCGCCAAAGGTAATTTTCTTTATGTTTAATCAGTTAAAATTAAAAAAAAAACCCCTCGAAAATATACAAAGTTTTAAAAAATTAGGTAAACAATTTTTTTTTTAATATAAAAAAAAAATGTTTATGAAAATTTAAAAAAGTATTTTTGACAGAGCAAAGCTATTTTCATCCCAGAACCACTTATCAAACTTTGAATTGGGCGAACCATGTTAAACATTCTATTTAATCTATCATTCAGGCTCAATCGTGCGACGGCACAACGCTCACATTTTGGATACTCACCGAAATCAATGGGCGACCCCTGAACCTATTCTTCAAAGAAAACGAAATACGCGATCGCCTGAACTCCGTGGGCCGCGACATTTCCATACTGGTGCAGCCATCGGACTTAATTACGAAGCTGAAGAAGCAACTGAAGTCCTTGCGTGGCTACAAGGATTATCTTGTGCAATAACCTTAGGAAATGCATTCTTAAGGAAATCAAAGCGAATCAGCCATGATGACGAGGAGAATATATCAGAAAACATAATCAAGGTTTGAGTGTCCGTTGAGAACGCGTCCAATATATCTCATTTAGAATCGTATGCCGTTCATTTTAAACGCGAAAAAACATATAGCAGCATTCCATTTACTTAATTTTTTTAACCGTTGTAATAAATATTTAACACTTAGTCACTATATTAATCAATATAGAATTTTTATAGAAACGACAAATTATGAAGTACGTATATGCCGTAAGCATATATTTATATTTTTGCAAAGATTTGTAATCCCAAACAATATTTATACAACTCAATTATGTAAAGGGTTCTCATATAAAGAAAATTTTATTACGAAATATACATGCAAATATTACAGAATATGTATTAGGAAAGACTACTCGGGCGTCGTGGAACGTTTCTCATACATACTTATCGAATGTAAAGGATTCATTTTCTTTTCCCTCAAAAAAACAAAGTATTTTGGAATTATGAGCATTGTTTAGTTTTTAGTTTTTGAAAATGACATGCAATATTATAGTGCCTCTAATTTAAGTTGATTTTTTTCTTATTGTATATTGAGACGTGATAAAAATTTGTATAACCTTAAGAAATCATTAACGATGTGTTGTTTTTTTTACATTTATTTTACATATACATTCACATACATTCTGTAGAAAAGAAATTAAAATAAAAATCAACTTGTAATCATAGCTAATCTCATAATCTATTAGGCGATTCATTTAAATTGGGAATACCTCGAAACGACGCGCAGTTGCTAAAAATGACTGTTTTGACTGTACAATTTCCCAGGGTTTCCCACTGTGAATGAATCGCCTTAAAGTGGAAATTATTTTTCCACATTTCAAGAGCAAATAGTGTTCTTGGCTGCTGCAAATACATTCGCCTTCCATATGCGAAAATTAAACACATTAGGATCCAGATTGGAGTATATGAAAATGGGCATCGAATTGGTCATTACCCACATTGTGCCATCCTCATCGATCTGTGTAAATGGAATAAGGAAATAAATTTACTCATAATTGAAACTTTTAACTAGAACCACAATTATCATAAGACCGAAGCTGAAATGGAGCAGTCTACCAATTTGATTTATGCTAAGTAGAGGAGGTACGAAGAGAGTAACCAAGAGATGTTCAAGGGCTGGAGGGCGAAACTCCAATTCGAAGGAGTCCACTTCCCACCAGGTCTAATGCTGGTGGACTAATGAATATCATACTCTGACAGCGGAAGAAGTATGACCCGCACTGTGATTTTTTTTATAACAGAGTTAGCTAATGCCTAGGCGGATCGAAAAAGGAACGCTGTAAGGTAGCGAAAGAAATATGCTCAGAAGCGTGAAAAAGCTGTGTACTAAATACAATTAAGTAAGAACTATTACTCAAGCAAACATCTCGCTACATCCCAGTCAGCATAGTACAGGCAGATCGGCAGAAACTGCTGATCAACAAACGTACTACAAGAAACTTTGGAAACAAAGGAGGATGTGCATTCCTCGACATTGAAGGTGCCTTCGACAATACTAAACAATGTTGTACAAAAGTGGGTCTGAATGTGAATCCAACCAAAACCACTATCATATCATTAGAGATAACCCGGACAGGTAGAACAAGTCAACCGCTATCTAACAATGAACTAAACAAAATTCAGAGATTAACGGACAACTTCTCATAGCCGCAGTTATATACATCATCCAACAGCTCAAACGCTTACGCATATGGCAGCTTCATATACGCTGCGGTCCTCCCACCATTCAACAACTTACCGTCAAATCACTGGGATAAATCATACGTTCAGCATCCTGAGCTATAGTGTCATGGTTGGCTGCAGTAAATTGTTGTCGCGAATTCCAGCATCCCACGCCGTTACGATGTATGTCCGCATAGAAAATAACACCTGTCCGGGGATCATACTCGTGCATGGTTGATTGGCGGTCGGTACCACGACTGCCCAGTAGCTGGAAGTCGCGACCGTGGTCAGAGCGTGCCGCATTCGTTTCATTCTGCAACACCGCGTTGGACACGTGAAATTCATTGTTGCTCGCCATGGCATGGAAGAAGACATCGCGTTGTCCACTTGACGGAGTGCCACCCAGAGTTATTGAAAAAATGCCATCAACCCAACGGAAGCTTTGGTTGCCAATTGTCAGATCGCCGGCAAGAGGGTCGAAATTGAAGTAGTTGTGACTGAAGGCCCACATACGGTCGTTTTCAAAACTGAAACAAGAAATTCCATATAGTAATAAAAAAAGAGTAAAAACAAGTTTTTTAAAGTATAACCCTTTAACCGACTAAAAAGCAGAAAATAAATTTCCTTTAAATTAATTTCCGATTTAAAATTAAGGGTTTTTGGCTACTTTCTTCCTAATATCATTGCAGATTATATATATATATATATATAAGTTTGATTTTTGGTAAATTTGTATGAAAATTAAAAAATTCTCAAAATTCAGGAAACATTTGTATCACTTAACTTTCTTTTGCAAAGTAGTATGTTTTTGATAAAAGGAACTTTTTGCATCCAAAAAAAAATTGTATACCCGCAAGAAAAAAGTTTAAGAGTAGGTCAATTTTTGGATCCATCTGTCTCAAAATTAACTACCTTTTTGATGAATTAATATTGTAAAGGGCCCAATTTTTTTAAACGGACCAAAAATATGGTTCATAATCAAGGTATAAATGTTCTAGACTAGCATTCGACAGCTTTGACTTAATCCAATAGCCCCTGTGGTCAGTAATGAAGCGACAAAAGCGAAACGTGGCAAAACTCGAAATGACGTCCTTAGCTAAGAAAAAACAGCGACTCTATCAATGAATAAAGGAGGATACACACAATATTAACAAAGCCAAAGTAGTAAATGTGAATACTTATCAAAATGTAAATAAAATTTATATTTTCATTAAAAAATTCTCGATGGCCCTATTATTTTGTTCAGCTGAATTATGACCAAATTCGCCTCAACTCAGCAAATTTGATTTTTTATGTTTTTTTCTGCTATGTTTGGCTTTTTTTTTAATTTACACAATGCAAAGTAATAAATTAAATTTGAGTTTTCCTTAAAATATACAAAAATGTGTCTCTGTCAACAATTACAGTGCAAAAAAATCTTGGCCCTATTATTTTGAGCATGAGTATATATATATATATATATATATATATATATATATATATAGTTCACCCAAAGCAAGTTAATATAAGGGTTATAAAAAGCAAATTAGCTTTTGTTTTAAATCACTTACCTGTAAACGAACAATTGACTATTCACCAAATCCGGTATATATGCATATGCTTGTTCGCAACGCTTTGGATTCACGTCGATCGTTAGACTCGCCAGTCCGCGTCCTCCGTCCACCACAGATTCAGGTATTTCGAAACGCTTTATTAGCTTGTCAGTATTCAAGTCCATAATCCAAATGGCTGGTCGTTGCACTTGAGTGCGATTATCTGAGCATAATTTCGTTCACCAACAACGTACGCAAAGGAAATGGCTTTAATTTTCGGACTCACCTGGATACTCCAGCATGCCCGTATCTATAAACCACAGGCGTTTGCAGGCGTCTACGGTAGTGCGGTATACGGAAATGATGCCATTGGGATTTGGCTGGAAATTGGGCTGAAGTAATAAAAAATTAAAAGGTTGACATTCAATGGGAATCCCAGCTGCTATCTCTCACCATCAATGTATTGGTTTCAATGTTGGGGTATGCATTTAGCTTTGGACTTGGTTTTTTGCCATCGGCACGCATATTTATGTAGTTGAGTGTGGAGGGAATTCCAATGCGGCGACGCGGCATTGTTACGAATAGGCGCCCATTAAAATGTGTTGCGCCCATTGGCACATTATTGTAGGCAATATAAGACGGACTATCGTCATTGCCGTGGGGAACAACATTCGAGCGACTGTCTATATTCGGCGGAGAATCGCGAGAAGTTATTGCGCGCTTGGAACGTCTTCTATATTGATCCGGAAATATGAAGTCACCTAGAATATAAATTAAATGGTTTGTGCTTTAAAACGTCCTGCTTCCGCAGGTGAACAAACATCGTTCGTTTCGATCTAAAATTTTAAACAAAAAGCTGGAATATCAAAATCCGAGATATAAAATGTGTTTCTGACCGAATCTGACTAACAAATATTTTCGGCCAAACTAATATTTGGAACTGAATACGTCCCTGGTTTAAGTTCATGGGCTAATATGGAGTCGAATGTGTTTTGAAAGTATTCGGACCAAACATCAAACCTAAACGAACATTCAATATCGCACATTTCGTAATTTCGGTCAAAAACAAAATTTGGTTGAAACACGACCGAAACAGCTTTTATTGGCCGAACAACCTAAAGTGAAATTCGGTCGGTCTCTACTTAGAACCTTTCGAGTTTTCAAAACTAAATGAATTATAATTTTTTTTGTTTTTAATGAAATTTTTGTAGTTTTCAAAATAAATGTATCAATTAAGAATACATATCCCGAAATTACAATTTTCGACTTAACCGCTTTAACACGTTAGCACAGATATTTAACAATGCATTTAATTTAATGAATTGACAGTTCGTTCTGAGCGAATCTGGGAACAGGTTTCCCCAAAGCTGGGCATTAACTAGTTAATTAGTTAATAATTAATTAACGAAATTAAATTTTTGGTTAACTTTTAACGTTTCAGTTCATTTCGAAAACCACTAACCATTAACCATTTAGTTAAGTTAAATTTCTTCGATTAATTAGCATTAGTTAACTTTAAATCGAAAAAAAATTTTTATTATGGAATGTAAAAAAAAGTAAAAATTAAGAATTCATACTATTTTTGAACTGATACATTTAATTTAAAAATTATTTCACAAAACAATTAAATACACAAGCCGATATATTTCGAAGTGATCTATATTCTATTTTTATGTATGAATGGAACATCCTAAACACAATGGCGTTCTCAGCCATAACGTGAGGTTTACATCGTCAGGATGTTTACATCGTATTTTCCATTTCTCAAATTTCTCCAAATACCGAAAAGCTGAGAACGCCATTGTGTTTAGAATGGCCTGTGATATTTGTTCTTAACCAAACTTCATTCGTTTCATTCTTATTATTTAATATTCTAATAAAATTTGTACGGCTTTATATGAATATAAATAAATTGTTTCAGACACAAAATTTCGCTTTTGATAACAATTTTGATAATTTATGTTAAAGCAAATTGCATATAGAAACCGGAAAAAGGTTCTCTGAGTGCAGGCATTCAATTGAATATAGTTAAAATGTTTTTTTATGTGTTTTTTTGTAAAAAATAAAATTTTGTTGTTTTCTATAGAAAATTTAACTATTTAATGTAACTTTTAACGAAGTTAACTTTTCTACGAAATTAACTTTTTAATTTAACGAAGTTAAATTCTTGATTAACTATGCCCAGCTTTGGGTTTCTCTGCTGGTTGGAACCTCGAAAACTTTCTCTCATTTATTTTTTATTTGTTTTAAATTTATATACTATTTATCGAATTTAA
Source organism: Heteromyza rotundicornis (assembly GCA_951394025.1). Classification (NCBI taxonomy): domain Eukaryota; kingdom Metazoa; phylum Arthropoda; class Insecta; order Diptera; family Heleomyzidae; genus Heteromyza; species Heteromyza rotundicornis. Next base: position 47,893,047 of record OX596012.1, read on the forward strand.
TTCTCTCATTGATTATGACGGATCAACATTTTACAAACAAAAAACACAGTCAACACGCAGTTGGGTTTTATAATTATTATTTTGTACATCAATTAATTACTATAATTAGCTTTTTTACTGCCCTCTGATGTTGTATTTGGGGAATTTGCTTCAAATTTGAGTTCAAATGTGAACATTTTTTTCTAATTTTTACTGTCGCAAATTGCAGAAGATAACAGACACTTTTTTGTTAATGAGAAAGGGTTTGCCTTTATTATTTTTTATTTTAGCATGTACAAAACATTACATATCTAATCGATGGACATGAACACAACCTCCGAATACTACTGACCTGAGGGTTTGTTTCCGATTCCTGCTGATCCATCGCCTCGATCGTAGAAGTCCATTTGTTTCCATTTGAAGACCTCTATCAATCCATCAACCTTGGCCTGTATTGGGGTGATAGTGATACTGCCAGCCAAGCCAACAAATGTTATCAGCCCTATCAAATTCATTTTTCAAAATAGAAATTCTTTCGATTCACTGATCAATTGCCTTTGTTTTGCTCCAGCGATTTTGAACCGCACGAGTCAAGAGTGAAGTTAGAACTGATTTCTATTCTGTAGAATTCCTAGGCGAAGTTAATTCAGAGAATTAAATTTAGCATTTCGAATAAAGATGAGCAAATACACACATGGATGTGAGAAGACTAGCCTTTGATAAGCAAATATGTGAAATTTGCTCTGAAACCAGTTTTTTAGCCGCTTAAGTTGCACTTACATGTGCACCATTCCGTGCACCATTGCCTACGTGGCTTCAGTTTCCACATTAAAGCAATTCCATTTAATAATTTGTATTACTTCCTTTTTTGCTTACCAAAAATCATCTCGAAATTCTTTAAAACTACGCTCAGAAAAAAATACTATTAAATTTGGTCAATAGGATATATTACTATTGAAATAATAGTAGAAACTAATTGAATTAATAGGAAAAACTAATTATAATTTTGATTTAATAATTTTGTCCTATTAATTCAACTATTTTCTACCATTATTTCAATAGTAATATATCCTATTGACCAGATTTAATAGTATTTAATAGGATTTTTTTCTGAGTATACTCACTTGCCGCGAGACCGACAAAACGATCCATTGAACCTTTTAATTTCAATATTTATTATTATCACAATGCACACAAAAGCGGCTACAAAGAAGCTACAAAGAGAGGCCTGTCTGAGATGCCATGTTAACAACTTCCATTAAAAGAAATTAAATGCCAAACCGAACCACAACCAAAATGGCGTTTCTTTTGAGAAATTAACGCCGAAGAGCGCCGAGGACATTTTTGTAATTTTTGATTCATTCGGTTAGCCAACCTTTAACACTTTGGCCACATCATTGACAAAAGTCTCATCATATCGTCCTATTATAGGACGATCATATCAGTTTTGCTGAAATAGTATTAAGAATCAGCAGTAGCTTTAAAATCAGTAATTCAAAAAACTAAAAATCATATCAGTTTTGCTGAAATAGTAATAATTCAAAAAAATTAAAAATCATATTAGTTTTTGGTAAAAACACGATGTTCACTTATATGGTAGGCGTGGCAGTCGACCGATTTCGCCCATTTGCAATACCAACTCCTTCTAGGGCCTAAAAAGGATAAATCCAAAATTTGGAATCCCTAACTTTCTTCTAGCTCCTGCAATCGTGTTTACAAGAAAAGAGGACGGACAGACAGGGGAGTAGGCGTGGCAGTCAACCGATTTCGCCCATTTTCAATACCAACTCCTTCTAGGGCCTAAGAAGGATAAATAAATAAATTTTCGATCCCTAGCTTTCTTCTAGCTCCTGCAATCGTGTTTACAAGAAAAGAGGACGGACAGACGGATAGTGCTAAATCAACTCAGGAGGTGACGCTGATCAAGAATATATATACTTTTCCATACCGGACACACATCAGACCAAAGTGAATATACCCATACCTCATGAGGTATAGGGTATAAAAAACCTGTTCACAGAACTAATTACAGGGAAACCTAATGTGTTATGCCTGGTTTTCATTATGTCATAATCAATGGCATCACAAACTGACAACGATTCAGCAAAGTGCTGAATTTGCTAGCCCGTGCCATAAGCAAATAAATTTGACAGATAAAAGTCAACATTATCGACGTATATGACAAACGGTGATGTCACCTCATCTTCATTTTCCGATATTTTACAACAGTTCGTTAAATTGACAACGAAATGCCAACCTGTTCTCACAACAAATGACAACAATTGCCATTATTTTGACATAATGAAAACCAGGCTTTAGAATGCTTATCATATGTGGCATCCACTGAAATATGCGTTATTCGAATTTGTATTATAATTATACGCAAAGCTGGGCATTAACTAGTTAATTAACGAAGTTAAATTTTTGGTTAACTTTTAACGTTTCAGTTAAATTCGAAAACCATTAACTTTTTCATTTAGTTAAGTTAAATTTCTTCGATTAACTAGCATTAGTTAACTTTGAAACGAAAAAAATTTTTTTATTCTTGAATGTAAAAAAAAAAGTAAAAATTAAGAATTTATACTATTTTTAATAATCTACCAGCCACACTTTGAAAAATTGTAAACACAGAACTCTTTCGTGTTGTTGACAAAAATGTAAAGTTCCAAGTCGAGACGGCGTGCCTAGCCCGCCGTCAAATGTATCGGCTTGGTCGGCGGCGAAATATTGAGTCGATTATGTCGGCTCAACCCATATTAACATCGATTTGTTCGCACGCCGATTGAAGCCGATTATGGTCGGCGCGAAACTGTTTAACCGCCGCCGACATTTTCGAATCAACTTGGAACTCTGGGTGCGTAGTGACAAATAAAAAAAAGGGCGCGTCGGCAAATTCGTTTTGTAAAATTTTTACAAAGTTTTAATTTTTTAAGTTAAATTTGCATATAGAGGGCTCAAATCGATCGAAAAAAGGGTCTGTGAGTGCAGGCATTCAATTGTATATAGTTAAAATGTTTTTTATGCGTTTTTTGGAAAAAAAAAAATTTTTCTATAGAGAACTTAACTATTTAATTTAACTATTAACGAAGTTAATTTTTCAATGTGTCCTTCACCCCCAGGGAAAGCGGCTCCAAGTGGGGGCAAATCCAACACTAAACTTAGGTAAGTCATGAAAGTAAAAGTTTGAAGACGTTGAACAACTTGGATGGGAGCTTGGATGTGTTCAAGAAGACGTGGTCGACGTGGTTGAAGACGTGTAAGTTTATTATAAGTGATATTGATTTAAAAAAAATGGTTTCTACGTTTGTGAAGTTATGGAAGTTTGCCAATTACATAAACAAAGTAAAAACTAGAGAGTGGACTATCTTCGGCTATACCGAAGCTGAAATACCCCCACACAGTAGGAAGAAGTACCTCGAACATAAAAAAATGTGGTCTCTACCCTATTTTGAGCCAATTAAAAGTGGTTTTGGAGCCCGGACCATGTCCATTTCTAAAAATTTCCAATCAAATCCACCAAAAAAAAAAATTGCTCTCAAGACCCCATTTAGACCCTTATATATGTGGCTTCGGAACCTCGGACCATGTCAAAAATACGTTTCTAAACATTTCCAACCGAATACAACAATAAAAAAGACTTGAAAAATGTTTACCTTTTTTTCCGGTGTATGGGAGCCACGCCCAGTTTTGTCCGATTTGGCTGATTCTCGAACTTGATCTCAGTATTCACGAAAAAAACATGTACCCAAAGTTTCAAGTCGATATCTCCAAAACTGCGACCGCTATCGTGCGGACGGACAGACAGACGAACATCGCTAAATCGACTCAGGAGGTGATGCTGATCAAGAATATATATACTTTTCCATACCGGACACGCCTACTTATGGGCGTTACAAACGTTGTGACAAAGTTAGTATACCCTGCCACAGTGAGTGTGGGGGTATAAAAAACCAATAAAGTTGGAGGAGCAGCTCCGATGGCCCGTCGAGGATGTCGGCTTCGACCTCAAGCCGGGTGTTAGTCCGATGTTGGAGACGGAACTGAAGCGGGTGGCGGGGTCGCATCCGGACATCGAAAATTATGTGATAATTTCTTTCGACAGTTCTCCTTTGACGGTGGATGCCCGCTTAAACATCCGAAATAAAGTAATTGATGGGCTGTATGAGCTAGGTAGGACAAAATATAATGTAATATAATACGTATTGTAACAATTGCTCACACTACAGGTGGTGGAAGTCGTTTGCCAAAAGCAGCGACCGAATTGCTGCTTGTCGTAGCGACTAGCATATTCGGCGATTGGTCACACGTAATTGGGTACTTCGTGTACGACAATATGTCTCCGGCAATACAAGCGGAAGTGTTGCGTATGTGCGTCAAAGTGGCGGAGAATGCACACTTCCACCCAGTAGCAATTATGTGTGACCAATCACATTTAAATAGGGACACTTTTAAACACCTGGAAGTGACAAATTCCACTCCGCCGGTATTGAAGAACCACGCTAAGACTGTGTTTCTCATTTTTGATCCGTACCATTGCTATCGAAGGTTAAGGCTTCATTTCCTTAACGGGAATCTGAGTACTAGCGGGGGCCCAATTTCAGCGGTAGCACTACAGTACATCTTCAACAAAGATGCTGGTAACATTTTTAATTTCTTGAAGTCTCCAAGTGGTGATATGTGGAAGTTGTTAGATGTGGAAAGTGTAATGCTGGTATTTCCTTCGAAATATTAGTTTAAATTCAATTTTAAATTGTGTTATTTTTTCAGCCGTACGTTCTGGAGGTGTTTTCCAATGAGTGCGCCGATGCGGTACATATTGCCTACACGACGTGGAACCTGGATGGTAAAGTGTAGCATTACTGAGGGGGTGCTCATTGGTGCGGCAACACATCAAAGAGACGCTGCCCTTAGGAGATCGACGTTGGCAATCGTTGAGTAACGACTGCCACTTTTTGGACGACATAGGCACCACCAATGAAACTTATTGCATCGACGGCCTGAGGAACTACATATTTTACGCTTCTAATGTTATCATTAAAAATAGGGCGACACCGACAAAAATTGTTTTTTCTCTTCTAACTTCAGATTTTAGGGGTGTAATCAAAATTCCTGGTATGCAGTTGTCATTTTTTTTGACAGACCTACAACGTGTGTTAGGTGGCGCCCCAAGTTCTGGGCGACTGTTACGCAGTGTTAATGATGCTAAACCATCATGATTAACTATTTCTAGACCGTTAGACGTCCAGATAAGGAAAAACTGTGTATGGCAAACTTGTAGAGAATTTCTCAGTGAACAACGCCATATAAATTTTTTTAAAGATACAATTTTAGTTTTAGATACAAAGCACAAATTTTTTTCTCAAAAAAATCGATTTTTTGACAATATATCTTTTTTATTGTAGCTTAAATTGAAAAAACGAAAATGGTATAGAAGAACGGTTGTTGTTGCTTACTTGATTTTTGTTTTTCTATTGTTTTACATTAGTTTGTTTTGCCTTTTGTTAATTTTTTTCTAAACTTCTTCTGCGAAGAATATTTTTTGTTTGTATTGTATGCAAATCTGCCAAAATCAAAATGCTTTTAAAGCTGTGCCTGTTTTTATGAATTTCTTTTATCGGCACATATATATTTATGTATATTACTTAACTTGTAAAATAATAAAATAAATAAATAAAAGTTTAAAACGTAAAAAAATTTTCCATATACATTTTTTTATTTTTTATTTATCAAAACCCCCCCCCCCCCCCCTTGAAAAAATCCTGGCGGCGGCCCTGCCCCAGGACATTAGCGGCACTTGTCTGACGTTACGGTTATTTCCCGAAATCTGTTTTTGTAGTTTTTGTAATTTGTGTATGAGAGTTAAGGCATTCAATCCCGAAGTGTTTTTGAAAATCCCGGGATTTCGGGATTTGGAATTACAATCCCGGGATTTGTTCGGGATTTTCCAATTAAAAACAATTATTAATATAAAATTAGAAAAAAAAAATTGCAACAATATTTTAAGCTTAATTTTATTTTAATTCAACGTAGAAATAATATTTAATAAATATTGCATTAAACAAAACAAAATTTAAAATAAATAAAGTCAAACAAAAAAATATTAATTTTAAATTACTCTGATCGAACAAGTTTGATATTTTATGTGTTAAATTGAGTTGTTTTATTATTTATTTTGCCACGCTGTCACAAAATAATTTTTTTAATTATATCTACCTTTTAGTCAAATAAAAAAAATTGTTTCAATTTAAAAAAATTTTATTCAGATCGATAAAAATTTTTTGTTTACAGTTATTGACAAAAATTGTCTTAATTTTTTTGTATGTGTAGCACTAAGTCTACGAAAGTGATCTTTTTGAGTTTACCAATTAGATTGAAAGTAAACGCACTGCAGTATTTTTGTGGAAAAGCGTCGAAAATATCTTAAACAATGCATAAAAAATCAATGTTTTGAATCCCTGTATTCCGGACTCAAAATCCCGGGTTTCCGGGATTTAGAAAACGTTCGGGATCCCGGGATTGAATGCCTTAATGAGAGTGTTTAACTGTATGGTAGTTTTTTTGGTTTGGAATTTGTTCAGTTTTTTTGTAACGGGTGTTCGTCAAGTGTTTGTTAAAACTGTATGTACAAATACTTTTGCGACACCGGCAAATTTTTTTTTTTTTTTTAATAGTAATTTTATTCAATTGAATCACCTAATAATAACTTAGGTCTAACAATGATTTTTCAAAAATTCAGAAATTCAGCTTTATTTTATAATATTCAGATTACAACTATTTGCCCTATATCCATTGATTTAGGCAATGTAGAGTTATCGTAACTAATATATGGGGAATATATTAGTTTCGTTTGAGACGTGAGGGATTCAGAGGTCTCAGTAAATTTCTAGCTAGAATGTTTGGGTGAAACATGAGCTTCTGCTTGTACTTCGAGGTAAATTTCGGAATTTCGTCTTTTACTGCAGGTATATTCAGGTCTCTGTGGATGTTAGTATTTTTTATATACCAAGGGGCTCTGGCAATTTGTCTCAGGATTTTAGATTGGACTCTCTGGAGTTTTTCCACGTTCGAGGGAGAGGCAGTGCCCCAGAGTTCAATTCCATATGTCCATATGGGTTTTATTATACTTTTGTATATTTGGACTTTGTATGTGAGATTTAGCTTTGATGCCCTTGAGATTAGCCAATTTAGTTCCAATTGCTTTAATTTGATCTGAGTGATTTTGGATTCAATATGTTTATGCCATGTGAGTCGGCGATCGAGATGCATTCCAAGATACTTGGTTTCGGAACTTTCAGGGACTTGGCCGTTTATCTTCAGCAAATGAAAGCCAAAAGAATCAACAACGTCGAGTGAAATATGTGCTGTGGTCGGAAGACATTTTTTGTTTTTTTTTTGTTTCTAACTCTAAATTTTCAATTTCTGTTACCAATTTCAATTAGAATTTACATTTGATTTCCATTTGCGTTAAACTAGTACTAAATTTACATACAATATAGAATTTCGTTTTGGATTTCAAGTCAATTGAAATTTTTCTGAATAGATTTCAGATTGACATTTTTGTTTTAGTTTTTGGCGTAGGTTTACATTGATTTTAGTTAATACAATTTTCATTCAACATACCTTTAGTTATTATACAAGTTATTCAGATTACATTTCAATTGGCCTTGATCACCATTGACCACATTTTTTTTTGGATTTTGTTATCTAATTTTGTTTTTTAATCTAAATTAATTATAGGTGACATTCAAATTTAAGGTTGTAGATTTATAAATAGCTTACATTTCCGATCTTTTTGGATTGATTGATCTTAATTCTACTGTTACATTTAATACCAATTTGGATTTAATTTGGATTTACATTAGGTATCCACCAAATCAAATATATATTATATTATTTTTTGTTGTTTGAAGTGGTTTTAAATTCTCTAAAACTACAATAATATTTCAAAATAAAAAGTTATCAAAATTTGTTGTTTTACAATTTGGGATTCTTTTGTTAGCTATATTTCGGATAAAATTAATAAATGCCTGGTAACCGGAATAGTTAATGCACGTCGAATTTTGGGCGCGGTTGAACCTGTCTTCTTAAGTCCTCTCAGAAGTTTCTCCAGACCATTCTGGTTGAAAAGGCCCAAATCCATGTCAGGAAATGCGGAGAACCTTTGCACCAAGTCAATCGTCATACACCTAATTGATTGCATGTAATCCTTTAAAGCTTGGGGGAAGTTCGAGGTTGTTCGCAGTGTTTTCAGGTACGCAATATCGTTGATGAAGATTTCGTGCCAATGGTCGTCCTCACATCGCAACGTCAGGTTGATGTGTTCCAATATTGCTCTGAAAGAAATTAAAAACTCCTCTGACCCTTCCGACATTTCTAAAATATCCCGGTCAGTTCGCATTAAATCCCACGAGTTCGCCACTTCTGCTACTCCTTTCTTGAAGATATCTAAATCCCGAGGCTCCAATCCGCTGATCCCCTCATAATTTGTGTTAAAACTTCTTTCTGTGATGGTAGGCAGCAGCTTGATGCAAGAGTTTTTATCTAGATTGTGGACAAGTTTCAAGGAGTCCGCATTACAGTTCATAATTATGTTCGTAAGAAAGGCGTAGCAAGCATTTTTTACTGCATGACTTGGGTCACACAGGAAATACACGCTTTCCCCCTTAAACTTCATCTGAGGAGGAGACAAATTTGGAGTCTGCAGTTTGTGAAATATTTTAAGGTTTACTGATGCTTGGTCTAAGCACATTGTTAGGGCTGATTCCAAATGACGCGCACCAATATTCCCCTTAGTTATGAAGTAACCTAAAAAGAAAGTATGGTTTCCCACTACTTGTCGCTGTCATTACAGTTACGTTGTCGGCTATTTGCGGTTGTCCTTTAGTGGCTCCCAAGTCCGAAAGTCCTTCAACCACCAAGTCTTCAATTTCGTTGTACGTCATTCCCGGTGTAAAGTGCATTTCATCGAAATTTACGAACACCACTCTTTCCCTTTCCGGACAACTTCTCTATCCGTTTGAATGCCGCACTGGCACTTACATTGACTCCTGGTTTGACGTCGATGCTGCAACTGCTGCTTCCACTACTCCTAGCACCACTGCTAAGCGTTCCCAATTCGGACGTGTTATTTTGTGCGCTTCGGTTGTCATCTGAAGTCATCTCGGCGTCTGACATGGTGTTTTCTATCATTGCATAAGGAGGTGCTTGATCATTCCCTGTAAATGGAAAAAAGAAAGAAAAAATTTATTGTTAATACGAGTGAAACGATGTAAATTTTTTTTAAAACAAAAATGCAAACATATTTGTTCAACTTACCTAAGAATAGAGTTGGATTTCCGCCTTCGATGACTCGTTTCTTGTTGGGGTACAGCACAACGTCGGCAAAGTGGTCAGCGCAAATTACGGCGTTCCTCGGTACTGCTGCTTCTCCTATATTTGCAACCCAATGCTTCTCCATATTTCCGGTAGAACGACATCAGAGAAACTCACATCCCAAACAGCAGCGGGGGGGGAGCCATGTTTGTTTTTTTACTTTGAATAATAACTTTGGAAACGTTGTCACGCTTTCAATTTCGATTATCGAATGATTAATGATAAGTATTGTTCTCTGTTATCAAAGCTGGGCATAGTTAATCGAGAATTTAACTTCGTTAATCCGGAAATAGTTAATCAAAAATTTAACTTCGTTAAATTAAAAAGTTAATTCCGTTGAAAAGTTAACTTCGTTAATAGTTAAATTCTCTATAGAAAAAATTGTTTTTTCTAAAAAACGCATAAAAAACATTTTAACTATATACAATAGAATGCCTGCACTCACAGACACTTTTTTCGATCGATTTCAGCCCTCTATATGCAAATTTAACTTTAAAAAAATTCTAAAAATTTTTAAAGAAAGCGAAGATTTGTGTATGAAAAAATTTATTTATATTCAAAAGGCATACAAATTCGATTTTTTTTTTAAATTAATGTCAGATATCATTTCGAATTTTCCTGCGCGATTTTACTCAGGAGATGCATGTTTCCTTTCATAAATAGCAACATCTGAAAATTCTGGTCCGACAATGAGGACCTCTTCGCCCTCAAGATGTCCTGGGCCTTTGAGAACAAGCGCTCCACTGCAGCACTGGAGGGGATAGCTGTGTTGTACTTAATGAACCGATTTTATCTGGCCTTGCCCCGAATCGATGTACCCAGCTTGGTCTTCTCTTGAAACCTTTTCAGGGAAGCAGGGTGGCCCGACTTATATGCTGCTTCAAGTTATTGAAACTTGATATATGCATTTTTATTTGCACAGCCTTTGGCCTGCACAACTTGCACAAAAAAGAAAAATTGTTTCTGTCCTTGCTTTTAAATAAAAACATTTCATTCAAGTGGGGAAATGGATTCTGATCGAAAGCAATTATTTGTACTTCACTTTCACTTTCCGACGACATGTAGCGGCATTGAATTTTTAATGAAACAAAAAAAATTAAAACTTTGTAAAAAGTTTACAAAACGAATTTACCGACGCGCTTTTTTTGATTGTCACTACGCACCCAGAGTTCCAAGTTGATTGGAAAATGTCGGGGGCGGTTAAACAGTTTCGCGCTGACCATAATCGGCTTCAATCGGCGTGCGAACAAATCGATGTCAATATCGGTTGAGCCGACAAAATTGACTCAATATTTCGCCGCCGACCAAGCCGATACATTTGACGGCGGGTTAGGCACGCCGTCTCGACTTGGAACTTTAAATTTTTTTCAACAACACGAAAGAGTTCTGTGTTTACAATTTTTCAACCTGCGTCCAAATAGCAACGTTGCTAAATTCCATATGGAAAAAAAGCCAAAAGGCAGGGTGACTCAGATGAAAATTATAGCCAAATTTAATTCCGTTCTTTTGGCTAAAACCACATAAATGCAAGAAACTAGACAAAACCCGAATAAGCAATTTTAAAAAGCATGATTTTTACAATTTTTTAAGACTAATAACAAATTTAAAATACTTTTTTTTCATTCAAAGGTGAAAATTTACTTTTGGCCAAAAGCGTTGCTGGGGTGTTAGAGTAATTGTGACAAAAATGTGAAAATGCAGTCTTGTGGACAGTAATTTTAGAAAATTTTTGGCAGTAGTGGCATATCCAGAATCAGTTTTTTGTGGAAATGCACGCATTTTCAAAAATCGCCATAGGTGAAAAATCCAATTTGGCCAAAAGCGTTGCTGGGGTGTTAGAGCAATTGTGACAAAAATGTGAAAATGCAGTCTTGTGGACAGTAATTTTAGAAAATTTTTGGCAGTAGTGGCATATTCAGAATCAGTTTTTTGTGGAAATGCACGCATTTTCAAAAATCGCCATAGGTGAAAAATCCAATTTGGCCAAAAGCGTTGCTGGGGTGTTAGAGCAATTGTGACAAAAATGTGAAAATGCAGTCTTGTGGACAGTAATTTTAGAAAATTTTTGGCAGTAGTGGCATATCCAGAATCAGTTTTTTGTGGAAATGCACGCATTTTCCAAAATTGCCATAGGTGAAAAATCCAATTTGGCCAAAAGCGTTGCTGGGGTGTTAGAGCAATTGTGACAATGTGAAAATATAGTCTTATATAATTGTTTTTTAGGAAATTTTAGAATATTAAATGTAATTTTAAAGCAGTTATTGGTTACTACTTCCAATATTGAGACTTCAAAATTATTGGAAGATAGCTAAGCCAAGTCACCACGTCAAGGTTACTGCCATCGACTTGGACCTACGCTACTTATATTGTTATGTTTGTAAAAATCTTTTAGTCCTACTATTATTAATAAATTTTGTCGTAATGAATTCCATTTTGTGTCATATCCAAAAACAAAAATGTCTTGAAAAATAGTGCATATGACCATTTTGTGCATTTCTATATATTTATGTTGACCATAATCAGCCAATAAAGAAAAAATACTCAAATCTATTTTGCAGGACATTTTTGTTTTTGCATGTGAGACAAAATGACATAGTTAACACCAGGCATTAGAATGTAATAATATAACAAATGAATATAATTTGATAAAGTCGGTTTTATGAAAGCTGTTATAAAAAATATATTATATGAATTCTATAGAACTATATTGAAAATTCATAGTGTAATGTGTGCGACAGCTGCAGACGACAATCAGACTGACAGACAGACATAAAAAAGTTATATCGATGTGAGTTTGGGATGCTTCTAGAACTAAGAAAGGTAAATCCAATGTTAAATAAACATACAAACAGACAGATATCACTAAAAAGCAAGAGAAAATCATATCGCTGAGAAAATTTGGAGTGCTTCCTTCCAGAACCTATAATAAATTGAAAGCTAGATTATTTAGACAGACAGACAGACAAACAGACAATTAATTTTATTGACCCCTTTCGTATTGGCAGATCTTGCAATAGAAATCTTCGAAACTATTATACGTGTGGTATTGCAATGGAATGCAATATTTGCATATTCTTCTGGAGCACAGGCAGCAAGCAATGTATTGTTCCGTTGCGTTAGCAACACAATGAAAGCAAATTTCTATCATGTCGTCTGAGTATTGCCAGATTTTACTTCTTAACGTTTGCCTGCACTTATTTTGATCCTCCAACTTTTTGAGGGACTGTTTCTTCAAAAAACGTTCTATATACTGTATATTATAGATCCCGCAATTGTGAGCATCTTTTTGGATATCATGTGGTATATTTACCACTTTCAATGGGACTTTCAACGGAAATATTTTGGTCAAAATTTGTTTATAATATTTTAAAAAGATTTGAACCTTCATTTTTTTGTTAAATGGGTCTAAACACGTTATTACGTGCTTTTCGAAATCTATAATTACAGTATAAAAATGTCTCTCAAATAATTGGGGAATAATAAAGACATTTTTATGCTCTTTTAAGGCATCATTCAAAAATGGCTCATTTCTGAAACAATAACTTTCAATCTGGCATGGGAGACATTTTGCATTAGACTTTGTTTCTTTTAGGACGATATGCATGCCTGCATCTTATATTACATTGCTGATCCATTGTCCTGGATTGACGCTATCAAGATTTGTAAGATCAATATAAAAATCGAACCTCGGATTTTCCCCATGAAATTGTGTGTACAATGATTTCATACAACACACGAAAAATTTAGTAGTTGTATCTACTGAAAATTTTTGTATTGTATCTGAACCATACAGATCATTAACATTATACCGCAATTTGCAGTCATCATATGAATGATCATGCTTTACAACTTCTTTTTCAGTGTGATCTTTTTGTGCCTTTTCTACACTAAAAAAATCGCTAGTGAAAAGTCCTTGCTTAATTTTGTCCCCCTTGCTTTTTTTATTCCATTGCTCAGTTATTGTGGACATTTTCTTTTTTGCGTCTGTTCCAAAAAAGTTAGTTGTAGTTGGAATTCTTTTTCTTTTTTTCAATTCTGGCATCGCCTTAACAATTGTCCCTGGTACTATTTTCTGCTCTATTTCGGAGGTACGGTACTTTATCTCTATCAGTTTTAGTTGTGCCCGGTTATATTTTTCTAATGCTCTTATGTATCGACCTAATTTAATTGCTTGGTTGTTGAGTATATATTTTTTAAGGTTTTGAAATGCGATTCAATTGGTCCATTACTTTGCCTATTATTTTCTAAAGAAACATAGTAACCAACTATATTGGTCCACATGGGCAAAAAAGCTATATATTTGTCCAGAATAAATTTGCACATTTCTGGACAGTAGAAGTGGTTTTTTTCGCCTATCTTAACTGTGTGTAACACAAGTTCAACTTTGGAAAAAATTTTTTCAAATTTCTTCCTGAATGGGCTGCCTTTGGATATGGTTTACCAAGTTGTTTGCATCAATTTCGGAAGCATATTTTCTGATTCCATCGCTTTGATTCGTTTCATCAGTGCACTCCATGCGTCGGGCTAAATTTAGGAAAGCCTCAATTTTTTCCGACAGATTGTCATCAAAAACTGGAGACAACAGAATATAACATATATATTCAAACCATTCCTCACATTGGCTTAACAAATTAAAATTAAAAGCTGTTCCTATAGCTTCCCTGAGGAAAGTTCTTAGCTTTAAATTTTCGACATGTACTATTTGGTCTATATCCTTAACTAATATTTTGTCATAATGGCTTACACAAAACTGAATCACAACAAAAGGAATTTTTGTAGTCGGTTTTTCTAAAAATTCAGCGCATTTGTTTAAATATGTTAATACCGACTCCATGTTATTAAATTCCTGCAGTATTGCACCCACAATTGCAAAACTCACGTCTGTTATAAGCCGTTTGCAAATTGGCCATTTCAGTTTATTTTTTTGGCAAAACTCTTTTATTGAATGGAAAAATTTGCTGATGTCGTATGTCGTGTGTTTTGACAAAACAGCGTCGGCAATAGGAAAAACTATTTTGTGTTTTGGTAAGTGTCCTACAATTGAATAAATAAGAATTCTTTTTCTGCGCACGCCAGAGGAGCAACAGAACGTCCGCTAGCATCGACTCTTAACGTGTAATTGCATTTTTCGAGAATAAAATTTTTATTTCTTTGAAGAATCTCTATTTGCTTGTAAGAAAACATATAAACCTCAAGTCGTGTTGCCAAATGCTGTATAAAATCAGAATATGGTCCCTCACTCATTAAAAAAGCGTCAATAAAAGGGTTTGAATGGTAATCAAAATGCCCTTTGGCTTCAGCTCTTAGGGTTCTGCAATATGAAAGCGTTCTTACATTTTGATGGCGTCCAACGATACGAAGTTCATCAGATTGCTGGTTTAACTTCTTTTTTCGATACATAACTGCAGGTTCCGTATAGATATGAGCCTTTTCTATATATCGTTGTACTGCTCTCAATTGGCTAGCTTTTTTTGCTCCAATTGTATGACATAGGTCGCTGTTAGATCTGTAAACCTGTACCTTGCCTTGAAGAGTCCCTTTAAAAATAAAAGTGCAACAAGCATTGTCGTTGCAGTAAGCATATGAACTAAAACTATAGTTTTGATTCATTCTTGTGGTTTTAAAATTGATATCACAGGCATTGTTATGCAACTCATATGAAACTCTTAATAAATCTTCCAACAACTTCTTTTTTGTGAATTTATCTTTAAGTTTCTGAAAAATTTCTGTCGTGTTATTTAATACAAACTGACAGTCATATACCTTACAAATAAATTTCAAGATTCTTTTGGTATTTGTGTTTTTAACCATGACAACATCTCGGTTTAATTTTTCATTTTTTGCCGTGCGTTTCCTATAACTTTTTAGGGGTTCTACCTTAAAAGTTTCTTCTTCCGTTCCGATTGTGTTTTTGAAATCGTCATTAGTAGTATCACATGTTGAGTTGCTGTTGTTATTGTTAATAACATCATAGTTTTGTTCTATGGTTTGAACTTCGTCAAGAGAATTTCGCACGTCGTGTATGCATAAGAGTGCCTACCAAAGAAAATATATTTAGTTATTTATACATTTATTTTAGGTTATTTATGTAGTGACGAATAATTGAGGTACATACCTTATTAGAAGAAGATTTTTGAACAATTGAGATATCTCGTAATAACAGTAGACCTTCTGCAGCTGCTTTCTCATTTTCGTTTAAACCATTTGGTGAAATCTTAAAAACCGGGAGGTACAGATCGTTACTAAAATATACTATATAATGTAGAGTTTTGTATTTATTTATTTGTAGTCATAGTCATGAAAAATCAAATTTTATTGTGAATAATTTTACTTTCGATATTTTGACCAAAAGCAACTCTGACTAATTAATAACCTTTTTGTTCTGTGATATTGGTCAGGACCAATGGATGACCAACATTTTGGCTCAACAACAAAAATCAACAATTTGGCTCAAAATGTCGAAAGTAAAATAATTCAAAATTTTAAATTAGTTTTTAATTTTTGCACGGCCGAAGCCTTTGACTACAAATAAATAAAATTCAATAAGGCCGATAAAATCAACAATGAAGTTTTTGTACTTATTTATACCTGTTTGTTCATAGAATCTTCAGTAGATTCATACGCATTTCGTAATGACATATTTTCAACTATTTCGTAATTAATAATATTTGAGGGCTCCTCATTAATTATGAAATTTGTTTGGGGATCTGGCACCACATAATCGACTTGTTCAAGCTAAGTAGAAAATAAATATTAATTAATTGAATACAATTAAATTTTGTACTTGTATTAATTTTTACCCGTGTGCTATCAAGTTCAATATTTTCATTTAATGCGAGGATATCCCAATTTTCAAAAACGTCATCCAAATCGATAGATATGTCTTTCAAAAACTCGAATCCAGAGATGTTGGAATTGTTTAAATGCAACTAGAAAATAAATATATTTTAAAATGTTTAGTCTATAAAATAAAGAAAATTAAGCACTTACATTTGCTGGTTGAATATGGTTTTCAATCGCAATATATGGTGCAACTCCGTCAACAGTATTGATACGAGTACTGCAGGTATCATTGACAGATTTTGCAGGTGACTCGACCACTTCGTCCGAATTTTTCCCTAGCGCGTTTCCTCTTATCATGAGTGCGCTGTCTTTGGATTCATGGACCCCAATTTCTTGTATACTCTGCAACATTCATAAAATGAATATCGCTATATAAATGTGTACTTCGGCTATACACTTCGTAGAAATCGATGCATTAGAACGGATCAACCACAGATGGGCAAATTCAATTACAAAAATGTTTTCCATTTCGATGTAATTGTAATTGAAATTTTTCAATTACAATTACTTTTAATTGCAGTTTTCTAGCTCAATTACGTTTGTATTTGCAAATGTAATAAAAAAAATTTAACTGAGGAAAAAATTATAAACATTGCTTTTTTTGCATTGAATAACAGCTCAGGAAAAGCTAAGATGTAATCAAAGCATATTAATCAAAGTAGAAGTGACGTTTCTTATTAATATGCTTTGGATGTACTGGCATAGGTGCTCCAATAAGCAATGCTAAATTGAAAACATGCGAAAGGCGTGCAATATAAATGATTTCATTGTTTGGACCTTATATTTAGTTGGCCCAGTGGAAATTGGTGGTACACACAAAAAATTATATAAGAAACACATAGATGTTTCTTATGTATTTTGCCACTCTGAATCGGAATATAATCATGACATTTAATTCCTCAGGTCGAGAAACGAGAAAAGTGTATTGGGATTATCCTGTAAGGAGCTATTGGGTAATTTGTACAAAATTTGGAATCCCTAGCTTTCTTCTAGCCCCTGCTATCGTGTTTACAAGAAAAGAGGACGGACAGACGGATAGGGCTAAATCAACTCACGCATCAGATCAAAGTGAATATATCCCTAACCTCATGAGGTGTAGGAAAGCTAATTTGATAACAAAAACAACGGTCTAAAATACGCCGAAATCCGATCAACAGAAATAGCGGTAATTTATTAAAAAAGTCAAAAAATACAATTTTGTTTGTGAAATTTTGTGTTTTATCATGATTATTTCGAAAACTCTGTTTTAGTTTTTTTGATGCAGTTTTGTTCTCTACAAAATACCTCTTAGTAACAGTTTTTCCTATAAATCAGATTTTGTGAATTGGCCTCTGATTTTTTTCATACAAAAAATCTTTCTTAAAATTCTATAAATAATGTCCAATTTTGATCTAAAAAAAGTTTAAATTTTTGTATGAAAAAAATAACAGGTATGTCTGATTTATAGGAAAAATGTTAATCGGAGAGAAAAAATGACTAAGAGAATTTTTGAAGGAACAAAACTGCGTTAAAAAACCAAAAACAGAGTTTTCGAAATAATCATGATTAAACACAAAATTTCACAAACAAAATTAGCTTTACAACCCACCTAAGAAGCTACAGTAATTCAGAAGTAAGAAAAGCTCCTTACAGGGTCATTTGCGGTCCCGCCTCCCTATAAAATTTTTTTCGTTTCTCGACCAGAGGAATCAACTAGATACACAGTAATAACTGACCCCCACCCCACTTCACTTTTTTTCAATTGCATAATTTGTTTATCTAATAAAGATCTCTAAGCTTTAAGGTTGCAAAAGTCCCTAATTTCGCTAACAGCAAAACCGCGAATTTATATTATTATTTGGGATGTACTCTATCCATTCCATTTGAAAATACTTATGCCGTAAAACTACTATCGCACAGTGTTATCAGCTCTACAACTTTGTGGAAAATTTGTCTGTCTATTTTAGTTTTCAAGTTATTTCGTAAGTTGTAGTACTAAAACTATAAAAATTACGTTTTTCGCGTTTACCGTGGAAAAAATTGCATGACTATATTCGGATTCAGCGTGGCAAAATACATAAGAAATGGTCTATCAACTAGTGTAATATACATATAATTAACAATGAAAACATACCTTTCTAACTGCAATGCAAACTGTTTCACCGTCAATCTGATGCTTGCGTTTTATCATATATATAACCTATGGATTATAATTATGTATTCAGTTAGGTTCTATATTTAATTTCCGAGTGATAGTAAAATTATAGCACTTCAATTTCACTTTTTAGTATTCTCTCTTTTGGTATTTTCGTCGAATGCGACTTCGATTTAAAGTGAAATTCAAACTATACATTTTCCAGTTGTAATTCCGATAATAGTTATCAAGCGAAATTATAATGGAATTACAATTGATATTGTTGGAATTTCATTTGGCTTTTTCTGAATTACAACTGGAAAAGGTGTAGTTGCACGTGGAAATTAAAAAATTCGATTTACGGATTCTTA
Organism: Heteromyza rotundicornis; assembly: GCA_951394025.1. Taxonomy (NCBI): domain Eukaryota; kingdom Metazoa; phylum Arthropoda; class Insecta; order Diptera; family Heleomyzidae; genus Heteromyza; species Heteromyza rotundicornis. The sequence continues at coordinate 47,911,725 of OX596012.1, forward strand.
GATTAAAGAATTTTTAGGGTTACTCACTTTTCTACTTATTTTCTTGCGATTAGCTGGAGTGTTTTTCATTCTTTTATACTTGTTTTTCTCGCGATTTACAATATCAATTACTTTTTGAAAAACACCACTTCGATCACCATATGAATGTAACAGATCGTTATTCCACAACTTTTTCTTCCAAGCTTCTACAAGAGCACCAGCAATTAATTTATTGTCTGACATTTCGTAAACTTAAATATGCACTTTTAAAATCTGAGTTTCGGTTAAACGTATTATTCCGTAGAGAGGTTGCGAAGCAATAAGAGCGAGTAAACACTGGATCGACTATCGAACCATCTCTCGCATTGGATTCTGTTAAAAAAAAAATGCATCCTTTCCTTCATTCCAAGAAAGGGTAGCTATTTATTGTAAAAAATAAGTAGCGTTAACCTGCACCACATCTCATGTGGGGATTCCCGCTTTACAGGTCAAAAGTGGGAATCTCCGCTTACCATTTCTGTTGAAAAACTATATTTGGCGGTTGGGAAAGTCGGCGCTAGCAGCAACCACATATTGTAAAGTTTTATGACCTGACCGCAACTGCTAAAAAACAAGTGAATATCCTTTTCGTAAATGGTGGAAATTCCGTCTTTTATTACCTGATCGTGCGCCATTCAACTCTTTTCGCGATTCTGCGCTGGCAGCAACCACATATTGTAAAGTTTTATGACCTAACCGAAACTGCTAAAAAACAAGTGAAGATCCTTTTCGTAAATGGTGGAAATTCCGTCTTTTATTACCTGATCGTGCGCCATCCAATCTTTTCGCGATTCTGTGCATTTTTAATTTTTCACATGACATTTTGTGTATTTTAGAATTGCAGTTTTCATACGGTGGAAATTTAAATTTCGGTTTCCAACACAATTTAAAAATGCGTGCATTTCCACAAAAAACTGATTCTGAATATGCCACTACTGCCAAAAATTTTCTAAAATCACTGTCCACAAGACTGCATTTTCACATTTTTGTCACAATTGCTCTAACACCCAGCAACGCTTTTGGCCAAATTGGATTTTTCACCTATGGCAATTTTTGAAAATGCGTGCATTTCCACAAAAAACTGATTCTGGATATGCCACTACTGCCAAAAATTTTCTAAAATTACTGTCCACAAGACTGCATTTTCACATTTTTGTCACAATTGCTCTAACACTCCAGCAACGCTTTTGGCCAAATTGGATTTTTCACTTATGGCGATTTTTGAAAATGCGTGCATTTCCACAAAAAACTGATTCTGGATATGCCACTACTGCCAAAAATTTTCTAAAATTACTGTCCACAAGACTGCATTTTCACATTTATGTCACAATTGCTCTAACACCCCAGCAACGCTTTTGGCCAAAATTAAATTTTCACCTTTGAATGAAAAAAAAGTATTTTAAATTTGTTATTAGTCTTAAAAAATTGTAAAAATCATGCTTTTTAAAATTGCTTATTCGGGTTTTGTCTAGTTTCTTGCATTTATGTGGTTTTAGCCAAAAGAACGGAATTAAATTTGGCTATAATTTTCATCTGAGTCACCCTGCTTTTTGGCTTTTTTTTTCCATATGGTATTTAGCAACGTTGCTATTTGGACGCAGGTAATTTTTCAACAGTGAGCCACACTGTAGATTATTAAAAATAGTATGAATTCTTAATTTTTACCTTTTTTTTACATTCAATAATAAAAAAAATTTTTTCGTTTCAAAGTTAACTAATGCTAGTTAATCGAAGAAATTTAACTTAACTAAATGAAAAAGTTAATGGTTTTCGAAATTAACTGAAACGTTAAAAGTTAACCAAAAATTTAACTTCGTTAATTAACTATTAACGATTTAACTAGTTAATGCCCAGCTTTGTCTGTTATATAGAAGAAAGATGTTACGTTACTAGGTACTAAGTCACTACAACTGCAAAAAGGGTGAAAAGGTATATGCAGGTACACCCCTTTTTCCCTAACAGGTAAATTTACAGGTAAAAAAGGCAAGTACTAATAGGTGAAAAAAAACTAACTATCTGTAGTTTTTAAACGGCAGATAAAGAGTTTGAGGAAATCACAAATATATGTAGTCATTTTGACAAATAAGTTACTTTTCCCTGTGGCGGGAAAAAGTTCAGTGCAGAAGTGTAAAACGTTACGATTAAAGTTTTAATTGCCAAAATGGGCCTGGAGGGGAGCTAGGCTTTGGCGAAAAGTTGGAAAAATTTTGTTATTTCAACAATTGATGATATTTCGGTCGATTTCTTTTGTTCCGGGGTTCATGTGAATTTAATAAAACGTTTTTGACGATTGCCGTATCAGTCGAATTTGTATTCATAAGGGAGAAAAACTTTGTCGGCTATTTGGTCGAGGGTGGATTTGGATTTGATCTCGATTTTGGCACGCTTCTACGGGCACCTAGATTTGCAAGAAACTTAAAGTGGACATGTTCACCTTTGATTTGATATCAAAGATTAAGGTGAAATAAATGGCATTCACCTAAATAAATGCCATTATGTAATTTTGTAAAATTCTTTTTGAAACTTTCAAGCAAATGTGAAAATTTACAACTAAATAGCTATGAAAATTGAAATGCATAAACGTGAAATAATTAACAAAGAACCATACTTACTAAATATCCGAACCTAAAGATTTGAAAACTTAGAGAGGTCTTTTTAAAAAATATTTATTACGTCCACTTTTTGCAGCATAAAATCGTAAAATTTAAAACAGTTGGCTAAAAGTTTTTGCTGCAGCGAGTACACGCACTATTTGAACCAAATCTTTTTAAAACATTACTATTTGGATATTAGGCTATAGAACTGCATTTTTACATTTTCGAAAAAACAAAGTCGAAAAAGGTATTTTTTGGCAGCTGCGCTCCAATATGCGCCGCTGCGCTACACTTCGCTTACACGACGTGGAACTTGGAAGGTAAAGTGTAGCATTAGTAAAAGAAAATTTATTTAACTTTTTTTCCTAGAACATAGAGACGCTTTAATGGCGGAGGTGCCTGCGACGGCCGACTTCCTGAGGGGGTGCTCATTGGTGCGTAAGGCATTCAATCCCGGGATCCCGGAAGTTTTCTCAATCCCGGAATCCCGGGATTTTGAGTCCGGAATCCCGGGATTCAAAAATGCATTTTTTTATGCATTGTTTAAGATATTTTTGACGTTTTTCCACAAAAAATTTAGTGCTCAAACACACAAAAATTTACAAGATTTTTGTCAATATTAACCGTACAATTTTTATCGATTTGAATAAAATTTTTTCAATTTAAACAATTTTTTTTTTCAAAAAAGATATATGTTTAAATTATTTTGTTGACCGTATATTGTTGACCGTTTAGCATGAAATGGAGCTGGCAGAATTTTATAATTATATTCGGATTTAGCGTGGCAAAAAAAAATAATTTGTTCGATCAATCTAATTTAAAAAGAATTACTTTTTGTTTGACTATATTTATTTAAATATAATTTGTTTTGTTTAATGTAATATTTATTAAATATGTTTTCTTTGTCGAATTAAACTTAGAATATTGTTGCAACAATTTTTTCTTTAATTTTATATTAACTATTGTATTTAATTGGAAAATCCCGAACAAATCCCGGGATCCCGGGATTGTAATTTCAAATCCCGAAATCCCGGGATTTTCAAAATCACTTCGGGATTGAATGCCTTATTGGTGTGGCAACACATCATAAATGCGATTTAAATGGTTTTAAGAATTGATCTAGAAAAACTGGGAGACACGGGTACTTTTTTTTAACCCCCTCTAACAGAATCTGTCAGTCCCGATAATGTGCGTTTTTTAGTGTCGAACGGTGATATATCAAGCGAATGAAAGAAACAACTTTCTGAAAATGAAAAATTGCAAAAGCATAGTAAACATCGATATTGAAACATCGTTGATATTGACATCGATGCATCGGCACTTTTGCGATGTTGGGAAATTTTAAACATCGATGCCAAAACATCGTTTTTTGGGCGATATATCGATGTTTTCAAAAAAATCGATGTATCGTTTACATCCCTAACCACTTCTCATCGGATAGATTAACCGATGAAGAAGGAATGATAATTTTGATTGTTTAATGACGATAAAACAATAATGGCTTTCAGGATAAATGCAAATTGTATAACATTAGACATTGGGAAAAACTTCGGTATTTTGTATGAAAAAATTGTCATTTCCCATATTTTCATCAGCGCTGTCCCGCAAACAAATGTTTTGGATTTGGGAACCCTATATTTCGGGGAAAGTAATGTGGGAATATGTTCATTGGAATGTGATTGCTTCGAATCAAGAAGGCAATGAAAGGAACTAAAAATAGTTGTTTCCCATATTGCTATTTTACCTCAAACTGTTATTGCTGCTAAAATACTAATAAAGAAATAATAAAGAAAGTAAAATCGAAAAAAAATAATTTTAATGGTTTAATATCATTTTTCAAGATTTTGTCGCATAGTGTTATTCATGACTTCAGACCAACAAGCACCATTGAAATAAAGTACGACCCATCCCTTTTCTTTTGTATTGCCTATTTCCGTTCTATTCAAACAATTTCATAAAACATTTCTAAACGAAAAATTTTTAAATCTAAAAATTTTTATGTATTTATAAAATTTTAAACCCACGCAGGGGCTACATATTTAGAAAAAATTTAAATTTAGTAATAATCAAAAATATTAAATTGAACTCAATTAAAAGAAAATCCGCACTGAAAATGAGTTCAAATTTCGAAATCTTGCTTTTTTTCAAAAAGACGCCAATAAGAGTTTGGAAGAAACGGTATATTGAATTTGTGTAGACACCTCCTTTGATTGAAACGAATTTAAGTCAATCAACTAATGGTATCAAAATATAAAAAAATTAAAATTAAAATAAAGGTACAAAAAAACGTGCAGATTTCCTTCTGCTTTTCTTCCTCCGTTTTGTCCATCATCTGCTATTCCGCCTTCTTCAGGACTATAGCGCACTTCATCTTGAGCTCGGAATTACAGCGCTTGATCTCCTCAAGTCGTTCATGTTCGGGTATTTTAATTTGCGGCAGCAAATCGGGACTTGGTTTTTCAGGAATTTCCATGTAGTTGATGTAGTTTTTGCGGCGAATATATTTTCCCATCATTTCCCAGGTCTTTCAATCCATAGTCTTCATAATCGCTGTCAAATTCAAATTAAAATTTTCTTCCAAATGGAAGAATGTTTGTTTACCAACTGAACTCAAAAAATATTTTCACATCAAAAATAAAAGTCAAGGAAATATTGATTTGATATTTTCGTTTTACATTCGTTTTAGACGCGAAATCTACTGCACCGATTCTTACCAAAATTTATATATGTGTTCTGTGTGTTGTGAGTCGTGTTGTGGGATAGATTTTGACACGCCCACTTTTACCGCCCACATGTTAGTAAAAACGGCTATATCTCCGACATTTTTGGTCGCAAGAGAAGGAAATTTCACATGAACATACTATAGGATCCCAGAAAAAATCTGGACCACAAATAGGCGTGATAAGACACCCACCGCCCATACAAGTCAATATTTCTAAATGCTTCCGCAGGGCTTACTTTCAATGTTTTCCAACCAAATTTACAAAAACGGATTTTTCTAAAAAAAAAATCTGTCAGAATTTTCGTACCTTTGCTCTCAAACAAATCTGGCACCAGAGCAACGCGAATTTTTTCAAAAACAAAATTTTAAGATTTCATCAAAACAGTATGAAATTTTGTATAAGGGGCCCGATTTCCAGCGACCCGATTTCGAATTCGATGTCGCATTTTCAAAATTCAAGATGGCGGATCCAATATGGCCCAGTAGGTGTAATCTATATATAAATCGGCTCACCCGACTGAAACTTAAGCTACGGTCAGATTAGGCAAATATTTACCCAAATACACTCAGATATTTTTAAATCACCTAATATCAAATGTGACTGGTTTTGTGTGAGATTTTTATCTTGTATGTAATATCGATACCTTAAAGCAAAAACCATCCTATGTCCATTTTTCCCAAACTGTAGAAAACGAAAAACCAAAGCTGGGCACAGTTAATCGAGAATTTAACTTCGCTAACCCAGTAAAAGTTAATCAAAAATTTAACTTCGTTAAATTAAAAAGTTAATTTCGTCGAAAAGTTTACTTCGTTAAGAGTTAAATTAAATAGTTAAATATACAAAATTTGTTTTATATGCAAAATTTGTTTTAAAATAAATTATCAAAATTTTTATCAAAATTTTGTGTATGAAACAATTTATTTATATTCATATAAAGCCATACAAATTTTATTAGAATATTAAAAATTAAGAATGAAACGAATGAAGTTTGGTTAAGAACAAATATCACAGGCCATTCTAAACACAATGGCGTTCTCAGCTTTTCGGCATTTGGAGAAATTTGAGAAATGGAAAATTTCATGTTTAAAAAATTTAATACAAAGACAACAACTCAAAATTTGAACATTGCGCCCATGTACACACGAGATAAATCCAACTGTGGACATAGAACTTACTTATTTCCTTATTTTTTAACCATTTCCGGTCAGATTTCCTCGAACCGCAAAAGCCTATTTTTAGGAATCCAAAAATGTCAAAAACTTAATTTTGAAAAAAAACGGACATAGTATGGTTGTGCTTTAAGGTATCGATATACAAATTTTTTGGTTGTTGTCTCAGCTCGCTCGAACTTCGAAAAACAGAAACTATTTTGCCTGTCTAACTTCGACTAAAGCTTCTTGTTGCTGAAGATTCCAGTGTTGCCATTGTTAAAAAAATATAAACTTTAGCTCATTCCAAAGGGATTTTCTTCTCGAAATACCCAATCCTAACTGGCCTAAACCTGCCAAAGCAAATCACAGAAAAAAAAAATTAATTATTAGACATGGATTTTCTAATTTTCATTTAAGAGCAGGGGTGGAAAAGTATCAAAATTAGCAGTATCCATTGAATTACACGTTTTTTGGCATCATCTGGCATCCCCGTCAGCTATCGACGAAGACGAATAGAGAACAAGCGAAGACCGAAGAAAATTCACACATTACATTTGCAAAGGAAAAAAGAAAATTATTGCAATTGATTGCATTAAGTTTGGAATATTTCAAATCGTTGCATCGCAAGGTGTCCAGATTGAGGAATTTGTCGGGCTGCAGCCAAACTCAGAAGGTGCTGTCGCAAAACGCGCGAACATAGTGAAAGTGTCGCGAAAATACATTTTTGCAACGAATTTGATTTTGTAAGCGAATGGCAAAAAATGCGAATATCAAGAGAGAATAAAGAAGTGCAGGCGAAGAATATACATTAAACTTAATAAATTACAAAATACACTCCCTTCTTGCAGCGTAGCGTACCAATTCAACCGCCAGTTGGCGTCCGTCGTCGCCCGCGCTTGCCAAATTGCAATTTGTGTCTTGCTAGATGCCCCTCGGCCCTCGGAAAAGCTGAATACTGAACCGTGCACCGACGACGAACGACATTAAGAAATGGAAACGCAAAAGACCAAAGAGCTGCGAGTACGACTGCGTCGAGTTATACGGAGCTCCTCGGGAAAACTTAGGCCCGGCCTACCCAGAACGAACAAAACGGCGCTCTCCGACAGTTCGTCCTCGGATTCGGAAAGCGATGATTTTGCTACGGTTCACTTCAAGTTGGCGGCTGCATTAGAGGCTGCGGCCGCACACGGCCTTTCATTCGACTGGGAAAGCATGAAATCGGCGGTGATTTCCGAAGCCAAATCGGCGTTCAAAGCAAAGGAGTCTGATGCCTCCGCGGCGTCCACGTCCACGTCCTCAAGTGCCGAGCAACGGGCAATGTCTGAGACGGTGGTGGACTCCGAACAGAAAGACGGAAATGCCTCCGCGGAGCAACAGCTTGGTGCTGCTGGCCAGTCGTCGGCAGCAGCTGAAGCTAATCCAATGGAAAAACGGGAGTCGTTCATCCTTCATGAACGTGAAAGCAGCACCACCAGTTCGAGTGGGGAAGACGGTGACGTGGATGAGATCACTGATCGTGGAGTCACATTTATTCCACCGGAACTGCTGCTCGATGTGTCTTCCACTGACGACGATGACAACGATGGTGATGTCCCGGACATTATCTCGCTCGTGTCACCCGAACCGCCTGGCGACGCGGCCATGCAGCTGTCAAGACTATCGCCCTTCACCGGGCCGGGCGTATCCGTCGTAGACGACACAAATCCTACAGCGGCTTTATCGAAAATACTAGCACTGCCTCCCTTCGATCCGCACGCTCCCCAGCTGCAGGTGCAACTGGCCATTAAGTCGATTGTTTCGCTGGCTCAGTTGAGCTTGCGCGAGGATAACGAGATCGAAGTGGAAATCAAGAAGAGCAGGATTGTGGAGTACTCCAAGGGTGCCATCAGCAAAAAAGATGGTGCACTCAGCCCCATTATGGTAGGTTTCGGTTTCAAAATTAAACTCGCCCAAGGCGTAACCTGAAAATGCCTGCCAACGAACTCAAAATATTGTAAAATATTGTAATTTTAGGATTTCTCCAACATTCATGTCAAACATTGCAATGAGGAGTTCTTCACGTTTTGCTCGTGCAAAAAGTGCGTGGAATATCGTGAAATCGTTGTGCACATAATGGTTGAACAATTCAAAGCGGCCCACATGGTGGTCATGCTGCTCGATGTTCTCATCAAGGTATACGGCCCAATGTTGAAGTAAGTATTAATTGGTCTTTCCTTCATATGCATATATGGAATTAATTTCCTAATTTGTGTCGGTCTTTCTAGAAATGTAACTGCCTACAATAAATTTGAAAAGTTGCTCGATGCCAACAAGGAAATATATTGGATAACGTGCGGTTTCGTTTACAACAAAAAAGCCGAACATTTGGATTTCATATACGACGAGTCGCTGTCGGATAATATGATTTTCGTGCTGTTTAGTTCAATGTAAGCCAATTCGTCCTGTTTCTCAATATTTTAACTTTTGTACTTTCTTTCAACAGTCTTATGGTGAATAACCCACTGTTGCTGCTGCAGATCCTATCATTTCACGTCGAGTGTATTGTCCGGGCTTATGCAGAAGGATTTTTAGAAATTGTCGAACCGGACAATAACAAAATTCCGGCAGAGGAAATGCTTACTTGTGAGTGAACCTGAAAATAAGTAAAATTTTTTAGAAATTTTGTTAGTTTTTACTTAAAAATAACAAATAATGCGTATAAGCGAATATTAAACCAAATCGTTCAAATAGGAAATCCGAAATTTGAAACGCGTTTTTTGTCAGGGGTTGTCCATAAACCACGTAACGCCGTGTTGGAAATATCAACGTGGCATTAAGTGAGGTGGGGGGAGGGGTTTAATTGAAATGTTACGTAACATTTTTTATCGCAGTTATATTGTTCACACAGTAATCGACAGTCAACCGGACATTTTGAAAGATAATTCAATACCCAACAACTTACATTATACAACTTTTTAAAATTTAAACTAGAATACAAAAGTTATATTACCTTTGTATTTTTCTACCGATGCCATAAATTGCCAAATGGACAAATCTGTCATGTTACAAACCATCAGAAGTACAAGTACTTTCCAATGGTTTCCTCATTCCACTGAATCAGGATTCCTGTAGTATAGAAGTATCAGAACTAGGGGAAAGTGTGCAAGAAGTCAGAAACCAAGCTAAAATCTAGTAAAACCATTTCCGATTATCGGCAAACGCAATAAGGTACTATGCACCTTCCATGAACCAGATGAAGATGAAAACGTTGAATTGATTGACGACGAGGATGTGGACGTAGTTGGTTTACACTTTGTAGAGGTTTTTATTGCGTTCGAGAGGGTTTTAATTAGTCATAAAAATTAACTATATTAAATGTTACGTGAAGCAGGGGGGGCTGTTTTTCTACATGGCATGGGAGGGAGTAAAAACGGGAAAATGCATTACGTGGCTTATGGACAACCCCACAAGACCGAGTAGCTACGAATAACACAACTCTGCAACACTTGAACGTTTTGAGACTCCATAAACCAAAAGTAATTATTCTTATAGAATCTTCCATGTTAAACAAGAAGGCGTTCTCGGAAATTTTCTATCACGTCTGAATTGGCAAACTTCCGAAATTCATTAAATAAATAACCTAATCTTTTCCAAGCAACTCTGTTTTCATCATTTAGTGCTAACATTTATCTTCAAAACATGCTAGTACTCATATCTTTACGAATTTTTGTTTTGAATATCCTCAACGATTTTTTAATGCTGAACACGATGGTGTGTACAATATTACTCTATCTCGTTTAGTTTTAATACCCCCACACAACGCTTGCAACGCCCATAAGGAGGTGTGTCCGATATGAAAAAGGATCCTATCTATTCTTGATCAGCATCACCTACTGAGTCGATTTAGCCATGTCCGTCTGCCTGTCATCACGATAGCGGTCGCAATTTCGGAGAGATCGACTGGAAACTTTGGGTACATGTTTTTCTCCTCCAAACTCAGATCAAGGTCGAGAATCAGTCCAATCGGACAAAACTAGACGAGGATACTACAAAAAAAGGGAAACATTATTCAAGTCTTTTAAACATTTTTGTATTACTGTATTCGGCTAGAAATGTTTAGAAATGGATTTTTTTGCATGGTTCGAGCTTCCAAAACCACATAAATGTGTCTTTTTTATTTGGATTCGATTGTAAATGTTTATAAACGGATTTTGGTTAAGGTCGGAGATTCTAAAACCACATATAATGGGTCAAAATGGGGTGCTGAGGACAAATTTGTATGTTCGAAGATGGTTCAGTTTTAAATTTGAGTCTAAACAAGAGCATTTTGCATATGAGATGTAAAATTAACCAATTTTTGGAGGTCGACTAGTGGGTGGGGGGCGACCAAATAAAGGAAATTTTGCAAGCAATAATTATATTTAAAAAGAAACTAGTATAAGTGGGGTGATAATAGGAGAACAAAATTATTTAAGTCAAACTTAGTTTTTAAAATAGAGAAAATTACATTTTGAAACACAATAGTGCCTTTAGAGCTACCCTGTCGGAATTCAATCAACTGGTTTACAAAAATAGCTAACTTATTTCTAACTACATAAGAACTCATTTTCAAGTGACTTAAAAGTCGTGCAGTGATAGTCAGTTTGAAAATAGAGTTTCTGTGTTGTGCTAGGTTTAATTTCAATTCGAACGTAGTAAAAATTTGCTTTTAGATATTTGAAAAATACTGCTTGTATAGCCTGGAGTGTAGGCGTCCGCTTCAAATTACAAAGGTCGTTGGTTCGAGCTCCGGAAAATTCAATTAAAATTTGAATAAATACAAAAATTTTTAAAAAGTTATTTATAGAAATGAGAGAGAGATGAGACAAAAAAAATTCAAATAAAATTGTTGTGAAGTTTTAACTCAACTGACTACAGCCTAGGATATCCCCATGTTAAAATAGTGAGTTCGTAACAAAGGAAATAGTGACTTTATAGTGTGTACTGACTATTAAATAACTAATTTATAGTTAGAAATAAATGGGTTGAATTCCCGACAGGCTATTTACAGTTATAAAAAAATATACTTATTTTAAGAAATGTTTATCTTTTTTTGAAGTTATTTTTTGAAACATTTCTTAATATAGAATTTTTTAAATTTTACCAGATTTTGCAAACAAGTTTTCAACTTAGGACTTGAACATTTTTTTTCTCGTTTACAATAAACAATCGCAAAACTGCATATACATTTTTTTTTGACAATTATTTGTATATTGCAGATATTCTGGATGGATATGATGACTTGTGTCGCATTTCTGAGCAAATCTCATGCTACTTGTTTGCATTCGAGAACGATTTTCTGCGTAAATTCTCCCTTACTTGGACATTGCTGTGTCAGCGTTTATATCAGCAGCACGTTTACTTGAATCTAACGGATACAATGTTGGCGTGCATCATAACCGTAAGTGGTCCTATTCGATTTGCGTTGCCCTAGTTGCTAGTTCACACTCTGTTTCAGTTGAAGGAGGATGAGCTGACGTCCCGCCATGCGGCTCTTATCAAGAAATACATTCAATTCGATGATAAAATGAACTATGTGGACAAACGCTGGACTGATGTTTGGATCGAATTGAATAAGTTCAATTTGTCGGAAGCGGAGCGCAAAAGACGCAAATACCTATTGAATGTTTATCGAATATTCGATACTGTAGTGCAAGATGCCATTGCGTTCTCGCTGCAAGAAAGCGGCGACGATAATGATTTCTACGATTTCCAATCGCTGGAAAATCGTCGCCTCGCCTGGCAGAACATAATGGCATACACGAAGATGAAGTGGCCCGATGGATTTTTCGATCCACCAAACACCATGGTGTGCGACGACAAGTGTAAGAAGTGCAGTGTGATGCTGGAATACCACGTAGAGTGAGTAGAGCGATAACGGGGACATGGTCCAACTTAATTTCATTCGAATCTATTTGATTAGGAATTGCAAATGCATTACATGTTCAATTGCGGGTGGGCCCTTGCCGCCACGCCGCAATCCGGACAACACGTGTTACAAATGCCTAGCACATTCGCTTGTCGAGAAGGAGGTGAACTTCTACGAGTCGAAAATTCTGAATGTTTGCGCCAGCGATGACTTCTTGTCGTTTGTGAAGAACAATGGCAAGCGTAAGAGCACAACGCTGGAGGAACTGGGCGAAGAAGTGTCTGCCACGGTATCCGTTGAGGATAATTGTGCAGATGTGGGTGCGGAGGGTTCGTACCATGTTGCATGGACCGTTTTCCACCATTTCAATAGTATGTATATATTGTCGGCGGGGTTGTTGTGCAGTGTTTGCACCTGTTTCTCATATTTCTCAATTGCAGCTCGCAAGCGTTACAGACATGACACCATCGAAGATAAATACTTCTGCAGTGATTGCGAGTTGCCCGCCTGCTTGCTGGCGCGTAAAATACTCAACAATGAAATCGCGCAGACACTGGCACAGCATCTGATACGCTACTATCAACCGCTGTCGATGAGTCGCGAGGAGTTACGCGCCATATTGCCCAACATTATGCTGTACAATAGGAAGATGATTGCATCCAATATTGGTCTGAATTTGACGGACGTACATGACTTGGTTGTGAAAATCTACTGGACTTTTATAATATCGCTGTACGCCACGTATTTTATGGAATTCGATGATAAATCCACGCTAAATTTGGACCTCCTCGAAATTTCCAATAATGACATTAGACTCCGCATGGAGAGTTTGGTGGGCAATAAGGATGACACGAAATTTGTGGAATTTCTTGATAAAATTAAGAGGTAAGGTAATTTGAGATAGCATTGCGCTTTCGGTATTAACTAAATCTTTTTCTTATAGTCTTTCGCCCTTCAAGAATCAAGTTGAATCCGAGTAAGTTGGCCAATATATTCTCAAATGGTTAAGGGTAGTCGTTTGAAGCTGTGCAACTATGCACCATATTTATTCAAAATAATTCCTACATTTCTATTAATTTTTCGTTTTGTCGTTAATTAGCTTTGCTTTCACTGTGGATGTACACACCGAAGAGATTCAAAATAAGTTGGATAGCTTGCTGAATATTCACGAAAAACACCAGTAAGTATTTGTTGGAAATATTAATCGAAGTTCTCAAAATTGATTTAATCTTTTTTGAAATTGTAGTTTTAAAAACTCATTAAAAAATATTTTGGTTATTATAAATTTTTAATTGGATTTGCAAAACAATTTTCTTTTTTAGTAACCCTCCATCGAATGAGAATATCCCACCGCCAGTAACAAATGCAGTAGATTCAGCGCCTACCTTGGAAGGCAATCCGAAGAAAAATTGCAAAGAAAAATCCAAAAAATGTGAGAAACTTAAAAGTCATAATTGCGAATATTTCATTTGGCAATATGTCATCTATTACAGGTTGCTTCGATCATTCGGATTTGGGCGATCATTGCAAAGAAAACCATTCTAGCAAGAAACGCATAAAAAAGGTAAATTTGAGTTACTCGAAAAAAAACACGCAAAGAATATCCAATATTCAAGTAATATTTTCTCTTAAGGAATGCAATCACGCCCGAATGAACGAAACGCGCGACAGACTGCGAAAGAAGCTATCGCAATTGGTGAATGCGCGTAAGAATATGAAAACGCCCGCAGAGCCCTTGTGGCAAGGCACTCAAACGCCCAGTACAGCAAAGCAGCAGTCGCTATTGAAGTCGTCTGCCACAGCGGCAGCGGCATGTTCAAACGTCCACTCAAAGGCCGAGGACGAGGACGACAGCTTAGAATGCTTGAGTACACTGTGCAAACGCATTAGTCACCTGCACACCAATCAAAAGTCAAATGGAAATGCCAACAGCAGTTCAACAGCCACACCGAATTCCGGTAAGAAACTAAATGCAATGGCAGCTGCCGCCGCGCCCGCCAAAAAGCAAAACAATACCAACAGCAGCAACAACAACAACAACCTAACAAAAGACATCCCCGCCGCCGTCGATGCCGGCGCCACTACAAGCTCGAATACCACCAACCCCAACAACAATAGCAATGTCCCAGCGCCCGCTAAGCGTCTTAGCGCCGAAATGAATTTAAACAATGTCATTAGTGCGGCTGCCGCGGCCGTCGCCACTCCCAACACGCCCACAACCAGCAAAGGTGCCAACGGACTGGACATGGTCAGTGAAATCTATGAGTTCCTTGATAACTACTCCAAAGATCAATCCAAAGTAAAAAAGTGGATAAATGACACTCTAAGCTACATTGAAGGTTCGGGCTGCAATGGCAATGGGAAAAAGCAACCGCAGCCCACGAATCCGAAGAAGGCCGCCAAGAAGGCCAAACAGAAGCAGCGCAAAGAAGAGGAGAAACGCATCATAGAATTGCACGATTTGCGCGCTCAATTTCACGACATTTACTTCAAAGAGTTCATCGACAAGCATCAATTGAAATCGCTGAAGTCGAGTAAAAAACGTGACAAGAAAAGAATCGGCGAACTCGAAGCCAATGTCAAGAAATTGCAGCGAGCCAAGGCCAAGGTGGAGTCGGGCATACTAGAGCTGATAGCCACCGTAAAGCAAACAAATACGGACTTTAAATTTCCCTACTTGCCCACCAAGGAACAGCAGGTCGAAAAAATCCGAGCAATGGATGAGCATTCAGCTGAAAGCAATTCACATGGGGCTGATGCAGCAGTACAGCTCCAGCAGCAGTCACCGCTGCACAAACCAATGACCCCAACTGCAGCTACTAATAACCTCAATGCGACCACCAACATTGCAGCTGGCAATTACAGTCTGCCCTACGCTCATGCCAATCACTTTCCATACCACATTGACTTCCAAGGGCAGGGGGCCGGTATTGGTGGGGCCGCCACTGCCTACGGCATGATACGTCCACCATTGCCAACACCAATGTGTTACGCACCGCCACAGCACCAGGTGTTGTCGCGCGATGTTGTGGCCGCAATGGCCGCCAATGCCGCGTGCAATTCAAACGTTGATCCATCCAAACGTATCGTAACAATACGTCGCGTCAACTTGCCAAACGTACCCGAGCCGCAGGTGACGGTCACCGCGAAGGGCAGCTCGCCGGATAAGGACAAACTGCTCTACACATTTGTTAACGGACAGTTGGTACAAACAGGCACTGCCACGCCGCCGCCTCCAATGACTCAATTGCCATTGAATACGCTTCCACTGCCAGTGCAGTCGCGTGCAGGAAATGTACCCGAGCACATTATAGCAATACCCCCACCGCCTCTAACCAAAACACAACTCAAGAAAGAACGCCGACGCCAAGCCAAACTGGCGGCCGAAGAAGCCAAAGAGGCCGCCGATGAAGCCGAACGACTACGACAGCAGCAGCAGCAGCAAGCTGAGGAGGAGGAACAAATGCAACGCGAACTTAAATTGACTGCAAAGCTGACAAAGGGCAAAGGCAACGATAAGAAGAAAAAGACAACTCAAGCTACAATCCAAAAGGAAACGGAGTCTATGAAGGGCAAGACCCAGAAAAACACAAACAATTCCTCGTCGACATCAGGAGCAGAAGCAGCCAAACAGACTGCCTTCCAACGGCGCTCCAATTCGACAACGACTTCCTGTTCGGCAGGAACATCAACTTCGGCCACTCCTATGAGCAGCCAAGTGAACACGCGCGAAAATTCAGTATGTAGTCAGAAACCCGCTGCAGCGGCTCCGAGCCGCAACATCAGCGGCAAACTCGAACATTTCAAAGAAACCCCGAAATCTCAGCAGCCACAAAAACCGCAACAGCAGCAGCAGGCACAAAAGAAGAACAAGCCTCCAGCCACAAAAGTGGCAGCTAAGAAATCGCGCACGCCAACGCCGCCACCAGCAACGCCTGAGCCCATCACCCAGCCACAGCCTAAGCCCAATCCAAAGTCGGTGACCAAAGTCAAAAGAGAGCGCAACAGGCGTGTCAAGCTCGTGGATAGCGGCCAATTTGACAACAATCCGTATAAGTCGTTGCACCTGCAAGACTCTGACTCGGAATGCGATTCGGCCACATCATACGAAGATGATACCGATGGAGGCCAGCCGGAAGAGCCAGTGTTGGCCAAAATTCCAGTGGTGATTCCTGTGATGGTCCAGCCTAAAGTTGTGCCACCGAAGCGGGAAACGAAGGTGCAAAATAAAAGAGTCAGCGCGACAATTGCGCCGAAAGAGGCCGACACAAGACAGACCACACCCGCGCCACAAATGCGTGAATCTCAAATTCCGAATAAAGTGAAAACTAAGAGCCAAATACTGCCGCACAGAACAGCCACAAATAAACAACCGGCACATGGACAGCAACAGCCACCGCAACAACAGCAACAGCAGCAAATGCAAACACGTCCACCGAAGCAGCATACGCGCGAAGTATTAAACAAATCTCAACAGCAGCCACAGCAAGGCCGCACTAGAGTCCCGGAAAGTGTTCAACATAAGGCGACTTTCAGCAATAAACGAGGCGGAACACAGGGCACCCGTTCTGAATGCAAACCAAAGGCCGGCACTGAAAAGATTCACACTAACACTGAAAGTGGTGGTGGTGGTGGCGGCGGTGGCGGCTCTGCTAACGGTAATAATTCTCAACGCGGTAAACGCAATTCCAATCGACACCAACAACAGCAGCAACCGCAACATGAGGCGGCTCCAAACAGCACAAATGCCGAAGGCAAGCCACTCTCGAAACGCGCCCAAAAGCAAGCACTGCGCAATAAAAAGTTCCAAAAACATCAGCAGCACGGCAGCAATCACTCCTCGTCGAAATTTGATGATTGCGGCGCTGGCATACCGAACCATATGGGCTACTTTAATCCGAACGATGTACTCATACCACCAACCAACAAGCAGCAGCAACAACACCACCAACAACAGCAGCAGCAGCAGCAATACAACAGTTTAGCGCAACAAATGCAAGGCCTACGTCTGGGCCAGCAACATGCCAGCTATGCCAGCATCAGCAACAACTACCAAATTACATCCACGAACAACAGTCACAAGCCGATTTCGGCAAATGTCAGCATTATGGATCAGCTGAATCGTGGCGTTCAAGTTGAGAATCTGTCATTGCCGCCCGGCATCACACTGACAAAAGTTGATCCTGTTAAAAGCGAGCAGTTGCGTCAAAAATCCGAATCTATTAAGAAGCTGTCGAAGCCGTTGCAACAGCAGCAACAGGTCAACCACAACCACATTCAGCAATCATTCCATCATCCGGGTGCTACGATAATTGCACCACCCGTGGCATCGGCTTCTAGTTATTATGGCGCTCCATATGCGGGCGTGGCTGCAGCCGCGGCTTTAGATCAAAGCGGCATCATAATGGTTGAGGCGAATCCACCAATCACGGCAGCTGCCAAGCACCAAGGCAAACCGAATGTGGCGGCTGCTGCTGCGGCGGCATCCAACGGAAAGACATCAAAGAACAAGAAAAGACGCAACAAGCCGAAGTCCGACGGGGGAGGCGGTGGTGGTGGCGGCCGTGGTGGTGGAGGTGGTGGTAATTCCATGGCGTCCAAGAATACAATTTGTGATGATGGCCACCAGCCAAAGATGGTCACATTACGCAATCCAATGTTTAATAGCGGCCCAGCCGGTGCAGCTGCATCGATTCTCCAACAACAGCCAGGTTTGATACCAGGTAGGTGTAGAGAGAATGAGTTGGGGGGATTGTGAGTAAAAACAATCACACCCCCTAGCAAAAGCAGTGGCGTAGGGGGCTGACGGGCCTTAAACCTTGAATAACTTCCTAATCTCCCAAGCTACTGTAAGGAATTGACAACATAAAATTGTATGCGCCAAGGAAGGGGGGTGTAAAGGGGAAAAATGGATCCTTTTTTAGTTCTCTTCAAGAACACCTAAAGCCCAAATTGGTACAACTCCGGTGACAATTCATTCTATTGGGGTCCATCAGAGGCGTAGGGGGCCATGGGGGTCTCAAACACCTTTTTTTTAAACATGGCATAACTTCCAATTCCTTCAAGCTACAATAATGAAATTGAAGAGTAAAAAAAAAAGTTTTTTAAAATATAACCCTTTAACCGACTAAAACGCAGAAAATACATTTCCTTTAAATTAATTTCCGCAATTTCGATTTAAAATTAAGGGTTTTTGGCGACTTCAAAATCTGCACTGATATTGGGACCAAAGTAAAGAAATTAGTTTAAAGGAAATTGATTTTCTGCTTTTTAGTCGGTTAAAGGTTTTTACTAGTTTTTTTTTTATTAAATAATCGTTATTTTTGGTAATTTGCATTGTTTAAACAATAAATTTCCTAATCTAGGTCGTCCTCTTGGTGGCATGCCCTTAGCGCCGGCTGCACCTGCGCCAGTGGACCAACCCGCAGCAATAATTAAGAACGAGAATGGCATGTTTACCATACGAAATCCCGCACTGCATCAGGCCGTCACGAATGGTCTTGCCATGGGCGGATATCGTCAGTTTGGCAATGTGAACTATTACACGCCGCAGGAGGCAGCAGCGGAAGCTGCCAGAGCTACGCAGGAGACTGCAGCACACGCTAAAGCAGCGGGCAGCGCTACAGTTAATCCTTCTTCGTCCTTCTCGTACTTTTCCAGTTCTGCAAACGATGCCCCAGCGCAGGATGTGTCGTCCAATCAAACGCACAACAACATCAGTATTAGTTGCACTAGCGTTGCCGGTAGCGGTGGCGGATTGACGGGCGATGCGGCCGTTATAGCACGCCCCACTCCGCAAAAATGCATCTCGGCCATTGGCAGCGAGGTGAAAAGTGCTTTGCAGCAAAAGCAGAAATCCAAAGAGAGTCAATGGTCAAATTTCGTCCAAGATCTGCCCGCTGCAATGCCGCTCAACAATACGGACAACTGTAAGTGGATTTCGTCGTCTTCTTGCTTGGCCGTCGTCGTCTACTATGTTCGTTTCTCTCTTTTCTTTGCAGTAGCTTGCAGTTCAGCTTTCCTCAGTGGTGCTGGTGGTGGCGGTTTGCCTAATGCCGCTCTACAAGACAAATACCAACAATCCAGTTATTACAACGGATTTGAGGTCTTTCCCGCCAACAACAACAGCAATCAGATGACATCGTCGGTGGGTGGACGCTCCAGTAACACTGGGTCTCTATTCGATGGCGGCGACTGTCACATGCATCATAACTGTGGCGACGAATCGCCTCCTCCCACCATCACTGGCTTCAATTCCTATCTGGAGGGCATACGCATACCAAACACTGGTGTTATTCGCTATGACGATGCTTCGTTCCTGAAGAATTTGATACCCGGACAGAATCTCAATAATGAGGTTAGTATGCTGAGGGGTCAGAGGTGATTTGCCCATTACTAATTGCATCAATTCTCTCACCAGGTGTCCATACACAATGTGAACGATTCGAATTTCACACGCAATACAACTTCGCCCGTCGCACATCGTGTCGAAATTACACCGGTCTACTCGAATAGGCCAACGTCTACGAATATTTACGAACACTGCTCAACGTCAGGAGCGGCAGTGCAGTCACAGTCTGATCAGCAACAGAAGTTCGTGGTGAACAATTACCGCGAAAACTTGACAGATTACGGCAATGGTGAGTGTGTTGAACAAGGGCACTTGGACGAGATTACTTACAATTTCTGCTTCTACTATTTCCTTGATAGAATCCAACATGTTTTCATCAAATAATCTGCTAAATCTGAATGAGCTGGATGCTGGTGGCGAACGCGATGTTGATTCGTTCAAACGATTTAATTACGACTTCGAACCCACTGAGAACCAGCAAGCAATTATCGACCTGAACGAGTTGCTGGTTAAAAAGAGCTCCCACAGCCACAGCCACCGTACATCACCATATCTCGATGAAGCCCGCCTCGACAATTTCGTACAGAATATCAATTCGCTACACATCTCAGCGCCGTCTGACGAGCAGTGCTCGCAGATCAACGGCAGTGCCGGCAGCGGTGGCGGTGCTGCTGGTGCTGCTGGCAGCAATAGCAGCGGTGGAGCCAATAGCGGCGCCACCAACGGCTGGTGGTAAACTCAGCCATGGCAATCGAAATTAGTTATCAAACGACGTTTACATTTACACATGACAACAACGGGAGTTTACGTTAATTAATTACCTACATACATAGAATCCAAGTCTTAAATGTCAATTTAAGTAAAATGTCTCTCAATATACTTTTGTAGTTACAGTTCATTCAAAGCCATTCAAAGAATGGTGGTCAGTGGGGCAACTGCAACCAAATTTCTGCTAATAAAAAAGTTATAAACAATTCTAAATCACGCATTGGTATATCAGTATGCAATACCCGAAATATACACTGGTGAAGTGGATTTGATTTGTACGAGTTACTTGCGAAGGACATGACACACACATCCAACATCCAACAACGCACGGATGTGCATTGGCACCAACACCGAACAACAGCAATCAAGCGTCGTCCGTCGTCGTGTGCATTATGAATTTACCATACAAATATTATTATAAATAAACAGGAAAAAAACACATTTGAAATGATACGACGTACATGAGAATGAAATTAAAAAGAATTCAAAACTAAATCGAAATGTTTTTATTTCCAAGTTTTTGATGTTTTTTGAGAACAAAGAGAAAACCATTTTAATTAAATAATATGAAATTAACGTATGTTAATAATAAATGTGATGTAATAACTACGCAGAATCTCGTTTTATTTACAGTGATGATTAGAAGATTAGAAGAAAAGTTTATCCCAGTTTGTTTTCCTGCGGTACGTTGTCAAAATTCAAGAATTTTTTGCCTCTAAACTCCCTGTTGCAAAGTAACTTTTAAGGTCTTATAGTCATAATATGTAATGATAAAAGTTCTCGCATTGTATTGCATATTTTATACCGTGTACACAGCAGTTCAAGGGTACATTGTTTTTGTCTCATCGTTTGTAACGCCATTGAGGAGGCGCGGTAGGTGGAGAAAAGTATTTATATTCTTGATCAGCATCACCTCCTGAGTCGATATACCAATTTCTGTCCGCCTTTCGCACGATAACTGCCGTAATTTTAGAGCTGTCAACTCCAAATTTTGGACGGTATTGAAAATGTGCCACATCGGTCCTTTTAGTGGGCGAGCGGGACAATCAACAATATTGTTTTGTGAAGGCCCCAACAAATTTTTTTTATTAAGTAATTTAATTGTATTAAAAGTGGATAATTGTGGGTTTTTTGCTCGTATGTTTCTGATTTTAAAACGCATTTTTAATGAACAAATTTTTGTCTGCACGTTTTTTTTCGATTTGACCACTTTAAATCAAACAAGTGAGTAAGTTTCAGTCGGTCAAAGCCGACTTATATATACCCTACACCTACTGGGCCATATTGGATGCGCCATCTTGAATTTAGCAATTTTGATTCAGTCCTATTTTGATTAATATGCTTTGGTCTAAATTAACTCAGGAGGTGACGCTGATCAAGAATATACATATATAGTTTTACATACCGGACATGTCTCCTTCATGGTGTTCCAAACGTCAGGCCAAAGTGAACATACCCATACCCCATGAGATGTATAAAAATAGGGCGGTCTACAGTGATTTGACTGTGGAAAAAAATAGTAAAGTAAAGGTTGTCGGATTTGGTCGAACTTAGGCTTGTTTTAAAGGTCAAGCATTAAGAGATGTTAGAGCGAATGAAATTTAATGTTCCGTCACTTTAATGTGTTTATGATTCAGTTCCATCGTTCCAATGCCATTAATGCCATTAATGAGCCGCTTATTAGAGCTTTAGCTGAATTTAATTGGATCTCTGTTAGCAATCCTGAGTTTATTTATACTTATTTAGGCAAAAAAAAATGAAATTAAATGAAATCATGTTTGTGTACGTTAGAGCACCTGAAAGTCAACCTAATTTTTACAAAAATGGTGCTTAAAGCACAATCATGTCCGTTTTCAGGAAAATCGAGTTTTTAGCATTTTTGGATTCCTGAGAAGAAGCTGCATCAGACAGGATTGTGGGAATAGTAATGAAAGTAA
Source organism: Heteromyza rotundicornis (assembly GCA_951394025.1). Lineage (NCBI taxonomy): Eukaryota > Metazoa > Arthropoda > Insecta > Diptera > Heleomyzidae > Heteromyza > Heteromyza rotundicornis. Next base: position 47,934,154 of record OX596012.1, read on the forward strand.
TTGAAAAATGAGAAAATAAAAATCAATTTCCATACAAAACATATCAATTTAAAAACTTGTTTTTCATTTTCTAGAGTTTTGAAAAAGTGGACATAGGATGGTTGTGCTTTAAGGTATCGTTATGTTTTCGATTGGTTGGGAAAATATTTGTCAAAAATACATTTTTTGCTGGAATGACCTGAGTATATGTGTTTTAAAAAGCTAATAGATAGTATCATTTTTGGTTTTTTAGACTTCATTTAGAATGTCAAATTTTCTTATAGTAAAATCCATATATTTAATACTTCTATATTGCTAGCAACCAATCTGCGCATTGTGTTTGAACTCCGAATTCAATTCAGACAAGTTTATTCAAATAATATTTGTGCGCATGCTCAGGTTTTGCATGTATTAGTATCTGTGTATATTTGACTACTTACACATATTGTCAAATGACTTGAGGGCCGGATTTGAAAATACAAAACGATATTCTTCGATTGATCTCTTTTTTATCAGCCAAAAAGCATCGGTGCGACATTGTTTAAAATTATTTCACAAAAACAAACAAATTATAATATTCAATTGAAATATTTCAATAAAAATTTTGTATTTCAGCTCTTTTTTAATTGACAAAAAATTATTCATCCGCTCCTGTGATTTTCTTCAAATTTAAATGTTGTTTTTGCCAAATACATAATCGGTTGTCTTGCTCAGACTATAATATATCTGGACTGCAATGGCAGGGAATTGAATTTGAATATACTAGCAATATAGAAGTATTACATATATGGTAAAATCCTAATATTTATAAAACCAAAAGAAAGAAAAAATAAAAAAGAGTAGACAACAAGTTTTTTAAAATATAACCCTTTAACCGACTAAAACGCAGAAATTAATTTCCGCAATTTCGATTTAAAATTAAGGGTTTTTGGCGACTTCAAAATCTACAATGATATTAGAAGGAAAGTAGCCAAAAACCCTTAATTTTCAATCGAAATTGCTGAAATTAATTTAAAGGAAATTTATTTTCTGCTTTTTAATCGGTTAAAGGGTTAAATTTTAAAAAACTATTTTTTTACTCTTTTTTTATTTACCTCATTTTTTATATTTTTTTTCTCCCCCCCTTTTTCCCCCTTTTTTCCCCTTTTTACTTTTTTTCCCGAATGCGAACCTAAGTACAAAATTTCTGCCTGGTAGCTTACAAAATACGAAAGTTAGAACTTTAAATTGGCTCCATCCCGCTCCCCTTTGCCCTCACACCCCCTTTCCAACGGGTATAAAATTTCATTTCGTCAATAAGAACCCACCTACCAATTTCATCATTGTAGCTTGAAGGAATTGGAAGTTATGCCATGTTGAAAAAAAAAAGGGGTTTGAATCCCCCCACCGCCCCTTCACCTCTGATGGACCCCAAAATTTAATAGAATGCATTGTCACCGGAGTTCTATCAGTGTTCCAAATTTCAGCTCTCTAGCTCATGTGAAAGTGTATGAAAAAACACGACAGTTCGTGCATTTTTTTTCCAACCTTTACTATGAGTCTTTGACTATAAAAAAATTAGAAAATCTTATCCGATTTCAACCGTTTCTTGGAAAAAAAAATATTTCAAAAAGTGTCTAAAATTACATTTTGGTTTGAGATTTTGTAAAATTAACGGTTGACTCCGATCGAACTCCGAAAGGGGCAATATGACGCTTTGCAGAAAAATTCGGTCAAATTGTCCCAAGGATATATAATTTTGGTTTTTTTCTTGTATTTTTCTCTGAAATGTATTTATTTATTTAATTTTATTAACTTTTTTGAAAAAACTTTTTTTTTTTGTGCAAATGTTTTTAATGGGTTATTATGGTTTTTTCTGCAATTTTTCTAGATCTAAAACGATCTTAAAATTTGTTTTTGGCCCCATACAAATGTTACGTTTTTGTGGTCCACTTTAGGTCTTTTAGTGTTGGCGTTATCGGATTTGAAACATAAGAGTTTAGCTTAATTTAGGCCACTATCGGAAACGAGCAGGAGACACTTCTAATATGCAGGCTTAGTGTCGGTGGAATAGAAGATAATTATCATACTACTTGGCTTTATTTATGTGTGGCATGGCATTGTATGCATAAATTATTCAGATAGCTTTTTTTTGTAGAAATTCGTTCATTAAAACAAGAGAAATATTTTTCCTATTATAAGTTGTACCTACCTTCTTGTAAAATGTGTTCTAAACTTTGTCCAATGAACTTTTGCTGTTGAACAGTCTGCCGGAAATCGAAGATATCACAGACCTTCGGTAATTGAAAAAAAACCAAGTGCAAATTAACGAACACGTACCACTAATGTAAACGAACTAGGAATATAGTGCATTTTAATAATGTTCAATCGATCGATCTAAATTTATTTGTAATCTAAAACAACAGAGTTTACAATTGGGACATTCATAGTTAAATTGTAACTAGCTTCAAGCCGCAAAATAGTTGCCGCAGAAACTCAAATACAAATTATATCAAAAGGTTGATTGAAAAGGTTCATTCATAAATTTTTCATAATTCGTACGAATTCAACGAATTAATAATTGTAAATAGTTTGGTAAAATTAGGAATAACTAATCAATATTTTGAATCTATTGTGTTAATACAACTAGAAGCCAGAGTAGGTAGTCGGTAGCCCTCTCAATAGACTACATTCCATTCGGTTCCGTTCGCGTGTCATTTAAGAGTCGAATATCAGCGAACCGGAGGCATAACTAACACTCGAATCCTCCATATCCTTGCATTGACTACTTTGGGCGTACTTCAGAAATTTAAAGCTCATGGCGTAGCCCTGGCTCTGCAAGACCTTCACCGAGTTGAGCATAACGCCGATGGGATGGCGGCCGCATATTGTGTTGCTGTACTTGCGCAAGTATTCGGTGAACGTGTTCGGTTCCAGAGTTTCGATAATGTCCATGCCCTAAGTGAAGGGAGCTACGTTCATTATCAGATCGCTGCGGTATACAAATTTGATGCTCACCTGCTTATCCAATTTCTCAATGGATTTGTGAATTTGCCCACATGCCCGGTCATAGTATGTATAGCTGAAGCGATGCCCCCAGTGACAGAAGTCGGACGATATCACAAAAAGATTTTGTGGATCTGTAAAGTAGTTCGCCAAGAGACCGCCGTACAAGGCCTCCTGGTCGGGATTGAGTGAACCAACCAAAATGGGCACAATGGTGAATTGCTCTTTGAAACTGGAAGAAAAAATGTAATTGAAAATGAGCGACTAGAGGAGGAGGCTCTCAACTGGACTACTTACTCTTCCATGACCTTTGCAATGTAGGGCAAATGCATTTCGATGCTGTGCTCGTCCTCATCCGTTTTCATGTCCATCCACGAAAAATGGCCAGTCTTCTCCAATTCGGCGTTAACTGGAAGGCAAAGAAGCGAATGGAAGCCAGAAAATAAACCAATTTCAAAGAGCCTACCTTGAGTATCAATTTTGAGATCATATAAGGGAGTTTTATATTTTTTCGCCACCGTAAGAGCGCACCCACGTAGGCGAACATGATGAGACGGGCCGAGAATGAAAATGCGTTTCCTGCAAATGTTTCCAGCAAACAAATGTTTAATATTTTTTGGAATTTTCGTACTTAGTTTCGTTTTTAAAACTTACACCACCGCAGGACTGACTTGACGGTATGCAAAGGCACCACATTCGCCACAGTACGTATAGCCCGCGTGACTGAGAATGTATAGGAAATGGTTAAAATACAAAGTAGCCAACATTTATTTCTTTGAAATTGAGCAACTCACGGTGCAATTATGGCACGTGCTGGTCCGTGAGAGAGTTCGGCGGCGCCCAGCCACCGATCCAGTTGACGCGAAAGTTCCGACCCTGCAAACAATTCCACATCAAATTATTGTAAATATAATAACAGTAGGTTACAACAGAAAAGCCGAAAAACTTGGCGCCAAACATTAGTGCATGTCCAAAAAATTGACTACCAGGTACGGTAAAATTTTGTTATTTGACTGGTCCCACAAAAACATACCCAGATTTTTATTGACTTGAGGCAGCATCACCGCTACGCACCGAAAATCCACTCAACAACCTCAAAATCGTAATTTTCATGCTTTTGTTTAAGTTGTGATGCCCAATGTGTCATATCAAAAAGAATATTTCGGCACGCTCAAGTGTTAGAAACGGCAGTCGAATTCGAGAACACTGCGCAACACATTTTTCCGACCTGTTAACTGTCAAGATAGGTCGAAAGCTGCTATATAGAATAGCAAAACCCTCGGTGGGTTTTGCGAAGTTAGTTTCCTTTCAAAAGATACAGTCGTTTAAAGTTTGCGTGCTTTACTGTATTTTTCAAATCAACATTTTTTGTTCTCTTCTTCAGCAGAATTATTGGAAATGTACAGATAAACAAATTATGTTAACAAAGTATACCAAAAAAATTATAACGTGTTAGCTTTTAACTTGGTGACCCAAGTTAAGAGCTGTTTTAACATATTGGATTTTTTTCATCTAAATATTTTCTGTTTCTGTTCTAAAAAAAAATATAGCTACTGTCAAAAAAACTGTTCATTTTAAATCGAAATTGCGGAAATTAATTTAAAGGAACTTTATTTTCTGCTTTTTAGTCGGTTAAAGGGTTATATTTTAAAAAACTTTTTTTTTACTCTTCAATTTCATCATTGTAGCTTGAAGGAATTGGAAGTTATGCCATGTTTAAAAAAGGAGTTTGAGTCCCCCCACGGCCCCCTACGCCTCTGATGGACCCCAACATTTAATAGAATGCATTGTCACCGGAGTTCTATCAGTGTTCCAAATTTCAGCTCTCTAGTGTATGAAAAAGCTCGCCGCAGATTTGAGGATATATATATATTAGGGCTCTTGTTATTCGAATAATCGATTACCCGAATAAACCGGATACCTAACTATTCGACTATTACTATTCGATTAGAAGTATTCGACTAGTCGATCGCATTCGACTATTCGATTAACCGTTTACTGTCGACAAGTCGGTTAACCGTTGATATTCGGTTAGTCGAATATTATGAATTTAAAAATCGAAATCTTCAATGACACACTCAAAAGAGAAATTATATGCAATTTGCGACGCTTAGCTTAGCTTTTTCTTTTGATTTCGATTTTAACTCTTATTCGGTTAACCGACTATGAACGGTTAATCGAATAGTCGAAGCTGAGCGACTAATCGAATATCATTACCCGAATAGTATTCGTACAAACGGTTACTAATCGGACGTTCGGTTAACCGGTTTTTTTATTATTCGAATATTTTCAAGAGCCCTAATATATATAAAACCCAAAGCAAGTTAATATAAGGGTTATAAAAATGGAAAGAGTTTCTAAACAGTGGTACATTTCCGAACTTTGAGAAAGTATGCAATTTCGTTTTTTCCATAGTGCATTCAAATGACGCCATTGAAAGAATATTGAGTCTCATGTTCATAAAAATAATACAAATATTTTGCAGAAGACAGTTTAGTGATCAAAATTTTCCGTACATTTTCAGAATTTAAAAAAAAAATAAAATTTTGGCTAAAATGATGAAATGAAAAAAATTTGATACTTTTCTTACAAATTTACCAAAAAGCCAATTTTCAAAAAAAAAATCGCAAAATTCAGGGAAGGTATTTGTTAGGCCTTTTCAATGATACAAATATCTACATACATAACAAAATTTGAGGAAACCATGAAAATATAACAATTCATGGTGGACGATTTGAAGTTACACTCACTATAAAAAAAATGAAGTGAAAACATCGATACCTTAAAGCACAACCATCCATGTCCGTTTTCATGTAAATCGAGGTTTTAGCATTTTTGATAAAAAGCTGCATCAGACAGGCTATAGTGGTTTGTGGGAATCGTAATGAAAGTAATTGAAAAATGGGAAAATAAAAATCAATTTCCATACAAAACATACAAATTTTAAAGTTTGTTTTTAATTTTCTAAAGTTTTGAAAAAATGGACATAGGATTGTTGTGCTTTAAGGTATCGACATACAACAATTTTATTTCGACTGGCATATGCAGAGTGAAAAAAGAGTTGTTTTTTTGAGTACTTGGAAAACTATTTTCATAACTCGCAAATGTTGTAATCGGGAATTTCTTTTCACTTGTTCTAACTTAATGAACAATAAGTGTACTGATTTTTTTCTAATTGTACTGGTTGTTGGGTACTTAATCGCCAAATAAAGAGGCCCCGATTTCGAAAGCCTCAAATTTAATTAAAATTAGCATGGAAATATTGGCTACGCTATCAACAGTCTTTCTGCACATATAATATTGCAATATCCATTTTTTGAGGCTTCATGGGTCTTTTGACGACTCATTTGTCCCATCGCTTGCCAAGCTTATGAAACGGACGTGGCAAGTGTTACCATGTCAACTTCATACCCCATTCAAACAACTTTTCGGTGTTGGGTCGATTTTAGACTAGTTCTCTGCTTTTTTTTATTCAGGGGATTTCTTTGGAATTCACATATTGTTGGGAATATAAAACCTTCTTGCTTGTTTCTTACAATGGACGACAAAGATAAGGCAACCGATTTGCTGTTGGAAACGATAAGAAAGGAACTAAATTCAATTATAAATGCCAGGTAAACAAACATCGCACTCAGATAAGGAAAATGACTAAAACAAAAGTTAATTTAGCGAAGACACGGCCGCCACTGAAACGGATACGAACTCAAGCGAAAAAACCACCAAGAATGCTGCAGCGGACAGTACTGAAAATCTAGACGAACATTTCCGCAATGAAAGCCCAGAAAGTGAAGCCTCTAGGCGTGCTTTAGTGCTTAATAGCCAGGCTTCACTGATTCTAGAGAGGGATCTGGAGCAGATGAAAACAGACCTGAATAAAAGCTATGAGCTCTTTCAAAACATAAGCGAGAAATTCGAAACTATCAATTTCGGTCGTTTGAAAGGTCGCATAAAGGACCTGCACTTGAATACCAACAGCAGCAGCAATGGGGTTAGGGACACAGCGGGTGAGCTGAAGGAAATGTTTCAGCACAGCTATGTGAATAACCGTCTGGACCAATTGACTAGCGAAGTGGGTGCGAAATTTCGCCAACATCCCGGTGAATTCGGCGACATTCCCGAGTTGAGTGAATTCTTCAAGGCCTGCACGCAACTGGAACACGGCCTCGGGCAGCTGAAGAAGCAACGCAACGAAGCCAACGAATTGGAGCGGCGCATGAGTTGGTCCGCAGAAGTCTCCTACGATCGTGTCGAAGCGATACGGCAGTCGCTGGGCGAAGTCAAGGACAAAGTGGAGCAGAAACTGTAGGGCAGGTTTACTGAGATGTGTGCGTTGAAGTATTTTAAAATTTTCAGTAATTGGTTAAAAAAACGACTTCTGGTCAACGTTTGGACAGTAGATACATTTCTGCAAACCTTCAATAAGAACTTGAATTTTTTTATAGAATTTATAGAAAGAAATTGTTTGCATTTAAAAGAGTTTCTAAAGGTGGTCCGTTTTACATATATCATGAGTCATATGAAAACTGATTAATAAAATATTAAATTACCCAAATATTTGTGCAATTTTTTCAAAGTAAGAAAACAAATTTTGTATGGAAATGCATTTCTGTTTTGTTTTTCACAAACCACAATAGCCAAATACCAAAAACAGGATTTCCATGCATTGTCCTATAAAGATATCAAGACAACACAAGGAATTCGATTGAATGAAATCGGTGAAAAGGTAAACAATGCAAATTAACACACCCGAGTACATTTATTGTTGTTATGCTCTAATATTCGCCCACATAATTGGTTTTTTTTGTAAATTTTCTGTGACTGACCTGAATCTGAATACCAACTGGACGCATGCGAAGCTTTTCTTGACATTTTTCTGCTTTTCCTCCTGGTTCGTTGTCTTAGAGAAAATTAAATTCTTATTTTACGTTCTCTTGAGATCTATGTGGACTATTGTTTCGGCTGACTGTGAATTCCAACTACTGCCACGTAAAATAAATCGAGGTACGTGAAAAAATACAATTCCTTAACACCCAAAAAATGCACCAGCAATTTTTTTTCAACCAACAACAACAGACAAAAGCGACGAATGAATTTGCCGAAGATGATACGAATTTGCCCCAAACCTGAACAAAGACCACGCCATCACGAAAATTTCCAAATCGACATTTGTCCAATATGTCGATACCTTAAAGCACAATCATGATATGTCCGCTTTCATGAAAATCGAGCTTTTGGCATTTTTAGATTCTTGAGAAGAAGCTACATCAGACAGGCTATAGTGGTTTGTGGAAATCGTAATGAAAGTAATCGAAAATTAGGAAATAAAAATCTATTTCCATACAAAACATACCAATTTGAAAACTTATTTTTAATTTTCTAGAGTTTTGAAAAAATTGAAATAGGATGGTTGTGCTTCAAGGTATCGATGTATAACACAAGACTTTTTTGGGGTCTATTACTTAAAAGCAAACACGCATATCATTGCGTATACCACACATAAATACCACAACAACCATATGCAATTACATCCACAATGTCTAGAATAACAAGAATCTTTACTTGGGTAAATGCAACATTGTGTTATGTTTGAAGTAAATGTGCCTTTACCCCGGATTCCTTTAAAGCTAAATTTAAAAAAATATTCTTCAAAAGTGTTTTGCGGGGACTACTTTTGATATACAGGATGTCCCTGAATAAGACAGTAAACTCCTTACAGGGTCATTTGCTTTCCCCCCTCCCCACACAAATTTTCTCGTTTCTCGACCAGAGGAATCAACTGGCGGAGATTTATTGTCTTATTCAGGGACACCCTGTATTTACAGTGAAATTCCTCTGTATGGACAGTCCCAGTGATTTTAAAATTTACGCGTCAAATTTTTTTGTTGACGTCAAATTGGACGTTAAATATTTAATTGCTTCGTTTATTTACATTTGCATATAAAAACTGTCAAATTTCGTCATGCCCATGTCAGTGTAAATTCTAAAAACGGCATGCCCATGCGACATGGGAATGACTGTGTAAATAGGCTCTAAGAAATATTTATAAGAGCCTATTTACACAGCTATGCTACCGTCGTATCAAAATCCGCCCTGAGTGAACAGAATTGAGGCGGCGGCGGCAATCAGTTGACAGATGCCAATCAATGGTGTCCTATTTTGAAAATAATGGAAATGGGAAATTTTTTAGCTGAAAAGGGCAATGTACAATTTTCAGGACATTTTCAAAAACACAATAGACCTGTTTTATTTGTGTTGTGTATACAATTACCGGTAGTTGACAAACACAACTCGCATCTTCAATTACCTATGTTTTTACCAATAAGATCACCATACACAATTTTAGATACTTGTAAACTTCTGGGGTGCAATCGAGTATCTTGATATCAAACAAAATCGACAGTATTCCATCATTTGAGTTTCGGTTTGGTTTGATATTTGCTCGGAACACTTTCGAAACACATTCGACACGCTTCAGCGAATTTCAAAAATATTGGCCTTACTGATACCTCGGTGCAACCCTATACCGTCAGCCGTCGGCCAGAAAATAGAAATAAATCTAAGTTCGGCGGCTACCGCCCTACCGCTTTACCGCCTCCGTCCCGATTCCGTGCATTCCCATCTAGTTGAGTGTGTTTTAATTTTGACAGCGGCTAGCCGTCGTCCGCCCAACCGTCAACTGCTGCAATTCTGTTTACTGCATAAGAAAAATTTTAAAATAGCAAAAAATCCCTAAAAATTTTACATCTTTAATTGAAAAATTGTCTAAAATTGAAGTGGCGAAATTAAGAAATGTAAAATGGCCCATATTATATGCTGAAATTGCAAACACGGTAAAAATACCAATCCTTCTTAACTTAAAAAATTAAAACAAAAAATCGCGATCCATTGAATAGCTCCGAAAAACGTATTTTGACTTTTGGAAAAATTTAAATGGACACAAACTCAATATAATTGACATTGTGTCCATTTCGGATTTGACCTTACGTCCACTTCATAAGCACATTAATTGACTATTGGCTTTATGTCCGTTTGAAATGGTATTAACATCATCATCATGTGGATTTAGTTCGCCCCTTGGTTGTTGTCTTAGTTCGCCGGCCCAGCCAGCCGGCTATTACTATTATTAAAAAAAAAAAATAAAAGCAATGAATATTTAAGAACATGCTAACAAAAGAAATACAAGCAATGAATTCGAAAAAAAATTATTTTTTAAAAATTCAATTTTAACTTTTTTCCAAAACGGTCTTCACCACCCCACCACAAAAACGGCGGCCGTCGTTTTAAGAAGTTTTTTTTTGGAAAATTCGGTTGGTAGGACGGAGCTAAGAATGATGTCGGTTAATATTTCTCTGTCGGCAAACCAATAGTCACTTATGTCGAAAAACACAGTTTCGAGGTATTTACCATTTTGTAAAATTTTTTGTATGGTTTTAATCTAAAAATGTTTCAGAAAACTGTTCATATTTTTTTCTCACAATTTCCTTGTGACACAATGTTTGTAACGCCCATCAGGAGGGCGTTACATAATCGATTAATGGCGTTGATAATCGATTAGTTCACGATTGCAATTTATTGTGCAACAATCGATTATTTTGCCACATTTGGCCATCCCTACTCAGATCGTGGTGAATAAACATTTTCGTAAACTAAAATCAGTTTTCTAACAATTTTTAATAAGTTTACGGCTGTAATTCAATAAAATCTGTGTTAAATAGTGTTGAACACATTTTTCTTTTATAATTCGCCCATATACCAGCCGCTGAATGACAATTTTGTTACATTCAATTTAATCGTCTGTGCAACTCTGGGGGAGCTTACTCAACAACAACGTGTACTAAAAACTACTCGTTAGTTGATTTTCATGCAGTAGTCTTACAAGTTGTCTATACGCCGGACATTTCATTGGTTTATTTACAATAAATAAGTAACATTTATGGTAATTTTGTGCACCAAACAGTAGTTTAGTATACATAATAAGTGACTCGTCATAATCTAGTTGAGAAGCGTAAGTTTTTGTATGGAAAGAATGCCACGGAATTTTCCGAATTTCTAGACAAGCGAGTAAAATCACTGCATTGTCCCTTGTCGCACGCATTCGTTGGAGGGCGGAATCGTTACAATTCGGCAACGAGTTCTTTTCATGTGCGGCGAATAAATATTCTACACGAATTGCATTATCTCGCGTCATTTCTGTACTAAAACTGAAACAAAATTCGCCGTTTTCTCCACCATTTTCCGCCATTTTGAAAGAAGAAGCGAGTAAGCGAGAAAAGTTGGGAATTTTATGTTTCAACAAGGGACGCGTTGCTTGTGAAAATTTGCAGAAAAACCAAAATTAACTGAAAATTATTTGTTAAATGTATAAGAAAATTGCTAGTGAAGGACGTTTGCAAGCGCCAATGTAAAAATTCCATGTGCAGCGAAGTGATTGAGCGATAAAATCGAAAAAATTTCAAAAGTACAAAATCCACGAAGAACTCGGCCGCCGCCGCGACAAAGAAAAAAACCCGAAAGCGGCGCACAAGCATCGTTGTGGGACAGAATCGAAGAAATTTAAATTTCTTTGGCGTGAATTTTTTTCGCTTTGAATTTTAGCGGAATCAATTTAAATTTGCAATTTAAATTTTCGTGGGATTTCGTGAACGTTTTGAACGTCGTCGTGTGTCTTTTGTTGGTTTTGCGTTTGAGAATTCTTAAAATTTATACGAAATTGTGAAATTTTCTGCGTTATGGTGAGTGTTGCTTAAAAAAAATAAGAAAATTCTATAGTTTATGCAAAAACGTTTCTCAAACTAATTAAAAGGAAAATAAAATTTTCTGATTTGTATATGCATATTCAGTGAGTGGTGGTGTGTATGTAAATATAATACATAATTCTACGAAAATAGGAGTTTATACTCTGTGCGATTTTTTTTACTTGCGTTTTCTACTTCGCGCAAGACACTCGATGCGGGTCGGTCTAGGCCGCAGTAGAAAGCAACGAGTGAAAGAGTTGTGTAGCGAGTAAAAGTATGGCGGACATTGTTGACACATTTCGTTGGTTTTTTTGGTCATATTTCCAATAGAAATTTCTGCACGAAATTGAGGGAGCTTATGCCAAATTGAGAATGCTATTGAAATGGTTAATTTAAATAATTTTGTTGCTGTTGCTTTTAAAGCGGTGCCCAAGTGCGTGTTTGGCGAGTGTGCGAATTTCCCGATTGATTTTTCCCCTTCGGCTCATCGTCACCTTTTTCTGCTTAATCGTATTTGACGTTATTTGCCTGATTCGCTCGTCACTCGTTCGTTTGTTTGTGGGCACTATCTGGCTCCATTTGGAAATAATTGAAATCAACTTTAAATATATTTTCTGGTGTAATGAAACTGAAATTTCTTACCTTCATAATTCTGCTATGTAGTATTTACAAGTGACTAAACAATTATTTTCAAATTCTTTGGTAAGCCTAATCTGTGAAAAAACGCAGACGTCATTAAAAAAATAATTCTCAATTTGGCTAGTTTTGTTGTTGTGAAAGTGCCTTAAAGCTTCATTGAAATTTAAACTTTGTGCCAATGATGAAAGTTTAAAGTTTTTTTTCGACTTCTTGTTAATTTTGTTTTTTATTTTGTGAGCTCTTATCGTTCAAGCTATTCACCCGAAAAGGTCATAAATTAAAATGTTCTTTAAAGTAATTTCAATCTGAATTTAAATTTATTCTATTAGAAATTTAACTTAACCCGTACACACAAACGTAAAATTAAAAATAAAAAAGAAAGAAATTAATTTAACATTAAATGTTGTCAGCTTTCTATGCGAGTAACATTTTTTGAATTAACTTCAATCAAATTGACAAACATCAAATGTTTGCCTCTTAAAGTACCCGCGTTTTCAAACAATGGTTGAATAGAGGGAAGGGGGTGTTTGGAACAAGTTGGAACACAATTCTTAAAACACAATCCGAGTCACTCAATTTCATTGCAATATATTCCAAAAAAAAAGTAAGGAACAATTCTCGTCTCAATTTACCATCAAAAATATATTTTTTTTCTTTTTTGTACATTTTGTTCGCCTCTACGGAATTAGCTTAGGTCGACAAAAATACACAAATTTGTACTTTCCTACATTAGCAGACAATTTTTTTGCCGTACTCGTCCGTCGTTGTCATTGTCGTTGTCATACAATCATACAACAATCAAAAAAACCAGAAACAGAAACGGAAAAAAGCAAACGCAGTTTATCCAACTCCATTACTCACTCCAATTCCAACCATGTTTTATGATCCACGCTGCTGCCAATGGCTCGCACTCTCTACTCTACACGAGTCGACTCGACGATTCTGTTGTGTTGTAGTATCTTTTTTTTGTTGTTTTTTTTTGTTTGTTTCATTTTAATAGCTTCATTGTAAATGTTGGTGCTGCTGTTGTTGTTGCTGCGTAGCTCGTATGGCATTAAAGTTGTTGGCAATTTCAATACGATTGTATTTTCGTGTTGTTGCTGTATATTTCTGTTCTTGTATTTATTTGGTGGTGTCCACACTTTTGCTCGTTTCCTCCCGGCCGTTTGCCCCCAATGCTCTCGCCTCATGCTACAGTCGTCGTCGTCGTCGCGCCTGCATCCAACAACTACGCGCGCTTCTGATGGCGAATTTCTCTGTCCCTTGGTTAAAGCGTTGTTGTATTTGTTTTTATTTTTTTTATTTTATTATTGCTGTAGGCATTTTTTTGCCTTTTGTACACATGCGGAGGCGCCGTCGCGTCATTTTAAATTTTATTTTGTGATAAGTGGTTGTGTGTATGCGCTTCTTTCTTTTTTCTTTTTGCTGGTATTCAGAAGTGGTAATTTTTTGCTTTAAAGCTGTTTTCTTTAAAGCTTGCGTTTGCTTTATTTAATTCAATGTTAAAACAATAAATTTCTCTTAACTTTTTTTATTTGTAATTCGTTGTGGATTACCTGTCGACATTTGGGCGTGTATTAAGCCCTATTAAAAATAGCTTCATTTACTTTTATTAACTGCACAAATAAAAGCAATTGTGGAGTGTATACATGTCCACATTTCACGATTTCATGCTGTGGATCTCAAAATGTTGAGAATCACTGTCACACATTCGCTGGTTTCTCCATTAAACGTTACAAAAAGAAACATTTAAAAATAAATGTCTGTCTGTGGCAAACGCTTTTTTCAAAATTCCGCGGGTTTGATCATGGCGAAGTTGTGGTATTAATCTAGTTAAATTTATATTTTTCCAGATTTGTCTCTGTCTGTATTTGACGTAATCTATGTACTTGGAAAACATTAAAATGTTTGGTCCATATTCATACTTAGCCAAATTATATTTCAGCTTAACTTTAGTACTGACAGATAATTCACGCAATTCACAGCTACTACAGTTGCGGTCAAAAAATAGTAGCGGTCGAAATCCATATTGTTGCCCCTTTCGAATGAGTACCAAAGCACCTTAATCCGTTAAGTACCTGTCGCGGAAGTCATTTTCATAAAAAATATAACTATTTTTCAAACTTGGTTTGGGTGCAAAAGATGCTCTTTTTTTACTAAAGGGGGGTGTTTTGTAAAAAAAAAAACTGTGCTGAACTTTGAAAATTTTTTGAAAAACAAGACAAATTAAGATTTTGTTGCTTATATTTTTTTTTTATGAACAGTTTGTATAGTTTTGCGATTAGATTGACTTTGTAAAAAAAAATGTGTATAGATCATTATTTTATTATCAAAATTCTTTAAATTTAGTGGAATTTTTTTATCACAAAACGGCTTTTAGTAAAGTTATTTCTAAACAAAAAAAATTGTTTGCAAACAAAAAAAGTGGAATACCCCGGAAAAAAGTTTAAAAAGTGAGAAACTTATTTTGACTATGCACCTTTGAGATTACATATTAAGGGAATTCATATCTCGTTTTGTTGTATTGTCGTGAAAGTATACGAAAGCTGTAAAAATGTTGTTGCTATTGTTTTCCATACAAAATCAAATACGACCAATACAGCTTTGCAGTCTATGTTTCTATAACTCGTATACATTCTTCATCCCATTTGAAAAGCAATTGGAGGAAATTGTGAAAATTTCTTTTAGGGACTATTTTTTAATGCATAAAACGTGCATGACTTGACGATAATATTGCAAGAAAGATCATGGAGTCCGCCAAATCTCTCAACTTGGGCCAGATGGCCACTTGCACCAATGGGCAAAATAGAGGTTTACAACCGTTGTATTTTTTCTCAAATACGATGATACTACATACGTCTATATGAGACCTTGTGAATTCCCTTATTGATACTTACCTTAGTGCCCAATTGGGGTTGCAGTCCCGGGGCACCGGACTTTTTCCAGTTCTGCAGTTCCAAGATTATAAGGCCTAAAATGCCGGCATTTTCGGGATCCCAGGATCTATAATCATCCACTAATCGCCAATTTATCGTATGCCTGACTTTTAAAATTGCACGAGACGGTTTTTTGTATTTTTTGCCGGTAAATGTTCTATGAAAATTAGAGACCGACCGAAATTCGGTTTCGGTTTTTCGGCCAAAAAAAGCTGTTTCGGCCGTGTTTCGGATTCGGCCGAAAAATAAAATATCGCTTTCGGCGAAATTTCGTTTTTTGCCGAAATTCTTATATTTCCGCCGAAAATTTCGGTTTGATAGAAAAAGTAACAAATAAATAACAAAGATTACACTGATCGACAAAACTGAACGCTTTGTGTGTTAAATATACTTTATAGACAAATTCT
The DNA here is from genome assembly GCA_951394025.1 of Heteromyza rotundicornis. Lineage (NCBI taxonomy): Eukaryota > Metazoa > Arthropoda > Insecta > Diptera > Heleomyzidae > Heteromyza > Heteromyza rotundicornis. Next base: position 47,949,835 of record OX596012.1, read on the forward strand.
TATGTATTTTGCCATGCTGGATACGAAAATAATGAAATTTTTACAGCACCAAAAATGCAACTTTTGTGGCGTTTGCAGAAAAATGGTGCGTGCTGGAAAAATTTAAAGTTTATTTTCGGATTTAGCGTATCAAAATACATAAGGAACAACCAAGTGGATAAAAGCGGTATGTAACACAAATTTAAGCATTGATCATAGTTTCGAAGAATCAGAAGCGACAAAGAAGACATGTCCTATCGGAGTAGATCTAATACTCTCGCAATGATTTATAAATTTCTACTCCTCTACTACGGTAGCAGATTTTTCTAATTCCCTCAAGATATTTCCTACTACTATGGTAAGAAATCTACTCCTCAAAATATTATGTGAGTTTCATACAATGCAAAAGTACTATTCTTTCTACAAATCTGCTTCCCCGACAGAAAGTTCTACTACTCTCGTAGAATTTCTAGTACTCTACGCATAAGCCCATATCTACTCTCCTCTCTTGAAATCTACTACCCTGACAGTAATTTCTACTACTCTCGATTTCCACGCATTTGATAGTTTGCTTCTAAATTCATCTAATTCATGATCTGAACTTAAAATGATCGGCCCATATTCATAGTCAAATTAAGCTCCAACTTAACTTTAGTAATCTACTAAGTTGACAGATAATACACTGAACTGGCAGCTACTAAGCTGGTTCTAAAGTTTAGCAGCTACTAAATTTGACTATGAATATGCGATCGATTTCAGTCTACTGATAATCTTAATTATGTCCCACTTTATTACATTAAATCTCACAATTGTTTCTTTTATTTTTTCGGTTTCGGCTTCGGCTTCGGTTTCGGCCGAAATTAAAAAAAGCAATTTCGGTCGGTCTCTAATGAAAATAATTAGTTACTACCTGCTGGTGGCATACAATTTGTTGTGGTCAAAATCCAAATAATCATAAAATGGCAAGCCGTAGTGCACAATCAAGCTATTCAAAACTGCAGCATATAAAAAAGGTTCTTTATTGATACATATACAAAAACCATATATCAAACACTTTTTGTTACACCCAATACGACCAGGGGGCCGGTTCGCGTAAGCCGATATTGAACGAAATCGACAATGTGGGTATCGATTTTGCCGATACTTTTCAGTTATTTTTCGACGTGTTCACACAATAGCAAATCGTCGTTTGTTTTATCGGCTTACTATCGATTTGGTTATGCGGTTTCAACTATCGATTCTGTGAAAGTCGAGTATCGGCTTACGCGAACTGTCCCCAGAATCACCTCCTCATTCGATTTAACGATGACCTTTTGTCCGTCATTTCGCACTATAACTGCAGTAGTTACTGAGCTATTCACCCCAAAATCTAGCAATTTTCTTCTTTGTTCTACTTTTTGATTGTACAGTCGAGCTTCCCTATAATGAATGGATATGATTTTTTATTTGATTGGAAGTTATGTTGAAAACGACGAAGAGGGTATACGGTACACTGAAATTTCATAGAAACTGCATGCTAATGCGTAAGAATGCGAAACAGACACCATGAACATCAAATTTACTCAAAGTGCTCAAGCACAGAAATGTCCAAATAAACAATCTTTGTTCTATATTTACTATAAATTTCCACATTTGCACACCTGCTCGATACAAAAGAATTTCACACTATCAAAATACAATAAAATTTGTATCTAACCACTTGAACTGAACCGATGACTTGCAACAAATTTCGAATTGCGACATTCACACAAAAGTGTTCGTACATGGCACATTCCCCCTTTCAATGCAATTTGGCTTGGTTTCGAAAAGTCATTATCTGTCAATAAGTCAACACCGAGTGTATTGCATCTACCTGATAGATGGCGTATATAGTTCTATTAGCGACCGTCTCGCTATGACTTTCGATCTATTTAAAAATCCAAATTCATACAAATGAGTCAAAAATGCACAAATCTCGCTGGAATGTCTGATGGGCATTCTCTTCATTTAAATGAAATATATTTATTTTTGTTTGTATGTACATAAATTCTGCCAGATAGCGAGAGCACGAATGTTATTAAAAATGTACACATTCGGGTACAAAACAGACCCTTGCACCATCACGCAAATCGGGACACAAGTGTGGCAGTGGCAAGACAACAAGAATGGCACGCCAAAAAAATAAACAATCAAACGAAATTCAAAACTAAAAACAAGTTTAATGAGCAGCAGAAAGACGCGGGAAAACGAATATACACTTTCCAACACACATCGACCAGTTGCGGCCGCTGCTGCGAGGCTTCTGTCCACTTGATTGCCGCCATTGCCAATACGCTCTAACCGAAAGCCAAACAAGTATATCGCACAAGATACCAAGCACACACTCACACGCCATCGCGATCACAGCCAGAGCGCTTAGTTGGTTTGTTGGTTCAGTCTGCCTTGTTGCTTGGCTTCTTCTCGTTTTCATACGTCAGAGCACATGCTAGCCTTCCTTTGTCCTCACTGAAATACTGAAATACTGAAACACCAAAACAGCAGATGCCCAAGCCCAATTGTTGCACTTTCGTTGCCCTCATCCGTTGCACGCATTACCTGCCAAAGGCGGCGACATGCGCTTATTATTTTCCATACGCTACTCGTCGCGAAAGAGGCCACATTAGTTGTAGCCAGGTGGATGTGGAACATGCCAAAAATAAATAAATAAATATTCTCATGGGTTTCACATACATACATTCTTCTCTTTTAAACCATTTGGAGCCATCACAACTTAATACAAAAAAAAATAGGTTTATTAAGCCAACTCACGAAAAAAAGACTACAAAATTGTCGTTGTTGTATGGAATGTGAGCTGCTTAATGGTTGTACTTTTACTTCAATCCATTCAGACAGATTCGTATCGCACACATTCACTCTCCCCACAGTCTTCAAGACTAACCATAGGTTTCTCGTACATATATATTTCCTTTGTTGGTTTTACTTGATTTTATGTTCCTATTAAATTTTCGTATTTTTGTTGTATTTAATAAAAGATCGAAATGTTTGCACGACGAGCGAACGCGTATTTTTGAAAAGCGAACGCATGACTAATGTGGACGTTTTCGCTGGGTTATTGCGCCAATGAGCCCGAAACAGAAGCATGAGTATAAGCGAAAATGAAATGTTTTATTGTGTCGCAAACCAGTTCCGAATGCTGCACTCACTCGCGGAATAGCAATGTCGGAAGCAAGAAGGCAAGCACAACAACACTACAATTACATACAACTTGCCGCCGCCTTTCGTTTTTGCCATTTAGTGGCGGAGTATATAATATATATTTTTTAATGAAATTTCGTTAAAGCTCTGAGAAGTGAAATTAAATGAATAATTTATTCACAAATTAAGAATTTCGAATATTTCTTTCTGCTTCAAAGTATTTTCTATTTTTGGCTTTATTGTGTTTGTTTGCAAACTACGTGGAATACATTTTAATTGTACAGATTATAGCGATGAAAGAAGAAAATAAATAAATATATCTCACTCTAAATATGGTTGGCAGGCAGATATGATTATTGTTTTTTTTTTCTTTTATTCTTTTTCCGGAAATATCTTTGCGTATACATCAACGCGTTTAAATTAGAATACACAGTGGCGTGCAATGGAGAATTAAGTACGTTTTCCAACAATAAAATGTAATGAAGAGAAAAATTCTGTGGCTGCATCTCCGTGGCAATTGAACCCGCTCCGGAGTTATTTTTCTTATACAAAGTACATATTGGTTTCAATGACCCAATTTCTGCTCTTGGAAGGTCTTTGCAATAACGTTCGAGTGGCCTGATGGTGGGCTAAAACACCCAATATGCATCCCTAAAAATCTTGCGAATGGCACATTTAGTTGCAAACCACGAAGTCTTCAACTCGTTTTGTCTGAAACGTTTTTCTATTAAATTATTAATTTGCATTGTATAATTTTACTTGTACCAAGACGTAGATAAGAGTTGCATACATATCTCCATAGTATCATACAATTGAACACTCGCAACTAATGTCCCAATGTGCACTAATCGAAAAAAAGTTTAAAATCGGTGCCACCCCAATACCACCGCTACCCTTTGAAACCAGTAACATTTTGTTTGACATTTTTTTATTGACAAAAAATAAAAAAACAATCTTCTTGACTTATCACTTGAATGTGTGCCACAACGGCTAAAATGATTTTCATAATACGTTTATTGTGCAATTGCGCGATCGGTGCCAACGAAATTTCAAGTGTCTTATCTTTCGCTTTCTATTGGCTGCTGCTCTCTGCTCTGCTGACAAATCATTATTTGTGTAACAACGATTTGTTTTATGATAATAGACATTGTTCGTATTATACTGAATACCTACCTACCTACATACCTACTTTAAATGAAAATATTTCCAAGCTATAAGTCGTTTAATGCATTCTTTTTATATACGTATTTCGTGAAAGCAACAATTGCTGTTCTGGCAATTTTTTTCTTCGAATTTCTTGATTGATAAGGTTCGTAGCCTAATCCCACGTACGTACGTATGAATGTGGTTTTATACTGGATAAAGTCGTGTTGTTGTTGTTTGATCACTTGGCTGGGGCGGATTGCAGAAGACATGGGGCAATGGCACTACCTACCACCACCACCAGCACGGCGATCGCTTTTACCAATTTCGAAAGCACAGCTGCTCGTCCGACGTCGTTGAAATCTGGAATTAAATTTCTATATTTGTTGTTGTCGTCAATTGCTGAAATTCTATTGTTAATTTATCGTTTTGGTTTTTGGTTTTTTTGTGCGCGCACACACAAGCTTACTCGAACACATTCAACGGAACTCAACTCGACTCAACTGTCAGCCCGCAATTGCTGATTAAGCAAATGAACCGCATGTCGTTATCGCATTACTGTTTTTCTTTTTAAATGTATTTTTGTACAAACACATTTTTTTCCTTTTCTTTATTTTATAATATTTACATTGCTTTACTGTTTATATCGCACATTTTATATTTCAATATTGAACTTGTTACCTTTTTTGTTTCGTTTTAGAAATGGAAAACTCAACATGAAGGGTCTGATGAAGCGTCAACTGATCATAGTACGTAATTCGAATTGAAAAGAGCGCGCCGATCTAATTTTAATTCAAATATTACCCGCAAAATATTGAACAAAAGGAACGTATTTGTTTCTGTGTGCGAGAAAACTTATCGATAAAAACTGCAAATCATCACATTATTAATTTAAGTAAAAAGTTTTCAACCCGATCCACACAATAACAAAATCCAATTAAAAATATCGAAACACGTCGGGAATCCAACAAGAAACCAGTAGAGAACCGAGCAGCCAAGAGTCATCGAGTGGAACAAGTTTAAGCCGCCGCTCAACATTCGAAACAGCATAATTCGACACGAGACGCCATGGACAAAAATATGATGATGCCGAAGCGTTCGCGCTTGGACGTAAAGGGTGCGTTCGCCAACGGTCCGCTGCAGGCGCGTCCGTTGGTGGCGCTGTTGGACGGACGCGATTGTTCGATTGAGATGCCGATTTTGAAGGATGTGGCCACAGTGGCTTTCTGCGACGCACAAAGTACATCCGAAATACACGAAAAGGTGAGCAAAAGAAAAGAAGGAGCCGGATTTAGTTGACATGAAATGAATCTCCTAACCTAACTAAGCTTTAGAATATAATTAAAGTTTATTATAAAGTTAGAGATTCGGTTCGTGGTACGTGGTACCACAATGGACTAAGTGTATCGCTGAGCCCAAAGCCTAAATGGCTACTGTAGAGTTTCATTGGAGCTGCCTACTGAATTGTTCTATAAATTGCACCGGGATTGAGGTATCGCACCTTTTTTTTTTTATCCGTATAACCAATAATTTCACAGTTTTTCTGAGCTTTTCTCGTTCTGACACACACTTTTTAAGTCAAGGTTACGCGAATGCAACAAATGATACAATCTCGTAAGTCTTGATCGAATGAAAACAATAGCTCCACGCTAAAGAGCTGGAAATGGGGTGCAATGAATGCCTTGGGGTCTCCTCAGTCTGGTAGAAGCATGCTACCTCTACCAATCCAAGCACAACCATACTATGTTAAGTTTTTCAAATTGGGATGTTTTGTATGGAAATTGGTTTTGGTTTCCACATTTTTCAATTGCTTTCATCACGATTCCCACAAACCACTATAGCCTGTCTGATGCAGCTTCTTCTCAGGAATCCAAAAATGCCAAAAACTCGATTTTCATGGGAATGTACATAGGATGATTGTGCTTTAAGGTATCGACTTGTTCGTTCTTCTGTCTCTCATTGTCTCTCCTCTCTGAAAAATATGCCTTTGTCCCCGTTCCTCCCACCCACTAATCTATCATCTCTTTTCCGAAAAGTCAAGTCAACATTGTTGAAATAGTTAAAAAATGCCTGCGTTGACTCTTTTTAAAAAAAAAAAAGCGTGCATAGGTGGGCATCGTTAACTAAGAAGTTATCTTCAATAAAGTAAACTCGTTAATTCCATAAAAACCTTTAACGAAAGTCAAAGTTGAGTTTTAGTAGAATCAATATGTCTAAAAAAAATTGGATTTTTTGTTGAGCTCTACCATTTTTTTTTCGTATCAAGACTTATTTTGTATGCTAACTTATGTCCGTTTTTTCAGGTTCTAAATGAAGCCGTTGGCGCTCTCATGTGGCATACTATCATTTTGACAAAGGAAGATTTGGAAAAATTCAAAGCGTTACGCATTATTGTACGAATTGGCAGCGGTACGGATAATATCGATGTTAAGGCAGCTGGCGAGCTCGGTATCGCCGTATGTAACGTACCCGGCTACGGCGTCGAAGAGGTGGCCGACACAACACTGTGTCTCATCTTAAATTTGTATCGAAGAACCTACTGGCTGGCGAATATGGTGCGCGAGGGTAAAAAATTCACCGGTCCCGAACAAGTGCGAGAAGCCGCACATGTAAGTTGCAAAAACTCTGCTTTGAATACTATTTGATTTTGTCTATTAATTTGGGTTTGTTTTGCTTTGTTTAGGGTTGCGCCCGAATTCGTGGCGACACTTTAGGTTTAGTTGGACTTGGACGCATTGGTAGTGCCGTAGCCTTGAGAGCAAAAGCTTTCGGATTTAATGTTATATTCTACGATCCTTATCTTCCGGATGGCATTGACAAATCTCTTGGCTTAACACGCGTCTACACCCTACAAGATTTGCTGTTCCAATCCGATTGCGTTTCGCTGCATTGCACACTCAATGAACACAACCACCATTTAATCAATGAATTCACAATTAAACAGGTTCGTATGAGAAGGGAATTCGGGGTTGTAATTGAATTTAATATAACTTTTTCCATTGCCACTTCCAGATGCGACCTGGAGCATTTTTAGTTAACACCGCACGAGGCGGCCTCGTCGATGACGAGACTTTGGCGCTTGCTTTGAAACAAGGCAGAATAAGAGCTGCAGCTTTAGATGTGCACGAGAACGAGCCCTATAATGTATTCCAAGTAAGATTGTAGTAAAATCTCAACATTTTACACAATCTCTTTTCTAATTACTAATTGAAATTTCCGCTCACTACGCTCGACTTTGTTTGCTAATCAATTCTTCTCCATTTGTTGCATATTGTTTGCTGACAACAGGGAGCCCTGAAAGACGCTCCCAACCTTATATGTACACCACATGCAGCCTTCTTCAGCGATGCATCTGCAACAGAGTTGCGCGAAATGGCCGCAACCGAAATACGACGGGCGATTGTCGGCAATATTCCAGATGTCTTAAGGAATTGTGTTAACAAGGAATACTTCATGCGAACACCAGCATCGGCCGTTGCTGCCGCCGCAGCCGCGGGAGTATACTCAGAAGGTAAACTACAAATATTATCAAATCCAGAAAAGTGAAAATAATATTTTCCACACAATGCAAATCCAATAATAAGCGCAAATATGATATATATATGATGGAAAGCAACCCAATAACAATAATATAAATACTTAAAACAAAACAAAACAAAAAAAAAAACAAAACAAAAACAAACAAAGAAAAATAAAATGCAAAATATTTAAGAAACAAAATAAAACTTTAGCTTAGTTCTTAACCAGAGCAAAAGGAAAAAATAAACAAACAAACAAAACAATAATAAAAACAAACAAAAATAATATGGTTAAACAAAAAGAGTAAAATAGAATTTCAAACCACAAAAGAATACAAAAAGAAAAAGAAAGAAAGAAACGAACAAATACACTTCATTTTTCCGTATTTCTTTTGTTTTTCTCCACAATTTTACATGAGCTTAACGTGTACTTATAGCCACCATACATACATACAGACACACACACATCTATAACCTGCGTACTTGGCTTTTATTGGTCAATGTCAGTGTACATTTCGGGAGCTGGCACCTGTCTTGTCTTTGGAATTTCCTTTCGGGGCTCGTTCAAGTACACAAATCGCTAGAAATAGTCTCACTATTCATTTTCCAGCTGACCTAAAGCATTTTAAGTGATCCAAATTCAGTTTAATTCTTGTGATTTTTCGTTGTTGTTGTTGTCGTATACAGCTTTTAAGTAAACCAACTAAATAGACACTAAAGTAATTTAAAGTAAAAATAATGTTTTTTTTGTATGGTGTTGTCTGTCCCTTTTAAATGATTTTCTGCATTTGCTTACTCAACTTCAATTTAAACCTTTTTAAGCTTGTAACATTTGTACACGTGTCCTGATAATTTTACTGAAGAAAACGAGCTCAGAAATGAACGAAGTCGGTATGCACTGGGCTTGAATTATCTGCGCTCAGTTCCATAGGGGATTGGGTCTATACATGGAATCGAAATTCGCCTTAGTGAATTTCAGTTGTTATTCGAAGTATGGACATGTTCCCCTGTGGATCTGAGAGTCTCAGTTCAAGGCATACATCTCTGTCCAGTCACACAGCCTCTATCTAACCTTCTAAATGGAATATACACCAAGCCAGAAATATTAAATGTAATGAATCTGAATCCACACACACACACACACATACATACATACATACATACATACATTCAACAAGGAAGTATCATTCATATAACTGCATGTACGCATTTAGAATTGAAATTGAACTTGAAATTTTATCCATGTATTTTATTTGTGAAAATCTTATGTTTATTGTCATAAAAATTATAAATTTGAAAAATATTGATAATAACGATGATGATGACATGATATGATATGATACGATATGATGATGATGATTCCCACAAAAATGACATCAACAGCAACCAACACAGCAAAGCAAAGGTGAAAGTAAACCATTTTGATGGATTGATTTGATTTGTATTAAGTGTACATATAATGATTTTTAAAACTGACAACTGATACTGCAAGCGAGCAAGAAAAATTCATTTCCGCCCAGCATAATTTCAACAGAAAATTCTACTTTGTGGAAACAGATATATGTATATATATTTTTCCTAACCTATTCACTTGACTTCGTATTTAGTTAATGTGCGATTGTTTATACCAATCAAGTTTTTGTAAACAAAAATTTTACTCCACGAGTTGAAGGCAATTACATTGACAAATACGAAGTGAATAGATAAGGCAACGACTTTGCCATTTTGAAGTGCAAACGATTTGTAAACAATTTCTAGCTGATTAGCATCGAAAGCGCAAAAACGTGCACCTCAGCAGCTTAGCGCACGCCAAATCTCATATATTTCGTTTGAACCAGAACGATATACCAGTGTTTTTGAGTTGGTAAATTAGACACCTACATTTTTCAAGATAAGGAACTGGGAGTGAATACAAAAATGTAAAAAGTTTTGATCACTTAACTATTTTAGGTTCTGATTCTTGGAGACGATCATGACACAGACTAGCAATGGGTCCTAGGAGGTACGATTAACCCCTTTCTGCAAACAGTTTTGCCACTCGGTAACACCAAAACATGCACCAACCGCTTCTTCGAGCGTACCACTCAGAATATAGAGTACCCCCTCGGTTTTCGGTTTTCTCTCAAAAACGATTGAGCTTCCGATAGTAGCCGCTCGACGTCATTTTGCATATAGGAAGTTTACACCTGACGTAGAACCAATTCACATAATATTAGTGTCTACTCCACTAATTATATTTGGAAATAATTGCTCAGCAATTTTTCGCAATGAAATTTACCTCGATCATCCATCACTCCAATTAAATACACACCTCCACTCACAAGTACACAATGACGTAAATGTAAAAAATCCCATACAAAAAAAAAAATAAAAAAATATACATATGTATATCCTTCCTCAACGTTGTATTTCTCACGTACTAATTACCGAAAAGCCGCAGTAGTTGATATAGAGAGTGCATTTTTCTTGTTCCTTGTCTGGTATTTCTGTGTAGTATTTTTGTATTTGCGTATGCGTAAGTTCGCCATTTCCAGTGTTTGAGCGTCGTCGTCCGATCGTTCGTTCGACGACGCAAAATGTTTAAGCCAAAATAGATATGGTATTGCAATGTAAAGTGTGTGGCTATTTGAAAACATCTGAGAATATGCCATAATTATCAATACACAACATACCAATACATCTTTAAAGACATTAAAAAAGTGAATCAATCGTTTGTCTTAGATTTGAAACTTTAAAACCATAATAAACGTTATAATTTTTATGACAAAACTGCCACAGCCAACCAAACGATTTGGAAAAATATCAGATGCATATAAGTTCGAAAGAAAAAAAATAAGAACCATATTGTAAAAATTACTGACTTTCATTTGATACTTTATTGTGTTTTTTTTTTTTTTGATTACAGCAAATGCATATTTTCTTTAAGCTAACTAACATTAAGAAAGAAAAAAAAATACAAAATACTACCTTATATACTATAAAATACAAAATACTGCTCTATGAAATGATCTCATCATCCGTGTTTATTTTCGCCTTCCGTTTAAATTCCGAACAGTTCTCTCAGAAATCACATCAGAAAAGAATTAAAAACCAAATGAAATGAAACTCGTTGAAAGTTTAAGCATAAAACAATGAAAGTAAAATTATTCAAAATAAAATGCAACAATGATTAACTAATATTTTGAAACAAGAATATTAAGAAGCAGAAACAGAAACAGTAACAGAAGAAGAAGAAGAAGGAATGAAATTAAATTTAACCATATAGATTATGTACATTTAAAAAATACATATAAATTAATATAAAAATTTAGATTTACGATTATAATAAAAAATATACAAACTTAAAATTAATTAAATATAAAAAGAAAAGAAAAGAACAGAAAACCATTTAGTTCGTAGTTTAAAATTAAAAAAGAAACAAAAACAAAAAGAAAAATAAGAAGAAGAAGAAGAAACCAGTACGTTGTTTTATTTAAACGATTTCTTCGTTGACCCAAACGACGTGCGTGTGAAAAATTCAAATTGAAATTGAAATTTACATTTGAACAACAATGAATAATGATTCTTATTTACAAAAGCAAAAAAACAAAACAAAAAAAAACTCATTAATTTCGAACTCAACATGTTTCGTTTACATTTTTACAATTGTAATTTTTTTATTGGACCCTTTCCTTACGCAAAACCAACCACACTCTACTCTGTTCAATATGCTGTCTGTCCATCAACAGACACCACAATATCGACTTTAGACTACTTTATAAACTGAATAGCACTCGTCGCAAGAAAACCAACGGGTGCGGGGTGCTGCAACCATCATCATTATGCAAGCGCGCGCGCCCACCTTCAAGCGAGAGCGGTGTGCTTGTATTCTGATGAGATGACCGCCACGCCCAACGCCACAAACACACACACACACACACACATACCACATTATTAAGTATACTGAGCACACACACACACAAAAATAAGGAATTATAAGTAAAAAAAAAAACACAAAAATCATAAAATATGAATTGAAGATGAAATAAAACTGTTATTTTGTATTGTATAAAATATTTTTAATAACTGTGAAAGCTAAATAAAATTAAAATTTTCCAGAAAAGAAAACAAATAAACAAAATTCTAAAAAAAACAACGCGCTACATTTCTTTTTCTTTATGTTGTTAATCATAAGAGTTGGACGCGCGCCGTTTTGCGCTTGGAAGTTAGTTAGCGTTACCATATATATATGTTTGATGGATTGATTGGGATGATGGAATCATTTACAAAAGAGCAAAAAACAAAAACTGTATACAATGTATTTAATTTTAAATCGAGTTCCACTATATGCATTGCACTTTATATTAAATATGAATTAATATAAAACAACACCAAATTTACATTTCATAGAACAAATGAATATTGGCGAAAAGATCCTTCCAATATAATGCCAATTAATTGATACATACATACATATACGTTCGATGAAAGTCAGTAACTTATAATCATATGCAAAACCAATGAGAGTGAAAATATTTATTATTTTCCTTTTGTTTATTCATTCACAACAATTTGTTTTCAATATCGTTTCCATCATTCCCATAAATTTCCAGGGGTGCGTTCGCGTATCTCGATATCGAACGAAATCGATAGTCTCGCTATCATTTTGGGTTCGTTTAGGTTTGATATTCCGCTCAAACACATTCATCATAATGTCAGCTATCGTCACTGGTAGACGAGAGAGATACGCGAACACACTCCAGATTTTATAGTATGTAAACATATCTATTCATAATGCACCTCGGCTATCTACTGTGTACACATGAGAGACAGAGACGTTTTAGAGATTTGGCTTTATCGCTCTATAAACCACTTTTAGGCTGCTATTAATCTTTAGTCCGCTACTGCATTAGCACTAAGCACCGAGAAATCTATATGATGATTCTTCAGCACGATTTCCACACGGTTTGCGGCCATCATTGACATACCGAATTGTAAAAATGGGTTACACCTCTCATAGTGGCAAACTTTGGCAACAATTGGCAGGAATCCGGGGAATATGTAGGAGTTAATTAGAGTGAACCACAATTAAACCGTTTGAAGAAAACGTGATCTCAAACCGACATCGTCGCCATCAATAGCTCGAACTTATGGGAAAATTAAATCAAATTGAAATGAGAAAACACAACTAAAATGGAACTGAATGTAGAAACTGCCTGATTGTCCACCACAATTCCATTAATTCCTCAATGCGAATACACCTTTCCAGCGTTCATAATGGATTAAACTCGTTGGCCTGGCTGACTTTGTTTTGAAAGTTGAATTAATTCCATAAATTAGCCAAACTACTCATTACTCATTTCGTCACAGTTAAGTGCCAGGGTATAGGGGTTATCAGGGAAATGAAAATCGTCAGAAAATACCACTGGACTCTCATATTATCCATGAAGGCTAAAATACAAAAAAAAACCGTGGCTAAAAGAGAAAGTACCACATTACTGGAGGGACAGACAAGCAAAAGACTGGATGAACACTGAACACTGTAGAGTCGAAACCACTTATCTATTAACTATGGTATTCAGTTCCAAATTGGATTATGTCCATGGAACATTCTGAGTAATTTAGCAGTCATGTGGAACTCGCATTGGAGATTTGCACAAGCTTATGCTCGAATTTTGAATCTGCGCTGGCAATTGAGATGTAACAATAAGATTAAACCGAATTTTTTAGTTTTCACACCGCCAATCTTGTACATTTCCATTTCTGTTTCAGAAGAAAACGGCGCTAGCCGAATTTTTTTCTTATTCAATTTCACAATGACAGACAAAAATTTACATGAAATTGAATCTGGGAGTTCGGTGTTCTGGCACCCAATAAATGTGACTGCCTACAGTTAATTGCCCCAACGTTCCCTCGGTTGGTGTATCTGGCTTTTCGCTTAGTGCTGGAGTGGCAAAATACAATTGAGTTCACACGAGTGGCTTAGGATTTTTGGAAATTGGATATAATTTTGGCTCCTTGTGGCCGAATGCCTATAGACCTCATTGGTAGTAGCGCCTCATGTGTAAGAAGGAAGGAAGATACTGTAGAATTATGAGGGTTTAATTAGGACTGTACCTAGGGCCTAGAGTTGCCTTTCGCTTCTAACGCAAACAAGACTCTTGGACGAGTAATATAACTACAAATGTCTTCCGAACAGTCGACTCTTCTTAAAATAATATCAGAAAGGCTGAGAGATCATCTCCATTCATAACTTTGTAGCTTCCTATTAATCAATAAACACTCCTCTCTAGTTCAGTGTAAACGAGGATAGCCCATTTTCATTCGAAATAAATTTCTCATTTTGCATCCACCGTTCGAAGAACTTGCTGCATTGCATCATCCTAGTCCATCAACTCGATTGGAATGTGAATGCTTACTTCGTTGTTGAATAGAAATTGTCAATAGATTTGACTAGGATCAGCTGCATTGCGTTAAGGTCTCTCTAGGGAAATCCTTTAACTAGAAATAAACATTTTTTTTTATAAAAAAAAACAAAAAAACCAGATACTCCTACAATCCGTTATGCTTTAAAAAATATGTACATACAAACAGGATTAAATGGCGGCTATTATGCAGGCGCACTTCAACAGGCTCACAGCACAACACCACATGATGCACCGCATAGTGCTGGCAGCGTTCTTGCTCCTCCACCCCCGTCGGCCGTGAATCCCTCGCCAGTTCCTACGGTGCCGTCGGTTCATGTACCCCCGCAGGTTGGATTGCAGCTTGGACTTGTGAGTAGTAAATCGGTAGGTATTAGTTGATGTTGTTGTTGTTGTTCTTGTACATGTTTGTTCATACACTGATGATGCTAACGATAATGATGATCTTGTTGGTATTGTTGGTTGTTGTTGTTGCTGTTGGTTGATTCGTTGGTTGTTTTTTTTTTTATTGTTGTGCTGGATTTTGTATTCCATTGTAAACAAAAGATCATCATTGAAAAGGCCCACAAAGAGCTGTTGGAAATTTGTGGTGTTTTTGGTTTTGTCTTCAGATTTTTGATGTTTTGTTCAACCTTTTCTGTTCTCCAGTAATGCATTGGAAATTTACTAACATTTTCTTAGGTTAGCTTTGAAAAAACAGCACGCAGTCCATTGCTTGGTCATTTAACCAATCAATCGTAGTCTGTTTGAATGCGACAGCTTTTGTGGTCTTTTGTGAGCTAGCTAACAGCGTATCGTATTATTTTGAATATATTTTGCAATAACTTCATTGAATTTAGTTTGAATATTTTACGTGTAGAGAAGAACATTTGATCTTTGCCCATGCTTATGATGCTGTTTTCTTCGTTTTAGCCCCTGAATGCCCCAGACCCTAATAATCATCATTCGTCTACATCTAAGCCAGAGCCATCAGAGGTCCAATAGTTCAAAAGCGCCAATTCAGAGGATACATTTAATGAGAGAAGTAAACCCAACACACAACCAGAACTTTAAACAAAATTAAGCAAAGTAAAAAAGAAAAGAGAAAAAAACCCAAATCATTTCGATAAAGACGACCGACCGACCACACTTCAGCTGCAAAAGAGAGTATCTAATACACATGGTGTGGAAATGCTTGTGCGATGGTGGGAAACAACACTTTACTCCAACAAACAGCACCAAATTAGACCGGTGCACCAGATTACCACGAGGATGACCACCCACAAATGGTGTACATCACGTCCGGTGCGAATTCGAAGAACCATCTCATACTCTATCTAGCACCCAATGCATAAACTGGAATAACGAGCACTCAGAGCAACAAACAGGATTAAATGTTATAATTTTAATTTAAAGAAGAAAAGAAAAGTTCATTACGCTCGCGCTGCTGCTGCTGCGCTGCAAAGTATTTTTGGTTCTCATTTGCCACACCCAAAACCATGCTTTACAATATAAACATATTTTTTTTATTTCATTGAATATACTTACTACCTTCAAAATGTTGCAGCAAACAATTAATTTCTATTTTTTAAAGGAGTTTATTTCCGTTGTTAAATTTTTCACACTTTGTAATATTTTATTGTATTTGAGACGGCAGAGGCCTATGCATATTCTACATTCGTAACGATGTACATTTATAAAGTTGACGAAATGTAAGCAAACCACACACTCACACACACACACACACACACACACACACACAAACACACTCACACACTCTGTAATATGAACGTTTGTCGCTGAATCGAAGGACAAAAGAAATTTTAAAAACGTAGATTTTAAAAACTAAATAAATATTTACATTAAGCATACATATATGTACAAGTAGTTACACACCCACAGCCCACTGCTATATGTAATGCATCATAATACAGACACTTTCAAATACATCAGAAGCATTGCAGTTTTGACTTTGCGGACACTTGTGTAGTTTTCTTTTCCTTGCTTTTTTTTCATTTCATATTTGTAGTTCCTCCAGTTTTTCAGTTGCATTTCCTTGAAGTCTTGAGCCTAAACATTTTGCTTTACATTTCAGTTCCAATTTCCAATGCAATATTTTGAAGTTTTAAAAATATATAAATACATACATACATAGTAATATACATATTATATTCTATATACATACATATAATTTAATTGAAAGGAAATTGTGAAACAGACTCACTCGATTCAATGAATTTTTCCGAGTTAAAAATTCCGTTAAATATCATTGATTGGATTTTGCCTCTTCTTTCTCGTCAGAACCCCGAAACAAAAACAAAACAAAAAAAACTAAAAAACGAGCTGCTGGTATTGTATCTATAAATAAACATTAATTTTAAGTTTACTTTTATTTGATATGATTTACGACGAAATGTAAGCTTACTTTTTGGTACATTTCTATGTTTAAATAAAAATACAATTTAAAATTTTAACTCAAATTATGATTCTGGTAGATTTAAGGTATATAATAACTACAAATAAACACAAAAACTTTAAAAACGCTGTTTTTTTCCATTTGCCTAATCGGGGTACTTTAATCCGCCGTCGGCTCACGCGCCACAAGAAAACTAAGTGAAAGTGTTAAGTAGAAAAAAATGTTTCTGTGTAGACCGCCACACTCTTGCTTTAGTTTGGATTCGGCATTAAACTGTATGTACGATGTACGCAATCATCACTTGCCCATAATAATTGCATCAAGAAGCTAATCCCTAATATTCAGTGGTGTTCTGAAATCCGATTTTGATCGGAATCGGATTTGAATCCGATTGTTGGTGTTTTGAAATGATGCGCAATTGTAAAAATCGTGTGAATAGGCTTAACCTGTTTCACAATTAATCTACTGAATAGAAGAATAAAAATGTGAAAAAATTATTCAATTCGACTTTTGATTTGAAAAATTGTCAAAAGGTGGCAATAGAATCGAACTTTCTGCACCTATAACCCAGTCAATTTGAATCCGGTCATTATGATTTAATATTCGTTAGATGCGTAACGTCCTAGCTACAAGATGATCTCCAACCTATCACTGCAACGATAGCCTCAGCCACGCAATCGTCCATTTTCACACCTTCTGCGTACAACGTCCGTCAATGCCATCATATTAACTTAGGTACCACTGAAAAAGTCTATTGGACACCATTCAAATGAGTATCAGGTCCTTTAGCGAGAAAATCATATTAAGCTACTTTTCGTCCTTTTTTTATTGGTTGCAAAAATTTGCGCTATTCAAAAGCAAACCAAAAGTAATATTTGCTATAAAAATGCTCCTAAATCTATAGAATAAAAACCGCACTTGCGCTGGCAATTGAGATGCAACAATAAGATTAAACCGAATTTTTTAGTTTTCAAACCTCCAATCTTGTAGTGCCTATTTACACTAAGCTCCATGACGAAAAATCTGACAAAGAGCTAATGAGAACTGCGGTAGTGAAAACGGAATAGACAATTTTGCACCGAAATTCCATACAAAAAAACATAAAAGGTGGCAACTCCATGCTTTGTTTGTTTACATTTTCATATAAAAACTGTCAAATTTCGTCATGCCCATGTCAGTGTAAATTTTAAAAACGGTATGCCCATGCGTCATGGGAATGACTGTGTAAAATTTAGAGTATTTATTGAATTTATTCTGTAAAAATCTGTAGTTTACGGGAGAAAAACTTAAAATCTGACAGAGCTCCAAAAATCTGTAAAAAAAAAAATATCTGTAAATATGGTAACACTGCTCTCACATAAAGGAACGAAATGATCGGTTATACTAGTTCAATATAAGGCATAATATTGCCCACGTTTGATTTGTATATATACTTTAATATATATGTTCCCCCATATAATTAAGAACCACTCTAATATATACAAATTTATACAACCAAATTGGATAAAAAACATTTTTTTCTATCTTATTTTTCCATTGTTTTTAACCCAAATATATATATTAGGGCAAAACCTAAATTAATTGGGTTCGCGCCGTTAACAGACGGGAAAGGCCCTTTTTGCTAGACATGGGTCTATTTTCCTTTAGTTTGCTGCCAGAAGTTCAATAGTAAAACAAACCGAATTTCTTAATATTCATGCAACATTTAATTGTAATAGAATGAACTTTCGTTAACACTTAAAAATAAATGTTATAGAAAAGGGACTGTTTTCGTCACGATATACATATTAGCGTACTGGTTCTGGTGCAATTACATTCACTTCTTCTTTTTTTTGCTCGACTTAGTGGGCAGTGGCGGCATCTCGCTCGGTATAAGCAACAATAATTTATCCGAATACGGCTTCGGGCGCGCCCAGACAATGTGGGCTAATCGCGCGACTTTCTGGCGTGGTGCGCACAATTCCTGAGTCAAAACTTTCAAGTCAGCTTGATAGTTGCCATCTATCAGCAGCGCCAATACAATAAAGTGGCAGAAAGCCTTTTCGACTGTGAGCGCTGTACGCATGCTGAAGTGAAGAGAATACACAAATATTTAGATGGAGGCAGTTGAAATACATAACCAAGAACATACTGTGGTTTCACCGAACTGTCCGAGAAACGTTCACGCACATCGTTTTCAACCTTTTCCGTGATGCCCGACAGCTCGGTATTCTTCAGATAACGATCCCGTGTCTTGATCACATTCAGAAGCGAGTCCATGTAAATGATAATTTTGATCTTTAAGAAGTTCTCAGGGGATGGCAAGACCGCTTGAAGAGCGGCAATGTAATTTCGCAAATATTCCGATTGCAACCTGTAGGATGAAAAATGCATTTAAATGACCTTACCGCTTTCAACCACATTCTAAACTCACGGCAATTTATCCACTTTCGTGGCAAACACTGTTTTTGCCTCTTCATCCAGACGGTCGAGCAGCTCTTCGGGGACCACATCTTTAATATCATAGACCTCGTTTGGCGTGGTCGCGTCTTTGTTGTATTTTGGTCGTATACGTTCGTAGTGAGTGTTGGAATCTGCTTCATCTTGATCCTCGGCGAAGGAGGCATCTCGCACGGTATTTTCCAGCTCTTCCTTGACCACGTCTACGTCCACTTTCATTTTCTCCTTGTTACTGTGATAACGCGATGCTTTGCGTCCACCAAATTGCTTCAGCAGCGCTGTATTGGTATCGTCCTGTGAGATTTGCTTTAGGCGCGTCTCCTCCAGCTTGTTATAAATGTTGTTGTTGAGTCGCACTTGATCAATGGGAATGATGCGAACCTACAAAGTGTATTGGAAAGTATATTGTTTATTTAACTATTTTACTTGCTAATTTCGTATTCCCACCTTGTTAGTGCTTTTATTGCGCACGCATATATATGAATCGGTGAGTTCGGATTCGGTGGAGCTAGACAGGCCATGGTAGATTTGTCCATTGGCCACCATCAGTGCCCCTGTGCTGACCTTCGTTGACATGCGGGTGAATAGAGTATTCTGTCGGGTGAACGCCGCCAGTTTACCATTTTGAAATTTCACTGAGGACGGACAAAGGTTTTGGTGAATCTGCGATCTCACAAATCCTTCATATATAATAATACTTACACAAAGTGGGCATGGTCGTCTTGGTTTTACGCGTATAGACTTTTTCTATACTGGCCTTTTCCTTCATATTGCAATATTTAGATTAAACTTTAGTATATTTTAAGAAATCCAACAAACTCAAGCCACACGTGAAATTAGTGATGGGTTAATAAGTACTCAACGAATACTTTGTTTTTGACTCAACGAATAGTTAATTCTTAACGCCGCGTTTACATTGCACGAAAGTGTAAATGAATCTTCATGCGATTCGTTGTGCCGACCGATTAATCGGTTTCGGCATCGGCTTCGGTTTTTCCAAAAAATGACCGAAGTTTTGGCCGAAGCTTTTCAATTTTTTTTCTTATTTTTGCGACACCGAAAAGTAATTTTTTACGATACGATTTTCTAGCCCACATCACATCTAAAGGGTCTTACTGATTTTCTTGAGACTTGAATGTAAAATTGTGTAATTGATGGAATTTCCAATGGGACATAAGAGGCCAACAAAACAAAAAATATGATTAAAATTTAACTTAGTAATCATCGAATATTGAGTGAATCTCGCCTCAAATTGCGTGGCACGGGGTTACAGCTGCCACAAAGTACATCCTTGGACATTTTCTGGGTGGATTACTGAATTTTAAATATAGATTTAGAAGCTTACTACTTGCCCTGATGTCTATGTTAGAAGGAGTCCTGGTAAACTGTATGAAATTTCAAATATATTGGTAGGAGGCTCACGGAAGGATTCTACCTTTTAGAAATGTAGCCCAAATTGCTGCGCCAACATATATGAAAAGTAGTTCTTGTGCTGACATTTAAAGGTGGTTTTTACCATCAACTAGAACATCATCCTTTGTCCATCACCTGACGGATTTGGGGAGTCCTTAAAAAACAGCTACTTAGATGGATTTATTCTTTGAAGAATTCTCTACCATTTCTTCTGAATTCCCATTATTTTAAGCTTTACTCAAAATTTTTAAAAGTGATTTTAAAAAAATCCAATTGTTCTTACATGGGATATATGGAATAATTTGACTCTCCTGTTAGTTTTGACCTAGAAGGCCCAAATTTGTTTGTGAATTCTTTTTTACTTTTATTATTTATTTAAATAAATCTTTAGTTCCTAAAAAAACTAAATGTGTATTTATATACTCGAATTTGAATGAAAATACACAAAAAAAAAACAGTTTTTAAAGGGTTTTTACTTAAGTATCGGCTTCGGTATAGGCCTTCGGCGTCGGCCGAAGTAATAGGCTGCCAATTGATCTTCGGCATCGGCTTCGGCCTGAAAATGCTTATTGGTCGGGCTCTAGCCGAGAGCCCACAAACTACCCTGCAAGAACATGCTGACGGAAGAACAACACATCAACATCAGTTTTATGGTTAACTAATCCATTAACACTTTTGGAGATATTTTTTTTTAAAAATCACATGTATTCAAAAGTTTTTGTAACAATTGTCTTAAGAAAATGATGGTAATGATGGTAAAAACATTGTACAACAACGTCAATTTCTAAAAGTATACATCTGAATGAATTATTATGTGCAAAGGAAAAATGCAAAATGATCTAGAAAAACGGTTTTTAGAATTGATCTAGCCAAACTGGAAGACATTGGTACTCTTTTTTAACCCCCTCTAACAGAATCTATTAGTCATCATCATGTGCGTTACCAAAAGTGGATTTTTGTCGAACGGTGTTATGGGACATTAGTATTGCTCAATTTCGAACAGCATAATTTCCCATTGGCTGGGCATTAGTTCCAAAGCCACTGAAGCTGTAATGTTTGCTCTTCACAATATGAACTACTTGCTGTAATAGAAACACAAATAATTACAAATTCTAGGAACTAGCAGAGTTAGGAACCTACCAACACAAGTTTTATTAGAAAAACAGCAAATGTAAGAAAATTAATACTCATTAGAGCAGCCTCAGGAGGAAAGCTCAAATTGGACTCATCCAACAAGCCACGCTTCTTGCGTCGTTGCCGCTCGGTCGGTTGCCACAGCATGGTAAATTTATGTTCTGTGAGGAAGGAAAATGTTATTCGAAATAGTTTAAAGAAAATGTATAATAAAATCGAATCCAACCTATTGTTCTCATTAGATTGTTGCGAAGTTTTTTCAATAAATTAATTTTCTGTTCAATTCCAAAGCCCGATTTTGTCAACCAAGTTTTTTGTATATCCTTGATGAATTTAAAAAATCCTTGTACTGAAGGAAACTGAATTTGATTATTATTAGAATTATCCGCTTGATTAGTGTTATTCGGATCTTGATTATCATTTGGTGGATGCCCATCTTCGTTCTCGCCATCTTCATCTTCTAATTCTTCGACATCTTCATGATCATGATCGTAATGCATGTCCTTGCGAGAAGTAGTTTCGACTTTCACCACCTCCAAGTGTGGTAGCTCTTCCATCCCCATGTCTGGCTTACTGTCCACAACATCCAAACGTGTTTTCGTTTGGAAAACCTGATTTCTCACCGTCGACTTTGTGTGGGAGTTGGGATCTTCTTGAGAATTGTGTACACTGGCGGGCACTATTATCTGAGCACTGTTCTTCAAATGATTCTCTGAACTCACTACGAGTTTTTGTGAGCTGGAATTTTTTCGATTGTTGAAACGTTCGCGTTGATATTCAACCCATAGCGGACTGGCCGTAGTAAATTTTTGGTTATTGTAGAAAACATTTGCTTCACTTTTCCGCAGAATTTTTATGGTTGACTTTGTAAAATTAGAAGACGAAGTCGGGCTTTGCGATATTTCCACCCATTCGGTTGAAATGGTTGTATAAAGATGAGCCATGACAATGATTTGAAGTAAATGCGCCATTGTGTGCTGCTTCTTCTAGACTAAAATTAAGATAATTGACGAAATGCTTTGCCGCACACTTTAAGAAAACCCAAACAGTAAGGTGACAACAAACTGCATTTTATTTTTCATGGTGTTGTGACTTCAGAATCTCTATAAAGGTGTCATCCGTCGCGACAGAGTGCATTTAGGAGATTGGAGCTACCTTTTAATACAGCTATTTTTACCTAGGCAATGTGATGGAAATAGGGCATACAGTAAGTATTAGGGAAATTATTTTTCTATTCTTTCGAATTGAGAAGAAGCCTTTGAGAATGACTCGAGAATTGCATTAGATATCCGAATCGAGAAATATAGAATTTCTCAAACCTTTGATACTGTGTTTGTTGGGTTAACATTGGATGCAGTCTTTCAGTATTTTGCTCATTGAGGTTTCTTGAACTTGAAAGTATGTATGTATGTATTTATGGCTTCAAGAATTGAGTTCTTAGCAGCTGGTTGAAAAGCTACTTGAACTTAGAAACTAATGAGATACAAAATTAATTCGAAAACGAAATTCCAGTAGGCCTACTCATACGAAATTTGGTCCTGTGTAATGGAGTAAAATAAATTTTCAATTTACTATTTTACTCCGTTACATAGGGCATCGTGAAAACCCTTAAAACCGAAAATGAGTGGCAGTGAGATATCACACCCTTAATGTAGATTACACTGTCCGCTATTTTAATTCTTATTTCTTTGATTTGAAAGCGCCGGGCGGAAAATGTTTACTTCTAACCTAAAACAAAAAAAAAATTTGGAACAGATCAAATAACGTTTAATGGATGCGCCATTATGGAGAAAAAACCACAAATTTCAAAATCGTCTAAAAATACAAAAAAAAAAATAAAAATACAATAAAAAACCATAATTATAATTCCCGGGGACCAATAAACCCCCATTTTGTTCTATGGGGCTTACATTTTCCAAACGGAAAATATGATACCAATTTTGGTATAAGAATACTATATATTTTGGTATAAGTATACCAAAACGGCAACACTGATCCCTATATCTTGTCCATTATAAATCCTCTATGTCGGTTTGTCCACTGCTAAACGACTGAACCGATGGGGATAGATTATACAGGGTGTCCCGTTCTTCCGTTCAAACAATGAAGGAGGTAATTCCTAGGGATGGGAGGGGGTCTATCTGTGCCGAGTTATGGTCCACAGATGAAAGTACGCCGAAAAATGGCACTCGGATGTGTCATTACGTTTTAAGCCACAAAAATTTAAAAACTATTGATCGTTGAGGAAAAAATCATTTAAAGGTATTTTGTAGAGAATTTTACAAGGAACAAAACTGCATCATTTAAAAAAAAAATACTAACATTTTTTTTCAAATCACGTTTAATAAAAAAGTTGTGAAAAAACACAATTTTTGGTATTTTATGATCAGTTAACACTATTTATTAGAGACCGACCGAAATCGCTTTTTTTAATTTCGGCCGAAACCGAAATGCCCGAAATTTTGTATTATTTTATTCGGCCGAAAACAAAATGGCCGAATTATTATTTTTTAAATTTCGGCCGAAACCGAAGCCGAAACCGAAAAAAATAAAAGAAAAATTGTGAACTTAAATGTAATAAAGTTGTACATAATTAAGCGTATCAGTAGGCTGAAATCGATCATTTTAAGTTCAGATCATGAATTAGATGAATTTAGAAGCAAACTATCAAATGCGTGGAAATCAATTGAAGGGGCAGGGCGAGAGTAGTAGATATTCCATTTTAGGTGAGTAGATTTCAAGAGATGGGTTTCTGCGTAGAGTAGTAGCGTAGTAGTTTTGCATTGAACTCACATAATATTTTGAGGAGAAGATTTCTTACAATAGTAGTAGAAAATATATTGAGGGAAGTAGAAAAATCTACTCCGTAGTAGAGGAGTTTAAAAATCATCGCGAGAGTAGTAGATCTACTCCGATAGGAGTATAGGAAGCACACTGTGAAGGGGACAATGGATGAAAGATGTAACATACAAATTCATGCAAGAAAATTAGTTTCAAAGTTTTTAATTTTTCTTTTTTTAATACAAATTAGGTACATGTCTTCTTTGTAGCTTCTGATTCTTCGAAACTATGATCAGTACTAAAATTTGTGTTACATACCGCTTTTATCCACTTGGTTGTTCCTTCTTATGTATTTTGCCACGCCAAATCCAAAAATAATAATTAAAATTGCTCAAAAGTTGAATTTTTGGTGCGTGCTGTAAAAATTATTATTATTTTCGTATTCAGCGTGGCAAAATACATAAGAATTTGTCTCTCAAGTATATTTAACACACAAAAAGTTCAGTTTTGTCGATCAGTGTAATCTTTGTTATTTATTTGTTACATTTTTCGTATCAAACCGAAATTTTCGGCAGAAATATCGAAATTTCGGCCAAAATCGAAATTTGACCGAAAACGATATTTTATTTTTCGGCCGAATCCGAAACACGGCCGAAACAGCTTTTTTTGGCCGAAAAACCGAAACCGAAGCCGATTTTCGGTCGGTCTCTACTATTTATGTCAGTCGGATTTTTTCGCTTTTAAGGAACTTTTTTGTTGTTATTCAATTGCCTTTCCAAAACGCTCAAGGACTGCTTAGTAGCTGCACTAGTTCAATATGTATGGCTTGGAAAGTAATGATACCTCCGAGTGACATTTTTAACATACTTTTATCTGTAGATCCTAACAATTGAATGAGTCATCGAATAATTGAATTGGCTACACCCCTGATGGTATTGACAACTGAAGCTCGCATATTATGTTACGAAGTCGTGGAAAGAATAACTCCAGAGATTTCGGGATGAACACAATAACTCCCCATCGGAAAGGAAATTAGCAAGACTCCTCCGCACTCCTCAATAGCTACCGAAACTTACTTGTTACTTGTGTTACAAAAATCGTTCATAAACGAATTCGAACGATAGAACTCGTAAATGACTATTTTTGTGTGTCGTTTCCGGTTGTTTCATTCGGGTACTACGAAGAAAGACTTGCACAATGCGTTTTGGAATAATGTATAAAATATGTTGTGTCGAAAAATGCCCATGCGAAATCGAAACTCATTACTCAATTAATCAATTGATTATTCAATGTTTTTATTTTGAAAATAAAGATGAGCTTCATCATAATAATAACTCTTTGTCATCATCCGTCATAAGTGTTGATCTAAGTGATCTAAATAATCTACTATTTATGTAATATTCTAAAGAAAAATTTAGCACAAGGTTTGTTTGTATTTTAAGCGGTTTAAGTATTCATTTTTTGCTTTAAGTTTTAAGTTTGAAGTTTGTAAATAGTTTATTTGATTCGTTATAAATTGTAAATAACAATTCCATATGACATTCGGTTAAGGTACGGTTCATAAAACTCAAAATATAGTCATTTTTCCTTTGCATATTCGATTTGTTGTAAGAGAAAAAAAAAACAACACTTGAAATGGTAAGAACTTCCCTTCGAAATTAGGAGTAACGAGTGTGTTGCCAATTGACCGAAACTCGTTATTATTGAAATGAAATCGTTTCTGAAAATGTCTTTTGTCTATTTGATATGCCGGCACAGACGACCGCGTACCCACTTCAGAGCCTTATCACCAATAGCCTCGACTTTTGGTGTGCCTGGGCAGCCGCACGTTTCAGCATCTGGTGGTGGTTGTTGTTGGGGACGATGATTTTGTTGAACTGATTCTTCTTCTTCCTCTGCTTCTTCGAATTGTTGTTTGTTTGCTTTTTTTGTTTCTTTTGCTTGTTTTGCTTGTTTTGGTGCTTGAGTTTCATTCGGTCAAATGTCACCGCTGCTGGCCCATCGTATGTCGTCCGCTTCGTGCGTTAGATAGCGTGTGCCCACCTGACCCTCTAAATTGCGTAAATCCCGATAGGTTTGCTTGTCTTGCAGCCAGTAATGCTGCAGGCTCTTGTCCACGGTGAAGCGTTTTCGTTGCTTCACTTGCAGCAGATTGTTGATGAGGTCAATGGCTGTTTGTGGGGCGGGGGAGGGATAAGTTAAATAAAATGTTGCTTTTAATTTCAATACTTGCTACCATTTGATGAAATCTCCTTCCACGGATTTGGGGGATACATGAATGCGGCATTTTGAATTTGATCGTTGATGTCCTCTTCTTCGTTGAAGGGGAATGTGCCGCTGAGGCTAACATAAATGATAACGCCCACGCTCCACATATCCAATGAGCGATTATAGCCCATGTTCCTCAGAACCTCGGGAGCTGAAATCGTAACGTTTATGAAAAAAAAATCCTTTCAAATCTTAGTTATCGCTGCTCACCCAAATAGGCGGGCGTGCCCACCACCGAACGCCTAAACGACTTCTCGCCGATGATGCGTGCATAACCGAAGTCGCATAGTTTCACTTGAGGAAATTCAGCATCCGATGAGAGCAGAACATTCTCCGGCTTCAAATCACAATGGACTATGTTCTTGCTGTGCAAATGCTTCAAAGCTATGAGTATCTGAGTGATGAGGAATTTGGTCACGCGCTCACTTAAGCGACCACGCTCGTGCGAAAGTATCATTTCCAGCATGTCGCCTTTGAGCTTCTCCATCACTACGAAAATACGCTCGGGCGTTTCGAACATGCGCTCCAGATTAACAACGCCAAAATGGGAAATGTTCTGTGCGTACGAATAGGAATAAGAGAGAAACTTCAGGAACTCATTTTGAATGGAAACTCACCTGGAGAATGGCCACTTCATTCTTGAGCTGAGCTTCTTGTTTCGTAGGGAAGCGTAGCTTGTCTATAACTTTTATGGCCACTTCGCGTTTGGTCTTCTTGTGAACACCACCGTAGACAATACCGAATTGCCCCGAACCCAAGACCTCGTCCGGAAAGATTTGATACAGTTGACCCATGTCCTGAACATTCTCCTCGGACTCAACGCAACATTCTAGAATCGAACAGAAATGGTTTCAAATCTCCTGATCTCCATGTACTTCCAACCAACTTACGCGTATTCGTGACATGCATGTAAGCCTGCTTGATGGCCGTCTCCCAGCTTTTGGCTATGTCAGTGCCTATGCCACTATCCAATGGCGGCAGCCGTACGGCCTGTTCTTCGCGTACCCCTACCAAGGGACAACAACCACAGTAATAGCTCAGGTTAGCCGTTTTCAGCTCGAAACAAAAATTGTTGTCCGCGCGCAGTTCCCGATTCGGCTCGATTGTTTGTATCTCCGAAATGGGAATCTCCTTATGATACTTGCTACCCTGCTCCGAGACAAACAGTGTAACAGTCTTTGCCTCCAAACGCCAGTAGTAACGTTTCACCGCCTTATCCAGACTGGTGAAGTGCACCAACCAGCCCTCTTTGATGGCCTGGCCGCCGCGCTTCTTGGTGTGTTTTACTGATTGAACGATTCGCATCAGCGGTATGTTGGCACTGGGTGATGAGGATGAGCTCGATTGCTGTGATTGTCCGTCTGTGGTCGTGGCGGCCTTGCCTTCGCCCGCATTGCGTACAATTTCGCCATTCACTAGGCCACTCACTAGCTCGGGCGGCGAATTGTGCGCATTTGTTGTGGTTTTGGATGTGCTCTGACGGCCTGCCTTGACCGCTGTGCTGTTGCCGAAGTTGCGTGCGGACGTAAAATCGGTTGTGGGATTGTCATCGTAATCGCTATCGTCAAATTCTTCTCGGAAGAAGTTGTCACGATCCTTTTGAGCGGCTGTGTGTGCGGGCGACACCTCAGCAAAGTCACTCGCGTGTAACTGTTTCTCGCCGGTGCAGTCGAGCGGCACTTTGTCCATGCACTTCTTGTGCGTGTTGTATTGGCAATCGCGGCATTGAAGGCCCTGCTTGAAGAGTCCCTTCAGCAGTTTCTTGCAGTGTTGGCACACTGTCGGAATGCCGTACGTGTGCACCATGAACGTGTGTGGTATGCGGATTTTCTCGTGATAGGCGGAGAAGGCGTGCGACAGAGCATAGGCTGTGTGACCGGATGTTGAACCGACGCCCGCGCCGGTACCATGTCCTCCGTTACGACTGCCCGCAGAGGAAGTGCGATGGTGGTTTCTATAGTTTGGCACATTCTGAGAGAGGGACGAAGATTGGGTAGGAGCAGGTCATTAGAAATTATTAAGAAATAAAATCGAATGAAAGTCATTCATTCGTCTCCTCTTTCTATATTTTCTTTTACACAGGCAAAAAATCGTATTCATCACTATGATGAATACGGGTATAAGTTGTCTCAACCATAATAGGATGTACAGATATATCGATATGATGTATGGATACATCATACAGAACTCCGAAGTATCAATTAACGGACAACCACCATCATATATCAATGTGATGTACTGATACATCACATTGAACACCGAAGTATCACTATGAAGTATCCTTACATCATATTAATGGTGGTTGAAGCAAGTAATACCCGTATATATCATATTGATGTACGATTTTCTTTCACATTTGAAAACAGAAACCCGTTAAATCTTCTAAATATCCTATAGCAATATTGATGGTCTGGTATGAATATTGTATTTAGAACTGCTCAAAAAAGGCTTTATCTAATAACAAAAATAAATAAAAACAAAAATTTTGTAAGAAAAAAACTTTATTAAAAAATATTTATTTTTTTAAATACACAATTGCCAAAATGCATAAATTGAAACACAGAAAAATTAACTTAAGGACAGTTTTAAATACAATCTCAAATACTCATAACCAGATCTCAAAAACACACGCCCACATAAAAAACATGGTTCTCAGAATCATATTTCAATTGAATCATGTTATGATTAAACCATCTTCAAAATACGTCAACTTTATCCTTCAAGCCGATCAAATTATGATTGTCATTATCATTATTGAATATCCAATCATATTATATTATTGCCTTTATCATATTATGATCTCTGAAATCAATCGCTTTGTCATGAATGTATGAAACGTATGATCTCTGCGATCATGCTCCAATCATATTTTTTCTCTGCGCGCACGTAAACTGACTTAACCCATAATTGGGCCATTTCTCTCAAGCGCTATTAATTTTTTTTGTTTTATTTATTTTTATACCCCCACACTCACTGTGGCAGGGTATACTAACTTTGTCACAACGTTTGTAACGCCCATAAGGAGGCGTGTCCGGTATGGAAAAGTATATATATTCTTGATCAGTATCACCTCCTGAGTCAATTTAGCGATGTCCGTCTG
The DNA here is from genome assembly GCA_951394025.1 of Heteromyza rotundicornis. NCBI lineage: Eukaryota > Metazoa > Arthropoda > Insecta > Diptera > Heleomyzidae > Heteromyza > Heteromyza rotundicornis. Next base: position 47,979,583 of record OX596012.1, read on the forward strand.
TCTGTCCGTCCGTCTGTCCGTCTGTCCGTCTGTCCGTCTGTCCGTCTGTCCGTCCGCACGATAGCGGTCGCAGTTTTGGAGATATCGACTTGAAACTTTTTTTACATGTTTTTCTCGTGAATACTGAGATCAAGTTCGAGAATCAGCCAAATCGGACAAAAACTGGGCGTGGCTCCCATACACCGAAAAAAAAGGTAAAAATTTTTTATTGTTGTATTCGATTGGAAATGTTTAGAAACGTATTTTTGACATGGTCCGAGGTTCCGCAGCCACATATATAAGGGTCTAAATGGGGTCTTGAGACCAATTTTTTTTTTTTTTGTGGATTTAATTGGAAATTTTTAGAAATGGATTTTGGACATGGTCCGGGCTCCAAAACCACCTATAATTGGCTCAAAATAGGGTCTTGAGACCACAATTTTTTATGTTCAAGGTACTTCTTCCTACTGTGTGGGGGTATTTCAGCTTCGGTATAGCCGAAGATAGTCCACTCTCTAGTTTTTAACTACTTTTGTCATAGCTGCGATTATGGAACGAATTTGGTCAAGAGGATCCTATTGACAAAATGAATATTATTTTCTAGGTCTATACAAAACCTTCTAGATTTGCCGCGGAATGTCAGAATTTAGAAGCCTTCCCATAAGACCAAACGATTTAGTATGCAATACTGAAACTCTTCTATTTCACTTCTTGAGAAAGTGGGTTATATACATTTTTATAATTCTCCGAAACTAATATCTACATATATAAAAGATACGTGTATTTTGCCACCAGTATACGCGGATACTACTGCACAGATTCTGACCAAAATTTATATATGTGTTCTATGGGTCGTGAGTCGTGTTGTGGGATAGATTTTGACACGCCCACTTTTACCGCCCACAAGTTAGAAAATACGTATTTCTCTCTCAATTTTGCAGAAACTTTTTTTTTTGTTGCAAATACATATGATAAACAATTAACTTGGTTGCGGTTGCTCATCTGTGAATTGTTTAACAATGCAACTATAAAAGTTTCCTAGGCACAGCAAAGCTGGTCGGGTCTTTGATATAAGTCAGTTTAGTTTGAAGCCTGTGTTCAAAGAGTCACTTCTAATACAGTTAATATTTATATGGAAAATTGGACACGGAGTTCACAATACATATTGACCTTGCCATTCATACTGCAGATTTATTTAAAAACAAAAAAGCCATAACTAACAAATAAAATGCAAGAAAAATTAAAAAAAAAGTCAATGAACGTGAAAAATATTTAATGCCTCTGAGTTTTTCTGTAATCGCACTCCAGACAAGTACATGAAATAATCAAAAAAAAAAATATCCACTGAACGTTGTTTTACGTAGTTTCAGTTCAGGCTAAGGTATTCTCTATGATATCCTGATCTAACATAGTGTTAAGTACAAAGTGGTAATGCTCCTAAACTAACAAGAGACAATTGCTTATAATAGTGTTTCCCAGCACCTTCTAATCTAATTACTTGAAGTAATCGGAGAAACTATAGTTCCCCGATTAAGAATCCTATTGAAAACCGCCTCTTTCCCAATTAATTCCTAATAATATCACTCATAAGATCTGACATCCGTTTTACCAGTGAAGTCCCTGAGTCATTTCTGCCCTGATCATCGGTCGATATCAGCGAATGTGTTGAGCCGCCCGAAGGACTGCGCGGCGGTTGCAGCGACGAGGAGCGACGTGAATTCGTATCGTTGGGGCGACTACAATTGTTGGGTATCTTCACCACACAGCGCTTATGGTAGTTTTGACTGCAACCTGTAGGAGAGCAAAAACAAAAAAAGAATCAAACAAAAGAACAAACAGTTGCAATGTGAGTAAAGGGAAAATGTAATCAGTAAGAAGAATAAAAGTTTAATTAAATGCAAAATACCATCGCATTTGAGGCCCTGACGCACTAAACCGAACAGCATCTCTCCACAGAAATCACAGAAGGTGGGCGCCTTGTACGAGTGCACGTTGAGCGAATGCGGCTTCAGTGTGGGCATCTCCGATGTGGGATAGAGTATAGCTAGAGTGCGTTGGATGTGAGGATGAGAAAGTTATAAGAAATTCAGACCACTTTCAGAAATTAGGTGGTGTTGAGTGTCATTGTAAATACGTACGACTTGCGGTGAGCACAATTTCCACCAACGTTTCATCGACGACTTCCGCTGCCGAATTGATGATGTGCAAAACATTTGGACTGGTGTAGTCGTGACGGAAGAGTAAGATACGTTCCGAGAGATACGTCAGACCACTGTCGGGTATCTGCAATTTAAAATGAAGGAATTTCATTAAACCATTTGAAATTTTTATTCATACTTTATAGCATCTTTGCCAGAATTGATGATGAAGAAAAATCTTAGAAAAAAAATGCAGCATAAAATAATATTTCAAACTTCTTAACTCCTACACCCAAAGACTGTGCCCGCTCCTGAAAATATTTGATATCTGTCCAAATATTTTTCTTTACTTTTCACAAATGCTGAGAGCCAATTCAACTCTAATGAAGTTATATTGTACCACCCGCCGAGATAAGAATGAAAAACTTATGCTGTAATAAAGCTTTTCCACACGCACAACAACAACAATCAAGAAATATTTCCATTACATTTCCAAAACGGGAACCATAAAAGCTAGACCTAGCTAGCTCTAGCTAGGCACATGTGCATGTGTATGCAAAATTTAGCACACGAGCAGCTTATGTAGGATATCACATCGAACTACCATAAATAATTGAATAGAGGCTAACAAATTAAGCGGAAGAGGCAAACAAAAAAAGCAGCGAACGGGACCACAATAAAATTAAATAATTAATGTGGCGCAATTAATTTGTAAAAGCACAGACACTCACACACATACCCACTCAAGTGACACCCGCTGATAATGATTGTGAGCCAGTCGGTAAATGTATGCGGAGTGTGTATGCGCGAAATTCACTTGGGACTTCAATGGAGCCTGGCATTTTCCATTGTGGTTGTGTGTGTTTATGCGAGTATGTGCGTCTGTGTGCGTCATTGCTATAGAGACTTCATTTACCACCAATAAACATGAGTTGGCTAATAAATAATTAAATAAAATTTGATGTCATTCGGAATATCGGCAGCAAAAACAAACAAGGAGAGCACCAATCAACCGACCAACAAACCACCAAGCCTAACCAACCAACTCTCTGGTAACCCACCCTCTCTCCCTCTCCTACTCATCATTAACAAAACCAACAACAATTACCGTTATTAGATGGCAAGCAATTCATCAACATTCCTCGGCGGATATCAATATAAGAATGGATCTCCGCCACGCTTTCAATGCCCTACTCCATACCTACACTGATCCGCCCCCCTCTTCCATTAAAGCTACTCAACTCACCTTCGTATTTATGAACTCACAAGCCAAATCCTTGATTGATCTGAGCGTTAGAGTGTTGGCTGGCACCGAAACTGCATCGCGTATGCTGCCGAATTGGAAGAGGAATGTCACTTCCGGCCCCTCCATGATGACTGGCACTGCTGCACCACTGTGTTGGTTGTTCGCCACTGTGGCAGTACTCTTCTTTTGATATGCACCAGTAGTTATCTACTCTTCCTCTATTGACTATGCACAGAAAAAAAAAAGATAGGTTAATCTAACCAAAAAACGTTGTAAAAAAACAATTTTTTATTTTATATGGAAAACACAAACAACAATTACAATTGTTGTGGTTAATCTAATCGTCAAAAAATTGTTAAATGATTTGCCAGCATGGTCGTATTTCGGCATATGATTCGCAATGTCATCGCTCGATGCAGAAATGCAACCATGCCGCAAATATTTCATAATTCTGAAACATCATGACATTTAATACAAGAGAGAAAAATTATTATATATGGCTGTCTCGTTTTCGCTCTCAAAGCAACAAGTGCTGCATAATATATGAATAATTTATATTCGACACTTGACTCATGAAGTACTTGGTTCCATTAGTATGCGATACTATTATTGGTATTTTAGGGAAGTTTGTATGAAAATTGTTGGGTCGTAATAATAAAAACGTCTTAGAGCAATTGCTACGTGCATTTACTTTACTCAGAGATTTTATTTCAAATCAAAATTGAATGAAAATTATCGTAAAAATTATTAAGTATTCACAAGAAAGTATCCGGTTGTATCGAATACAAAAAAATCGAATTTTCGCAGCACTAGAAGATGGCGTCCAATTTGTTTACATTTTACATTTTTGATATTTCGAAAACAATTTTTAAAATCAAATTATGACTATGTTATAATTCATTATTAACAAATATTGTGATATTACGATTTTAAAAATTGTGCAGAATGTTTTTCAGCTCGTTTTTTCCAGGGAAAACATTAATTTCAATATTACAATATTATTGTAAACTTAATGAAATATTAAAATATTGCGTTTTGTGGAAGCGCGTTAGTTCTAAGTAATGAATATTATATATATTCGCAGTAGAAATGAAGTTGCCCGACAAATTTGTGTACGAAATGTAAATTATCTCGTTTTTAAAGTCATGGGCTTACATTAAATTAATTTAAGCTTCATAAATATATTTCAATACAACACATCTACAGAAATACCAAACACATCAGCTATCTTTTTTTTGCATTCTTTTTCTAATATGTATTTATTTATTTTTTCGCTCAATTGGATAATTGCTTTCTCTGTCTTCCATAAAGTAATATACGAACAATTTTTAATTGTACGCCAACAAAATTTGATTGTACGCCAACAACTTTGAGTCGGTTCCATTTACAACGTTTCTTGGTTGCTGCATTTTTAATCGTCTTTTTTGGTTAGATTTACCTACTTTTTTTTTTGTGTGTGCTTGTTTTTCCGTTTATACTGCAAATGCCAAGGACGAAATCACTTTGGGCAAAATTGTACAAAAGCTCCTTAATTGGACGAAAATAGATGTAGAGTAGTTCGCTTTTGCAGTTTTGTTTGTTTTCGTTGTTGTTATTGTCGTTTAATATCGCTTTAGATTGACAACGTGAAGAGTGTAGGGATATTTTGTTTTTTGCTGAAAATAAAAGAATGAAATTGAATTAGAATGTGTATTTTCAAAAGAGCAATTAACTCTTCTTTTTTTTATGAAATAACTAACTCGATTCCTTCCCAAGTCGACTTAAGCAATTGTCAAAAACATCCCACAAATTGTGGTTGAGCAATTTAACTAAACGATAAATGACTCATAATGCGGGAGGAGTTTTATTCAACATCTTCTAGGATTCTTATGAAATATGCTTTTCTCTTTTACGACAAACTCTAGGATCCACAATTTTGATCTCTTGGGTCCATTGTCATTTGGGTTGATTGTATTTTTTAAGGGTTTTCATAACTTTTTTGGAAGAAATTGGTTTTCTGTATTGTATTATTTTAAAAATAGCCTGTGTTGACTCTTTTTTCCACTATTTTTGCATACAGTTCTTGTCTCAAGATCACATTTTCCCCTGAAGAACAAGTGAATAAGTTTCCGTCGGTCAATGCCGACCTATATGTAAATTAGAGTGGTTCTTTTTTTTCGAATTTTTGGAAATTGAACAAGTGGACCCCCGCAGTGTGTTCCTTTATGGGAGAGGACCAAAATGTCAAATTTTCAGAAAAAATGCTGTGGTTAGTTCATAAAAATAACCAAAACGACCCCCACATAACCGCTTAGAAGGCAACGGAGTCTTGAAGTTCGTGACTCAACCTTTTTCTTTTATCACCAAGTGCTTTGAAATTTAAATTATATTCGCCGTCTGTATCCTTCGAGAAATCCGCAGTAGCTACGTGCCGGCGTACCACCGAACTTTACTATTAAGCCACTTCGTCCAAACAGAAAATACGCTACCTTAACCCTTTGCAGTCTACAATGTACACCAACAAAAATGTATAAAACGAGCTACATTTTAATATTTGGACAAAACAAAGAAAAAAAAACAGAGAAAAAAATATAATAATGACCCATATAAGGTAGCCGCAGACATACCGCACAAATTAAAATAATTAAAAAAAAGGTATGTGAGGAAGAATGCCAATAAGAAGCCGAGAAAAAATGCAAAGCAGCAAATGGGGGAAAATATACACACGAACCACAAACATACAACAGAAAAATGAGAAGAACAAAAAATATTAAGAAGAAACAACTTTCTAAATTTTAAGTAGGTGTATCGATGGATACGACATCAGCCAAGCATTTCGGCTGGGACAAGAGGAGAAGGTGATGTGGTATGGGGGTGGTAACGTCAGATTCCAGCGCGCGTTTCGAATTTCAATTGATTTGGATGCTGGGTCGACACAAGGGGGGTTCGTTCGCCTGAATGGCGAGTGAATGAGTAACAACAATTAAAATGCTTCGAGTGCTTCCTTTTCAGCTGCATGAAAAACAAAAAAAAATCAAACACTTAATGCGGAGCACAAAAGTGAAAAATAAACGTGAAACGATATTGATATTGAAAATTAAAATTGTACTTGAATAGAATTTAATTGAATGGATTGATTTCTTTGGTGAAGATTTTTCTATTTTCTGTGATCGAAAATGTCTGTCAGATGCTTGCGGTGTTCCGACCATTCTCTCGGTCTACTTACCAACAGTTGTTGTTGCATCTATCCACAAGATGTTTTTCTTTTGCATTTACATAACGCGTTCTTTCGTTTTTATAGTTTTTTTCTCTTATTTTTTGTAACTCGCTCTGCACAATTGCAATGTAAATATTTACACTTTTATTACTTTGCCGAGCGGGTTGGAGGCACCTAGTAGTCGAGTAGATACTTCTGAAAGTACCTCACAGATATTTCTGGTTTATGTATTTTTGTTCCTCTATTTTCCTATTATTATGATATTTTTTCCATTTCTTTGAAATATTCAACAACCGTTATGAAAAGCGGCTTGTGAAGTGACTCAGCAGCGGCGGTGTCCCAACGACAATTCACAATTCACGATTCTAACCAAAAGAGTACCAACGAGCAACTGACTGACGTCTTCGGGCAGCCAACTTAAAAGTCCGTCAACAAAGGCTCAGTTGGAAAGCCAAAAAGATGAAATGAAATGAAGTAAAAATCACAACTCGAAAACCAGTTTTACCACACAGCGAACAAAACGAAAAGAAACGTAACGAAAAGCAAAGTGTAGTGAAGCAAAGTGAGGTCTAGTGGGGGAAACAGTCTCGGCACACAGTAAATACATCAACACCCAATCCCGATGTGAAGCACAATTTAATCCACAATTTTCGTACTAGCACGTCGTTGTCGCGCTCTCCATAGAAGCGGTTCTATAACAGAGTTGCCAAGTTGGCAGAGGTAAATTCTGTCTGTTTTTTTTAATTTTTAAATGTAAATGTTGATACTTACGAAACTAAAACCTGTGATAAGGTGCATTTAGACCGCACAAGGGCATTGTTGTAATGTTTTTCAGAAAATTTGGTCCTTCATTTTGTTTTTTTTCAATCAGTTTTTCGTATTGCCCCTACTAGTGTCTCTTTTGCTCTTAGATAATACGAAACATGTATAATGGTCTCTGTCAATCAATCGAATGTTAATTATGTATAACGCGATAGGTAAATTATGTAAAGCTTGAGAGTCAATGCCGAAGCTAAAATACTCCCACACAATATGGCCCCCTTATAAGAACCTCGGATATAAGAAAATTTAGGTATCAGGATCACATTTTGCCCACTTATAGGTGGTTTTGGAACCTCTGACCAGTCCAAAATGCATTTCTAAACATTTCCAATCGAATACAAGAATACAAAAATTTTGAAAAGACTTAGAGCCCCCTTTGGTGTTTGTCCGATTGTACTAAGTTGTAAGATATAGAGAGTGAACAATCCTTGCCAATGCCAAAGCTAAAAAACTCCTACACAATAGAGCAGGGCATATTTTAAGGATTTTTTATTTATATTTTAAGGTGTCTTTATTGCAGGGGATGAGTGATATGATATTATTATAATAACTTTATAAATTATTTGAATTATCTCCTTGCGTTTTTTGACAGCTGACTGAAATTCTTTAAAATAACACTGTGTCACAAAATGCCTGTAAAGCCCTAAAGTTTGAAAAAAAAATTAATACAAAATACGATTTAGAATCAAAAAAAATACGTGCAAAGAAAACATAATTATACATTTTGAGCGGAAAAGTGGAATTCCAGTCTAAAAATGACAAAGTTTCATAATTTCCATACAAATTTACCAAAAACTCAATAAACTTTCTTCAGCAAAATTGCTTGTTGGAATAGCGCAACTTTTTGCATCCCAGGAAAAAAGTTCGAAAAGTAGGTCCTTTTTCTACCGGGATTTTCTCGAAGTGAACTTAACGGATTAAGGTGTCAGAGGTACTCATTGAATAGACGTTTCCATTGATATCAATATCGACAATACAAATTTTAACAGAGAGCCACTACACATAAAGAAAGGGGTGTACGTAAACTTTTTTGACCTGATGGGCGTTGCAAATGTTGTGTCAAAATAAATATCCGTTGCCGCAGAAGTATGTGGGGATTTTAAAATATGAAAGCTCAGAAAAACTGAAGTGATTCTAATTTGTTTATTGGTTAGGCTGTTTGAGTGAGGTAAAATTAGTTTTAAGCGTCCTATGTACACACCTACTTTGAGTTGTAATTACCCTGCAACGTGAAGAACTAGTACAAGAATGGGGAATCACTAATTCTCAGAAGACAGTTACTATCTCCAAGCATTGCCTACTACTGTCGCAGTTAGCATGGGCTTGTCCTACGAATTGACCACCACTGCATAACCTCCCGGTGCATAACCTCATACTAGTGCGCGCACTAATTTTTAGGGAACCAATATTGAACTCTTACTTAAGTGAATTTATTAGTGCGGTTTTGTCTATTGCGTTACGAAAGGTTACTAGTTCGTAGGTACTGACACAAAAATTGTACGCGGATGACAATTATTCAGCACGTTGCAGGGTACTTAGTTAAAGAACACACCCAAAAATATCATTCAAGTTGAGGTTGCGACATTTAACATCAGTTCCGGTTTAATTTTCCCCACAATTTATCGATACCTGTATCGATTCTATGAAATCAAATGGTTCCGGTACCGGTTATTGGTCAATATGCCGTCATACATATCTAATTGAAATAAGAAATCAACAACAACCGCATTCGTTGCCGAGCTGTGAGCTTGAAAAGATTCTGTCCGCTTTAAAGAAACAAAATCAAGCTGAGATACTCTCATGAGTATCAAACTTCAGTGGCAACTCTCCCAGCTCCTTTTTAAATACATATTTCGTACACACGAAATTGAGAGTCATTCCCTGCCATGCACTGCCATCGCGACTAATACTCGTCTAACACAGTACAAGCCGATACGGATTTATTTTACTTTAATTCACATTTGCGCTAAACATTCTTGGCTGCTTAAACGACGATGGCGATAACGATGACGACGAACGTCATTATCGTTACAGTAGTAGTGTGGATGTTTGCCATCACACACATCACATATCGAGGCGGATTTGTGTGTGCACAGAGTCCAGGAAAATTTCCAAGTTGCGTATACGCAACGTTGTCCTCGAGGAAGACCTAAGCAGGCAGAGGCATGACAACAATTGTTTGTCTTGTTGCTTTTGTACCTATTCACAGAATGTTCACAGCAATCGAACGGCAACAATGCCAGCAACACTGCGGCCACTTCATGCCACCACCATGACAACAATCCCACCTCCCCCCCCTTGCGCGCACACACAGCAAGCATTTCGCATGATTTCAGGCGGTGCGCTTTTTCCCAACCACCTCGCAGATACTATTTTGTACAATATAAATTGTATCTGCTCGGTGTGTGAACTTGATTATTTTTTTCTGTTCTGTAGCCGTTCTGCCGTTTCGTTACGTTCTGCTTCTGCTTGTGGGACTACTTGGGATTTTGTGAGTACAAAGTGCTCGTGCCGTTTTACGTATGTTTTGCACATTTGCAGATACTATTTTATTGGTAAGTATTTTGTATCTGTGTATCTCATGTAATGCTCAATAATTTATTATGCGCGAATTTCAGAATTTTTTTCATTTCACCTCACTTGTGGGTTTCTTTGATTTTTGTTTGTTTATGGCTTTAGCGTGTTTTGTATATTTTATATATATTTTTTTTATTTCTTTTCATATATTTTCTTTGCTTATTTGGCCAATATTTACGGCATTCATTTACAGTTAAGAAACATTTCTTCTCAAGTTCATTTATTATTTAATCTTATGGCTACTGTGTATCTACTGGATACCACTCTTTGCTGCATTTGATATACCTTGGAATTTGTGGGTGCTCTGACGTTTGTTTTTTTTTTTTTTCGGTTTAAGAAGTTTTGCTCTCCCCACTCATTAGGAAACCGCAATTCTTTTCGATTTCGTGGTAATCGTTTTCTGTTGCCGTTAATCTCAAAAAATCAATTTGAAAACGATATTGTTCACAGTTTTAATCTCAAAAAAATACCGTCTTTGAAAGTTTAATTTCGCGTTCGGAAAAAAATGCTCGTTTCATTTCGAGCCTCTTCTAAGCACATATAAACTGAAACACACAAGCACACGCACACAATAAAATAAAGTCTGTGAAACGACAACGACGACGACGACGTACGTTTGCACGTTGGTTCGTCCGCCGCAATACTGAACTGAACTCACGACTTCTGTCTGAATGAATTTCAACATTCCAACACGGTCTCATTTGCGGCGGGGCTCTGGTTCTGGTTCTTGCTCTGGCTCAGCAGCGTTCCAACTCCCTTCTCTGTCACGTTTTCGTCTCGCCACCGCCTGTATCTGCGCTCCGCTTTAAGCAGTTTGTCCAGCTTTTCGTTTACCCTCGTCTACTGTTTGATTCTCATAATAGATTATCGTTTCGACGGCAGCTGACTGCCTGCCACTTTCCGCTCATTTGGTAGCAAAAATTTCCAGTTTTTCTGAGTATTTTTTTTCTATTTCATTTTGTTTGCGATTCTCTTCTCTTTGATTTGGCTTAGTTTTCATATTTTGTGGCGGTTTTCCTTTCGAAAGTTTGTAAAGAAACTTCTATTCGATTTTGAAAGCTCAGTGGTCTGTGGGTGGGTTGTATCTCCGGGATTGTATAATATTCCTTCTACTTTGTACTAAAGATGGGCGCGTGTCGTGAGTCCCGCGTGATTTTGTCGCATCTCGGCGTGACTCTGGTGAACAGAATTGAGCGTGCATGATTGTGAGTAGCCACGCAACATGACTGACCCAAAAAATGCATTTCCACTACCTCCATTTTCATTTGCGTTTCACTGTTCTCCACTCTGGAAAAAAAAGATTCGTGAAAGGGATTTTAGACGTTCGTGAGTGTGCGTGATTGACTTTATGTCGTGCGTGAGTGTGCGTGACTAATTTTATTTCTCGTATTAGCGTACGTGGTTGTGAGCGAAATTTACTAACGCGCCCATCTCTACCTTGTACGAGAGAGAGCATCTGTTTCGTTTAGTGGAAAATGTTACCAACACCAAAATTAATGCTAAAAAATCATTAATCACAACCAAGCTTAGGTAACTGACAAGGTTTGATTACACTCCTCGTCAACATACATAGGTCCCTACTGCACTCAAAAGTAAAAGAATATGTGATAAATCAAAATTTAATTAACTGCTGAATGTTTTTCTGCAAATTACCACAAAAACTCCTATTCAAAATATTCTAATCACTTAGAAATGGTTCAGCTATCGATCGAAGAAGGATAGAATATGTGAACTGCCAATAAAATCTAAGAGTCTCTTGCCAAAGTGACCATCCATGCGGTACATTATTCCAGTGGGGGTGTTGTATGCCAATAACAAACAGCCATGCTCTTGGCCGCATGCAGCAAACAACAATTTCACATTAACAAATTATTTGTATACAAACAGGGTTGAGTGGAACTTGGCAAAATAAAAGCCCAAAAATAAAGTACACCACCAAATTGTACTCGAGAATGTAAACACAAATGTCAAAAATGAAGCTTAAAAGCTCGCACATCAAAAAAAAATGGAACGGGATTCGTAGAGTGCACATTTCACCAGGCAGATAGGTACACTACAGCAATTCCTGTCGAGTGTAAAAATGCATTACACAGAAATGCCAAGTGAGCCAAGATGTGCGAATGCGATTAGGTGGAAGCACTCACGTAAACCGGATGTGAAAGCTTTCACACAAAACTGTTAAACGTAATCGCCCCGAAGAGCTTTTCATTTTACACAATTCGCAAGAAGGGAATTAGACACTGACGGAGGAAGTGTGTAGAAAAGTGAGATTGTATGACTGTGTTTGTGTGTATGTGTGTGACACGGAAAATGGGGTTTGTGTTTGTGTGCGTGTGGAAATAGGGACAAAAAGTGCCCGTTCACAATGTTGGCAGCTGTTCAAATCCAAGCACCGAAAGCGAAACAAACAAGTTGTGTGAAAATTGAAAGCAACGTCGGCAAAAATATGAAAAACAAAAAAAACACAAGAACAACTCAAAGTGGAACAGTTGGACCGCTGGGTGGAATGGTGGATTGGCAAAGCTAATGGAAATCCGTTGGTAAACACAAAAAATAATTGGCTCGGCACCGACTGGGTTCGGGTCTGTGTGTGTGTGTGCGATGCGTTTCAGTATTTGGCGCAGGCAGGCAGGCAGGCAGATGCAATCAACAGATTGTTGGCCAAAACGCATAAAATGTTATTTTTAAAATAATTAATAATGTATTTCGTGATTTCGATCAAACGATTAACAGCTCGAAACGAGGAGTATTTTTTTGCTTACGATCTCGTTTAGATCCAACGGATATTATATACAAATGGAAAAATGTACTATTAATTGCAACTGCAGGTGTTCAAATGAAAGCGAATTTAGAACATTATAATTGTTGCAATTTTGTAACCGTTTCCTAAAAATGTTTTGATAGTTCTGCATCTAGGTATATTTTCCCGTACCTTTTAGAATGGGTCCGGTCACTAGAATCTAGTACTAGAATCTAGTGTGTAACCACTGGTGGCCGAACTGCAACGAAACCTCTAAGGAGGGAACGGTTGAACATCTGCAGTGCTTTTGCCCAACGCTGGCCAAGTGCAGTTCTTTCCATAAGGAAGGGGTCCGAAACTACAAATCTCTCAGCTGAAAAACTTTGAGTGAACAGAGAGTCGTGCTTCATAGGTCCACTGGTGGCTTCAGGACTTCTGGTCAGACAAATAATTACTTTTTATATATAGAAATGTACACAAAAAATGATTTTAAATTTGAAAAAACTAAATACAGTCGAACTTCCCCATAATGAATTCACACGGGATTAGAAAATCACTTCATTATATAAGTAGTAACTTGATTATATAGAAGTTCACTATAGAGAAGTTCGCCTGTAATATTGAAATTTAATATTAATTTAAATACATTTATAAAAGTATTTTTTCATATCCTTTTTACGTATATAAAACTCTTTGTGAGTTTGTGGGCCTGTATGTATGTATGTATGTTTGTTCTCTGTGTACTTGATCGATTCTAATGAAACACATATAAAAATGTAGGTAATTTCATTGATCTCAATTCAATAACTTTGGGCGTTCGAGGCGCGGTAAATATTTTTCTAAAATGCTATGCAGTGTTTAATCGATCTCACTGAAATTTTATGTGGTTTTGAGTAATGAATGGGTAACATGATGATTCTGAAAATCTGCAGTCCGAAGCTGTCACATTTTTAAAACTCTGTAGATCGGGTCGGGATTAGACGCTGGGTGGTGAAAGGGCAAAAAATTGACTATTGTTTAAGACCCGCCCACTTCCACGCCCTTACATTTTTAAAGCTCTGTAACTCGGGTATTATTCAATGGATTTCACTGAAATTTTGAATTTGGTGCTGGGTGGTAAATGTGAACAGGGTTGACCACTGCCACGCCCTTACATTTTTAAAGCTGTGTAACTCGGATACTATTCAAGGGATTTCACTGAAATTTTTGGTTCGGTTCTGGGTGGTGAATGGGTAGAGAGGTGATTGTGAAAATATGTGATCCGCCCTAAATTTGTATAGAACTTTAACTCGGGCCCCATTCGAGGATTTGGTGTTGAAAAGTGCATGGGCACAGGGATGACTGCGAAAATCTTTTTTTATTTCAGTTGCTTAAAATATACATAGTATAACATTTATACATTGATGTGGAAATTCAAAATTATTGCGAGCGAAGCCTAATACCCACAGCTAGTATTTAATATTAGGTAATAATACAAATGAACTTAAAATCAAATGAAGATTTTAGTTGGCTAAGATTAATTCGAAGTATCTCAGTGACCTCAAATGGATACATTGAAAAGGTGAACATTTGTTAAAAAATTTTAATTCACATCCTATATACTCGAACATTAGTTTTATATTCAAGACAAGTCATTAAATCAATTCTCCTTTTCCTCTTTGAGCTCTTCGTTTTCCTCGTTCTCCTCGCTGACTTCCAATGCTTTCTTTTCCTCGTGTTCTTTAATGGCCTTGTCCAACTCATCCTTGTCAATTTCCAATTTCGTTACCCGCTCCAGCACTTGAAGCGTTTGCATGTACAATTTCTTTGCCAGTTCCTTATCCTGGCCAGCCTCGGAGGAGGTCGACATTTCACAATCACTTCAAAGAAGAGAAATCAAAACAAACTATGAAAAGTATTATTCGTAAGAGCTGAAATGGAAGCAACTTACTTGAAATACTCGCCGGTGACTTTCTTCAACTGCGGATCGGTAGCCAGTCGAATGGCGCACTGGGCGCCATCGCAAGGATTCTTCATGAACAGCCACATCCAAGGATAAGTCATCAATTTCACACAAATAGCGGACATTAAAGGGGAGCTGTAAGACGGACAACAAATGAAATTCAACTGCGGATAAATTGGGTGCAGATTGTCAAAATAGCCCAAGGCACACACAATAGCGACCACGACAACGACTACTACGACGGATTTCTGCAGTAGAAGTTTGGTAATTAAATTTCGATGCCGGCAACTAATTAAAACGAGATAATCTTTTAAGTGCTCCGAACAAAGGACTCTCGACAGTTACCAACGAAAATCGTTTCGAAATGTTAAAAGGAGTCGATTTTCACAAATTGATGAAAATAGGGGGAATGTGTAGTGAGTGAGGCTGACGAGGGAGATGGAGTGGAGCCCATCAAGTGGTAATTAAATTTTAAAAATAAATCAACGATAATCCTTTCTATTGCACACACAAAATGCTTTAAGGAATACTTGAACTTACCACCTCATTGCTTAGCCATTTGTGGCTGCTGCGAAACGAGAAGGTATTCATTTCATTTCCCTTATGCCCCAAAGTAACCCAACGACGATACGACGACGGCGCTGGTTACCTAACCATAAGGTTCACCGACATTTCGACATAGAAATGCGATAAATGAATAATTAATGCGTTTATCTCTTTCATTTGCGCTTTTTCCGTGACTTTGGTTTTAAATGCTATTCGCCTTGGCAAAAATGTGTGAGGTGTTATCTGTGGAATACAAAAACGCATAACAGGCGACAAGGTGCGGGGGGTGGGGGGGAGGGGAGAAGGGTTGGTATGCCTGTGTGTGTGTGTGATTGTACAGTGAAGAGAGCTCGAAAAATGCTGAAGGGTTTCTGCCTTTATTGTGTTTGCTGCTGGTAGTGAGCGTGATGATGATGATTATGGCGATGATGAAGGGATTGCGAGGAATGCTGCTCTATTGGCGTAAACAAAGTTCACGTACCTTTCGCTGCTAACAGAAAAAGAGGCTCTTTTATCATTCATTCAAGAGGCGAAAAACAAAAACAGGATAATGAATAGACGAGGTTGACGCAGCTTGAGTTTGAAGTAGCATAAAGTGGTTATGAAATAAAGGCGAACAAAGTTCTGTCGATGGGGCTAATATGCATACAATACATAAAATAAGCACAAAAAAATTGCATACAAGTGCTCAATATAAAAACAACAACAAGTCGTTACAAGCAATTCGAACAATTTCGTAAACAAAAAACAAAAAACAAAAAAGTTAAAGGCGGCAGCAGGAAATTCACTTCGTTTTACCCGAAAGCCCATTGAAGTGATTCATGTGTGTGAGTTTGTTTGTATTCTCCCCGCTGGTTGCTGTTGCTTCTTTGTTACCTTGGTCACGTGCCTGTCATTCCTCGTAATTGTATGTATTGAGGGGGCGATGGATGGATAGGCAGGTGCTCTGCTGGGCTGCGCTGCTACTTACAAGGTGCTGTACTTTATGTTCAAATGATTTGTTCGTATTCGTCCTGTCAGGTTGCAAATTGTAATGACGCATGTTAACACTTTTTCGAGGTTTTTACATATGATCGATTGCTCTTGGCACACCTTGCGGTCGGTGGTGGTTGTGGTTTAAATAGATGTTATGATGGAAGTTGCTGGAACTAACCGACAGCAATGTTGGCCAAACTTTGTTAAATTGTTGCCGAATCCGCAAAATGTAATAAAGAGAGCAGGCTTGTGACCTTCCTATAAATATTTAAATAAAATAGAAAGGCTGTTGGGCCATTAACATTTAAAGTGGATCCTATTTAGGCGTCTTTTGCCGAAAGACAAGGGTTGTCCATTGTAAAAACAGGTCAACATGATAGTTGATGGTTTCATTAGCTTCGAAAAAGTAAATCCTTTTCCCGAAATTGTCTTGTGTGGACGATAAACGAAATGAAATTGGATCACTTTTTTATTTTTTGAGTTTCACGCCTAAAACAGTTTCACTTTATCTCAAGAATGGCTCAACTTTGCGAGTCCCAATGTAAAATGTGTAAAGTATCTGACGCCTAAAGTCATACTTATTCAACCTTTTACAAGTTTTACCCACATTATTACTTTTCATAGTTTAACTTTTGTTTCACACACACAACCACACACTCCGGAATACTTAATAAACCCGAATGCTGAATTATGAATGATCTCGCACATGAGAATTTCCACGAAAATAAAATGAAACAAAGTAAACGAAAAAGCGCAAAGAATACGCGAACCACAAACGAGTTTTCTTCCATTTCATTATTAATTTTTGCTCTCCTTTTTCCCGCTTCACCGACTTTATTAAACCATCTAACTTACATTCATCCGCACACCGAAAAATACACCGAACAATTGCGAAAAATACACTTCCGGCTGCCATGACACCACCATTGCCACATATTAGAACTGCAGTCGTAGCTCATGAACGTCTGTCAAGATGTTGATGAACTTGTAGTATATGTAGAAGTTGAGATCTTGTAGTAAGGACGAGCATAACTCGTTGAATGTTGCCACATTCTACCGAAAACAGCATCCGTGTAAGAGTTGGCCATGCATGCCAGATTTCTATGTTCGCTTCTTCTTCTCTTGAAGCAGTCCTTGGCATTTTAATTACCACCATTTGCTTTGAGTGAAGTGCGCTAAATTTTGTTTGTGTGGCAATTGAATAGTTCGTTTGCGGAATCAGCTCGGCTTGGCTGAGTCTGTTTCGTTCATTTTGATTGAGAAATTTTTCAGATTTAAGCGCAGACAACAACATCAACAAAGTATCTGACTTTTGGCTCTGCTGCAAAATTTTGTATGTTGTTTTCTGTGTTGAAGTGCAACGGCAAAAGGTTCGTCCTCTTTGCTGTTTCATGCCATTTAGGATGTACATGCTCGTGCTTTGCCAATTTAAATAATGTTTCGGTAATCGTTCTGTGTGCAAATGACTGCGGCTTAGCAAATCGTTCCATTCTGTTCTTGTGGTTTGCTTTGTTAGACTTTGAAAAATGCTCTTCCCTTTGAATATTATTTAATACTTCAATCATTCTTATACTTAATCACGAGATTTGATTCATTTAATTGAAAACCACTTACTTTCTTAAGTGGGCGGTTCCACGCACCAAACCAGGTGTGCAACAATTGACGGTAACCGTTGTATCTAAGAAGAATAACCAAAAAACAAAAAAGATTAAATTTGTAAAAAAATAAATAAAAACTAAACAAAACACTCAGAAAGACCAGAGGGCACACCTTGCCAAGAATTAATTTTTTTTCGCAGTCGCTCTCATACATACATACTTATACCAATTTACACTTCCCCAACCAGCCACATCACCCACAACTAGGGTTACCAAAATGCTGGGCATATATTAAATTTCTGTGACTACGGACGTGACGGCATATAATATGGAGAAAATCAACTTGAAATGGAAAACGGAGGGCATGGTCAAGTTTGCTTTTGAGGCAAATGTAAAAATGTTTCCTTGACGGAAGACAAATTAAAAAATATTCATTATTCGAGCTCCATTTGCTTTTTTAAAATTTTTTGTATTTATTTGTTGTTATAAGACAATTTAAGAGACAATTGCATTAGGAGAACATTTCAAAAGAACTGACTTGAAGAAGAATGAGCGATTGGTATAAGCGGGAAGTGTAAATATTGGCCATATTCTGATACAGTTGGGAGCCCTAGTCACGACTCACCTTTTAATTCGCGCGCCAGCCATCGCGTTGCCAGCACCACGGCCAACTTGGAATGTGAAAAAGCGTCGCGTGCATGAAACTTCACCGCCCACGTGCCCACATTCAGCGGATCGTCGAAATCGATTTTGGCCGCCGCATGAGCATGTGCCGACACATTCACTACACGCCCATTCTCTGCACGCCGCAAGTACGGCAACAGCAACTGCGTCAACAGAAAATGCCCCAAATAGTTCACCTGCAGATGGACCTCGAAACCGTCCGTCGTTGTCGTATGCGGCGGCTGAAATATTACGCCTGCATTGTTGACCAGCACATCGACGCGCTCGAATTCGGCCATGATGTTGCGCGCGAACCGTCGAACGCTATCGAAAGAGCGCAGGTCGAGGTAGCGCGCCTCCACAAAGAATTGACTAGGACTGCCCGCTGGAACGCGGCAGCCCAATTCGCGTTTTATGATGGCTGCCGCCCGTTCTGCGGCAGGCATATCGCGACAGGCGAGTATTATGCGACCACCGCGTGCCGCAAGTGCTTTGGCGACTTCGAAGCCGATGCCGCTATTGCCGCCGCTGACGATGCAGATTTGTTTTTTGATTTGATTGTCATTGGGGCAGCGCTGACCGCTCATTAATGTTCTGGAAAATGGAAAATGTTCATAGTAAACAAAAGTTGAGTTGAATTTGGAGTGTGCAGGGCGGTAGAGGCGTTTGTTGACTTGTTTGCGAATTCCAGCTACGTTATGCCAAATTTGTAAATGCATTAGTGCGGGTCCATGTGGCTGGTGTGGCAGGTTGCCCTGATGAAGGCAATCAACTACATTTAAGTTCGTTTATAAAATGTAATTGGTGCAATCATGGATTCCTCGGAGCTGCGTTCGGGTTTTGCAACATTTTGGTAGAATTGTGTTTTTTCAAAATTAAATCTTAGAAATGCTTTGAAAATAATGGAAATAATGGAAATGGAAAACTCACCTAAGCTAATTATTTCGGTCCTACATAAATTCAATTTAAGAATAATTTTTGTAAAATTTAAACTTTTAACTTATCTTTTCTCATTTCCATTCTATATAATTTTAGCAACTGTCAACGTACATAAACCAAGTGATTCTTTTGTGTCTAACTTTGGCTATAACAAACGAAAAAAATTGGACATTTTCCATTTCCATAATTTAAGTTTTTTGTACAGCATGAACTTGTCTTGCAGAAAGAGCAAGAGCTATGAAATCCACTCTAAAAGTTTTCTTTTTTTTTAACAAATGCACAAAAATTACTTTTAGTTTAACTTTTTTTTTTTAATTTTCCACAAGTTTGCCACAATTTCCTCAAAAATAAAAATAATTTAGAAAGAAGAAAAAAATTGTGGTCCGTGGAGTGAAACTCACCGCACTGTAATAAGCACGCCTACAACGGCCGCCGCTATGGTGGGCCACCACGTCTTGAACGGATCGGCATTCTCGAAAATTGACATGAGATTATCCATTTTTCTGATTAGAAAGTCGTTTTTCCGAACACTTCCTCAATTCAACTCAACTCGAAAGGGTAACTTGAGGTGCAGATATCGAACTGTTTTAAGGAATGACGCACTTTTATTCATTTACCGAATCAACTATACTTTTAGAATGCGGCGTTGCACAATACTCGTTCGTATCTGAATCTGCAATGAGCGTGTCCAAATTGAATCATAGTCCAGCGAGCCATTAGATGAGCTCTGACATGAAGTTCGTTTGTGGCTGTGTTTTCGTGTATGTCTTGTTCATCTTCTTCTGCTGTATTCTTTCGCTTTCATTTTCATTTTCTATTTTTTTATACACTCACTGTGGCAGGGTATACTAACTTTGTCACAACGTTTGTAACGCCCATAAGGAGGCGTGTCCGGTATGAAAAAGTATATATATTATTGATCAGCATCACCTCCTGAGTCGATTTAGCGATGTCCGTCTGTCTGTCCGTCCGTCTGTCTGTCCGCACGATAGCGATCGCAGTTTTGGAGATATCGACTTGAAACTTTGGGTACATGTTTTTCTCGTGAGTACTGAGACCAAGTTCGTGAATCAGCCAAATCGGATAAAAACGTGGCTCCCATACACCGAAAAAAAGGTAAACATTTTTCAAGTCATTTTTATGTTTGTATTAGATTAGAAATGTTTAGAAACGTATTTTTGACATGGTCCGAGGTTCCGAAGCCACATATATAAGGGTCTAAGTGGGGTCTTGAGACCAATTTGGTGGATTTGATTGGAAATTTTTAGAAATGGATTTTACACATGGTCCGGGCTCCAAAACCACCTATAATTGGCTCAAAATAGGGTCTTGAGACCACATTTTATGTTCGAGGTACTTCTTCCTACTGTGTGGGGGTATTTCAGCTTCGGTATAGCCGAAGATAGTCCACTCTCTAGTTTTTTAATATTTTTGAATTAATATTCCTGAATTCCCAGCGGGTGTTTGGCGGTAAGGGTGCCAGTGCGGGTGGTTGTGTGAAATATGCTGATGACAATTGAAATTGAATGGGTTCCTCCTCTTCGCCATATTTTCAATTTAAGTGGCCGTCGTTTGGCATTAAAGTGAGTGCTCTACTTTACCGGGGGTACAACTATGAGTAGGCACCGCCATGCTGCTGCCCGCCACTAGAACATTCTTTGTTGGACACTCAAGGAGGTTTGTTGGTCTAAGTACTTAATGGTTATGCAATCGAAAAATATACAATTATTCTAAGTTTGAATTAATTTCTTAAATTTTTATTAAATTGATATGGAAAAGTAAACTATTTTAGGCAATGGGAAAGCTTAAATACCCCCACACAATATACCACATTTAGAAGAACCTCGGACATACAAAATATTTAGATTCAGGATCCCATTTTGACATGGGGTAAAATATGTAAAACTGCTCTAGCGCCTATTGCTTGAAACATCCCAGTCGTGCATTTGGGCGTTGATTCTTTTGTAATCGATGTCACTTGCATTACTAATGCATCTTGTTTGGTTTTGTAGAAATGAGAAGTGAAATCAGAGAATCTGTGATAATTTCATTTGTCTACTGTGATTTCATTTTGTGGTTGCATTTCCATGTGTTTTTGTATTAAGAGGCAAAGATTTTTTTTGATTTTTTACTTCCGGAAATTCAATTGAGCTCTTCTGATACACATTCGTCACAAGCACTTGACCAGCATAAGTCTGGGGTAAAATACGAAACAAATACGAAATCGCAAACCATGCGAGTACACGTGTGGAACGCACATTTGTTAGGTCCAATGACCGAGAAGGTTCGGCGGTGGATGATTTGTAAACGAATTCCCAAAAATCCCAACCGACTCACACTTAATTATTCGGTATGCTGGTATTGCTGCAGAATCTCAAAAAATATAAAAGCAGAAAGAAATGATTTAATTTTTTTTTTTTTTTTATATTTTATTTTTAATATGTTTATTTAACACTTGGTTTACATATTTTATTTGGTTTCTCTTTGTTTGTTTTTTCCTTTTTATAAATATTTTTGCACATATTAGTTTTGTGTTTCTTCTAGCAGTGTTTCGGATTCACATGAAATACTTTTGATATTTTGGTTGTTTGTTTTTCTTTTGTCTAAGTGAGATTTTCTATATTTTTGTAATGCTTCTTGATATTTATTTGAGTTTTTTTCTGGAACATATTTTCAATTTTGCAATGCACTTTTCTATTACAATGTCTAAGCGGAAATATGCCTGTTTTTGTCTTTTTGTGTATTTACAATGCGAGCGCCGTTCTATGAACAAAGAAATATGTATACGAATTACGCAATGAAATGAGAAAACCAATTATACGATTGCTAATTTCAGGTACAACCAAGAAGTAATAATTGAAAAGGTGAATGGTAAAACAAAGTTCCTAATTGCCTTTTTGGCAAAAGTGAAGTGTAGTACATATAGTAGAATAGTTTCGAAGATTCAGAAGCTCCAAAAAATATGCATGTCACTAACCGCCTTCATCATCCACCCCTTCAATTTTAGAAGTAACAGAAGAACAAAAAATGCTTCACAAATTTCGGTTTATATCTCAATGACTAATTAAAATTGGATTCAAAATATTGCTGTTCCAAATATTGCTGGTTGTCTTTGAGTACAACATACATACACGTGTTTCAAAGAAAATCAAAACTTTTTCTTTTGATGCATTGAAATCATTTAGTTGCTCTCTGTTGAAATAATAAAAAGTAAAAAATGTGGGCCCTATTGACTTTTATGGATCCGCTACACGTACAATCAAATGATGGGTTCTGCCCTGATTTATCTTCGCTTGTGAGTGTGTGAACTTGGAATTTCAGGAAAGTTAGCAAAATATTTGCAAGAATGAAGCTTTAATCTACAGACGATTGTAAGTAATAATACCATTATCGACTGGTCCAAATGATGAATTTGCTGTTCGTTGCCATATGCAAAGAAATATGACAGCATTTGGCGATAACGCCTTATATACATTTTCCCATATTTTACAATTTTGACGACAAAATGGCAACCTGTTTTCACTTAGCTGACAATAAGCGCTATTGATTATGACATAATGAACCAGGCATACGCTTCTTCAGATTCTTATTCGGGTTGTAGTGTTAATAGTCAAGCGGACATACAGACAATTGAAGTTGTGGCTCTAATAACGTTTCAAGTGACAATTTTTTCTAGAGCAGTAACGCCCTTCTTCTGGAACAAATTGTCACTTAACACGTTATTAGAGCCACACTTTCACATGTAGCTAATATCCGTATCATTGATCCACTTTTATTTCTGACCGGTTACTCTGATCTGTGGATAGGTATCCATTAGATATACCCTGCAGACATCTAATGAAATCTGAAAGGGTTACGCAATGTGTAGTGGCTCAACGACCATACAAATTTCTGAATTTATTTTATCAAACCGAAATCTTGCAGCGTGGAATTGGGGAAAATGTTGAATTTATTTCCAATCAATTAGCAACTTTTGGAATTTCTCTTTTATCTTTCGGAAACAATTTGATGTTCTCATTTCACACTAACGTTAAGCGCACATAAACAATATACGAAAATAATAAATATTATGATCTGGTTTTTTGTTAATATTAAAATCAAAATTATGTTTTCTTGAACATCGCAACTAAGTGAAACAAAAAACCATGAATTCATAGCAATTATATTAAATAGATTTTGATAGATTTTAAATAGAAAATTGTGTTGTAAATGCTTTAGTTGTCAATTTGTGTATGTATGTATGTACGAGCTAACTTGTATTCATTGCTAAATTGAAATGAGAAATTAAATTTCATTTGTGTTTTATGATTTTACTATCGAGCTAAAGCGAAAGTCTACGAATTTCTCTTAACTAGGGCTTTGAATTTCAAATAATATTTGGTTTTTTAAAATTAATATCACTAACAAGCTTCTCATTCAAACTATTTAGTAAGTAAGTATGTATTTATTATTTTTCTCTCTAAATTTATATTTCTTTTTGTTCTTGACTTTATTTGGTAATTTTTTTGTTTTTTATTTGAACGATTTCAAAATACATGTTCAATACATATATATGTATGTATATATAAAGGTTAATTGTTACTTGGTCGTCAATCATACATACTTCGTAAATTTAATAATAATTCCTAAAGTCACATTTCAAATGTAAAGATCCATTTTCAATTCTACTTAAGTCAGAAGAGTCACTTCCACTACTCAATTAGCATAAATGTAGGTTGTATGCAATGATATCAACAAGGCAATGTATTTAGTAATATTTTTTTTTAATTTTTATTCTTTTTTTTTTTTGGTAATTTTGATAAAAATTTCCATTCGATTAAACATGAATACTTTCTATGTGAGAATTTCCAAAAATTTCGAAATTATAAAGTGTGGCCTAAATGCTTTTCGTGGCTGGGGTGGGAAAGAGGGAGCGGAAATCGATTATGCAACTACGTATGTACTTTATGCGATGCTGCGGTTCGATAATGTTCCTTGGGCCATTCATGTGGTTGTAATAATGCTTGATTGCTAACTCTTTGATGTTATGCTTTCTTTTTTTTTCGTTTAATATACGAGTATGTGAATTTATATTACGATTATGTGTTCAATAAATTGTGCTATTCTCGATCGTTAGGAAACTTATCATTTTATTTCATTTAAGTTATCGAATAAATTTAGAATTTCTCTATGAGTGGCTTAAATGTTTAGTTTTTGATGTTTTCGAATTGGGATAGTTTTCTTTTATTTTTCTTCTGATACTTATAAGTCTAGTTTGCTAATTTGTTTGCTAATAAATATTTACAGGTGTGTCAGTTCCGGTAGTACGTGGTGCAATTGTCGTTATATCCCAGCAATCCTTAGATTTGAGATACTGCAACAAAATCTGGAATAGAAAAAGGAATCATTTAAGTTGGAACTTTTGTATGAGGCAGTTGCGAGGTGAAGTAGTTATGAGATGAAAGAGATGTATTAAGAAGCAATTGAGAAAAGTGAAGAGCTCAAGAATTATATGAGTCAAATTTCACTTTATTTTGGGGTTATTGTCAGTTTTGGGTCCATTTTAAGTTTTTTTTTACCATTTCTCGATGAAGCCGAGCGTAAAAGAGAGAGGTTCATATTTAAATAATTTTTGCAATATATCGAATCAATTTTAAAGAAACCAACAAACCATTATCTGTGTTTCGAATACGAAATTCTGATGTAGAAACACCAAATAATCAAGAACTAACTCAAGCATCGCTTAAGCGCTCGTTCCACTGGCCAAATCTCGCAATAACAGACTGCCGGCATCACTCGAGGCTACGAAAATAACCAACTTACCGAGTTTTAAATCTATTTTATGACTGAATTGGATAAATCATTTTCTTTGCTGTACCTAAACTTGCATTTGCATAAGATTTTGTGGTCTCACCGTAAGTGTAAGGTATTTTTTCCTCTTGTTGTTGTTGTTGTTATGGCTGTGATGTTGTTGGCTATTTTGTGGTTTTATGCAAAATTCGAAGGAATGTTTTTATTTCACTCTGTAAGGGTCCATGGGCACTTTTTTCTTCTATTCTTCTGTGGTTGTTGTTGTTGTTGTTTTTTAATGTGACTCTTAATACGAGAATAAGGACATTGGCATGCGAACGTGAGTTGTGTCCACAAAAAGTCAAACAAAAGTGTGGAAAAATTGACAAAAAGGCCAAAGGGACAAAGCTCATACATAAACACTCGCACTCACAAACACACTCTTAGTATATACAGAGATACACGAGCACAAATGAAAAACCCAACGAAAGGAGGCTCAAGTGAAATTAAAATTGTGAAGAGCAAAACAAAAAACAACAACAGCAGCAGCAACAAAAGTGTAGATTGTTGTGACTGCAGTGACAATCCACAATCTATGTTAATGAAAGCCAACAGTCCACCATTGACAGCAACAACAACAAAACCATCCAATCATAATGGACACACATTCATACATACACACCGACAACTTTTGTATCATTTCATTGTTAGATGGATATTTGTTTGCAGAATAAAAAACATTAAAGTGTACGTTCTACGTAGGTATGGCCTTAAGAATTTTTTTTTTAGTAGTATAGTAGTTCAGTTCGAAAGCGTAATGTGCAGTTCCAATTACCAAGGTTGAGTTACGTTTTGCATTTCACATTTCGTAGACTTGTGACTTTTTGTGCAGCGTTTTCAATTTTATTCTCACAAAAATATTAATTTAGACAAAATAATCGAAGAAGTAATTTAACAAAGACAAAAAACAGATTTAATAGGTAAGTACTAAGAGTTATCGAAATAAATTTTAAACTAGAGAGTGGACTATATGCCGAAGCTGAAATACCCCCACACAGTAGGAAGAAGTACCTCGAACATAAAATTATGTGGTCTCAAGCCCCATTTTGAGCCACCTATAAATAGTTTTCGAGCCCGGACCATGTCCAAAATCCGTTTCTAAAAATTTCCAATCAAATCGACCAAAAAAAAAATTGGTCTCAAGACCCCATTTTGACCCTTATATATGTGGTTTCGGAACCTCGGACCATGTCAAAAAGACTTGAAAAATGTTGACGTTTTTTTCCGGTGTATGGGAACCACGCCCAGTTTTAGTCCGATTTGGCTGATTCTCGAACTTGATCTCAGTATTCACGAGAAAAACATGTACCCAAAGTTTCAAGTCGATATCTCCAAAACTGCGACCGCTATCGTGCGGACGGACGGACAGACAGACGGACATGGCTAAATTGACTCCGGCGGTGATGCTGATCAAGAATATATATACTTTTCCATACCGGACACGCCCCCTTATGGGCGTTACAAACGCTGTGTCAAAGTTAGTATACCCTGCCACAGTGTGGGGGTATAAAAATAATTTAAATTGAAGCGGTTTGCGTTTCCAGAACATCAGTTTATTGCTCATACACTGACACAAAAAAAATGACAACAGTACCACCATTTTCGTTGACAAAATGTGGCCGATATTACTCTCGGTTAATTGTTTCACTGACGCAATTAAAAGTTCACTCGGTTAAATGATCCACTGATCCAATAAATTTGTTTTATTTTTATAGGATTTTTCGAAAGATTAAATTCCAAAAGGCGCAAAAGCGTAAAATCGGTCATGACCCCAGGATCCCGCCTCTTTGTTAGTCCCGAAAATCCCGGGATTCGCACTGACCAATCCCGGGATTTTCGGGACAAGTTTTATAAGCAATTTTTTCAAAAATATGCCGTCTCTAATGGCAAAAAATTATTCAATTGATTCTATTTATTTAAAAAAAAATGTATAAATTCAGGAACTTTTTATATCATGACCAATTCCTTTGTGAATGGTTTAGTTTTAGCAAGAACCATAATTTTGCATTCAAAAAATGTTGATAAGCATTCAGGAAAATAAACAAGCTGTTCAGAAAGTTATTGAAGGAAAATGTCAGATTTCGTGTGCTTGTGTTTTATTTGATTTCATTGGTTTGGAAAAATTATTCATTTGATTTTAATGAAAAATTTTAAATAAAATGAGCTAATGGTTGATTGATATACAAGTACATAAACTATATGAGTTATATAAAAATATACAATACGCATTGGAGATAGCATCAATGCATGAAGGAAATTAAAGACTACTTTCATTACATCAACAAATTTAGGGCAAAAAAAGTTCCAAACTGTTTGCAAATTAGTAGACTATAAAGCGCTCAAATCCATTTTGTTTTAATGGAAATCAAAAAATTTTAATTGGATCAAAAAATACATCGAACTTCGTTCGGGACATGAAATACAAGTTCCAGTTCCGTATATTAAAATGTATGAGAAAATATTCCATTCAAGACTTCGTCGAGAAATGTGGACAAACGACAAATTTTTAAAATAATTTTATCCTGACCGGAAACCCAAGATTTCAAAGACCAAATCGATTCCAATCAGTATTTTATTTTATATATTTTAAAGTTATTCAAACTTTGCTCTAATATTCCGAATCAGAGGTGTGAAAAATTCAATTTCAAAAATATCTAATGAAAACCTTAAATATTGTTAGATTATTTGCACAATTTCAAAAATATTATTGCATGGGTATATTAAAAGCTAATATAACATTTTTATACTAATTTTTGGTTGAATTGAAAAAATCCAAATCCCGGGATTGCATTTTTAAATCCCGAAAATCCCGGGATTGGCAATGGTCTCGAAAATTGACATCCCTAATACATACACACCCACAAACTCAAAAAGAATTTTATATAAGTAAAGATATGAAAGAGTGGGTAATCGAAGGGATACCAACTTAATTTTGGTAAGGATCCAATGTAAATTAACATGAAAAAACGTGAAAATAATTCGCTCCAAAAAAGGAAATTACGAAAAAGGAGAAAAAGAAAATGAGAAATGTATTCGTTTTAGAAACGACAAAAAACGAACACAAAAAATAAAAGATCTTTCAATTAATGTATGATGTCAAAATTGAAATAATATGTGTGACGCTTATTAAGATGCCGGAAAATCTCGAAAAATAAAGGAAAACAGATGCCAATTGCATTTAACGGGCTAAAATTTCAATCTCTACCGCCCTTCAATAATTTTATCTTAGTGATCATATATTTTCGTTCATAAACACATTTTTTTCATTACAGAGGGTTTTTTTTCACATTTTTTGTATTTGTGTAATTGTTTTGGCACAGAAAAATTGGCAGAGTTCTAAGCCGACTGTGGTCGTATTTGGAAGTATGTGAATTCTTATAGTTATTTCCTATACAATTTCGGGAGTTACGTTGTATTGATAGGATATTAATTGATAAGTGTGCTGCAAGTTTGATGTTGTGAATTGATATTGCAGTGTAAACGTGATACTATCAATTTATTGTTTTTCATATCAATTTAGCGAAAATAGTATCAATATGGCATGAAAAACGAATGGAATGATGAAATTCTTATCAAATTAACAAATTTTGACATGAAATTGAAATTGAAAGGAAGCCAATTTCAATTTTACATGATTTTTTTTTAGTATAAGTCCAGATTTTTTGGGTTGTAATTGAAATTGGGGAGCTGTACTTTTTAGCAATACAAAATAAAAACCGAAATTAGCATATGGAACTTATGAGCGAAAAAAACATTCCCTAAATTTGTTTTCTCGTTTCCGCGTGGATAAGAGCAAAATATTGCTAACCTCAATACTTCACAACAAGTGAAGGGCTGTAGATTTTTTTTTAGGGATCTAAGTTCCAAAAAAATTTAACTGAGAAAAAAAAAAGAAAAATTTGGATAAACAAATGTTTACAAGGTTGGCAAATATTTTATTACTAAAAATAAATACTATTAAATATTTGTTTGGAAAATCAAAAAGGAAAGAGTATTTCATAAAAACAACAACAATGAAATAAATTTAATTTTGAACATTTTAAAGGGAAGGGCCTGGCTTTGCTACACCAAGAAGGGTCTAAGTCCAGTGCTTGGCTGCATTTTAAAGTAGCCAAACAATATTATAGAAAATTATACAAAACTTCCACGAAAAAAATTAAAAACCTTTATTTTATAAGCAAATCAAAGTGTACAAAGTGTCTTTTCGGTACAATCCTTAGCTCTCCTTCTTTCCTGAAACTATTTTAGGAGGATAGTTTATTTCGAGCTAACAAAGTTATTTTGGGACCACGCCAATATATATATTACTTGAAAAACTTGAACATTAATAAACTTTGATTAAAGTGGCGTGGCTCCCATCACTAATTATGCGATGGTTTTCAGCCACGTCTTAAATTTCAACAGGGAATACCATACAATTAATAACTTCTACCACAAAAATACAAAAATCTCAGGCCATCAGTAAGTTGTGGGTAGAATTGGCAATCACTTCATCAATAAACGCAAATTGTAAATATGCGCGACAAGGCTCCGCCCATGAAATATAATTAATAATTTAAATTTAACAAACAAACAAAACAGCACAGGACGTAAAACAGACGGAAACCCGAGGAAATTAAATTGTCCACCTTCGCAATGACAATAACAACAACAACATGATTAATAATAACTGTTAATTACGTTTATGTTTTTGTTTTGCCAAATCTAGAGTAAAAGGATTTTCCTTACATTTGGGTAAAGCCATGATTGCCTCAACAGGCAGCCGTGAGTGACGCGACGACGCTTCTTTCACGTGTGAGGCGCTCACACAATCAAAGCATCACATCCGTGCAGAGCCATAAAGTTTTGCTCCGCTTTCCGGTGGGTTCAACCGAAGTGTGGGCAAAGTAAGTATATGCCATGCTATACATATTTCTACGTACATATGTAAGCTTAAAATCGGGGCGTGTAGCAGGGAAAAGTAGACGAACAGCTCAAGACGACGACAAAGTAGACGAAGCAGAAGGAGGCGACATTGAGCATGGTGACGAAACGAAGAAAGATGGTCGGAGAAGCAGCCTCAGATTGAATTGAGTGATAATAAAACTGTGCGAAGGATATGGAAGAAACTTCCGGCAGGGATAGTGAGACGACGGCGAAGCGTGTTGTCGACAACT
Source organism: Heteromyza rotundicornis (assembly GCA_951394025.1). Taxonomy (NCBI): domain Eukaryota; kingdom Metazoa; phylum Arthropoda; class Insecta; order Diptera; family Heleomyzidae; genus Heteromyza; species Heteromyza rotundicornis. Next base: position 48,009,929 of record OX596012.1, read on the forward strand.
GAATTTCTTTTTAATATTGAAGAAGTTGAATCAGGCGCGAATTCCCCATTGCGCCATAAAATACTTTGGATCAAATATTTACATAGCGTAGTGGAGACATGTTGTTCCTTCCGTTCCCGTTGTTATTTTATTTACATTGGGGTCTTAAGGACACACGTTCCCAGCCAAGATCAGCTCAGCACAGCCACCAAGCTTCAGTTGTATTGTGTGTGTGTGTGTGTGTATGTGTAGGTTTGACGAGATTGTCCGATATAATGGTTATATTTGTATTTTTCAGCCTTGGCCGTTACAACGTAAATCTCTCCATAAGTATAAGGTTGCCATGTGTGACAATTTAATACCACAGCTTTCTAGTGTATTTTCGAAGCGGATCCCAATTCAAGAAAAATGCTACATGTCATATCGGCAGTATGGCAACCCTATATAAGTGTAAATTTATGAACCGTAACATGGCAGTCACGAATACCGTATTTAGATTTAATTTTGTTTCGAAGGAAATCGAAATAAATTTACGGCATTGGTCAAACTCCACTAGACCGCCACCCCCTAAAATTGTTTGACTTCTGCCGGGTTACCAGAAGCAGCACGCAAACAATAAAAACTGTTTTCATGTCTTTCCGTGCGCCCACCATTTCATCGTTGGGGCCATGTAAATATTTCGTGCGAATCTATCATAAACAAAGTTAAAGAAACAAAATCCTATACGAGCATTTCGCTTTCGCTTTCACATTCACGACAACTCTGAACTGGCACGTGAACTGTACTTTTGTTGTCTTCGTTTGTTTATATTATTCGAGCGATAAAAATGTCTTGGCGATAAGGCTATGATGTCCTCTGTGCCATTCTTCATGTTGGCAACAGATTTTTCTATGTGGCTTAATAGTGGTCAATATAGATGGTATCTGTCTTTGGTTATGGCAAACTTTTATTAAACGCACATTAAAACGTATAATGGTCATCACGCTTATCGTAATCTGAAATTGGTCTTTTATTTCTTTCTTGTTTGTTGCTGCTGCTGGTGGTGCTGGAAAGCGTCATAAATTCTACCGTTGGTTGGCGTTACTTTTTGTTATTGTTTACAAGAGACCATCCCGCAATTGAGATGTTCTTGTGTGGGAGTTGAACGTGTGTATGTAAAACGTATGTACAGTATTCGTGCATTTTTGAATTAATAAATAAGGGATTTGTTATTTTTATATGTTTTGTATTTATGAGTTGAACTCATAGTTTCCCGTTACTCAAATATAAATACGATAAAGGTGTGGCTCAAATAAAAAGCTATTGTAGAAATAACTCTGACAGTACTTATTTCAACGTTAAATCAACTTCATTAAAACAACTTCATTAAAATAACGGTAAAATGCAAAACGTCAAACTAAAATCGTCAACTTTCAAATAACATTGACAGTCTCAAATGACAGTCTCAAATTGAAATTGCACCACTTCAAAATGAAATTTTCCAGTTCAAAGTGAGGTTGTTCGTACTTGTTTTGAGTATATTCTACTTTACCAGACTATCATGAACGTTACAAGCTTTTTTTCGCTGCCAATATAAAGTGAAGAATTGAACCACCAAAATTTAAAATTTTGAAACAAAACAGCATTACCCTAAGTGTCCAGTTCAAAGTGAGGTAAAATTTTGAAGTTTACCAGACTATCATGACGGGTTTGGATTGATTTGAGGTGGTTATTTTTGATTTTAGGCGGTTTTTAGGCCACAGCTAGTGGCCTATGAATATAACATTGTGAAGTCATTAGAAATTAGTTTGATGTGTATCTATACTACCTTAATAGTAATTCCAACAGTATCGAAACAAAACAAGATTTAGGTAGAATGTTTGAGCAACAGATGGCGCCAGTGTCCAATAATGTGGTTTTATTTTATGGATCCAACTAACAACAATGTCTGAACACTGTCTAAAGGAGTCATTCATTGTCATTCGTACGTTGAAAAGTCTCTATTCCACAAACTCTGCCAAAGACAAGAAATGCTTTCACAGATGTTGCAGATTATGTTCCAAGGAGCAGGAGCACATATCTGCAGTAAATTACAAAGTATTCCAAATTGTGTATACAAAAACCTGGATTTTTACCAAAGTTGTGCCAAGGCTTTGTAATTTAACAAGGTTTGCTTTAACAAAAGCAATGAATTATAGTCCCAAATTTATCACTTTCATATTGGGGGTCCTCCGCACCTAAGACACCGCCATTACCATCGCCATCACCATCACCACCACCGCCACCACCAGCAACACTCTTCCACCACCGCGAAAGCACAACGACGCGTCGTCATGCAAATACTTCCGTGGAGCAATGAATTCGTAATGTTTGGTGACATCAGTCAGCGTAGCAAACAGGTTGAATGGAATAGCGAAACAAAAATACAAAAGCGATAGAAAGCGGCATGGAAAAAAGAAACCAACTGTATAAAATGGAGCAAGCGTGGGAGTGTGAATTATGCACGATGCTTTTAGAACTTAATGCCAGTGACTAATAAAAAATAAATACCGTTAAAAGTGCCGGAATATCGCAGCGTCAGTGATGGGTGTCCTGAGGTAGACCGCCGCTTTTGATGAACATTGACAATGGCGAATAATTTATGAGTGATCAGGTCACACACAAGTCGAACATGCATCATTGAAAAAAGGCATTTTTGATATTTGACAAAGTCATCGTCGAAACGTCACTCATCACACAACAAACCGCGACTTCTGTCCAATAAATGGTCAGTCAAGGACCATGAAAAATTAAACATGGCCGAACAAGGATACACGCATTAAGGAAATTATCGAAGGTGTGTGTATATTTTGTATTCGCTTTACTGTTAAATTAAAGTTCATACCGAATTACAAATTACAGTGTAACGTGACTGCTACCAAGTGTTCATTTGTTGATGTTTATTTTCGATAGTGACGCACTTAAGAAAGTACAAATACGTAATCAAAAAACAGTTAGTGCGTCTGTATCGTTGATCCAGTTAAGAGCTTCTACAATGCAAGAACTTGTGAAACGCAAAGTGAATATTAATCATGGGAGGCGCATAAGTCAATACCATTCCAGCGAGCTTAATGAGTTAAATGTCGTTCGGGGCTTACTAATTGAACTGCATAATTGAATATTTCTTGATACACTAATTTGGAAATCGATTTGTTTGTCGTTTAAAAGTCTACTTTCTGCTTGCCAAGTGACCGTAACCAAATGTGTATTATCAGCAAAGAACTACTTCTGACTTCCGTTAAGGCCATTACCGTAATTGCTGACGACAATGCGCCCAGTTTATGATTATCACCATCATAATCGTCACATAGCCCACACTTCAGCCACTCAAGCAGGCACACAGACAACCAGAATCTACTTTCTGACTTGACATTTCCCATCAACGAGACAATGCAATCCAAATGATCTAAATGGTTTGCCAATGACAAACACAATAACAACCGGCACATCGACAACAACAGCATCAAAAACAACAAACACGAACTAAAGGATATCATCAATCAAGATACTATTTATAAATATTTACCCCTTTTATGTAGATGTATGCGTCAAAAGCGGATAAGTTGAGCGCGTCGTTGACAACTTACGTTTGACGCGCTTTAAATTCCGGTATGCCACACACATGCATTCGCATTAATCCCGTACACACGCACACATATACACACGCGCGCAATTGCAGCAATTCAAGCGATACAAATGAGGGAAAATAGCATGTAAACAAAAAGCAACAACAGCAGAAACAGACAAACACACATGAATCCAGATGAACATGAACTCTTATGTATAGAAAGCTTTGAGAGGCGGTTGAAACTTAAATGTATTCCTTACACACACACACACACACTCAGGCAATGGAACATGAAAAACATTCGCAGCTGAATTGTAATAATAATAATGTAGGTGGAGCTGCGATCAGCAAGAGGAGCGGGACATCCTCAATGCCGTAGGAGCTCTATGTTTTGGTAAAAAAATATATTAAAGGTGCCTCTGTGCCTTAATGTGGCAGCATTTTGTTGTGGCTATTTGTTGGCGTGCATGTGCTGCAGCTCGTACCACTAATACAATGTGAGTTGTGTGCTTTATGACGGATGCCTGCGAAATATGTACATATATATTCAATAGTGTACACTCGTGAAAAATTCATCGCAGCTCTGTTCTAAATGTGACTAAATTCAGTGGGATCCTGATTGCGGAGCATATATGAAAAATTGCTACTGTGCCTTTGTTGTTGCCATTTATAAATGGTTGAAAACTAATTACAAAAAATAAATAAAAGGTCATAATTTTATTCATAACACTGCATGGGACCGTCGTATACCGGGTCACTTGCAACGCGGATTGCTTTAAAGAATTTTTAGTAAAACTCACAAGATCACTGAATGCCCTAAAACGTTGGTTTGCCAGCGCCTGACATTCGCAAGGGAAATGAAAAATAGTCTCTTCAACGTCAAGATCTTTGCAACTCCTGCAAAGATCGCCTTGGTTGACAAGGCCAAGCCTCTGGACATGCCTTCCGATGTAGAAGTGACGAGTAATTATTCCGGTCAATATTCGTAAGTTATTTTGTGTACTTAATAGAGCAAATACGATACACCAACCATATGAGTCGAGTAATCGTGGGACCTTAGCTTTGCAATTCCACAATATGTATTGCTTGATATTTCATTTGCATAACCAATTTTAGTTGTTTCACTTCGGTTAAACTTAAAACAACAATAGAAATAATTTTAGTTACTCATACGCCTAGTAGACTAATATCTTCACAAATCATGATATGTGAGTCATTAATATGTAAAGTTGGAAATACTGTTTATTTTTAGTTTGACGCATGATCCGTTTCGGGTACATTTGACCGATTACAAGGTACAATGAAGTTTTTCTTTTAATTTTAAATTTTCAATTATTTCTATACAAAATGTACGTATGCTCTGCGTCGATGCATGTTGTTTTTAAAAAAAAACTCCCAAATATACAAAATATCCAATTTGAAAAACCGCAAAATATACGAGATATGAGAATTCCATATTAAATATTTTTTTGGTGGACTTTCTTTGAGAGTTAATGACGCCTTTCCCCTATCATGAATAGTTCGCCCAGGAAATTAGTACTTAATATGTTTGAACGATTGGGGAACAAAAAATTCCACGTGAACAAAATTTTCGACCCAAATAGCCGATAACCCCATGTACAATTGGTTTTCATATAGTAATAGGTAAGTACCTATGGAAATGGACAATTTTATATATAAAATGTAAAAAGTTGCTCATACGCCCAGTCGTACGCTTATACCCAAAACGAATTTCGTGCATTACAATAAGTGGGTCGATAGAGAATTAGATAATTTTTGTGGTCATGTAATTTCTGTGCTTTAAAATGAAAATTTTACCTGCTTTTACAATAATTTGAAAAGTAAATAGACATTGTGAAAAAAAATTGTGTTTTTAATTTAAATTTAAGACCATCCAATGAAGTTCTTCTAGGAAGGAAAAGTACTTGAATTGAAGTACCTTGAAATTGCATCATTAACTACATTTTTCCTTGGGTGTGCATGTATGTACCTACATTGTAGTACATTACATGCTTTTCGCTCATCATCCTTCATACCTTATCCAACTCAAGTACGTTTTTTGTCGTTATGGATAAAGTGTATCGACAAGTACATTTATGTTTTGGTACTTCACATCCTTCCTAAAGCCATACACAGAAAATCTTAAGTGCGACTTTAACAAGATTTTTATTTCGTAGCGGATAAGACAAACTCTACATGCACACACACAAATACACAAGCAAATATGGTAAACACTTGTATGAGATATTTTCCAACACTGGAGATCAGCGTGAATTTCGTGCTTGAGAGGCACCAAGTTCAATCAGCAGTTTGCGAAGCCTTCAATAACAATTACATTTTCCTTTGCTATAGATTTTCTTTCCATGACCATTGCCGAAGGAACTTTCAACCGAATTTATGCTTTAATTAAGAAATTATTGGAAGTGGTCGATTATATGATTTGACTGTAGGTAATTTATGAAATATTGGTCAACGTATGAATTCGCTCAGCATCGAACTACATACGCAATCCAATGAGTGACTTTTTTGCACGTAGCTTTTATAACCAACATTTCCGTAGTTGACACTTTGACGCTTTAATGCTATATTATTGGTCCTTCTCATTGTTAAGTCATTCGGTAAATATTAGATAATTTGCATTGTTTGTTGTGATTACGAAATAAATGAGGCGAATTCGCATTCATGGAATTATTGTGTATATATTATTTTGATTATAATAATTTATGAAAAAAAAGAAATAACAAATACAAAAAATTAAATAATTCGGTTTTTATTATATTTTATGTGTTCTATGGAATGTTCTATGTTTTATGGAAATTTGTGAAAAGTAAAAAATGGCACCAAATTTGTATTATTTTCGTGTATCTTGAGAAATACTGAACCGATTTGGACGCTGTTTTTTTGCATGTGGTTGGAAATGGGGTCGGGAATGAAACTGTAAATGGAATTGGACCGGAACAAAATGGAATTGGAACAAAATTTTGAAATGGATCAGCAAATGGAAATTATCGATAAATATTGCAAAGTTATCAATAAATTTTCGAAAAATAATCGATTAAATATCGAAAAACTTTCGACAAAAAATCGATAATATTTTGAAAAATTATCCATTAAATATCGAAAAATTTTCGATAAAATATACGTTTATTAGAAATTAGTTTTTAATTTGCAGCAATTTAAAAACGTTTCCAATAAAAGTATTGCATTTTACTTGCAAATTTATTTATTATTTACGGCAAAACGACTTAATTTGGAGCAAATGTTTTTTGTTTGTTTTTTCGTTTGTTTTTATACCCTGCACACTAGTGTCCAAGGGTATATTGTTTTTGTCACACCGTAAGGAGACGCCCATAAGGAGATGTGTCCGGTATGGAAAAGTATATATATTCTTGATCAGCATCACCTCCTGAGTCCATTAGTCCATGTCCGTCTGTCCGTCATTTCGCACGATAACTGTCGTAGCTTTATCGCGCTATCGACCCCAAATTTTGGGATTCCTCTTGTTTTGGCGAATGATTGGACGGTATTGAAAATGGGCAACATCGGATAAGAGCCACGACTACCTCCCATACAAAATGGCCGCCAATTTTATATTATTTTCGTTTATGAGGTCGGAAATGAGGTCGGGAAAGAAATGGGAATGAAACCGGAACGAAATGGAATTGGACCGAAACAAAATGGAATTGGAACAAAATTTTTAAGTGAATCAGGAAACTAAAATTATCGATAAATATTGGAAAATTATCGATAAATTATCGAAAAACTATCGATAACATATCGAAAAATTATGAATAAAATATCGAAAAATTATCAATAAAATACCGATTTTCGATAAAATTACTAACATATGGTCTCAGAATGTATCGTACTCGCATGTGCAGGGTATTATAGCTTCGGTCAGACCGAAGATAATTCTCTTACTAGTTTCGTTTAGGTTTGTATTCAAAAGTAGTATATTTGCAGCAAACGTTCTCCAAACATAAAATTTCTTTGAGTGTAGTACATATTTTATACAATTTTGTCTAAATGTGTATACATTTTGTATCACAAAGTGATACATGTACCGTGCAAAATGGCCACTGGGTAGTTTGATTTGAAAACGATCTTTGATACAAAATCGAGAAAAACCTTGGAGCATGACTACACCCAGAGAAAAAACAACCTAAAATCAAAAATAACCACCTTAAAACAAGTAGAAACGTAAATGAAAGTCTGGTAAAGTTGGAAATTTTAGAAACAACTACGAACAAACTTGTTTTCAATTTAAAACTTAAATTCAAAAATATACAAACTTATTTCAAAGTTGTTTTCCGATTATTTCAAAAATGTTCCAATTTATATTAAGTTTGCCAGACCTTGATTTAAAATCGTTCATCTTTGTTTCAACGTTGACAACAGTTATTTTAAGTATTTTTCACTTCATTTCAACTTTGCAACTTTGTTTCAACGTTGACAATAATTATTTTAAGTATGTTTCTTTTTATTTCAAAGTTGTTTCCATTAAGATGAAAAATGAAGGAGTAAATACGATCGTACTTGATTTTACTATGTTTTTTTCCCTGAGTGTAGAGAATTTCATTAGATATCGAATTGGGAAATAGAACAACGCTGCTCCTCAAGGAATTTATTTCTCCAAGCGAGAATCAAAGAAACCCACAAAGGAACAGAGAAATTTTTGCAGGCTTGCAATCGCCGTTCGCATCAACCCATGAACTCCCGTTATGTTTTCTAAAATATTTATTTTTTTCTTTATGCAAATATTTTGACAATTATGTATCCCCCAAGCAAGGGATTCCCTATTTTAATTAAAACGCCACAACCATTACCTTCTTCGCAAATCATTCGTTCTTAAAACGAATAATCAGATTTTGATTGGAGAAATCATCGAAATGGAGTCGTACTTTTCGCAGCTATAACACAGTCAATTTTAATCCGACCATTTACACCTGATAATTTTTGGGCAAGCACTTCGGTTCACATCGAGATTACCGTTTTTTAAATTTCGAAAATTTCCCCAACGGGAATTTCGTCTCAAGTGACCTAAAGTCAATTTAGAAAACATACAAGTGGCAAAATGTTATATTTCATCTGTAAACTAGTGTCAGTGTCTAATTAAACAGTTGCACAAAAATCTCCACTAAATTAAAATTTCAAGCCATAAATAAATGAATCACAATTGAACAGTTCAAGTGAATGGAACAATATTTTCGCTTAATTTGTTTCGTTTCAACCTAATGCCAAGCTAAAATTCAAATTCCAAATAAATATGTTCGACACAATTTAAAAGCTATTGTAAATTAAAGTCAATCTCAATAAAATCGAAGAGCACAGCGCCCACAATTCCCACAAGCACCAACATGGAGAATTGTTTATGGCCGCCTGCCATCAGACATCAAGAACGAATCTTGTCGGTACTTTGCAGCAAATTTTTCAAGTAGCAACAATTTTGATGAGTCTTTTATGGCACACTACTGACATCTCCTGAAATATCCCAAACAAAATATTTTTGCTGTCAAAAACTACACTCTCAAAGAGATGTTCCATTTGGCACATCATTCTCAGCCTTTTCGTTGGAAATTTACACGAAATGGCAAATGTTTTGCCTTTTCAAGCATGAAAACCGTAACGAAAAAAACCAAATCGTACACATTTTTAATTTAGCAACGTGGGAATAGTGCCAAGTACAACAAATTAATACCAAGTAAAAGTAAATGTTTTTTTTTCGAAATGCTGCGGAATTGGCATAATAACAGTAATTAAGAGGCAATTTTATGTCTGAAAATTTCAAATAATGAAGGCCACCAACGCTACCACCACTACCGAAATTGCCACCAGTTTGTGCCACGAACGCCCTTCACAAAATAATAACGAATTTCTTGTTTACATTCAAAATCCATTTGAAAGAAATCATTTTTAAATTTGTACAAATTTTTTCGGCCAATCGAAACAATTGGCAAAACGGGTGAAAAAACACACGCGTGAGAGTTTTTCATTCAATTTAATGGGCAATTAATTGGCAAAAAAGATATAATGTATGTTCCGGAAAACACCACGCAAAAAATTCAAAAACAAAATAAGACTAGAGGGTGGTCTATCTTCGGCAATGCCGAAGCTAAAATATGCCCACACAGTATGACACATCTAAGAGAACATCGAACGTAAAAAAAAGTGGTCTCAGGACCCAGTTTTAACCACTTTTTGTGTGGCATCGTGCGGACGGACATGGGTAAATCGATTCAGTTTTCGATGTTGATCAAGCGTTACAAACGTTGTGCCAAAGTTAATATATTTTGCCACCGTAGTGTGTGGGGGTCTAAAAACAAACAGCAGCAACAGCAAGAAGTGCTAATTTAAAAATAATCTAAATTATATTGCTGAGTACGTATTTTTTTTTTGTTTATATGCAGACTTTTTATCGTTGAATCGAATCGAAATTTATTCCACACTCTTTTAAGATGCCCAGCAGGGTTCGCAGATAATTCATGCTGAGGTCTTTGTGTCAAAAAAAAAACTACATATTACTAAAAGTTGCTGTCGGACAAATGTGCCGTTTTATTTGCTTTCTTAATGTTATATTCGATAATACTAGTGAGGTTATCGCACTGCGACCCGTAATAGCTTGAAAATAAAAGTTATTTTTTGTATGGAACTGGGAAATGGATAAAAATGTAAATGTATAATGCACATCGATGCTTTATAACTAAAAATTCGAAATTTTGATTGCAGAAATGGCCATAGATTCCGCTCAGTTGCCAAGCAACTACAAATATAAGTGGAGGCTTGTAACCTTATCTGTTAATAGTGATGGCATATATGTTTAAAATAATGGCATATAAGGGGCTAACATTACATATGCCACTTAGCAATACAGAGTCGAGTTGCATATGTAACTGAACCACATGCTATTAAATTTGTTTTCTCCTGAAATCAGTCCTTTAGAACCGAAAAAGATTAAAAAAACCCCCTAAATTTTCAATCAAAATTAAATTGGTCAAATTTTCAATAATTCATAAAAATTAACCTTTACAATTATTTTACTGAATATCGCGGGAATTTAACAGTTCGTTAATATAAAACAAGTGAGTAAGTTTTTATCGGGCAAGCCGACTTATAAATACCCTACACCTACTGGGCCATATTGGATCAGCTATCTTGAATTTTGAAAATGCGACATCAAATTCGAAATCAGCTACCCCGAAAACCCACTATGCAAAATTTCATACTGTTTTGATGAAATCTTAAAATTACGGTAAAAACACGATTTTCACTTATATGGGAGGTATGCGTGGCAGTCGACTGATTCCGCCCATTTGCAATACCAACTCCCTGTAGAGCCTACAAAGGATAAATCCAAAATTTGGGATCCCTAGCTTTCTTCTAGCTCCTGCAATCGTGTTTACAAGAAAAGAGGACGGACAGACGGATAGGGCTAAATCAACTCAGGAGGTGACGCTGATCAAGAATATATATAGTTTTCCATACCGGACACGTCTCCTTGGTGTTACAAACATCAGACCCAAAGTGGATGTACCCATACCTCATGAGGTGTACACCGAGAAAAAAAAATAACAGTTTCGCTGTTAAAAACCATCCGACAGTCGAAAAACTGTTAAATTGACAGTGAAAACTAAAATAAATAAAATCGAAAATTGATCATTGTAACAGTTTTCGCTGTCAATTAAACAGTTTTCCGACTGTCGGATGGTTTTTAACCGTTTTTGTAACAGTTTTTTCTCTCGGTGTAGGGTATAAAAATTCATTTTCAAAATTACTTTCACAGAATGACATTATTTCCATTTTTTGAGCTACAAAATTCGTAAGTGTTGATTTATCTCTTTAAATTTAGGAATGAATAACTTACTTAGAGAGCTTTAAAAGCATGCAGTCATTTGACAACAAAAATATTAAATTGTCTTGGAAATGACTGCAGTCTGTGCACCCAAATAATGAAGATTTGTGATTTCATAAATACAAATAATTTTGGAAGTTATGACTGGTTCATAAACTCATGAAGGCTGCAATCAGGAAACACAATTTTCTAAGACTTTAATTGCAATTAAAGTTCTTTTATATACACTCAAATAAAAAGCTTTCAATTTGGTCAATAGGAATAATACATATAGTAGTAGGGACTAATTGAATTAGTAGAAAGAACTAATTAAAAGTCATATTTAATCGATTTTTCCTATTATGTTAATAGTAAGGGCACCACCCTATTGACCCAATTTAATAGTATTTAATAGTATTTTTTCTGAATGTACAATTGTGGAAAACTGCAAACTACAAAAATCAGTGTTCTCAAATTGCAAATGGTATAGCGGGTTTTTTATAAAGATAGCCATTTGTTTGCACTTTTGCAAGCTGTTTGCATCAAAACTATCCAAAACATTTTAATGGAAACTTTGAAAAATGTAAGTGGATGAATTCTACATAAATTTTGAAGAAAATTCAGACATTTTGTTTCTTAATTGATAGTGAAACAAAAAAGCCGTGTAATGCTTGTAACACGGAACTGAAATGTATATAATTGCACGAGAGGATAAAGTAAAGTTGGAAACAGAACTTTAGTTGTAGCAAAATGGAGACAAATTGAGGAAAAAGCGCAGAAGGAGTGCTTTGGGTAGGTAATGGTGGGTGGCCTGCAGAACTAATTAACATATATTTGTTGATGCTTTCAGCAAAGTTTTTATAACTCGGAATGGTCCTAATTCATATAAATGAAATATGTAACTCAAATTTTACTACATCGAAAATGACAATTAGTTTTGTTTATATTTGCGAGTAGATGTCAACAGATGCTTCAAATTAAACTATAAAAGGAGCAGTAGCGACTAGTTCGTATCCAAAACACTATCCAACAAATAAATGAAAAACCATCCTAAAACCCCAATTTGGCCATTGCCTAAATTCGATTTGCTTTCGAAGCCATAAACTTTTACAATAACAAAAAAGCTATCAAATCTCCTATGGCAAAGCAAATGGGGGCACCGGAATAAATCTGCTATTGAAATTCGAATCTAATACAAAATCAAAATTCTATTGTTTCTACACAACTAAGCTTATAGCAGCCACTCCGCCCTACGCCATTCAATCACTCGTCACTACCAAGGCTTGGCCTTTTTTTAATATTCCTGCAATATATCCTCACATATTGGCTTAAAATCTTAATAAATGGCAAAAGGTACATGTGCCTGTGTGAAGGGTTTGCATGCAGTGTTTGTGTTATCCTTTGCAATGGAATAAAAAAGGGAAAATATAAATAGAGCCACACAAAACACATCGACACAGCACAAGGATATTGCATATTGAATGCTCCTGCAATATAGGTGGCAGGCGCACAGCCGAGCATATTGATTTGCAACATTTGTCAGTGACAAGCTACAGTTCGATTGAAAGGCAAAAGGAAATATCTCGCAGAACAGACGATACAAAACAGAGCAGGTAACCGTTGCAAGGCATAATCCTTGGACTTAATTCAGCGCCACGAAGCACATAGGACAGGACAAGGTTGACTGGACAAGTACGTTTTCTGCTTCAATACTTCAGCGGATATTGGATGGAATGTCAAAGCTAGTTGATTACACACAGTCTGTTTTCATTCGAATACTCACAATAGAAATCCATTAAAAACTATGTGCTCGGTGAGTCGCCCTCTCCCACGGGTGAGGCAATATTGCTGTCTGATGTGGAGAGCGGACGACATATGCCGAGTTTGGTAATTCCCAGTGGCATGGCCTTTAGTATGGTTACGGCTTCATCCAAGTCCAGTCCTTGCAGACTGTGCTCGCCGACGCTAACTAATCGATCGCCCGGAAAAATTTCATTGGTCGCTTCGGCCGAACCGCCACGTATCAGACCACGTATAACAATCACATTGCCCTCCGAATCCAAGGGATCCTGATAGTCTAAGATTGAGAAACCGAATCCCTCGTCGGTCTTTTCGATTTCGATGGTGGTGATGTCGGTACTCCAAAGTGCCAAGCCCGAGACATTCTCCAGCGATTTGGAGCGCTGTTGATCCGTAAGCGTGGCAGTGCTCGAGGTATACAGGGAACTCTCCGATTGCGCTTTGGTTAGTAGATTCTGCAGACTCTGATGGCCGCCCGGCAGTAGGCTGCGCGTCTCGAATGCTTCCGCATTTTGCGATGTATTGATGATCGATGGTGCTGTGGGCCCGCGCGCACACACCAACTTAACGTGCGTTGGCAGCTCTTTCAGTATTTTCACCACTTCGATGTGCTTCAGGCCTTGCAGCTTAAATTCGTTCACCTGCAGCAACTCATCGCCTGGCTTGAGTATGCCCTGCCGTCCCACTGGCCCGTCTTCGAGTATCGATCGAATGTAGTGATGTGGACGCAGTTCAATGCCACACTCTACGTCCACGGTGCCCTCCAGGCTGATTCCTAGACCTGAAAGTTTATTTATTTCGGCTACAATAATTTCACTTTCGGGAAACTCACTTTTCCAGGCCACTTTCAGCGATTCCAGACTTGGAGTTGACGACGACTGAGTTTTGAGATCCGTTGCCGCTGGCAGCGGGACTGACACTGCGCCGGCTATATCCTCAATTGTCGGCGTCTTGGAGTCACCATTGAGTTGCTGCAGAGGCTGCTTCGAATGCGGCTCTTTCTGGCACTCGTCAGTGTCGTTGCCACTGTCCAAGCCATTGCCATTGAGGTGTGTCCCATTCGCCAAACGCTTTGCGTCGGGTGTGGTTGGTGTCTTCTGTCGCTTGGCACTGCCCACACCAACACTGTGATCGCTGCGATCGAGCATATGCGACATGTTCGAGTCGACAGTATCGCGCGATGGCAGATCGCCAAAATCCATTAAAATAGCCCCGCCATCGGTGACAATGGAGTCGGCGTCCGATTTCGGTGGTAGCCACGACAGTGTGGCAATTGAGGGTGAGGCGGGCAGTGATATCTGTGACTGTGTGTCGCCTTTCAGCTCCGTCAAGGCTACCTGTAGATGCTCGTATTTGCGTCCGCGCAGGAATCGTTCCAGCGTCAAGTGCACTTCAATGTCTGTATTGCGCAGAAGTTCAACTGCCTGATGATTGGTGACGCCCGCCAGGGTTTTCCCATCGACCGCGACAATGCGATCGTTGATTTGTATTTGTCCACTCATTTCGGCGGCACTACCCTCAATGATGCTCTTCACGAATATGCCCGATAGGTCCTCCTCCTCGCACACATAGCCAGCCACTGTGATGCCCAGCCCGTAGACGTTCTTGTGCAGCACCACCTCGTACGTTTCCGTTTCTGGTGAGTCCATATAATTGGACGATGTTATCGAGCAGCAATCGTCGGGCTCATTGTTGGTGTCTAGCGACGTAGGGGTGCCGGCGCCTGCAACGCCAGCTATCACAGTCTCGATGTGGTCCATAGTTGAGGTCAGTCCCGCTGTGGGAGCACCCGGAGTGCCAGCGGCAACGTTCTTCGACAGCGACAGCGGTGGTGGGGATACAATCGAAAACGGCACAATGTCCAAGTCCTTGGGGCACATGCGCGCCGACGCAGCCGACGACGACAGGTCTGTGGGTATCGGTGGCAGTGGCAAATCAGCTAGCTCAGTATCCGGCGTTGGCAGGAAACAACAACCGCCGCCAACGCTAGTAGCACTTGTAGCAAAACTCGGATTCTGATAGAGGTGCCGCGACAGTTCTTCCGGGTCGGAGAGGAGCTTAGTTGGAATAATTGGGGCATGACTGGCCAACGTTTGGAAATCGGTGGCCGTCGGCTCCACCGGCCTCGCTACAATCAGTCGAACCTGAGCTCCAGTCTGACGAAGAACCGTTGCTACTTGTTCGGAACTGAAGCCACGCAAATTCACTTCGCCAATTTGCAACAGGTGATCGCCGCATTGCAAGCGAGCGTCGCGTTCCGCGACACCACCGGGCGTTAGAGCCTTAATCACTACGCCGGTGCTGCGGCCACCGACCAAAATGAAACCCAAGCCATTGCCATCGTTAACCAAATCGATTACCTCCACCTGAGACCACTCGGTGCTTAGAACCATGCTGGCATTGACTTTCTCCTCAAGGTAGCGTTTAGTAGCGGTTGGGCAGCAGTCGTTGTGAAGGATGTGATGTGAACAACTACTAACATGACGTGAGGACGACGACGGGAACGGGAACGGCAATGATTTCAATGGCGCAACCGGGACGACAACCTTCGACGTACGTGTGGGAGTTTGCAACGAGCTAAAGGACGATGTCGATGGCGTTGATGAGTTCAAAGGCAATGAAACTGACGATGACGACCACGACGATGACAATTGCTGCTGCTTTGTACCTTCTTGATTCGTATCGGTTGTGCGTCAAATAATGACTTCTTTCGACGCGGCTCTACTGTTCAGAGATGAGGGAAATCGAGCGTTTCCTGACTTCTCAGAAGAGCTGCGATTTCCAGTATTGTTGTTGTCGATGGTGCTGATTTTTCCGTTGTTGCTGTTGTTATTGTTGTTATTATTCACCGTATTGCTTGCATCAACGTTAATATAGTCAACCAACATAATAATAAGAATTGTACGAAGGGCGCGACCGACACGTTGTCACACCTACGAACTAGGTGGCTGAGTTGGTTGGTTTGTGGGTTACCCTTAAACGCTCAGCTGAAAGGCGGTTAAACGCATTTACGTTACGAGTAGCACGAGTGCGATGATGACGACGACGACGACAATGCTATTAAATGTACTATCCACCGAGGAGGAGACCATATGGAGATTGCAACAGTCTACTGAACTACGACGACGACGATTGTGACATTTGCGAAAAACGTTTAAAAATCACGTACAGCGGTGGTTAACGATCTCCGGGCAGGTGGTTGGTGGGCGCTCTCGACTACTGTTGATTACACTCCCCACTCTTTTGTGGAAATGCTATTCGGTGTTGGAGCGCGACGTACGCTTAATTACAATACGCCAGGGATGTCGCAAAGTTAGCTTTTAATGGGTGTGATAGGTGTGTGTGTATGCGTGTGTGTGTGTATTGATGATGTGGTTTTGATGATGCTGCAGTTGTACGATAATGATTTCCCAATTTTGCTGATGACTCGTTCGGATTTTGACAATAACGAGGATGAGGATGATGAGGTTGGCAAGCGAAATGCTAAGCAAACACAAAATGATTTGGAAGAAAAATACAAACAAATTTTTTACAATTTGCTAATGTGGTTTTCCTTTTCTTTGTATTTTTTTTGGTGTGTGTTCTTTGATGTCAAGTGAATGCTCTACCACGTTATTTGCTTTTGTTTGTTATTTTCTTTTTTTTCTTTTTTGTCAAGTTTAATTTTGTTTTTGTGTTTTTATGAATTAGCTTAATTGTGTGGTGGCTGATGGCTACAATAGCAACAACGTCTACGTCGTCGCCGTCCGCTTTGACGTCTGTGCCATATTAGCCATGCTTCGTTGGCCGCTCTGCAGTTTGTAGAGGCCGCCGAGGCTTAAATTGTTTTCCCTCCTCTTCCTCTTCTATGGTTTTCTGTGTTGCGTGTGTGTGTGGCTTGTTGGTATCCTGTAGAATGCCTGGAATTTAGAGCAGCCCTCGCGCATTTCTTTCATCGGAATGGGTTTGCTTCAGTCGCTGCGTCCGCTGTCGTTCCTTTTCGTGCCAGTTCAACTTCAAATTTTATTTTCGTGCTCCTTTGTCGTATGTGGCGTGCTCCGTGTGTTGTAAGTTTATTAGCCGCGCTTAAACCAAATGAAAATCGATAATATTCACTTCAGTCCAAATGTTACGACGAATGGGAAACATTCTTATTTTCACCGCTTTTGTGATTATAGAAAAAACTATTCAATCCGTGTTTCGCTAGCCCGGGGGTGTACGCGTATATATCGAGTAGGGGGTGGGGATAGTAATATTTTTCACTTTATGTTCATTGGCATTGCCGTTGCCCTTTCGCCAGTCAGCCAGCTTATTTACTCGAGTGTTTCAACTTTTTGGCAAGAATTTCGGGTGTGTGTACGTACACTTCTTTTCCGTGCGCTTTTAGTCAAATATTTTGGCTTTATTGGGTGTTATTGTTGTCGTACTCAATTTATATTTTTTTTTTGTTGCAATGATTGGTAGCTGGCCTACACTTTCTTGTAGTATCTACCATTGACCCAGTGCCTTGTGGTAGACTAAGTGAAATTAAGGGCGCGGGTGGCATGTGGGAATTAGCATTTCACTAAGCAACTTCAATTACGTATACAATATGCGCGTATTGATTTAACAATTTAAGTGTTGCTTACAATTTGCTTTTTCAATTTCATTTCTATTTCTATGGAGCACTTTTCTATACCGGTGTGTGGAAAACGCGAACACTAACAGCTTTTTCTAGTATTTAAATTTTCTTTACAATTTTTTCCATTTCTCACTTTGATTGTAACACTGTATCCTTTTTGCTCAACAATACACTTCCTTTCATTTTTCACTTTTTTTTCTTCTTCTTTTTCTATATTTTTTTGTTTCCTGCCATTTACGCGCGTTTAAACTTTAGCAACATCCGCACGCAACGAAGCTTCTTGGCCGATTAAAGTTTCTGTCGTTGGTAGTGGCGCTCAGAGGCGCACTCGCATGTTGGCACATTTTTGCTTCCATCTTCAGTATCGGCATGTGGCTCTCGTGCTCTGTTGCTTGTTTTTCTCTAAATTTGTGAGCATTTGCGCAGAATCCTGTACGAGTTCTTGCATTCTCACATACATCAGGCAATTCTCTCTGGGGCTATTTTGATAAATAATATTTACACTTGAAGTAGGGTGCAGTTTGGATTTTTGTGGAATACTAAATTGTGTCTAAAAAAGCTATCCAAAAGCTTCTCGTGCGGAAGAACTTTCCACACTGTGAATTTGAAATGTTACCTGACTTGTATCCAACATCCAAATCTGTTTTGTATAGAATTTCATGAAGGTTTTGAATATAAATATTCCGACATTGGGGTCTGCTTGAAAATGTTTTTAAATGGAAAATTTAAGAATTTTTTACAAATGCTTGAAAAGATAAAACGGCGAAGATTTTTTTAGGTTCTGTTGTTTTCCAATTGTATACCATAACACACTGCAAAATTCACAAAACAATAATTACTTTATTTGTAAAAAATATTTTTTTTTTGTTTTTCAATAAAATATAAATTCAATCCAAATCAACCATCCTTGCATATTTTGACTGAGGTCCAAGAAAAGTGATCTAGTGCTCGCTGAATGAAAAAGATTTCATTCGCCTTTCCAACATCTTTACAAGGTCACCATGAATTTTCTCAAACATTAAAGTAGCGCTCAAGATATTTTAAGCATTCACTCGTTTTATTGTTGAGTTTTAAAAGTAATAAATTCAATTTAAGAATAACCCAGGTAACACCGATTGTAGGTTATCAGTTGTGACATTGTAGTGGGAACGATTTCCACAACAATATAGTCATGGGGACAGTCCGTAACTCTCAACAATTGAAGGGTTGTAAGTAGTGTCGGACCGAAGGTGGTTTTTTCAACCGAAGCCGAACTTCCGCTTTATTTTCACATTCGGCCCAGACCGAAGCCGAAGCTCAATATGAAGATAAAATGAAAAAATATTAAAACATTTTTCCAAAGTATTTATATAATTTTTCTATCACGTCAGGTTTTTGAGAAATTCAGGATATAGGTGCCACAAACTGGTAAAATTGACCAAATTCAGTTATTTATTTGAAAAATTCTTACGCTATCGTTTAGTGCTAACGTTTATCTTTAAAACAAGCTATAACTCATATTTGACGATTGCTTGTTTTGAATATATGAACGGTTTATTTTAGTGCAATTAATTTTTTGGAGTTTATTATAACTCTTAGTTCCAGAGAAGTAGAACGCGGTGCTCCGAAAAGTAAACCTATTGATCCTTAGAGAGTTTTTGATACTAAACAAGATGGCGTCCACAGAAATGCTCTATCTCTACAGATATGCTCTATCTCGCCTAGTTTAAAAGGATTTGCCAAAGTCCTTTAACTTTACATACTCCAAAAAGCAGACCTATTGCTTCTTTAAGGATTTTGGATGCTGAACTAGATGGTGTCCAAAGAAGATGGATTTTTACATCATCGCGAAATTGCTAACAATGGTGTATAGATTCATTGATTTAAAAAAAAGTTGTTTACCTTTTACATATTTTTGACATTCGGCAGTACATTCGACTTCAGCCTTAAATATGGGCCGATTATGGTTTAGTTTAAAAAAATTATCTCTACTTGTCAAATATGCAATAAAAACAAAAATACAATTTTAAAATTTCACTTTGTTTATTTAAAGTCGATTTGAGAATTACCGTTTGAAACGAACTCGAGAACTAACCCTTTTCTCGAATCGAGAACTAACTCCCTTTTTATTGAGAAAGCTATGATTCTCGAGTCGGTATCAACTCGGTTTCAAACGTTCGACATTAGAGAAAATCCTTTGATACCGAGTTGATATCAAATCTAAATGTTTGCTGGGTATAATCAAAAATGGTAGTACTTTTTTCAAATATTCATATCTTTGAAAATTTAAATCGCAAATTTACAACCTACAGCTTATTTTAGAAGAAAATCATAACACATAATGCTCATTCCCTGCAATAAAGACACAACTCAAAAAACCATATTGTTAAGAAATCGCGATTTAAAATTTTAACTTTGATTATTTTATATGAATTTCAGCAGTTGGAAAGTTTTGAAAAACGTTTTAAATACAATAATAACTAAAGATATGAATTATGTCTTTTGGTAGCATGAAGATTAATATCTGCGGATCCTAGTGCCATTCATAACTCCAAACACCCGAATTTTTTTGTTGTGTCTCTATTCCAGGGAATGAGCGATAAACCGAAACTTCAAGCAAAAATCAAAAAGCTCTTAATTAAGATTTCGAAAATTGTCGTTTTTTTTTATCCCAAATCCCTCAAATACCTGACGTGATGGAAAAATTCTGAAAACGCCATTAAGTTCTATAAAAATACTTTATTTTGATTTATGGAGCAAAATCTTGTTGGGTTGCATTATTAATCTATGCATTTAACCCGTATTATTTTTATTAATAAAAAGCCCACTCACTGCAGAATTGAATTGGCTATTTTTTATTACAGATAAGTAAATATGAGCTACTTTGTTTGTCCAATGAAACCGTGCTATCGTTTATCTTTCTTCTACAAATAAATAACTTATGCTGTACAACAGCCATAAACCGGATTCAAATAAGTTTCGCAGTTTTTATGGAATCCTAAGAAGGAACAAACAAACCAAAACATATTTGTGTGAGTCCACGCATGCGTTACTGGTTGCCCCTGGTAACATTGCCAACAAGCCATTATTGAAGAGTTAACCAACGTACATATTTCAGCGACAGTTGTAATAAGTGTAAACAACTGGAAGTACCAAAAGTTTTAACTGAGTGATTGACATAGCGAAAGAAGGGAAGCAAAGTTAAAGGCTCAGGCAACAGCGGCACCAGAATGTAAAGCCCATTACTGCCACATGACAGCCAACGTGCGTGGCAATCGGACTAAAGAATCGAACAACGATCCACAATATTTAGATGAATCAGTGCGATAAGGGAAATTGATTGGAGGTCGGGACAATATATATTGATAGGTAATTACGATTTAAGGAAAGTAGGTTAAAAGCATACACAAAAGTAAAAAGCCAATAAATGGCGGAGAGTCGATTCATTGGACCTCTGAATGATTTGTAAGGTAATTTTCGTTTGGTTTGTGTCGGTTGTGGTCTCTACGGTGTGAGTTAATAGTTTACCCTTGAATTCTAGAAACGATTGAAACACCATAGAAGCAACTTCATAACAAACAACTAACACCTGCCTCAAATTTTATCAACAAGGAGTGGAGGACCTAACTACAACACCTACGCCACAAGTCAGTATAATACAAAGGCAAGTAACTCTCTCTAAAAGAAGGTACAATGTAATCAAAGCATAACATGCTTTGGAAATAATTGTCTTTGAACAAGAAAGACGTCGTAAATTTCGAATTAAAATTAAAAAAAAAAAAAAAATCTTATATTTTATAGTTCACCAATAGGCCAAGCGAATTTAGAACACTATGGCTGACACAGCAGTTTCCGACGAGGAACAATATGCCAATGAATCTTTCGAGAATGAATCCGACAATGAAATGCCAAACGAGTTAAACAATGAAGTGGAGCAGAAAACTCCCCAAGTCTCCGACGACACGGAAAGCGAAATTGATAGCGACAGCGATGCTGACATTGAGTTCGAGTCCATAACGACGAAATCGAATTCGGTAAGTGAAAAATGTAAGGGCAAGTTTAGATTCCTAATTTGTTGCTTTCATTTACAGATTAACACCTTTAATCAATCTCGATTCAACAGTCACAAGGATTGCATGCCATATGACAGCTCATCGGATGATGAGGATGATGTGGTCATCAGTGAAACTATAGCAGAGATCAATACCGAACCCATGAGACTAGAAGATGTAGCAAAGACGCCAAAGTCAAGCCTAACGCAGTTGGACTCTGTAGAGAGACAAAGTAAAATAAGTGCAACCAGTGAATCGGAAGAGAGCGAGGAAGGCAGCGGCGATGATGACGGTGACGAGGAAGTGGAAGTTGATGAAAACTATGACTTGGAATTCGATCAACAACGGGAGGAAGAAGTAGTCCAGGAAGCAGAAAGAGTAGAAGAACATCAATCCAATGCAGAAGGGAAATCTTTAAAGGAAGAAAAGCCCACAGAAGAACTACCAAATACTGAAATAGAAGATGACTTTGAGAAAGACATAGACGATGAAGGCGATGAACTCGATGCTGTAAGCTCTAGCTACGAGCTAAAATCCGCGCCCACCCATGTCAAACTAACCGAAGAAGGGGTGCCATTTGTAGAGCGCAGTATAGAGTTGAAACCACCTTCTGATGAACAATGCCGCAAGGAGCTAAGAAACTATGATGCCATTGAGGAAAATTCCACTTCTTTGACAGAAGCGAACACCGAGTATGAGTACGAGTACGAGCCGAAAATTGAGTTTCGCATAAGTAGTCACACGCCCAGTAGCTTCAATACGAATGAATACGGCTTCCACATGAACATCATTAAGAACAGCTCCAGCGCTACATTATGGTAAGTGAATAGATGCCAAAATAAAACAATTCAAACTAAAATAAACAGCATTTGTACAGCATGAAAGCACAACCGCGCAAAAGTTGGAGCTTCTCCAACACACGAATGCGGGAAATTGAACGACAAAATCAGATTCTTCTCAAAAAGATACTCACCCAGAAGCCCACTTACCTGCTGGACACTCCCAGGTGCTCCAGCCAACATAAGGTGAATACCCCGTGGACTTTTTCCGTTATTTAAATTGGAAATAATTTCCGTTCTAGTTCGCCTCATTGCCGCCCACGACGAGAGTCACAAGTGCTGCGGTAAATCGCAAGAAGCAACAACGGCAAATCGATTTGGACAACCAAGTGTTGAAACGAAAGATTGAGGCGATTCAGCTGAGGAGACCACATTTGTAAAAGGAAAACCAAATCGAAATAAACTAAAAATAAATTTCCCCTAAATAAACCTGCTGAATACAAATTTTACAATTAAAAATACAAAACATTGCAAAAAAACATTTATTTCAAAATTCTTCATAAAAAAATCCAGTGGTTTAATCTTTCAAATTAAAACAGATGCGCAATGCTGTCAGTCTAACAAAATAAATGGTCCTTCAAATTTCACTTAATCAATATTGAGCCACAAAATGTCCAACAAATGCCACAGTATAACAGTACAACTTAACACTAAATTGCCACCTCATTTGATTTGCCCAGAAAAGTTTCGCCCAAGGCTTTGATGGCCTTAAATGCCACTTCACCATTCTTCTCTATGAATTCCTTTTCATTCTTTTTCTTGGTTTTCTCGCGTTTTTCCAATTCACGATAAATGACCTGGCCAATCTGTGAAAATGGGGGGATGGGAGGGGAATGATTAATTTTATGAAAAGTTTTTCAAATATGCACGTATTACGTAAACATCGATGGCAGCATACATCAGTTGATTGTTGTCCAGCGGTATGATGTGCCATTTGCTCATGCGCACCTTCTTGCTTTTGTCCATAGCCAGCTCCAGCTGTGAAAATAAAATTATTGAATAAATGCAAATTACTCGATGGTGGATCACTCAATTACTCACAATAAAATTGGTCAAACGTTCCAAACTCCAGCGGCCGCCTGTGCCGCACACTTCATTGCACCAAGGTCCCAAGTCGACAGATTTCTCAATCAATATGTCTGCATTGACTTCCGGAAAATCTCGCGCCAGTTTGCGAAAGTCGCTGCAAATTAAAAAATGTCCATGCGTTTTACCTTTTAGTCAAGTTACAGCAGTTGATGCAATCATTTCCTTACTTCTTAATGTTGACACCGTGCATTCGTGTTTTGGGATGCTTTAAAAGCGCCATCAAAGCCGCAGGCAGCTTCTTCAAGTTGGTCAGTTGGAAAACGTAGCAGCATGTCTCCTCGACGCACACCTGGATGACAGCCGACTTGCCCGGGCCCGTTTGAAAGGAGAAGGGCCACTCCATATCAAAGGCCATTGGCACCACTTCTGCGTCAATCTGTTTGTCCACCCATTGCCTAGGTGAGCTTTATGTGAATCTGGTTAATCCTAAGTTATCCACAGTCGTACTTACATTATCATATCGGATGCCTCTGCGATTTCGTTGCCCTCCGTAAAGTATTTGATAGCTCCTTTGTACTTTATGTACGGCATTGCTTTCTTCTCCGGTTTTTCGGGAGATGGGGACCCCAGCTCTGTCATGGGTTGGGTGTTTCTTGTGAGACGCGCGCTGCGACGCTTCGGCGGATTTTCTTTATCAGTTTGCTCCATTTCGTGTTCCTATGTACAACAATACAACAATAAGAAATTATTTCATTCTCTATGACTAACCTCTTACCTTAACAGCTTCGCCTTTTGCAGTTTTCGAACGCTTTCTGGACATTTCTAAACACGTTTACGGGGTAGTTTTCCGTTTGCACAAATAACTAGTAATAGTTATATTTAAATAATGAAGTAATTAGTAATAATTTTTTCTGCTTATTTATTTGTTTGTCCAAATTGCAAAAACTTGTTTCGGGTTGTTTACTTTTACCGCCTAAAAAATATTGTCTCTAGCGTTGCCAACTGTTCGGTTTTTCCAGATTAGGGATCCGAAAACCCGGGTGGGTAATCCGAATGAGTAACCGTAGGAATACAATTGGCCAGATTCATGAGATTTATTTCACATTGAGATATTTTGTTAGATTTTTGAACTAATGTGAGATTTTTGTAAGAATTTTATCTCGTGTGAGATTTTGTGAGATTTTTTTTAATTGTTGCTGTGAAATGTTGTCTTACGTGAGATTTATTCAAATTTTGTGTGAGATTGTGAGATTTTTGATGAGATATGCGTTCGGCGTAGAAGCGTAAATACGTAAATACGTCGTACGCTCGATTAGATTTAATTATAATTTTTCGGTGGGCGTAAGAGCGTAGATGTACTAATCCAAGCAAATGATTGAAGTTTAAAAATAGAAATTTAAAAAAACGCACACGAAAATTAAATATTTAGTCTTTAATTGTTTCACGCTGGCACAAAATTGATTATAACCTCAACGAAAAAATAAAGTTCATAGTTTCAATACGCAGATAACTTATATTCATAGAGAAGCGTCATAAGCTATTCCTTTTAGCTAAGCATAATTTCCATAATTTATCATGTGATTCCAAAAATGCCAAAACCATCAAAATACTTGTCGCGAATCCAAACAAATTATAGAAAAATATACATACATATAAGAAAACAGCAGCAGGAGGGATGAAAATCGTCAACAACAACCTGCGCCGCCAATCATAGTAAAAAACCAAACGGTAAAAAATTTCAAGATGAATAAAAAAAAAGAATCAAAACAAACGAATCAAGATCTAGTCAAAGAAAACGATCGAAATAAGAAAAGGGACAAAAACACAAATGTTAAGAAAACCAAGAACAAAAGCGAACCAACAACAAAAACATTTCTAACAGACTAAAATTAAAAAATGTTAGCGAAATGCCGCAGTCTGTACACTCACTGTCCAAACTCAACAGTCTGCTTACTCATCAGAATTGCACGAGCTCCGAGTTAGCAAAAAGGAAGAGGAAGAGCTTATGACGCTTCTCTATGAATATAAGTTCTCTGGTAATACACCTTTTCCCTGATTGAAATACAACTCAAATATCTTAAGGTGCATTTAGATCGCACAACCTCGCGAACAAAATGCCATTCATTCGATCGGTGTAAACGCCTGGTTTGCGATCTTGTGTTCCCGATCATTGGCTCATTCAAAATGTTCCGGCATACTCTGCCAGTGTAAACGGTTGTGTAAACGGTTGTGCGAACGAAATTTTTTTGCGATTAGACTTCGCAACTAAAGTTGCGTTCGTTCGTGCGATCCAAATGCACCTTTACAAACAGTTGGCAATGCTAAGAAAAACAGATGTTTTCATTAAACCGCTCAAAATTTCAACCCTAACCTCAATAAACAAACCAAATATTCCAAGTTATTTTTGCTAGTTTCCAATAAACACAAATAACTATAAGAATTTACTGTAGCAAAAAAAAGAAAACTAAAATGGGTGAAACTAAAGTGAACACATTCTTCATTTCGGAGAAAATTGCTAAAGTGCGCTGGATACCAGAGCAGCTAAAAGAATCGGACAGATTTCTGACTGGCAGTTGGGATATGCCTAACAACTGCGTGCGACTTTGGCGGCTGCAACAGAATCAATACGCGGATGACTACAACGAGCACGCACCACGATGCAGTGACAAGGTAGCCTTCCGTGGCGACATTAGTGGATTGGAATTCGTGACAGATAATGCGGTGGTGGCAAGTTGTTCTGATGGTGAGTGCGGCCTTAAATTAGAAAATACACAAAACTTACATCTGTTTCCTTTACAGGTCATGTTAAGGTATTGAAAATCCAGCGTGCCGTAGACGATGATATGCTACACGAAGAGGGCCAAAGTCCGCTCCTCCATCAATTTAACAGCGGCTGTGCGGCGCCATGCACAGCAATCGCTGTTTACGGCAAAGATATAGCAACGGTAGGCGAAGACGGGCGGTTGAATATACTCGACTCGACCTTAATTAACGTTGTGCGTCGTACAGTTGAAGCAGACAGTTGTTCCCTAACCGCAGTGGCGTACGTAAATCCCCAGGAGGTGCTCACAGCCAACCGCATGGGTGTCATACGAATGTTCGATGTGCGGGCTTCAGGCGAATCCACCCCAACTGCAGCTTTTATGACGTCGTGCGAGGATGAAAAACGATCGAATTTCGTGTCGTGTTTAGCGTCGCATCCCACTCAACCGCATATTGTGTTGGCCGGTTCCGAGGAGGGTTCTATAACGGTATGGGACCTGCGTCAGCCGGGCTTCCCCGCCTCGTATCTTAGTGCGCACACAAGTGCCATTACCGAAATTGGCTTCCATCGCACTGAGCCTTCGAAACTTTTCACTGCGGCCGAATGTGGCGAATTGTGGCTTTGGGCTCAACATCCTACAATGAGCGTGACGAATAGCATCGAGAAGGAGCAGGTGGAAAATGTGAATCCCTGGTTAAATGGCGAACGGGCAAAGAGCCGCATTGCAGTCACTTCACTCATTTCCGATTTGCGGAAGGCCATTAACTCTTTCGACTCGACCGGCTCGAAAATCATATGCGGCAGCGACAGCGAAGCTGTTTACTTTATTGATAACATTTTCTAAAAATAATTTAATGGATTCAAATAGGAATGGATGAATTGCTTGAAATTTGTTTCATTTGTTTCATTTGAGCGATGTTAAGGCATTTTAAGTTTTGTGCAATTCGGCGGCTTCCCTGCATAACAAAGTTAGTTCATAAAATGTATTTTTCGAGAAACAGCGGTTAGAATTTCAAAAATTAGCTTGCTATTATCAAGAGTAATTGGGGAATATTCAATGAGGACACTAGTTGGGAGTGGACAGTAATTTTAAAGTTTTGCATGAGTATAAACGGTTACGTTTTTGGTTAGGCCAGGAAATAAAATTGCATTTCATTAAAAAATCCACAAAGTACTTATTCACAGCCATCTTTTGGTGCTGTAGTTTGCCGACAGAAAAGGGTACATTTTCCGAATTTTAGCTTGACTTAAAAAGCTAATTGCTAGCTGAATAAAATTTTAGCTTTTTTGGATGTACTTGAAACTTGGTGAAGTCAATGTGGGTCACTGATTTCGAAATTTATTCTAAAATACCAAAGCTAAAAAATTGTGGGTCCAATATGACTGCCAAATAAGTTAAAGAAAGTTCTTTTTTACTGAAATGTGCAAAGATGGCAAATGGTCCACAATTTTCGAATGCATTTTCCAAAACTAACCATTAGGAACTCCACTTATAAAATGTTTGTGCCCCAAAATGGATAGATTAATATATTTTTGTGGTCATTTTGATCGACCATCACTTCCAACTGACTGGAACATTTGCTTGTCAATTCTGGTCTCAAACAGTGGAAGGTCACTACACTTGGCAGCTACTGCTAATTTTCATTGATACAAATTGACATAAAGTTCACGTGAATGAAGGGTGCTATTGTCCAAGAGTATATTGTTCTGTAACACCGTTTGTAGCGCCCATGAGGACATTCCTTTGAGTGATTCGGTTATATCGGGATATGTCTGTGGTTAATTGCAACGCTGATTGCTTTAAATAAACATTTTGGATATTCCTTTGCAAGATCATCAAGGAAGATCATCAAAAAAATACACATCGAGTGTTCTAAAATGTTGGTTTGCCAGCGCCGGACATTCTGGAATGTAAATATACTTAAATGTTTCAAATTCTTTTGACTTATATGCCATCTGTTAAACACTTATTTTTAACAGATTTGGTTACAAGCCACTTATATAGCACTTATATGCCACGAAGCTTGTGGCAATTATCTGTTTGTGCACCATGCGTCACTTTCACTTCACTTACATTTTCTTCTCTCATGTCCCGTATATCTTTTTTGCTATTATTTATAAATTTTCGTGATTTGTCCGTCCGTCCGAGAGATGCTGGTGTCCGCTTTCGTATGTTTGTTCAATATCCTCTTCCGGTTTGTTTTGTGGCACGTACGGGTTAGTACTTAGAAGGCAGGAAGCACCGTCGCGATCTGGTGAGCTCAGTCCAGCAACAAACCAAAGTGGCAACACGCTGTGTTTTCAACCAACACCCTACTACGCTACAAAATGACGGGGGCTCCTATTTCTCACGTATTATTCGCTTTCAGAGAAGATGTTCAAATTTCAAAATTCAAAATGGCGAGTCCAATATGGCGTCTGAATTTTCAAGATTTCATCGAAATAGTATGGAAAATCGACCAACACGAATACACGAATGGACAACCATCGTCGGGGAAAGTTTCCCAAAGTTTCCCAATTCAAAACTCAACACTTTTGTTTAATATACGAATTTATTGTTCCATTGAGAATACAAAATCTTCCAACATCAGATTGAACTTAAAGGAAAAGCTTTAGACAAAGTGACTAGAGTACCGAAAGGGATAACTGAGTACTGAGTATTCAAGGCGAAGTAGAGAAGACCGAAAATGGTTTAGAATATATTATTTTATATTTGTTTTTAACTTTTGCATGACAATGAAATGAAAATCAAATTGAAGCGGCTAAAAGCAAAGCACCTGCCTTAAATATGAAGGTATGATAACGATTTTTACATTAAAGGTTTGCCACTAACAAATTTGCATTTTTAGATTTTGCTTAAATGTACCTACGCTAATGCAGAAATGCTTTAGTAGTTTTTTTTTTAATATTTATGCGTGTTTTGCATCGAATTGTTTACCATATAAATACAATAATAAATACAATTAATTGCAACTTTTTTTGTTTTTACTCGATTAAATGTAGACGTAAGCTTAGTTTAATTAAATCGTATGTAACTGTAGGTTTAAATTTACTATTTACACATTTTGAGGCTAAAATCTAAACAATTTCAAAAAAGATTTCAATTGAATTTGAGCATTTAAACTAAAGTTTTGTTGCTTACTTGGGTTGCATTTAGAAATGAAATTAATTCAAACTTAAATGTAAATTCATACTTCCATAGTACATACATAGTTACCTACATACTTTATGTTTATATACTTTTTAAACGTTATTAGCACATTGAAGTTGTTCTGTTTATATATGTATTTCGCTTGCATGTGTTGTTGCGCGCGCGTCTCTAATAGAATCTCTCCAATTTGGGTTTGTTGAGCGCACAAAAGTAATACCCTGAATAGTTTTGTGATCCGGGTGAAGTGTAATCGCTGATGCCATAATTGCTGTAGTCATAGTTGCCGCTGGTCATGTGGGTGTGTGGATGGGCATGGGCGTGGGAGTGGGCGTGGGCATGGGGGTGGTAGTGTTGGAAACCGCCTCCACTTCGAGGTTTTTGTCATGTGATCAAATTGCTGCCATTGTTGTTGGTGCCATGGACGCGCATGTGACGATTCAAATTGCCCGATTGAGAAAATCTGGAAAAGAGTTTCAAATTAATGATCACACATTTTCTGTACAGTGGCTAGTTGATAATAAAAAATAGAACACACTAAAAATTTCTTAACTTTTTTGTCGAACGGTTTCAATTAGAATTAAACTAATTTTGCAAAACTTACACCTCAAAACTTTAACTGCCACTTGCAAAACAAACATAACTTCCTATAGCTAAAGTCTTTTTGCTCCACTGTACATTACATTGCCATCCCTTTAAGGTGCCACCCCATTTGTATATAAAATATATACAAATTATGTCTTCCCCCTGCCCCTCCCCCCTTCCACTTTAGTTATTTATTCATTTACCTGAGCAAACACAATTTGCACTGGTACGGCTTCTCGCCACTATGAATTCGCAAGTGTTTGGTCAGCGTGGAACTATCCGAGAAGGACTTCTTGCACGAGGAGCATCGATAGGGACGTTCGCCCGAATGCGTTCGCATGTGCGTGGTGACGCTGGAACTTTGTGAGAAACGTCTATCACATATGGGACAGCGGAACGGCTTCTGTCCCGTGTGTGTGCGTACATGGGCGGTGAGATTAGCGGCCTGTGAGAAGCTCTTATTGCAATCGGGGCATCTGAATTCAAAAGAATACAATTAACTACGATTTCCACGTAAAACTTTGAATTGGAATCTCACCTATATGGCCGCTCTCCCGAATGAGTTCTCAAATGGGTCTTGAGTGTGCTTGGGCGTGCATAGGTTTTTCCACATAATCTGCAGAGATTTGGTTTCGAATCGGAGTCCTCTTCGTTACTGTCCTCATCATCATAGCCTCCGCCACTGCCAAAGGATTTCGTGTCATGAGCCTAACAGAATAGGATTAGCTTTTGGCGGTGCTGAGAAATTTTAAGTTTCTCCGTACAAACCTGCGAGTAGATTGGACTCTTGGTGGGCGGAGAATAGCTGTGGCCTACATGGGCCCCGGTATAGTAACTTCTTGGCGTTAAAGTGGGCGATGGCGATTCTTTCTCTATTTGCTCTGACAGAGCTGGGAGGGTGTTGCCTGAATTGGCATTGTTCTGCATTGATGGCGCACGAAAGTCCGCCGTAAAGGAGTATGTGGCGGCCGCCGGGTAGTGTGACGGACTAAGCAGAGGCGGGTACAGAACATTCACAGATGAGGAGGAGTTTGGAGGAGTCCACTGCATCTAAGAGAATTTCAATTGAAACGTTAAACGCCATTTTGGCTTTCAACTTCTTCACTTTACCTGTGAGCAAGGCATTGGCACTGTAGTACCGTCTGCACCATAGCCATGCATGGTCATATTCATGCTGACATTCACGCTCATGCTTGGATATATAGGCGGTGGGGGTCCACTCGATGCACCCATGTGTTGGCCACATGCATTAGAGCCGGTTGTGGCCACAGCCGTATTCGTTGGATCGTAGTAGCAAGAAGGTCCTGTGGCGTTGAGCCCCTGGCCATGTGGGGTCTGCTGTGATTGCATTTGATTGTGGCTGTTGGGCGAGACGAGCATCTGATGCGGGTGCACAGTGTACGAGAGTGAAGCTTGATGTGGGTTTGCGGAGAAATTGTAGGAAGCACCACACGGTGAGAAGGGAAACAGACTGGGCAGGGGATCGATGTCTAATGGGGGTAGTCCAGGGAAGGTCGAAGCCATTTCATCGGTGCTCCAGTAGCTGATGCTGTTGCCGCTGTTTCCTGCGAGGTTGCCTTGGGAGTTACAGTTGCTTTGTGCGGATCCGAGCACACCCACCGTTGTCGGATCGAAACAGGAACCACAATCGAAATCGTTGGCCGTTAGGGAGGATATGGGTAGGGCGGTATTGCCTTGGCAGGATAAGCAGCCGACGCAGGATGCAGCACACTCTTGCTGTGAAGATGAAATAGTTCAGTTTTATAATAATCTCACTGTTTAGTAAAACTTTTTCATAATTACAAAAAATTCAGAAATTATATCAAATTCTTGGAAAAGTTTTCGCACCGAACATATACTTAAGTGTGCCATTTGCAACTTGTTGGCATTTTTAATCTATGTTTTTGTTTTTGTTTATTCGGACTGCATTAATTAGTCATAAAAAAAATATTTGCCCTCAAGGCCAAATTTAATGGAACCAACCATATCTTAGCGAACCCCCGATAACTCGAACCGCGTTAACTAGAAAACCCTTATAAGTCGAATATTTCGAGGGTCTGTTGTAATTCGAGTAAATCCGTTTTGAAGTCATATTCATTTTGGATTTTTCAATAAGGGTATTCGCTTACTTAATTGAACAAGATTTTATTAAATTAAGCAAATACCCTTAGTACGAAATTAGGTACTCGCATGTCGCCTTTATAAAAAACGAGAGAGTGAACTATGTTCGACTACGCGGAAGCTGAAATACGTCGAACCTAAAACATATTTGACCCATTTATAAGTTTTTTAAAAACCATGTCCAAAATCCGTTTACAAAAATTTCCAATCGAATCCATCAAAAACAAAATTTAGTTTCAGGACCGCTTTTTTTATACACAGAAAAAAAACGTCGGTAAAATTAACCGTTGTTGGTAGGTTGGATTAACCGAAAAAAAATTGTTTAAATAAATCTTCAAAATTCGACATAAAATAGTACAAATAATTGAAAAAGTTGTTGTTATTGCATGTTCTTTTACCACAATTTTTAAGTGTTTACTTTTCACAAATTTGCTGAACAATTTACAATTTAACCGTGAAAAAAGTGGTGCAATAAATTTACCATCTCTCATTGGTAAAACGTACTTTTTCGGTTCGATTTACTTTTTTTTTGTGTGTATGCGGTTTTGGAACCAATTGGAAATTTTTTAAGTAAGCAGCAACAACTTAAAACAAAGCCCGCTCCATTTTAAAATGAAATTTTCCAATTCAAAGTCAGGTTGTACGTACTTATTTTTAAAATTTTCAACTTTACCATTATTGATTTGAGGTGGTTATTTTTGATTTTATGTGGTTTTTTAAAGGTGGCTAGAATAAAAAATCTCACGTTTTCAGTCTTCTACATCAAATCGTTTATGATTTTCAATTCAATTTATATTTTCGGTAAAAATTACCAAACTGTGTATTCAAATATAAAACATTATTAAAAGTAACTCTATGCAACATATACTCATACTTTTCGAACTTTATTCGTGGGAGCTATACAATTTTTTTTATCATGCAAAATGTCTCTAATTAAAAACAAAGCATTTTGGACAAGAAAGAGTTCCCTGAATTTTGAGAATTTTTTAACAAGTGGTTTTTGGGCAAGAAATCACATAATTTTATCACTTTATAACATTACCAAAAACTTTTCAAAAAATTTGGGTTTTATTTGAAAGATGGTAATTCACCTGGAGTGTAATCGTATTCAAACCCGTTTTTAAGATTCACATACATTAGGAGGCGTGTCCGATTTAGGTATGTCCGTCCACCCAGTTTTGGAAATATCGACTTTGGGTACATGTTTTTCTCCTCTAAACTGAGATAAAGTTCGAGAATCACCCTAATCGGACAAAAACTAGGGAGAAGTCCCAAAAAAAAAACGAAACAAAAAAGCGAACATTTTCCAAAACTTTTTAACATTTTATTGCAGTATTCGATTGGAAATGTTTAGACATGGTCCGAGATTCCTAACCCCATGTAATTAGATCAAAATGGGGTCTTGAGACCCCAAATTTGGACATGGTCCAAGAGCCCCATTTACAAAGCAACATTTTTTGTATTTGAAGGTACTTCTAAATGGGCCATTTATGTGGGGTATTTCAGCGTCGGCAGCAGAAGATAGCTCTCTCTCTAGTTTTTCAGTTCTTACGATACGAGAGCTCAATGCCCAGAATTTGTATATTTTCAGGCCAGGGGAAATTGGCCGAGTAATAGTAAAACGACTTTTATTGTTAGTTTACTTTGTTTTGCACTCTAAATGTTTTACTATTAGTATCAGCATAAAATCAGCAAAATTACCGGCCTGATTGTGTTTTTCTTATTTGATCAATGCCGCTTATAATACACACAAAAGTCGGTAGATCTAACCGAAAAAGACGGTTAAAAACGCTCCAAACCTCCAATGTCGGTACGTTTAACCGATGCGAGATGGGAAATTTATTGCACCATTTTTTTCACGGTTAAACTGTAAATTTTTTAATAAATTTAAAAAAAATGCACATGTAACCAAAACAACTTTTTCGATTATTTGAACCATTTTATGTCGAATTTCTGGTATCGCTAGGGACCTTGTAGGTCTGTGCGTGGCTTCGACCAGCCAGTCTAACCTAACCTAACCTATGTCGAATTTTGAAGATTTATTTTAACAATTTTTTTCGGTTAAACCAACCTACCAGCTCGGTTAAAAAATTTACAATTTTCATACATTTTGAAAAGTTGTACGATAACAATTTTTTTTTCAATTAATTTTACCGACTTTTTTTTTCCTGTGTAAAATTGGATAAAACGCAACCCCTCCGTAGAAAATCCTGGCTACGACTTTATGTACTTTTAATTGTGATAATCATAAGCGTTTATTGCCGAAGATTACCAAATTTTACAGATTAAAATAAATGACTTTTTAGTAGATGTTTAGGTCAACAAAGTCTATTCGCAGGTGGTGTCATATCACAGCGTTAGTTTTTAGTGAAATAAGTATGAAATTTCCACAACTCTTATTCCAAAATATTAAGTAGAAAAACTTCACAATTTGTTTGTTATCAATTCCATTTTTTTTACCGATTAAATATTTTTTGGAATCATTATTATGTATTCACAAAGTATTAAAAAGTTCTTCTAGATATGATTGATGAAAACATAAATATTTACTTTAATAAATTTAATAAAAATGAATTATTTTCACACTGAATAATTTGTTTAAGCAAGTTTCACTTTACTTCTTCGCCTTCGTTAATTCAATCACTTTTTTTTTGCATTTTGAACGGTGTACTTTAATTTAGAACAATTTTTTTTACCGACTTTTAACAAATGCCGAGCGCATAGCAAAAACTAAATACCTGCGGACTATCCAACGCCAAGCCGAACAATGGATTGTTGGGGACATATCCCGTTTCTGGTTCCACAGGACCTCCATTTGAGACATCGCACGATATGTACATAGCTCCACCCTCTTGATCTTCCAGGGAATCTGTGTATATGCGTACATAAGAAGAGAAATGTTTTATTTAGTAAATAAGACAAATGTCCAAAATCATCCACCTGCAATATACAGGGTATACGAGCAGATCAAATCAGAAAAGGTTTACTTTATTTCAAATAATTTTTTTTATAACATAAACAAAAATGTCGATAGTGTGTAGAATAAATACAAATTTTTTTTTTGTTTTCTAAAAATTTTAAATTATTTAAGTTTTGATGTTAGTTTTTCGACCACTGTGCCTTTAAACTCCTCCCATCAGCCACACCTTGCCTAGCAATATGGTGGTGCTTTTTAGTATTCGTATTCATGTTGTTGTGGCTGCTGCTATGATAAACACTTATACAAACTCAACATTTACATTCGCACACTCTCTCTCAAATATACACATTCAGCATCCACACACTGCGCATCTGATAGAATATGGCCGACTGGAAAGGCACTTATGCCTTGTGAAAATATCCTACTTACCCAGAATTGATTTCAAGAGTTTGGAACTTGTATATAGCAATCCCATGACATGACTCCTGTACCAAGGTGCGTTTGTTGGATTTTTTTTATTCTAGTTTTTCTACGTTTCATTTTGTGTCGATCTGTGGCACCTGCAAGTGGAAGAAGAACAACTTCGTTAGCTTAAATCGATTAACAAGTATTTAAGTATTTATTGCAAATGGTAACAGTGATTTTTTTGAAAGACAAGACTTCAGTCTAGACGGGCCACATTTTTAAATGAGAATGCGGCCAAAAACAACAAGGGCTTAAGTCAATGAAATGTGACCACCTGACCACTTGCGATATTCCAATCATTACAACGTCTTTTGTCTTACATAAATGGAAAAAAAATTAACTGAAAAACGTTTTTCAGAGTCTTCGGAAATTTTTTTTTAATTTTTAAAAAAAGCTTGTTTTACGCAAACATTCTAGATAGAATTGCCGTACTAGTATCTATCTATTGCCAAATTCAATAGATAGATTTATTCAAGCAAGTAACCAGGGGGGTTTCATAAAACAAAAAATGTTTATTTATAAACTAAGTCGGACACAAAAAGATATTTTTTAATTAAGAAAAAGTACGACGTATACAGTCGAACCCGCTTAACTGAAACACGAATTCGTCAGACATTTTGTTTCAGTTATGCGGGTAAAGCGAAATAACTTGTATGATAAAGTGAAAAAAAATCATGGGGACTCAATTTTTGTTTCACTTAAACGGGTTTCACTTAAGAGGGCTCGACTGTAATTCAAGTTACAAAATAACAGTGGCAGCCAGGATTTCGGTTCGGGGGGGCTTTGACTTATTATATTGATAACCTTTTGCTATTATATTGATAACCTTTAGGAGGATCAGCCGTAACATCCCAATGAAATGAGATCGTGGATAATGCAATCAGTCTGTTATTAAAATTATAGTCATTAAAATCGCGAGTAGGTATTTTATTGTACGAAAATAATTACCGTCCCAATACAGTGAATATTGACTAAATAAAAATAAACAAAAAATCGCAGTTTCTTCTATTTTTTTTCAATAAAAAGTGTATTTTTTAGCTTCAAAACAAACCAACATAATATTGTCCACTAATCGCTAATATCTCGCAAGTGTTTGAAAATCATATTACAAAAGAATCTCTGCTGCATCTTTTCACATACTTAAAATAAGCAAATTGGACATGAAACAGTCGGGACTGAAATAAGGCCGGGATTCCAATCCCTACTTCGAACATTGATATTTTATCGTCCAGATATTCATGAAGATTTCCCAAATTATTAACATGGTTAGGTAACAAAAGACCAACGGTTGCAGTGTAAGTCCCTTTTTATAACCCTTATATTAACTTGCTTTGGGCGGACTATATATATATATATATATATATATATATATATATATATATATATATATATATATATATATATATATCCTGCGGCGAGCTTTTTCATACACTCCCACATGAGCTAGAGAGCTGGAACACTGATAGAACTCCGGTGACAATGCATTCTATTAAATTTTGGGGTCCATCAGAGGCGTAGGGGGCCGTGGGCGGACTCAAATCT
Source organism: Heteromyza rotundicornis (assembly GCA_951394025.1). Classification (NCBI taxonomy): domain Eukaryota; kingdom Metazoa; phylum Arthropoda; class Insecta; order Diptera; family Heleomyzidae; genus Heteromyza; species Heteromyza rotundicornis. The sequence goes on from OX596012.1 coordinate 48,047,166, forward strand.
TTTTTTTTAAACATGGCATAACTTCCGATTCTTTCAAGCTACAATGATGAAATTTGGTAGGTGGGTTCTTATTGACAAAATGATTTTTTATACCCTTTGGAAAGGGGGGTGTGGGGGCAAAGTGGAGCGGAATGGAGCCAATTTAAAGTTCTAGCTTTCGTAATTTTTAAGCTACAGGGCTGAAATTTTTCACTTAGGCTAGCATTGGGGAAAAAGAGTAGAAAAGGAAAAAAAAAGGGGGGAAAAGGGGGGAACAATTTTTTTTTTAAATCCAAAAAAATTTTTTAAATGTAAAAATTTAAGAAGAAAAACTATACGAAAAAAAGGGGAAAATAAAAAAAGAGTAAAAAACAAGTTTTTTAAAATATAACCCTTTAACCGAAAAAGCAGAAAATAAATTTCCTTTAAATTAATTTCCGCAATTTCGATTTAAAATTAAGGGTTTTTGGCTACTTTGTTCCCAATATCATTGCAAATTTTGAAGTCGCCAAAAACCCTTAATTTTAAATCGAAATTGCGGAAATTAATTTAAAGGAAATTTATTTTCTGCTTTTTCGGTTAAAGGGTTATATTTTAAAAAACTTGTTTTTTACTCTTTTTTTATTATTATTATTAACATGGTTGAAGGTGAAGCAAAGCCAATAAGAAGTATCTGAAAATGTTAGTAATTCGATATATCGCTCATTCCCTGCAATAAAGACACAACTAAGAAAATCATAATGTTGGGAAATCATGATTTGAAATTTAAAATTTCAGCACTTGGAATGTTTTTGAAAAAGGTTAAAATACATCAAAAATGAAATATACGAATTCTGTCTTTTGACAGCATACCGATAAATATCTGAGGATTCTAGTGGCATTCATAACTCCCGAATTTTGAGTTTTGTCTTTATGGCCAGTTTGGTTCCTTTGTATATAAAAATGATTTAAGTGAAGTTTGGAGCCCGTATTTGACGTACAATTTTACGCTTTAAAAATATTTAACATGAAATTACATTTTTGACACGTCAAATGCCATCACGATGAGAAAAGTAAATCTTTACTTATATAACCCAGCAAACAACATTATGAGCGCTCAGAATTATGACTCAGAAAGGAGTCTCATTTCTGATGATTTTATGAGCACTTCGAATTGACTCCGAAACGAGTCTTATTTGTTTAGATTGAACTTAAAATATGAATCCCAATAAAAAAAAAATTTTATTTAGTATTTTATTTTTTGTAATTTTCTATTTACATTTTTAGAGGGTTTTTTTAGCTCTTTTCGGAATCTTTCCTTTTGTGAGTCTTTTGTGAGTTAATTAAGAGTCGTAAAAGAGTTTTTCATGGCTCATAATTAAACTCATAAAGAAGGAAGAGTTTCATGGGAAAACACGCTCTTTGAAAATTTTTTTTAGTATTGATTATGAGGGTTAAAGCTCAGAAAAAAAGAGTCATTTATGAATCTTTTCGGATTCATATTGTTTACTGGGAAAATTCTTTATGAGTTTATTTGTATGTATGTATGTATGTATGCATTAGAGCATTCAATCCCGAAAGGGATTAATTTTTTGCAATCGGTATCGGGATTTCTGCAATATTTTGTTTTCATCAAAAATATCAGTTTTGATTGAAAAAAAAAACGTATGATGTAAGGCTTTGTCATGCAACTGAAGACCAAAACCACCAACAACTTTTATTATACAACATTTTTGTGACGGTTTTCATGAAAATTACAACATAAATCGGTACATTTTTTTAGCTTCACATTAAATTTCTTTTTTATTATAGTTTTTATCAGTCTTTATTCAGTAGACGACTAAACAAAAATAAATTAAATAAAATTCTTATGAATAGAGGTGTAATTGTATATATATACATAGAAACTATTTATGTATTCTTATAAAAGACAAACCTTAAGGTTATTCAGCAGCCCTTTTTGTAGAACTCCCAAGGCTATTTAGAATTTGGCACAATTTAAATTTGATGATTTATGTATAATTTCTATGAACGGAGTTGCATTTTTATTTATGTATGCCCAAAACAGGATAGAAATAAGTGGATTAGAAATTGAATTCTGGAAAAATTATTTTTGTAGACTTGAAAATATGTTTAAATGCAGAAAAAGCAAATACAGTCGCTACCGCACGTAATGATTTATAATTCGTTCCAAATATTAAAAATTTCGACCAAAATATCCTATTAATATGAAACAAACGACGGCACTCATAGCTACGACGATTTATATTTTGTTTTTTTTTCGATAAGTATATTTTTTGAGATCTTCTACATTTTTTCTAATATTTCTAACCAAAGGGTAAGAATAAAATAATGTTTGCTTTCATTCTTAAGTCTGGTTTTCATTATGTCATAATCAATGGCGCTTACTGTCAGTTAAGTGAAAACAGGTTGGCATTTCAATGTAAATTAAACGAATTAATGTAAAATATGGGAAAATGAATATTCGTCACCGTTTGTCATATACGTCGATAATTGCCAACATGCTGGCAATTTTGTTTGCATATGGCAGGGCCAGCAAATTCACCAATGTGCTGAATTTGCGTTAGTCGTTGTCATTGATTCTGACATAATAAAAACCAGGCATTAGAATATACTTGGGCGATTTTTTTTAACCCAATATCCCTATCATCATTTGTACATTTATCATTCCTGCTGATTTTTAAAAGATTTTTTTCGATTATCTCTTACTTATATAAAATTCTTTGTTTGTAGGTTTGTATGTATGTATGTTTGTTCCCTTATAACTCAAGAAATACTCGACCGATTTTAATGAAATGTAGGTAATTTCATTGAACTCATCATAGGCCATTTCATTAAATTTTGGCGTTCGAGGTGGGCGTGGCAAATATTATTTTAAAATGCAGTGTTTAACCGATTTTGTTGAAATTTTTTATGTGGTTTTTGGTAATGAATGGGTAACATGTTAATTCTGAAAATTTGCAGTCCGCCCACTGCCACGCCCTTAAATTTTTAAAGCTCTGTAACTCGAGTCCAATTCAAGGGATTTCGGTGAAATTTTGGATTTGGTGCTGGGAGGTGGATGGGCAGAGGGTTGACTATTGAAATTTAAGTTCCGCCCACTGCCACGCACTAAAATTTTTAAAGCTCTGTAACTCGGGTCCCATTCAAGGGATTTCGCTGAAATTTTGGATTTGGTGCTGGGAGGTGAATGGGCAGAGGGATGACTTGCAAAATTTATTTTTATTTCAGTTGCTTAAATAATACATATAACATTTCCACGTTAACATAAAATTACAAAATTATTGCGAGTGAAGCTGTGGGTATAAGCTACTACATCATAAAAAGGTAATTTTTTACATTTGTAGGTTTTTTTTCAAATAAAAAATTTGCAATACTGAAAAATCCCGGGATTTTCTAGAAACACCATGATGATTCTGCAAATTTCAGGTCTGCCCACTGCCACGCCCTTAAAATTTTAAAGCTCTCTAACTCAGGTATTATTCAAGGAATTTCGCTGAAATTTTGGATTTGGTGCTGGGTGGTGATTCTGAAGAAGGTTCAAGGGTTTTGGTGCTGGATGATGATTGGGTAGGGGTAATTGTGAAAATATGTGATCCGCCCCAATTTTGTATAGAACTTTAACATGAGCCCCATTCGGGGGAAATCGGTGATACTTTGGATTTGGTGTTGAGTAGTGAATGGTTTGTTCCATTTTGTACAATAAGGCAAAAAAAAATAGTACCAAATCTGTCGAAAAAGTACCAACACTTCAATGTCCTTATTTTGTAATTAAAAATAGTTTGTAATATGAACAGAAAAGTTTATTAATATTCAAAAACGTAAACAAATTACTTGTATTTATAAACATACTTTAATTCATAAAGCTTTTAACAAAGAAGTATTAATAACGTTACATAAATGCAACGTTAAGCTTCGTTTCCAGCTCTAAAGAAACGACCCAAGAAAAATATGGTCAAGTTTCCTATGAGGTAAAATTGTATTAGGCCGAATTTTTTGACAGATGACAAAGCCAAAATTTGCATTGAGCTTTTTCCTTTTAGAGCATTGCCGCTGTCTTCATCCACTTTTGCTTTCTATTTTGGCTCTAAATTTGACATCTGATAATGTCACAGAGTGGCCGTGTCTCATTTTGATAAAAAAAAGGTAAAAAAATTGGAGCGAAGTGGATTCGGTATAGGCGAAGATAGTCCACTCTCTAGTTTTAAATTAAGTTTGTTATTAACTTTAACAACAACAAAAAATTGGAAAATGAGTTGACTTAATTTATTATACCCCCACACTCACTGTGGCAGGGTATACTAACTTTGTCACAACGTTTGTAACGCCCATAAGGAGGCGCGTCCGGTATGGAAAAGTATATATATTCTTGATCAGCATCACCTCCTGAGTCGATTTAGCGATGTCCGTCTATCTGTCTGTCCGTCCGTCTGTCCGTCCGCACGATAGCGGTCGCAGTTTTGGAGATATCGACTTGAAACTTTGGGTACATGTTTTTCTCGTGAATACTGAGATCAAGTTCGAGAATCAGCCAAATCGGACAAAAACTGGGCGTGGCTCCCATACACCGAAAAAAAAGTAAAAAATTTTTTATTGTTGTATTCGATTGGAAATGTTTAGAAACGTATTTTTGTCATGGTCCGAGGTTCCGAAGCCACATATATAAGGGTCTAAATAGGGGTCTTGAGACCAATTTTTTTTTTTGTGGATTCAATTGGAAATTTTTAGAAATGGATTTTGGACATGGTCCGGGCTCCAAAACCACCTATAATTGGCTCAAAATAGGGTCTTGAGACCACAATTTAATATGTTCGAGGTACTTCTTCCTACTGTGTGGGGGTATTTCAACTTCGGTATAGCCGAAGATAGTCCACTCTCTAGTTTATTGTTGTATTCGATTGGAAATGTTTAGAAACGTATTTTTGACATGGTCCGAGGTTCCGAAGCCACATATATGAGGGTCTAAATGGGGTCTTGAGACCAAATTTTTTTTTGTGGTTTTGATTGGAAATGTTTAGAAATGGATTTTGGACGTGGTCCGGGCTCCAAAACCACCTATAATTGGCTCAAAATAGGGTCTTGAGACCACATTTTTTTTATGTTCGAGGTACTTCTTCCTACTGTGTGGGGGTATTTCAGCTTCGGTATAGCCGAAGATAGTCCACTCTCTAGTTTTTTTATAAATCTGATATCTTTGCATATCGCTCATTCCCTGCAATAAAGACACAACTTAAAAATCATATTGTTGGGAAATCATGATTTAAAATTAAAAATTTTGATATTTTATATGAATTTCAGCATTTAACTTAGAATATTTTCAAAAAAGGTTAAAATACATCAAAAAATGCAGATATGAATTCTGTCTTTTGGCAGTATGTAAATAAATATCTGAGGATCCTAGTGGCATTCATAACTCCAAAAGCCCGAATTTTGAGTTGTGTCTTTATTGCAGGGAATAAGCGATATATTGTACCAAAAATGTCAATGTAGTACCAATGTACTTTTGCCATCGAAATTGTACCAAAAAAGTACAATTGTACCAAAAAATCATCCCTGGTATACCATTTACACATTTATGTGAATATGCTAAATTATTGCGAGCGAAGCTGTGGGTATTTAATAAATTAAAAATTCATATTCTATTTGAAGGGGTGGATGGATGAAGGCTGTATGTAACATAAATTTCAAAATTAAAAATTTTAAGATGTTAGGTTCATCTCTTGTCCTAAATTCTTCCTAAATTTAAGGATTCACGATAGATTCGGAGATTCGGAAGTTCTGAAGGCGTTTTTACATTTTTTTACTCGGGCCACACCACAAGTCCTTCACTAAAACTTTTCGTCTGCGGCGCATTACAACAACAAATAACAATATTACAACAACAAACAACAGCATATCCACAACCTCACAAAAAGAACAATACAACAACATTACAACAACCGCACAAATTCCAAAAGTGAAGTGGCAAGAGACATCTCTGCCCATAATCTCTTCCAAATATAAGTATTGATGATAATTTCGAAGATTTAGTAGCGACAAAGAAGACATGTCATCAATTTTGTATTGAAAAAGGAAAAAAGAAAAATAAAGAAATTGATTTTCTCTAAGTAATTTTTATGCTAGATACCACCTTCATCCATTCACCCCTTCATTTGAATAAAAAAAAATTGAAAATACTTAAATATTATTATACACCCACTGTGGCAGGGTCCGGTATGGAAAAGTATATATGTTCTTGATCAGCATATCCTCCTAAGTCGAAGGCATGTCCGTCTGTCTATCATCACGATAGCTGTCGCAATTTTGAAAATATCGACTGGAAACTTTGGGTACGTGTTTTTCTCCCCAAACTCAGATCGAGTTTGAGAATCACCGCAATCGGGCAAAAAGTAGGCTGGGCTCCCATACAAAACGACAAAAAAAGCGAATTTTGTTATTATTGTATTTGATTGAAAATGTTTTAAAACGGATTTTTGACATAGTCCGAGGTTCCAAAACCACAAATAAATGGGTCAAAATGGGACCAACATTTTTTTTAAGATTCGATAGAAAATTTTTAGCAACGGATTTTGGACAAGGTCGTAGGTTCTAAAACCACATAGAAATGGAGCGAAGTAGCGTTCTGAGACCAAAGTTTTTTATGTTTGATGTACTTAAATCGAAAAAATCCTGCTCAAACATTCCCTCAGGAGTTTTCTTAGGTGATAAATGTGCAGCTAATGCAGCTAACTTTTTTTGCTGATTTTTTCTGCTCTAACTTCGTTTCAGAGTCCGACTCTGACCCTGATGTCTGATTCAATTTAGGACATTCCTTGGATTTTGGTGGTTTAGTTTTATTTGATGATGATGTGCTTAGGGGGGGTTCTTAATCTCAAATCCTCTTTCCAAATGGATGTTGATGGTCTGTCTGCCTCTGTTCTTAAAAATTGTCATTCTCTTGTTCGTCCGCTTAAAATCATTTTTAATAAATCTTTATTGATGCTTTACATGCATTCTATTATCCCTATCTTCAAAAGTGGGAATAGAAATAATGTTGACAATTATAACCCCATTTCGAAACTGTCGAAATATCTGTCCAAATCAACATGTTTTCGTTCAAGGTCGTTCTACAGTGTCTAATCTTGCTATATTTTCTGATGACCGTATATCTACGTTTCACGACGTCTCCAAGTGGATACGACTTACACGGATATTTCTAAAGCTTTTGACCAGGTTTCGCATAAGATTTTACTTGCCAAATTGGTCAGTTATGGATTCCATTCTGTCTTTTTGAATTGGATCGGATCCTATTTTCGTAATCACCATTGTGTTGTTGTTGTTGTTGTTGAGGATGCCTCTTCTCAGCCTTTTATAGCCTCATCTGTCGTTTCACACGGTAGTATCTTGGGGCTATTACTTTTCATTCAAAATTCTTCTATATGCGGATGACCTAAAAATCTATTCTGTCATTAGAAATACTTTTGATGCTCCAATCTTCAGAGTGAAGTTGCTGTTGTAAAAATCTTTTTTCCTTAAATATTAATAAATGTTTCCATATGTCGTTCTCAAAGTTTCGTAATGTGGTTCGTACTCCTTACACAATTCCAGTTCAATTTTAAAGACTGTTGATCAAATTGAAGACTTGGGTGTAATTTTCGATTCCAAGTTTACTTTTGTTAACCATCTAAATTGTACTATCTCTAGATAGCCTTCGTTCGCTGTAATAGTTCTGAGTTTACTGATCCTTATACGCTTTAAGTACTGTTCACGTCTTTTGTTCGGTCCAAATTAGAATATGATGCTTTTGGAGACCCTATCATGGTTGTCACATTATTAATTTAAAATCTCTTCAATGTAGAAGATCGTTTCTGTCTTTGTCATTCATTTCCGATATTATTCGTGGTGATATTAATTGTACTGCTCATTTAGATCGGATTAGTTTTAATATCTCTACTCGAAATCTTAGAAGTTTCGATCTTTCTTTTTTGGCCGTTATAGAACGAACTATGCTTTGAATGCGCCAATTGTCAGAGCGTTTATTGAATTTAATGTTTTCTCAAATTCTGCTGCTTTAGATTTTTCTTCTTCTAAGTTAATTTTCACTGGTTTAATTTTTTCTTTGTTTACATAATTAGTTTGTAAGAACAATTTTCGTTCATAGATTAAATAATTAAATAAACAAAAATAAAAAAAAAATGGCGAGACCAAATTTTTTCTTTTGGTGGATTCAATTTGAAATATTTTGAAACGGATTTTGAACATGGTCCGCGGTTCCTAATCTACATATTAATAGGTCAAATGGGGACCTGAGAACACATTTTGATGTTCGAGGTACTTCTAAATGGGTAATATTGTGTGGGGGTATTATTTTAGAGTACCATTAAAATTAGTTAGTATACAAACAAAATTGTTGTTTCAAATTAGGATCCAAGCTAATTTTTTCCAAAAAAAATTATTTAAAAAAAAGGATTATTGCAAAAAACAGCTTTTTTGGTGGTTGCGAATATAAATGTGGTGGCGGGGGGCTCAAAATTGTGTAAAACTCCTTCTATAACTGTTTGAGTCGTTCAAATATTGAGCGTTTCAGGGCGTTAACATTAGCTATAGTCTTTGTTGTTTTAATATGAGTCCACCCACGGGTATCAGAAATACTCTGAGTATTTCACTGTTTGATTCACAGATTAGATCCACAGTCAATTGGAATGGAAATGGACAGATTAGATTTCTTCAGCTTGATCCTTGAACCAATCAAACCGAATATTAAGTTTAGATCAGGAAATTTTCTTTAATAAATAAAATTATTTGTATAACAAATCGCACCTTCTCAGAAAATTGGATGTGTTCATGATCACGGTGTATCCTTTGTAATCCTTAATGTAATGAAATCCCAAACATGAGTTTAACTTTTACTAGGATTTTTATTTTTGCCAAATTCTTTGGTCAATTGCTTTTTTTAATTTTTTATTTCTTTTATTATTTTAGTTTTCTTTTTAATTTTTTTTAATACATTGAACACAAACTTAAACAAATACAAAATTAAAAAAGACAAATTCTGGAAAAATAATTAACAACCGTTGTGCGGCACCAATAGTTCCTAAAAACTGATTTTTCAAAAAAGCGACTTGCAACGACGAGCGGAAAACGGCAACTAATTTTGAGTTCAAGTCGGCTCAAAAAATATCACCACACCAAAAGCAAAAGCAAAAAGAAAAAAAAAACAACCACAAGAACAAAAACACTAAATTACAAACAGGCGAAAAGACACAAGAATATGTGGCCCTTAAAAAAACAAGAACAAGACCCTGCCCCCTCCACCAACAGCAGTTGCACCAACACCAGTCATACTACCCCCGTCCAACACCACAGTTCCAGTAGTTTTTACTTGTCACCCAATATCATCGCCTTACGACGCAAATACACAGACACCCTGATTCACGTCGTACGTCGTATGAGTAGCTCTCACTCAGAGCGCGCTAAATTAGCCATTGATCGCCTCTGCATTTGTCTCTACTGCCGATGACGTTGTCCTCGTCTTCCCCATCCTTCTTCTCGCCCGACGACTACTTAGTTCCTATGTTTTTCGTCTTTCCGATTGTCTGACTGTCTACTTGTATTGTAGTCTGTCCATTCGCGGACGGACATACCTACATGTGTAGCTCCTCACATTCACCATTGTACAACAAACCGAAGCATTTAAGTTTTTCATGGAAGTATTCGAACTGAATTGAACTGCGAGTCGTACTATCGATGTGGTTGATGAAGGCAATCCAAACGGGTTGGTTGCTTTCAACCAATGAACGCGCTTGTTCCGCTCGCCTGTCTCTTCCATTTCCATTCCAATTGACTGTCGATTTGTATTTTGTAATTCTTTTTTCTTCCACATCAAAAGTGTATTGATCGCTTGAACTACTGAAGCAGCCAATACTCGAGAAGTTAGTTGAAATTTCGAAAGACAAATGCGGATGACATTCGATATTATTGTACACATATACAGTGCAGTGTGTGGTTGGTGCATAGTTGATGAAATAGTTTGCAGAGACAAAATAATAATTTTATTTTAATTCTACTTTTACCAAACAACCGTTCAGGTCGTTTACTCTAATATCCGATTAACAACTAACTGGGAATATTTATTTAAATGGAAGGAACATGGCCCATATTCTTTTTCAAATTAAATTCCAACTTAGCTTCAGTACACTACTTACCGCCATTCAATTGCTGTTTAAGGCTCAGGGTTCTTATTTTTCTAAAAATCAATTATTGTAAATTATTTTGAATAATTAAATTTACAATTTGGAAGAGTTTCTTATCAACTTCTCACCAAATGCATACTGTCCACAAAATTCATTGAAAAATACGTTCGCATTGGCAGCAATATTGAATTTCGAGTTGGTTCATGCAATTTTGTGGCTTAAAAAATTAAAAGTGCCGTCGTCCGGCCTGGCAAGAAATCGTATTCCACCACGACTACAGCTAAACCCAACAGCAGGCGAACTAAAGTATAAAAGAATGATGAAGAGTTTTGGTTAAACAAAGTATTGAGGTAGTAGGGGTTCCGATGCGAAATGTGGTCACACGACGTGTATTGGATTACATGCAGACACTAACTTCGTCTTTGTAAAATATATGAGAACATTTACCAAGCTAAGTTAATACTCGTAGTCACCAACCCAAGTTGCACATCCAGAAACTCGGAATACTTATATATATTTTTCAAAATGTAACTCGAAATATTTCGTTTAAATTCCACCAAGAAATCTTTGTATGTTTACAAATTGTACAAGGAATTATTTTATTTTTAAAATTTACCCGAAGAAATTCCAAAAATTCACACACTCTGAGAAGAAGAAGGTGAAAAAATACGTATTAATCGAATCAGTTGAGTGTAAAGGCATTTGGTGATCGCACCCGATATCATGTTCCTTTGGTGGGAATAATTTACTCTTCGATAGGAGACAACATGGGCGGCAAACAAATTTTGCTGCAACAAAATCAAAGTCTTCATTCTTCGACTGGAACAAGTTTTTTCCTTCAGTTTTTAAGCGCGTATAATTTGCATGTCAACAACATCCATGTTTGCTTCTGATTGTCACTTCGCATTAAGCTGATCGGTTGAGGTCCGAGAAATCGAGAATGAGTTAATTTTTTTCTTCTGTATTGGTATCAGTATCAGGAGAGTAACCATTTTTGTTTTGTACACGATCGTACGTATGACACGCTCAGAGGAAAGAAGTGATGAAATTAATAGAGCTGAGTGTGTCATATGTATGTATGAAATTAGAGAATTTCATTTACGATGTTAAAATCAGACCTGTAAATTTCAATTACCAATACAAATACAATTACAATACCGAGTATTTAAAAAAAATCCTATTCTTGGCATTGGTATTTAAACACTTACAAATACAAATACTCTCAAGGAACTCCGGACACACATGTTTTGGAAGACATATCGAACAAATGCTGCCCGCCGTTGCTGACGTTTTATTAACAACTATAAAATCAACCGTAGCTTCGCACGTATATTTATTGTACTTTCCTTTGACCACCCATCAACCACATATCGACACCCTTAAACCCTTTTTGAACCAAAATTTAACTGCCACGCCCATTTTATGAATTGCCACGCCCGCTTTCAAAATAAAAAAAACTTTATCCAGAATCTCTAGCCATGATTTCGCTGAATATATATGTTGAATTACTGGAGACTGCAGGAGAGGTTACTTAGCTTTTCGAAAATCAAATCTCCACTGGGGGCTCCTGGAATGTGAGGTATACATCCGGACATATTTTAGACAGGGTGTAACAGTCGAGATGGTCCAAAAGGTAGGAATCGATTTCCCAAAAACATGAAGAAAGTTTTATTTGCACATATTGCGAATTCACCACCCACTTAATTTTAAAAATCAGTACACTTTTTTAATGATACAAAAGGGATGACTGGCAAAATCTATTCTTATTTCAGTTGCTTAAGTAATACATGGTATAACACTTATACATTTACTTGAAAATGCAAAATTATTGCGAGCGAAACCGTGTAAGCTAGTAGAAAATAAAAAAAAATCGATATTAGAGAACAAATTTTTAAGAATTTTAAATGCTATTGACTTTAAATTACGAATAGAAGTATTATTATTTTAAACAAAAAAAATCTTAAATTATTATTACTATTTGTTTATTTTGAAATCCTAGTGTTACAAGAATAAATTCTTAAATATTACTAACACTAGTCACACAATGAATAAATAATTTAGTGTTAATATTAATATAAAAAATAAAATTTCAAAAATTATAAAATAAAAACAAAAATAATATAAATTTAAATTGAAAAACACTAGAGAGCTTCGGCTATGCTGAAGCAGAAAATCCCCACACAGTATAATCCATTTAGAAGTACCCCAAACATATAAAAATTTGGTCTCAAGAACCTAATTTGAGCCGCTTATAGGTGGTTTCGGACCCAAACCACAAAAAAAAATTGTGTCTCAAGAGCCCATTTATATGTGGGCTTGAATCCAATCGAATACAGCAATAAAAAGACTTGGAAAATGTTGAACCTTATTTTCGGTATGACTGATTCTCGAACTCGAACATGTACCCAAAGTTTCAAGTCGATATCTCCAAAACAAGACGGACGGACAGACAGACGGGCATCGCTAAATCGACTGAATAGGTGATGCTGATCAAGAATATATATACTTTTCCATAGGGCACGCCTCCTTATTGGCGTTACAAACGTTCTGTCAAAGTTAGTATACCCTGCCACAATGAGTGTGGGGGTATAATAATTTTTTGTAAAAATGCATATCTTTAAGAAGCGTTTTAGTTTTTTGGGGGTGTAATCAAAATTCTTGGTATGCAGTTGTCATTTTTTAGACAGACCTACACGTGTTATAAGTGGCGCCCCAAGTTCTGGGAATTCTTTTTTACGCAGTATAATTTATTTTTGCTTAAAAATTGACAAACCAATTATTTTTAATTGAAATCAAATATCCCTAAACATATTTTTATGGAGTTCAATGGTGAAAGGAGTCCGTAATGCCTGTACCAATGACTTATTTATTATACAGGTGTCAGCTGTGTAAATATTTACAAGTGATTGAAACTTGTCTCAGTAAATCATACAATTATTTTATTTCCAATAAGTTTGGCTAATTTACTTTAGTCATCATCTGTACCGCAAATTATATACCTTCACACAGCAATTAAAACCGAATCCATAGCAACCCCTCTAAAATGCTTTACTGGCGAACATCCCTTTCCCTTCTAGAGATTGTAAATTGCATGAAATTAAGAAGTTAAGCAAACATTTCCGACCACAAAATTGTAACAATTGTGGCTACATACATATTTGAACAATGTTAACAAATCCATGACAACCATGACTGAGCTGAACGTGTCGATGGGCAAAGATACCTGTTATCGCACCTTTCGAATTCGAAACACGTGATTTTATTTACCCAAAAGCTGTTCAAATCGCTACTTTAGTTGGAACTAGTTTAAGTAAACATTATGGAATACAATGTTAGAAGGGGAATTATATAATTCTTCGTATGTATATTTTCCTATAATTCTTTTTTTTGTGTGTTGCTAATAATAGTTTCCTTACATTCGAAAAAGAGAAAAAGATTTATTTAGTTTTTGCATGAATTCGTTCATTGCATTTTCTTTCTTTTTTATGTTCATATCATTTGTGTATTGCTACCAACGCACACCAGCGACATTTTCCAAAATTGCAAGGGCTTCAAAAATCAATGAAATACTTTTCTGGCGGCATTCTTGGGGCTTCCTTCTATAGAAAATTCATGCTGGCGTCTCTATTCAGAGTGAAATGTAAATAGAAAATTCATTTGCCAAAGAGACGTAGTGATTATGTTATAAAGAGAAGTACATATACCTTCGTCTATGTAAAATTAAATGGAATTTGATTTAAATAATTTATTTGGATTTCTAGCTCATTGAATTAAGATGCATATCACTGGCGTATCCAAGAATAAAGTGAGGTTTTAAAACCAAAAATTGCCACTGAGAAAAGTGTGTACATAATTTCAAAAAAATGTCGCTATGTTTTATAAATAGTACAATCCTTTGTGTTTTTGGAACATTTAAAATGTGTTTTTACAACTGTCAGGCACTTTTCATCCCATCGCACACCTTCTGCCAAACGAAAAGTATCAATAACCACTAAGACGGCAATGGTACGGTGACAGCTGGTCTACGAAGGCATTTAAAACGAATTCAATTTCATTTCTTATTAAAAACTAAACCATGGTTTTGGAATTTGTAAGTACAGAATGTGTCTTCAATGTTTATTTCCTTTTTTGTTTGCTTTTTCACGCGTAAAAGTCGTTCACTTTGACAACTCGACCAGCCAGAGTGACAGTTGAGAAACTGTCGTTGCACAGTGGCTAATAAAGTGATACTTCTTGAATTACATTTTGACTTCATCAATATGTTGTGATGTTGAAGTTTTTGTCCACATTTCTCGTTTTTGTTTTGTACCACTTTAAGTACACTTGAATGAAGCGCGCCAAATTAATTGTAATTCGATACTGTCGCTGCACATATTCTGAAAAGGGGATCCGTTAGCATAGCAATGTTGACATTTCAAAATAAAGTGAGTCTCCGAGCGGTCTTCTACGCGCTGCAGCTATATTTCAACTACTTATGAACTGAATTTGTGACAAAGTGTACTCCAATCTGATGTGAAACAAATGAGGAAAGCATTTTCGCAAATACTATGTAGCAAGACAATTCTCACAATATGGTGGTTGGGGTGTGTCGATAATTTCATGTAGCACAAATAGCATCCTGCTAACAGTAATTATCTTGTCCTTATGCCTCTCCTTAATCCACTCTCATTATCTCTTCAGTGCAAATATACAAAACTGACAATTTTGCGTAATCCTTTGGAAAAATATTAAATTTCAATTACTGTCGTTAAAATATTATTAGCGCGATAACCGTCGCAATCACACACAAAACAACAATTATTACTCGAGCTTTGCCACGTTGAATACCAGGAAGTCACGTGGCGGTGTGTGTGTATATTATCGCCACCATGTAATCTACCGCAAAAACGACCACCGTCGCTTTGCTCCTTTTTGCCAGATAGTCACCTAATAATTGAGTGAGTGCGCAAAAGGGGAGTGCCAGCAACCCGCAATAATATGCAATCTTATCAGATTATGTCTCATTTAAGGACCATTGGGAGTTGTGTCATTTCAAGCATATTGCTCGTGTGTTGTGTCAACAGGTGACTTGGTAGGGTAGTGTGGGAACTTTTCGTCTCTCACTTGAAGAATCAGCAGAGAAATTAATTTTCAAAACCAGTTTCGTTTTTTGATTTTAGGCCGGTTTGTGGATGTTCTTAATTTCATTCGATTATATCGAATTACACGTTCCGCTGTGATTTGTAGATTGTTTTTGTTCTCATGAAAAGATTTGGCAGTTGTAATTGGCCTATATATGCCTTTTAGGCTTATTGTATCGCCTACTCCTTGTTGATAAACACAATTTTCAATTTATATTTAAAAAAAAAAGCATAGTAAATAAAACAAGTGAGTAAGCTTCAGTCGGGCAAGCCGACTTATATATACCCTACACCTACTGGGCCATATTGTATCCGCCATCTTGAATTTTGAAAATGCGACATCAAATTCGAAATCAGCGACCCCAAAAACCCCACTATACAAAATTTCATACTGTTTTGATGAAATCTTAAAATTTCGGTACAAACACGATTTTCACTTATATGGGAGGTAGGCGTGGCAGTCGACCGATTTCGCCCATTTGCAATACCAACTCCTTCTAGGGCCTAAAAAGGATAAATCCAAAATTTGGGATCCCTAGCTTTCTTCTAGCTCCTGCAATCGTGTTTACAAGAAAAGAGGACGGACAGACGGACTGACGGAAAGGGCTAAATTAACTCAGCAGGTGACGCCGATCAAGAATATATATAGTTTTCCATACCGGACACGTCTCCTTCTTGGTGTTACAAACATCAGACCAAAGTGAATATATCCATACCTCATGAGGTGTAGGTTATAAAAATAATCTTGACATACAAAGTAAATTTGTATTGCACTACACTCAGGGAAAAAAAACATAGTAAAATCAAGTACGATCGTATTTACTCCTTCATTTTTTCAACTTAATGGAAACAACTTTGAAATAAAGAAAAAATACTTAAAATAACTATTGTCAACATTGAAACAAAGTTGCAAAGTTGAAATGAAGTGCGAAATACTTAAAATAACTGTTGTCAACGTTGAAACAACGTTGAACGATTTTAAATCAAGGTCTGACAAACTTAATATAAATTGGAAAATTTTTGAAATAATCGGAAAACAACTTTGAAATAAGTTTGTTTATTTTTGAATTTAAGTTTTAAATTGAAAACAAGCTTGTTCGTAGTTGTTTCTAAAATTTCCAACTTTACCAGACTTTCATTAACGTTTCTACTTGTTTTAAGGTGGTTATTTTTGATTTTAGGTTGTTTTTTCTCTGGGTGTAGCTTATACCCACAGCTTCGCTCGCAATAATTTTGTATTTTCATGTCAATGTATAAATGTTATACTATGTATTATTTAAGCAACTGAAATAAAAATAGATTATTCCACTCATCCCTCTACCCATTCACTACCCAACACCAAATCTAAAATACCACCGATAGGATAGAAGGCATTCGTCACGTTTTTTCAAAGATTTTTAAAAAATGAACCAATCATCGTTTCTTACAAATTCATTTACAGTTGGAAACTTACAATTATTAACTTTAATATTTTAACGTCTGAAAGCATATATCTAAAAGCTTTCCACTACTTATTCAACGAATTTCAAAAAAAGCCAAAACGACGAAACTTCCCCACTCATAGGGTAGAAACGCCAAGGGGCATAATTTAGAAATGCACAGAATTTTTCGGTAAATATAATATTTTATTTAAGTATTGAATATCAGAAGCTAAAATAAAACATTAAACAAATGTTACTAATTTTTCACAATATGTAAAAAATGAGATCCGAGTTAAATCATTGATTCTTCCTTTTCTCTTCTTTAAAATTTGTTTGGTCGGTTTTGTTATACCAAATACACTGACGTATGTGCCCCAGGTGTTCCCAATCACACAAATTCTTTTTTCATATTATTACTTTTAAGAAATTGAATCAAGTCGAGCTTTTATTCCATGCATTAATATCAACGCAAAAATACCACAAAGTATCAATTTCCTAATGCAAAAACTGAATATACTATCACCAAATTTACTTATCCAAAAAAATTTTCGCAGCAGCCCTAAAAACAAATAAACACGTTTTGCCCTGATCACGATTGGGGTAGAAAGGTCATGTACTTAGGGAAGAAACTTTTGCGATATATGTACACACAGAGAAAAAAGTCGTAGTGCCAACAATTTTATACTTAATCTCAACAACTTCTGTTGGTCATTTCATGCCCAACAACTCAACATTGTTGTATCAAAAACATAAAAGTTGTTGTCTTTTCAAGCTTTTCCACTCTTGATTCAACAGTTTTTCTATTTGGCGCAAATTGTGAAATTGGTAATTTAATAATCAATAAAAAGCAAACAAAAATTTTTTCTTTTGTTTTTTTTTATTATTACATTTTATTTATTTATGTATTTGTATTTTATATTTTCTTACTCTTTTTGTTTATAACAATTTTTATTAACTTTTTATTTAATTAAAACTTCACAACTTACTTATCCGGAATTCGAACCTGGACCTCTGGAGTTGCAGCAGTGTGCTCTAAGCCCTTAGCAGTTTGAGCTGTCGCTAATATTATTGAACGAGCGTCTAAATGTTGTATACTCTGTACAGTCTGTTAAATCTGAGTTCTGTTAAATCTAAAAATAGAACATATCATAGAAGAGACGTGACCCTGCTTCTGTGACGCAATACATGTAGTGGTGTATGATCGAGCGTCGCATGTCGAACGAATAATGTTCAATCACGAAAGTGAAGTCACAGAAGCAGGGTCACGTCTCTTCGACTCATGCTATGAATGAATAATCAACAACGAAAACAGTTTTGATGACAGTTTTTCGCACTTGACGTAACGATAAGTTCTCAAATTCTCTCAATTTAGATTTTCAAGAACAATATTCTTATGGCAACAATTTTAACTTTGAGTTAAACATTATATTCTAGTTTTCAGTTTAAAAGTTTCTCAACTTTTGTGTGAAGAGCGCAGTATTTGGAAAAAGTATTTGCATTAAAGTAATTAATCTTAATACAAAGATATCATTGTTGTGGGAAATGCTTTTTCACTACAATTTTTCAAGAGCTTGAAGTATTTGTTTTGACCGCGGTTTTTTCTCTGTGTATACAAACTACCCACACTGTCAATTTCAAAGAGTTTTAGTTTTTAAAAAAGTAGGCGTGGCATATGCGCCCCAGTGGCGAATCCTCCCCCTTCTACCCTATCCCTCGAAAGTTATATATTTGGGGTGTGTTAATTGGCGGATCGCATATTTTCACAATCATACTTCTGCACTGAAAATCCCTTGTTACAGAGCTTTAAACATTTTAGAGCGTGGAAGTAGGCGGACCTTAAATTTTCACAATCACATCTCTGCACATTCACCACCCAGCACCAAAACCAAAATTTAAGCGAAATCCCTTAAAAATGATTCGACTTACAGAGTTTTAAAAATTTTAGGGCGTGGCAGTGGGCGGACCGCAAATTTTCAGAATTAACATGTTGCCCATTCATTACCCAAAACCACATCGGTTAAACACTACATGAATTATAGCATTTTAGAATAATATTTGCCACGCCCACCTTGAACGCCTAAAGGTAACGAATCATCGGCCAATGTCGAGGCCGATGAAATTGCCTACATTTTTATACGTGTTTCATTAAATTCGGTCAAGTATTTCTTGAGTTATAAGGGAACAACCCCACATACTCACAAAGAGTTTTATATAAGTACCCAGCCAATAATTGAACGAACTTTTTACGAAGATCGTATTTTACGAACTTTTCTCGATAAAAAATATTCGAGAAAAGTACCACATTACTTACATACACCCAGAGAAAAAACCGCTTAAAATCAAAAATAACCACCTTAAAACAAGTAGAAACGTCAATGAAAGTCTGGTAAAGTTGGAAATTTTAGAAACAACTACGAACAAACTTGTTTTCAATTTAAAACTTAAATTCAAAAATAAACAAACTTATTTCAAAATTGTTTTCCGATTATTTCAAAAATTTTCCAATTTATATTAAGTTTCGTTCAACTTTGTATATTCGGTATATTCGGTCAATTGGATGAGCTGAGGTACAATTTGCTACTGTGGTAAAAAATGTATGTTATATCAGGGGCGAAGCGAAGCCTCGTTTGTAGTAAACTTAGTTTATTTATCTACGAGGCTGTATTTGAAAGGAACGGTTTTTGCATTTGTGAGAAACTAGAAACGTTTCCATAAACATCATTTCGTTTGCGGTCTACGATTTCAGTGACGACAAATACAAATGTATTTTCTTGCAGCATATGTTCCTCAAAAACATTAACTCTTTGAGTGTACTTCATTGATGGTGATATTTCACATTGTGGCACGAAGGCCCTTAGGCAGAAAAGGCTATAGCCTTAGGCCCGTGAGCTTTTCGGCCCTTCATAAACAATATGTCTGCATGCATTTTCATAAAATATTGGTCTACTGAAAATGTTGAGCAAATTGTAAACTTGAACTTTTGCGGAATAAATACCCTTTTAATATCCGAGAAGACTTTTCCAACCGTATTAATAATTTTAATTTATTTTCTTGAAAACAGAATGATCGTCGATGTTATTCAAAGCTGGGCATAGTTAATCGAGAATTTAACTTCGTTAACCCGGTAATAGTTAATCAAAAATTTAACTTCGTTAAATTAAAAAGTTAATTTCGTTGAAAAGTTAACTTCGTTAAAAGTTAAATTAAATAGTTAAATTTCCTATAGAAAACAAAAAAAAAATTTTTTTACAAAAAACACCTCAAAAATACTTTTTAACTATATTCAATTGAATGCCTGCACTCACAGACCCTTTTTCCAATCGGTTTCAGCAATGAAATTTGCTTTAAAATAAATGATAGAAATTTTTATTAAAAGCAAAATTTTGTCTATGAAGGCATACAAGTTTTATTAGAATATTAAATAATAATAATGAAATTAACGAAGTTTGATTAAGAACAACTAGCGCAGGCTATTCTAAACACAATGGCATTCTCAGTTTTTCGTTTTCATTTTGAGAAACTTGAGAAATCGAAAATACAATGTAAACATCCTGACGATGTAAACTTCACGTAATGGCTGAGAACGCCATTGTGTTTAGAATGTTCTATAGAATATAGAACACTTCGAAATATGTCGGCCTGTGTATTTAATTGTTTTGTGAAATAATTTTTAAATTAAGTGTCAATATCAGTTCAAAGTATGAATTCTTAATTTTAATTTTTTTTTTATATTCAAAATTGAAAAAAATTTTTTGTTTTAAAGTTAACTAATGCTAGTTAATCGAAGAAATTTAACTTAACTAAATGAAAAAGTTAATGGTTTTCAAAACTAACTGAAACGTTAAATGTTACCTTAAATTTAACTTCGTTAATTAACTATTAACTAATTAACTAGTTAATGCCTAGCTTTGATGTTATTGGATTAAATATTCATTATTATTCTGAAACTTCGAGCTATGTCTAATTAAAACCGTTTAGAACAAAATGAGAATCTCTAGAAATTCAAAGGAGTGCACTGAATCTGGCATTTATTTTTAAACCCCCACACTGTGGCAGGGTATCTGAACTTTGATACAACGTTTGTACGCATATAAGGCCCTTATGGAAAAGTATATATTCGTGGTCGGCATCGAAAGCTGAATCGTTTTAACCATGTCCATCTGTCTGTCCACACTATAGCGCACACAGTTTTGGAGATATCGACTTGAAACTTTGTTAAAAAATTGTTCCCCTGCAAACTAAAATCAACCAAACTAAAAAAAAACCAAAATTTTCCAAGTATTTTTAAAATTTGTTTACTGTTGGAAATGTTTAGTAACAGATTTTTGATATAGGTTTAAAAATGACCTATAAATGGGTAAAAATGAGGTCTTGGTAAAAAAATTTCATATATTCGGCCCGTTTTGGTTGGTTAGCCTTAGGTCCAAGAAGGCGTTTATCAGCCCCTGGTGGCACGCTGTGAACATTGATGTTTTTTTTCGGTCAGTGAGGCTTATTTATAAAACGAGTTTCTGTTAAAAAATGTATTGATTCTAGTTGGATGCACTCTCAAAGAATAAATATGTTTGGTGAACGTTTGCTTCAAATATACTACTTTTGAATACAAACTTAAACGAAAAAACAAACAAAAAACATTTGCTCCAAATTAAGTCGTTTTGCCGCAAATAATAAATAAATTTGCAACAATTTAAAAACGTTTCCAATAAAAGTATTGCTTTTTACATTTATTGGAAACGTTTTTAAATTGCTGCAAATTAAAAACTAATTTCTAATAAACGTTTACATTGTTCAAATCGAATTCGATATAAGCTTTGCAAAGCTGGGCATTAACTAGTTAATTCGTTAATAGTTAATTAACGAAGTTAAATTTAGGTTAACTTTTAACGTTTCAGTTAATTTCGAAAACCATTAACTTTTTCATTTAGTTAAGTTAAATTTCTTCGATTAACTTTGAAAAGAAAATTATTGAATGTAAAAAAAAAAAGTAAAAATTAAGAATTCATACTATTTTTAATAATACACCTAGCCACACTGTTGAAAAATTGTAAACACAGAACTCTTTTGTGTTGTTGACAAAAATTTAAAGTTCCAAGTCGAGACGGTGTGCCTAGCCCGTCGTCAAATGTATCGGCTTGGTCGGCGGCGAAATATTGAGTCGATTGTGTCGGCTCAACCGATATTGACATCGATTTGTTCGCACGCCGATTGAAGCCGATTATGGTCGGCGCGAAACTGTTTAGCCGCCGCCGACATTTTCCAATCAACTTGGAACTCTGGGTGCGTAGTGACAATCAAAAAAAAGCGCGTCGGCAAATTCGTTTTGTAAAATTTTACAAAGTTTTAATTTTTAAGTTAAATTTGCATATAGAGGGCTGCAATCGATCGAAAAAAGAGTCTGTGAGTGCAGGCATTCAAATGTATATAGTTAAAATGTTTTTTATGCGTTTTTTGGAAAAAACAATATTTCTATAGAGAATTTAACTATTTAATTTAACTTTTAACGAAGTTAACTTTTCAACGCAATTAACTTTTTAATTTAACGAAGTTAAATTTTTAATTAACTATTTCCGCATTAACGAAGTTAAATTCTCGATTAACTATGCCCAGCTTTGAAGCTTTGTTTTTATCGACCAGAACGAAAGTAGCTCAGTGGCACAGCGTTTTTGTGCGGAACTTATACACCCTACGACCGGCGTTCAAATCCTATCTTAGTTGAAATTTTTTTTTCGCTTATCAAACGTTGGTAGCAAACGAAACAACAAACGAATGTATGTTTGTCTAATTTTTCGTTTCTTACGAACGAAAAAATTCTTTGAGTGCAGGAGGGTTAGCAGCACAATAAAGTGGATTTTGGTTAAATCCATTTCTGAAAAATGTACAGAAACTACAAAAACCGTTTGAAACTACCGTTTTACATTTTTTAAATAAATTTAAATGTAGTAATAAAAAATTTGTGAAGTTTTATGTCATAGCTAAAAAAATGTAGATCTGTCTGCGGAAAGTTTTACAACTGACGCAAAACAAAAGACTTAACTCCTTTATCCACCGAAAAAATTAACATTTCCTAAATTTCTTTGAAATTTTTCTTAGTTTTGATTTGATATTAATTTGCAATATAAAGTCAATACTCCTCTTCTTTGTCTTCAAGTGTGGTAGCAAAACTTTACATATTGCGACCTCCTGAGTTCCGACATTAAGCTAGGGCATGTCCCTGAATGATTTCAGGAAAAACCTCCGCGTGCGCTATTTTTTGACATAAATTTATTGTAGTGTGGGTTTCTAGGTATGGAAATTTTTCTAAATTTTAAAATA
Source organism: Heteromyza rotundicornis (assembly GCA_951394025.1). NCBI lineage: Eukaryota > Metazoa > Arthropoda > Insecta > Diptera > Heleomyzidae > Heteromyza > Heteromyza rotundicornis. The sequence goes on from OX596012.1 coordinate 48,070,170, forward strand.
TATCCTATCTAAAACTTTTCTATTATTTATATGTTTTATTGAGAAATTGAATACCTATCTTTATTGTTTTTGTCCACATTATAAAACTTAAATTACAAAATTAAAAAAAAATAGTTCCTTAGCTAATTGTTGTAAAGAACACACACAACGGAAGTAGCAACTTAAGAATCAGTCACAACACAACCAAGTTTAGATCTTGGGATCCTGGGCGGTCAACTTAACAATCTTCACCGATTCCTCCCATATTTTGCGGCCCTTCTCCTCATCCATAGCGGCGGCATTCAGTGTGCCCTCCTTGCAGTCCATGAAGTACTTGCCCGACACATTGGCAACCTCATCGGAAGTGGCCAAGTAAATTGTGGTCTGAGCGCCCGCCTTTATGGTCTTGAAGAATCCCTTGGTAATGGCCATCATAGGTAAATTCAGGGGGAATGGTACATTCCTCCAGATGCCGGAATCGATCATGCCGGGATGCAAGAAGTTCACAGTGACTCCAGAGCCCTCCATGCGTTTGGCCAACTCGCGAGCAAAGTAAATGTTGGCGAACTTCGAGACATAGTACAAGTAGGCAGCGGGGAAGCTACCAACGGGATTCAGTTTGTCCACATTGACCGAAGCGAAACGATACAACTCCGAGGCGACAATAACAATACGTGCGGGAGCGCTTCTCTTCAGCACATCGACGAGCAGATGTGTCAACAAGAAGGGACCATAATGGTTGGTGGCCATGGTTAATTCGATGCCATCCTCGCTAGTTTGGCCACGGAAAGCCAGTGCCATGCCGGCATTGTGAATCAAAACATCGATTTTCTTCTCGTTCTTGACAATGTCGGCAGCGAATTCGCGCACGGACTTCTGCGAACCCAAATCGAGTTTCTTCACAATCAGCTTATTGTTGCCAGTCTCCTTGACAATTTCATCTGTTGAAGTAGTTGCAAAATTATAGTCAAATAACAAATATAGATAAACGGAATTATTTTCGAACCTTTAACGGAATTGGCAGTTTCCAAATTTCTGCAAGCCATAATGATGCGTGCTCCACGCTTGGCCAAATCTCTGGTGGTCTCCTTGCCAATGCCACTATTGGCTCCCGTAATGATGACGGTTTTGCCTTCCATTTTTGTCTGGAATAAGATAAACTAAAATTTTAACTTGATAATAAATAGACCAACAGCCATGGTGTATGGGGGTGGAGAATGGATTTGAGGCAATAATATTTTACAATCCTGGTTTCAATAGTAAAATATCAATTTCAAACGCTCTACCAAGTACCAAACTTATTTTAGCATCACGAAGTGACAGTTAAATGTTTTGATAAAATTGCAGGGGAAAATGGACATAACACCCGAAATAAATTAACAATTGGAATTTTAACAATTTGGGTATTTTCACTTTTTGTTTTGGCCTTGCGTACTGTTTTCACGGGCGGCAATGAAAAGTATAAACACAAAAATAAACACAAAACGTTTGATTTTGACAGGGCCATCGTCTATTTGGCGTAACTACTCAACTGCGACTGAAATGTGCTCACAAAAATTGCGTTCACAAGAACACAATTCTACACAAAAAAGTGAACCATGAATACCCCTAATTGAAATAGAAGAACTCTGAGGAAATTCAAAAAATGATTTCTACAGTGAGTCCAAAAGAAGTGTTGCTGCTCGAAAAAAAAGTCCAATTTCGGTCCAAGAGCAACAAAAAACTAACAAAATTAAATAAAGCAATGTACATTAAACCGCCTCACGTTGTATGGACGAAAAAAAAGTGGTCCGGGTCACCCCCTGGAAATGTACTTTGGTCTATTTTATGGTATATTTCGGCTCTAGCAACTGTAATCCGTGAGCTGGACCATTTACAAAAAACCTCTATAAATCATGTTTTTTACATGCACGTATTTCTTTATATTGCTTTGGGTCAAATAAACTTTATGAAATAATAGAAATCGACAAACTACACAAACCCACACAAGTCCCTTATTTTTGCCATTTTTTAGCATTTTTATTGAATTTTTTTATAGTTTTTTTCCATTTTTGGTTCTGAAAAATAGTACAGAAAAACCCACAAAGTATTCTTCACAAATTTAAAAAATAGAATTCTATCAGAACTTTGTAGCTATTTCATCAACCTCGACATACAATATTCAAATTTCAGAACCAATAATTGTGAATTTACTTTAAGTTTGTGGAATATTTTTCTTGAACACATTGACTCTCTAATTCCCTTATTTCTGTCTCTTTTTAACCGAAAACAAAAAAAAAAAAATGTGCAAAAAATCGATTTAAAGTGGTTAAAAAAAATCGCAAAAATATAGGACTTGTCCTGGTTTGTGCAGTTTTTCAATGTCTATTATTTCGCAAAATTTATTTCACCCTAAACAATATAAAGAAATACGTGCATGTAAAAAACATGATTTATAGAGGTTTTTTGTAAATTGTCCAGCTCACGGATTACAGTTGCTAGAGCCGAAATATTTTGAGAATCACCATAAAATAGACCAAAGTACATTTCCAGGGGGTGACCCGAGCAACTTCTTTTTTCGAGGCGGTTTAATATACAGCTATACAGCTTCATATAAAGAGTTGATTCCTCTGGTCGAGAAACGAAAATAATGTTATGGGTAGGAAGGACCGCAAATGACCTGTAAGGAGTTATAGGGTAAATAAATAACGAATTTTGGTAGAATACTACCAAAGTGGCAACGCCAACCAAACGTACTCGGTTGACGAACTGAAAGTTATATAAATTCTACTACACAGTTTGGGCGGAAACATTTTTATATTTCACTTTGATGTTTAGCACTTTTTTTCTAATATTTTATTAGATGTGGCAATTGAATAGTAAATATTTAATTATAAGCAATTGTGATTTTGAACAGTTAAACCTTGTATTTTGTCACGTGAACGTGTGATTTTCTTTTACAGTAGATGGGAGACAAGTTCCAGCAAATGACCAATTGGTGATGGGAAAAACCAATTTTTTTTTGTTATTGTGTAATAAAATGAGAATCCCAATTAATGTAATGCCAACTGGCTTGCATTTATGTTATTAAGTGCTGTTTGGAATGGTGCATACTGTCTGCGATGCAAGGAGTTTCCTTAAGAAATTTCTGCAAGGAATCATTCACACCGATGGACGAAACTTTTGTAGCGCCACACAGTTAATATTGGCGAATGTTCCTTTCAAAAGGGAAATTATGGCTAAAAAATATACATAAAAAGTATTAGAATAATTAAATAATTCAATGCTTTTATTACAAAGTAGAAGATGCTATCAGGCATCGCCTCAACTACATCTCATTCTGTTCAGTACTTAAGTCTGAAACGGAATTCTTTTGATTGGAAATTTTGCACATTTTCAAGCCGGCAAAATTTAATTTATTCCTATTTTTTCTGGTTCTATGTATTTATGCCGACTGGTTTCTCTTTCATATAAATATTCCACTCCCTTCCCATTTGCAAGACAACAAAAATTTTTAATTTTGCAAAATAACACAAAACATATTGTCCCATTAGCCAATTTAACATCACTAATTTTTCGCACCGGTAGTTGTTGTCGTGTATAGCGGTAAAATAAATGGTCTGTTGGACAAATAAGAGCTCGCGTGAAATATCAGATACGACATGTGGACGCTTATGGGACAATATAAATAAATTAAAACTTTTTGCTGATTTCTATAAAAAAAAATATTTATCTTAATATTTACATAAAGTTTCCTTTCATTCCAACCAGTTTCGCGTATAATTTTGAAATCAATTTAATTTACATAGACCAAAAACAATTCACTTAAAGGCATTCACGTCAAGTGTAACAAATGTATTTAGTATTTTAGCACACTAGCTTTCCACTGCGGAAATTTCTAAACGATTCAATGAAGTGCACAAAGCAGCTTAATAAATGAATCACCGACTCACGCTGCAACTGAGCTTCGGCAAGACGGGAACGGCACATGTTATTAAATGAAGGTGGGAAATGAAATTGTAAACGCTTAAAAGCAGTTATTAGATTGATACAGACATCACCCAAGGGATTTACGGTTGGTGAGAGCGTCGGACTATAATAACAGGGAATGCGAAGTTTTTGTAAGCCCCTCTAGACTGCACTATTACTCCACTACGACACTGTTTGCCTTTTGTAATGTGAAACTCCGTTGACGAAAAAATATTTGCACTTTATGAACTAAGTCACACACAAAAAAATACATTAAAAAACATGAAATTAAAATTGTCACGTGGACAACTGGTTAACCAAAGTAGCTACATACATAATTAAAGTTTTTAATAGATTAATTAAAAAGTTGTTAGCAAGCACCTAAACAAGTGTTGGGGAGGGGACAGTGGGGGCAAGTGTGGACAAACATTGTTTCACAAGTAAATATTTACACTCGAGATCACCAGTAAATATTTACACTGGACAGTGGGGAGTGGGCACGCGGGATGAGGGTACATATTTGTGATGTTACCTCGGTGAAGCATCGGCCTGATGTAATACGCAAATAGAAACGTATACTGAACAGTGTGGCTATGATGGCCGAGCCTACGGCCACTAGGCAGAAATCGCGCAGATAGTGTTCGCCTGGCAACCAACCCAAAAAACCCATCTAAAATGGTTAACAAAAAAGCATTAAATCTTATATAATATCAAACAAAATGCCAAAACCTTTTCGGTTTAAATGCAGCGCTTGCAAAATTTATGAATTTATTCAAATTTTCACTTTAAAACATATTCAGACAAAAAATTTAAACGAAAACAAAATTTAAAAAATATAAAAACGCTTCGATTGTCTTTTGTTGTAAGTATGTCATGGTATTTTCATTGGAGCTTGCCTTTGATGTCAATTTGCAAAACCTTGCTAATGAGGGCTTTAATTATTGGATAACTTTTGGATGAACCGTTGGCTGGTAATTAATTCCGATTTGAAATTTGTAATTTTAAAATGTTAATATGTAGCCATGCAGTCTACGTAACCAAGTCGACTTTAAAAGCGATTTCAGCTTCTATGAAACTTTGTATAATTAGAATGGCTCGTTAAATATAAATGAATTCTTGGATAAGTTCCTGTTCAGAAAGAGTAATTTTTGAGTGCTCTAAAAAGTTTTTAACATTGACCGACAGTATCAATTTTAAAGAAAAATAGCTCACAAACTACAGGTTCATAAATTTTCATCAATATGACAACATCCGCCGAATTAACACTTTTACTTTTATATAACTAATGCTCTCTGCAATAAATATTGTCTTGCAAACCGTCCAAAAAAAAGGTGGAGATGAAGAAAAAAATCGAACGCAACAATTGATATCAAAGTTCAATGTCATCACGAAAAAAAATCAAAGAAACAAAATTTTTCGTCCACGTCACTACATAAAATCTGAAAGAAGTCTTCTTCGTTTTCTTCTGCTTTTCGGTTCTACTCTTTTTACGAATTCCTCGGCTTCGTAGTATGTGGCTGATTTTCACACTAAGCTCTTTTTTCTTTGGTTTAGTTACGAAAAATACTGTTGGCCCCATTTAAAAAAAAAAAAACATTGAAAAAGAAACCGTCTCAGCGTTTTCACAATGCTTGCAATGAAAAGCTTCTTTTTGTATTTTTCTTGTCTCATTTTTCACTTACCTTGTGGAAAATTTAAACAATTTGTATTTCTCTAGTGTATTTCTTAAGTGCAACTTCACTTTTCTGCTCAACTTCTCTTTGAGATTTTGTGTTCAATTTCGGTGTAGTGTGGAAGCAACCTTCGCCTTGAACGTTCCGCTGGAGACTGGCCAAAAGCCGCTGAGCGTCGCATAGAAATTGTATTCAACAGGTTGTTGGTATTATGGCTGTTGTTGTTGTATTAACTGCATTGGATTTAATTGTGAGCTTGACTTGTTTTGTTGTATCTTCCTCTGCCGCTCTTCTTCTCAGTCAATTCGTTTATTTTAATGTTGTGTCTTTCTTGATCGCAGTTTGTTGAGCCCGCATTGGGCGCTTTTGATGATTACTTTAAGTATTTTTCATTTATTTCCTCTTTCCGTTTGCTTTTGCTGAACCATTCGTTGGTGAAATGTTGAGGCAATTATGCCAGAAAAAGCTTTTGAAATGTTCGTGTTGCCTGGCGAGTTTGTTTCTTTATTCTTTTGTTTTTTTTTATTGGTAAATGGTAATTTCAAAATTTCATCAACAAAGCATTAAAATTGTGTTAAATCATTTACAAAAAATTCAAAAAATCTTTCTCAAATCCCTCAGCCCCTTCAATAACAAATAACAAATTACTTTTTAATTCGTTAATAAAAATATTCCATATTTATCTTTTTCAGTTCAGTGGTCGAACTGCGATTAGTGTTTATTCTAGATCGTTTATAATAATTACACAGACACTTTTCAAAATACAATTTTAATTACACAATCGATTGCTAATCGACCTAAATACAAACTTACAGGAAAACATTCATGGCATTTCAATTGAAATAGACAATGAATGGTTGCTTTTTTTGAATAAATTTAATTGACATTATTGCCCAGCGTTGTGGCCTCCACGTCAATGTGTTTGGTCAGCGTATTATACCATTCGCTCACATGTCGCGTAACAATGTCCACGAAATTTGAGACCTTCTGCTTGACCGTGGCCACCAGTTTGCTGGGTATAGTCTCTGAGCTCGTCTCTTTCTTCGACTGCGACTCGTCTGCGCGGTACTTGTAGACAGACAACTGCTGTTCGGGCGGCATCATGACACCCAACGGCATCAAATCATCGTCCTTGTCAATCATATTCGTGCGCCACGACTCGTCGGGTATTGGAAATTCCAGGGCACGCTTATGCCGCAGCAAACCCATGTCCCACCAAGGAGCCTTGTCCAACTCTGTTTTCGTGGACTCACTTTTTCGCTTGGCTTTAGGTTTCTCTTCCTCCGTCTGTTGGCCACCAGCATTTTCACCAAAATAATTTTCCATTATTTCTGGCGAGAATTCGTCGTATTTCGACTTGAACTTGGACGTCTGTGATTTCGCCCTTTTGTCTTCCAATTCTTCTTCTTCTTGGTCTTCTTCACGGCGTTCGGCATAATCTTCGTGGGAGGTGGACTTCTTATGTGCTTGGTCTTGGAGAAAGGCGTTGCTCAGTTCTTTCTGAGCTTGTAGGAAATCCTTAGCCAGTTGACCACCTTGATGGAACTTTCTCGAGCCCACCTCTTCCACCTCCGATATCGAATCTGAAGCAGGCAGATCTTCTTCGTGTTTGCTCCTCATTTTCTTCTTGTTCTGGTTTGGCTTCTTCGAAAAGGGCTCAGCAAAAAGTAGCGAATTCAAAGCACCTCCTAAATTCATTTTGTGGGCCACGGGCTTGAACGAATGCACCGGCAAGGCCTCATAGAACTCAGTGGGCAGCAGGCGCAGCGGTTTCATCTCACTCACTGTCTCTTCTTGTGAGTGTTCTTCGACTTTTTTGTTTCTTAACTTTTTGCTGGTCCTCTTTTTCATGCGTTCTTCTTTGTAGTCTTCCACTTCTTCACCATCCACATTGGTTATGTGCTTCAGATGCACGTCGCCCTCGGGCATTCGCCTTGGCTCCGGTTCGCTGTCCACATCAATCGACTTGAAGAACTTCTCCTCATCGAATTCCTCCAGGTCGAATATGGGCTTCACCTTCTTTTCGGGCTTCTTTATTTCGGTAATCTTTCGCGTGAACGCAGTCTTCCTGCCATCTTTGGTGGCAAAGAAGGGACCAAAATAATTGTCCGAGCTGCGTCTATTGCGACTCAGTAAATCTGCCTTCAAGGGATTGTCCATTAACTTTTGGATCCACTCCAAGGGAGACTTGTGCCCATCATAAATCTCATCGTTGCGCTTCTTTAGAATTTTCTCATCAAAGACAATTGGTTCAAATAGCTTACCGAAGCCCTTGGTCCGGTCTCTGCTCTTGTCCTCCAAAATGAAACGTTTCTGTCTCTTGTTGTTTGCGCTGAATGTGGCATAGCGGCGATGACGGTTGATGGCTCTGGCCATAGTACTGTGAGCCAACGAAGTCTCTTGTATCAGTTTCCTCAGCAACCTATCCGAGGAGGAGTAACGTTTCTCCAAAGTCTTTTCACCCGATTCCTTGCTCACTTCATCAGTTTCTATTTCGGTGTATTGGCAATGTTCCAAGTTGACAGCAGGCAACACCCAAAAGCATACCGACATTCCGGGAGTACTCAACGGCACAGGTTTATCGGGATTTTTAATTTTAATTTGGGGCCTCAGCGTCGAGTTCAGAGTCAACTTTTCATTGTTCAGCAGGACCACACCCTTCCTGGAAGTCAATGCATACTGCCAGACCTCAGTGCCCGTAAACTTTGTGGTCGAACGCACAGAGATTTGCAAGGGCTTCTCATCCATGTTGACCACCAAGAAGGCAATGCCTCCCGACACAGCATTGGCACAGTGCGTATACAATTTGTTGCTGCGCCCAAAGACATGCAATGGTCGGGCGGGGAATACACGTGACCCCATCACCTTCTTGAACAGTGCAGTGACATAAAAACTGAAATCCGGTTTTTCCAAATCGTGCACGCTAATGCGCTTGAAAATCGCATCGAAGCCAATGCTGGCCGCATCGCCCAGGGTCTGAGCCCAACGCAGGGCCTCAGTGGTGTCATCCCCAATAAAACGGTTATGGTTCTGTTTGGACTTTTTACTGCTGGAGGCCTTCTGGGGCAGGCTCAACCACACGGGCACCTTTTTGCTGATTAGCACTTTCAAAGCGGGATCATTCTCGTAAATGTAACTGCTCAGACTGTTCGAGGGCACCAACTCGGCCGGTCTGCGGTGGTAGGGAGAGTAAAAAATTCACAACCAAATAATATTAATTTCTCAAAGCAGATCTTACTGCGTCCATCCAAAGGCCGCATTCAAATCTTTCGACATATCGATGTAACGTTTGGTTTCGTCCGGACTACTTCCTGCCGAAATATCGGCGCCCATAATTTGCCAGTTGTCCACATAGGGTTTAAAGGAGCCCACCATTAAATTCAAAGTGCTCAGCTCAGTCACATAATCTTGGGCACGCGAAGTACCAAAGTCTGAAAACAGAAGTTAGTTCTAAGCAAGTTCAGTAGCGCATGTCAAGAGATCCGCATACCAGTGCCCAACTGCCAAATACAATCGGAGACGCCAATCAGATGCGAGCTATTCAAAATCTTCAGCGCATGCATGGGATCCCAAGAGCTCGGTGAATATGGTACCGGTATAATCATGGTCCAGTTGACAGCTCTAGAAATTCATAAATTGTTTGAAGTTTTTCCGTTTGATTACGTAAACGTTGTCCTACCTCGTCCAACGATTAAAACCCTTCCAAATGATTTTCGTAGGATTACGCAATTTCATCTCCGAGTTGGAGGCAAAGTAGTAATCGCCCATAAACTTCACATAGGAATCGCCCAGCATAGAGGCCATGCGTGTCATTGACTTTCTGTAAATTTATTGTACTCTTCTAAGCATTTGATCAAACATTAATAAAAAAAACTGTGCACTGCACCCACCTATGGGGTCCATCCAAAGCCTTGTACAGCTCCTCTGGCTGGATGGCGAAGCTAACAAACTTCTCGCTGACATCGTTGAATGGTCGATTGACATTTAGCTGAACCATCACATCACTCGCACTTTCTTTAATTACCAAGATGGTAACAAAGGCTATTAGAGCCTCTTTCGCAAAGGACATTGCTTTCGTTTGAAATTGTAACCGAAAAATGATTTTTGAACCGCTCTTGACTGATGAAAATGTACAACTGCTGTTAGCAATGGCAATTCCAAGTGCTAAATAATCTTACAAAAATGTTCCAATATTGTTAATACGGAAACAGGTGTTGGTCGTGCCAATCTGCTGCAATATGCAAGAATTGTATTTACTTATTTAAGCTGAGTTTTAATTCAGTTTGAATAAGTTCATTGAAGTAACAAGAGAGAAGTAATGCAATTTGCTGATCTTTGTATTTTCGACAAGTGGCAGAAGAATTTATATAAACAACTACATAACTTAAAGGGCCAGATTTGAAGGTTGAAATACTTTTATGAATATACAAAAATACATTCTTTTAAAAGTAAACCAAATAAATAATGTATTTTTCACACGTGAACCTGTTTACCTAAAGAATCGAATAGAAGATTATTTTCAGTCGAGGGGGATACAACGAATAGTAATCGCAACAAATATTTGCCATGTTAAGCTAAGGTCTAACGATTACCACCAGGGGCCGATCATGCGGCAATCTGCTCGGCCTATTTGGTACCATGCTTTGGTACATATAAAAATGCCTAAGTGCCTTGCTTTTCAACATGTAAAAGGGTCTAAGTCCATTGCTTGACTGCATACCTACACACAAAAAAAAAGTCAGTAGATTTAACCGAAAAATACGGTTAAAAACGCTCCAACCCTTATTCGTCTGTTAATCTAATCGATGAGAACTGGTTGGTGTACAACATTGGAGGTATAATTACAAAAAGGTGATGTCCATCCAGTGGTTTTTTCATACTTCCCGATAAGATAGAAGGTTGAAATTTTGTCCGAGGCTTCATGGGGAATTTTTTAAATTTTTGTATTGCTGTAATGAAATGTTTAGAAACGGATGTTTGACATGACTAAGGTTCCAAAACCACATATAAATGGTTCAAAATGGTGTCCTGAGGCTTCTTAAGGGTATTGTGTGGGGGTATTTCAGCTTCGGCATAACCAAAGATAGTTTTTTAAAAAATATGGACCGATACCACAACCCAACAAGATTTTGACCCTTAAACCAAACTTAACGTTTCTAAAAGGATTTTTAACACTGAACAATATGTCGTTCTCCTTTAAGTAAAATTAAGTTTGGTTTATGGAGTCTCAAAACGTTTAAATTTTGCAGGGTTGTGTAATTCGACCAGCCCATTCTAACCAAATCGTTGTTTTGTCTGGATGTAATGGCATCTTGTATTGACGTAGCCATTGAGCCAGATATGGAATTCCCTTTGAATTTTTTCAAAATTCAATTTTTTATATTTGAGTATTTTTACGCAATACTTAACATATTTTTGCTGTTTCAATTTCAAAATATCCACATGGCTAATTACCAAACTGTGAGTTCAAATACAAATCTAGCTCAATTCAACATAAAAACACATACATATATTTTTGAATTAGGCTTGCCTCACACAGGGTTTTTGCCCGAAGACTCCGGGAATCTGAGCGTTTCTCCAGTCTCCGGTTTTTTGAAAAATTTCTCCGGTTTTTTCATAGTTTTAGTAATTTTTTGTGAATTTAAAAAATTTTTGTCAACAGTTTTTTGATTAAACATTTGAAAATAAAATGAGTGTGTATTCGAGTCACCCTATGTTATTTAATTATTATTTCGATGATTTCAATTATTTCGACCGGTCCTTTCCTATGATACCCAATATTCACATTATTAAATTTGAGACAAACCATAAATATAGGGTGCAGGAAATAAGCTGTAAGCCACTGCACTATGGTTCCTGTGACCAGGTTTTCTTTTAAGTTTAGATTTTAAAATTTTTCTCAGTTAACTTCAGTGTGCGATTCGCTGATGTATTCGACATCTGGAAATATGTGCCCAACAAGGATATGGAAGAAATAATTGAATTATTTGTTACACAAATACATTAAAAATTATGTTTTCAAAACGTATGCTCTCTCCTTAACAGAAAAATCCACACGGGTATGCAGATCAATTAGTGAAAAGTGACAGGAGAGTCATTGACGATTAGATTTATTTCTTAATCAAAACGTGATATGGATTTTAACAAAAATGTTAATAAAAAAACCGGAACCTTCCTAGTCACCATGAGGAATTACTCAACAACTTAGAGTAACAAACTTTTTCTTTTAAATTGATAATATTTTTTTTCATATTATTGCTAATAATTTGGAATAAATTAATACAAATATTTAACACTGCTATAAATAAATCTAAAACATTTTAACACTTACATTTTACATTTTAACACTTACCCTGTATATTAAGTTTCGTAAAGATGAAATAAGATTTTGAAATTTCGGCCGCTTGAAAATTGTCTCCAATCAAAAAGGCCAAGCCTAGAAAAAAAATTATTTTTTAAATTATTTTATTTTGAAAATTTCCGGTTATGGTCTTCTCCAAGTGTGGCAAGCCTATTTTGAATTCGAGATATTCTTTATACTCAGTATCTTCAGAATACGTTTCCTATGGCTTTTTTAATCCAAAACCAAAAAAAAACATTATAAAATCACAAAAAACTTTACTTGTGTTGTAAACAAATTGCTTTTAAAATTATTTATAATGTTTTTTGGCCAACCATAACGAAACATTTTCCCACACAAACTGGATTTTTAGAGTTTTTTTAAAACTACTGAACAATTAATCTTTACGAATAACTGACTGCTTATATAAACGTATTTTAACTTGCCTTGATAAATTTAGAGCAAATACAGATTACTCTTAGCCAGGGTGGAATACACTCGGACCGAAACCATATATAGGTTGTACACACAAAAGAAAAAGTTGGTAAATCCAACCGAAAAAGGGCTCCAACCCTCCAATGTTGTACGTTTAACCAATGAGCGATAGTAAATTTATTGCACAATTTTTTTCACGGTTAAGTTGTAAATTGTTCAGTAAATTTCGAAGATTTATTTTAACAGTTTTTTTTTCGATTAATCCAAGCAACCATCAACGGTTAATAAATTCAGGATTTTCATACATTTCGAAAAGTTGTACGTTAACAACTTTTTTCGGTTAATTTTACAGAGGTTTTTTTTCTGTGTAGGTGTTAGAAAACTAAATACAATGCCATACTACGAATAAGGACTGTACCGAGAAGAAACTGCACATTTAATTATAAATTTAATAAAAATTAATTATTAAAAAAAAAATAATTAAGAAAATAATTTTTTTTTTTAAATGTTAATGAAAAATAAATTAAAATTAAAAAAAATTCGAAGCCCATATTTTAAAATCAAATCAAAGTGTGCAGTTTCTTTTCGGTACAGTCCTTACTTCCAACATCTGGGAAAGTTATAATTACTTTTAGCAAAGTGCTTCCGAAAAATACCACTTTTTCGAACGAAACTGGTGTTGTAAATTCTTCTTTTACTTACAGATAATAGATTATTAGATACTTTTTCGATTTAAGAAAGGTTAAACACGTTGCTTTCGTTTTAAAACGAAAATTGTGTAAAATCTTCTAGATACATTCAAAAAGAAAAACGTTTCCATTTGCTGCTTCTTCTGTAAATTTTTTATTGCGCAATAACACATTGTTTAATTAATATGCTGAGATAATATCATCAAAATCAACAAAATACTTTTTCAGATGGACGAAAGGTAGCTATTACATTATATGTAAGTCAAAATTGTACCGAGTTCACAAAAATATTTTGAGAACTTGGTAAAAATTGGAATATGTGGGAAGAGGACCACAATACTGATGACGTTGAAACGTAATGAAAATAGTAAAAAATTTTCGCATTAAGAGACAAGAATTAGGCTTCCTCCTCCTCGCCCTCCAAAATGGACTTGAAGCTGAATGCCTGGAAAGCATAGCCCTGGCCTTCGTAGAATTTGCTCATGAATTCGACCCTGGGGAGGGAAATTAGGAAATTTATTAAAATATGTTCCACAAGAAGGGTTTGGTTCAGTGTAAAACTTACCAGTGCAAACGCAGAGTGTGCAAGAAGGCGGACAGACCTTCCATCATGACCAGAATGGCAATGGTGAACAGAGTCCAGGCACCGAAAATGAAATACAAGCCGATGGCTCCGGTGTAGCCCTTCATTTGCAGACCCAGCGACAGCACCATGGTCCACAAGACCTCAGACAATTCTGTAAAGATGGATGGAATGGGATTTAGATTAGAAATGTTTCCACTGTTAACGGTTTCTTGAACTTACGTGCGTGAGCCAGCGACAAAGCCCACAAACGCAAATAGGAAGCAGTATGGGAAATAGTACTGAGAACATATTCGATAGTGTGAATGGCCTGGTGAATGTAAATTTCACTCATGGGTTCTTCGTCGTGACTGTGGCCGCCGCCTTCGTGATTTTCCACAGCGGTGGGAATAACAGTTTCACCATCCAACTCCAATTCCATGTTGCCAGCCAAGGCGCCATTGAGTTTAGCCTGCAAGATAATAAAACAAAATTAATACAATTTCCAGTACTGCCATGGTTGGTGTTTCTCTGCCACTTACATGAGCTTGATTTTTGCGTGTGAATTTAATGTACAAAGGTTTGCCCAACAACATCCATGGAATGCAAACGAGCGCCACCAACACAAAGATCATCTGGATCATATGCTGGTCATCGAACATGTACTCATCACAGCCTTTTGGTGGTGGAGTGCTCTTGAACAGCATCATGTTGATGAACATAATCAGGACTGATGGAGCGCAGCCGGGTGTATCTGGCTGGTAGGTGGCCTTTGGCGAGTACTTCACCCACTTGAAGAACATCATGAAGACCATGTAGCCGAAGAGCAGCAGCAGGAAGAGAATCTGAGGCACGAACTCCAGTATGATGCTGGCGTAGCGCTTGAAGTGCACATAATTCACCACGGACATGCAAACGCCGAAGATCATGTGCAGTACGCCCGTAATGATGGACAACTTCATCTTGTATGTGTTGAGGAAGATAATCTTATTGTCGGCCAGCTGCCAGATGGGGTCCATGCCGATCGGGTATACGCCATCGTAGGCGAATTGTGGATTCAGCTGCAGTGAAGGATTCGTCAGGACCGTGGTGGTATTGTAGCGAATACGCCAAGTCGAACCGAACACGTTGATCGACTTGGAGAACACGTCGTTGTACATGAAGCCCGTATAGCAGGAGAACATACCCATCAGCATGATGATGTAACGACCGCCAAAGAAAATATTCCAGATCTCACCGCCGCGCTTGCGGCCCAACTTCTTCTCGCAAATAACCATCCAAGCGCCGAACAAGAATAGAATGAAGCCGTGACCCAAATCGCCGAACATCACGGCGAACAAGAAGGGGAACGTAATGCACGTGTACAATGCGGGGTTGCACTCACGGTACGAGGCCACACCATAGGCGTCGATCAGGTTCTGGAAACCGCGTGTAAACTTGTTCGTGCGATTGAATGTGGGAGGCTGTTCATTGGTGTCAATCACATTCAAGAACGACGGAATGGTACTGCCCACAGCAGCTGAGCCATCCGAAAGAGCCTTCTGCACCACGGGCAGATCCTTCGTTGGTACCCAGCACTCGCCGATCAGGCACTTCTTGGTGACGTCCATGTTGAACAAGTTCAATGTATGATAGATGGCCTTCATCTTCTTGACCATAATCGACCACGAGGGCAAATTCTTCGAAACGGTAGCCAAGACACGGCTGCGATGATCCTCGGTCTGACTCAAGACCAACTTCAGATCTTCCAAGCGGGTGCGCACACCCTTCACCATCTCGTCTCGTTCGATGTGCGAACTGGGGCAAGGGTACATGCTGGCATGGAAGCCCGTGCACACCTTCTTGATGCGATTCTTCAGCTGCTCACCCTGGAAGAAGGCCACGAAGACGGTCTTGTAGATGGGATGCCCAGTGCTGGGATCATTCAAGGGCTCCTCCAAGTCGGAGCGCTTTAAGAAGACATTACCGCGCGAAATACGCCACAGCATACGCTCGAAGGCGAACACACGCTCGCGATTGATCACGCCAGCCACGAAACCCAAACGTCCACGATTCTGGGCATTGTGCTCGTCCGCGCCGGGAGCACGATTGTTCGAGTCGAGATTGAGCACTTCCTGGTCGGAGAAAAAGCCCTGAGTGTTCTCCAGCACCTTACGCAACTCGGTCAGTTCCAAGTAGTTGGACTTGAGGTTCACTTCGTTCTGGGCCAGCTCGAGTATCTCGTTTTCGGTCTTCTCCAGATGAGCCTCCAAATCAATGATCTCCCTTGGATTGGGGGCACGCGGTATGTCGTCGATGATGTCGGCCAAGACAATGCCGTCCTTCTTGATTTCACCCTCAATGTAGCGTATCTTACGCTCCAGCTCGTCGCAGCGACGCACTTCGGTCACGAATTTACGTTGGAAGGAGTTCACGCCGCTGTTTAGCTGTTAAATGCGAAACAAATAGATATTGTGTAAATATAACGGAACAAGTGCGTGGGAGTGGTGTTTGTGTGTTAATGTGGCTTACATCGCGAAATTGCACGCAACCAGTTTCGCCCAATTCCGAGACGGACGTGTAGGCTGCCTCAGGTTGTATGAACATTTGGCACAAAGCCATTTCCTCACTGCGGAACATGTCCCCCATGATGAAGACTTTTTACTATCCCTGCAAAAACAACAAGAGACGAAAGAAAAATAAAATACAAACTCAAATAATTAAAACGATTCGTTGGTTAGTCGCCGAATGCAACAAATTTGTTTGGCTTTTTGCTAAGATTTCTATTTTGTTGTGTCTTGATTTGTTTTCATTTTTTTTAGTCTTAGCTTTTTTTGTTGTTGCTACTTTCGCAAACTAAATGGGATACGTTAAAATTAGATACAAAATGTGGCAGACTTTTGGTGCTTTTGGCATCTCGCAGACAGCGCAAATTACTCTCGGAATTGGCATCTGTGAAATTGGCATTTTTTATTGCTTTTATGTACCATCAAGAAAACGTTGGCATGGAAAATCTAGTGTTAACATGGGGAGTGAATGATTTATGGGTTGAAAAGTTTTCAAATATGCATTATTTAAACTACAAGTTGGCTGATCAATTTTCCATGGAACTCAATTTAATTTGAAAAATAAACTCACTGCCACACAAAGTCAATATTAACCCAACTGTCAACTAATTTAGATAAGAAAATGTTTACTTTTCTTGATGTATGGAATTTTTTCAACCAACATACCTTTCACGACATTTATATTTATTTAATCCAATTTCTACATGAAGAAAATATTTTAAACAACTTTATAACACAAATTGTTATCAAACTATTGTGGTCAACATTATTTACACAAATTATGGTTGCTCTTGCTCATACTGCTATGTACGTGTTGCGGCAGTTGCAAAACTTATCAACGACTTTTCTAAACTTGGAGATGATTGTATATTAGAAGAATTTCAACAATTTGATATCAAAAGTGACCATGGTTTTTATCTCAAATTGTTTTTTGCCAGAGCAACATTTGAATTCAAGAAAACACCAAGTAAAAAGTAATTTATTAATTAGAGACTGTTGCCTTAGCATGATTGTATGGCTGGCTTTTGGTGGCTGTATGTCGAGCTGTATTGGAAAAATACAACACAGTTTACTGTCTGTAAAGTTTTGTAATCGTTTCTTTTTATGAACTTTTATTTATCGTAATTTGATAAGAACCGAACCAAAGTCAATACAATTGCACTTCCAGATAAGTCAAAGCAAACATTACAAAACTTTTAAAAAGCAATGAAAAAAGATTACAACAGACGCGGAAATTTCGAGCATAAGCTTTATTGAAAATGCAATAAAAATCCCAAAAAAAATTATTACAAAAAGTAGCGAACACATTTACTGTACGAATTCGAGCTCAGATTAGGCCAGTTTGCTGGTAAAATTAAATTTGTTATCGAGTTACGCCCAATTTATGACACACCGAATGAACCATTTTTTGCGCAACATTGTTTGCTGACTTTTTCCCACTTTGAACCACTGTAGATGTATATAAAAAATAATGACTTCCTTTTATTTGCACTAATATCCCAGCCATAAATTGCTATTACTTTAAAATGCTCATCATATCAGTTGATGTGATAGCCTAAGTCTGCACACGGCCGAAATATTTTCCCTGTTGGAAGTAATTGTCATTTTATCTGAGGCTTAATGTGGCTTCAACTGTATTCTGTGTTTTCCTGGGATTTACTACAACACACCAAATCAAAATGGGGAAAAAAATTTATGAAACCATGTGATTTAATTAGGTAAACACGCAACACACACACAGCCACTCGCACAGTAAACTGTGCCGGGCAGAAATGGCCAAATGGCGAATAGTCGGTTAGCAAGGTTTAGTGTGACGTCAGGGGCTCACATTAGTGATTTCAACCAGCAACTGTATACACATTATAATGTGACTTTGGAGTTTGTATGTTTGGGCTAATATTTCGTATTAATATTTCATGTGAATCCATTATGATGACCACATGACTATTGCTTCTGGTCACATTTATTTTTCCAATTTGCGGTGCCTGAGTAAGCTTCACTGTAAAATCGAAATCAGATGCGAGCCTCTCCATAAAAGTATTGTTCGTCATAGTTTTGTTTTATGATATTTACTCTTGAATCGAGTAAACACGCAGCTGCTCCAGTTGCGTATAGCTATGAGCTTGTCGGTTGGGAAATTGAGTTTATGCAAAGTCAGCTGATGTCAAGCGAACGGCAGTGATCATGTGAGCTGAACTACATTTTCAGAATTTTAATTAGAGATCGTATGCGAGTTGGTTTGTTGGCATTTTTTTCTTTTATTTTTGATTGGCAATGTCTATAAAATTAATTTAGGCTGGCTATGTATGTATATGGGTAGATTTTTTTTGCATGACTATGTCACCAATAATTTCAAGTAGTCTCAAGTTATAAATTTGAATTTAAGCTGCTATCAAATTAAAGTGCAATTAAAATGCAATAAAAGTGCTTCACATGGAGTTCAACTAAGAAATTCATTTACAATACCAAGTCTGCCTGACCGAACGAACGCCACCACGATTATTAAAGTAGCAGTAGCAGCCGTTAAGAGCGGTTCACCTGTATTTGACGTGTTTTTTTTTTTTTTTTTCTTTCAATAGATAAAACAGTTATAATTTAATTGCTATCAAATAAATATAAAAAAACAGCTCGGAGTTACATAAGTCAATTCGGAAATTGCTTCTGTTTGTATTCCAAAATGAAATTTTTGTTTTTCTTAATTGAAGTCAATTGAAATTCATCAAAATTTTACTTATTCCATTCAACACACTTGACTTAAAATAATAAAAAGAAAAGAAACAAATTCCAATCGTACCTACTCCAAACCCAAAATGTGTACTTGCAGTAACCGAAATTCGAATCGACTTCTAACTTGAAACCCGTTCAACTTCAAAATACGAACTGGTCGCCTCGTAGGTTTCTATACACTGAACGGCTGACCGCCAACTTTTTGTGCTATTCACGCTTCTAATTAACTCCAATCGAATTGCTGGCAGGGTGTGTTTGTGTGCTTTCAGTTCAGCGCAAACAGACAAACACAAACACAGATATGCACCATCAATTAAGTTTAGTTCTGAGTGAGTTCGGTCGACTCGGAATGTGGTCACATTTCGATACCGATTCGTATGAATTCTTTTGGTCTTTGTTTTCATTTTACATTTATTTCCGTTTCCTTCGTCGATTTCCATTTCGATTTTGTCTGTTCACTCTCTTCATCAATATCATTAAAAATGTATTTAACACAAAAAAAAACGAAATGCTACTCTCAATCATATGCTCAAATCGACTAACGACAGACAACACCACCGGGGCGCTAATGCAGTGGCGTGGGTGCATTAGAGAGAATTGGTAACGGAGTGACCAATTTGGCACTTAATCCTTGTTTTTTAAGGAATGTCGAACGTACAAATTATTACGCAATTGATAGGCTTAGCATGTTTGTGTCCGAATATTTAGTGGAGTCTACAGTTTAATTCGCAGAAGTATACTTCGCTAGACGGCACCTCGTGATCACAACACAAATGTTCTAGCATCTCTCCTACACTCAGCACTTAATTATTCAAAAATCTATCCTACACCCAGCACTGCAACTTTTGCTTCTTGATTAGACTTATGACACCCAATCCTTGTAATATTGCTGACTAACGACAATCTAACGATTATAAGCGAATAAATTAAAATTTCCTGCCAATTTCGTGGAAGTTAAGAAACGACAAATTGTATTGCCAGTCATAAATCTTTTTTGCAAGTGTGCCATAAAGTGTGAACTTTAAAATGTGCCTGATTAAAATCAAAACAAAATAAAGTTTTAAGATTAATGGCAGCTTAAATTTTGATTATGGATTGCATAAAAGTTAAGGACAATTGTTTTATAATCGGTCAAACCGAATTGAGTGAAATGTTTTCGGAGCGAAGTTGATAGTCAAAGTTATGTAAGTAGAAAAGTAATCAAAAATACTCCTATCGTTACTGTACCTACTTCGCCAAAATTGTTCGTAACTTTCCACAATTCGTTCGCTTACTGTCTAGTCACATGCTTATCATTTCGCAAAATCACACCCGCCACTGGAATTTCTATTGTCTCTTTGCCACACACACACACACACACACACACACAATCAAATACAAGCAAACCACACACCTCGACTGCCTCACACAGATACACCAAATAAAAGTTAAAATAAATGAGGCACAAAGGTTTCAACGTCATTTTCACATATAACCAGGTAGCTACTGTCAAATTTCATATAAGAGAAGGAGTAGGATGGGCTGACTGACTGACGGACAGGCTCGAGTATGAATGTAATTATCTCCTATAGCCGTAAGAAGCGATCACGTGCTTTGTTTTTGGTTTGCATATTTTTCACTAAAACACCTTATCAGCAATGATTTCCATTTCATTTGAATTTCACATTACATGTCATTAAATTGAGGGAAAAATATATATATTTTTAAAATTTACACTTTTTCTGTTCTGTTTTTTAATAGAACATAAAATATGTCTCATAAAATAGGCACAGCCTACGAAAATGTGTTTTGTCTGCTGCTAAAAATATATTTAGTCTGTGTTAAACATGTTCAGTTCTTTCATTTGGACTAAATGATTTTCGAAATCATTTCACTTTTCGTTTTCCTTTTTCTATTCACATACATTTTTAACATCACCTTGAATTGTTTCGCTTCGAATTTAAATATGCAAATCGAAGTGAAATTAACTTGTTTAATTTTTTTAGCAGGCAGCCTAGGCTGTCAGCAGGTAGGTAGTGCTAGTTTGGCTTACCGTTTCTTCTACAAAGTACTATGAAAAAATCCAAGATCCGACGATAATTTTAGAACTTGCCTCGTCGGAAGTATGAAGACGTCTGACAGTAGACGAACCGCTCGTTTAGAATTCGAATTCAAAAGAATTCATACGCTCCGACACGGTCATGAGATGGCTGCGACTTCTATATGCTTGTGTGCGTGAGTTGTGTCTTATCTTGGGCCGCAGGCACACAACACCCAGTAGGAACGCTTTCGGCATTGCCGCACACATGCCGCTTACATAATACACCTATAATTGCGCCTAATCTTATCATATTTACTGTAGCTTTGCCTGCATTTCATTAACGATGGGGAATTTTAAACTTTTGTTTTATTTCTTCATTTTCTTATGAGCAGGTAATTCATTTTCACTATCGAATCGTATATAAATCCCATTCAACTGATAACCATTTTAATTGATAACTTTAGTGTTCGTTTTTGAGCATTTAGATTTATTCTGCGGCGTCGTCATCAATAAATATATTTTTGCAATTCTGCTGTGCGATTAAGAAACAAACAATGGACTTTTGTTTGATAACAAACGACAATATTCAAACGGGAAATTAAATTTCGTTTTGTTGTTAATAAATAAGCATCGTACTCGATGACCACCACACATTCACGCACTTGATGGACTCCTTGAAGGCTCTTGGGAAACAATTCTTTTGATTATGTACTCATATATGGCCTACATTGCGGCCAAGTCTTATCACTTGGCTAATTATAAAACATTTTTATTTGCTTGATTATTTTCGCCAAGCCATAAATTTATTTTTAGTAAGGAGCACGCTTTTGTTAAATGATAAGTGAGCCATGGGCCAAAGTGGACATCATTTCACTTTTGAGTGTATTCCGGGTCGTCGGGGAGGCACCACATTCGTTATCAGTTTTGAATGATATGTACTAGGTAATTTAATTCATAACTACTGGGTGGGCATTTTAAAGTTACGTACTTTTTGGGTTTGTATTTGAACGAGCAGAAGTAGTTGTCAAGGCAGATTTCAATTGATATGATAAGCTCGCATTATCAGCCGTTCGGAATAACTTCTTCTATTTCTAGATAATTTGAGAAAACCCCACGTCTAATCTGTATTGATCTACACAGTTTCTGTTAAGTTCTTAAGTCGATTGACAAGCGTTTTCTTCATTTCACTACCTTCGTCAGGTATTCACAGTTTCGCATTAATATGTTCTCAATTTATGGGAAAGATTCCAGGTTTTATGTGGAACTTTTCACTGTTTTACGCATATAGGTATTACATATATGGTTTTACGTAATTATTAAAAAATATTTGCTTTATCTGACGCAAAAACTTACTTTTGCATAAGTGTGCCGAGGGTGTGCTTCCTATACTAGATACGCAATTCATTTCCTACGGGGGTGCGTAAAGATCTTTGCAATTATATTACATAAAAACCTTTACTCAGGTGAAAATATACGCGAGAGAAAAACGTCGAAAAAGAGATGCCAAAATAAATAATAAGTAAACGCCAGCGATAAGGAATGAGCAAGCAAGGTACGTGCTGATAAAAAATATTTAAATGTTTTGCGAACAGAGAGTTTTGAAGACGACTAAGGTCATAATTCATATATTATTTAAAATGAGGAAGGGGGAATGGAAAACAGGTAGCAGAAAAAAAAACAAATTACTTGAAAACTATTTGAAGTTCACAACAGAGGCACGAATGCATGTAGTAAACCAATGGGAATTATTTAGATAAAAAGTTCTAAGTTGTACGAAAAAGTTTATACAAAATGCTACGACGTTAAGTGCAATTGAACTGCACAAGGCTGAACAATAACAAGTATTTGTATTGAATTGGCAATGATGTGGATTTTGAAACAGGTTTAACACGGCAAACGGGTCGGGTCGGTCGACACTTTCCTTTTATTTTCGAAATACACACAAGTTGGGACGAACAAATGTGAAATGAAACACACACGAAATGCATTTTTTGTTATTTTTAATATCCATTAATTGTTTGATAGTATGTATTTTTAATTTAATAATTTTTAAAAGTTTCATTCGATAAATTTTTATGCTAGTATCACAAACAAATATATAAAACTAAAATTACAAAAACAAAACGGAAACGTAGATGAAATGCAAATAATATCAATTTAATAAATATAATATAATAGATAGTTGTAGATATACATAGTAAGAATAGCATTTGTATGTGAGCAAGAGAAACCGAAAATCAAATTGCATGTGAACGCATAAGATAGTAGATAGCCTTTACTGAGATATTGATAAGAAACACACAGAAACGTAGTGTGTGAGTGTGTGTCTTTCACTGTTCTAGATTGTAAACTTAAAATTAGAAACCGTGGGCTAATTGTGTGTGATACAAATGGTGTTCGTGATGTTTTGCAGACTACACTTAGTAACGACTTGGCAAGGAGGAGGAACTCGGTAACGTGTGAGCCTCTGTTTGCATTTCGGTGCCAGCAGCAATGGATTAGTACCCATGTGAGGTATTCTTCTCGCAGAGGTTAAATTACATCAACTGTGATCAAAGAAACGTCCTATTCGAATTGCAGTTGTTCGAACATCGATTCCACTACAGGGATCGTTTTCACTTGTTATTCAAAATTTGAAAGTCCAGCCGACGATCACTTTGTCATCTATCAGCAAAGCTAGTTTCGTGATACATGATTGCACCTCCGAGTAACAAGTGAAAACTATATTTAAGATGGCCAGCGACTGGAGGTTCAATCGTATTCGAAATACGTAAACCAAAAACAATGTGCATAGTATCGATGTCAATGTCGAAATGCAAAATTGAAATTCAAAATCGAAACTCAAAATGCTACCCCTGAAACAAGTATCGAGTTACACGAACGCATGCGCAGGAATTAGTTTCCGTATCTCGATACTCTTTATATGTTTGTTGGGGTAATACCACTATCGAAATGCATTCGACATTTCACATCTGGAGTGCAATCGCATATCTCGATATCGACCGTCTTTCTATCATTTTGGGTTCGTTTAGGTTTGATCGAAATACATTCGTCACCATATTACCTATCGAGATACACGATTGCTTTCCAGATTGACAGCGTTTGAGCGAGATACATGAAACTATCATCGTTTTCGTTTCTTTTTTGTATCAGTTCAAAATTTACAACATAAACGATTCACGACAAATCATTTCTGTTATCGATGTTCTAAATAAAGTGAAATAGGTTTCCGTTTCTGCCTCAACGTGACTCAACGGGATTAAGGACCGTTCGTGAGTATTGTTGTTCCATTTTGCTGCCTAAAATCGTTACTTGTATTCGGATATGTTGTTCAAGTGGTGAATCGAATTCAATTCGAGTTTATGGTTATTTCTTTTATGAAATATTGTTCTGGCCACAAAAATAACTTAAAACTAAAATATGTTTGATGTCAATGTTAAATGTAAAGTATAAAATGGTAAATACTTAAAATACTTATGTGTTGGTGTGTGTGTGTGTGTAATGCAATGCACAAAATTAATGCAAAAGTAAGTATAAAAAATCAATGAATTTGTGAGGTTACATTTTTAGTGGCTTTTTTCCATTTGTTTGTTTTTTTCTTTCAAGTGAGTACGAGTATAGCTTTAGGATGCATTTTGAAATTAATCAAATTGCTTTAATATTTTTTTTGTTTTGTTTTTTTTCATAAATTTCTTGTATAGGAATTACATTGAAGCACACTAAGTTTTACAACATAGATGTATTTTTTGATGAGATATTTTTCATATTTGCATATTTTGTATTCTGGTATTTTGTTTTTTGTATTCTGTGTGTGACTTTTGTGTTGCAGGTAGCACCATCGTCGTCATTATCAATGTCCTCATCATGATCATCGTCGTTGTGACTCAAAGCGGCATACAAATTGCGACTAGTTTGCGTTTTGTTTGTTTGTTTGTTGGTTTTTTCTTTCTTTAGCTTTGCTGTTTTGGCAACTGCTGCTGTGATAATTGAGAGTTTTTCTTTTCTTTTGGTATTGGTAAATTTAATTAAATTTAATTAAAGTTAATTTTCCGTAAATTAAGTAATTACAAATTCTTTTATAAACGAGATTCCAATTCCAATTATAAATTCAACATATTCTTAAACACTTATGGCATGTCTTTGAAACGATTTCGAACCGTTCCGTTCACATATACACAATAAAAAAATATCAACTTTAAAAATTACATTTTTGCGATATAATTACAAATTTATAAGTCTATTTGAGCTCAGCGTGATTGTGTGTGTTTTCGTGTGTAGCAGAAGGTACGTGAAAATGTGCATGAACTTTAAGAAATTAATGGACAAATTGCAAAATCGGCGGTTTTGAAAAATTTAAATAGGCGCATATTTTTCGGCTAGTTTTTAAGTTAAAATAGGAAAAAATGTTCAAAAGTCAGATAAACCTCTGCTATCCAATCGATTGTCCAACTTATTCCTTCATTTGTTCCACAAATATCATATTTTTGGGTTTATCTGACTATGGAACAATCAACCCTTAATATTGTAAAATTTTGTCTTTTTTATTAATTATTTTAAAACTTTTTTTTTATTTTTTGCAAATTGTTTTTTTTTTAGTTTTTGAAAGAGGTTTTTTTTATATTTTTAAATTCATTGCCGAAAAATCTTTATTTTAAAAAGCAGCACAAATATAAATTTTAAAGAAACTATTTAATAAAAAAATGTTTTTTGGAAAAAATTTTATAAATTAAAAAAAAATTCTTGATACTTGCATTTTTTTAAATAAGACTGTGCACGAAGATCGCACTTTTTGGAACAGAATGCGCTCCGGGTGGGTATAGTTAATTCGAGTACACTGATTCTAATTTCGAATGGCTAATGCAATTTTTTAGGTTAGATAATTTAGTCTTTTTAATGGCTACACAAATACAATAATATTACAGATGTCAAATTTTTTTGCAATCACAAATTTTTTATCTTTACATTTTTTAAAATTTTAGAAATTTATAAAAAGTTTTTTTTGCAAAAATTTGTTAAAAACATATAAATAATATTTTGATAAAAACGATAATTTTGTTTTTTAAATTCGAATATATTTTAAAAAGTTTGAAAAAAATTCGAACGTTTTTTTTTTGCATTTTTTGATATCATGAATATTGAAGATTTCTATGTGAAAGACAAAATGACCTAACCTAGACAGCCATTAGAATTAGCGTACTCGAATTGGATCGACCCACCCGTAGCGCAGTCTGTTCTATTTTTCAACTGGCGCAGTTTAATTAATTAATATCTACCTGGCAAATGCACTTTTATCCATTTCTTGTATTTTAAAAATTTTAACGAAGAATATTTTAACAAATTAACACTTTAAAAATGGTCACTTCAAACGGATTTAAAAATAAATTCAAAATAATATATTTGAGTTGAAGAATAACATTTTTAAAACAAGAAAAATGCTGCCCAACAATTTGTGAATAACAAAAAATAAAATTGTTTATGTAATTCTATAACATATTTCAAAAAAAATAATCTTTGCCATTTGAACTTAAAATTGAAATTAAATTTGAAGACAGTTTTAAAAAATAAAATTAAAATCAAAAATAAAAAAATTATTTAAAATTTAAGATTTTTCAATTAAAAATATGAAATAAAATATTTTTTTACTGAAAATGGAAACAAGTTTTTAACAAACTGCTTTCGGCCTTAAATCTTTTGATTGAATATAATTTATATTGAATAGTACATTAAACCCATTTCAGTTATTTTGCGATTCTTGACTAAGAAGGCCAAGAAGGTTTTTGCCATTTTCTTAAAATTCTTCACAATTTGTAGTGGTAAATGATAAACTAACACCTCATTCCCATACCACTGAGAAAAAAACACACACACTTTGTCATAACTTCCTAGTAAATAGCAAATATCGGTAGTTGTAAAATCAACTAAGTCTTAAATGAAATTTAACTCATAAAAAGTTAAATATATTCGCGAACCGCCAGTGGGCAATATTCCGATAGAAATAACTAAATTTAAAAATGTCATATGCTAATTTGGTGCATAAAGTCTTTGCGTAATAACTAAACGTATTCAATAAATTATGAATTAATGCAAATACCAATTCAAAGTACTCCCACAGCAAACACTCAATTATCCTAGCAGTAGCAGTAGCCGTAGCGGTGGTGATCACAAACGTTACATGGAACGCGTTCGCAAACGCAATACAACACAAACATGATGGCGGCGCCTCAGGTGGCTTTGGTGTGTTCTCTGTTGCGGTAACAATTTCTGTTTGCAGTAGAACGGAAGTGGTGGTGGCTTGAGTGTGTATTGGCGCATCATACTGCAAGTGTGAATTCCTGGTGTGATTGTGGGTGTGTTGGTGCTGACTAAATTTTGATACGAGTGGGTGGTGGTGCCTACGAGCAGGCGTAGTTGTTGTTGTAGTGGTTGTAGTAATATCCTTTAAATGGCTAAATTTCAAATGGATTAATAAATGTTGTTGTGGCTGCGGCTGCGGCTGTTCGGGCTGTGGCCGCTTTTTCACAAAATACTTGTAGTAGATCTTAATCATCTTTAGTTACGGTTGAATCTGCTTCTTGGGTTTTTTTAACTCAGCTTCCTCATCGCGTTTCACCTCAGTGTAGCGCTCGCCCTTCAACGAGACGATCTTGTTGTCGCGATAGCGCACCAGCTTCTTCGGTTCCACTTTGGGCACCATCGGCTTGTATTCGCGTTGTGTGGCATTCTTATCGACGTAGGAGTACCTGTGGATGGGGCCAGCATTTCAATATTTCGCACATTTATACAAATTCAGTTGCGTCTCAATGAACTACCTGGCAATGATGCGATTCTTGAGTTCAGCATCGTCGACGACCACATTCTTGCGTCCACCCAAGCAGTAGGTTTTGTCCGTAAGACACTGGCCGGTCTCTTGACGGTGCAGTAGTATTTGGGTGGCGCTATCGATGTCGCCCTTGGCGATGGAAATGCAATGCTTCACCTGGAATGCGAGGAAAGGAACACAAATTTACGTTTCTCAAATACAACAAAGTGGACTGCCGAAGCAGGTAGCGTAGAAACCTCGTAGTATCAAGTCAATATGTTCAAAACTGGGACAACTATGGTGCGGACAGACAGACAGACATGGCTATATCGGTTAAATTTTCGATGATGATCAAGAATATATATACTTTTCCATACCGGACACGCCTCCTTATGGGCGTTAAAAGCGTTGTGTCAAAGCAACAAATTTATTTTTGAAATACTTTCCTTACTTTAAATTTAGAAAATACTTAGAGCAATACTTCAGGCTGAATCCCAACTGACGTGAATCACCCAAAAAATGTGCAAGGACACACTTGGTAGCATGAATCGCATAACTGAATTTAACAGTTCATTTGCACAAACGAGCGCTCCCGAGGTGTTTCCAACTGTACATGAATCACATTTTTTTTATGCATACAAAGCAATTTGAAGCATTGAAAAGGTATTCTGACAAGAATACTTTGACTCAGTATTCAAAACAGGATTTTTGGCTTTTAATCCCTTTGCTTTTAAACCCTGCCTAATGTATGCCAACAGAACCAAAACACTTAAGTTTGGAGTTTAACCTAAAACGGGCTAATATTGAATGGGGCAAAAAAAACACAAATTATAAAATCGGTTTAGTTTTAGAAAAATACAAGAAAAAACCCCAAGACTAACCATTTTTGGCGGAAACCGCCGTATAATTATTTAAAAAACATTTTCATAATAAAAAAAAAAAACAATTATAAAAACACACAAGTTTTCGGAAAAACCAATAATTTCTGTTTTTATCTTAAACTTTTCTTATTCTGAGACGTAACTTTATTTATTTTAATTTTTTGAAAATAAACATTGTTTTCTATTTTTTATGAAAATGTTTTTTAATTAATTCCAGGAAGACTTTCTCGTGTTTTTCTATATCTAAACCGATTTTAAAATTTGTGTTTATTTGCCCGATACACCCACGTTAGAGGTATAATTACCGCATGGAGTAAACATATAGGATAATGAACAGTTCTGCTAACTTAACATAGCTACAACAGAACTGTCAAAGTGCTGTTTGAAATTTTGACAAGTACAGAAATGTAAGATTTCCTGGGAAGGAAAAAATCAAGAAATGCTGAAATTAAGTATTCACCTCAACATAGGCAGTGTCTGGGAACATTTCCTGCAGCACCTCAGACTCATCCAAGAAATATTCGCATGTAGAGCTGTCGGTAGAGCCGCCATCGCTAGTCTCCGACAAATGCTGGGAGCGCTTGTGGTGGCCGCCGCCGCCACCACCACCACCTCCGCAGACTCCACCAACGCCAGCCGAGCCGCCATTCAAAGCGAAATCGTCCTTCTCCGAAATGGAAGTGTTACGAGCACGCAACTTGGATTCCGGTATAATATCAGATAGGCTCAACGAGCTAAGCAAGTGGATAACGGAAATCAATTTAGTAAAAACAAAAATTAGATAAAATGTAGGGCTTACTTTAGTGACAAATGCCCCGAGTGCCGGTTCTCTTGATTCTTCTCCTGTTCGGTCAATTCGCTGGCCAGCTTATAGATCCAATCGCATATGACGCCCTGATCGATCGACGAGAATTCGGCAAAGTAGGCGCTCATCATCTCGACGAAGCCCTCCACGTCGAAGCAGGGATCCTGCGAAGCTTCCTCCAGGATCGAAATCACATACGAGAGCACAATTTCGTCGACCACACTGAAGTCGGCGCCCGGTATATGGCCGCTGACGAACTGCACCAAACTTTGTTTCACCATTTCGTGTTGCTTCTCAAGATTTGTCATTTTGATTGATTGGAGTAACTACAAGAAGAAACAAAGCACAAATTCGTTTCAATTCTATACAATGGAAAATTTGAGGAGTGGTTGGTTGTGAGCTGCGCCAGTTGTAAGTTTCTAGGCTTCTTTTCGCTTTTCTCTTATACAGAAAAAAGGATTTTTCACTCCATAATCTCACTCACAAATCTGATAATACGCTGTTCTGGTTCTTGTTATTGTAACTTCTATTTGCCGCAATAAATAATTAATGCGAATTGCAAATTAATAAATTTTCACTGAATTCAAAAAGTTTGCACAAAGTCTTCCCTTTTTAGTTCTATTCTTCTTAATTCACAAACACAAATCAATAATAACAATCGGCGTTTCTACTTTGTGCTGGTGCTTTTGTGGTTTTGTTATTTCTCATTTTTCGTTTAGCGATGGGCACTGTCGAATAAAAACAATCGAGTTAATCGATAGAAAACAAAAATTCATTCAATCGTTTTGAATTACTATCCTTTTAAACTATGCGAGTTGTTACATTCTTGCGTTTTAGGGCCGGTTTCTCAATGTCCGATTAAGCACTAACCATAACTTTATTCAGCGGTTAGCAGAAAAGCATTTCTCAATTTTGTTTCTTTCCAACTTAAGCCGGTAGGTAGATGTGGCGGAATTCCATTTTGGAATATTTACGATTCGGCACAGATGGAGTCATAAACAATTTTGTGAACATATGCCCCGGACTTTTTTTTAGAAACCGGATTTTGGAGAAGGGTTGGGATTTTAAAACCACATATGAATGGCGCCCAGAGATCATAATTTCATGGTACTTCCAAATGGGTCATTTGTGTAAAGGTATTTCAGCTTCGCCATTGCCGAAACTCTCTAGTTTTTGGTTCATTTTTTGTAGAAATGCATATTATTAGTTCAGTTTTAACAACTCCCATAAGCAAACCTATGTAAAAAAAAAAACAGAAGCGAAAAACCAACAAAATGCAACAAATGTGAAAAAATGTGAGCAAAATTATGGGCAGTGATTGCGTAGCCAATAGAAATCGTTTTCAAAGCAATATAAAGGTAATTTTTTTAATTTCGCTGTGCGGGTCAAAAAGTCACTACAAAATACTAAAACAAGCCACTATTTTTTCGATTTGTGAGCCAGAATGGAAACTTTGTCTGTTTTTCGCTTCGTTTATTTTTAGATAGGTTTGCATATGTGAACGGATTTTTTTGTATTTGCATACCGTGATTTAGGCAATTGCCAAAATGCAACCAAAAATCCCTCAAAAGGGGAAATCACCCTTAGTTTGGCAACACTGGTATCACTTTCAAAAACAAGTTTCACCCTTTTTTATTGGATACACTGTTCCTAATAGCAGAGCGAGATTTGTGTCAGCTGTTTAACATGCAGTTCTTTTCATTTGTGTATTTTGAGCCGGGAAGATTTCTATAGCCTATAGCTTGCATTTAGATTCGTATACTTTCAAATGTATTTCCGTAAGCAAGTGTTCCATAAACTTCTTCAAGGGAACAATTTCATCAGCATTTTTAGTAAGTCGAGAGAACATATTGCCAAAAAATCAATAAATCCATTTACATGAAATTACATGCAATTTTGCGATAAATAATATTTTTAATGATGCCACCTTCACTTAAAAGTATCTGGGTGCTTAAATATTAAATAGGCCTGCCTTCAAAGATTGGGGAATCAATTGGCTGTGAAATGAAGAATTAAATAAGTACTTCAAATTATTCTTTAAAAAAGTTATCCAACCAGTATTCCTACCTAAATCCATTTCAAAATAAGCTTCCATTTATCGTTATGCGAACTTACTTTTTGAACCACAATAAAGCCAATGAGCCAATATGACATTATTTTCACAAAAAAAATTGCAATAATTAAAATTTGCTTCATTAAAATGACTTTTTTTTGAATATGAATTTCACAACTTGAGAATTAATTTGCTGTGAAAAAAGATAAATGTAAACCTCAGTTCTCAGTTACTTCACTGAACATACGCCACCAAAAATTGGTGCATATACGCTGAACGCTGAAAGATAACAAACAACAAAAGAATTTTTGGCGGACAGTTTCCCGCCGTTTTCACAAAATGTCGTCCATTTCTTCTCATTCCGCTTCAGATCTTTGACCAACGAGCTGGTTATTTTAGTAAATTAAACAGACAACGAACCATAAAATAAATTTTTATTCATAAATTGCAATTATTTACCAATAATCTTCGAAAATTACAAAGCAAAGCCACAAAGTGAAGCGATTGATTTAAATTTAAATCAGCGTTTGTTCAATTTCCCATTTGTTAACATCTCTTGACTTTCCAAGGACGTCACATGGCCGCCATGTCACACATTCTGCCCAAATACGGTGCAGGCACTCAGCCCTTCACTGTGTTCATCGAAGGAAATATTGGCAGTGGAAAGACCACATTCCTGAATCGTTTCAAACAGTCGGAGGACGTGTGTCTGATCACAGAACCCGTGGAACAGTGGCGAAATGTGAAGGGCGTAAATCTCCTGGTGAGTTGGCTCAACGGATGAGCGTCACCATTGATCCAATATTGTTGGTGGCATGTGGTTTCTCAATTTTTCAGGAATTAATGTACAAGGAACCTCACCGCTGGGCAATGCCCTTTCAATCTTATGTTACTTTGACAATGCTACGCAGCCATCTCCTGCAGACAAATAAGCGAGTCAAGCTAATGGAACGATCAATGTTTAGTGCCAGGTAAGTTGGAATGTGTAGACATAGGTACAGTCCAGAGGGAAAACCCACTTCTGAAAGTTTGTATGAATCATCATGAATCCTAAAATGAGAACCAATCCATCATGTGCTAGCGCGGGAAATGCCACGCGCCTGGATACACGGAAACCAATTTCAGAGAATAAGGGCTTGCGGAAATAAGACGCTATCCCACAAAAAGCTCGTTCGAATATAATCGAATTTTGAACTTGAGTTATCCTACACATCAGGAAATCAAATTTCATCAAAAAATGTTAAATATCTCATGCTTCGCAGCTATTCAACAAATTTAATTGATAACAACAGCCACCCGAAACTGAGGAATTAAATGTTAGCAAAATATGATGAAATGACTGGCTAACCCCAGATTTCGGTAAAAAGTAGAAATACATTAATAACGAACTGAGGTTGGGACGCTATTTTCCCGACACCTTCAATTGGTATCGAGTACACTGGGGCAATCCAATTTTTCGGTTAAAAGGATTATGCTCAGAATATAATTATTCTCGGTCAGAGGGAAGTCCGTCTGTATCTACAAGTGGTTTTAACTCTAATTGACCATTTTTCCTTATTTTTTTGGTAACATCCCGTGCATTTTTTTATTTTTTCCATTTTCTGCTTATGCCGACAAAATGTGATTGATAAATACTTAGGTTAACTTAAGAAATGCCTCTGTTAAGCTTTAAGCACCTTTTTGCAGTTTCTTAAGAGGTGGAATGTCTCCTGGCTTTACTCCTGAGATCTCAAAAATACATATTTTCATCATCGGCGACATTCAAATTGTATTTTTCCAATTTCGCCAAGTTCGGTCAGAAGGATTTCACCAATAACACATATTTACCCTTCGACTTCCCTTCCTCGTAGGCACTGCTTCGTTGAGAATATGTTCCGAAATGACACAATCGACGAAGGAATGTATCACGTACTCCAGGAATGGTATGAGTTCATCGAAGAGGCCATAACAGTGCGCGCGGATTTAATTGGTAAATCAACGAAGCAAAAACAACAACAAACAATTGCCATTTATAAAACTTTCTTCAACCCTCTTAATATAGTTTACCTAAGAACCACACCAGAAATTGTCTACGAACGTATGCGCAAACGTGCACGTTCCGAGGAAAGCTGTGTGCCTCTAAAATATTTGCAAGAGCTGCACGAACTGCACGAGAACTGGCTGATACACAAACGTGTCGGTCATGACATCAAGGTAGGTTATTGTTGCCGTTTTTTGTAACTAGAAAAATGTAATCCTTTGATTTTTAAGGTGCTCGTTCTCGATGCCGATAAAAACCTGGAACAAATTGAGCCCGACTATAATAGTGCCGAAAAGGACATCCTACGTCTGCCGCAACAACAACAGAAGCAGGCGGTGTTGGTGTCGCCCAGTAAGCAGCCGCGCTACTCTAGTTAATACCAAAACTGTGGACTCTGCGTAATTTCCAAGCAGAGCCACAAACTACCGAATAGCATCACAGAAATGCCGTGCAAAAGGATTCTCCTTTCCCTTTTTTAGTTGTACATGTCTACTTTAAGAATTTAGAAACAATTTGACCGTTGTCATTGCATATGATTCGCGATCGCTACTTCTTGTAATCTAATATATATATTTTTTTGTACTTTAACAAGGCCGACGTGGTGAATTTGTAAATCGTCCCTATATGTGCAAATATTTAGCCAAATTTGAGTTTATGATTTCCAGTTTCGATTGACTTTGATTCTATTTGATTTGTATTCTATGTAAATCGCATTTACTTCTGCAAACTGGCATTTTTAGTTAATTGACACAAAATTTCTTCTTGGTGAATGCGATATCGCCGATCTATTTGTATTAGTTGTAATGTGATTTTGGGTCATTGTCATTTTAAGCAAATAATTGTAAAATTATTTTTGAAAAAAATACAATAAAAAAAAATGAATTGATTCTTTCGATTATTCGGTTGGGAAGAGCAATAATAGCTTTTCGTAAGGGCGTCGAATTGTTCTTTGAAAGAAAAAATCCCGAGCGGGAGCAACTCACTCCTCGGCAATATCACGAACTGACGTAACTCATGGGAAAATGTATAGAAAATACGGCAAATCAGGAAAATTGACAACGATATGGTTGGCGCCAAGTGACAATTGAGTTCACACGATTTGCTTCCGATATTTTTAAATTGCGTGTGATTTCCGCGCATTGGGTCAATCGAGGAACCTTAGCTTACGGAATCCTGGAGTAATGTGAGTCGATAATCCACGTTGCGTTTCGCGGTGCTCGAATGAAGCATTAACCTAAAACGATAAGAAATTCACATCCAACCATAGTTTTCTTAAAATAAAATTGTTTTATTGAACTGATGACTTAATTAATTCCAGTATTCTGGAAAGTGTTTAGAAATTTCATTAAATTTGTAATGATACGAGTCAATTTCATAATAAATCTACTCTGATCGTCCATTCAGACATTGCTACTTCGGGCGCATCTCTTGTTATTTTGGCGGCGGTCCATTCATCATCATCGGCGGCCGCCCACCCATTGAGCCCAGAGGTGGCGGTGGTCCCATCATCATGGGTGGCGGTCGCATCATCGGTGGCATGCCACCGTGGGGTCCCATCATCATTGGTGGCATGCCCGGACCGCCGGGTGGCATGCCCGGCATCATGGAGCGCGGCGGTGGTCCCATATTCGGGGGCGGTATGGCCACACCACCCTTGGGCGGTCCGCCCGCGAATGGATTCTGTGTAATCTTTCCTGCCTTGAATGCCGCAGTGGTGGCGTCAATCAGATGTTGGGCCTGCTCTTCCATCCATTTTTGATAGTAGAATTTCACGTTGTCGCGGTGCTTTCGACCGGTACAGTGGGTTTTACGCACCGACGGCGAATCGTGCGTCAGGTATGTGTCGCAGTAGTCGCAATAGTATTTTGGCATTTTAGCTCCTCAATTTCGCACGATTTTTGTTAATTATTTATTTAAAATTCTCTACTTTTCCTATTCTGGTTTCATATAAACCACAGAGTATACAGAGGGGACACTCTCTTTAAATTCCCTGAAATCCAATATGGCGGACCATTTTTTTTGATTTTTCGTTCTTTGCTTCACACACTATACGTGAGTTCACCACGAATTATTCCGATTTTTCGCAGGGATGATTCGGTTTCGTATGAAAAGTAGTATTTAATTGTACGAAATAACATACAATTGTACCGAAATATTTTTATGCCCAAAATAGAACTTTTATATTTGTTTAAAACAATTCTTATAATAAACAATAAACAAAAATTCAATTTATAAAAATATGATAATTTTCTTTGAAATTCAACATTTGTATAAGGTTTTTCATAAGAATTGTTTTAAGTAAATGTAATAGTTCTATTTGGGTATAAAAATATTTCGGTATAGTTGTATGTTATTAAGTACAATTTTATACTACTTTTCATACGATTTCAAACAAAATTTAACTATATTTTTATAAATTCCAAACCAATTTCATACATTTTAGACGAAAAAGCTGAAATTATAATGACTCCAGAGATATCGTAAGCGAAAATTAACTTAAAGATTTTATAAGGAAATAAGTCAAAAAACATTATCCTTTATAAAATTTACTTTGTGAAATAAAAAGAACTGAGCGTCAGTGCATTTAATTTTTCTTTGCGTATATACATATGAATTTTATTCTGTGGAATGTTAATTTTCACTTGTAATAATGTAATGTTTTTAAAAAACATCTGCATTTATTAATTGTTGAAATTGTATTTACTTGAAGTCGATTTCTTGGTTTTTTTAAATTACATTTTGAGCTAAAAATATTCTTTTTGTGTGAAATTGATAAATTTTCTTGGGGTGTTTACAAATATTGGAAAAGAAACGATTGTTTTTTCATTATTATTGATCTTACGTATTTCCAAAATTCAGAAATGGTAAAATTTTTGAAATTATTAAATTTATTGGCGCATATTTATAGGCAAAGTTAGGAGTTACTAAACCTTAGTACCAACTTAGTAGCTGTCAGTAGAGTACTGAAGTTAAGTTGAAACTTAATTTGGCTAAGAATATGGGCCATTGTGCTTGGTATTTATTCATTAAATTTGGAAAGTTACAAAATTGTACGGAAAATGTCTAAGTAGTAGGAAAGTAAAAAAGTACAACTTTACGGAAAAAATCATCCCTGATGCGAAGAAGTGAGAGAATATGAATAAAAAAGTGTAAAAAATGTGGTGAAAAAGTGAAAAAGTAAAAAATGTAAACAATTCCCATCAATTTCTTTAATAATTTTGAAATTATATCTTTTTTTATATTAAATTATAAAAAATATTCGCGCGGTTGAGAAGTAAACCATCATTCATCATTTGGAAAATTGTTTCGGTGTTGTGGGTGCAGTGGTGACTGCAAATTATGGTGATGAGAAAATGGATGTTGCATTGGAGGATTTGGCCTGAAGGGAAATGCTGTTGGATTTGGAGAATGCAACAACGATGACATCGACATTGCGGTGGACAATAAAGGGAACTGCGTATCTTTCAGTTTTGGCAAATGCTATGTGCTATTGCCATTTAATTTGAATGCCACAAATTAGCACTTTCTGGCGGTGACAGAAGGAGGAAGGAAGGAAGTTCTCAGATTATGTCCCATTTTTTAACCATGATGCTGTGCAGCAATCAGGAGACCAGGCCATAGGTATACAAAAGCTATAAAGTTCATAAGCAGGTAAACTAAAACTACATAAACAATAAAATGTTTTATTAATTTCAATTTTATTAAATTCCAGCGCCAATCGTGAATACATAATTTTTCTTAGATAATACTCAAAGTACCACGACTCGTCCCTGATGACGTATTGGTTACCTTTCCTTGTCCACGATGAATCAGTGTCAATTTCGTGACGTGCCTGCGGACTCTGGTCGCACAAGCCAATTTTTAGAGAACCGCGCAATTAGAAAATCATCATCATTGAAGAATTCTACCAGAGTACACGCTTATTAGCATCGACATGCATATTTAATTGTGAATTCTAAATAAGTTTGTAAAATTTTAAGTTACAATTTATAAAAAATTTTAAATATAATTATTTTTAAACAGCAAAATTCAAAATAAATGTATGTTAGAAATCTCTCGAAATCTTTTTTTTATTTTGCGATTGAATTGTTTTATGATGAAAAGTGTTATTGCAAGTTCCCCACCAAATGCGGTTGTTTCACAGACACAAAATTACATTCCCAGCATTGTCCTGATCGGAAGATAACCACCTGTGGCTAAGGGGAAGAGCTCCTGCACAACCCAGATCTGCCTTGATCCGCTTCCTCAAAAGCTACATGGCTAGGATCAGAGAGTAAGTGGTGAAAGTGTGCTCGGACCTCGGACTATGGGTTTGCCACACATGACGTGGCGCATCTTTTCAGCTGCCCAACCAAACCAAGAACCACAAGAACCTCACTTTGTAACTACCCTATGGGCCCTTTTCATATGTCTTGAAATGGCGGAACAAGTATTGGCATTTCATGACGTATTCTCTCATTATAAAGAACTTGATGTCTGCAAATGTATTGCAAAATTCAATTATATAGTAAAATTAAATTTCTTTACACCAATTACAAATCAGTTCTGCAATGGAGTACTGTATTTTGTCCTCAGCTAATTGAAAAATGGCCACTGAAGAAAACTATATAAAAATATAAAATATTAGTAGAAGTTATAACTTTTTATTTATTAAAAACTCCCAATTTTGCATTTTTCGCCGTTTGGCTCGTGAAATCATATGAAAATTATATGAAATTAGTGGTGAACACGAAAACAGAATCAAAACAAAAGAAAAAATCTGGTGGGGAGATTGTAAAACAGCTGAGCTCTGGTGTTGAGTTTCTACCAACAGCTGAGCTCTGGTGGTGAAAAAAATTGGGAATTTTCACGCACACCAATAAAGAAATTTCACTTTTTCACGCACACCAGTAAACAAATTTGCTGTCACTTCACGCATATTCCATCTCGCTCAAGCAGAGTGTCCCCTCTGTATACTCTGTGATATAAACTGTGGACGCCGTCCCGAAATGTCAATTTGACATTCGGCTCAGTGTTGCATTTCGCGGAAACTTCAGTTATGGCAGGGTTTCACCTCTCACGTAATTCGTAAAGGTTCATTTAGATCGCATGAACTCGCGAACAAAATGCAGTTCATTCGGTCAATGTAAACGCCCGGTTTGTGATCTTGGGTTCGCGATCATTGGCTCGTTCAAAATGTTCCGGCAAACTCTGCCAGAGAACATAGACGAGTAGAGAAGCACCACTCGGGAAGTCAGACTCAAAAACATTTTCACGCAACATTTAACCAGAGGACCGCTAACAGAATGCATTTTACAGCGCTTAAGTTTTAACATTTTTCCCTTTGCTCGCTGTTACTTTTTCTGTTTTCTTGTGGTTATTGCGTTTTTTTGTGATCTTGTGATTCTCTTGCTTTTTCGCATTCCTTGTGATTCTTTTCTACTTGTCATTTTTTTGGTACCCCTCCGGTCAGTTGCCAAATTTCTGTGACGTCATGATGTCTTTGGTTGTTTTGAATATTTCTACATTTCTTTTGTGAATTGAAATT
The DNA here is from genome assembly GCA_951394025.1 of Heteromyza rotundicornis. Classification (NCBI taxonomy): domain Eukaryota; kingdom Metazoa; phylum Arthropoda; class Insecta; order Diptera; family Heleomyzidae; genus Heteromyza; species Heteromyza rotundicornis. Next base: position 48,109,174 of record OX596012.1, read on the forward strand.
GATATGCATTTGGTTTTTTATTCTGTGTCATGCTAGCGAATTGATTTTGTTTTGATTATGCGTACAAATTGTTTTGGTTTTTTGGGCAACTTACAATTATTGTATTTCAACAATTTCATCATATTTGTATTTACATACAATATTTTATTTAATATTATTATTAAAGCAATGTATGTAAATATATTTATTTTCACACAGATTTACAATATAGTCATACATATTTGGCATTATTTCCATTTTGCAATAAGTTCATTAACCTATCAATTTCTTCCCTTGTCGTATTTCTTTCTTTTTTTCGTTGTGTCCTCGCAACAACAAAGAGACCAAGAATATTTGATAAGCAAGGTCACTTGTATTTCTTTCGCTAGTTTTTGGCTATCATTCTCATTCTCTGCTTCTTTATATTTTGATCATTTCTGCAATTTCATAATTGCTTCGGTGAATTGACCGTTGTTGAAGTTTGCATGTTTGATATATTTATGAATTTCTATAAAACCGTGATATATACTCGTCTATGTTCTCTGGTTCCGGCAATGTAAGCGTGTTTGATGTTGCAGTCTGTTCATGTTGTGGTTCGAAATCAGTGTTACCACTATTATCGATGTGTTATCTTTTTTTTTAAAGAGTGGTCTCAAAAATCGAAATCTTTTGACGTCTGGGGTTTTTAAATGAAGGTGTTTGCATCTCAGCGAAAATATAGAATATAAAATTACAAATTATCATTGAATTGCTATTGAATTTTTAAAAGATAATAAATTCCTTTTTGTATAATTTTTTGTTTTCGATGAGCCAAAATATTTGCACAAAATCTGGCAGCACTGTTTAAGACAACTTTTTTGCCCATTCAGTGTTGCCATTGGTTTTGGTCCTAATGTCCAAATACGAAATTAAAGAAAACATTTTGCATTAATTTACAATGGACTCCATCCAAAAAATGAAAGAAAAAAAGCTAAAATACAATTCAAGCATTTATAATAGTGAATTTTGCATTTTTTTGTTAGTGATGGAAGTTGGAAAAATTACATTTTTTCTTCAATAAGAACCTTTTTTTATTCCCTTAATCGCAAATCTTATCGAAAATCCCTTAAATAGACTCAATTTGACAACACTGCTTCCATTCATGAATTCGTTCGCGGAATCAGTCGAAAGCGAACCGGTGTGAGAAAATGTCGTGTAGTGCGAAGCGGGTGAATGCGTGAATGAATAGATTAAAAGGAATTCAAATATCTGCTACATAATTTACACACAAAAATTATAAACAAAAAATACAAGTAAAATTTTACCAAAAATAAAATGGTGTAATCTGAGAAATAAAATTACAAATTATGTGAAAAATTATGCAAAATTTTCGCGAAATGTAAGTCTTAATTCAAAAATGTTTTAAGTCCAAATTAAGGAAGATTTGAGAAGAAACTTGCCCGCAATTTTACGTTAATTCAAAAATAATTACACTAACGACAAACGTGGAAAAGAAACGCGGCAAATGCCGATAAAAAGACAAAAACCAGTAAAACCGCCACCCGAACTCCGCAAAACGCCGGATTCCTTCACAGTTTTTCGTTCAGACGCAGCAGCAGCCTCCGTACCACAAAAAAGTAAAGGTGTGTATGGAAGAAGCTCACGAATCAAAGAGCCAAAAGGGAGAATCAAAAATTGATAATGAAAAACAATTGAAAATCCGTATCACCACAAAAAGGAATTTCAAAATTACCCAAAAAAAAAAATAAGAATCGAAAAAGAGCCATTGAAGTGGAATTCATGCTGTGGCCAGCACTACAACAACAGCAGCAGCAACATCCACTAAAGCAGCATAGTTGAAAAAAACAATAAAAGGCCATACCAGCGAATGTGGAGAACAAGGAGAAACGGCAGAGGATTTATGCGCTCACAAAGTTGTTTTTCCAGTTTTTGGCTTTAATTCAAATTTGAAAAAAAGTTAAAGTGGAGCTTAAAAGGAAAAAAATTATATCATAAGAAGCAATTTTATTTTTTATTTTAATGCAAGTGAAGTAAGCAATAATAAAGAAAAGAAGTGCCAGTGCTAAATGTAAATCTAAAAAATAGTGCCTAGAATTAAAGAAAAGCCAAAACTTTCCTAACAGAATGTTTGTTTAAAATGCTACGAAAATAGAAAAAAAACACCCCACTTCACCCTATAAAATAAAACGTACACACAAAATATGCCCTTTGTACAACGCGTCGTGCAGCCGATTCATCTTGCACAGGTAGCTGCCAATAATGGCGCTGCATCCGCTTCCGCCAGAGCCACGAAATTCCAATGCATACCCGGCAAATGCCAAAACAACAATTGCATCAGCAATAAACCACAACAACAGACCAGACAATCCAGCGAAGAGCGCAACCACCAGTCAAATGAGAGCAGAAGAGCGCCAAGCAATGGCGCCGACGAAACGACGACGACACCATCAAGGACAGCAGCGAGCTGCAGTGTCAAGGACACGCAAAAGCAACAACAACAACAAACGACGACAACAGCGACTATCCATGCGCCCCAACAGAATGGTGATGACGATTCAGCGCACGACCTCACCGACCACCATCACAACCACCATGCCCTCAATCACACCAGCGATTTTGCTTCCAGCTTCAGTTTTGCCACCGACACAGGCGACGGACATCGACCACTCTCGCCGGCCGATCACTCGCTGCTCATTCACTCTGCTCCACCACTGCCCATGAAGAAGCTGAAACAGCACGTCGAGTTCCTTTCGACCACGCCCTCTGCCTCCTCGCCCTCACGCAGCCTAACGCGCAGCAATGACTCCCAGGCACATCTTATGCGCACCAGTCAACGTCGCCGCACACCCCAATCGGCCACGGCTGCGAAAATCATTTCCGGCTACGAATTCGATTCCATCAGCAACATTACGCTGAGCAATGCTCTGAGGCAGCTGGCATCGCTGGTGCTGATCGCCAGCGATATTTTCGACGAGCTGCAGCGCGAATTGCAGAGCGTGGGCGACCGGGCGCGCATCGTTCAGCGCAAAATTGTGGCGGTAGAGCGGCGCGTTTGTGCCTACGATCCGAAAATGGTCACAGTCCGTAAGTGGAACCCTTCTTCATTAATTTGTTAATTAGATTTAATCGTGGAATGGTTAGGATTTTTATTTATTGCGAGACTCTTGCTCCTCTTCGTTCATCTGTTTGAATCCGCAATTCCTTACTTATTTTTTAAATATGCTTACAAAAGCATTCCAATGAAGCATTTTCGTTTTTAATTTTTTAATTCGAAAAATTGCCCCACCTTTTGTGTTGTAATTTTGTACCTCATTCATTTTAATCATCCTTCATTGAAATCGTGATTTGAATTGCCACCACTGCTCCACCGCGCACTATCAGCACGTAATCAATTCTTATCTGCCGCACTTGTTGTTCGGTGTTTATTTGCAGCGGCGAACGAATTTAGAATTTCAAAAGAAAATAAATAAAATGGCCATTCACCATCAAAGGCAACAGCCAACCGCAGTGGAAGAAGAGGAGCAGAAAAACATTGAAATCTTATCTGCCTTCTGCGCGCAAACAAACATTGAATTTAATTTGCAACTCCAACAAAAGCGGCCAACAACTTAATAAGAAGAAAAATAATATTAAAAAAAAAATAGAGACATAAAGCGAATAAAACTCGGAACATGGAACATGTTTGTTCAGTGTACCGAGGGCTGGGGAGGCAGTCAACACCGCCATCATCGCCATTATTATTACTAGTGGAAAAGGCGCAAATTCACAAATTAACGCTTTTTTTGTGTCAGGAATTACCTCGAATGTGGTGCGAAAATTGTGATGAAAAATAAACGCTAATTGCGCGTGTATTTACAATTACAACATACACACACACACACAACTAGTGTTTTTTTTGTAGGTAAAAAACGACTGATTGGTTTGAATTGGGGGTGGAGGTGTAGGCGGAGCAAGGCGAAGGAGCTCAACCAGTCTAGAGGTGCTATAGGAAAAAATTATAGTTAAGTAAAAAATTAAAACGACCTTGTGATAAATGCCGTAACGGTGCTCGTTTGTTAGCATGGAATGGAAATAGATTACGAGGAAAAAGCACTAAGGCCGTTAATTGCCACATAGCCATGATTTAATTTCAATTCTCAGTACGAAAAGTCGGCCCATTAAACCAAAAGCAATTTAACTGAATCCACAGGTGGTGTGTTATCTCAGGCAAAAAGGTTCAAAACACTTGGCAACTCTGTTTAGCATAAATGCAAATTAAATGCAGTTCGATATTTTGTCCAAATCCAATTCAAATTTGTATAAATATTTTATGCGCTTGTTCATTTGTTTTTGTAAACGTTGCTCCAATTCACAATCGGTTGCGGTTGTGTGTTTGCCTTCACTTGCCACTTTGGCGTCTGTCTGATGTCTTAACTTAACTGCCAAAAATGCATACACACGAATGGCGCTGTAAGCAGAATTTATTATTTTTCTCATTGTTGTTGTATTTGTTTGCGCTTTCAACATTTTTCCAACGAATTTGGCGTTCATTGACAGTCGATTTCGCTTGCATTTGAATTTTTCCAAATTCTATTTGCTCAGAGCAGACATCATAGGCGGACAGACAGACCAGACAGCAAAACGGATGGACGTACTCAAACAAAGTAGAAGAATTGGAACAATCAGCCATAATGAGAATTCGAAGAAGTGGAGCATTATGCCAGATTATGTATGTGAGCTTCACAGCATTTCATTTCGTAGGAGGAAGCGTCTGTCAGTGAACGTTGACAGATCTTAAAAGTATTATTATTATTATGTTTTTTTTTATTCTTGGTAATGGAATTTTTGTTTAAAGTATTCTTTAAAAATATAATGAAAATGTTATCTGGAAAATTATATTAAATCGAAATTGTTTTTTTAAACAACAAAAATGCTTTAAAAAAATTTGAACATCTTGTCTGTACCTTCGAAGTACACAATTTAAAGGACTCAATTATAGTTAGGTACATTCCTTCACTACAAATGGCCAACAAACTGTAAGAGTCTTTGAGTATTTTGTTTTTGTAGCTGCCTACCAGCTTGTCCTCAAGGAATAAAAGGTCATCTGCCGATTCGCAACACCCTGCCTTCAAGCATTCATTAAGGAATATTTGAGTCAAGCACGTGCTTCTTCCGCATTTGCTTCACTTAACAGAAAAAACAGCCAAAAATGGCAGCTGTAGTTACACGAAATTTGTTAGTGGCAGAAAGACTAATTATATTCGAAAAAAAATTACTGAAGTACAAACATGTATGTGTTTTTTTTGTATAGCTACCAACGAAAGTAGTAACGTGTTGTTGTTGCATCCGCTGCTGGTGGCGACTGATATTCCCATAAAAAAATTACACAATCACCTGTTTGGTGTTTGCGCAATCAAGAGACTTTTCCGAATAATCAAAAATTAGCCAATGGCAAAAACCAAAAAAATACACAAAAGCAAATAGTTATGCGAAGCATACCATTTGGAATGCACGCAAACACCAAACAAATAATAAAAAAAATCGTTTTTTTTTAAATAATATTAAAACATAACAATGAGGGCTTTTGGCTGGAAAAACTTATTCGCTCTTGCCAGCTTGCAGTGTATTGAGTGCGAGGGCTGAAAGGTATACCCGCTTAGAATTTCAACAGCCCAACATATGGTTTAGCTACCTTTTTTCACTTTTTTTTTATTTTCATTTGTGGCAAATGCTAATGTCTCTGATAATTACTATGTGCGGTGCAGTAGGCTGTGTGCAGCGGTGTGTGACTTAAGTCCGCCAAAGTTGAATTCGAATTCGAATTCATAACACTGAAATAAAACTGCTGAAACACACTTGAGGAATGGTTGATTGTGTCTAGTCAGAGGGTATTCCAAGCGTCCATAGCCGCCACCTTCAATTGTACGAATTATGTATCTCTTCTAGTTTCTTTTGTGGCTGTTTTTTTAATTCCTCATTAAGCAGTTACTGTTTGGTTGCCATTGAATGCTTCTCTTCCCAGTCTCCACAACCACTTCTAAAGTCACGTATCACGTTTGTGAGTGAAGGCGAAGCCGACGCCGAACGTTTATCATATAATTTTCCACATAAATCCATCGAAAATCAATGGTACCGCTTGAAAATTCCGCACAGTCGGGTCTTGGCGAAAAGACTGAAGCACATGCATGTGTACATAAATGTCATGTCACAGCAGCAACCGCTTTGGCTTGATCAGCAACAACGTGACTTACAACAACTTGGCCATTTTAAATGAGTTGTCATGCCTTTTTGCACAATTATTGACGAACGACTACTTGAGTGTGTCTTGTTAGGCTTACGAAGCGGCCTAAGTCGTTAAGGTTTGCATTTGATTGTTAAAAAATACTTAACTAAAAAAGGCAGAAAAAGATTTTTTTCAACTCGAAACACTTAGCACTGAACATATGTTTCCTCAGTTTCTTCTTCAATCGCTTTCATGATTGTCACAGTTGACAATTTTCACAATTTTTGTTAAAAGTCAGCGTGATCGTTTCTTGTGTCTTTTCTCTTTGGTGTTTTTTGTGTTTGATTTCTTTTTCTTTGCTGCTTGTATTTAAACTTGACTAAGTTTAAAGGCGGCTCGTGTGAATTGTGAAGAAATGTCCTAGCAGCTGTTGCCGAAGAACCGACAATGCAATGAGTTTATGTAATAAGTAAATTGTAACATATGTGCTTGTCGTCGTTGTTGTAGCCAATCGTTGTTGTCTTTATTGTAGTTGTTGTTTTGGTTGTTGTTAAAAAAGAAAAAAAACTCCAAGTACGCAAGAATATCTTTGGAATGTAGTTGATGAAACACTGAACTGAGTCTGGTACTTTAGGCTTTTTTCGTTTCTTTTTTTGTTTGGAAAATTTTTTGAGAGTTGTGCCTCCTGTCACACATTTTTGCGGCATTTCAGGAATGCATTTGCATTCTTATGAAATTTCGAAGTCGCGATTAGTTTTAAAGCAGCTTCTCTCGATTAAAAATAATTGATTATGAACACTGTGCAGCACTTTTCAGTTTTTCGAACACTCCGTCCAGTTTCTCGATTGTTTTTATTGTTTCGCGAATATGCTGTTTTTGGGTCACCTCCAATTCAATCAAAAATTTCCTTTTCTATCCTGAAAGGTTTGTGTACAAATTTACAGCGTTTTATCACTCAAAAGTTCTGGTGATTTAAGAGGCGAAGTTTTCTTTGAAAATACCACTGTGGTCAAGGTCGGTTTGCTATGCTAAGCATATATCGATTCCTTAAAGCACAATAATGCTAACTATGACTCTTTTCATGAAAATCGATTTTTTGTCATTTTTGGCTTCCTGAGATGAAGCTTCCTCGGATAGGCTATAGTGTTTTGTGGCAATCCTAATGGGAGTAATTGACAAATGAGGAAATAAAAACCGATTTCCATACAAAACATGCCAAATATTTTATGAAATTAATGTTCCCTGGATGCGAATACAAGAATTGATTTTCATTCCGACGTAACCGAAAATGCATTCCCCCTCCTAATAAATCTTCAAGTTTAAAAATCTTGTCAAATTAAAAAAAAACCAACCAACCGCTAATTCTTTTCTAACTCAATTTTCACATTAATTCCCTCTAGCCTAGATTCACGATTGTTACTTTTTTGGGTCGACAACCTGATACATTTTAAATACATACAACTAAAATAAATTAAATAAATCAAACGAAGTGAATTTGTTTACCTTACGACAGTCTCCACAAAGCAACAAAAGTATCAACAACTAAAATACCTGTACGCCAGTGTCTGTGCCATAAGCAGCTTGTGTGTGCGCAATGCGTGTGCCACAAATCGTTCCACAGCACGAAAAAAAATAAACGAAAAACCTCAAGCAAATCAACAAACGCAACTAAAGCCTTTATAAAACAACTCCAAAGTAAAAAATCCAAACAAGAAACGTAAAAAAAAACTGTGAAGAAGTTGAAAAAGCGCATTCAAGTGCTGATGAGAATTTGATTATTTTTTATACAAAGTTTCGGACGGATTTTTTCTACATTCTTTTGTTGTTTACATTTCCAAAAAAATAGGAAAAATTAAATACAACTTGAATTTGTCTGCGTCACGTTGTAGCAGACACAAACCATTTAAGAGTAAAAACCGAAAACCACACAGCATAAGGTGCATTTCTACAACAACAGAAACGAACGCAGATAGAAGAAGAAACGAGGCAAATGTTGGCTTTTTGATAAAAACAAAAAACCAACAGAAATAAGCAAAAAAATCAAAAAGAATTTTTTTAAGCCAAGCAGCAAGTGTACGATTCTCATAAGCAGCAGCATGTTGCATTTGCTGCACACAAATTGTTTGGCATTTTGAGTTTGATTTGTAAGTTTTCCTCTTACAAGGTTGTTTCGTCCACATTTATTTTTTATAAACTACACCAAATACCTTTACCGACAACTCTTAGATACTTGAAATACTTCAACCAGCAACCAGCCTCAAAACACAAGTACAGCATCTGCTGATTGTGGCCAACCTTCCTCAGCATTGGCCAACGTTTGCCATAGAATTTTCAGAATTCCAACTATTTTTCCCAAACGACTGGCAGCACAAGCAGCGCCAATTCAGACGATGGCTATGCTCGCCATAGGTAATCAACAACAACAACACAATCCGTCGATCGTTCAATACTTGCCGATCGATCGTTTCTCATTTCAGTTGCCACGTTCTTCGATTTAATGCTTGCAGCAGCAAAACAAAAATGGAATGAGAAAAATACTTGCCTCTTGGCCAAAGTTCTTTCGTTTTCAATATTTTCCAATAGTGACCAGCCACCAGACAGCCATCACATGGGTCTTGTTCTGATTCTATTTCTTCGACTCTCAGTCTTCAGATGCAATTGCCTGCATTGGAGTTTGTCTAGCTGTACTAGTCGGCTGCTGGCTTCTGTGGTTTCTTCTCTCTTTTCTTTGAAATATTGTTTAGAATCTTGTTGTTGTTGCCGCTGCCAAGTTTATGTTTAATTTTTCGTTTTTCATTGTGGAAATCTTCAAGTACTTTACTTTACCACATCCGAAAAGCATTGAAAACTCATAGTTACTACATGTAATGTGAAAATATGTTGGTACTTTGAAAGCCCTTTTCTCTCGCTCTCGTCGCTATTCTTTTGGAAGAAATAAATAAATAACCGCAGGCGTACCGCGGCGATCGAGCCGAGCCCGCGATCGAGTCATTGAACTTTAAGCTATTTCTTTTGAATTGGCTTTTGGTTTGTGGCTAGTAGAGAATGCAATGCATTCGATCGATGTGTGGTGGTTATTGATGGATATGCGTCGCCACACTGAAGTTCTGTACAAAAGAATAACAACGATTCAGAGTTGTTTAAGTTTTAAATTAATGAAGGCTGTAGGGTGCTTTAAAAAAGTTAGCCAAGAAATAGTTGAGAGAAAAAAAACGTTTTTCCTCATTTACAAAGTTGTTAAGAGGTTAGCTATGGGGAGTTTTTCTTCTAAGTATCATTCTCACTTAGTACAAAGGATTCGGTTGAAATCATTAGCCATCTAATTGTATGGGTTCTAGCATGAAACAATCTCATACAAAATTTAGGTCATTTCGAGTTAATTACCTTTTGCTAACAAATAAACAATAAATAACGCCCCAGAACCTGAAAATACTGAAATTAAGTATTTCACGCGGTTTCCGAACATTTTTTTTCAAACGGTCTCCAGAAGCCCCATTTTTAAAAAGAAATAAAAAAAAGTAAGTAGAATTCCTTTCTTTTGCGTGTCATCGATTACTTGAGTTAACCGAAATTAAATTAATTTGGCATAAAGCTTATTTTGAAGCCAGTATTATTATTTATTATTATTTATTTTTTTCAAAACTGCAAATGCAGCTGTCTTCAATAAATCTTCACTCACTTAATGCCAAATTATGATTAATTTGCATATTGCATGATATTATATCAGCTGTGAAGCTACAGGAGGAGGCACCCTTCACAATCTAAAAACATAAAACAGAAACGGGAAAAAAATACAACTTGTTTTTTTCTCTTCACAATTCCATTCAATAACTAACAAATGCAATAATGGTTTCATCTAGACACAATTTTTCAGTTAACATTTGAAAATTTACCTACGCGTCACTTGACAAATGAAAAGGGTTGAATGCAGCCGGGTCGGGTCGTTTTCCCTCCTTTTGCACAATTTTTTTTGTTTGTAAATGTTTCTACCTCTGAACACCTTTTCTTTTTGCGGTTATTTTTATGTTGTGTGTGTGTGTGTACTTGTGCATTGGCAGTTTTACGTATGGAAAAAAGCAACAGCAACTTATGATGTTGCGAATGCAATCAGTCGTCCGGAAATAAACAACAGGAGACGAGACGAGACGAAACATTGTGGACGCGTCTGACTGATTCAATGATTCGAATGACTGACAGTCGAAGTGGACGCAGAGGATGTCAAGCGGCGACAAAATGTTTCCTTCCTGTGTGGAGTTGAGAGTTGTGCCGAAAAGATTTTTAATGCATTTATTTCTCTGTTTTTAAGTTGTTGTAAATGGTTTTTAGATTCAATGAAACCCCAGTTGCTTGACTCTAAATCTATAATATAATATGTTCACTTTTCCTGAGAGTCTAGATCTTCGCACTAAATCCAATCTGATCTTATTCATTACTTGCATACTTTTATATTTCATTCTTCCCTTGAGGTTCGAGCTATTGAGGTTTGACTGTAATCATTATTACGGTTCGGTATTCATTACATCTAAGATTGAACAAGTTTTCAGCAGACCTTCTATGTAGTATGTAACTGAATATTAACTAACAAAAACGTTTGTAATTACAAACTGACAAACAACCTCAACTCCAACCGATCACTTCTCTGCGCAAACTCGTTTCATTATATCATCATGGAGATGCCGCCGAACGACGTCACGTCATGTTATCGTATTTAATTTTCTTACATTTTCAAGGCTCATAAAAACTAAAACTTTAACGCCCGATTAATAATCCAGCAGATAGCAAATCCATTAGAAACACAGACAGCAGTTCGTTTACTTCTTCTTCGTTTGGCTCTTCCTCAGCTGAGAGTAGGCCACAGTAAAGTACGGAAAAATTGAACACATCTTTGTATAAAAACATAAAACTGCCCAAAAAAAATATATGTACGTTCGAAAAACCTGAACATAATTTCAAGAAAGGAAATTCCAAGAAGCATGGTGCGCGGCACGTTGAAGGAAATCTCTGTGAAAACCAAGCACCAAGTATCCACTGTAGTGTGTGTCTTGTCTGTCTTGCTGTTATGCTGTTTTTGGGCCGTTTCTTATTTGACTGGTGCTGTGCTGGTGCTGCTGCACGGTTCAGGTGTCTTCACCTTGGGCCGAAGACAACGTTTCTTGCTTCAGTCAGCCAGACTGTGTGCGTTCGCTTGATTAGTTCTTGAGTTTGCCTTTATTTACCTGCCGCTGCCTCGGTTTGCGTGTGTACCAGAAATTTTCGTGTGGTAGATTTTTACAAGTTCGCTTTTTTCTCCGAGTCTTAAGGGAATTCCAATTCAATTCAATACCACATTGATCGTTTTTGACCAGGGATCTATTCGCTCCTCTTCTTTCCACCAACAGTGCAAAGATTCTTTTGCAGCCTCTGCAACTCGAACAAACCTTCGCCAAGAAGTTGCCGAAACGAAACATATTATTCGCCAAACTATCGCCTACGATATCCTGTTGAAGATAGGCGCACATTCTCCAACGCACCAAGTTCCTAGTACCAATCAACCAACCAACCAACACCTTTCCGAACACCTTTGCAACGCATTACGAAAATAGTTTGTTTTGCTGTAGTTTTTTTTTTGCCTAACTACCTTACATTTGAAATGGTTCCATGACGTTCTCTTGCATTCTGTGGCTTATCTGCATTCGCCGTCTGCGTCTGTTCTTTATGTTCTTAATGCGTGTCTTTTTAGTAACACGTTTTGCTTGGGAAAATTTAATTTAAATTCCATTAAATTTAGTTGAAAAGCGCTTTGGTGCGATGCGCGATGGTTGTTGCTCCTAAATAAGTTTTAACATTCCTGCGGTTTAAGACTACATGACAGTTTTATGTTCCACGCTGCAGTGCTGTTGGCAATTTAATAACGTCATTATGCAAATATCTTGATTAGAAAGTCGGCTTGATTAACTAAAGGTTTTCATTTCTCGTATTTCATAGTTACCATATATCTTTTAAGGTGTCTTATAATTCGAATGGAGTGGAAATTCGTGAGATTTTGGAGAATTTAGAAATTTATGGTGGGGAAAGGTTTAATGTTGAAGAAATTACATAACTAATAACTGTAATACATTTTATTGCTCCGATAAATGTCAGCTTTAGGTAATTTTATTACAAAGACGAAGATGAAAGAAAGTAATGGAATAAATGAATGTGAATGACTTTTTAAGTACAACTAAAGACCTATCAGATGAAGTTTGTGAGACTGTTTCCCCAATTGATTTTTCAACATTTGAATAACTTCGGAAAATGACTGACTCCTTTGGGAGAGAGGCAATCCAATTCCGATAACCGGCCTACAAACGGGCATACAAAAAATTTGATATACAAAATTATTGTAAAAATGGTGTCTAACCCCTTTTAAGTTCGGGGTAAAATGGATCGGAAAATCCATGAAGACATAACTAATTTGAACGCGTTCCGTCGTTTGTTTGGACATTTTTGACATTTAGAGAAGTAAATTTTCCTATAACTGTTCAGTAGGCAACGAAAAATGCTCTTACCACTACTGTTTTTTTTGTACACAACTAAGAGTTAGTTGTGGATTTATATCGCCACTTCGCACGCCATACAATTACTAAATCCCATGAAACAAACCAAACAGGCCGCCTAATATGTCACACCGATATGACCAGTCGAACTTTTGTTAGTGAACAAACTTTACATATTCTTATGTAAAAATCATTCAAAATGCATTTAAAACATTACAGCGTTGAAAAAAGATCTATGTAAACACAGTTTACGTTTTTTCTACAGCCTGCCTGTCTGCAGACAGACTGAAATTCAACATGAATTTCATGCTTGTTCTCGTTCCTCCACGGAAATTGCTTCAAAAGCGCTTGACTGACATCATTTCCGATGCTTATCTCTTTTCATGTTAACAAATACAACAACAAGAATAACAAAAAAACAATACAACAGAAAGAAGTGAACATTCAAGAGTATTTTTTAAACGTTCTCACTTTAGGCGGCTGGCTGGTGGCGATGGCCGCCCCAAGATCTCAGTGAAAAGGTAAAAAGTGAAATTTCTGAATTTATATGTTGGTCTGACTTCCTTTTTGCGCTCAGCTCACTTTTTTCGTGAATTTGTGTTTTTTTCGGGTTGTTTGTTGTCATTTTGGCCGTTTTAGCTGATGTTGTTGTAGTTTAATAATAACAAAATCTTAGTTACGTGCGTGATGGAAGCTGGAAAAAATATTTGTTAAAAATATGCACGATTTTAGATTTGTAGAAAAAAGTCTTGTTCCCCTAACATTGCTCACCGCATAAAAAGCGCAAAAGTGTCATTTTTATGAGAAACGTTTTCAAATCCCAAGTCTTTTTCCTCCTCTTGTCTCTTTTGAGGTCATGTAAATGAAATCAGGCAGCGAATTCTACTTGTTGTTGCTTTCGTTACACTTTTTGTTGTTGGTTATTTATTTCCCCATTTCGTCGGCATTGCCTGGCCCATGAAATGCGAGATGCCAGCCAGCGGGTCTTCGGGTTTTCGGTTTCTTTTTCCACCAACGGCACCACAAGAATCCGTGAAGCTTTTCAATGAAATGGAAAATGAACAAATTGAATAATCAAAAAAAAAAAGAAACAATGGCGCTGAAGACTTTTAAGTATCCACCAAGTTCAAATGTGAAGTAAAATGAAATGAACGCGCTCCATTATGAAGCATGGAAACTGAGGTGTTTAAGAGGTTTTTAAATTTTATGTTTTATTGTTACTGCAACGGACATGGTGGGAGCTTTCACTTTATTTGCATAAATACAAACACAAAATAAGTGGGTGAATAGGAAAAATGTCTGAAAAAACAGAACCTCACGAAATCCGTAATAGAGAGACAAACAATAGTGGCGTTGAAATCACCCAAAAACAAAATAATATTTCAGCCAATTAAGCCAAAGTCATGCAGTTTGACTTGGCGTATGCATGAAAGAGGTACTCTCTCGCTCAGCCCACTTCCAGCATAAATGCGGGCTTGCAGGAAACCGCTTTTGTCATTATCGTTGCTGTTGTTTTGTCAGTTAGTATGCGTTATAAAAGTCATCCATGGCGGCTTACAAGTGCGTGGGATCAACTCGTTTCTCGGCTCAAACATTCAATTGCCAAGTCACTCGTTCGTTAGCCTTTCCTGAATACATTTTCAGTGTGCTTTTGTGTGCTTACGAAATAAAAGGAGATGAAAATGGAAAAACCAAATAAGCCCGGCTTAGATACAAACATCAGCTCACCTACACATTCCAACAACTCGTTCGCTCTGAGTAGATACCAATTTCATATGAAAAAAAAGGTTAACGTGGCGTTAAAAATCAAATTTTTGGGTTTTTTGACTTTTACCAGTGTTTAGTAGACACTTGTTTGTTACAAAATCACAAAATAACCAACCGAAAATTATATACACATGATTTCCTCTCCTCCTCATATCTCTCAGCACAGGTGAATGAATGTATTTGAATGGTTTTGGGGGGAATACAAAAAAAAAGGTTCAACGCAACATTTTCCGGTTTCTGAACTCACAGCCACAACAGCAAAAAGTGGGCGCAACAACAACAATCAAACAAATTTTGTCACTCATCCATATCACACATAGTGTACACTTGGAAAATATTTGCCCTTGTTGGAAAAATTTTCTTTAGATTTAGAAAATGTACTTAACACAATGATGACCTAGATAAGCTAAAAAATGCATATAACGATGGTGAAGCGCACAAATGTGTTAAGTGCACGTTTGGCTGAACACTAGATGACGGCCTTTTTCAAGTGTTCAACGTTTTTGCCAAAAGAATCAACCGATCAGCATTTTGCAATACTTAAGTACTAATTCTCTTTCAATTAGAAATTATTTGAAAAATGTTTCTTCTAAGTGTATACAAACACTCGCACACGCTCTTGTGATAAATAACAGTAGTTTTTGTCTAAACCAACTTTCACATCAACCGAAATTTACATTTTTAATACTTTTGGCTGGAGTCGGAGTCTCTCATGTGTTTTGCTTTTGTTGCACATGTTTTTCATTTGTTTTTTTGCGTTTCATCGAAGTCCATTTCCTTTTTATATTTTCCTCGAATTTTCAATGAATTTTCTACGCCCTGCTAGCAGCTGATCCTTTAATGTACTTAATTCATAATTAATGCACTTTTATGTGGCAACTCTATTTTGCTACTTGGCTGGCAAGGCATATGCTCGAAATCTGTTTGGACTGCGAGAAGCACTTACAAATCTGCTGCTGTCGACAACATTGTTGTTGTCTGAACCTGGCGCACATGCGCCGTTTTCTAACATGTCCTTTCGTATATCCTTTTGTAGATTTTACTGCTGTCAGCTGCGGTGAGTATGTGCTTTCATGTGACTGTGCAATTGAGGGTTGCTCTCTTTCGCTGATACGGTATTCAATTCGAGAATATTCTTGTAAACGGATAATTAAATTAAATCCCCTTTTAATGCTCTCATACATGGAAGCCAAAGCCACATGCGATTATTTTCGAGCTATAAGGCGGTTTTGAACATATGTGAGTTCAATTACAGAGTTGCCATGCCACATCGTTAAGCTATTTGAAGTAACTTTTTTGTGAAAATAAAACACGAGCTCTCCGTTATTTCTAATCTTTTTTTTAATAGTGGCAAGAAGAAGAGATAAAAAGAAAAAGTTGTTCGATTGAAATAAACAAATACAGTAACTACTCAGCTTTTGGTCCGCCTTATACCATTACCTGGCATCCTTCATACATGAGCATAAACAGTAATAGAAATCCACATAGATGAGGCTAATCCTTACTTCGGTTTTGTCGTACATACACCCTTTTTGTTTCTAAATATCAACTGATAAGATTTGGTAAAGAAAAACTAATTCAAACTTAAGCGAGCTAAAGTATCCCAAATCCCCTCTAAATCCCCACTCATCTTAAGATCATCATCAGCAACAACAACAACAACAAAACGGACAATCAACCAATCTATGCACAAATATAAATCGCAAAATGCACGATTTGCACTCGCTCGTCGCTTATATCGGAAGATTTCTGAAGTTTGTTATTTTGCCAGAGATGCCAACGACGATACTCTCCACCAAAAAAAAAAAGAAATGTGATTTGCAATAAACGCTTGGCATTGCAGCATAGTTGCTTTGCTGTTAATCTTATTGTTGTTGTTGTTGTTGTTGTTTGGGGGTATGGCATGAGAGCGCAGGCATGCCATGGCATTGCATTGCATGGCGCAGCATTTCCAGGAGTTCAGCACGAAATGCAATTATGGCACTGACATTAAGAAAACAACAACAAAATACTTTTTGGGTGGGATTTTTGAGATTTTTTCCATTCTCAATTTAGTGTTTGTAGCCAAAGCACAGGGGAAAAAAACCACGTAAATAACGTGAATTTCAAGGAACTCAAGAACAAATTACAAATTGAACAAAAAAAAAATTGATGTGAGAGCAAAAATTGTGCACTAAATTTCTGAAAGTCGGGGCACGAGACACCACACAACAACAGAGCAGAAACGAGACGAACACGGTACGACGATAATAACTTAAGTAGTTGCAGATGACTCTTGCTCGACTATGTCTACCCTGCTCCTCACTTATCCAGCGGCTCAGCTGTTGGCTGCACTTTCCTATGGCATAATCTGTGTGCACTTAAGAATTCTCAAAGTTTTTTCTTTTATGTATTGCATACATTGTTGGCATTGCTTGGTATGCGGTTGCTGTACATTGCTACATTTAAGCTGAGCCCCTCAAATGCTTTGGAGAATTGCAATCTGCTGCCAGAAAAAACCACCATAAATCGAGAGCAACGCTTTCGGGGAGAACACCAAAATAAAGCAAATAAAAACACAAAAATCAAAGCAAATAGTATTTAAATAGGTCACACCACCACTACTGGTGTATTGATTACTTAAATGCTTATGTAGATGCAAATCATATCGGATTCTGTTTAATTTCCCCGACCATTGCATTTTAATGAGGCGTGCAGCCGCACATATTAAACGCATGAGCAGCTGAGATGAGCCGCGGAAACTGTCATGAAACGATTTGCTTTGTTGCAGTAGCACGGTTTTTCTCTGCTGATTTTTTCTATTTTGTTTTTGTGGAATTTTTTATTAGTAAAGTAACTAGTCCATCCCTTTTGGATTTGTATAAGTTTTTTTAGGTCAACAGTATGTTCGTTCCATTTTAGGCGAAACATGAAAAATATTCGCTGCAGTGAGTCTCATCTCGTTTTTATTTTGTGTCTTACTATCAATTGAATACGCTTTTTCATTATGGCGTTGGCTTTCGCTCCTCTTTCGTTCACTGATATCTCAACCAAAACTCAGGAGAGGACTACATTTCTCATATGAGCCCTTATGCATTTACATTGATTTCATTAAAATACGTTTTTTTATTTTGTAGGTAAGGCCCATTTCAACTGTATTTGAAATCCAGCCCTGACTGTTAGCATACATATTTATTTGTTTTTATCAAAGCATAGCCATCAACGCTTGGCAATAAATTACATTTTCCAAATATGCTGTTGAAAAGTGAAAATTTTACAAAATTGGGCTGCATACGTCCTCTTGGCCCTCCACTACGCCTCATTTCAATTGCATCTCCCTTTCTCCCTCTCTCTTTTTCGCTTACAAACATGCTCTCGTAACACATTTTGCATTCCTAATTGAAAACCATTCAAACAAAAAAACTGTACTACTTCGATGGTATTTAGGGCAGGAAACAAACTCAAACGCAAATTCAAACTCAAAACTTATTGCGACAATAAGCCGAAAAAAGGGGCGATGATCGTCGAGCGGCATTTGTATCGATGATGATGCACTCGCTCATATGGCACTCTATGCAATCATCCATCCGGTTCCGTTCAGCGTTCCTACTATAAATGTTTGTATATGCTGCTGTGTGAGGTTGTTCCGGTTTGTACACGGTTTTTTTGTATTTTGAAGTGGTAGAGCGGCTCGATAACAATACCTCCGTAATTGACAAATACTCGTATTTAAAAAGTACCCAACAACAATTTAATAGTAATTTTTGGCTTGTTATTGTTGTTGTGTTGGTGTAATTGCTGTTTTTGTGTGCGAGTGTATGTGCGCTAAATGATGCACACCTTTGCATATCAATTCTCTTTCTGGGGACAGTTTTCTGTTTGGGCTATGGTATGAGGTTGTAATTTATGTTGTAATTTGGTTATGGCGGTGGAAAATTGTTCTTATATGAATTATGTGAAATTAATTTAGGGCCACTAAATGCAGTTGAAATTAAATTAAATTTGTTTATTGTTCGTAATGAATACGAATTTGTTGATTAACTTTGTTGGCTTTTTACATTTAGGTTAGTTAAAACATTAAACATACACTGAGACAAAACAGTCAACTGCGATCGTACTTATTCTGGTGATTGGTGATGATTGGGGCAAGTAACGACTTTTCTGTGCTCCGTGTTATTTATGGGAAATGTGGGAATTTTTGTGGGATTTTTCAATTGGGAAATATGTACACTCACTCATATCTCTATTGATAGGTCAACTTGTCGCTGCATTTATCGATAATTAGGCTTGACATTTTGTGATTAGTAAAAACAAAGATACGAAATTTATTAAAAGCTCAATCGAAGCCGACAATCGTAAAAAGTTTAAGCTCAACGCGATTGGAACGACATACTTGAAAACACGCACCGAAAAAGCCCAAATTACAGCAATAAACTTAAAGTTCACGTGGTTCAAATTAATTTCCATACTTTTTATGTGAAGACGTCCAGAGGCAGTACGAAAGCATGAATGGGTTTATGCGTCGTCGTTGTAATGAACTGTGAGTGATGAATTGGAAACGTTAATGTGAGGAAAATGAAATGAAATCGCTGGCAGCGGCCGCGGTGACACACTTTCCAAGCTCTACTACGAATGGCAGCCATTGAATTGAAAGTACAAATTTATAATGTAAACGCTGCTGCTGCAGAGAGGAGGCTGTATATCAGAGCGACCTTTTGTGAACCAATTAACGGAACATTATAAAATATGAGGAAGAAAACTCAACTGGAATTCAGTTTAGTGGTGAATGAACTTTAAATAACTTATTTTCTTTATGCTGAAATTTGTCTTCTGTTTTTTTATTTTAAATTATGCTTTTAATCCAAAAAGAACATCTTCCAATTTTGGGGGGAAATCCATAACTCACTGTAGTCGTTGTGTACATTTGTATTCTTGAGTTTATTTTTAGCTTAGCAAACGAATTCCTCTACGCAAGCTTGCCGAACAAATGAAATCTCATGAAAATCGAAAAGAAAATAACATAACATGCATAACTTCCCCCTCCCAATACTGTATACCATTTTGTTGTTGTTCATTTCGAAAATCACAAACAACCCAACAGCTGTGTACAATTTTTAAGTTTAATATCTGGAAATGTATGGGGAGGAAGAAGAGAACAGCAATGTGAGGCAAAGAACGAAAAGAGCATCTTCGCAGCCGCAATAAATTCACAACATTCTATGTCAAAAGGGGTAATCCCCAGAAGTGTAAATGAATTTGTTCTTAATTATTATGACGATCTGATGTTGGCAACATGTTGTTTGATTTACAACTCCAACATGCAACAACAGCAGAACAAATTCTTAGACTTAGTTACAATAATCGGGCAAAACAAATTTGGGGGGCGGATGGACTGTCGTGTATGTGAAGTCTTAAGTCTCAAGGGTCAACTTCAAATATAAAAGGGAAATTCCAATGGCCTTTTAATAGGTGGTTTTTTCTTTAGTAAATAAAGTAGTGGAGGAAGGGAACATTTTGGAAATAATTTTGGTCTGGCTCCAAAAAAGAAACCTAAAAGTAATTTTTAAAAAGGCTCTAAATTGAGATTTCCCACATTACCTCAAGTCCCACAGTAGCTCACTTTCCGCCACACATACAGCAACTGATAAATTTTGTGTTTTCACACAAAATTTACGTTTTATGTTTGTCTACAAATAAAATCATTTTATTGACCAGTATTTCACTTTTTTTTCGGGGGGATTTTTACAACTTTTAAGCGTAGCAAATTTTTTAATTAACATCCAACTTCCATGCATAACATTTTTTACTTACACCACCATAGACTGGTTTTGTTGGGAACTTTTCAATGTTATTTGTTGGAGTTGTTTTTTTCCCGATTGGTTCGTGTACGAGCCGTGTTAAATGGCCTTTCAGTATGATGAAATGAAATTGTTTTCACATGTCTTCAATCGTTGAAATGAAGTAACAAGTTTCCACTGCAGCACTTTGCCTTACTTCCCGTATCGCGTGGAGTACTTTGTAGTTGTAATTAAATGGTAACCCCCGTTCGATTTTTTTGTATCAGCCTATGTACAAATTAATTTTTTACAACACAGTGAAGTTGAATTGGAAATGTTTACTTCGTTAAAAGTTTTTTTTTAAATTTTTTTCTATATCTTTTTCCTTTTTTTTTTGGTTTTTATTTTCTTACATCATACAATAAATTTCAATCAGTTCCCATGGCAAACAAATTGTTTTGATTTATGGTTTTCTTCAAGACTAAAATTTTCAAGAAAATATAGATGATGGAAAAAAAGCGCAACGGTTGGTTACAGGCACAAATCTGCCTGTTCTGTTCTTTCTCCTCTCAGCATGAAAAATCGAATTGTAACCAGCATATTCTGAATAGTCATTTGTCCAACTAATGGCTGTATTCAAAGTCAATGATGTGACAAGTTTATGTTGTAAACACTTGGTAACCCTCTTCTTTTTATTCGTTTTCATTTTTTTACAGTAGCGTTTAATAAAATTCATAGCGTTAATGACGAAGAATAAAGTAATTTAATTAAAATGCATTGGCATTCCGTCAAAAAGGCTTCGTTCTTCATTCTCTTCTGCTGAGTGTATCCATTTAGTTTACGTGATTAATTGCTTTTGGTGGCATTTTAATCAAACTTATGACAGTTCATGTATAAAGGAGATTTGTATCATTTTTGTTTTTTACTTACATAGACAACTCTTCTATGCTGTGAGCCCATTTATTCGTGTACGAACATAAATTATTTTAATAGGACAAGATTCTAGTTGATTTTGAATTTATACTGACAAACAGGAAGCTTTGGGTGGTGCATGGGGCCAAGATAGGGGTTTCCGTTGATTCAATGGGAATATCGTTGATGATTTCAAACACATATTAGGAGAATTTTTAGGCCTTGCCGTGGAAATATTTAGTCATTTGTTATTATTTAAAAATGTGAAGCCATTAATCTGATATGGTTTAAGTGATACAGTCCAACTTTTATATAATGAAGTTTCCATATAATGAAGTCATTTTCTGGTCCCGTGCGAATTCATTATAAGGAAGTTCGACTGTATTTGTATTATCTTGATTACTCAGTAAAAACTAACATTGATTCGCAGTCGTAAATTTAAGGTGGTCCAGGTTATCAACATGTATTATGTAGAGACCGATCTGGCATTCTTTTCATGCTAACGATTTTGCAAAATAAAATTACTCCTAGAATTTTCAACGACATCATCACTAGTTACTGCGAACGTCTTAATCTTTCCGATATTGGATTGGATCTATGCAGTATTGAAGAGACTGTTTTTCATTTTCTCTGCGCAAAGACGTTTCAGAGTCTTTGGTCACCATCTTCCTGATTCTTTTGGTATTCTTTCATCCATTACTCATAAGGATGTCAAAATTGGGAAATTTTTAGTTAGTTTTTTTCTTACACTTTTACACAAAAAAAATATAAATCTTCATAAACTTGAAACCTTATCAACTCCATTCTCACTACACGCCTTACACTGCACGTCCCATAGCATAATTTATTTATAAATATTTAAACGATATCAATATTTACCCATTATACAAACATTTTGACACAGTTATTGTCACGACTGTCATAATGACTTTGTAAACATTGCACAGAGCGTTGCCGTTGCTGTTTCATTTTCAATTATTTTCTACGCCATTTTATCTACGCCTTTGTGAAACTAGTGACAATACAACGCGAGTGGATGTAATATATTGGTAAACAATAATCACAACAAACACACAACAGCAATGAGAAATGCCAATGCAAGTGATGACAGGCGATTGGGAATGACTGAAACTCGTTATATACAAAAACCACACAACAGAAATTTAGAGGAAGAGCACACTATCATAATCTATTTTATTTATTGACATTTTCATTATTGCTACATTTTCTATTTATCTCAAGCATTAACACATTTTTCAAAATTAAAACCAAATTATCAGCATTTTTGACAGATGGGAGAAGGACATCAAGTGACAGGTTCAATATCAATCTGGGAAGCCGAAGAAAAAACAACTAGTCTGGCATCATTTTGTGTCCATTAAATACTTGCATTCAAGCTGTTGTCAAAAGGTTGTTTTTTTTCTATATAATCTACTCTAAAACCTTTTGAAATCTGCGGGGATTATGTGAAAGTAACTGCAGTCAGTTGGTGGCTTAAAAGTGTCGCTTGTTGCTTAATTAAAATAGCTTAGCTTGTATCGTGGACTTAACACGATTAGTTAGTGCGATTTTACGTTTACTGTTATTTGCATTTTGTGTACGGAGTGTAGATAGGTTTGTGTATAAGACGCCTGCGGTTTATGGCCAACGTACACCGGCAACGACAACAGGCATAACGATCACGATGACAATCGCATTGGTCTAACCGCGAAAGTGAAGACAAATTTTCCTACCTAAAGTTACTATCAACCGACTCAGAGGCATTCGAACAAGAATTCCTATACCCTACGTGCATGATAAATAAATGGAAGAAATCGAGGTTAGATCGCGCTCTTCGATTTGGTTAGGAAAGCCGTTTTTCGGCGAATTGACTATTTTCTTTTCGGAATCTTTGTGAATATTAAATGTTGCTTTCAATTATTCCAGTTTGAAGAATGTACTAATGTGGGACATCCAAGCTTCGATTATATCAACGGTAGCAGTCGCACTTAGTTGTTTGCCTCTTTATACTAAGTCCCGTGGCTGACAAATATTCGAAAGTAACATTTTGCCGCATGTTGGCAGAAAAGCCCCCTCAATACGGTAGACTGTGATCTTTGACATTTGTATGCTTTGCGCTTTTGACTATCGAGTAGCATTAGGAAAAGCAAAAAGTAAAACATCTAAGAGAGGGGAAAAAAGTGGGAAAAATAAAACATAAAGTGGTATTACCCCCATTGGAATTTGAACCCAGCCACACTACAATCATTTGTTAACTAAGTTGCAACAGCCGCTCATGCCAACATGCTTTTTAATTTTTGACACTTTGCTGCTGCTGCTCCTGCTACCGCTACACCATTAATAAATTCTTTGGACTTTCTCGGTGCTGGTACGGGCATGTGTGAGTGTGTGCTAAAGTGAATAAACAAAACAAATGAAAAAAAATCCCCGCATTTGCCAAAAACACAACAGAGTATAAAACGACCAGACAACAAATTTTTGAAATTTATTTTCTTAAACAATTTGTGCGCTGGAAACAGTCGTGCCCATACAAATCTGTGGCACCTTACATGCAACAACAGCATTAGCAGCAGCAGGCAACACTAGTACCATCACAGAGCCAGAGGCCAGCATAGCCAACTCGACCATAAGGACAGCAAATAGCAGCAACAAAAAGTAGCAAAAATAGTCGTCATTTAGACCAACCAACCTACCAACCAACCGAGCAAACAACGTACCAACACAGTGGCCCGCCACACTCTGCTACCAACCGCGGAGATGGTGGTGGTGTTTGTTGCATGATGCGGTAGCCAGAATGCGGAAGTGCTTTCTTTCTGTCTGCAGGTGCTGCTGCATGATTCGTGCATCATTTTGCTGTTGTCGTGTTTACTGTGCGCGGTTACGGCACACATCCATCAAAATTCAAGCAGTCCGTGGCTGTTCTCGTAATTTCTTCTTAAGTTTTTCTTTGTTTTTTAAATTTAGTTAAATGGTCACCACATGCCACTGTCGTTCCCTTTATGACAGTTTTCTTATTTATATTTCTTTTTCGTTTTCGTTTTTTCTTCTTCTAATACTTATCACTTGTGCAAATAAAGTGCAAAGTGGCTATTCATTTAGCATTTAGTCACTTCACTTCACTTTACCATTAAAAGCCTGACTAATGCTGTGATTTGCGAAAAGCAGCACTTCTTTGCTGTTGTTTTTGTTTGTTGTTTGTAGCTGTACAAGCAAACTTACTGCTAAAGTGCACTTTTATTAATTTTACACTTCACTCCTTTTTGTGTACGTATTTTTTGCTCTACCGCGCTTCGAGCTATGCCACGCAATTCGAGTACATTACCACAAATTGTGCAGCGTTGCATTAAAATGTGGTTGCGGCATTGTATTTCATAGTCCGTTGCGGCAACTTCTAGTGTGGCCGCGTCTTCTTCTTGTTCATATTCCTTTTATTGTCTCTCATAATTAACATTAGAAGTGGTTTATTATAAATGCCGCTGAAGCAGGAGCTGCAGCAGCTGCAATTTTTCTTCATTACGGTTTTGAATTTTTTGGTTTTATTTTTTGCTGCATTGTTGCAAGTAATTTGAACTTCGGCTTAAAAACCGTAGTTTGTCGGATTTTATATAAAAAAAACTTTCTTCATTTACCACAAAAGTTGCGAGTATAACATTGTACCGTTTCGTATTTCTTCGGTTAGAAATTAACACTTTTTTTACTTTTAATCACTTTAGGTGCGTGCTGGAAACCGTTTATATCACAACACTTTCTTTGGTGTTTTTTTATTTTGGTAAATAGGAAAATTATGGTTGGTAGACAGGCAGAGGTTAAAATAATAAACCTAAAATGGTGGCTTTTTTAAACTATACAACGAATGCTATATTATCTCATACGAGAGAGAAATTATGTTTAAGATTTGTAATGACTTAATTGTTTCCCCAGGTCTTTTGTCTTATGTAGATATGAGATTTTTCAAGAGAAGCCGCATATCAAATTTGTATACTAAAATTCAAGATGAATTACCATAAAAAGAGTAAAACGCTTTGAATAAATTAAAAATATGAAATGCCTTTAAAAATATTTACGTGGGATAATGTCAGCACCTTTCCTCCCTCAGAACACTTCAAAATTCTGCATGTGTCTGAATGAAAATTTGCAAGTGTCTCAATGGAATTCCCTCATTGTGCTATCTACTATTCACACTAGTGTTCGTAAATACTGTTAGGCAAATTAAGCGATTCCCTGGACAAATAAAAGCCCAACTAATGTCTTGTAAATTACTCCGTACGAACAGACGGCATTGTTCGCGCATTCTACTATGCAAATGTTTACCTTTCTTGCTGCCATTCTTCGCCATTGACTGATTCTGCTCCTGTAATTTAATCTATTCTATGCATTTTTATGAATTTACAAGCACACGCAGGACGCGCTGTGTCGAAGGTAGAATTGTTTTTACATGCACATGAACGTACAGAAAATTTCCACAAAACAAACGACAGGCAAATGACAAGACGAGGACAAGACATTTGCGTTTTTCGTCACACTCCTGACGACTGCAGTAGGGCTTCTTCTTCTGCTGCGACGGTGAATGCCTTGGTGTTGTCTTCGATATTCATAAGAAATTTCCATTGCATTATCCTTTTGGCTGTTGTTGTTGTTCATGCGACAGGAAACCATAAAAATCGGTGCGCAACTAAATTATAATTCCTTGGATTTCATTCACAGGAATTCAAACACGTAACGACACGGCACACACACACACGCAACACGGTACGGCACGTTACAGGGCCATGCAGGATAATGCACCAAATTAAATTTCCCCTCGCAGCACTTCCTTCTTTCTACTTTGTACCTGCACACTGCACGCTGGGAATAACAGCTCAGGGAGGAAGTTCCTTCCTGTGTTTTTCCTTAATATTTTCGAAATGTTTCGTCTTTTGCCACACCATAGCGGAGGGGGGGAAAGTTTGTGCAATTCACAACACTGACAGGGTAATGTGCAGAGGATAACAACTAGCAGAAGTTGCAGCAGTGAGTGTCAGTGATGACGGCGAGAGATATAAGGAATTCCCCATTTCTCACATGTTTCTTTTGGTATTTTTATTGTTATAGTTTGTTGTTGTTGTTGTCCGTCAAACATTGTATTGCAATTGCCATCAGGATACAGTTTAGAGTTGCCAACTATTGCCAGTTTCTTTTTATTTCGAAAAAGATTTCCAGTATATTTTGCTTAGCGGCACACAATTCTCGGAGACACAAGCGAAAAAGGCAGAGTTAAATGTTAGTACTGTGGAAAAAATTCGCTCCGGTCTAAACATTTCGAAATAGTTGGCAACACTTAATATTTGCACCCTACGGAATATTTTCAAACAAGTAACAAAACCTGGATCTTCTCCTGTTAAAAACAAATAAAGTATGGCAAAGAAAAAAAACACAGGACAACCTTTGCCCAGAGAACGTGAGAAGCAAAACTGATACCTCCGTATGCACCTCCTTCCAAAGGCACTGTTCGAAATTGCTCTTAAGTGTTACCGCTCTGAAGTTAATGCAAAATGCATTTTTCTTCTTGAACGTCAAAATGTCCCTAAGGACATTCTTCGTTTCTTTCGTCTTCTTTATTTTGTGTGGACTTTTAGTAAAGTGCAGAAAAGTGATACGCACATACTAGAATATATACGACGTGCTGCATAAAATAATCGCAAGGTAAGGTGCTCCACCAGACACGTAGACATGGGACGCCGTTGAATCAATGTGCAATTAGTGCTTCTCACTTAAGCCTTGAATGTCTTAGCTCTTGTAAGGTATTAGCAATAATACTTTGTATTATTCCAGACGTAATTGACATTCGGTAATTCAATACAGGTATTGCATTTGCATTTCGGTGGTGTGGCAATTATTCACTTGAGCAATTTTATTTTTGTTGACTTTTGTTGTTTAAAAAAATTAATTTGACTAAAATAAAATAACCTCGCTATATTATATATAAGATCACATTGGTCCGGAGGTCTGTCGGTTTTACCCCACCTTCCATAAGACACCAATAGAGCTGTAATTTCACATATATGTCCTACGCATGGCTTGAGACACTCGAGCCGGGTTTTTGGTTTTCATAAAAGGGGCGGTGTTCTAAAAATGGGCGTGGCAGATATAGTTGGTTCTCCTGAAGCAACCAGCACACAGAAAAATTTTCTGTAAGTCCATGGCAAGAGAGTTTTGATTTTTCTAAAAAAGGGCGTGGAAATTATAAATGTGTGCGTGTTAGTTAAAGGTGTATTGTGGAAAGTAGCCTCTACTGAATCCTACACTAGACTGTGCAATTTCACATACAGTGACTCGCATAAGTATTTGGCATATTCTTCAACAATTCGTAGCTCAATTTTATAGTATCGATACTGATATCAATGGAAAGGTATTTTAAGTTAAGTACTTTTCGATAAAATTCAATTAAAAATTCTCACATAGAATGCTTTGCGAATCTTTTTTGTTCTATATTTCTTAGACCCTTAACCGATCTTATATGCTAACCTTTTTTTTTTTTATCTCTGTAAATATTTTTATTACAATCCATTTTTTTTGTCGACTCAAGTTCATTTGCCTACTTGCCTCACATTACGAAACGTGACCAAGATATGTAAATGTTTCGATTCCAATAGCTAAGCCAACCACGTCCATTCCTGGAAAACAGTCGTATATTTCCTATTTCTTGTCGAAATAGGTTTGCTAGCCACTTCAACCTTTTAACTGGAGGCGCGCTCATTGCTGCCTTGCGACAAAATGTCCACTTCAAATGGTCAACATAAAGCAGTATTTTGTGCTCATTAAGTTTTTAGTACTTACTCTTTTATGTATCATAATAGGCACTTAAGCCCCGAAAAAAAGAGTAGTTAAGTGTTTTGGCATTACGAAAACATTAAAATACAAAAAAGGAGAAACAAGGCACACAAACGATACTGGAAACGAAATGTCATTACGAAGGCGACGAACGACTCTATACTGTTGAATGGTATTATAACGAAAATGTATTCACAAGAGTTCAGAAAAGTATTTAAGAATTGATATGGTTGGAAGCTGTGTGGACGAAAACAAAAGTGTTTCGAGAGTCGAGGCGTTCATAATGAAGTTGAAAATTTGTGTGCGCGAGATTTATTGTAAAAAGATATGCTCAAATGCGAATGCGAATGGTAAGGAGCTGTTCGTTGGTGGGTTGTTGCTGCGTGTATGACTCGAGGCTATCTCTTATACAAAAAATACTACAAAACAATAAGAAGTGAAGAAAAAGTTTAATTTGTTACTCAGATCGGTGATATTTTGTGTGTGTTTGCTGTGTCTGCTTGCCTTCCACATGGAAAA
This sequence comes from Heteromyza rotundicornis, assembly GCA_951394025.1. Taxonomy (NCBI): domain Eukaryota; kingdom Metazoa; phylum Arthropoda; class Insecta; order Diptera; family Heleomyzidae; genus Heteromyza; species Heteromyza rotundicornis. The sequence goes on from OX596012.1 coordinate 48,137,634, forward strand.
CTTTCAAGTAATGCCACACAATGATTTTTTATTGTTGTTTTTCTACTCCATGCTTCTTTATAACATAAATTGGATATTCGTGGGTTCAATTTAAACTTATACGAACAACCAAAAGGGATTAAAAAAGTTGCGTTGTGAATTTTTGAGATAAAAACAATTTTGACTAAAGTTTAATGATCGAAGGTCGTCGATTGTGAGCGTGAGATAGACGAAAATCGTTTGAACTTTTTTTTTTAATGAACCAATAAAGTTAGGGCGAATAGACTTAAAAACTAATTTTATAGGCAATTCAAGATTTGATTTTTATTTTTAAACTTTTGCTTTTGTTTATATTGCTTCAAATAAATGCGGTATAATGTGGCGCGGAAAAATAGGCACGCGTACGTACTTAAACTAAATATTTACTTTATATCACTCAATTGACATTGGATAAACATTCGGTGAAGCACAAACCACACCATGGCAGCAACATCGTTTACAAAGTGGCACACCACTCTAAGTACCTAAACATAAAATCATTAAATGATGCAGCCCACCCTCCTGACTTCCAATTCTTCTTCTATCTATTTACAAGCACATACGATATACTTATGTATAAGAATTACAACGGAAAGATCATTTGAAATCATGGAGCACATTCATCAATCGATTTCACAACTGTTCAAAATGAACCAAAATACAAACTGCGAGTATCTACGAAAAGCATCTTGCTTTGCCACTAAAACGCTACACAATACACGAATGACATGCTGTCTAAATTTTGTAATGTTTCCACTGAAAAATAAAACCACAGAAACAATAAATTTCAATGACATGCGCTTTTGCGAGCGCTCATCTTTTCTCCTCTCTGGGTTCCTTGTTGATGATGATGATTTCAAACTACAACAAATTTTAGTTAAAATTTATACTTAACATTCCTAGAGCCATTGACTACCACAACCGCTATGCTAGGCATGGTATTTGCTGCTGGTAGACTGACTATCCACGAAATACTAAAAGTGCAGCATGACATTTTCCAATATCGAATAGGCAGAGGCATCCATGTTGATTGCTGATCGTATTTACCGATATCATTAAAATTGCTTTTTGGTGAAATTTCTCTTTTCCCTCCCTCCCCTCATCACATTTAATGCAGGAGAAAATGCAGTCATCTCCACAGTCGCACAGTTTTCCCAAAAGTGCCCGAAACAAAATTTATTGAAGTCATGTTGCTTGCACTCGCCAGCGAACAATTGAAATTGTCTCGGAAGTATCGGTGCGACGTCTGCTGCTGCATCGTCGATGTTGTTCTTTTTGTTTTTGCTGTTAACGTTGTCACCAGCCAACACTCAACACTCACATCCCTGCTAATGAAAATAGCTTCGAAAATTTCTAAAATTAAATTTTTTAAATTTTCCAGCATGGAAAATCGTTTTGCTCTGCTCTGCGATCTGCGAGGAGTGCATAGCGCGGGTGTGTAAATAGTTAAGAGATTTATTTTTTCCATTTCCTATTTCCCATAGTCAACCGTATGCAGCATCACATCCGCACTGCTGCATCCCCCCTCACCATTGAAATTTTAGGCTTCATCGTCTCTGAAGAGGATGAAGCCATTAAGTTGCATTTTTTTTGTTTTTGTTTTTGTTGTATTTGTATTTAGCTGAGGAGGAAAGTCAACGAAATTTTCGGTGCCATCTCGCTAGTAAACCATTTTTGTGACAGTTTGTTTTTAGAGTTTTTTTTGTGCCCTCCATTTTTTATTGCATTTGCTTCCTTTTTTGAGTCGTTTTTTTTCTTTCTCTAAACAATTTTTAAGTTGATTTCCATTGTGGTCTTCTCATTGACTTTGCACCTTTTGGAATCTTGGATTTATGTTGAATGTTGTGTCTATTTGTTTTTTTAATTTAAATATTTGTTTTTTCTGCCTTTTACATTTGATAAAGAAATCTCTTAAATGACTTGACATGTAAATAACTAGAACATGCGACAGATTCAATGACTTCCATTGACAGACATGCCTGTTGGAGGAGATTTACTTTATGCTGATCCGGGAATGTAGGAAAGATGATATTCTTTTCCATTTGGCTACACGTTTGGACGTTGAGATCGTTTGTTATCCTTAAGTATTTTTGATGGCGTTTCTTTCTGGTTCTATGTGTAAGTAGTTAGTGAATTCGATTAATTCCGTTTCAACGAAAATACAAATTTGTGAAAATCTAGTACAAAGTTTGTAAAGGTTATGTTTACAGTGTTGGATACACCAAAAATGATTGAAATTGGGAAAACACAGTTTGATGAATTATTTCCGTAGCAATTTTAAAGTATTAGGTTAAACTGAAATTTAGAATCCCTTAGGTACACCCAGAGAAAAAACAACCTAAAATAAAAATAACCACCTTGAAACAAGTACGTACACTACAAACAAACTTTTTATCAATTTAAAACTTAAACTTAAAAATAAACAAGCTTTTTTTAAAGTGGTTTTCCGATTATTTCAAAAATTGTCCAATTTATATTAAGTTTGATAGACCTTGATTTAAAATCGGGCAACTTTGTTTCAAAGTTAACAATAGTTATTTAAATTTTTGTTCACTTTATTTCAAAGTAGTTTTCATGAAGTTGAAAAAATGAAGGAGTAAATACGATCGTACTTGATTTTACTATGTGCTTTTTTTCGGAGTGTGGAAGATGTTTTTAATTTTGCTTCCCCTTGGACACATTTCGTCTGTTACGTTCAAAAAATTCATGTGCATATAAAGATCGATTGATTCAACGGTTCGTCTTCAATCGGTACCAGAATAAAATTGCGGAATTTTTTTCTTTCCTAATTCTTAAGCAGAACACGCAACATTGCGTTTATTGAATGTGTAGAAGTAGCTGAATCATAAATTGTCAATTAATTAGAATAATATTAAAAACAATACTTGTTGAAGTGATGCTGAAAGATGAAAAAAAACATTCTTTGAATTAATAAACAACGAAAAGTCGGTTGGCAAATAAATGTAGAACATAACTAACTAGTAAAATTACATAATCTCGTAAGAATTTAGTGAATTTTCACATCATTTGAAAATATTCATTCAGCATAAGGGGCCACTTAAAACTTATGCCAAACGGAAATTTAATTAAATCAACTCGTACACTGTCATTAATTTAACTTGAGCTAATTGTTGCAGAGAGATGCAAACTTAAGGTCAATTAATTTAAATACTCACAGCCGTAGTAGTGTTAATTCCATTAAATTAACAAGTGAGCAAGACGATGAAGGAACACAAAGCAGTGACCGAGAATACATAAGAGTTATTTCTGCTCTCGAGGAATAATCTCATTGACTTGGCTGTGAGCAACTGGGAAAAGTCCTAATTTGCCATTTTCCTTGGCTGAGCTCAAACTTCGTAAAATCCATATAAATATTTCCACTAGTGCCAATTTTAATAATGTTAATAATGCCCCAAATGACCTTTTATGGTTAAAACTAATGAATTGATTCACTTAATGCGGCACACAGGCAGCCAGCAGAGAATGGGTGTGTCGTTTCGTTCTCTGTTCAAAATCAAATTTACTCGATTTGACATAAATCAGATTTAATCGACTTCCACAGTCGAACCGCAACCACAATCACAACCACTGTTTGGCCGCCGTCTCTTGGCTGATTGCGTGTGCGATTCTAACTTACTCGGTTTATTCTATGCCATGCGCGAATTCTCGAACAGCCTATAAAATCATCTCTAGGCGATTTGTCATAAACTAGCAACAACAACAACAAACAACAGTAAGAAAACGTGATCGTACATTAATAATAGCAAAAAGAAAGCCAAAATCATAATAAAAGAATGGAAACGCAAAAAATCATAAATGCGAAAAAAACCAACATAAAATCCAGAAGCTAACTCAGATACGATTTACACAATACCCCAAATGCGTATCGTCTCGCCTTATCAACTCCATTCGCATTGTGGCATTGGCGGTCGACCGCTGTCAGCAGTTTGTGCCATGTGCCTATGTATATCATTCCTAGGCTTTGCGTTTATGCTCAACGCATACGCCAGATGGCGCCGCCCGCCTTGGCACTGGCAGAGGTTGCGAAAAGAACTTCTCTAAAAATATGGGAACCAAAAAAAAATAATACAACTTAAATGAAAGAAGCCAGAAAGAACGACGTCAGCCAGTTGTTGTTGTTGTTTGCCATTGCTGCTCCCTAATTTTAGCATAACTGCAATTTTCCTTATTCTGATTTTCTTTTCCTGTTATTTCTTTTTTTTTTGTTCTGTATATGTTTTTTGATGTATAAATTTTGCAATTCTTTTGCTATTTTTATATAATTTATATATGCTGCGAGCCGCAATTCGCATGCGATGACGACTATGATGATGCATCACCTCGGCGGTATAAATTAACGCCTAAGCAAAACATAAATCATTGACTTTTTAGTCGGTTTACTGATAATAGTGTTGATGGTCATTACTTATTTCGGAATGAGTATGTATGTGGCTACATTGAAGTATGATTTATGGTGTAAAAGGCATTTTTTTTCAATAGGGATTAAAGAATAGACCTTTTTATAAAATATGATACTTTTTAACAAAAAAAAAAAGGTATTTTATTATAAATGTGTGTTAGTATGAAATCTTGATCTATTTTATATTTTACCGTTGTGTGCAGCTAACCGGTTTGTGCAACGATTAATAATTATTTATAGCTCTCATGGAGTCAAGAAATGAATCAAGAGAAATAAATGAATTACCTTAATGCTCGCTCGTAATTATCATTCAATTAACCACTTCACAAGCTGCAGACTGCAAAAGTCATCTCACTGTGACCACCAGTCAAACCGCCTATCATAACGAGTGATTTACTTCCTCTTAATTGGCTACGAGTACGTACTTGCAGTGCTCAATTCCTGTCTTCAAATGTGAAATATTCTGCTCGTCCGATGCGACGTTGTCCTAATTAACTTTCTCCCCGCTTTTATGCCATACGCGTAGCCCATGCAACCATATCGATGCCAACCCAAATTTAACCATAATTGCGTAAATGCTATTATGACACTTTCACACAGCAGGAACGCATATTTATTCGCCATGTACCGCATATAGGGAAATGAAGAGAGAAAGACAGACCCTCAGACAACTTGGCTGCAGGCCAATCAGAAAAGTATCAAGTCTTGGCGACAACAGGCCGCGCGCGCGTTCCCTGCCTGCGTCCAAATGTCCAATAATGAAGCATAGCGAAACTTTTGCCAAGTGCCATATAGACTACACAAATCAAAGACGTTGTAGCGACATGCAGCATAAATGCTGATAAGCATCCTCAATGCAATTAAAATACGAGTGGCCAAACGCTACAAGAAGTACTCGAAAAGGAAACAAAAATTAAAACCGAAAAAAATGAATGCCCAACCATTGCATAAATTTAAGTCATATCGCAAGCCTTCTTGCAGTAATGCTGACATCCGTTATGGACTTCCATGAAAATTACATAATTGCGTTGCATTTACTCATTAAGCTTTTCTCTCAACAAGCTAGGCAAGTCGAGCATTGAACTCGATTCTGTCACTTTATTGGCATGCGATCACAGTCAACTGCATTGAACTGAACTGTAAATAATTATTATGTTTTTCCTATAAAAATTTCAATTCTATTGATTTTCTATAAAAAAAAATGTAGACTTCTTCTTCTTCTTTTTGGTCTTGCCACAAGACATTATTATCCCAAGATTTTCATGTCTGTGTAGAATATGCTATATGCCACCGATGCCATTTTCATTGCAACATTTTCCCGCACACACACACACACACACACCACACACAAGCACACTTCTCCATACATGCCACATGACATAAAAAGCTGACTTGTCCATATGCGGTATGGAAGTGTCCTAAAGTGTCATTCGATGCGAAACGCATTGAACGTATAAAACTTATGGTCGCATGCTGCAAACTGCATTGGTGCTGTCGCAAAATTATGCTGAGCGAATGTGCAGCAAAAACCAGTCAGTCGAACGGTTTTGCTGTCGCTCGTCGCTTCCATCCATCGCAGATTGGCCAAATGACGAGACGCATGCTGATTGTCGCGGTGTTGGTGGTGTCTGCTGATATTGGTTGCTGTGCTAGAATGTGCCGCCAGCCAGATATGAAATCGGTTGCTTGGTGAGCCCATGGTGCTCATGGTGGCCAAAGCTTGTTTGGTGCCAATTTGTAGTAAAAACTAAAAGAAATCATTGAAGTAAAAATTTCCGTCACAATCTCTGGTTGTCATGTTTGCTTATGTGTCGTTTGGGTGCACGCGCTCATATTTGGTGGCTTTCGAAATTGGCACTTTGGCAAGATTGATTTTGATTTTGGTGATTTGGTAGCCCCATCTGTCAACTCACCGACGCCGCATGATTGCCATCGTCAATCAACGAATATTTCCGTGCATTTGAGAGACATTCATTTATGATTGTTAATGGATTTGCGCAGATGGGTTGAGTTGTTTGGTTCATAAAAAATTTATCATGGGTTTTCCAGTTACTGTTTGAGTTCTCTTGAGTTTGAAAAGTTGGTACTTCAGTGGCTAACGGCATATTTACAAATCAGGCCAGTATTTGATCCGTCTAATTACAATTGGAAAATTCATGAAATACGATTATCATCGACACAAAATCTTATAAAGTGCAACCACCTCACATGAAACGAGCGCAGGCGTACAGTATCGTCTGTCAAATGTTTATGCTTGGCAATTTTGTTGCAAAATTCCTTGTTGTTGCTGTGGCTGTTCTCTCTTATTTTTGCATATTGCATTTATGATTTGACCTGATTGCCGATGTTGGCGTCAAACAACGCAAAAGAGCACGTTTTGTTTATAAATTTCTTTGAAGAAAAACAAGACCAAGAAAAAAAGAATGAAATGTGTGTAAATGCTGTTTACTTTACGTTTAATTCCTACACAGTTATATTCAATGCACACACAAAATCATTAAAGTCAATATTTATGGCAAAATAGCGCCAATCATAATTTCCCCAACTTCTCTTCAAAGACTCCTCCGATTCCTGCGGTGAGTCATCAACGCACCTGAGCACCGTCAACAAAACGATAACCAAAAACGGTACAAACCATAAAAGGGGCCACAATTGGTAATTGCAACAATTTTATTTGCTGATAATCAAATGGCAATTTCCAATTGCAACAAGTGTATGCAATCCATATTTGTATGTATTTGCATATGTGTTTGTTTGTGTGTGCGTATGTTTGTTTGGCTACAAAAAATAAATTGAAAAAAGTGCAACGTCAGCCAGACGTGACGGCGCTAATTCAATGGCGACAAAGAGTTGAGAGTAGAAATTAAAAAAATTTCAGTAAAGCAAATAAAATAATTGCATGGAAAATACTACAAATAAGTAAGTTTTATATGCGAGAGACATGCAAACGATTTATGAAATGTTCAAAAGTATTTTGTAAAAAGGGAGAGGAACTTGGGAGTAGTCGAAAAATCTATGAAAGGAAGAAATTTTTCTACAATTTTAGGAAACTTTTCTATAATTTTCGACAAATTCGGAAAATGTTTGCCTTTGTTTTAAAGAAAATATTCTCTGAAAGAAAGAAATTTTTCCATAAATTTAGGAAATATTTCTTCAATTTGGAAATGTTTTTTTTTATTAAAACCACTGTTTTTTCATACAAGAATAACTAGTACTACTACTAATTCTACAACTATAGTAGTATACAACTAAAATGTACTAGGTCCATAATATTATATATTATATATGTCATACATTTTTATTTGTATTACATACTTTTATTTGGTAGTTTTTGTATACATTTATATGTATATCAAAGTATAAACCATTTCAGAATTCGTTTCCTCACTAATTTTTAAATTTTGAAATGTTTCGACTGACAAATTCAAATTTCCCAACATGGAAAAAAAAGGTATCTTCAAATTGATCACCATGGTTGCAAGTAATGAGAAAATTTTTACTCATTTCAAGGAAAATTTATTCAAACCAGAGAAATTTTTATTCAAACGAGAGAAATTTTTTTGAGGAAACTTTTTCTTTGTTTTTGGGATGTGTAGTTTTCTGAGTGTAGTAGATTTGTCGAATGGGTAGTAGTTTGGCATCGTATGAAACTCACATCAAATTTTGAGGAGTAGATTTCTTGCAATAGTAGTTCGGAGAAACTACCTTAAGGGGAGTTGAACCATTTACTACCGTAGTAGAGGAGTTGGCATTCAAAAATCTACGCGAGAGTAGTAGATCTACTCCTATAGGAGTTTAATTAACTCGGAAGTAGATGCTGATCAAGATTGTACATACTTTTTCACACCTATCACGCTTCCTTCTTGGTGTTACAAGCTTCTGATCAAAGTGAGTACATATACCCAACCTAAAGGAAAACTAAATGTAAATTTAATTTCGAAATTTTCTTCACCAAAAATAACCCATACTATCTCAGAGGCAATAAATTTTCATCGCGTGCAAAACAACAACAACAAATCTGAAAAACTGTCCACATTCATATGTCATGCGTCAGTTTTGTACTTCCTTGAACTCTCAAAAAAAAAACCAAATGTAAATTTCATGCAATTTACGCCAAAAGTGAAGAAACTCATCAAAAACGATTCGAGTACTTTTGAGCATCATCGCTGAGTAGCTGCTCGTTTACGGTTTCATCTTCAGTGTCGCGTCTCGGTGGATCTAGCCAACATCAATCACACGCTGCCATTTCTGCAAGCATTTATTGGTCAGGAAAAATATTCACCAAAATAGAATCCACAAAAATGTTTCATTTGCACAAACACACACACACACCCATAGTTGCACACTGCAAATATATTTCCACTTCATATATTGCTGTGCTGAGCGAAGGAACGTAGTGGGGAATCATGGCAACCATCGAGTCCATATTTCATTCTGCGAACTTGAAATTGAAATTGTATTAAGTGCTGGGACGAAGGCAGGAGCCATGGTGGACGACAGGGTAGTAGTTGAGCGGGGTGCACAGGGCACTTGTGGTGCCAATTGCAATGACTCCATAAAATTACTTTACTATCTGCAGACATACGGTCGCAAATGACGAGCCAAGCGAATGGACAAGCCAACGAAATGACGGACGGACGGAAAGCTGGGCATGCAGAACTGGGTGGATAGAACCGAACCGGGGGCTGTACACGATACACGACAACGTCTCGACATGACAGCATGGGCTACCGTGCTGCTGCTGCTGTTTGTTAATGCATTGCTTGGGATTTCACAGTGTCTTACGTTTATGGTTCTGGACTTTCTCATGTCACTGTGGAATATTTTGATTGTTTTGCATTTTCTTGTTGTTTTTTTGTATATAAACCATATCGTTTAGTGATTTCTCTTGTTGACTTGAATTGGTTTTTCTCTTCTTTTTTTAAATTTTATTTAAAGTAGCTTATGCATTGCTACTTGAGCTCTATTAGCTGAGATGGACAGACGTCAGAATTTATTAAGAAGACTTTATGCGTTTCATTTCGGATTTCCATGGAAGCCAGTGCCAGGAGCGTAATTTTAATGGTTTAGTTTACGACATTAGTTGGATCTCTGCTGCAAGGATGGCGGTGGCTGTGTATTTGCACGCTTGAACTTGAAGATGGTTCGGTTGAATTTACAGAAAGGAGACATTGTTGAGGTTTAGAGATATACAAATTTGTTTGATTAAACAAATGATGGGAGTATAAATTCGCTTTATTGGATTTCGACAGTATTTTTTTAATAATATGCTACAGTGTTATTAGAATTTTAAAGGGAGTACAGAAAGGTCTCATAAAGTCCTATGGCGTAAAATCATATTTGAAAAAATATGACATTTGTGAGCACCCTGTCATATTTCAATGTGTTGTTTCTACATTAATCAGCTGATCAGAAAAATAAAGCAAGGAAAATTAAAACTGATCGCAAAAATAAAGTAAAGAATTTACACTTTTGCGTGCATTAAAAAAAAAAATAAATTTGACAGCTGATTCAATTTTTAGCTGTACAATTTTTTGTATAGAAAAAAGCAACAACATTTTTACTACTATTGTATATTTTTCCAACAAAATGACTTTATGATTAATATGAGACCTTTGTGAACTTTCTTATAATATCGAATAACATTTAACTAAATTGTTAGCTCAATTTACGAAGGCATCAATTAGATTAGAACTTTACCTGGCAGTAACTTTACATTAATTACTTTCGCTAACCAATGTCGAAAATACAAGGCAGTATCATGGCCATTTTTTACGACACAATAAATTGCCCGACTTTACTACTGACTTTAAGTGCACATTTTACGTTTTATTTAAAATCGAAGATTTTATTTTTAAAATCATTGAAAATTTAACATCTGGTTTTACCTTCTGGCATTCGGTTCTCATTCTCTGCCACATTGTAGTGAATTGTTTTTGTATTTGAATTTGTGTATCTTCCAAAGTCTCTCGAACTGATCTTTGATCATTCGCAATAATTGATTCAACATTCAATTTGATTTTTTTGTTTTTAATTTGGTTTTCCTTCTTCTTTATGATTGCGCAAGCCGAATCGATCGATCGTAGTTTATGTGCGAATTAATATCTCCAAATGCTATAAACATATTTTATTATACACACGCATACATTTTTTTGTCTCAGCCTAGCTGAGTTTTCTTTGGTATTCGATCGGTTGGGAATAGAACTCAATGCAATTGGAAGAAAACAAAAGGTTTTCCTCCGATTCTGATATTTTTTTATTAATTTTTGTGGTCATTTGAGTTATTGTGAGTCGTGGGAATTCGAATAGAAAAAAATGACTCATCACTCAACATTGGAAAAATAAATGATATTAAAATATTTCAATCGTTGCATTCACACCGGTGTGGCTAATCCGTTAGTGGTTATTCGTGTATTTTTTTCAAGTGCATTTTGTGTTTGTCATATTATTGGTCTAACGAGTATCAAAGTAGCGAGTTAGCAGACTTGTCGTTTTCCCAACCGACTTACGAGGCCGGTGCGAATAACACCTTGCAAATACATTTTCCAGCGCTAATCAATTTTCTTTTTGCAAATTTACATTCCACATAATTAAATCTTCGGGAAATTTCATTTATTTTTCTTTCGCCAATGAACTAATCACATTTTCAACAATTTTCTCTTGCCATTTTGCAGCTGAAAGCGACCTCTTAACATTCGCACAACGTAAAACTCATTACGACTGCGATAAGGCATTTCGCAAGGAGCTCTTCACCACCGAAACACGTCCGCGCAGTGTCCGTGTTCTGTACGATGATGCGGGCAAAGTGTCGCCGCCGCCTTCTTCCTCGTCCGCGGCGGCCTCACCACGTTCGCCAACATCATTTACATCCGACGGCGGTGGCATCTTCGGCGATGTTGATATGTTGGACTATACGGATACAGGTGCTACAACGGCTGCTGGCAGCGATGAACTGGTTTGTACGCCCGTATTTGGAAAGGCCAATCGCAAGATGCGAACACGAATTGATGCTGAAATTGAAATAAGATTGGTAAGTCGAAGAACGTCGAACGTCTCTAAGCCATGCATGTCTATGAAGTGGTTATGTGTTTGTGTGAAGGGGTTATGGCTGGTATGTGTCTAAGATGCCTTGCCAGAGCCATCTATAGTAATATCAAACGGTATACGGTGGTTATGTTCATCATTTTATGTGCACACATGTGAATTCGTGTAGACAATTTAGACACATGTGTGTATATGGACTGAAGATCTGAAGAGTGGGAAGAAAACAATTCAAGTGAGTAAAGTGGTAATGGGAAATTGTCACTTGTGAATCCTTAAAGTTATACAAAATTAGAATGGATATTATCAGGGTTGTCCCTTGATTGAAACTAGCCTTTTCCACTCCTTCCATTTGAATTCTTCTCATGTCGCTCCATTTCTTAATGTCACAAGTCTATAATTTAACTGAAATCCATTCATTTTGTTTCCATCTCAAGCGTAATGAGTCCCTAATCTCCTATTGTTATTTACACCGAAAGGCTTCTTGTTCACTTTTTCCTTTTCCTTTTCCCATTGACTTCACTGCTATTCACTGTGCTGCCGGCCGCTGGCTCAACTCACATTTAACGATAAAATATTTGCACATAAATGTCGTCAATATATAATAATGTAATTTAAGTGGTGGCCCACTACAGCGGCAGGCAAGCAATCGTCGTCCCCGATGTGTTCTCTCTGTTCTTGTTGGGCAACTCGGAGACGACGAAGCCTCGCACTGACATCAGTATTAATGCATGAAGGATTAAAAGGCATTTTATTAAGATACCCGCGGCAAGCAACTACATAGTAAACTATTTGACTAAAATGTCTTGGCCAAAGTCAGCGAAGCAAACCACAAACACAAACAACCGCAACTATCACCACAAATAACATCAACGACTCTGTCTGAAAAGCCCGCCACTTGCCTCATCCAAAATGATGATTGCACCATTTGAATGGCAGAATTTTAATTTGTTGGGTAGATTCGCATGTGAGTGTTTGTGTGTGAGTATTTCTATGTTATCTAATGCGTTAGATAAATACCAACAAATATACATTTTATGTTTTCAGAAATCTCAAAGTTGTGTCTCCTCGCCAAATAGTTAAAATCACCGAGAGGTTCGATAATTCTGGGGTCTTGTCGCTTTTTTTTTGTGTGTGGCTCTTTGTGGTTACTGCCAATTTGAAGTGCAAATTTGCCTGTGGAGGCTTTTAGAATATGTTTCGGTTATTGCGGTGTGGAGCGTCGTTGTATGTTGTTTGTTGTCTTATGTTGTGTCGAGCGTTGTTTGTTGGCTTCATCGTCTCACATGCTAAGACCCCAATTAAACGAACGGTCTTTCACTTGTATGAAGGAGAAGAAAAAAAAGTTACGTTACCACCGTTCGTAGTCGATCGTTGTCCGCGTCTGTCTGTAGCTAGAGGATGCTGGGGCACTAACTATACTTGTTTCTCGGCTCACTGTACGACGAGTACGATTGTCTTCTGCTCTATGTTGTACAGTGTTAGTTACTACACAACACAGAAGATGTCGTCTGTTTTGTCAGAAGAGCTAACCAAAGAAGAGACCACACATTCGTTCTGCGAAAGTTGCCGAGATATTAAGCGCATTATTTATGACCAAGAGATTAGAGACGACAAAACGTAGTCCAAACCAAGTCAGACCAGGCCAATGCATAAATTAGAGAAGACAAGGCTGGGCACATGGAAACCAATGCTGGAAATCTCTACTTTACGAGTATGACTGCTTCGGCCGGTCCTTCTGCCGCTTGCTCCTATAGTATTTTCATTGATAATGCTCGTTCATTGTTTTTCTTTTCAATTTCAATTGTGTCTTTTTTCGTTTTGTTCAATTTCATTTCATTTCATTTACTTAAGTCTACATACATATTTTGCAAAATTGCTTTTTATTGCTTTAATTTACTTGATGGAATTTCCTCCTTTTTTATATTACTACATTTGGTTTATTTGCTGTATCAATTTGTTCTTTTTTGTTTAATATATAAAAGAAATGTTCCTTTGCTTTAATCGATTCCTTAGCTAACATAACCAAGTAACCCTCTGAGCAGTTTTCTTCAACTTCATCACACACAACAAAGTTGCGTGACTTGGTGATATTTTTTAAATGTTTTTAAAAATATATTTTTTGTATTTTTTTTTCATATTTTTCACGTGAATACTTTTTTTTTTTGGTCACGTCCTTTTTGATTTCTGATAAGGCTCCTGAACATGCCTTCCATGCATTGAGGCTTTGAGCGAAAGGACTTTCTCTGGAAACTGACCTTTCTCGTGTGTTGTCGTCGTTGATTAATTTACTTTGTATTCGGAGGGGTTAGTTTTGAAAAACGACTCGCATATAGTGTGTTGGATATGGCCGCTTGCATGTTTATGCTTATGGCACAGTGTGTATCTACGCGTTTTTTGCCTGGCAAATGCTGTAATTAAAACATAATGACGGGCTATGAAAATAATAGAATGCGCTGAAATGTCACAATATTTGCATGTCACTCAACTAAATGGGAAAGATTCGGTCTTGGTCCCCGAGGACAGGAAATTTATATGACAATTTTTATTATATTTACTATTTTTTTTATAACTTAATCAATACTTTTAATTAATATAATTTATGTAATATTCCTCTCTCTCTCTCTGTTTACATCTTTAGCCTGCCGCTCTAGACGATCTCCGTAAGTGGACCTCCTCGGAAGCCTTGGGTGATGTGACTGTCACTCCCGATTGTATGCATCATGTGGACACGTCCATCAGCACCTCTGTGGTAATTGGTGATAATGGCATTCTCACGCCCGCTCTGTCTCCGTCCGTGCTATCAGCCGATGCTGTTGATGCGCTCTATTCCATTAATGTTAGTAATGCAATTGATAATACGCAAATTCCTAATGACATAAACAAAGATGTGCCTTTGAATCATCGATTGCCTTCGCCCGAAGAACAGTGTAAAATAATAGCTTTAAGGTGAGTACCTACTCAATCCCCGGTCCCTCGTTCTCTAACCGAAATCGAATTCCAACTAATAAATATTTAAACTTTTTAAATGAGCGCTGGTACGCCTCGTCGAGTACCCAATTGAGTTGTAGTTGATTTACGTTAGTTGCTCTGAAAATCATTTATTTATTTTCCAAGCCCTTTTTGTTGTTGTTGTTGTTGTTGCCACCCCGAAAACAATTCATTATTTATGCAAATTTTATTTAAATTCGGTTGTGTTGTGCTTATGCTTATGTTATTTTTGTTTGTATTTCTTCTTTTGGCCACTCCATTGGTTTGTCTGTTAACTTGCGGTTGGTGTACCGCCATGGCGAGCAATTTCAATTTGTTAAATGACAAGCGTTTGTCAAATGCATAAAAAACTTCAGGTTTACTATTAGACAAATTAATTCAATTATTTACAATGCGGAAAACAGTTAGGCATGTGTGAAGAGGGGCGCAGTGTAGGGCAGATTTTGTTTAATGGTCGGCTGAGTTTTTGGTTGGCATCCGCTGTTGGTCGGTTGGGTTTCAAAACAGCGGACAATCTGTCATTTTATCAGTTTCCACGCTGCTCGCAGAACTCAACAAAATAAAGGCATGGCACAGACAAGTGTCAATGGCAATGGTATGAACAGTAAAGTTTAAAGTTTGCATTTTTCGGCAAATAAAAGCCTCAAATGAAAGAAATACTTTAAACAATTTATTTAAGTTTAAGAAACTATTTTATTTTTCAATAACGCAACTTTACGTTTGCAATTAATAACTCAGCAGATGTTTTCGAAAACTATTCAAGTTGTAACAAAAGCCGCAACACCATTTTAATTTCCCTCCTGCTATTTAAGATTATAGTAAAAAAAAAATATATTTTGTTCCCTCTTTAGTTTTTTTCCATATTCAATTTTTATTACCACAATGCAATGAACCAAAATGTGTTTCTTCCTCCAAACGAAATTACAGTAGTCAATTCTACCACGTTCCCTAATGAATTAACAAGATAACTTCGTGACCTAGGCTAATGCCAGGGAATGCAATTAACCTTTCAACCCATTTCAAAAGCAAAAATAAAAAAATAACAAAAAAACGGCAGCCACAAAAAGAAAAGCAACAAACAAACTTTAATGACCATGTTGTTAGCTTTGTGCGCTCCCAACGCCACCACTGCCACCTTCTCCACTTCCTCCCACTTTGATCTACTGTTTAAAATGCAATTTTATTTAAGACAACAATAAAACCAAAAACAACAACAACAACTATAATCAAGCGCTTATTTTTTGCCATTATTTTTGAAGCTTCTTCTAACCATTTCACCGCATTTCTCACCTCTCCGCCCCCTTCCCCGTTTAGATATCCTGCCGAAGTCATCTCCGTGGACACATCGGGCAAACGTTTTCAGCGGATGTGCTTGGCGCGCAAGTCCACAACCGGTTGCTTCACGAACATGCCCGATGCGAACAATCTAAACGACGACGTACAAACGGTTAGCCGCCGTTCACGATCACGCAAGGTGCGCGGCAAGCGGCGGAACACAATCGCTGGCATTGATCAAAAGGAAATTCAAGATGCGGCAAATGGGTATGTTGGAGCGCCTAGTCGCCATATTCTAGTAAAAAAGAAAATCGCTTACATGTACTTACATTACGTTCACAACGTACGTACGTACGTACATCAAGCGATGTATCACATTATTTACTACTTACTTACCATTTGATTGCATTTATTTCTTTTATTTATGTTGACGATTATAATCAAAATTCTGAAAAAGAAAAATGTATATGAATGAGCGTAGCGAAAAAAGAAAAAACAAAATTATAGAAAATGTATTTAAAATGTTAAATTGTACATAAACCGTTTAATGCATTCCATATACATTACATACTCGTACATATATATATATACTTCATTTCAATAACGAAATTATTGTGATTTTAATGATTTGTTATGCTGTTTTATGTTTTTTTTTCTATAGAAAATTGCTGAATGTTGTGTTCTTATTTGTTTTTTTTTTATTTATACAAAAAATTAGTTCAATATTAGCACAGCATGTTTGAAAAACCTTTTTGATTTTCAATTTTACACACATAAATATATTTTGCTATGGTTTGCCTATGATAATATGATTTTCCATTTGATTGAATTTGTGTTAAAATTAACCACAAATAAATTTGTTTATAAACTATCCAAATGAATTAACAAATAACAGCCTAACAAATTGCAAGAAAATAATAAAAAATATGAAACATTTCCAATGTAAATAAAATTCCACACATTACCTACCTCCACATCCACACAAACCATACAATCAACAAACAGTCAGTCAGTCAGTCATCCATCCATTTTACATACATTTTCGTGTCCCCGCATTTGCCCACCTACATACATACCACATACAGTCACCGACAACATTTCTTCTGTTCATCCGGCGTATGAATATTTTAAGCGCAAAACTTACTTCAATCATAAATCATAAACGAGAGAAAAATAAAGCAGAAAATATGAGAAAGATTTCAGTATTACGCCTATTCTACACAGTTTGCAGAATCGTTTCGTTCCTAAAACGACTTTCGACTCCTCTCTGTTAGCTATTCATGCATACGCCTAAAAGTTTCATAAATCTCCCGAAGTGTAGCGCTGGAAAAAAGTTCTCCTTCGACTGTCCAATGCAGTTATTCCATTTCAATGAATTTATGAGTTATTTTTTGCAACTTGAAACCTTTTGGCGCGCCGGTAGCTAAAATGTAATTTTATTATTTCTCATATACGTATTTCGTTGTGGAAAAATTCCTCTGTGGGTTTTCGGTTCGAAAAGTTCAAGTGAAATATTCCCAAACAAAGGTTTTAACGTAACAAATACCGAACGAAGGAGAAGGGTTTCACAACCAATTGAAATTTAATACCCATTCTAGAGGTGGAATATCAGAGCTTGGGCCGAACTTTTTGATGTAATTATCATGGGCCAGTGGTAATGCATATGATAATTGCGGACCTTCAGTTTAATGTCGAATCAGGACAGCAATACTCCAAAATTAAAGAAGCTTTTTCATGGCAAGTTACGCTCGTAAGATTGCCTTTGCTGGCGAGAGAGCGGCGTTCTACAGAGAAATCATTTAATTCGCACTTGCCTCGGCGGGCTTCCAACCAGATACCTTCTGATCGTGTGCCACGCCCCGTCACTCTAAATATCTCAAAAACATAGAATGATGGGTGTTACCATCAAAAGCTTACAAATTTAAAATTAACACGATATCTTGGCTAGATTTACCGTTCACACATCGGTAGCTCCTATTGGCCTGATGAATTATCATAAAAATCGTATACGAAAAAACTACCTTCAAAATGGATCAACAAAAATTCGACCCCAAAGACGAGAATTCGTCAGAATTCAAAAACTACTGGAGAGTATTAATTAGTTTTATACTGGAGATATCTATACCTAAAATCTCGATTAAAACACATTACTCGAAACAATCTGAAGATAGTTTATAGCCGACATTTTCAAAGTTTCGTTTTGTATTTGGGTGATTTTTAATTGTGAAGCCATTTTTTCCGACCATTTTCCATTTTTGGTGACGATTCTCCAACAATTGCTTTGCTAATTTGAAAGACATACATATTTGTCTCGACATATCCCTTAAAAATGCTCCCCAATATGGTTCCCAACACTTCTGCTTTTCAATCTTTCAATCAGGAATCTCCACTTCTCTTCGCATCTTCATTGATCTCAGTGAGAACATGCGGTAACAACTGTCGTAATTAATTAAAATCCAACTAAAACCAAATTATCTCCTATAAAATCCTAACCAAGCACTGATGTTGTAACCCGAAGCGTCCAACTTGCAACCGAATATAAAATAATCATATTTATTAATAAAAGCACTGAAATTGAATGCAAATGAGTGCATTACTCCACAAATCGATGGACTTCATTGATGTATGATTTCCAACAACAACAACATTATGAAGACGACTTTTATTATATTGAGAATGCCCGTGGCCTGCCCTTAGCTGAACTTGTTTATTGAAAAAATGTTGTAATCTGTTTCAAGAAATAATCCCCCCCAAAAAAATTAATCTATGAACTGTTTTGTTAATTAATTTTAAGAATGAAATGATTCTCTGTCTCTTGTCTGCCTTTGAGGAATGAGCACCCTAAAAAAATTGTGATAAGAATGCAGTTTAAGTGGTATTAACTCGAAACACAACAACAACAACAGCAACAAATCTCTGAAGTCACAATAATTTCTTCGTTTGAAGACTTTTGAAAATATACATTCTTTGAAAAATTAAGCTAATAAATATAAATAAAAAAATAAATGTAATACTGAAATCTTTGATCTCAATCATCGCCATCCACCATTCTCATTGTCATTCATTCCTTACAACCAGCTAACAAAAAAACAAAAATATTTTTTCTTTTTCCACATTTTCCGTTTTTTGTTTTGTTGTTGTGTCGCATATTGATAAATATCCCACAAACAGCGATTCAACTGCAACTAGCGGCGAGATTAAAAACACATTAGCCGCCGCCGCAGACGCTGCCAATAACGACGCCAGCGAGGACGCGGATGCCAGCGGCAGACGCTCGGAGAAATCGAAAAAATTCGGACGCAGTAAATCGAGCGATATCTTAAAAAAAGAATCTGTTGCCTTGCCATATGACAAGGGGAAGAGCACATTAACGCGCCTCAACTCGCTGAAGCAATGGGGTCGCAATCGTTTCAGGTTCATGCATCGCAACGAGGTCGCACTGGCCGCCATCGGAAGTTACGACACGAGCGGCTGCAGTACGCAAAATACGTCCATTGAGAAGGCTGAAGTAGGCTCTGGCACGGGCGGCAGCAGTATTGCCTCCAACAACAACAACAACAATAACAACAGGAGCTCATCCAAACCGTCTACGGCAAACGTAGGTGGCGGTGGTGACATCGATGACGAATGCATCGTCCACGAACTGATAAGCCAGAAGAGCGAAGGTCGATTTTCGCACGAACGAAAACCGTCATATTCCTCGTCCGAGAAGAGCATGAGCGTGAGCAGCAGCGGCCACCTGAAGGGAAAACTGCATTTGGCCACCTGCGGCAATGTGAAACTACGCGATACCTCGTCGTTGAATCGTCAACGACGAAATGGTATCTCAGCTAATGGACTGGCCGGCAAAGATGAGCAGCCGCACTCGTCGAGTGGAAACTGGAGCGCCAGCTCAGAGTCGGGTCGTGCATCGATCGGCAGTGAAATAACCATGCAGCCCAAGTCGAGTGCCTCGAATACATCGTTGAATGTGTCCAGCTTTCATCCGGGCAGTGGTCCGCCCTCGTCAATGATGAGCCGACGTCGTTTCATGAACACGTCTGCCTCGAGCAGTGTGACCAGTGAGGGCACTGCCACACCGGATCTACAGGTGACAGATGGTGGTTCCTATCCCAATCATTTGGATGACGAGACAAGTTCGGCCTACTCTTGCGACACAGAGGGTTATTACACTTCGTTTCATATGGATAGTGGTCTGCGGACCTTGAAGGAGGAAGAGGTGCCCATGACCCCTTTGCAGAAAGGTAAAAATCTTCATACGAGTAATTATTCCTTTGGCAGTCAATCGAACCAGACTGTACTCACTGCCGAAAACGAATACGAACTGTTTGGCCGCGGCTCCACTTCCACCACGACCAGCTCAGCTGGGACTGTTTGCACTACACTGATGGCCAATGGCGAACAGAGTAGCCTGACTGGCTTGGGTCCCGATGTGCCCGAGCGCATCAGTTCGTTGGGCAAACTCAATAAGAGCAATCACAGCAACAGTACCAGCACAAGCACTCTGGAGCGCAGCTATTCGAGCAGCACCATTGGCAGCACTTTGGAACGCACGGGCACTATTAAACGCAATGTGAATGCGGGCCTTACATTGAGCACGGCCGAAGGCCACGACGATGTCGTTGATAGGGTTAAGGAAAGCTCCGAGTCTCCCGAATCGCAAGAAGAAGAATTCGATTTTGAGCAACGCATACGCAAACGTTCGGCCCAACCATTGCCGACCAGTGCGGCCATTGTGGCCGAGGTGGAATGCTCAGAGAGCTCCGATTTGGAGGGTGTGGAACGTATTGAACGCATCAAACAAAAGACTGCCATAAACGCCAAACGTATACCGTCCATGTGCATCATCACACCCTCGACTAGCGATGACGAGAACCAGGCCAAGGATGGTGCTTTCGATCCAAACAAAACTTTAACCAACGAAAGCTCTCCATGCTCGAAAGCGTCTGCAAAAGCCGAGACGGCAATGCAGTTCGGAATGAACGAAGCTTCTGGCTACTGTACGGTTGATGTTGGTACTGCTTCCACGAAATCCTTAGTGGACAGTAAGGACCACAATCTCAATGTGCTGAAACGTAACTCGAACTATGGTTTCAATAATATGCTCGAAAAGCTGAAAGTTGTCTTGCCCAACATCAAGCGTTCGCCCAGTAAGTGCTCACAGCCTGCCTCCGCAGTGACCGTTGACGACGACGATTTGTACGATACGGCGGGCGAGTACGTTACCATAGCAGACATTAGCAATAACAATCGGCACAACCAGCTGCCAGCGCCGAACGCAGTGGGCGCAAGCAGCCTTGGAATCTACTATTCCAATGACATAGTTCGGCGAAAGCTCCACGTTTCTGGCGAAACGACGAAGGGTAACGAACCCACGCTGACGAAGCGAGAGACTGAATACGTTTCCCTGAATGAGCTGCCATATCATTTGCGTAAAATAGGCGGTAGTAGCGGCGGAACGAGCAGTGCAGCATTGCAAACTGCAACTTTTGGCACAAACTACGACCACAATCCAGCAAATCACTACGAGCGTGGCGAACAAAGGCCGCCCGACTGCGCAGAATCCCTGCACACACACAGCGAAAGCACATCGTCGTCGTCGGCAGCGGTGCCCATGTATGCCGAAATAAGCGAAGTACGAGAGCGGTCGCTCATTTCTCCCTTGCCGCAGAATAAGGGTGCGCGCGTCCGTGTGAATGCACAGGGTAAAATCATTTACGATTCCGATAGTCTGAAGAGACGCAAAGGCGCGCACACAACATTTGCACCTGGACCGTATGTGAAAGAAACTGAAAGTGCTCTACCCGAAATCGCAGCGACCAGCAGCAGTAGCTACTATACAGTAGGCAGTGAAAGTGCGCTGTCGTCCGCAAATTGTTTAGTGCCGAAGCCAACGACGACAACAACAACAGCCGCGAAATTACTACTGCTAAATGGTGGAGTAGCGGCCAACAGAAATATAGCCAATGTGCGTCCCATAATTGCAACATCACCGCCAACACAACGTCCGTCAACGGCCAACAATATGTCCATATCGTCTGGAACGACATACTTGGACCAACCACATGCCGCCAAAACGGCTTGCACGTACCAAGAGAACAAGAACCTCTTGGCAAATCATTCGAATCCATTTTTCCAACCGGCAATGATGCCTTCGCCATCAACCAAATCCACATCATCGACTGGTTCGACCATTTCATCGACAACATCAACGAACACAACCGGCTCGTCGTCGACGACGTCGTCATCGTCGAAGGAAGAAGGTAAGCTACATTTAGACACTAATTCTACTTCTGCACATGAAGCTAAACTTAATTTTAATTCTAATGCTAATGTAAATAACACAAATACCAATTTACACGAAAACAAGACAATTACAACAACAACAAATACTATTAACAATAACAACACCAAGAACCAAATAGACTTGAAAGTAAATTGTACTGCAACCAAACCCACAACTGCGAGCATTTCCAGTGTACATATTGCCAAATCAAAAGTGCCAACATCCAATCGACCAAATCCAACTCGCACAACGGGGGTTGAAAAGAATCATGAATCAGCTCGCACTCCCCAATCTGCCCTGCCCCCACCATTGCCACCGAGGGGGAAAGTAAATGGCGCAGCAGATGCTTATAATGCATTTCCGTCTGCCAAATCCCGCACACCCATCTCGACCCATGTCTCTGCCAGCGCTCACAGCAGTCGTAGTAATTGTAGTAGCGAAAAATCGATTTCTACAACTGTTGACCCAATTGCTGCAACGCAGTTTTCCATTTCTACAAGTGCACTAGAGCCATTGCCTTCTCCACCGCCCACGCCACCACCGCCACCGCCTCCGCAAGTGCTCAGTGACGCTCCCCACAAACGCCCTTTGAAACGCAATAACAGTTACAGACTAGCCAATGACGAATTGAAATTGGAAATGAACAAAGAAAATTGCTTGATTTACAGCGACGACAATTCAGTGTCGCATGTAAAATTCGCCGCTACCACCCTGCCCCATGTCGGATCTTCTCTGAAAGTAAAAAATATCCTAAACAACACCGATACGGATAGCGCGTCGGTCAAGTCCACTAATCAACGCATGATAGCCAAGTCCTTTGAGCGGTTGGTCGACGAGTTCTCACTGCTCTCCACCACCTCAATGGACTCTTCGTATTTGCGCAATAAATCGCTAGAGAATTTCGACGATTCACCTAGAATATTAATGGACTCTGGTCTAAGCGCAAATGGCGATGACAGCAAGACGGAAGATGATGCGGAAAATTCCGACTCCGATTGCGACGAGGAAGAGGAAATGATGGTGCCCTCGCCACCCAGTTTGAAATTTCACAAATCCTTTGTGGAGAGTGTCTTGCTCAAGCCCTTCAAAATTATTCTACCCACCGACGATAATGGCTCTCGTAGACAAAGGATTCTGCAAAAATTTGAGGTTACGGAAATATGGTAGAAGCGAGCACAAAACGACAGACGCACGGACGGACGTTCAGACTTAGCCGTTTGACGAACCTTCCGGAATAATGCAATGTGTGCATGTGTGAATGTTTCTGTCACATTTCAAGTTTGTTCATTATCTAAAACTCATCTTCCTGAGTGTTCTCTCGCGCCTACTATGTGTCGGAGCAAATCTAAACTTGACCTTTTGCCATATCTTACATCTTCCCACGTTCCAACCCTTTCTTTCTTTAGTACTTTTTCTTCTTCTCTTAATATCAACTTCAATCTGAAGTGTCTTTTGTGCAAACACACTACAATATAACGTCCAACTTACAGTTTCTCCCCACACTAGCCACATTCACGCACACGCACACACACACTCACGCAGGCTCATATTGTCAAGTGGTTTTCTTCGTCGAGCCTCTATGCGAGGCACTTTTCCTACACCCATGCCTAAAGTGTTAAATCTCATCTGTTGTTGTCTTGGAGTACTCTAAGCCAAGTTATGTATGATGTAAAAAATAAAAGATTTTCCTATGTGTGTGTGTGTGTGTTTGAGGACAAAAGTTGCCAGCGTGATTAATTTGTTTGCTTTTTATTTTATGCCTTAAAAGCAAAATGCTGTCATCGATCTTTTTCGTGTGCAAACATTCGTGTGTGCATGCAAAGTGCAACATTTTTTCTTAATAAAATTGTTAAAAAAGAAGAAAAACCAATAAAAAAAAAATATATATGTGCTTGCATACAATTTGTGCTAAGAGCGGCTGTGGTTTTTTCTTCAAAGCTCTGCCAACGATTACAGCTTTAAATGGTATTGGGCGTTCGAGTGTTGTTTGTATTGCCTTTTGTCTTTCGTAATTATCGTAGCAATAATGAGCGGTTCTCTGAAACGACATGGTAAGCAAATAATTATGAACAAAGTCCAACGTAATTTCGAAATGAAAATTGTGTTGACTCCCCATAATAGACCGGACACGATTTTTGCCTACCAGAGGCCAAATGGAAGTAAAGGTTTTAGTATTTTGTATATTTTAAACTGAAACTCGACTTTCGCAGTAAGTTTGCCATTCGGTTAGTGCCGATGAACCTCAAAATTTTTAGTTATCACAGAATTTGAATAAGTTCTGAACTTGGTTGGCAATACAAAATACCCTGGAAATGACTCGAATATATTGAAAATCCTTAATTTATGGGTTCACTATTTTTTTGTTGTAAATATTGCAAATGTTCAAAATCACTTAATTGAATTTTTAACAAAATACAAACCAATTATAATTTTTTTTTTAAATTTTTTGTTCATAACACTTGCTTTTGATACTTTTGCTTGCCATCTTCAATGTCCCCTTTAATATTTTTTAAGAATAATATTTCAAGTTTTTTTTTTCTAACTTGTAACTAATTTTTGTCTTTTTTTATGTTAAGATTTTTGTCATGAAATGCTTGTTTCCATAATTATTCCCAACACAATTGTATTTATATTTTATGAGAAATGTATTTGTTTTATACTAAAATTAACTCACTTAAACACACACACAACATACACACACTTGTAAAGTTTTTTGCACTAGTTTTTATAAGTCACTTGAATTAACGCAAACGACCGACCGTTAAAGAAAGAAGAAATCTTTTGATAAAGAACTTTTTGAATTTGTACTTACATTGTTCGAAACATAATTATTGTTAGTCTATATGCGTAAAGGGGCAGTTGCTAATTTTTGAAATTCTACATTCGGTTACAAGAAACGTCAATTCACAATAGTCATAAAATTTCGGTTTTCAAACTGCGTATAAAATTGTGCAAAAAACTTCTATTACTTCATTGTATGTGTGAATGTAGTAGTAGTAGTTTTTTTGTGCGTCCTCACGCACTTTGCATTTGTCCAATCCTTTTGTTGTTTTACTAACCATTTTTTGTTTGTTCATTGTTTGTTCTTAACGCTTGTCTGTTGTTTTTCGCTAACCAATTTTTGTTCGTTTGTAGTTTAAAGTTTTAGTATCTGCTCTTTTCCGTGTAATTATTTTTTGCGCGTGTGTGACCATTTCTGTACTTTGTTTAGTTTTAATTTAGTCTTAAGCCCAACAACAAGTCACATTCCACATTTGCCGACAAGTATGTATTATTTTATGTGTAACATTATGAAAAAAACAAAAGCAAAATATATGTTAATAAATTGAAACTTTCAAATAAACATTCACAAATTTAGAATTCATCACCACACAATTTGTTATTGGTTCACATTGTCCATTTGCACATATTTTTGTCTGGTGCGATTTCAGTTCGTGGTGGATTACATTTGGGTAAACATTTCTTTTAACTGGATCCTTGGATTAGAAATCGGTAACTGTTATGGGGGATCGGAATCGATCAGGTGCAGTTAATTAATAACAGGAAGGCCATTCATGTATTTTTTAAAATTTTTATTGGGGCATTCATTTTGTATATACACCTTCATTGGAACACTTGCCGCACGCACACCCCTTCATCCCATACATAATTGCATCGTTGTGGTTTTATTCCATGAGCATGGCATCCGGCACTCATAACCCACTTGTACATATTTATGTAAATAATTTTGTTAATGAACGCACCTCACAAGTCACAAGTCGGCGCACAAGGAAATTCTTGTACGTTAAGGAGCTCCCTGGTAAGTACTGAATTCGCAATTACGAAAATTATTAGCCTGCTTTTAATGTTTGCTTCTTGCATTTGGTAGTTTTTACTTCTTTTTTTGTTTTTGTAAAAAGAAACCTTTTAATTTTTGGAGTGAATTAACCGCATTTCTGTAGTCGAATTAATTACTTATCGAATATATTGTAAGATTCTATGAACTTGAAAGAAGACGGTGTTATGTATATTGACTTGGTCCACTTCCTTTCGACTCTTCCGCAGGCTATCAACGTTTCTATAAAACGGGCGATAAACACCAACCGCAACAAGCTCAGCCGATGCACTATCGTGGGAATTTGCAGGCGTCTGTCGCGGATGCTACGCCCTTCCAACGCAACACGCCCGTCTACTGGACACTTCAGAATCGCCGACCGCAGAAGCCCCAAGCTAGTAGTGCAACAAGTCGCGATGACTTGTACGCCACGCCCATACGCCGCTCCGAGCGTGCCGCCGCTGCAGCAGCACGAGCCGCAGCCTCAGCCGCAGTTGGAGGCGACAGCAATAGTGGCAATGTTTCGCCCATTGTGCCACGTTTACGCAGCGGTTTTCTAACATCTACGCCCACCAAGGGCGACACTCAATTGCCAGCGGATAATATACCCGCTAAGCAGCCGTCAGCTCGCAACACCAACTGGGATGACAACTCGCCCGAACGCCTCAACACCTGTTCGGATCGTATTGGCCAGAGTAAAACCAGTCTGTTGGACTTCAAGAAGCTGCTGCTAGCCAAGTCGGCCAAGAACAGTCCCGTACAGAAGAAAATGTCTGCCGTGGAGCTGTTGAAGAAGTCCACAGCTGCTGCGGCCGCAGCAGCGGGAGCTTCTGGCGGCAGCAGTGCACCATCCTCTCCAGTGCAGTCGTCTATCAATTCGAGCATGAAATTGCTGGATCTGAGTGGCTCTCCCAAAACATTCGCCAATCGACGAATGCTACGCCAGGGACAATTTGGTTCGCCTTCGAAGACTTTTGTGCCAAAAATTAAAACTTCACCGGCCACTTGGCGCAACAATGCAGTGCAACGCACGGACATAATGTCCTCTACCATACCAGAGGTCAACAGCGAAGAGGACCAATCGAATACGAGTGGCTCGAGCAATGGCTCTAAAGCGGGTTCGGTGGAAAGTGAAGAAGGCCCCGTTTTGCATGCAAATCTGGATGCGTCCGCTGCCCAGCGCTTCGATTTGAAAAGAAATTTCTTTCTGCAAACAGAGGAAAACAATTTTATGCGCGGCGAACTGAAGCCCACCTTTGGCAAAGGTACAACAGCAGCATCAGGTGGTAGCGTTGGTGGTGGTAGCGCATCCAATAAGTATGTCAGCGGCCCTGTGGCCTCGGGCATACCCAAAATGAAGCCATTAGTGGATACGAGCAATTTTGCCAGCTCTGCTCGGCAATACACTGTACGCAATGCAAGTGAAATTGAACAGCAACAGACTAGCAGCTCGGCCGCTTCAGCCGCATCAATGCCGGCGCTGGAAACCGCGCTCTAATTATTAACATCATCAATCAACGATGAACCATAAACGTATCGAATGAAAGCAATTTTGAATTAATTTACCGTTCGTTACTTTTTGTTTGGTTTCTCCACGAAAAATAAAATAAAAGAAAAGAAATGAAAAACGAAGCTTGATGCCAATTGAACGAACGAAGCAAATCTTTAAAGGAAAAGTAAAATCAAATTATCAATATAAAACGAAATGAAAAACAAAATAAAAGCAACAACAACAACATAAGTAACTTAAGTTTAAGCTGAACGCATGCATTTACTTATTTACAGAATCTATTATACACACATACATATTTATGCAATTATTGCGCATTTTTACATTGGATCCCTACTCCAATTCGAATCTTCTAGTTGCGACTTCGAAAGCCCTTCTTCGACTGGCAGGTGTTTACTTTGTACTTTGTAACTTCTACATACTTTGTAATTCTAAGTAGTAATCCTACAACAATACGCTGCTGAAACGTTTCTGCCTTTGTTTTAACTGTAATTTTTTTTAGTATGTAGCTCTCTTGAAATGTATTTTAATATTTCAATTAACCCTCTTTTTTAGCATTTAACTCCTAATTAACACACATACAAAATGTGCATTTGTATTGGGCTGTGTGTGTGTGCAGCATAAAGCAAAATCAATTAACAACGTTTTAATTGTGGCTCTAATTTATTGGAAAACCTACCCAACTACTATATACATTTATATATATTTTAGTTTATTTATTTTTTACTCTTAATTGTATTTTTATTTGAATAGAAGCAAAACAAACAAACAAGCAAAAGTAAAGGAATAAAAGTACGCTATCACAAAAATATGAAAGAATTGTTTTTTTTAAATCGAAGATGGAATTGAGTTGGACTTTTTCAGGGCAAAAGTAGCTCTAAACAAAGCGGCTGCAATTAATCTGGAAAGTTTTTGTATTTGACCTCATCAGTTGAGGCGTTTTTTTTTTCATAAAAGAAAATTCAGTTCTGGGTAGTGCTTTGGTGCAAACTATTGAAAAATGTGATTTTTTTTTCATCTTTCGAGTTTTTTGGCAATAACTGTGAATTATTAAATGTTTGTTGGTTATGTGTTTTTACCGAATCGTAGTCAAATTGAATAACACTTTTTCCCACGTCTTTCGGTGACTTATCTCACATAAATAAGGAATGTCATTCATTCGCCCAGTTGGCCACCATTTTTTTATGTGTTTTTTTATATGTGTATACTCAGGGAAAAAAACATCGTATTTACTCCTTCACTTTTTCAACTTAATGGAAACAACTTTGAAATAAAGAGAAAAATACTTAAAATAACTATTGTCAACGTTGAAACAAAGTTGAAATGAAGTGAAAAATACTTAAAATAACTGTTGTCAACGTTGAAACAAAGTTGAATAATTTTAAATCAAAGTCTTAAAATAAATTGGAAAATTTTTGAAATAATCGGAAAACAACTTTGAAATAAGTTTGTTTATTTTTGAATTTAAGTTTTAAATTGAAAACAAGTCTGTTCGTAGTTGTTTCTAAAATTTCCAACTTTACCAGACTTTCATTAACGTTTCTACTTGTTTTAATGTGGTTATTTTTGATTTTAGGTTGTTTTTTCTCTGGGTGTAGTTTAAAAACCACTAGCTAGAAGTAAAAATCCGATTGAATTTACTCAGCTTTACTCGGCTAAAGTATGCTGTATCGTGTCTTGAATATGTCAAGTGTTGTTGTCTGGATATTGAAACGGTACCGGAAATGTAACGACCAGAGCAGATTTTTGTATGCACGAAAAACCTCCAAAAAACGCATTTAATATGCACGAAAAATATAAAAATATGCATGGATTGCCACGGATCAAACTCCTTTCTTTTTTTTACTGATGTAAGATCACCAAAAAGTTTTTAGTATGTTGTACTTACTTATGTTTAAATTAAAATAAAATAAAATATTTATATGTTTGTTAAATGTATATATTTTTCTCTTGCTTATTAAAGTCGAAAATCGTCGTAAATAACCATATGTTTACTATACACTACTATCATGTTAAATAAACCAAATTTCAAAGTATTTTTCAACACGATCTAGTTCATGTTAAATTTGCTCGTACGTTAAATTTCTACACTGAAATTTGTTCTTTTGGCAAATAATTTATTTCAAATTATTGTGAAAGCCGATGGCCGCGTAAAATTTTTTGACGTCAACACGTAAAATTTAAGATTTAAATTTTACGCGTAAAATTTGTTAGTTGGCGTAAAATTTGACAATATTATCAAAAATATGGGACAATAAGCTCTTAAATGTAATTTTTATTACTTATTTGCAACAAAAGAAACGATCTAAATTCGCCAATAATACAATTTTTTGCACTAAAAAACTTTTTTTAAATAATTTTAAATTGACTGTCAATGACTAATTTTTGACGTCAAATTTGACACGTACAATTTTTGACGCCAAAAATTTTACGTCAAAAGCGTCCAATTAATTTGTTGACGCCATCAAATGCCAGCACTGGTCGAAACGATGCCTGCTGAAATAGTCTATATTCCAAGGTAAACTTGCCGCTTAGACATACAAAAAATAATGCATGTTATCTTAACAAAAACTTGTGGAAACTTGTTCGGTGTTAACGCAAGTATATATAGGAAAACCAAATTGGTTGGTAAGCAGTCAGCAAAATTGTCTCTGATGAGGGAGTGGCAGTCCCGAAATGGTCCATAAGACAAAATAGCCGTGTTGACATTGTTGTTTTCTTTTTCACATTGTTGCTCACTACTGAATCAGCCTTCAGTTACAATGATAACTTGTCAGTCAATAAAAGCTCATGTTACTTACAGTAACAAAAATATTGAAAAATAACAATAATAGAAATTTGAAAAATTTTTTGCTTTAGAAGTTTGTATATGAATCAGGGACCGCTAAGAACCGGTTCCGGAACCGAAACCGGAACCGTTATATTTTATGGAACCCAAACCGGAACTGAAGCCGATATTATTGAAATCTGAGAACCGGAATCGGGACCGAAATATTGTAAAATTAGGGAACCGGAACCGAAACCGGAACCGATATTCCTTTCGGTTTCAGTCCCTGATATGAAAAAAATGTGTGGAAAAAAAAACATGAACAAAACAAAAACATGAATTCCTTAAACCGTTAAGTACACTTCAAGAAAATCCTGTTTAAAAAATCCTGCTTTTCAAACTTTTCTTGGGGGCAATACATTTTGGAATGCAGAAAGTTGCGCTATTCAAAAACCAGCAACTTTGCAGAAAAAAGTTTTGTGATAAAAAATTTCCCAGCATTTTTTGATAAACCTGCTTCTTCTCACCAAAATTAACTTGAACTAGATTGGTACTTGTAACACCCGTCACTCCTTCAAATATTTCTCATAAAATTCAGAATTAATTGTTACACGATGGTTTACAGATATTTATTAAATACTTAAGGGAATTTTGGGGGAAGTTGTCACATGTTTTGTTTTTGATCTGTAAAAAGGAAGTCGCAAATCCGAATACAACATTTTCCAGGTGTATTAATTATATTTCTTTTCATCATAGGCCCTTTTGCTATATGACATAAATAAAGTTACAGGTAATTTTTCAAAAGTTTCGAAACTGGAACCTAAAAGTCGCGTAAGTTGTAATATTTGGAACTGGAACCACAAATTACTACACCGCGGTACCAGATTTTAAAGTCTAAAAAAAACAATTTTTGTGTGGGACTAATCATTTGCGTGCTAATTCCACTAATTTGCACTCACTTGTCTCGGCTTTGTTCGTTCTTCTGTCTCTGATAAAAAAAAAGTTATTTTTCTTAGGTTTTTATTGGAATAACAAAACAGTTTTGAAAACTGTTGAGCCAACACAGCGATTAACCAATACGTCTTCCTCGTCTATATATTTCCAAAAGCAAGCTTGAGCAAACTAATAACTATGACAGAAATTATTTATTATTTATTTTTGGGCTATAGCTCATTTTTACAGGAATTATCTATAGCATTTCAATACAGCAACATAGAGAAAAACGAAATTGAGAGCGGGTTGTTAAGGTATCTTTCCACACGTCTTACTAACACATAGAACTATCGTATCAAACTGTAAATTACATCAATGCTTATAAGCTGAAATTGAACAAAAGTCCCATCAACCGTTGAATGAAGAGGCAAGACTTTTAATTTCCAAAATACATTTATTGAAAAACGATAACTGCCACCAATAAAATATGAAAAAAATTCCAAAAACTGCGTTAAGTATGGTGTCTATAAAAAGACCAAATTCTAAAAATACTTGTCATACCCATTACTGTAAGTAGGTATGTGTATTTCTAATAGTTGAGATAGGTATATAAAGTGTATATATAGAAGTGTATATAAAAAGAGCACTCATCATATATGTACGTGTGTATGCGGAAACAAACAATGTATATTGATGGGATTGTTGCACGGAGATGACCAAAAAACCAAACAGTTTCAATCACAGAAGCTCTAATTGTTGCAGTCCTTTGCCCATTGCAGGAATTCACTCAACTCACTGACGGCCAAATTGCGTGACAGGGCCTTCACTCTCAAATTGCGATCGGTGGTGATGAGCACCAGTTCGGTTTGTATGAAGCATTTGCCATCTGCGGGAATATAGAAAAATTAGGTCAACGATTTGCTACGCACTTCATTCGCAAGGAATGAATGCAACTACCTTTGCTCGTTTCCGAACTCATTGTCTTCGACAAAGCCAGTGCAGTGGCCAGAATTTTGTCATCGTTCGAGACATTTTCCTCTTCGGTTAGGGCAAACAGTGAGGCATTGATGATGGAACCCTTGGTGGTGACACATCTGAATTGCAACGAAAACATTAATTATATTACATTCAACAACAAATTAGTGCTCCTTACTTGACATTGTTCTTTGTTGTTCTAATGAAATCCAATGACTTCTTAGCACGCGTTGAAACATCATCGAAATGGTGAATGCGATGTTTTTGTAGTGACTTCTCATACGTTTCCAATTTAACGCCCTTGGAGAGGCCATCCAGTTCCTTAACGACTGCAAACGAAAAAATTGTGTAGATAATCAAAAGGGCGATTGAAGGGGTGAGTAGATGAAGGCGGTATGTAACAAAAACTTTAAAACTGTAAATCAGTCTTAAAGTTTTGCATTCGAATCACCTATATTTAAATTTAAGAGGAATTCTGGGCATCTTATGCTCTTGCAACTTCATTCAAAAAAGACTTGAGAAATGTGTTACATACCGCCTTCAATTGGAAGAACACGAAAAAAAATGTGATACGTGAAAATGTTTATTATCACAAATCCAGAATACGTACATTAGAATGGACTAACATTTTATCGGCATAGAACAGAGTCTAAACGCCAACCGAATATCTATGCATCAACCAATTTTATTGAACCGATAATTTGCTCAATACATAAAATACAGAAACCTATTAAATTTTGTTTGCAAAATGCTTCAAGTAACAATTAGGCAGCAATTTGGGTTTTGCGGATGCTCAAAATTCTTATTAGAACGGCATATTTACTCAGAACTTACTATTCGTAAATTGTGTTTTGTTGTACTCGTTGGAACCGTTTTTCCTCCCCAACAATTTAACTCGACCTACCGACCGAAGTGCCCAAAACCCTTGATTTTAAAACGAAATTGCTGGAACTAACTGGTTTTTTACTCTTTCTTCTCTTTTCTTTTGTTTGTTATTTTCCTTTTTTTGTTTAATTTTTTTTCTACGTTTAATTTATCTTTTTCCCCCCCCATTTTCCATTTTATTTTTTCCCGCTTTTATTTCCTCTTTTCGCCCTTTTTCCGTTTTTTTTGTCACTTTTTTTGGCGCTTGTTCCAAACACGAACCTTAATACTAAATAACATTATTACATCCGCTTTACCTCCAAAAAGAGGTGTAAGCCCCCCTTCAGTCCACTACGAGCAATACTGAACCGATTTTAACCCCTTTTTTATATTTAGTTAATTAAGTATGTCTGGAATGAAATGGGAATGGGACGAAATTAAATGGAAATGGACAGGAACAAAATGGAATAAGAATCAAATGTTTCGATTTTTTTTTCGATACTCCATTTTTATTTGGTTCCTGCCCGATCCCATTTTGTTCCTGCTTCTCTTCCATTTCATTCAAAATTTTGTTCCAATTCCATTTTGCACCGTTCCATTCCCATTTCATCGGAAAATACGAAAAAATCTAAAGCAGTAACGGGCAAGGGAAAATTCAACACCACAACAATAAACAATTGGAAGAGAGCGGACAGGAGCACAAATTGCAGCCACACGTGCATCAGAAACATACGCCTACAGAACCAATCGACTTGCACAACTGAGAACTTCAATTCAGGCGTCACGTAACTACAAATATAAAAGTGTTTGTCCAGATTGATTGAATGATTGGTGATAGACTAACTCATCACCGCACAGCCCAAACTGCTGAACCTAGAGTTCTGCAATTTTTCTGTTATGCTCTGGTTTTCTGGGGGTTCACGGAAAGGTTTACGGGGGTACTTTCACATATCTCTCACCTGTAAGTGGTATGACGAGCGTGTAACGCTTAAACTCTTTCGACAGTCGCTCAAAGTCTTCCAAGCAATCTATAAAGCAATTTGTATCGGGCAGCAAATATTTTGGACGCACCTCAATGTACAATTTCGAGTCGACAAATTTTAAGATTTCCTTCCAAAAAGCGACAAAAAATTAACACCAAATTAATAAACTTTTCATTAGAATAGAAGAGCCAACTCACTTCCAACTTGGCGTTGTACATTTTCTTTTCGTTGCTCTTGGCCTCCAATTCCTTCTTCAATTTCGACAATTGTGTCATCTGTACGTTGTCAGCGTTAGTGACATTCGCCAGTTTCACTTCTGAGGCCGAATTACTTTTGTTCAAACCGTTAACGACGATATTCTCGCTGTTCTCATCGTCATCGCTTTGCAGAGTATCTAGGACATTTTTTATGGCGCTATTCAGGTCTTCCAAAACGAAATGAGAATCTTCGGGCAAGGCAAGACGCTTTTGATTTGCCTCAAAGTAATGCTGAAAGTTGTAAATTTTTTCGACTCTCGCTTGGAATTGAGCAATTTCAGTTGAGCATTTTGCCAAGCATTGCTTGGGTAAGGTGGCTGCCAGGGGCGTGAAGCCAATGAGAAAATTATCTTCTTCCAATACAATCGCTTGATGGTGGTGGTCAGCATTCTCTTTTGAATTAGGTTTTGAGTGTTGAATACGTTGAAGGTGCGGAGAAGTCAGCTCCAGCTCGGACCAGCAGTCCACAAAGGAGTGCCTGTGCGGGGTGACAAATCAAATTACATTTTTATTTTCCCCAACTTTAAGCAAATGCAAAGGTTGGAATACGCACTCAATGGTTCTGAGGGGCTCCCAAATGTCAACATTTTGTTTTAACCAATCTGTGTAAACTTTTATGTACTGCAGCACAGTGTTCAAATCAGTAAAGCTGAAATGATCATAGTTTTAGAATAAAATTTTCAAAAATTTTATCGAAAATACCATCTGCCTGTGTCATCGGCTCTGTCCTCCACTAGATATTCGGTGAAAAGCTGATTGCCTTTGCGTAGCATTAGACCAAACATTTGGTTGCAAAAATTAAAAGCATGATAGCGAATCTCGCGACGTGAATCTGAAAGTGACAACATTGATACAAGGAGAACAATGGAAAACGGCTTCAGCTTCTCCTACAATACCTTTGTGCATATTGTGCTGCAAGACGAAAATATTCAAAGCAACCATTTTCTGTATTCTCGAGCGTGTAATAATCAACGGGCAACGCTTCAGTGCCACATTCAATTGAATGAGCAGTTTCCTTTGGTGGTCTTGTATAGATTCCATGCTAAAATTAGTTGGGATCATAATACATAAATAAACACTGGTACGAGAATTATCTTCGGTCTGGCCGAAGCTAAAATACACTGCGCATGCGAGTACGATACCTTGACCTTGTTAGACCATTATTCTGTAATTTTTATCAAAAAATGTTTCGATATTTTCTCGACATTTTTTTTATAATTCATTTCCATTTTATTCCTGATTCATTTAACCATTTTGTTTCAGTTTGAAACTATTTCAACGGAATTAGGGGCCCTATTTTACAAAACACGCTTTAAACTTTTAAGAAGGAGTTGGTTTTTTCAATACCAACTCCTTCTAGGGCCGAACAAGGATAAATTTAAAGTTAGGGCCCCCTACAAGAAGAGGACGGACGGACAGACAGATAGGGCAAAATCAACTCAGGAGGTGACGCTGATCAAGAATATAAAAACGGCGTCTAAATTGATTTAGTATATCTCAAGATAAACGAAAATGAAGACGTTTGGCGGTAATTTTGTATGGGGCGTGGTCTAAATCCAGACATTTCTAGATCGATTCACGAGGTGATTCTGGCCAAGAATATATATGTATATATATACCAAACGTTACAAACGGTGTGATGACTTTGGACATTTATATGGTTTCATCTGATATTGCTAATCGGTAGCGTTGAAAAGGATATCTCAAAAGTATTTTACCTCTGGGCTTAGGCTATAGTTAACATATAGGAAACCTACCCAACGCCAGTATACAGTTTGCCAATCACGTACAAATACAGTGAAGTAAAGCGTCGCAGTAGCTGCAGAAAGATTCCAAATTAATATTAAAATCCATTGTGATGTTGTTTGGAACCTACTTCATCCGTTGGCATTTCATTGAAACGATTTTCTTCGCTTACAGACGCTATTGCCTTATTGCCGTTGATGTCTGTGCGATGTAGACGACGCACACCGTCCGGATATATCCACACCTCCTTGCGCATCGATTTGGAATTGGTACTACCTTTGCCGCTGCCGGCATTGTGATGCACCGGTGATGTTTTCAATTCAGTCTCTTCGTACTGAAAATGAGAAAGTCAACGATTTCAGTACAATGTTCCACCATGTTCGGTTATTTCCCAATAGCTGCTCACTTTTTTACGTATCTCATCGAATAGCACCAATAGACTTTCTCGGGCAGAATAGATTGCATTGGAAGACATAAGGCTGCGCATATGGAAGTAAATAGCATCGAATTTTTTACGCTGCAAACAGAGAGTGCACGCATTAAGAGGTACGCATAAACAGAACAAAAAAACCATTGACCTACAGCATGAATAGCCACAATGGCTAGCTGATTGTAGGGAATGCCATTGGTTGGTATCAAATATTGTGCGCGCTGATAGTATTTGGCTGCCTCTGTGTAATCGTTCATCTGCAGCTGCTTCGTTTTGTAGCGACTCAAGTCGCCCAAACAAATCAAAAGCTTCTGGGCCGACACCTTGGCGATGAATTCGTATTTGTGGCGCTGTGGGTGCTCTTCAGTTGGAACAGGTGTCAGATATTTTGCCACGAGCTTACTGTGCAAACCGGTATAGAAACCCAGGCCATCATCGATTAGAGCGAGTTGAAGCGACAGAGCTTGTGCGGATTTCTGACTTTTAAGGTATTCCCGTACATTGTAGAAGAGCAGTTTCCAGAAGAAAGTGTCCACCTTCTGTTCACAGCAGAACTTCAAATGGTGCAATAGCAGTTGCATGAAAAACTCTTGCAATTTAGTGCGCATCTCGCCGAATGTTTGCCAGTTCTGAGTAGAAAAGGGAAAATAGTAAAAAAGACATAGGATTGATAAGCGAAAAAGCCAACCTCAACTCCCGAATTCTGCTGCATTACCCAAGCGTCATACAGTTCGGACATTCCCTTAGCATAGGGTACATCAAACCAAGGCGGGTGAGCTGCTTTCGGCTGATGAGCCACGGGCGATCTGGGGAGCACCGTTCTAACCGAAATTTCATTGCGCTGTGATCGTGCTTGTACACGTCGGTGTCCGTTTTCGCGCAACGAGTTATTCGGTTTTCCAACTTTCGCCAATTGAGCAGCTCCCGTTGCATGTAAACGCAGAATTCCCGGAATAGCTGAATTATCCGTCCAAGTCTCGCTTTGTGCAGTTGCCACCGCCTCCCCACAGCTTTCCAGTACGGATGCCATCGTCGTGTTATCATCATTAGGCGTATCAATTTTGGCGCTCCGTAAAAAGAAATCAAGCGGCACATTGCGGTCAGACTCCACTGCTGCTGCTGCTGCTGCTACTGTACCGCACTCCTCAGCTGGCATCGTGGTCGACGAGGAGTAGTAATCCGTTGTAGTCCTACCATTTTGCATGTGGTCCACGCTGAATGTTGTGGCCGCGCTGCTGCTGCCTTCAGCGATTTTCTTTTGCAGTCGTTGTGGCAAACCGTTTATTATCGAAATATCATTTTGTTCTCGCGTCGTTCCCTTTCGATTCATATTTTAAGTTATTCACCTGCAACTGCATTTATTTTTGTTTTATTCGAGTGCAAGATGTGAAATGGTGTTTCAGCAAAAGTATTTCACAAAAAATAGCTCCTATTTAGCTTGATAAAAGATAATAGAAAGCCAATGAGCTAGTGATGCACCAAAAAGTACTGCTTTTTCGATATTTTGCTTTTAAGTGCTCATCGTTTTTAGAATTTACACTGACCTGGGCATGCCGAAATTTTACCGTTTTTATATGAAAATGTAAACAAACAAAGCATGGAGTTGCCACTTTTTATGTTTTTTGTATGGATTTTCGGTGTACAATTTTCTATTCCGTTTTCACTACCGCAGTTCTTATTACCTCTTAGCCAGATGTGCTCATATGAAATGTTTTATTGTAAGATGTGAGATTTTTGTGAGACTTTTTGTCTGCTATGAGATTTTTTGTAAGAATTTTTAATTGCTGTGAAATTTCGCCTCACGTGAGATTTTTTAAAATCCTGTGTGAGATTTTTTGTGAGATATGGGGGGTTAGTTCACGAGTCGGTTTCAAACGTTACGTTACGTTACATTACGTGATCATTACCAATAGCATTAACCTACTCTTTTGGTAGGTGGTTCGACCCCGGGAGACGTTGCCAAACTTTCTACATTTTTTTTTTTAAATTTATTCTTATTGAATTGAAATAACAAAACTATGCAACTATGCTATATTATATTTTTTTATTCTGTAATTGGTTTGCGTCTTTGAAGAGATCCCATAATTCTAGAGATGCACCTCTAGATTGGCTCGCGTCTTTGAAGTGGTTCTTTCCCGAACCACTTTTACCACCAATAAATCACAAACAAAATAACAACCAAAGATGGAACGCGCCATGCAGCGTGATTTTTTATTGCTTTAAAATGGCATCGATGTGCATTTACATATTTTTGCATGTATGGTCATTTTCGACCTTTTTTTTTTTGCATATTTTCAGTTATTTGCATATTTTGCCATATTTCCTTAATTTTTTGCATTTTGCTTGAAAATTAAAAAGTTTTAAAAAAATAAATAGATTGAAACAAATTTTAAAAATCTCAAACTTTTTAGAGCTTGATGAGAATTTTGAAAACGGTTTTGAATACAAAAATGATCCGCTGAATTTTGAGAATTTTTTGAAAACTGAAGTCTTTGTAAGTTGGTAAGTTGGTATGAAAGTGATAAAGTGTTGTCAATTTTCGACAAAAACCCAACTTTTTAAAAAATTCTCAAAATTCACGCACTTTTTAAACAACAACAAAAATTGTATATCAAAATACATAAGAATGTGTCTATCAAGTATATTTACCACACAAAAAGTTCAGATTTGTCGATCAGTGTAATCTTTGTTATTTATTTGCTACATTATTCATATCAAACCGAAAACGAAATTTGGCCGAAAACGACATTTTATTTTTCGGTCGAATCCGAAATCTAGTAAAAACGCATTTTCACTAAAAATCATGGTAAGTCCGAAAAATTTAAAATTACCCATGAAAAAAATACACCCTCGAACAGTTAATATTTGTTCGGTACTGTATTTTCCATTGAGAATCCGATCCTTGTGGGCGTCTACTTACAAACTTCCCTCGACCCACTTTATCACTTGTCAATAGACATCAAAAATAATCGATTTTCGATTAGAATCGAAGTCGATTAGAATCGAAGTCGATTTACCAAACCCTAGTTGATACTGGATTTCAGTCGATCTGGCAACACAGATTTGGTTACTATAAATAAAGCTAAACACAGATTGCTAATCAGCTGATCCACAGTATCAACAAAACCAAAAAAAAATTGAAATTTGTCGAAATGGCTCAGGTTGCTTTTTTGGATAATTTACTCAAAGAGTATTTAGTATTTCGGGGATTTTCCAACACTTTGAAGACTCTGGACTACGAACAGAAAAATGAAAAAGATCAAAGTTTTCGTGCAGAAAAAATATTGGAGCAGTTTAACTCGTCCATTCAGTCGCACGACTTACAATCGCTTTCGACACTCTGGACGCATTTGGATAACAATTTATTCAGTAAATTAGAGCATACATATGCAGTTGGTAAGTAAACTGCGAAGTTAGCACACAGTTTCAGTTAATCTTCAATGAAATGCAATTGCAGCTGTAAAAAAGCTGGAAAATAGTCTGCTGAAATTCTACCTAGTAACGGCATACTCTAACAATAAAATGGATAAAATCTCGGAATTCTTCACCAAGTTGGCAACGGATCTCCAACAGCAGAGCGAATGGAAGGATTGGTTCTGTAAGTTATTTTCAAGTCAAAGTCTGACATATCCTTTACTTTCCTTTGTGATCTAGACTTTCCGTTTTGTAAAAATGCCGAAGAGTCGCCCACGTTTGCTGTTTACTTTTCAAAACAATGGCAGGATACGTTACAAATCTCATTGCGGAATTTTCTCACCACCATTTATCAATGCCTCCCGCAGCCAACTTTTGTGCGCGCGGAACATGAAGCCACACACGTTCGAAGGCTGCAAGAGGAGAATGCCCTACTAAAGACACGGCTACAGCAGACACTGCAGCAGCAGCAGCAAATGTCGGCTTCGGGCAGTACACAGAATCTGAATGCATCGGGTGGTGGTGGCAGCACAGGAGACTCTGGTGCTCGTCGTCGCTCTACATACAAGCCGCAGCAGAGTCTGAGCGATATTTTGCCCTTTGATGTCAGTCCACCGGGCCATGTTGTCGATGATTTTTGCATCATTGCCACGGAGGTGAACA
Source organism: Heteromyza rotundicornis (assembly GCA_951394025.1). Lineage (NCBI taxonomy): Eukaryota > Metazoa > Arthropoda > Insecta > Diptera > Heleomyzidae > Heteromyza > Heteromyza rotundicornis. Next base: position 48,178,021 of record OX596012.1, read on the forward strand.
ATGTTGCACAGGCCAGTGACGCCCAATCGCGTGGCTTGAAAATGCTCATACGAAATATTGGTGCCGGGGGTGGATCACCGGTAATGGGACGCCGGGAAACCGGAGGCGAGAAATCCAGTGGCCGACGTTCGGGCAGCGTGGGCAGAAATTGGATCTAAATAATATTGTTTAGTATAAAATTACCCTTTTTCTTTAAATTTCCCCTTGATTTTTTCAAATACTTTAAAGATTCACCAAATATGTATCTACTTTTGATTTCTAATATGCTTAGTAAACGGATCTGATCTCATAATAAAACTTACCAACTTCAAAAATCTCATGTAACCTCCTATCGGCCAATAGACATTGAATAAAAACATTCTGAATTAACAAAAAAAAAACAAACAAGTGAAGTAATTTTATTAGCAGAGGGCAATTACAAAAACAATGTTAACAAAATATTTACAACAATATTCAAACTCAAAAATGTATTTACACTATATTATTTACAAATGTTACTTTCACTATTCCACATAAAACTTAATATGGTCTAAGCCCAACCGCCAGATGGCTTCCAACCACCACCTCCGCCTCCACCGCCTGATGATTGCCAACCGCCTCCACCTCCGCCTCCACCTCCACCACCGCCTCCTCCACTTAACTTAATTATTTTAATAATTTTGGTAGAACCACCGCCGCCTCCACCACCTCCGCCAGAAGACCAATCGCCACCGCCTCCACCACCGCCACCTCCTGAAGACCAATCGCCGCCACCGCCACCATGACCTCCTCCACCGCCGCCTCCACTTCCCAAACTTATGATTTTCACAATTTTAATGTCGCCTCCTCCTCCGCCTCCGCCTCCACCATCAGACCATCCACCACCTCCTCCGCCGCCACCACCTCCACCCGATGACCAACCTCCTCCTCCGCCGCCACCATCAGACCATCCACCACCTCCGCCGCCACCTCCACCGGAAGACCAACCGCCTCCATCGCCACCGCCACCGCCACCATCATCTTCAGTTATTACTTTGATTATTTGCACTTTTTTGCCACCCCCTCCACCGCCTCCTCCTCCAGACGACCATCCTCCGCCACCGCCACCACCGCCTCCTCCTCCTCCAGATGACCAACCTCCCGGATCAGGCTTAGCACTGGCAGCTCCAATTATTAGCAAACAGATAAAGGCCTGGAATAAACAAAAAAAAACTTATGTAGTGAACGTTCAGTGAAGTGAACATTTTTTTGGATCGGATCCACTGCAACTGTTATTCTATTTCAAAGTTTTTGAGAAATTCAGGATCAAGGAGTTCTTTTTACTCTTTGATCCTTAATTCCTTGTTTATGGATCTTGTTGGGTTGTGTAATTTTAGATTTCACACTTAAAAATTACACTGGTCGACAGTACTTTTGTTAAATGATAAAACTTGGTTGTTTCTTATATATTTTGCCACGCTGAATCCGAAAAAAATAAAGAAATTTTTACAGCACGCACCAGAAAGAAAATTGTCAGCCTTACAGCTTTGTCGAATATAACTTTTGGATCTTTTATGATTTTTAAGATACAAGAGCTCAAAAGCAGAAAATACGAAAAATTTGTCACTTATTGCACTTTTACAATTACCGAATTTTCCTTCTAATGGAAACTAATTTTGTTAAATGAGCAACTACAACCTTTTCTTATCTATTTTGCCACGCTGAATCCGATTATAATAATTTGTACCACGCATAATTATTAAAGTTATTTAGAGCCATAATTTTATAAAAACTAGAGAGTGGACTATATTCGGCTATGCCGAGGCTGAAATACCCCCACACAGTAGGGAGAAGTACCTCGAACATAAAATGATGTGGTCTCATGACCCCATTTTGGTCCACCTATAAATAGTTTTGGAGCCCGGACCATGTCCAAAATCCGTTCCTAAAAATTTCCAATAAAATCGACAAAAAAAAAAATTGGTCTCAAGACCCCATTTTGACCCTTATATATGTAGTTTCGGAACCTCGGACCATGTCAAAAATACGTTTCTAAACATTTCCAATCGAATGCAGCAATAAAAAAGACTTGAAAAATGTTGACCTTTTTTTCGGTGTATGGGAGCCAGGCCCAGTTTTTGTCCGATTTGGCTGATTCACGAGAAAAACATGAACCCAAAGTTTCAAGTCGATATCTCCAAAACTGCGACCGCTATCGTGCGGACGGACGGACAGACAGACAGACGGACATGGCTAAATTGACTCCGGAGGTGATGCTGACCAAGAATATATATACTTTTCCATACCGGACACGCCCCCTTATGGGCGTTACAAACGTTGTGTCAAAGCTAGTATACCCTGCCACAGTGAGTGTGGGGGTATAAAAATTGTAGGTACTTGTATAAGTCTAAGTACCTTCGGATATAGATCCGTGGCCATGGATTTCTTCTCAATGTCAACGCCATTATATATTTTTCGAAGTATTTTAATTGATGTAAATTCACTATTTAAAAAAATATACCTTTATATAAAAATTTAATAAAACTGTGGTTCTAAATAACTGAGAATAACTTCAAAACTATGCGTGCTAGGAATTCTTCTAATTCTTATGTTCGGATTCAGCGTAAAAAAATACATAAGAAAAAGTTATAGTTTCTCAAGAAAATTCTCTATCCGTTAGCGATAACATCTTAAGTCTGTTTTTCAAGTTTTTCAGGACAGCAAAAAAATCGGAAAAATCGAAATTCTAAAAACATCAACCAATTTGCTATCAAATTGACTAAGTCTTAGCTAAAAATTTTTTTGATTTCAACTTTGGATGCTCATCTTACATACCATTTTTTAGATTGATACCGGACACGCCTCCTTATTAGCGTTACAAACGTTGAGACAAAAGCAATATATCCTTGGACAGTAGTGTGCAAGATATAAAAAGGGTTATAGAAAAATCGATCACATTTTTGAAATCAGCGGACGTAAAGTACATCTAGAAACTTGGTTTCAATTAATTTAGAACACTCCTTAGATTTTTATCCCAAGACAAAAATGGAGACAAATCATTGTGCGATGGCGTCCTCAGTTTTTCTGCAGCACGTTTATTTTTTTTTTGACTTATGTTATTATAAAAAAATTTATGTGTTAAAGAAAATATATTTTGATGCAGCTGTTAGCTGTTTTTACTAATTTTTTGAATATTGATAAAAATTTATATTTTCGGCATCGTTTTCGGCTGAAATTTCGAAATTTCGGCCGAAAACGATATTTGATTTTTCGGCCGAATCCGAAACAGCTTTTTTTTGGCCGAAACCGAATTTCGGTCGGTCTCTACAAAAAGTTCAGTTTTGTCGACCAGTGTTTTTAAAGTTTCCGCCGAATTTCTCCATGACTGAAATATGATTTTTCTGATAGATTTTTTGCGTTCAAACAGTCTTTGTTACAACGATATCGAAGTTTGGCTGAGTTGCAAATCATTTTTGAAAATTCGGATTGTAAACAATCGGGAATTTAATAGAAATGTTAGAGAAAACTTCAACGAAGAAATCCATGTAATAGAAAAAGTGCACCAACAAAATTTTATAATTTTTTGTATTACCTGAAGGAGTTGGGAGGTCGGTAAAAAAACCGCTTCGTACCGCTTTTTGCATGGACTTCTTCGTTACTCCGAATTTTGAAAAACAGTTTATATAGGAATAGCACGTGTTAATGTTCACCTACACACAGACAAAAAAAACCTAAAATCAAAAATAACCACCTTAAAACAAGTAGAAACGTTAATGAAAGTCTGGTAAAGTTGGAAATTTTAGAAACAACTACGAACAAACTTATTCCAATTTAAAACTTAAATTCAAAAATAAACAAACTTATTTCAAAGTTGTTTTCCGATTATTTCAAAAATGTTCCAATTTATATTAAGTTTGCCAGACCTTGATTTAAAATCGTTCAACTTTGTTTCAACGTTGACAACAGTTATTTTAAGTATTTTTCACTTCATTTCAACTTTGTTTCAACGTTTACAACAGTTATTTTAAGTATTTTTCACTTCATTTCAAAGTTGTTTCCATTAAGTTGGAAAAATGAAGGAGTAAATACGATCGTACTTGATTTTACTATGTTTTTTTTCCCTGAGTGTAGGTTGCCCAAATTTGTTTGTGAATTTTTTCTCACAAAATTAAACTATTTGAGGGGGATTGTGGATTGGACCACGCTAATATACGAATTTCGGAATTGGTGTAAAAACTGCGGGAGCGATTTAGTTTGATAGAAAGAGAAAACTTGTGAGCGAATGCTTCTTCTCTGCATTGATGGTAATGGTATTTATTAGGTTGAATATAATGGAAGTCTATTGGTCTTTCTCAAAAGTCTGAAGGTCTAGGAAGAAACAAACTGCGGATTACAAATTACATTAGAAACACAAAAAGTTAAAAATTTTAGAAAAACTTGTATTAACACGAAAAACTTGTGCATACAAAACATAATTTTAAGGATTCTTTTTAACTCGACCCACAGGAGAGACATAAAATAGACCAAAGTCTTTTGGAGGGATGACACCAATAACTTTTTTGTTTGGAGGTTTAATGTTTATCCAATCGAACTTAATTTAATTAAATTCGCAAAATGTTCAAAATTTTATTTAAATGTTGGTTTTGTTTTACAGTTTTAATTGACGTGTGGAAAGGACTCCATGGATTTGGGTTTTTGTTACAAAACAGAGATAAATGACTTCGTCATTGGGACGAACCCTTCTTTAACTTCAACTTTCCATACAATTTCAAAGAGAAAAGATTAACTGACTAATAACAGAAAAGCGCAAAAACTTTAACGACTGTAAGTTACGTAAGTAATCCATAAACTAGGAAGTCGTCGTAGAGAAGCCTTCAAGGCACACATAAATCACACTTAACCGATATTCACACGTACTTTCATCGCTGATCGCTTCGCTGATGAGAAATTGTTTTTATTATTTTTGCGCTTCCTCGAAATTTCACTCTTCTGCGATACTCTACGCTGAACGAATAATGCCGCACTGAGGACCTGTTGCACATAGCCAATTCTTTTATAGCTGTGGCAATGTGATGGCTTCCATCAGCAGCAACCGGAAAAAGCATTTTCTTTGCCGTCGCATTCGCATTCATCCAATGATTGGGTTGGGAAAATCTTTGATTCATCTGCCGCTTTTTCTTACTTCTGTGTGTACTGGACTCTGTTGGGCCATTCAACATGACTATCAGGAGTTGTAGCGACGCCAAACGACGAAAATTGCCTGCTCATCATTTACGCAAATGTATTTATGTGCTCTTTGGCCAAATTCAATTTGAAGCTCCTTGCTGGTTGCATAACCGACACCGACACTGAGATGAGATGGCATTTAAATGCTGCCGCTTGAAGCAAATGAGTCATGATTTGAGGGGAGTAAAGAAACAGATGCAAGTTGGGGCTTGGTAGGCCTCTTGGAAGCAAACTTACACTTAACAAATCCGTCAGCATGGCCGGATATTTTCGAGCACAAATGAGAATGTCCGATTGTCGTTCGAGAGAAAAATTCTTCACAGGATCTTAATTTCTGAGTTGACGGTGGATACGGGATTAGATGGACCTTACAGCTCATGTTGAATGACTTTAATCCTTCATAATTCATTCGAATCCAGAGAAATTGTTCAGTTATATAATAAATGTTTTCAATAACTACACGCAGAGAAAAAACATGGTTGTTTGAATCATATTTCAATGGAATCATGTTATGATTAAACCATATTCAAAATACGTAAACTCTATCATTCAAACCGATCATATTATGATTGTGATTATCATTATGGAATATCCAATCATATTATATTATTACCTTTATCATATTATGATCTCTGAAATCATTCGCTTTGTCACCCCAACCATCACTGATCGCAATTATATATTATTATAGCAAAAAGGGTATTATCTCTGCGATCTCTGCGATCAGGCTCCAATCATATTTTTTCTTTGCGTGTTGGCGGTAGAACTTAGTTATTTGTGCCTAGTTCTTAAGTTTATTTATATAATTTTTATACCCCCACACGCACTGTGGCAGGGTATACTGGGCGGGGCTCCAAGTCCAAGTGATTTTTATTGCTGCATTCGATTGGAAATGTCTAGAAATGGATTTTTGACATGGTCCGAGCTTCCAAAACCACATATAAATGAGTCAAAATGGGGCCTTGAGACGAAATTTTGTTTTGTGCTTTAGATTCACAATATTTAGAAAACGGATTTTGGACATGATCCGCGGTTCCTGATCCACAATTTAGAAAGCCAAAATAAGGGCCTGAGACCAAATTTTTATGTTCGAGGTACATCGAAATGGGTCATTTTGTGTGGGGGGTATTTCAGCATCGGCATAGCCGAAGACAGTTCACTCTCTTTTTTTTTTATAATAACCAATAATAACCAATACCTAATAACAATTTTCAGTGTATGGAAGATACCCGGCAGGCTCAAGAGTCTATTATGTCAGCTTACAAAATACTGAAGTGTGAGTAATGTTTTTATACTAAAGCCGCAGCCTCGGTGCATACTTTGTATGAATTAAAGTTTAAAATGCACCTCACATAATCCAAGTGGATAAAAATTAGATAAAATGTTCCACACATCATTAAAATGGAAATGATCTGCTACAGCAGCGCCAAAGAAAGTGTGCTGCATCCAAAAACAGACACAACCACACAGGGACAGACAACCCAGAGACACACTGCCGAGATGCGGATGATGATGATGATTGTTCGTTTCGCGATGGCGCGACTCTTAAAACCTCAATAACCGTTTATTTGCTTGCAGGCGGCAGACGTTAGCCAGACAGCAACTCATCCGTCCACCATCTGTGAGTGGGTCATAAACTCTAGCGGTGGCGGGAGGTTGGCAGTTACTTTCATTTTTCTTCGAGGATGACAATTACAATTACGTAGTACTTATTACATATGAAAAAATAAAACAAAAAACAATCGAAACGTACAAATTCAAGCGGGGAATTGGAAACCCGATTAGGTTGTGCGATGCAGCTCGGATCGTGTCGCGCAATCATCTCTAAATATGAAGACAATGTTGTAATGCTGAATAGACTTTTTTGGAGTTTGTTTGCTTGCATGTTTGTTGGTTAGCCTGCTGGTATGTAGGCACATTTTTTTGTTTTATGTTTGGGTTTGCATACCTAACAACTAACAATGAAGCTGCTGCTCTCATCCATAATGCAAACGGGATTGTATGGTTGCTTTTGGCATCTTGACATGGTTCGCGAGCCAGGAAGTTACTAGCTTTACTGGTTTAATCGATTTGTGAGTGTACTCGACCAATAGGTCGCCATATCACGGCTTTTCCCATGAATACTGCTGAATACATAAATGTAAATGGAGGAGGATATTTTATTCACATTGCATTATTAAAGTACCTTCATGTTAAATATGCATATGTAACAAGTCATGGCAAATCATATTTATATTTTTCATTTTTATTTTAGTAATGCAATCAAAGCAGGAACACTTTGCTCCAGGAAATCCAGGAAAGTGAAAGTGAATAACATCAACAAATGCATTGCTGTTTACTTACAAATGCAGCTCGGTTGGTGAGAGCATTTTCCTTTTTAATTGCATTCTGCTAGAGGGCCAAAATAGTTCGATTGCATCATTTCCTTGCTACAAACCCTTTCTTAAGCTTACTAATTTAACGAGGATTATTTTGATTGGGTATTAGGGTGGATATGCATTTTCTAGGTGGAAAACTTTCCTCTCAGCAGTCATTCATTCTCGGAAAAAATCATGGCGTAAAAAGAAGCACTATCTACTTCAACATATTCTGTGGAAATCGAAGTGTACAAGGGTATATTGTTTTATCACACTATTTGTAACGCTAAAAAGGAGGCGTGGTAGGTATAGAAAAGTATATACAGTGCGTAAAAGTTTGTATTTTTCAAAAACAACAATTAATGTAGAATTAGATCAAAGCGAATCGTATTACGAATTTTCGATGGTTATTTTCGGATTTAGCGTGCAAAATACATGAAAAACTGCTCTTGTTTAAAATTCCGCACTCTTAAAAGTCCAGAAAAATAAATATGTTCCCAATTTGCTGCGCTTGAGATCTGGTAACTTAAAATTTTGGAGCAAATTTTTTTTATTTGTTTTTTCATTTATGTTGGTATACAAAAGTAATATATTTGAAGCAAACGTTCTCCAAACATATTTAATGTTTGAGTGTAACTCGTTTGGATTTTCTTTTTGGTACTTAGACCCAATAGACTTATGACTCTTCAATATGCCTCAGCAAACACAGTCTCAAACGTTTGAGAAAAACCCTATTTATCGAGTCGATAACTAATGCGATTCTCGACTCCGTTTTTAAAGGTTACTTCAACAAATAAAAAAGTGAAACGTTACTAATTTAATTTTTTAATTATATCTGTACCTATTTTGTTTTGTCAAATAAAAATACAATTTTAAAATGAATTAATTCACGTTTCACTCTTTTTATTTGAAGTCGATTTGAGAACTAACGTTTGAAACCGACTCGAGAACTAACTCCCCTTTTTATTGAGAAAGCTATGATTCTCCAGTCGGTATCGACTCGGTTTCAAACGTTCGACATTAGAGAAAAACCTTTGATACCGAGTCGTTCTCGAGTCGATATCAAACCTAAAAGTTTGCTGGGCTTATGGTCAATTTGTGTATAATTTGTGTATAATTTGCGTTTACATTCGTTCTTTTCATTGGCACTGTTTTGCAACAAAGTTTGCTTTAAATAATTAAATTTAAAGTTTACTTGAAGATGAACACTTTCTTAAAAAACTAAAAATTTTTACAAAAAATACAAGAACAACAAAATATAAAAAAAATTGTATTTACATACGTACCTCGAAAATGCTTTTACGATGTAAAAGTAAAAGTAAAGAGATTCCGGCTTTGTTTCGAGTTTTTTTTTTATAGAAATCAGCACATTGATTTTCTAGGTTACATTTGTTTCCACATCTAATTGTGATCGAGTTTTGTCTGACGTCCAAGTTTATTTACCGCATAAATGATTCGTTCCACCGTTCAGTAAAAACGCGGTCTGTCTAAAAAAAAACAGTATAATACTGCGAAACAAGTATATCTACGAGCGTTATTCATTCATAACAGTAACACAACGAATATTACACAAAAAATAGACTCTGTTCTTTATTTAAACTCTTCTTTTAAAGAATATTTAACATATTGCACATCTCAATTAGCTAATTGCAAAACATAGTGGGGATTGTTGTGAACATTTAAAAAATATATTGTATATTTGCGTGAGTGCACCAATAGCGTATAACTTGTGCATACTCAGAATTGTACATTTATCACATGTACTCAATGACTTAAGCTTAAACAGTTTCATTTCCGCAGCAACGAACTATTATATTCTCAGTTAAAATGGTAATTTCTAAAATTATTTCAACAATTTAACTATGCGCACGACGCCTCAGTGGTTTTTCAAATCGAATATTTCCCTTAGCAGTGGCTCGACCTGTGATGGATTAACATTCAAATAGACACCAATTATAAACTGATTCAGACGTTCAACGTCCGAAATCTTTTGTATTAGCTTGATGAAGGCAGACTTAGCCTCGCAGCCCGGATAAACGCTTTCCAAATATCTTCGCAGAAGATAGTAATAGGAATTCTGTAAGAACAAATTTGTAATTAATGTTGTACCTTGATGAGGGGCGCCAATGGAAAACTTACTTGCTCCAATCGTATCACATCGGAATGAATGACGCGCGATCGCGTGGGCGTAAACAAAACAATGGCACACATTATCAGTATGATTGTCTCATCCATGCGCCATTTCTCATCGAAGGTGCGTATGAATTTCAAATGCTCCTCGTACACATTTCCTTTGGCCAGTTTGAGCACCTCTGCGCGTATGTTGGACATGTCCTCTTTTGTGTGCGGTATCTAAGAGAGGAGGTTTTTGAATAATCGATGGGTAATCAAATGTATTTCTGTAAAAACTTTGAGATACCCTGCACCTAGTAGATTCATTCACGACCGTGCAGTTAAGAAAAAAAATCGTCTGCACAGATTACCTTTCGTTTCTATTAAATTACCGTCGGAGCAAAGCATCCTAACTAATTTCCTTCTATAATGGTAGTAAATTTATACGATTTTTTTTGGTGTGTACATCATAAAAAAGGAGTCTGTCTATCTTTCCTTTTTCCATAGTACTTTTAAAACTGAAAATTGAGGAAACAGTATATTATAGAAAAATAGAGTGTGCGCACAGAGAATCGGATTTTTTGGTCCACGATTTTCAGGGAGTATTTCGAAATTCTTGGTATGCACATTTTTGTTATATAATTAGACCTATATGTGCTCTGAGATTAATTACTTCTACAAAGATACAATTTTTCATCAATGAAAGGTACTATCAAATATCCACACTCTTGTGTACTAATATTCATGCATTCGGGCCAATGTTTCGTATAAACAAATATTTTGAATATCAATTCATTAAATAATGTTAATATCGGAACTGATGATGGATACCAAATTTGACCTACATTTCGAATTTGTTCGTGGTCTTAGGAGTATAATTTATGGATTAACCATGGTTCAAGAAATAAGAGCTTGGAGCACAGCTAGTGCTGTGTTTTTTGACAATTACGTTTGTTTACTTTTGCCTCGCATTTTGCATTCACGAAAAATTCCAAAGCACAAAAAATTTGTGACCCTCTCCCGCAAGAGCAACTCTTTCAACCTTTATTTCTTAAACCACTGATTTAACCCACGGTGATTTGACTACTATATGGGAAATTAATAGTTTTCATATTTAATTATTTAGTTTCCATATTTTTCTGAGGAAGAGGACAGTTTTTGCAACTATCGAAATTCATGTGCTACTTTTTTAAAACTCGATTTTTCGATTAAAATATTTACTTTGATAATCTTTATACAGTTTCGAGTATAATTTTCGTATAAAACGACCCCAAAAATATTTCTCTAAGCATGTAAGACAGACTCAAGTATCGAGTATATATTTCATGCATCACTAACCGGCATGCTAACATACATATATTAAGCAAAGTAGGAGTGACAGCTTGTATATTTTTAATTCGATAGTCTAGTCTTCCACAAGTGTACACGAAACCTGAAAAATTGGCCAGCTCAAACCATTGCTCATAGCATTTCACTTTATTTTCTTTTCTGGTCGTTTGCGTCCCCTTTCAAAGTTTAATCTATTTTCCATTTAGTTCCGGCTGTTCCCCATCCGTCCCCGCTCCCTTTCAAAGTTTGTTCCATTCGCACTTTGTGCCGGTCCATTTTCATTTCGTTCCGGCTGCATTCCATTCCCATTCCATATTTCGTTTCGGAGATGACTGATCAGTGATGAATATATATACCCCCGCCTTCTTTTGGTATGGCAAACGGTGTGCCAAAAACGAACATTTGGAGTGTATGAAAAAAGTCACACAATTACCTTCCATGTATTGCGATCATCGTCGTAGGTCATCACTGAGCGCATAATCATCATTTCAGTGCAGCCACCCTTCAGCAAGGCTACTTGGTCCTCCTGGCACATATCGCGGAAAGCGGTTATCTTCTTGGCCATCTTTATCAGGCGCTTTATAGCCACTGCCGTGAGGTTGATGACTTGCAAGAGTTTCGGATCCTGATGGGTGTCGCCGTGCTACAAATGAGATGACATACATATTAACAGAATTTAGTTAAGTATGCCAAAACAAAAACAAATACAACGCAATAAAGTCCGATTATAACTTTATCCATTATTCATTCAATTCCATTTCGATCTTCTCGTGTTAACACACGAATAAAAAAATGTTTTTTTTAAATGTGTTAATTAAAGAATAAGTACATAAATAATCAAGTTAACGGCCACAGAAGAATGTTTTGGTAAATGGAATTGCAGGCGTCTACGGGCTCCATTCATGCGCGCCTAATAATTCGAATGATAAAGGTTGATAAAAAAAAACGCCATAAGAAGTGATAATAACTGTTTCTTGTTGAGTGTTGTTGGCTGATTGTTTGCTCGGGAGACAACAACAGGTGTTTCTGAGCAGTTTTACTTTCAATGATAACACACTGAGCAGGAGAGGCAATTAAAGCGAAGAGGTTCAACCTCCAGCGAATATTGACAATTTCCGGCCTTTTGTTATATTCTTTGAAAAGTGAAGAAATAAAGACGTTTGTTTACAGCTTTCAACGAGACAGTTCCTATTTGAATTGTTGTTGCTTGGCAATTTGCTATGGGGAAATGCAGGGAAATCAGTCCATCTGGGGTGTTCGTGAGGGCCATGAGTCAGACAACGCAGGTGTTCAAATAATTAGAAATGAATTTTGACGGCTGGCTGGCCACTGATAAGATAAGCGTGTGGTAAATTCTGTGGGCACAGTGATGATATCGAATGTAAGGTAAAATAAAAATTAGCCAAGTCCAAAACAAATTGATGGGGCATTAAGGAAAAAATAATTTAATTAAAATGGAAATCGATTGGAAAATTTCGAAATGGATTTGTCCTCAATCGCTCTCTAGGCGCCTTACTCACTTTAATCCTGTCATCGCCCATCATCAAGACACTCAGGTCATCGTCTACCGGGTAGTATAGAGCCTCGCTTGCCAGTTTCAGTTCGCGCAACTTCATCAGTTCGGCCTCGTTTAGATCGCGCCCCATAGTCACCGACGATGGTGCACATATCGGCTGCTGGTGCGGATTGCACGGTATGTAGGCGGCATCGTGCGGCGGCACCAGATTATGGTGCACGCCCTGCTGCTCCTGCTTGACACGTGACTCTGTTTGTAGACTGTTGAATGCCTGGAACTCGATTCGTATCACTTCGGTTAACACGGATTCTAGCGAGTTTATGCTATCGCCCGCGCCCGAGTTGTCGGGAAAGGAATTTTGTATGAACGATTTTATGTCGAAGTGTTCACTGGCAAAGTCCTCCGGCGGTATGGGTGTTGGCGACGGCGGCATTAGGATGGCCGAAGTGCTGGGCAGCTGATCGTCGTTTTGCAAGCTTGTAGGCGAATGATATTGTACGGTGGATGTGGCCACAGGTGATGCAAGCGAGATGACTTGTGGCGGTGATGGCGGCGTAAAAGGTGTGGATGATGGTGGCGGCGTGAACGGCGCCAATATTACTGGCGGACTACTCAACATCGAGTGGATTAGGGTGTTTTCGGGCGCAGGCGAATTCAACTCTTTGGGCGTTTGGAATGAAGGTGACTCCACCAGCACATCGTGGCCGCTCTCGCTGCGTATCGATGGATTTGGTCCATTGAAGATTTTGTTGATTATTTTCAGTGCCTCGGCTGGGGTATTCATGAATTTGTTCATTATGTCGAGCGCGTCCTCGGGCGAGTCCATTAGGTTCTTGATGAATTGCAGTACATCCTGCGGTGAGCTGACAACTTTCGAAATTATTTCCAGGGCGTCGGTGGGAGAGCTCATGAATTTCGTAAACACCGTTAGAGCATTGAACGGCGAATTCATAATTTTGCTAATGATTTTTAAAGCGTCGCCTGAAAAGTTAATTAGAGAATTAGATAATTGTTTTGAGTAGCGAGTTGCGGCGCAACTATACGGAAAATATGAGAAATACACTGAAAGCAATTATAATAATTGAGCTAATTATAGTCGAAATTACCGGGATACGAAATCAAGTGCGAAATCAGCCTCAATGCGTCCTTCTGTGAACTAATGATCTTCTCCATAGTGGCCAGAGCCTCGACTGGTGTACGCATTAGCTTGCTTATTGCTTGAGACGCCCGATCTGCATCGTTCACGATAAACTCAACCATCTCTTCGCCCGTCATTAGGTCAGGATTGACATCGCGCTCAGTAAGTGCCGCTGTCGAACTACTCGGCTGTGCTATTTCACTACTGCCAGGGTGCTGTCCGCTGGCACTATCGAAGGAGCCACAACTCTGCGAATCGTACGATGCCGCATCGAAGCCACTGCTGTCAGCGGCTACCATTTTCTCGTGCCTTTCCCCGCCACTCGACTTGGGTTCGTTGATGCGCCGTTTCGCTCGATTTGTCTCAATTTTGCGCCTCTTGATCATTTTGTCCTCCTCCGACATTATGTTTTCGCTCTTCATGCCGATGGACAGGCACTTTTTCAGGCGGCATTTCTGGCAGAAGCGTCGCGTCACGACCGTGATCTCACAATTCTGATTGAAAGGACATGTGAACTGTTTCTTGGCCAAGGCATTCCGTCGAAAGAACGCCTTGCAACTCTCGCAAGTTACTGCATTGAAATTGTAGCCGAGCGCCTTATCGCCACACACGGCACAACACTTGGGCGGCGACATTCCTTTGGCCTTGGAGACACGTCTTGACTAAGTTCCGCCAAGTGGTGGTTTTATTTATTTTTTCGTGGGAAGAAATTTTCTTTGTTTTTCCGACGTTTTTCTTTTTTCTAATCTGTGCATAGAAGTCAATTTCGATTGCCCCGGTATGCCACTAACCTGATGGCATTTTACGACTTTTATCTGTAATATTCTGCACAATTGCTTCTGATATTTTGCAAATAAATTTGGCACCAATTTTATCGCAACATGACGTTAATTAATCCGTCCAAATTCCAGCTTGTCGATTTAGAGGTGATGTAAAACGTGAAATGGTAACTGTCAAAAACAACTGGCCCTCGATATGTATCGATATGCTAGTGATGAACATTGTTGCCAGATGACAATGCAGACCTGGGCAGCATCAATTACATTTTGCAATGATTAAGGGCAAGTTTCATAGAGCGTCATAGGGCTTTGGAGCAGTGATGATCCAACTTCCATTATTGGCTTAGGTGTATAAGTTGGCCTGGACTCTTTTTGCATTTTTTTTATTCTTATGTATATTTACCAGACTTGGGAAATTGAGCGACCATTACCATTACCGGAACAAATGAAGCGTTTAAGCCACGCCCCGATTTTTTTTTTTTTTTTCTAAAGTAGGCATTTACACCCTAAAACCGAATCTGCAAACATTTTGGTGCGCAAATGTCTAGTTTCCGAGATATTTAATTTTAAAGTTTCGAATTTTCCCATACGAAATGCGCACTATTTTGGTTTTTTCTTCACTGACTTTTTGTTGTAATGGTAACATTTGAAAAGGTGTGTTCAAATGAAATTTTCCCAAACTATGTGCAAGTATTACGTACACGATTGTACTATGTGACGTAATTCTTGAACATCATTTAGCAAATAGTATGTAAATTAAGTTTATCAATTAGAGAAATGTTATTGTTGAAAATAGATAAATAAAGTAAAGAAATCTACATATTGTATTATCTTATTCGAAGAGAAATGGGTAATTCATTAAGAAAGCGATGTCTTATTAAATGCACTTTTCATTTTATTTGAATTTTGAATTTGGAATAGTAGGCTTTGATTTTTGCCGTTATTTCTTAAATCAATTCTTCCTCTTATTTTTTTATTCAATTGTTATTTGAATTGTGAGCGGACGTGTTGATGATGATTTTCTTAGATATTATTGACATTTTTGAAGGTGCCAGAGATGGAGCCGTGACCTGGCAGGTGGTGCAACAACTGCAGCGGTGGAAAGTGATCCCGACTGAGCAGACTTGTGCCAGAGGGCACAGCATGGTGTTGTGCCCGTACGCCGGAGCAAGAGATGGCTTCCAATGGAGGTGTAGGGAGAAATTTCTAAACTCCAGGAAGAAGCGAGTACGCTGTGAAATCCGAGTGTCGATGCGGAAAGACACCTTTTTTGACGTATCCCAGCTGTCCCTCTTCCAATTGATATCCTATTGTCACTTTTGGGTGAAAGACAAGATTCAGAAGTACTGCGCAGAAGAATCCCGCATAAGTATGCGTTCAGCTGTCGATTGGTCCTGCTTCAACCGGGAAGTGGTCATCTACAAGATGATCACCCATCATGAACAAATTGGTGGAGTAGGATTAATCGTCGAGATCGCGCGATTTTTTGGGAAAAATTTTTCATTTAAGAGAGATGGCTTGCAGGGTATTCGTACTTGTTTCAGTGTTCCAGCATTACTACAACAGCAACAACAACAACAACAACAACAACAACATTACAACAGCAACATTACAACAACATTACAACAAAATTTTTAATTTAAGAGAGATGTGTGGTAAGGTATTCGTACTTGTTTCAGTGTTCCAGCATTACTACAACAACAACAACATTACAACAGCAACATTACAACAACATTACAACAACATTAGAATAACAACATTACAACAAAATTTTTAATTTAAGAGAGATGTGTGGTAAGGTATTCGTACTTGTTTCAGTGTTCCAGCATTACTACAACAACAGCAACATTACAACAACAACATTAGAATAACAACATTACAACAAAATTTTTAATTTTAGAGAGATGGGTTGTTGGGTATTCGTACTTGTTTCAGTGTTCCAGCATTACTACAACAACAACAACAACAACAACAACAACAACAGCAATATTACAACAACATTAGAATAACAAGAACTATGGAAAAAAAAACCGATGAGCGCACCTTTCAAAATGACACCATCACAAAAGTCAGTGAAGAAAAAACCAAAATAGTGCGTATGGGAAAATTCGAAACTTTAAAATTAAATATCTCGGAAACTAGACGTTTGCGCACCAAAATTTTTGCAGATTCGGTCTTAGGAGGTCAAATACTACTCGTAAAAAAAAAACAAGAAAATCGGGGCGTGGCTTAAACGCTTCACTTAAGCCCCTATCTGCCCCAATTGCGTTTTTGCCACTTTTTGGGCAAATCATGCCAAGTTTAATTGTAGCTACCATCAGGTGTGTCCATGGTCATTTTATAGATGATTAATGTCAGTTGCGATTAGGACAGCTTCTGAGTGCGTCCTTGGACATTTTATGGAAGAATCATGTCAGGTGGGATTAGGCCAGCTTCTAAGTGCGTCCTTGGACATTTTTTGGACGAATCATGTCTGGTGGGATTAGGCCAGCTTCTGAGTGCGTCCTTGGACATTTTTTGGGTGAATCACGTCAGGTGGGATTAGGCCAGCTTCTGAGTGCGTCCTTGTACATTTTTTGGATGATTCATGTCAGGTGGGATTAGGCCAGCTTCTGAGTGCGTCCTTGTACATTTTTTGGGTGAATCATGTCAGTTGGGATTATAACAGCTTCTAAATGCGTCCTTGTAAATTTTTTGGATGATTCATGTCAGTTGGGATTAGGCCAGCTTCTAAGTGCGTCCTTGGACATTTTTTGGATGATTCATGTCAGTTGGGATTAGACCAGCTTCTGAATGCGTCCTTGGACATTTTATGGATGCATCATGTCAGGCAATACTTTTAACAGCAATATATCAAATAAAAGTTATACCAAATGTATATGTTGTTATCCTAATCCCACCAAGTCCAAGGACGCACTCAGAAGCTGTTATAATCCCAACTGACATGATTCACCCAAAAAATGTCCAAGGACGCACTCAGAAGCTGTCCTAATCCCACCTGACATGATTCACACAAAAAATGTCCAAGGTCGCACTTAGAAGCTGTCCTAATCCCACCTGACATGATTCTTCCATAAAATGTCCAAGGGCGCACTCAGAAACTGTCCTAATCCCAACTGACATGAATCAAACAAGCTACAATTAAACTTGGCATGATTCGCTCAAAAAGGGCAAAAACGCAATTGGGGCAGATAGGTAATGAAGTAATGAAGTAATTGAAATTTCATTACTTCATTATCATTACTATCGCAATGAAATAATGGTAATTTCATTACCATTGCAATGAAATTTTCATTACTTCATTACCATTACCATTACAATTACCATTGCAGTAATGGTATTGGTAATGAAATAAATTTCATTACCTGTAATGGTAATGGTAATGCATAATGAAAATTTCATTACTTCACAAGTCTGATATTTACGTTCCAAAACGAAATCCATAAGATATTTTTTTGAGATATTTGCATTTAAGTTCCGAAATCTCTCATATAAAATGTTCGATTTTACTCTTATTTATTCAATTCTTCTTCTTCTTTTGGTGACATTCAAAAAGGTGTGCTCAATGGTTTCTTTTGCACAATTTTCAAACGCTTTTTTTGACAATTTACAAAGATTACAACAACACCACAATTGCAAATAAAGCAGTTGGTACTGTTGTTGTAATGTGATTGTTGTTGTATTTTTGTTGAAACAACCCCACAAAATATTGTAGAATATTGAAAGTATTACAAACAAGCAACAATAGCACTAACACGTATAGAGACCGACCGAAATCGCTTTTTTTAATTTCGGCCAAAACCGAAATGGCCGAAATTTTTTATTTTTTTTTTCGGCCAAAACCGAAATGGCTGAATTTTAATTTTTTTAATTTCGGCCGAAACCGAAAAAATAAAAGAAACATTTGTGAGTTTTAATGTAATAAAGTGGTACATAATTAAGCTTATCAGTAGGCTGAAATCGATGGCGCATATTCATAGTCAAATTTAGTAGCTGCTAGCTAAACTTTAGAACCAGCTTAGTAGCTGCCAGTTCAGTGTATTATCAGAGAACTTATATTCATAGAGAAGCGTCATAAGCTCTTCCTTTTTGCTAATTCGGAGCTAGTGCAATTCTGGTGAGTAAGCAGACTGCGGGGTTTGGACAGTGAGTGTACAAACTACGGCATTTGGCTAACATTTTTTAATTTCTTGTAGTCTGTTAGAAATATTTTTATTGCTGGTTCGCTTTTGTTTTTGCTTTTCTTAACATTTGTGTTTTTGTCCCTTTTCTTATTTCGATCGTTTTCTTTGACTAGATCTTGATTCGTTTGTTTTGGTTCTTTTTATAACCCTTATATTAACTTGCTTTGGGCGGACTACCATTTTGCTAGATTCGCTTGGTCCGGTAAGAGACTTTCGCGGACTTTTGAGGAAAAACCCGGCTTCTATTGGACGTATTCTGATTATAACTGCACTCTCAGAAAGTTTTAGCTCGTACCTGATTTGCATGGAGCTGATAGAAGGATTGTTCTGGGATAACTGGATGGTTCGTCTGTCAATTCGTTCAGACGTTACCGCTTTGGAGCACCTGTTTCGGGTTAATTTGCCCATTTCAGACCATTGGCAGACCCACAAATGATATCTTGTTGTTCCACAAAGGATATCTGGTCGTTATCCTTGTCTTTATTCATGTCCTTATCAATTTCTCTCAATGCTTGTATAATATTTCGTAGTTCGTCTGAGCAATGTTTGGATCGTCCCATTCTGCTAAAAAAGACAATATTATTCCTTTTATAACCGTTCAGAGCAAATAAAAGTTTAAAAGCAGCCAATCGTTGCTTTTTAGCCAATTTTTTTGTAACACTGCTATTATTTTGCTCTGCACTTTTCGCTGACCCGAAAATAAATTATCCAGTAACTTGAAAATCTTAATGCTTGCGCATTTGAACGATTGCCGTTATGTTTATGAATACCGTTAGATGCACAAAAAAATTTGTTTATGGAGAAATATTGACTGAGCCGAAGGATAGCGAACCCATCGTAAAAACTAATAGTGCGCTGCTATTTTTTTGCTCGCAACTGTATATATATATATATATATATATATATATATATCCTCAAATCTGCGGTGAGCTTTTTCATACACTTCCACATGAGCTAGAGAGCTGAAATTTAGAACACTGATAGAACTCCGATGACAATGCATTCTATTAAATGGGGTCCATCAGAGGCGTAGGGGGCCGTGGGGGGACTCAAACTTTTTTTTAAACATGGCATAACTTCCAATTCCTTCAAGCTACAATGGTAGGTGGGTTCTTATTGACAAAATTAAATTTTATACCCTTTGGAAAGGGGGGGTGTGGGGGCAAAGGGGAGCGGGATGGAGCCAATTTAAAGTTCTAACTTTCGTATTTTGTAAGCTACAAAGCTGAAATTAACGAATTGAAGATAACAGACTGAAACAGTCTTTGTAGCGCATTTCGTTAGCAAAGCAGCATTCTGTTGTTGCTTTGCTAAAAAAATGCGCTGGCATGTACGTTCAAAAATACCACTACGATGAAATTTATGAAATAGCTTATGTTTTTTTTTTGGCATTGACCTTCATTGGATACATATTTATACCCTGCACACTAGTGTCCAAGGGTATATTGTTTTTGTCACACCGTTTGTAACGCCTATAAGGAGGTGTGTCCGGTATGGAAAAGTATATATATTCTTGATCAGCATCAACTCCTGAGTCCATTAGTCCATGTCCGTCTGTCTGTCATTTCGCACGATAACTGTCGTAGCTTTTGAGCTATCGACCCCAAATTTTGGGATTCCTCTCGTTTTGGCGAATGATTGGACGGTAATGGGCATCATCGGATAAGAGCCACGCCTACCTCCCATACAAAATGGCCGCCAATTTTATATTATTTTCGTTTATCTTGAGAAATACTTAACCGATCACCTCCAAATTTTGGGATTCCTCTTATTTTGACGAATGATTGGACGGTATTGAAAATGGGCAACATCGGATAAGAGTCACGCCTACCTCCCATACAAAATGGCCGCCAATTTTATATTATTTTCATTTGTCTTGAGAAATACTGAACCGATTTGGATGCGGTTTTTTGCATTGGGTTGGAAATGGGGTCGGGAACGAAATGGGAATGAAACCGGAACGAAATGGAATTGGACCGGCACAAAATGGAATTGGAACACAATTTTGAAATGGGCTAGGAAACTAAATTTATCGATAAATATCGAAAAATTATCGATAAAAAATAGAAAAATTACTAACATGGTCTAAGAATGTATCGTACTCGCATGTGCAGGGTATTATAGCTTCGGTCAGACTGAAGATAATTCTCTTACTAGTTATATGTTAAGATTTTAACTAATTTCAGAGAAACTTTTTTATTTTTAACAAAGCAATAATTATCTTTGTACGGATGTTTTTTTTTCAGTAAAAACTGGAAAAAACGGATTTTCACGATTGACGACCAACAATTACAGTTTTTTATCTAACTTATTATTTTATTTTATTTCATTCAATTTTAATTTTTTGTTTAAATTTTTATTTTTACTCCGCTACAGAATGAGTATTAAAGGCTGTGTCGTAGGACGCCCCTCGCGTACGCCCTATGTCACCATGCATGGCATCCCGAGATCCGAAGGCGATTGACGCATCAGATGCGGCAAGTAATTTCGACGTTGAAGTATGTATTTGCCGTGCCGTGCCTGTAGCGTCAAACAACTTGCTTGCTGGGACTTTGAGGAAATTCTTCAACCAGGCATAGTAGTAGGTTGCTATACAACAACAAGTAAAAATTCAGTTTGCTGCATTTTACCATTCGCTGCTTCAGTGAGTTGGCGTGTGATGCAAATGAGAAGTAATTCTCTTGTGCGTCATACCAATACTTACTTATAGCGTCGCTTGGATAAAATAGAATGCATAAAGAGTGCTGACGAGGATCCGTGGCTGGATCCGAAACAGCTGTACACTCTGCCAGACTGAGTTTTTGCTTGTACTCCCTTTTCCAAAATTAGTTTTTTGGAAAATAAGCTAAAACCCATAATTTATACATAAATTATGAAAAGCTCAATAAAAATCTGAATTTTTTACTAAAAAAAAAAAGTCAAACAGTATGGAAGTCGAGGTATTTGCTTCGTCTTCCGCGTCAGACGCGGGAAATAATTTCGACGTAGATTTTGGGTCTACCTCAGAAAATCCTGCAATGGTTGAATCGTCAGCTGCACCTGACCTCATGCATTGGAGATTGTGCGACAATTCGTTGCCGACAATCCCGATGACACAGCGATGGTATTAGTTTGCGATGCAGCCCCTGTTGTAGAAGGGGCTGCATACATTCCAAGTATAAATCGATGTGTTGGCTTCGTGCAAACTGACGACTTCAAACCAGAGTTGGGACCACTTTTAACCACTTTCTTTGTGGTTAAAAGTTTAACCACAAATTTGATGTTGGTTCTAAGTTATTGGGTACCAAGAGCCTGAAACAGGCTGAAATGGATTACCTAATTAGAGCCAACATCGAAAAAGTTGGTTCACTAGGTATGCACATAAAGGTGCTGCTTTTTGACCAACTCTCAACTCAAAAGGGTTTTTTGAATAGGCACAAAGTCGGCCATGAAACTGAAGTTGCCGGTCAACTATTAATAGGAATGTACGATTACATTCATTTGTTTTTGAATTTGTTGGCCCTGTTATGGAAACACGATCTACATCACGTAGATGGTGGATTCGTTAGGTACAAAATTGTGGAGGATTTGGTTGCACTGCAAATCAGACTTGGCTCCACAAATATTTTTCAATTACCTGCTTGCAGGTGGGTGTATTTTAATAAATAGCTTTTTGACTTATTTGCGGCAATTTAGTTTTGGATTTGGGACTGTACAGAACGAACGCCTATCCTTTGACGCCTTGTTGTGGAATTTGGAGGCACATGCCCTCCTGATTCAACAGCTTAGGCGTACACCCATTTCCCACATTTATATGTGCTCCCTCCCTGACTCAGGAAAGCTTGGAAGGGCTAATTGCAGGGTCTAAAATGCTGCAAGAAAAATTGCATAAGCAAGAAAAATAACACTGTTTTGAGCTGAAACTACTTTTAAATTTTATGAATTTCATTTTACTGCGCTATTGCAATTCAAAAATTTATCAGTAAAAGCTTATGCTTTGCTTCTACTACTTGAAAATGAATCAGCATAAGTAATAGTAATAAGAATCAGCAGTAGCTTTAAAATCAGCAATTCAAAAAACTAAACATCATATCAGTTTTGCTGAAATAGTAAAATTTCAAAAAACTAAAAATCACATTAGTTTTGCTGAAATAGCAAAATTTTAAAAAACTGAAAATCATATTAGTTTTGTTGAAATAGTAATTCAAAAATTAGCACCGCCATACAACCAAGGGGCGAACTAAGACAACAACCAAAAGGCCGAGCTGAGACCACAACCAAGGGGCAAACTAAGACAACAACCAAAAAATTTGTATATTACATACCACAAAACAAAATTTGAAAAACCCAATACCATAATTAAAATTAAAAATTGTTACACAAAAAAACAGAGTAGTTCAATATAAAGGTTTATTTATTTTGGTTGCATATAACCACATGTTGCTTATAATTACATGAAACAATAAATAAAGAACATTTTGGGCACTTTTGGGTGACGAGATCTTCATGAGGTGCCACATATTTCAATTTTTCATTTTTATGGTGGGTTTGATAATGTTTTTTTAAATAGTAAAAATCGTGAAACGTCTTCCCACATTTGGTTTTTGTTCCGGAAACACAACCGGAGCATGTAAATAATTTCGATACTTCAATGATATCAATGTAGATATCATTTAATTCTTCATATGATTGTGCAAAGAATTGGGCATCTGTTAGGTTTTGCATTTTTTCTAATTTTCCAGGCTCGGTTTTATTCCTTTTTTTATGCCTTTCATTGTGCAGCTTAAATGTTCTTGCCGTTGAAAATTTTTTTAAACATTCAAAACATTCGAAAATATCTCGGTTCATGCCTTCCTTGTGGAATCTTGCCAAATGTAAACGAAGAGAATTTCTTGTTTTTTTTGTTGTTCCGCACAGAATACAATAGAAATTTGCTTCTTCTTCTTCTTCCGATGATGATGATGGTGTTGCCATTTCTACGTATAAGTCAACCATTTCCTCTTTTTTTACTTCGCCTTCATCTTCGGATGTTACTCCAGCCAACTTTAGTTGAGCTCTGTAAGGAAATTTATGAATACTGAAAATGTTTAACATTAAATGGAAATAACTTACTTTCTGCTTGTAGTTGGCTGGTCATCGTCATCGCCAGCGCTGTAAATTATGAATTTCAAATTAATAAATGGCAATATGAAAGAATAATTACACTAATAAACTCACTTCTGATTACAGTTATCCATTTTTTATAAATAAAAAACTTTACTGCCACCAACTAGTCTAAAAAACAAAGAACGCAATAAATTTTTGTTTTTTTTTTAATTGACGCTGCACTTTCTTTCAATTTTGCCAAAATGAAGTTCCCTTTAACCACTGATGCCAAATTGAGGGTATTTTCCCTTTTTGAGGGATGTCTTGGTCGGATTTTACCAGACAAGGTTTTTTATTTTTTTTTTTGTGGGAAATTTCGAGCAAAGTCAAAAAATATGTAAATTTTGTTTGAATGTGGTATATGTTAAATCACAAACTTTATTTATATTAAAAATATTTGTTCAATCACAAGCGAACACAACCGCACTTGGAGGAATTAAAAAGATAACTAAATTAAATGAAGATACTTAAATTACAGAAAAAATAACACTTAAGAAATAATTTTGTGCCATATTGAACCATTGGCCCAATGCGCGCAATCAGCACATTTCGACTCGTGAGAACTTGGTTGCAACAAAGTTTCCATGAAATCGTCGAAATGTGCTGACTATCGTTCTATGTTCAGGTTAATTGTTGGTGGTTCAATATGGCCTTGTATGGTTCGTTAACCATATAGTTATTATACAAAATTGTTCAGAATGAACATACTCCACACCTTGAGGATCTCAATTCAGTTCATTCACAAACTTTACTGGATTTAGATCCTTAACATTAAAGTGAGGATGATACTCTAAATAAGGATCTTGGCTGAGGGGTTGGTCTACTTGAACGCCGCTTGTCCCACAGGTAGTATATTACGATTCCAGCGATGACCAGAATGATGAAGTAACTGACGCTGTAGTGATGGATGTCATGAGCATTGAGGTCGATTTTGTTCTCCTGACGTGTCAAGTTTTTGATCTGCGATGCTGTCTCATTTAGTAATGAGTCGTACAGGATCGAGTTGGGAGAATAGCGAATGTCTTGATGATCTTGTTGTGGAATGTTCCACACACTTATATTTGATGTCGGTTGGAACGAAAGCTTCATGGTGTTGTTTCGAATTTCTTCGGTGTAGAGCGTTACGGAATGAAATTTAAAAATGCATGTGGGCCGCAGGACAAGCAAACCACTTCCCTGTAGAGTTAATGGTCTTACCGCTTCGTTGCAAATAAGGTTCGCAGTCTGCTCCCGTGTATCCTTTAATGAAAATATCCAGGTGTTTGCTGCCTCCAGTTTAACCCAAAGTTCAGTATTGTTGTACTCTTGAAGATGACATTCGGTCAACAAGTCTCGCTTGTGGTGCAGCAAAGACAGTTCACACTGACTCACATTTGATTCTCGATTGAATATTGGCCCGATTTGATTGCACATATAAGTAGTTGAATCCATCATTGTACAATCTCTCAAGTCTGATTCTGATATTGGGTAATAGTTGTCCCTCAGCAGAGTGACCGCCAAAAACTTCGAAGTCTGTTTTGCGATAAAGTACCTGTTACCCTGTAGGATCGGAACAGGAATGATGTTGAGTAACTGGAAGTGTTCACTTGCGAGAAGAGGTATCTCCATTTTGAAAAGTATTGCATTTTCAACAATTCGGGTTTTGACTGTAATGAATTTGTAGAACTGAAGAATGTTTGTTGTTGGTAGTGTGAAGGTGGACGGTACGTTGTTGCGAATAATTGACAATTGCAATTGTAGTTGATCTGGTGATATCAAATGTGGATTAATCTTGTTGTGATGTAAATCCAAAATTACATCCAACAGATTCCTTTGAGCGTTTTCGTAGTTGGTTAGTATGAGGATCACATATG
Source organism: Heteromyza rotundicornis (assembly GCA_951394025.1). NCBI lineage: Eukaryota > Metazoa > Arthropoda > Insecta > Diptera > Heleomyzidae > Heteromyza > Heteromyza rotundicornis. Next base: position 48,203,597 of record OX596012.1, read on the forward strand.
CGGATAGTGAATTAAAATGTAGATTTAATTGATTTCTTTGAGAATCGGTTTGCACATAATTCCATATTGTTGACAGATCCTTATGAATCAATTTAAATTGGTTATTGATATCAGCACTGGATTTTTTCAGTATGTTGACGGTACTGTCAGTAATAGATGTTTGGTTCTTGATAAGTTGAAGCAAATCTTTCTCGTTTCTGTTGAAACGTTGAATTTCCGCCTCCATTGATTTTGCGTAGTCTTGATCAAGGATACCGAATAAACCGTTGGCGATTGATCCAACAATATCAAATGGAGAACGTTGTATGCGCCTAGACTTCTGAGAATTTATTTTGTGAAGTAAATCATTTTTGTGGCTGATGAGTTCTAGCCGATGAGCCAATTCTTTGGAGAATGGTTTGCAATATGTATCATCAAACTCATTTTTATTGCATAATTTTGACATTGATGAGGAATAACTTTCTAAGCCTTCCAATTCTTGCCAGTATGTTGATAAATTGTAGAATATAACAATGTTCCAGCTACTGCTCACAGTCTTGACGTTGCCCATATTTTCAAAGTACATTCCGATATTGTTGTTGAATGGTGTTATATGAGCATTTTCAATTATATCATGTGGCTGTGATTTTGCTGGACTACACATACACAACAAGACAAGCATGGCTGTTGACAACAGATTGATGCTTGATCCATTTCGCAAAAATTGCTTTTTGTCACCATTCGTGTGGTTATTAGTTGTTACTTGTTGTGGCTCAAGTGTAGTTTCTTCAGTTGGTAGAGGACACAGTTGATGAATTGCCCTTGTAAATGTACCCTTTTCTGTTTTTACGCTGGCCACTCTCACCAATTTATCCTTTCCTGGTATTGCGGATATAACTCTTCCTAATTTCCATTTCAAAGGTGGTAGATTTGACTCCTTGATCAATACCAAGTCTCCTGGCTTTACTGGATTTTGTACACTTTGCCATTTTCCTTTTGATTGCAGCAAATTCAAATATTCACTTGACCAACGTTTCCAAAATTGCTGCTGTATCAACTGGATTCTTCTGTATCGTGTCAAGCAGCTTGTATCCGTGGTGATCTCAGGTTCAGCAATCGTTGTTAGTGGAGCTCCGATCAAAAAGTGACCTGGAGTTAATGCTTCAAAATCGTTAGGATCTGTTGACATCGGTGTTATGGGCCTTGAGTTTAATATTGCCTCGATTTGAGCAATTACGGTTTGTAACTCTTCTGAGGTAAGAGAAGCTTCAGCTATGAATCGAACCAAATGGTATTTTGCAGATTTCACTGCAGCCTCCCATAACCCGCCAAAGTGAGGAGCTCTCGGTGGAATGTGATGCCATTCAATTTGCTGTTTTTGGCAAAAGTTAGTAAGGCTTTGTTCAAATTGTTGTGAGTGATGGAGCTCTTTCATTTCTCTGAGCTCGGATCTGGCACCTACAAAATTGGTTGCATTATCGCTGTAAATTTTGGAACAAACTCCTCTACGAGCAATGAACCGTTTTAGTGCATTTAAGAAAGCTACTGTTGTTAAGTCGCTGACTAGCTCGATATGGACTGCCCGCGTTGTGAAACATACAAATATTGATATATATGCCTTTGCTGGCCTTTTACCTCTTATTTTATAATGAATAGTAATGGGTCCACAATAATCAACACCAACAATTGAAAACGGGCGAGCAGGAGTTACTCTGTCAGCGGGAAGTTGGCCCATTAATTGATGAATATGGCGCGGCCTTGATTTAAAACATCGCATGCATTTATGAACAATGCTAGTGGCCATCCTTTTGGCGTCCAAGATCCAAAAACGCTCGCGAGAAATGGCCAACAAGGCCTGCGGAGCCACATGCAAATGCTTCTTGTGAAGATCTTCCAAAATTAATTTCGAGAGAGTTTGATTCTTTGGCAGTAGAATCTGGTTTTTTGATGCTGCTGGTAGACTGCTATTCTGAAGACGTCCCCCAACTCTGATGACATTGCCATTATCTAAATATAAGCTGAGTGACGACAGATGATCCTTGGAGTCTAATTGTTTGTTGTTAGATAGATGTTTATACTGATTGTTGAAATAACTCCTTTGAACATTGCAGACCAACCCCAGCAGCCCAGATTCCAACTCAGATATTGTAAGTTGACCCGTCATTCGCATTCCTTTTGGACTTCTACAGTTGTTAACGAATCTGAAAATGTATGCCATTATTTTTTTAAGATAAAAGAATGAATTTTTGTGATTGATTGAGTCGATTAAACTTATGTATTCGTCGGTTCCTCTTGTTGTTACCAAAACCGTTCTTGATGACCGTCTCTCTGGCATTTCAGCAGGAGGTTTGTAGCTACTTGGAGTGATAATTTCATGTGATCTGAGGAATTCGGGACCATCAAACCATATTGTAGATTGAACCAAATTTTTTACAAAAGATCCTCTAGATAGGATATCAGCTGGGTTGTGAGATCCAGCTACATGTTTCCATTGTTGAATTCTGGAAAGTTCTTGGATTTTTGCGACTCGGTTGCCAATGTAGGTACTCCATGTATACGACGGTGAACTCAGCCATGCTAATACAGTGCTGGAGTCTGTGTAATAAATAACCTGTTCAATGTTAATTGATAATGTTTGAAGTAACCTCTCTACAACTTCAGTCATGAGTAACGCGGCACACAGTTCCAGTTTTGCAATGGTTGTAACTTTTAAAGGAGCAATGCGTGACTTTGAGCACAATAAGCTGGTCTTAATTTGTCCAAATTTATCTATTGATCGAAGATAGACACATGCACCGTAAGCAACCTCACTACTGTCTGAGAAGGCATGAAGTTCTATTACTGATGCTGCTGGTAGCAGAGTACATCGAGGAACGCAGCAGATGCTTAGATCAGTGAATTGGTTCATTAAGTTGGTCCATTGTTTTTCTAAATCTGATGGAACAGTGGCATCCCAGTCAATACCTCTTTTCCAAAGTTCTTGCAGCAATAGTTTGCCTAAAACTATCGCAGGTCCTATTAAACCCAATGGATCGAAAAGTTTAGCTAGGTCTGATAAAACCGTCCGTTTTGTCATTCTAGATCGAGTTGTCTCTAGCGAGTTGAATCTAAATATATCTTCTTGAGGGACCCAAATTAAACCCAATGTTTTGACTGCTTCATTCTGCTGAAAAGTGAATAGTTTCTCTCGATGTTCGTTTGGTATGCTCCTGAGAATATTTAAGTTATTAGAACAGAACTTTCTGAGTTGAAAATTACCTTGCTCCAACAATTTTGTTAACTGAAGCAATAACCTTTCCGCTTCTTCAGGTGAATCTGAACCAGAGAGGCAATCGTCCACATACATATCAGATTTAAGAATCCTTGCAGCTTCTGGGAAGGTTCGCGCCTCTTGATCGGCTAATTCAACCAAACATCTTGTTGCAAGAAATGGCGCCGATGAGGTTCCGTATGTAACTGTGTTCAGCTGATATGTTCGGACCTCTTCATTTGTATTTGGTCTCCAAAGAATAGATTGATACTTCCTATCCTCTGGGGCAACCAGTATTTGCCTATACATTTTTGAAATGTCAGCTGTAAAGACGAATTGGTGGGTTCTGAAACGAATCAAGATGGAAAATAAATCTGGCTGTACTGTAGGTCCCACCAACAAAATTTGATTAAGTGATTTCCCAGATGAGGTTTTTGCTGAACCGTCAAATACCACTCTGAGTTTGGTACTTGTACTGTCTGGTTTGCACACACAATGGTGAGGTAAATAGTAGTAACTTGTAGTATCCCGATTTTTCACAATTTCCATGTGTTTGAGAGTAGTGTAGTCGTTCAAAAATTCCGTGTATTGATTGCGTAAATCTAAATTTTTTGACAATCTTTTTTCGGTGGACTCTAAACGTTTACGAGCCATTTCTTTCGATGATCCTAGTACCGATGGGTCTTCTTTGAACGGTAACCGGACCACAAAAGTTCCATTTTTACATCTTGTCACATGTTCAGCAAAGTGTTGCTCGCAGCGAAACTCCTCCTGGCTCATTTGTTTGGAAGGTGTTTCGTAATGCTCAATTTCCCAAAATCGTTTAACTTGCTTTTCTAGTTGGGAGATTGAGGGAAGCGATTCCGTGGCAATGTTGCAACATTGCACCTGCTTCACTGTTGGTGTCCTCTGTGGTATAGTCACCTTACCAGCAACAATCCAGCCCAGTTTTGTGTTTTGCAACAACGGCAGCTCTGGTGACAATGTTATTTTTCCTTCTTCAAATAACTCAAAACACAGATCGGCACCAATAAGCATATCGATGCGGTTAGATTTATGAAACGATGGATCAGCCAACTCGATTCCCCTGGGGAGTTTCCAGTTGGAAATGTTGATTGGTGTTCGTGGCTGATAATCACTAATTTTGTTTAAAATTATTGCGTTTAAATTTCTGGAGAATTCTGTTGCTATGGAAGAAATCGTTACTGTAGTCATAGAATTTACCTTTGTTTCATTAGCGCATATACCAGCAATACGCATGTCAGTTTTTTGTCTTTGAACCCCTAGTTCATGAGCAAACCGAGCTGATATAAAATGCAACTGCGATCCAGTGTCTAGTAAAACCCTCCCTGGAAGTTGAGTTCCTGAGTTAGTACGGACGTTAACAATTGCAGTGGCTAATAACACTTGAAAGTCACTAGATAATTTGCTAGTGGAAGCTTTTAGTGCAGATGCTTGTTGCGTTTCCTTTGAATTTTCCTTTTGTAAATGCAATAACGAATTGTGTTTTTTGTTGCATTTCACACAATTTCGTGAAGGACACGCCCCGCAATTATGTCCATGTTTTAAGCAGTTAAGGCATAATTGCAATTGTTTAACACTTTTGATGCGTTCCTCAACTGTCAATTTCAAAAACTCTTTGCACTGAAAAATCTGGTGGCCCTTTGATTTACATCCAACACATACGATATTGTGCGCACCTTGAGGATACGAAACAAAAGAGGAATGTTTCCGCTTATCTTCTTTCGTGCAGCAAGTTTCCAGAGTCTGAAATCTACACTCTAAAAACTTGAAAAATTCATTTAATGTCTGTAACCTTCTTGGGGCAGTAAGTGACTGCTCATAAAGGCGTCTAGTTTCTTTATCTAATTTCTGGACTAATGTATGAAGAAGGATAGGGTCCCAACTGTCTGTGGCTACCCCTAAATTAGATATTGACTGAATGCACTCTATGCTAGTGTCATGCATTTTTTTTTATCCCGTTGGCCGACTCGACCTGCAGAGTCGGCAGGGACATCAATTGATTGAGGTGAGCTGTGACTAACAGTCTGGGATTATCATACCGTTCTGTCAGCAGCTCCCAAGCAGTGGCATAGTTTACGTCCGTTGCTTGCAAATGTTTGATCAAATTGTTGGGCTCACCTGTTAGATTTGCTCGCAAATAGAAAAATTTTTGGGCTGGTGCTATCGCCCGATTGTGGATGACTTGTGTATACAAATCTTGAAAGGGCTTCCACATTAAATAATTGCCGTCAAAGACTGGCAGTGTCATTTTTGGAAGCTTGATTTCAATATCATTGTTACCTGTGTTACCTGTGTGGAAAGCTGCCAGGTTTTCCTTAAGCATGATGACTACCGAATGGAAGTCATCAGTTAAGTTATGAAATTGAGTTGTTTCGTAGTTGCTGTTGCAACTAAGCTCCAAGTGTGTCTGTCGAATAGCATTGTAATGCTCTTCAATTGTGGCCAACTTGTGTCGAAGGTATATCTTAGTAAATTTTGAAGCCTGTTCTACTTTTACAGCTGACAGCAGGCGGTTCAGCAACGAAATTGCTTCCTGGTGAATAGCCAATGTTCCGGAGCTGGTTCCTGTTGTGGTCTCATCCTCGGATTGGTCATTCTCGATCCCGCGTGCAAATTCAGCCATTGCTGCTGTGGCTTTGGCTAAATCAGCTTTTGCCTTTTCTGCTGCCTTATTTTTTGCTTCATAATCACTAAGCAACTTATTCAACCTTTCACGATAATTTCCAATCACTTTATTCACATTTTCAAAATAGTTTTCGCGAAAATATTCATGATCAGAATACTCACTAACGTTGACTAACAAAAGTTTGTGATTAGTTTCAAACAAAGCTGATAATTCATCAATTTGAACTAGTCTTTGATTACAATAATCTAGTGTTTTTCGGGACCCCGAGTCCTTCTTAAAATTTGTATATTTTTCCTCGATTTGTGTGCCAATCTTTAATTGGTCAGCAAATAGTTGCGTCTCCATTATAACTGTAAATGTAAAAACAACTAACAACTCAAGCACACTAAAGACACTAGTGGATATATATACTTAAAGCAACACCAAATTATCACAAGTTCACTAAGGACGTTGTATAAAATACAACAAGAGTCCTGTCACGGTCGCCAAATGTTAAATCACAAACTTTATTTATATTAAAAATATTTGTTCAATCACAAGCGAACACAACCGCACTTGGAGGAATTAAAAAGATAACTAAATTAAATGAAGATACTTAAATTACAGAAAAAATAACACTTAAGAAATAATTTTGTGCCATATTGAACCATTGGCCCAATGCGCGCAATCAGCACATTTCGACTCGTGAGAACTTGGTTGCAACAAAGTTTCCATGAAATCGTCGAAATGTGCTGACTATCGTTCTATGTTCAGGTTAATTGTTGGTGGTTCAATATGGCCTTGTATGGTTCGTTAACCATATAGTTATTATACAAAATTGTTCAGAATGAACAGTATACTTATATTCCTCATTTTATTGTGACAAAAAATTAACGAAAATAGAAAAGAAAATAACCACAAATTGAATGTCACCTATAATTAATTTAGATTAAAAAACAAAATTAGATAACAAAATCCAAAAAAAAAATGTGGTCAATGGTGATCAAGGCCAATTGAAATGTAATCTGAATAACTTGTATAATAACTAAAGGTATGTTGAATGAAAATTGTATAAACTAAAATCAATGTAAACCTACGCCAAAAACTAAAACAAAAATGTCAATCTGAAATCTATTCAGAAAAATTTTGAGTATTAATATCAATTGACTTGAAATCCAAAACGAAACTCTATATTGTATGTAAATTTAGTACTAGTTTAACGCAAATGGAAATCAAATGTAAATTCTAATTGAAATTGGTAACAGAAATTGAAAATTTAGAGTTAGAAACAAAAAAAAAACCAAAAATGTCTTCCGACCACAGCACATATTTGACTCGACGTTGTTGTTTCTTTTGGCTTTCATTTGCCGGTGTCGCAAAAGTATTTGTACATACAGTTTTAACAAACACTTGACGAACACCCGTTACAAAAAAACTGAACAAATTCCAAACCAAAAAAACTACCATACACCCTGTAAGAAATGGGTCTAGTTCCAAAATGGTTCCGAACTAGTTATGCAGTAGGGGGTACTGGTCGCACCCAAATCTCTTTCACATGTAGTGAAGTGGCGAATTTAACATGGCGTTGTCATTGGAGGAAGCTACCTGATTCCACCTCTGCATTACCTCCGGTCAGCTCGGAAGTAGCCACTACGATCTAGCTCCTTCCTAGCGGTGGAAAATTGGCCCCTATACAATACTTGTAGCCAGTTAAGAACCAGTTACAACGACTTAGCTAAATACTCGGTAAATCTAAAATTTATTTTCGCAAAAAAAAACCCAATCTTAATTTTTTGTAAGTAGCACTTTATTATTATAAATAGTTTTGTATAAATGTAATTATGCTAATAATTTTTAATAACATCGGTCAATAAATGCATTCATTAGTCGTGTTTTGGTTGCAATCGAAATCTTGTCGTTTATTTTTTTATTCGTTTGCAAACAAAACACGATTACTGGTTTCGAAGGTATTACCTGAAAACATAAAAATAAAAAATTGTAAAAATGTAAAACTGTAAAAAAAAAAAGAAGAAAAATAAAGAAAAATTTGAAATAAAAATGAAATAATGAAAAATTTGAAATATGCAAAAAAAAGAAAGAAAGAAACGGTAAAAATTGAAAAATAGATAAACAAAAATCAGTAAAAATAAAAATATGGAATTATGTAAAAAAAAATATAAAAACCAACAAAATTAATTTTTTACCCTTTTATGCATTTCACTCTTTTACCATACTGTACGCACTAATTTTAGTACTCGAATGCCAAAACCAAAATAGTTACTTTTATATTTATGTCGCGCATCGCCGTGCTTAAAAATATAGGTAGTTTTGAAAAAAATTTCTATTAGCATTAAATCACTCACAATCACTATTTTTCACATTTTTGTTTATTTTTTCACATTTTTATTAAATTTTATTTAGAAAATTCAAAATGTTTTCAAACATTTTCAATTATCAGAAAATATTTCACTTTACACAAAACGAATGCCATTTCTTCAAAAGAATATTATTTTTCATATGCAAACCTTTATGACAAAAAACACGCTTTCGAGATATTAACCATTTTTTTTAACGTTATTTAATTTGATTGAATTGAATTATTCCTTTTTTATACGAAAACCAAACAAAAATTGGAGCGCCACCTTCAAATTCACTTCATAAATGGCAACTGATTAGAAAAACTGGTTTCCTCACAGATTACTCGGTTTTTGTTCGGCAATCTTCTCTCAAAGATAAACGAAACAAAGCCAAGCGCAAATCACTGAGTTTGGTTTGAATACACTACCAGTGCATTACCTGAGACTAGTTCGGAACCATTCTACAGCTCTACAAGTTATTGATTTACCGATTGCAGCTATAAAACTAGAGAGTGGACTATCTTCGGCTATACCGAAGTTGAAATACCCCCACACAGTAGGAAGAAGTACCTCGATCATAAAAATATGTGGTCTCAAGACCCTATTTTGACCCAATTATAAGTGGTTTTGGAGCCCGGACCATGTCCAAAATCCATTTCTAAAAATTTCCAATTAAATCCCAAAAAAAAAATTGGTCTCAAGACCCCATTTAGACCCTTATACATGTGGCTTCGGAACCTCGGACCATGTCCAAAATCCATTTCTAAAAATTTCCAATCAAATCCGAAAAAAAAAAATTGGTCTCAAGACCCCATTTAGACCCTTATATATGTGGCTTCGGAACCTCGGACCATGTCAAAAATACGTTTCTAAACATTTCCAATGGAATACAACAATAAAAAAGACTTGAAAAATGTTTACCTTTTTTTCGGTGTATGGGAGCCACGCCCAGTTTTTGTCCGATTTGGCTGATTCTCGAACTTAATCTCAGTATTCACATGTACCCAAAGTTTCAAGTCGATATCTCCAAAACTGCGACCGCTATCGTGCGGACGGACAGACGGACGGACAGACAGACGGACATCGCTAAATCGACTCAGGAGGTGATACTGATCAAGAATATATATACTTTTCCATACCGGACACGCCTCCTTATGGGCGTTACAAACGTTGTGACAAAGTTAGTATACCCTGCCACAGTGAGTGTGGGGGTATAATAACTATATACCCTATAGATCCATTAAATTGGGGGTCAGTTTTTACTTGCAGGGCAGTTAAACACTCTCATACACAAATTACAAAAACTACAAAAACCGATTTCGGGAAATAACCGTAACGCCAGACAAGTGCCGCTAATGTCCTGGGGCAGGGCCGCCGCCAGGATTTTTTCAAGGGGGGGGGGTTTTGATAAATAAAGTTAAGTAGTATACATAAATATATATGTGCCGATAAAAGAAATTCATAGAAACAGGCACAGCTTTAAAAGCATTTTGATTTTGGCAGATTTGCATACAATACAAACAAAAAATATTCTTCGCAGAAGAAGTTTAGAAAAAAATTAACAAAAGCAAAACAAACTAATGTAAAACAATATAAAAACAAAAATCAAGTAAGCAACAACAACCGTTCTTCTATACCATTTTCGTTTTTGAGATCCCGAAATCCCGGGATCCCGAAATCCCCGGATTGTTTAAGATATTTTTGCCGGTTTTCTACAAAAATACAGCCGTGCATTTACATCCAATCGAATTGGTAAATTAAAAGAACCCACTTTTGCAGATTTAGTGCACACACACACACACACACACAAAAATTGACAACATTTTTGTCAATAACGGTTAATCAAACAATTTTTATCGATACAAAAAAGATATATGTTTTAATACTAAAACTACTGAAAGTAACTTTTTCGTGTGTAGCATGAAATGGAGCTGGCAGAATTTTATGACAATATTCAGATTCAGGTGGCAAAAAAAAAATTATTTGTTCGATCAATGTAATTTAAAAAGAATTACTTTTTGTTCCATTATATTTATTTTAAATTTTATTTGTTTTGTTTAATGTTATATTTAATAAATATTATTTTGTCGAATTAAAATGAAATTAAACTTAAAATATTGTTGCAACAATTTTTTCTTTAATTTTATAGAGCCTATTTACACTATCAGTTCCATGACGAAAAATCTGACAAAGAGCTAATAAGAACTGCGGTAGTGAAAACGGGATAGAACATTTTGCACCGAAAATCCATACAAAAAACATAAAAGGTGGCAACTCCATGCTTCGTTTATTTACATTTTCATATAAAAACTGTCAAATTTCGTCATGCCCATGTCAGTGTAAATTCTAAAATCGGCATGCCCATGCGTCATGGGAATGACTGTGTAAATAGGCTCATATAAATTATTGTATTTAATTGAAAAATCCCGAAAATCCCGAACAAATCCCGGGATTGTAATTTCAAATCCCGGGATTTTCAAAAACACTTCGGGATTGAATGCCTTAGTCACTACGCACCCAGAGTTCCAAGTTGATTCGAAAATGTCGGCGGCGGTTAAACAGTTTCGCGCCGACCATAATCGGCTTCAATCGGCGAGCGAACAAATCGATGTCAATATGGGTTGAGCCGACATAATCGACTCAATATTTCGCCGCCGACCAAGCCGATACATTTGACGGCGGGCTGGGCACGCCGTCTCGACTTGGAACTTTAAATTTTTGTCAACAACACGAAAGAGTTCTGTGTTTACAATTTTTCAACGGTGTCTCTGGTAGATTATTAAAAATATTATAAATTCTTAATTTTTACTTTTTTTTTTACATTCAATAATAAAAAAATTTAACTCAACTAAACTAAATGAAAAAGTGTCCGGTATGGAAAAGTATATATATTCTTGATCAGCGTCACCTCCTGAGTTGATTTAGCATTATCCGTCTGTCCGTCCTCTTTTCTTGTAAACACGATTGCAGGAGCTAGAAGAAAGCTAGGGATCCCAAATTTTGTATTTATCCTTCTTAGGCCCTAGAAGGAGTTGGTATTGAAAATGGGCGAAATCGGTCGACTGCCACGCCTACCTCCCTGTCTGTCCGTCCTCTTTTCTTGTAAACACGACACGATTGCAGGAGCTAGAAGAAAGTTAGAGATTCCAAATTTTGGATTTATCCTTTTTAGGCACTAGAAGGAGTTGGTATTGCAAATGGGCGAAATCGGTCGACTGCCACGCCTACCTCCCATATAAGTGAAAATCGTGTTTTTACCAAAATTTTAAGTTTTCATCAAAACAGTATGAAATTTTGTATAGTGGGGTTTTCGGGGTCGCTGATTTCGAATTTGATGTCGGAATTTAAAAATTCAAGATGGCGGAACCAATATGCCGGTCGAAATTTTAAGATTTCATCAAAACAGTATGAAATTTTGTATAGTGGGGTTTTCGGGGTCGCTGATTTCGAATTTGATGTCGGAATTTAAAAATTCAAGATGGCGGAACCAATATGGCAGCCGAACTTTTAAGATTTCATCAAAACAGTATGAAATTTTGTATAGGGGGGTTTTTGGGGTTGCTGATTTCGAATTTGATGTCGCATTTCCAAAATTCAAGATGGCGGATACAATATGGCCCAGTAGGTGTATGGTATATATAAGTCGGCTTGCCCGACTGAAACTTACTCACTTGTTTTAATTCAGAATTCTCTAACTGATAAAAAATTCGCAAAACAACAATTGCAATACTTAAAATTACTCATAAAAATCTTAAATTCCTGTAAGTTATAAGAGCCTATTTACACTATCAGTTCCATGACGAAAAATCTGACAAATAGCTAATAAGAACTGCGGTAGTGAAAACGGGATAGAACATTTTGCACCGAAAATCCATACAAAAAACGTAAATGATGGCAACTCCATGCTTCGTTTATTTACATTTTCATATAAAAACTGTCAAATTTCGTCATGCCCATGTCAGTGTAAATTCTAAAAACGGCATGCCCATGCGTCATGGGAATGACTGTGTAAATAGGCTCAAAAACAATTCTAAGTTTGTTGTGTGGCAACTCGTTTAATGTATAACTGTTATTAATATAATTAGAATATTACTCAAGTTTGTTGTTGTTAAATGTCTACGCACTGTCTAGCACTGTCATCTGTCACTGCGATATTTCTTGTAAATCAGCAGCTAGTGAAGGAGTGGCAAGGAGATGGTTATGAAGTGGAGCAAAACGGAGAAGGATGTCAGACCATCTTATTGGCTGCATAATGCCATAGGACCAGGATTTAAAATGCTGCAAGCAAAATAGCATAAGCAAGAAAAATAACACTGTTTTGAGCTGAAACTACTTTTAAATTGTATGAATTTCATTTTACTGCGCAATTGCAATTCAAAAATTGGTATAATATAATAATCGAGTGGTATGTGGTTAATAGCAATAATCTCTTTTTATAAAATTTAGATTTTTTAAAACTATATTTGAGGACTTATGCCTCAAATGATATAACCCACAGAATTATTTCTACAGCCATTCGATTAATTCCCGTAATAAAACCTGGCAACCTTGGAAGCTACTGTATATCCAGTAGCATACTGCTTTTCTGCAGTGCACATTCAAAAAATAATATGATTTTTAGTTTTTTGAATTGCTGATTTTAAATCTACTGCTGATTCTTATTACTATTACTTATGCTAATTCATTTTCAATCAGCATAAGCAGAGCTCATGCAATAACTAATATGATTTCGTATTTTTTTGAATTGCTGCTTACTGTAGTGACTGTTGACCTTATCGAAGCTGAAAATTTCATTGAAATTTTGAAAATTTTCCGGCAAACTTTGTCGTACACTTTTGGCAGTAGTGCTCACCTTCCCAATATATTTGATAGATTGGAAAGGCGGGTTATTGCGAAAGTCAATGCTTTCCATTTCGAATTCTTCAATCCAATTTCCCAAGATTGTTCTTCGAACCGAAAAACAATCTTGGGTTATTAGATTGTAGATGAGCTAAGTATGAACTTAGCACAGAAATGGCAGAGGTAAATTTAAGAAATTTAGAAAATATATATTTGTATGGGTGGGGAAATGAAATATTATAATTTTCATTGATAATATTTCTTTTTTTTTTTTTTCTTCCCAGTAGGATGACAAGGCAGCAGCACTTAAGGATTATTTTTAAGTTATTATTAAGTATTTTTAAGTTTTTAAGTTATTTATTGCATGCATTTGATTTTTTTTTTATTTATTTGCTGAATTATTTTATTTTATTTATTAAATTATTTTATTTTTAAAATTGTTGTTGGTGAAATAGGCCTGCAGGGGAACCCAACACCTAACCAAAAAATGGGTAACGCGCCATACTGCACACCAGGGATGATATTTGGGTTGTTCCATTTTGTACAAAAAGGCAGACAAAGTAGTACCAAATCTGTCGAAAAAGTACCAACACTTCAATGTTAAAATTTTATAATTAAAAATAGTTTGTAATATCGATACCTTAAAGCACAACCATACTATGTCCATTAGCATTAAAATCGAGTTTTTGTCATTTTTGCAATCCTGAGAAGACGCTGCATCAGATAGGCGATAGTGGTTTGTGGGAATCGTGATGAAAGTAATTGAAAATAAGGAAATGATAGAAAACATACCCATTTTGATACAAAACATACCAATTTAAAAACTTGTTTTTGATTTACTAGAGTTTTGAAAAAATGTATGGTTGTGCTTTAAGGTATCGATATGAAGAAAAGTATTTAATATTCAAACACGTAAACAAGTTTAATATATATAAGCATACTTTAATTCATAAAGCTTTTAACAAAGATTTCCTTTTGCTTTCTATTTTGGTTAGTGATTTGACAGCTGATAATGTCAACTTTTCTAAAGAAATTGGAAACAATTCCAAATTTCTGAAGAGGGCACAGAGTGGCCGTGTCGCATTTCGTTAAAAAATGGTACAAAAATTCTACCGAAGTGGATACGAGTTAAAGAAGATTTACTCATCTATTTCTTAGCTTTTCGAAAAGAAGTTAGACAAGTACTTTAGAGCTGGAAACAAACCTTAAACAACAAAAATATTTGAGAACAAATATTTTAAAATAAGTTTATTATTAATCTGATATCTTCGCATATATTGTACCAAAAATGTCAATGTAGTACCAATGTACTTTTGACTTTGAAATTGTACCAAAAAAGTACAATTGTATCAAAAAAATCATCCCTGCTGCACACCTCTATAGTGGTGCGGAAGTCGCGGTAATTTTTCCAAAGTTCACGGTTCTCACTGCCGCTTTCATAACCGCGAAAGAGAACGCGAAAAGTTGGAAAACGATGGGCGCGTGTGGCGTGATCGCACCTTTTTTCAACGCAGTCGGCATCGTCAGAGCCGCTCCAAAACACTAAAAAAACAATTTTTGTACTCTTTTTCCCCAATGCTAGCCTAAGTAAAAACTTTCATCCTTGTAGCTTTCAAAATACGAAAATTAGGTCTTTAAATTGGCTCCATCCCGCTCCCCTTTTCAATTCGTTAATTTTGTTTATTCTTTATGCCTAGAAATTAACTAAAAAGAAATAATGACAATTATTTCAAATGCATTATTGCATTTGAATAAATTCTGATTTCAGTTTTGATTATGTATTGGTTTTGTTTAAAAGCACCTATACATTAAATAATAAGTAAATTTAAAAAATCAGCATCATTAATGAAATTCGTCAACATGGCTACATGGCTGATCGACAACATATACAGGAGAAGGGGCTATGTGACAAATTCGATATTTTGCCTAATTTCGAATTAATATTTACCTCTTGTTAAAAGTCCACCCAAAAGAAACATTTTAATGGAAGAGTTGAGAATTCGGAAGCGGTAATGGCGATATGTAAACTCATTTTGTATGTAAATAAAAAGTAATAATATCCCTACAACTTATTTCCGCGAAATTTTGATTTTGTCACATAGCCCCTTCTCCTGTATATGTTTTCGATCAGCCATGTAGCCATGTTGACGAATTTCATTTACAAAATTAACGAATTGAAGATAAACGACTGAAACCGTCTTTGTAGCGCATTTCGTTAGCAAAGCAGCATTCTGTTGTTGCTTCGCTAAAAAAATGCGCAGGCATGTACGTTCAAAAATACCACTACGATGAAATTTATGAAATAGCTTATGTTTTTTTTTGGCATTGACTTTCATTGGATACATATTTTTTTTTAATTTTGGGGTAATATACGAGAAATTTATTAAGTCCGCCATATAGTGAGTTGTGGTTCCAGTTCAGTAATATTCTGAAATATGGATCATAATTTTTTGCAATATATTTTTGAAATACTATGGCTGGGAACGCAACATTCCAAAACAGTTCTGATTTATCTTTGTATTTTATTCGATATATTTTTCAAATATTAAAAATTTTCTAATATTTTAGAAAATAAGGGTGATTGTCTTTTTTTTTTAATGCAATATGATAGAAAATACATGAACCTAGGGTCCTCAGCATTATTTGGCCATTTAAAATTTTTGATGATTTTTGAAAGAATTTTTTGTAACAAATCTATTAATTGGGTGAACATATAAAAAAAAGTTATACAAAAAAATAAGAAAGCATATATGTAGGTACACAGCAGATAATTTCCATAATTTATCATGTGATTCCAAAAATGCCAAAACCATCAAAATACTTTGTCGCGAATCCAAACAAGTCATACAAAAATATACATGCATACAGGGTTGGAAAACAAACTTTACTGAACTTTTCATTTTCTTTGAATCGTGCATTCGCGGCGGATTTACACTTTTCAATTTTTTTTGCCGATTTGTTCTTTGCACTTTTCCTTCATTCGTAAAATACACATACGAGCGATTCAGCGGGACAATTAATTTCGCTCGTTCTCAAAAATTTAAACTTTACTTTTGCATTCAGTAGTTTTGATCGCGGGCAAAACAAAACGAACATTTTTTTTCGTTTTGTGCATTCTTTTGGAAAATGTTTTGATATTTGTAATTTTTCTAGTAATAACACACAATGACAAGTCTTGTCACCTTCTATTTAGTTTATAAAAATTTTTGTTGTCACTTTTGTTACTAGAATGAGACTATTAGTGATGTTCTGAAGCGCACGTATTTTTTAAATTATTGATTATGATTATGAACATTTATTTTTTCTGCAATAAATAATTTGAAAATGCGTTATAGTATAAAAATGTTTGACTATGCAAAAAAAAACCAGATGCGTAGTTTGTTGTAAGCGCGGCAGTAAGTATACCCTTCCAAATTTGCGTGTAGACTTGTGTTAGCTACAATGTGCGACGCACTGCCGAACTCAACTCAATTCCTATTTTCCAGTCGATGGTCAATGTTGGCGCCTCGGTGCAGCGAATGACCGTGAGAAATTTCAGAACGAAAACAATGCGAGAACCAAAAATGTGTGGTGTCTGAAAACCACCCTTGTGTGCAAGTAGGAGGTACTTTCTTACTGTGGCGCGACTTGATCTCGGTGATCATGTCGCATGCGTGCGTACGACCTGTTTGCATGTAGAACAGACAAGTGGGCTCCAATTTTCTAACAACAACGCACAAACAGAAAGTGAAGCAGGACAAAAAACAAAACAAAGCAGTGCAACGCACATTGTAGCTAACACAAGTCTACACGCAAATTTGGAAGGGTATACTTACTGCCGCGCTTACAACAAACTACGCATCTGGTTTTTTTTGCATAGTCAAACATTTTTTATACTATAATGCATTTTCAAATTATTTATTGCAGAAAAATAAATATTCATAATCAATAATTTGAGAAATACATGCGCTTCAGAACATCACTAATAGTCTCATTCTACCAACAACAGTGACAACAAAAATTTGTTATAAACTAAATAGAAGACTTGTCATTGATTTGTCATTGTTTCTTATTGCTAGAATAAGGCTCTAAATTACAAATATCACGAAATTTTATAAAAAAAAAAATCAAGCCCGACAAAATGAACAAAACGAAAAAAAAAATTCGTTTTGTTTTGTCCGCAATCAAAACTATTGAATGCAAACGTAAAGTTTAAATTTTTGAGAACGAGCGAAATTAATTGCCCCGCTGAATCGCTCGTATGTGTATTTTACGAATGAAGGAAAAGTGAAAAGAACAAATCGGCAAAAAAAAATTGAAAAGTTTATTTGCCTTTGGTGTAGCGATATTGTAGAACTCAGTAACTTTTCCCACCCTGCATGCATATGTATAAGAAAACAGCAGCAGGAGGGATGAAAATCGCCAACAACAACCTGCGCCGCAGGTTGTAAAAAAAACCAAACGGCAAAAAATTGCAAGATGAATAAAAAAAGAATCAAAACAAACGAATCAAGATCTAGTCAAAGAAAACGATCGAAATAAGATAAGGGACAAAAACACAAATGTAAAGAAAAGCAAAAACAAAAGCGAACCAACAACAAAAACATTTCAAGCAGACTACAAAAAATTAAAAAATGTTAGCCAAATGCCGCAGTATATACCAGGGATGATATTTGGGTTGTTCCATTTTGTACAAAAGGCAAATAAAATAGTACCAAATCTGTCGGAAAAGTACCAACACTTCAATGTCCAAATTTTATAATTAAAAATAGTTTGTAATATCGATACCTTAAAGCACATCCATACTATGTTCATTTCCATGAAAATCGAGATTTTGGCATTTTTGCATTCCTGAGAAGAAGCTCCATCATATAGGCGATAGCGGTTTGTGGGAATCGTGATGAAAGTAATTGAAAATAAGGAAATGAAAACCCATTTCCATACAAAACATACCAATTTGAAATCTCTTTTTTAATTTACTAGAGTTTTGAAAAAATTTATGGTTGTGCTTTAAGGTATCGATATGAACATAAAAGTTATTATTATTCAAAAACGTAAACAAGTTTAATATATGTAAGCATACTTTAATTCATACAGCTTTTAACAAAGAAGTTTTATTAATAAAACTAAAATTACACTAAATGAAGTTACTTTTGATGTTATGAAGCGTTGGGCTTCGTTTCCAGCTTTAAAGGAACGACTCAAGAAAAATGTTGTCAAATTTCTTATGCTGCAAAATTGTATAAGATCAGAATTTTTTGACAAATGACAAAGCAAAAATTTGCATTGCGCTTTTACCTTTTGGATCATTTCCGCTGTTCTTCATTTCCTTTTCCTTTCTATTTTGGTTAGTGATCTAAATTTGACAGCTGATAATGTCAACTTTTCTAACGAAATTGGAAACAATTCCAAATTTCTGAAGAGGGCACAGAGTGGCAGTGTCGCATTTCGTTAAAAAATGGTACAAAAATTCTACCGAAGTTAAAGAAAATGTACTTCAATTTCTTAGCTTTTTTCGAAATGAAGTTTGACAAGTACTTTAGAGCTGGAAACAAACCTTAAACAACGAAAATATTTGAGAAAAAAAATGTAAAATAAGTTTATTATTAATCTGATATTTTCGCATATATTGTACCAAAAATGTCAATGAAGTACCAATGTACTTTTGTCTTTGAAATTGTACCAAAAAAGTACAATTGTACCAAAAAAATCATCCCTGGTCTGTACACTCACTGTGCAAACTAGGGCTTTCGATCCCGAAGGCTTTTCGCAATCCCGGGATTTTCGGGACTCAAAATTGCAATCCCTGGATCCCGGAATTTTTCGGGATTTGATTCTTTTACATGCAAAATGAGTTTTAAAAATATAAAAAAATGTTTTTCATATGTTTTATTGCAAAACTAATAGTTTTAGCTTAAATAAATAAACATAATCATTAATTTCAATTTATTAAAGGTACAAATTAATGCATTTTTTTATTTTCAGTATTTAGGAAAACACAATTCTATTCAAAATATGCTTAAGTAAGGTTTCTAAAATTACTTTTGCATCAGTTTTCAGTTTTACTTAATTATTTTTATTAAGCAATTTTTTTTGTGCCAAAAATACCAATTTTTTTCTGAAATAAATATAAATTTATTTTTTCTTAAAGAAAAAATTTCAAGCACAAACAATTTTATTCGTAATTTTTTTTAATTAATTTAAAATTTTTAAGTTTTGTGTTTCCTAACTAACTTTTTTTTCATTTTGGGGTTGTCCAAATGTTGTCAAAAACTATTTTTCTGCTTACACGATTTTTTTATATTTTATGAGCAATGAAAAGTTGTATTTTTCTTGTATTAAACTTTATTTATGGGCTAATTTATTTAAAATGTACACACAAAAAAAAAGTCGGTAGATTTAACCGAAAAAGACGGTTAAAAACGCTCCAACCCTTCTTCGTCGGTTAATCTAACAGACGAGAAGTGGTTGATTTACATTAATAATTTGTTGGTTTACAATTCGAAAATTGTTTCGATACATATTTTTTTGGTAAGAAAACCATTAAAATTTATTGGCTTACAATTTTAATTGTAAACATACAACAAAAATTTGTTTCGATACATATTTTTTAGTAAGAAAATTTTTTTTGTTGAATTTGTTTTCTTTTTTATTTGAAAACAAAAAAAAAACATATTAAACCCAAAAAAAAATTTTTAAATGCAAGATTGCATGTTAAAAAAAATAAATATTAGCTTGAGCGCATAACTGACACAAATGCAGTTAACCCTGCAAAAAAAACTCTGTTTCGCTCTGTTCAAGCTGCGTCTATAAGGCACAACATTCATAACACGATTGGGAATTCTTCTTTCTTTGAATCCCAACTATTCAACTGAAGATGCGCGAATGGTAAATTGCACAAGTTGGTGAAAATTCAAATTTAACCAACAATTGCTGTAAAAGAACCTAAAATTTCTGTACCTCAACAATTTTTTTCGGTTAATTCAACTAATTTTTTTACTATTTTTTGTCGGTTAAATCTACCGACGAGCTCGGCAAAAAAATTTACAATTTTCATACATTTTGAAATGCTGTACGTCAACCACTTTTTTCAGTTAATTTTACCGATCTTTTTTTTTTCTGTGTAGTCCCGAAAATCCCGGGATTTAGGAAAAAATATCCCGGGATTTTCGGGACTAAAAATGGACCGGAAGCCCTAGTCCAAACTCCGCAGTCTGCTTACTCACCAGAATTGCACGAGCTTCGAGTTAGCAAAATGGAAAAGGAAGAGCTTATGACGCTTCTCTATGAATATAAGTTCTCTGGTATTATCTGTTACCAAAGTTCTAGTTGGAGCTTAATTTGACTATGAATATGGGCCGATCATTTTAAGTTCAGATCATGAATTAGATGAATTTAGAAGCAAACTATCAAATGCGTGGAAATCAAGAGTATTAAAAATTTCTGTCAGGATAGTAGATTTCAAGAGAGGGGAGTAGATATGGGTTTATGCGTAGAGTACTAGAAATTCTCCGAGAGTAGTAGAAATTTCTGTCGGGGAAGCAGATTTGTAGAAAGAATAGTACTTTTGCATTGTATGAAACTCACATAATATTTTGAGTAGTAAATTTCTCCGTAGTAGAGGAGAAGAAATTTATAAATCATTGCCAGAGTATTAGATCTACTCCGATAGGACATGTCTTCTTTGTCACTTCTGATTCTTCGAAACTATGATCAATGCTTAAATTTGTGTTACATGCCGCTTTTATCCACTTGGTTGTTCCTTATGTATTTTGATACGCTAAATCCGAAAATAATAATTAAATTTTTCCAGCACGCACCATTTTTCTGCAAACGCTTTTTTTGGCCGATAAGCCGAAAAACCGAAGCCGAATTTCGGTCGGTCTCTAAACACGTATCCTACTATCCTACTAAACATGAAAAATTGTAACATAAAAGCGCGCCGTTATTTTTGTAAACATTTCTAATATGATGTAGAGCCGTTGGCAAAAAAATTTAACAAAAAATAGCTTTTCGATAAGCGAGCGGGGCAAAACTCTTTCGGATTTCGTTTTAGGGGGTCAAATTTCTACAACTCTTGCAATGATATTTAAATTTCTACTCCTCTACTTCGGTGTAGATTTTTCTACTGCCCTCAAGATATTTTCTACCAATATTTATTGTAAGAAATCTACTCCTCAAAATATTATGTGAGTTTCATACAATGCAAAACTACTACTCTTTCTACAAAGCTGCTTCCCCGACATAACTACTCTCGTAGAATTTCTAGTACTCTACGCGAAACCCATATCTACTCCCCTCTCTTGAAATCTACTACCATGACAGTAATTTCTACTACTCTCGTAGAATTTCTACTACTCTACGCCAAAAAAAATTAAATCTACTCCCTTTTCTTCAAATATACTCCCCTAAAATCGAATATCTACTAATCTATTCGTAGCAAATAGTGAGAACCCTGTCCTTTCTATTGATTTCCACTTCTAAATAGATAGTTTACTTCTAAATTCATCTAATTCATGATCTGAACTTAAAATGATCGATTTCAGCCTATTGATACGCTTAGTTATGTACTACTTTATTACATTTAAATTCACAATTTTTTCGGTTTTAGCTTCGGTGTCGGCCAAAATTAAAAAAAAGGAAAATTCGGCCTATTCGGTTTCAGCCGAAAAAAAAAAAAAATTTCGGCCGTTTCGGTTTTGGCCGAATTTAAAAAAAGCGATTTCGGTCGGTCGCTAGTTAGATCATTGCAAAATAATTCTAGCAGTAGCCGAGCGTGCTGAGAGGCCGGTATTGTAGAAAAAAATGTGCAAGCAATCCATTCTTCAAATGCAACCAATTTAAGTTTACATTTTTGTATCAGAAAATCTGATGCATGTTCACAAAGTCGAATTTGTAGAATAAAATATTGGTAGGAGAGAAATCATTATTAACAAGAACTTTGTAGAGAATTTTCCAAAGAATATAACTGCATTATATATATATAATTTACATATATGTAAATTGATTTTTATTTCCTCATACATACCCACAAACAAACTAACAAAGAATTTAATATAAGA
Organism: Heteromyza rotundicornis; assembly: GCA_951394025.1. Lineage (NCBI taxonomy): Eukaryota > Metazoa > Arthropoda > Insecta > Diptera > Heleomyzidae > Heteromyza > Heteromyza rotundicornis. The sequence goes on from OX596012.1 coordinate 48,225,692, forward strand.
AAAGAGTTTTTAATTTGCAGCAATTTAAAAGTAAGTTTCCAATAAAACAATGCATTTGTAAGTCATGCATTGGTATAATTTTTTGCCGATGCCGAAAAATAAGCCGAGCTCTAGTATCAGACTATTTACCCTACTTTGCAATTTCCGTTTATATTATTCAGCTCAACATTGAGTAGAATTTCGTAAAAGCGTTATATTATAATTATTGTATAAACAAGAGCGAGCCTAAAGGAAATGAATTAGAATTTCTTGAGTTTGTTAATCACTTTCTTATTGTAATCTCATTTCAGTCTAAGAAGAAAGGTTAGAACTGTGGGACGTTAGCGCACGACTAAAGTATTGAAATGTTCATATGCTGATTTGAAACAAACCCATAACTGAAATGTACATTTTACTGTTGTCCACTATTCTTGCTCTTGCAGTAATAGGAACGGGAGCTGTGAAAGTTAAATGCCAAGTGCGACTTGTTAATGGCGTGACTACAAAGGAATGCTTTCGACTTTGTACGAATGGTCAAAAGGTAGATAAAACCTGCAGGTGTGATGAAGGTTTCATCATAGTGGAGGGCACGTGCCTGACGGGATGCAAAAATGCGTGTTCAGTGAATGCCATGTGTATTGGCCAGAATCAGTGCAGATGCAAGAATAACTATAAAACAGTAGGCGATAAGTGCGAGCCTGTATGCAACGAGGACTGTGGAGCGAATAAGGTTTGTGTGGAGCCAGATGTGTGTGGCTGTGCGCCGGGCTACAATGCGACAGAGTCTGGATGTGAACCGAACTGTTCCGCTGAACCTGAATTCTGCCGCTGTGACACAGGATTTCAGATGGTGATCAATGTTTGCGAACCCATTTGTGCACACTGTAGTGCCCATGCCGAATGTGTGGCGCCTAATATCTGCAGTGTCAGACTGGCTTTCGCAAAGACTTGAAGGGTCTGTGCATCGAAGACTGCATGAAAGAGCTCAACTTAATATTTATGCGTAAAAGAGTGTCCTGCAACTTCAGTTGGCTTTCGTGTATTCTATGCCTTCTATATATCGACGCCTTGAGCGCTCCTGGTCAAAGCGTGCAACTCAAAATCGTTTTAATGGGGAATGCGACATTACATATCGACCAGATTCGTCGGAAAGAGAAGTGCCAGATGTAGAAACTACACTCCAATGCCCGCCACCAGAATACAACTCGGTAGCGCACCAACTTGATATTAACATTCAAAAGAAAGGATGATTCATTCAAATATGTGTTTAGCGGAAAAATATAATTTTCATGATTGCTTGATTCATTTCAACAAATATAAATGCAAATCAAAACATTTCACAAATGCATTGTTAATTATATCGAATTTATGTAAACTATTAATAAACAAATTTTCTATCGAATGGCGTTTTACAAAATCTTTGGTTTTCCTGGTTTTGCACCAAGCCTCGCTCTTGGGCTGCCAATTATTAAAGTTCCACACTGTCAGTGGATCCACCCGGTCATATAATGCCCACAATGAAGCATGAATTGATTTAATTACAAACAAGACGAATTTTTATATGTTTTTTTTTTAAATGGTTTCTTTTTTTTAAATTTTTTTGTTCTATATATCATATTGCCCGCAGTAGTCAAACGTGCTAAGAGGCTTTCGCATAGCGCGTCATCATAACCCAAATGTCCTGGGTTCAAATCTCGCCAGACCAAGTAAGTAAACAAAAATTTATATGAACTCTTTATTTCGGAAATATGTATAATATAAAATAACCATCAGCAAATAAAACATTGAAACATCAATTATATCATTTAAAATAAATAAAAAGAAGAAATGGAAATTTAATGAAAATAAACTAAAAAAGGAAATTCTAAAAATAGACACTAAAATATAAATTTTTGTTGTGTTCGCTTCACTAATTTTTAAGGTATTCACTTTAAAATTAAAAGTGTTTACTTTAATAAAAAACAATCCAAAGTGTAAACTTTGAAATTGAACATTTGTCGATGCAGCACGGAATCATACATGTAAACTTTTAAATTTAAAGTTCCTTGTACTGGGTTTAAATTGATTTAAAAATTGTGTGTTCTTTTACCGCAATTGGTGGTTAAATTTGAATTTTCAGCAACTTGTGCAATTTACTATTAGCACATCTTCAGTTGAATCGTTGGGATTCAAAGAAAGAAGAATTCTCAATAGTGTTATGAATGTTTTGACTTATAGGGACAGCTTGAGCAGAGCCAAACAGAGTTTTTTTGCTTATAATACTGCATTTGTAACAATAAGTTTGGAAAATAAGAGCTTGTGTCAGTTATGCGCTCAAGCTAATATTTATTTTTTTTAAACATGCAATCGTGCATTTTTAAAATTTATTTTTGTGTTTGATATGTTTTTTTTTGTTTTCAAATGTATTTCAGCTTTGGTATAGCCGAAGATAGTCCACTCTCTAGTTTTTTCTTGTTTCGACCCAAGGAATCCCATTTTTTATGTTTGCACACATACAATTGCATTGAAACACTGTATGCAATTGCATTGAAACACAAGAGCAGAAAAGTGCAAACTAGCTGATTTCCCTATAGCAAAATGAATGTTTTATGAAAGCTCTTATTGCAGATAAAATATGTTTAGCGTTTGAATGAAGTTCCTTATGTTGAATGTGCGTCATTACTCATAACAGCAATGGCACGCTCCAAAAGTTGTTATCGGCATAAAAAGCGGGAATTTGTGTTAATTCCCGCACGGGCTGGCGTATGATAAAAATATGAAAACCCAAATTATACAATTGCTCCATTCGTCGTATGCTTCAGATAAGGTTAAATACTTTGGGAACCAAATATTTATGTAGTAATGATCTGTTGGCGTTTAAAGAGCACATAAACGCTTACGAGTTCTGCAATCAGAACAAAGAGAGTCATTGCGCTTCTGTATGAGTCTAGCAATGACGATTAAGAATTGTTCTCTCAAGCAATGTACCAGTTTTGATAAAGCTCGACTACAAATCGAATGACTCTCTTGCTGATATATTGAAGCTTCTGTGAACTGGGAAAGTCCAAGAAAGTCACTTATAATTGCCCTATCGGTATTCACAATGTAGGGTAAGAGAGCAGATTTAACTTTTTAAGCCGCTACCTTTGTTAGGCAGATGTCGAAGCTTGATAGTAGAAAAATAAGAAAACAGATTAGGCTGGATGGATGAAGGCGGTATGTAACAAACATTTCAAAATTGGTCTTAGGTTCATGTTAGGTTCGTCTCTTTCCCTGAATTCTCCCCAAATTCAAGTATTCACGATGTAGTCGGAGATTCGGAAGTTCTGAAGAATTTGTCTGATTGATAAAGTAGGCATTTCGATACCTGAAAACACAATCATTCTATGTCCATTGTTTCAAAACTCTAGAAATTGAGAAACAAGTTTTCAAATTGATATGTTTTGTATGGAAATGGATTTTTTTCCTAATTTTTCAATTACTTTCATTAAGATCATCACAAACCACTGTACCCTGTCTGATGCAGCTTCTTCTCAGCAATCCAAAAATACCAAAAACTCGATTTCCATGAAAACGGACATAGGATGATTCTGCTTTAAGGTATCCATTCGACAGTTTCAATAATTTTTGGGTTTGTGCCTTCGATATATGAAGTGAAAACCTTTATGGCTGATTTACTCGAAATAATTTATATGCTACATACTGCCTTCATCCAAACCGTCTTTCTTACTGCCTGCTATCAGACCACAACAGAGACATCATCGGTCACTGATTTGATGTACCTATCTTTGCAGCGTTTATATAATTAGTTGCAAGTAAAAAATCGCGTTCAAATTTAAATAGAGAGGTGTCGGGTTTTTTTTAGCAAAATAGGAGTATCAACAAAAGGTTCAAAACCCGATACCATATATTCGAAAACGATATAAAACAAATGTTCATAAGCGAACTCATAAACGACTGATTTTATTCGTCTTCGAATGTTCGTTTCGGTGGGCAAATAAAAAGCGACATCGGATTCGTATTTTCATTTTCTGATTGTATTTTGCATAAATTTTGGAATTTATTTGCCTAGTCTGACCGGGGCCTTAGAATTACTTAGTATGAACTGGGAAACCGAAAATTTACCGAAAAATATTTGTTCCCAAACTAGATCCCAAACTAGAACCAAAAATCATTGGCCCAACTGAAACCGATGTTCTAATTTTTTTCCGATGCCGAAGCTCTAGTATCGGACTATCTACCCTACTTTGCAAATTCCGTTTATATTAATCAGCTCAACATTGAGTAGAATTTCACAAAAACTTTATAATATAATCATTGTATAAACACAAGCGAGCCTGAGGGAATTTTCTTGAGTTTGTTAATCACTTTGCTCAGTCTAAGAAGAAAGGTCGAAACTGTTGGACGTTGGGGCACAACCAAAATTTTGAAAAGTTCATATGCTGATTTGAAACAAACCCATAACTGAAATGTACATTTTACTGTTGTCCACTATTCTTGCTCTTGCAGTAATAGAAGCGGGAGATGCGATAGTTAAGTGCCAAGTGCGACTTGTTAATGGCGTGACTTCACAAAGATGCATTCGACTTTGTAGGAATGGTCAAAAGGTAGATAAAACCTGCTGGTGTGATGAAGGTTTCATCATAGTGGAGGGCAGGTGCCTGACGGGATGCAAAAATGCGTGTCCAGTGAATGCCATGTGTATTGGCCAGAATCAGTGCAGATGCAAGAGTAACTATAAAACAGTAGGCGATAAGTGCGAGCCTGAATGCAACGAGGGCTGTGGAGCGAATAAGGTTTGTGTGGAGCCAGATGTGTGTGGCTGTGCGCCGGGCTACAATGAGACAGAGTCTGGCTGTGCACCGAACTGTTCCGGTGGATGTGATGCATACGAGCGTTGTATCAGTCCTGAACAATGCCAATGCGAATATGGTTATGGTAGAAGTATTATTAGTGGTAAATGTCACCCGATCTGTGACCAAAAGTGTACTAAAAATTCCAAATGTGTCAGCCCGGGCAAATGCGAATGTATCAGCGGATATAAGCTTGTGGGAGAGAAGTGCGAGCCGACCTGTGACGCAGCTTGTCCTGAGAATTCGCTTTGCGTAGAACCAAATACATGCGATTGCGTGGCTGGCTATCACAAGAAAGAGGGCGTGTGCAATCCTATATGTTCGAAGGGATGTGGTGCCAATTCGGAATGCTTTGAACCGGAACAGTGTCGTTGTAGGAATGGCTACCATCCTGCAGCTGAAAGTTGTGTGGCCACATGCAGCGAGGTTTGTGGAGTAAATAAAATTTGTTCTGCTCCGGAAGTGTGTAGTTGTGCGATGGGATACAACGAGACGGTGTCCGGCTGTGAAGCAATCTGCGCAGCTGGGTGTGGTGAACACGAGCGCTGCGCCAGCCCCGGACAGTGCCAGTGTCTTGTTGGGTATGGAAGAAGCATTAAGAGCGGCAAATGTAACTCACTTTGTGAAGAGGCGTGCGGCGAAAACGCCAAATGCAATGGTAGTGGCAAATGCGAATGCATTGTGGGACACGAGCTTGTTGGCGAGCAGTGCGAACCGATCTGCGAGCAAGAATGTCCCCAACATTCTGTATGTGTGGCAAGAGGACAATGTGACTGTGTAGCAGGCTATCAGAAAATTGAGGACGCATGCAAACCGATATGTGCTAAGGGGTGTGGTGACAATGCGGAATGCTTTGAACCCGAACAGTGTCGTTGTAAGAGTGGCTACGACGCTGTAGATGGACGTTGTGTGGCCACATGCAGCGAGGTTTGTGGAGCAAATAAAATATGTTCTGCTCCGGAAGTGTGTAGTTGTGCGATGGGATACAACGATACGGTGTCAGGCTGTCAACCAATTTGTAAGGCGCGTTGTGGCCAGTATGAAAGCTGTGCCAGCCCGGGACAGTGCCAGTGCAATGATGGATATGGTAGAAGTGCTAAAAGCGGCAAGTGCCACCCACTTTGTGAAGAGACTTGTGGCGAAAATGCCAAATGCAGTGGTCCCGACAAATGCGAGTGTAACGTTGGATACGCACTTGTGGCGAAGAAGTGCGAGCCGATCTGTGACGAACTTTGCCCTGAATATGCTACATGTGTGGCTCCGGGAAAATGTGGCTGTGTGACAGGCTATCACAAAATCGATGGCGTTTGCATGCCAATCTGTTCCAAGGGATGTGGCGTCAATTCAGAATGTCTTCAGCCAGAGCAATGCCGCTGTAAGAGTGGCTATCACCAAGAAGCAGGAGTTTGCGGGCCCATATGCTCTCTAGGTTGCCCTAAGTTGGCCACTTGCGCAGAACCTGAACTCTGCCATTGTGACAGAGGATTTCACATGGTGCTCAATGCTTGCGAACCCATTTGTGCACACTGTAGTGCCCATGCCAATTGTGTGGCGCCTAATATCTGTCAGTGTGAGACTGGCTTTCGCAAAGAGTCGAACGGTTTGTGCATCGAAGACTGCATGGAAGAGCTGAACTTAATATTTATGCGTGAAAGAGTGTCCTGCAACTTCAGTTGGCTTTGGCGGATAATCCTTTATAGCTCGATTGCCGCAGTAGTGATTACGTCGTGTATTCTATGCCTTGTGATATATCGACGCCTTGAGCGCTCCTGGTCAAAGCGTGCAACTCAAAATCGTTTCAATGGGGAATGCGTCATTACATATCAACCAGATTCGTCGGAAAGAGAAGAGCCAGATGTAGAAACTACGTACCAATGCCCGCCACCAGAATACAATGCAGTTGCGCGCCAACTTGATAATAACTTTCAAAGGAAAAGATGATTCATTCAAATATGTGTTCATCACCGAACTGTAATTACACTAATCTGTGTGGCTTTGTCACTGTATTGAATTAAATTAAATTTTCATACTATGTACAAATACAGATCAAAACATTATTCAAATGCATTTTTAAATATCTCGAATCCATGTAAACTACTTTTAAAATCATAATGGAAATAAACGAATTTCCTATCGAATGGAAAACAGTTTTACAAAATCTTTGGTTTTCCTGGTTGAACGTGGCTCCCATAATTTCTTCACCAAAGCTAAACTAATTACTAAACTTTCACACTGTCAGTAGATCCACCCGGTCATATAATGCCCACAACGAAGCATGAATTGATTTAATTACAAACAAGAAGTAACAGCTAAAGCTAAATAAAAAGCCTTATCAGTAATATGTACCTAAAACTGAAATAGCAAACATTCCATTTCGCAGCTTCGCATTATTCGCAGTTGCACTTCAAATGTGCTTTCACTCTAGTGACTAGTTGCGCTTACTTCCAAATGACCAATCAAACAATTTCAGCGTCGCGTAGATTAACTAAGAAAATTATACATTCCTTGAACGGTATGGATAAAATGAACACAGATTTAAAGAGATGCGTCGTTAACTTCAAATTTAAGGTTTATACAAGCTGGAGGGGTTACTCGTTTCAGAAGTCACTTCGATTCGAAAGGCGAGGTACAGAGTAGTCAAAATAATAGTACATGTCCAAATTCCAAATTCCACATTTTTATTTGTATATCGCACATTTTATAGTTTTTGGGAATGAGTACCAGTTCACCTTGTCAGTTAAGTACTTATCAAGGAAATGTAACTACTTTTAAAGGTGGTTTTCCTGGGGGTTGTACTATTTGTTTTGGATGCAAAAAGTTGTACGATTTCTATCACAAAACTTCCTTTAGTAACCAATTTATACATACAATGAAATGATCGAAACCAAATCAAAATTTCACATTTCGTGCGCTACGGGCTGTGGAAACATTTAAAAACGAACAAATTTCTAGTTTGCGATGCTCGTTCGCGAACAAATATTAAGGCGGTGTAACGGTTGTGCTAACGCAACTTTTGTTTGCGATTAGAGTTCGCAATAAAAGTTGCGTTCGCTCGTTCGGTCTAAATGCACATTAATAGTGCAGATTATTTTATTGTTAGTACTTCAGTAATTAGGTTTACAAATGATCGGTTCTCCATTGAACAAATTATAATATGCCACGTTCGTATAGAACGTATCAGATTCCAGGACTGTCAGAAAGCGCTTTTAAACAGAAATAAAAAATAAGATTTTCAAATAACCGAAAAAATGTCTTTTCACTAAAAATTTACATTGAAAAATATTGGGGTCGTCAAAAAGTTTTTACTTGCACCCCCAACATAATGGTGTTATATTTCTACGGTTCTAATTTTTCTTTTATTTAGTAAAAAATTAACATTTTTATCGAGCTTTTCATAATTTATATATTAATTATGGGTTTTAGCTCATTTTCCAAAAAAGAAATTCTGGAAAAGGGGAACACAACAAGCAACCAAGTGTGTATATCAGAGCGCACGCAATGTTAAAATTCATTTGCCATACAACTATCTTCGGCTATACCGAAGCTGAAATACCCCCACACAGTAGGAAGAAGTACCTCGAACATAAAATTATGTGGTCTCAAGACCCCATTTTGAGCCACCTATAAATAGTTTTGGAGCCCGTCCAAAATCCGTTTCTAAAAATTTCCAATCAAATATACCAAAATATATACCCCATTTTGACCCTTATATATGTGGTTTCGGTACCTCAGACCATGTCAAAAATACGTTTCTAAACATTTCCAATCGAAAGACTTCAAAAATGTTGACCTTTTTTTCGGTGTATGGGACCACGCCCAGTTTTTGTCCGATTTGGTTGATTCTCGAACTTGATCTCAGTATTCACGAGAAAAATATGTACCCAACGTTTCAAGTCGATATCTCCAAAACTGCGACCGCTATCGTGCGGTCGGAAGGACAGACGGACGGACGGACATACAGACGGACATGGCTAAATTGACTCCGGTGGTGATGCTGATCAAGAATATATATACTTTTCCATACCGGACACGCCCCCTTATGGGCGTTACAAACATTGTGTTAAAGTTAGTATACCCTGCCACAGTGAGTGTGGGGGTATAAAAATTAGGTTTTTGCTAAATTTTAATGCAGGTTCATTAGGTAATTTTCCCCTTCAAAATCGCGTAGGAAAGTCGGAGAAACATTTAAGACGAAGGCAGTCGCAATATCTTAGAAAATTCCTTCTTGGATGCGATATCTGCTCTTCGGATAAAAGAGGAGGGCCATGAAAGGCGCCCAATTTTTTCATATGCAGTCCCTAAGTCAATGAATGCGAACAAATCAAAGAAATGATTGAATTGAATTGAAACGACAGCGGTGTTTTTATTTTCATTGTTTATTATCGTCTTTCGTTTTGAACAGAATATAAAAAAATTATAATATATATTTAATATCCAATATTGTTTACATCTAATACACTGATTTGAAAAGTTGCATAATTAATATCTACAATTGCATGCGATTTCAATTTCGATAAGCTTGATTCGCTTGATTCTAGCCCTATATATTGCAAATAACCATGCAAATTCTACATTTGCTATAATTATTTAATACAAAAATAATTTATGTTGAGAGAATAAAATTTTAAAAAAATTAAAAAAAAAAAACAAAAACAAAACACAAGAGCTGTTCATTTATAAAATTTTTTTTTTGTTTTTTAAATAAATAAAATCTAGAATTTATTTTTTATACTTTTACAATTATATTTGTTTTATTTTTAAATACTTAAAGGCTAAAATTTAATTATATTATGTTTTTTTTCATAATTTTTGTTTTATATTTTAATAAAAACTAGTGTTGTTCGTGATTTTTCAAAACTTTTGCATTATTTGTTTTTGTTTTGTTAAATGCGCTTCTAAAGCTCAAGTGACTGAAAATTGCATTAAAAATGTTACTTTAAAAGTGACTTAAAGTACTTTTTTATATATATATATTTATTTTTTTTTCATTATTTCATAAAAAATGTAGAATTTCTATATTCGTTAAAAATTACATATACAATTACTTAATATTAAATATGCTACTATAAGATTATTTAAAACTTTCAATCAGTCGAGCATTAGTAATAAGTTTTGTTCTCTTTACAATTAACATTGTTTTCTTGTTTTTACTGTTCTTTTTTTTATAGTAAGTAAAACGGTATTTTAATAATTATAAATTATATAATTTGCAACCTAGAGTACGTGTGTGTGGTGTGTGTGTGTGTGTATGTGCGCGTGCACTACTACAATTGGAGTAGAGCTGCTCCATACTCAACTGACTTTCAACCAAGTTTCTACTGGGCATAGGACGTTTTTCATACGGAGAGCTCTGCACTTAAGTTTTTATTTAAACTTTTTTATATCAGTTTTTGTTATTATTTTTTCTTTGTTGTTATTGGTAGGTATAATTAAGTAATAAACTTGTGCGTTTATTCGATGTCATACAAAACACGCAGGAAGTGTACGTACTTGTGTGTGTGTGTGTATATGTCTGTCTTTCTGTCCTGTGTGTTCTTCAGATTCATACCTACTATAACGTCTTCAGAGAACTTCTGATAATAATTGTAAGTTTATTGATAAAGTTCCTATAAAAACTAGTTTCGTTCGTTGTCGAAAGTACAAAAGTGTGGTAAAAGGTAGTCAGAGAGATATCGATTAGTTGTGTGTGTTTGTCTGTTCTGTGGTAGGATTGATTTTGTTGCTCTTACATACAACAAAAGAAGACTAGAAGCAACAATACAAAAATTATGCAATTTCAAAAATAATCATCATAATCATTGAGAGTTGAGTTTCAAATTCAATTACAAAATCGTTTAAATACCATATTTACGTTATTTAATTAAATAGAAGCTAAATGTTAGTTAGAGACTAAAATTATACACTTAAGAGTAGTAGAATCGAAGGAGCAGTGGAGGAGAATACAAATAAAGCAAAATTAATATAAAAAAATATATATAAATTATCATAAAAAAAAAAATATAAAATAAAAAAACGATGGCGTATCTTAAAATTTCATAACGTTATTCTTTGTGGCGTCCGTCAATGATGTCGTCGCATCGTCATCGTGCCAGAGTGAGTCTCTCTTGAATTGCATGGGATTTGAGTGAACAAGGCGAATGGCACAAAGAACTACGTTACAAATCGATTTAAGCAGATTAAACATTTCCGATTTACAGTTAAACAAATTTTGCTTTTAAGTGCGTTCTTAATTAATTGCACCTATACTATGTATACAGCACAATATCACTGGTTGCTTCTCATAAGCTAATTCGAAAAATAAAAAAAAAATACAACACGAAAATTATTATTATTCATATTCAATTCAAAAAAGAGCTATTTTTTGTAAATTTTTTGTTGCAAAAATTCTTTGCGTTTTTTTTATAGAAAATTTCCTTGTGGTGTTCTGGTTTTTGGCACCTATTTAGTTTGCAGATTTGCATTATTTCTCACGTGATTGTTGTCTGCTGGGTTTTAGTTTAAATTTACTTGTTTTTTTTTTAAATTTAATAATTACTTTTAATTCGCATGGCTGATGGTTCATCTTTTTCTGCCGGCCGCGACGACTGCCATCACCTGCTGCATTGTTGGTTCTGGTATGCACGGTTGAGGATCACATTTCATCTTTCCATCGCCACCGCACCTGTACGTTTTATTTGTGAATTAATTGCGGTGAACTGAAATAAAATTTTGCATTTGATACTTACTTGCAGTTGATGCATGGACCACTCGTCGATTCGATCCGCTCGCCCACTTTGTAGGACCTGCCATTGATTTGGCAACCGTTCCTCTGAACCGCACCGCCATAGTTGTGATGCTGGAACGTTGGTGGCAGTGTTGTGCTTGTCGTTGTGGTGCTTGTCGTAATATTTAGTACGGTAGCCATTGACACGGGACATTCGTAGCGTGGACAACAGAAGCCACTGATTGGTTCCTCGTGGCAGCCGGAAATTGGTGGTGGACAAGACTGTTGCAAGCAAATGATGTCGCTTCTGAAGCAGAAGCAGAAATCGCATGGATCGTCGCGTGGAATTTGTTGTGCCGAAACGTAAAGTTTACCACCGTAGCGGCAAGTGCCCGGACCAAATACTTCTGTCTCATCCTCGTCCGTGTATTCATCCTCCGAATAAGATGGATATTGTGGAGGTTGGCCATAGCCGGGTGGTGGTGGCGGCGGGTATTGAGATGAGGGCGCTGCTGTTGTAATTGGCGATTCGCTTGTCGACGTGGCCGCTGATAGAGATTCGGTAGCATTCGTGCTGTCAATTCTGCTATCGATGTCAACTGAACTGGGCGGTGCCATTGTGGTGACGGCGTGATGTGGGAAGAGTGGGTGTACAGTTGTGATGGCAAGTTCGTCATCCTTGTGATCGTCAATTTCTTCATTGGTTTCTTCGGAAGATGCCGCTGTCTCGGTTGAACTCTCGCCAGCAAGAGTAGCATCAGTAGCTGAGCCAATAGCTCCTTCCAAAATATGTGGTGTCAGCGTGGCATCTTCATCTTCTTGTGGAACAAGTGGTTTAGTTGTAACATCTTCTTCCTTATCTTCATGTGACTCAGCCTCAGGCAAATGTATTTCAGTCTCATCGGAGCCTTCTGATGGTTCCTGTTTGTCAGTGGTTGCTTCTGCATCTTCTGTTTCTTTTTCGGGTTTAGCTGTAGCCGAAACCATAGCCTCTCCAGCCAAATGAGTTGGATCAGTGGCGGCAGTGATTTCTTCATTATCTTCAATAATATGTGCGCTGGTAGAAACTTCCTCATCTTCAGTACTTGTTTCAGCATCAGGTTTAACTGTCGCCGAAGTAGATTCCTTGTCCGTTGGTTTGATGGTAGAAGCGCTGGAAATGTCCATATCAGCGCCAGTCTCTTCTTCCAAGTGTTCTCCTTCTTCCCCAGAAGCCTCTACATCATCGTGTTTGGATTCATCGTCAACCTTAGGGCTTTGTTCGGTAATGCTTTCCTCGATGCGTTCGGTCACGAATTCACCGATATGCTGGACTTTGTGATCAGTGGTAATTTCTTCGTCAGACTCAATAGACTCTCCAGACTGTTCCACAGAGTCCAAGCCAGCAATAACAGATGGAGCTCGGGTGGTGCTAGTATTATCATCGATTGGATGGACTGTGCTATATTCACCAAATACTTCCGAAACCTCTGAAGGTGTAGCTGGCTTTTCAGCACCAACCATTGAGGTATCGGTCTGAGCAGATATTTCTTCTTCTGTCGGTAACATAACGGTAGTTTGGTCAACGTCGTCTTCTTCGATTGCTGCTGCGATATCAGGATGAATTTTACCATCAGTAATTCCGCTTGATGGAATTTCGTGTGGGTCTGAAGTGGATGTTTCCACAGATTCTTCACCAACATCTTCTTCGCTAGTAAGATCGACTGAAGGAGCAATAGTAGATGACAAAGTTTGATCGGTAGGTTCATTCTCATCTTCTTCCCCTGAAGGAGCAACGGTATGAGCCAAAGTTTCGTCGGTAGGTTCTTTTTCGCTTTCAACTGAAGGAGCTGCAGTATGAGCCATAGCTTCATCATCATCCTTTTCGCCTTCGACTGAAGGAGCGACAGTGTGAGCCAAAGCCTCATCAATTGGTTCCTTTTCGCCTTCGACTGATGGAGCAACGGTATGAGCCAAGGTTTCATCAGTAGGTTCCTTTTCGCCTTCAGCTGCAGGAGCAACGGTATGAGCCAAGGTATCATCGATAGTTTCCTTTTCGCCTTCGACTGAAGGAGCGACAGTGTGAGCCAAAGCCTCATCAATTGGTTCCTTTTCGCCTTCGACTGATGGAGCAACGGTATGAGACACGGTTTCATCCGTAGGTTCCTTTTCGCCTTCAACTGAAGGAGCTGCGGTATGAGCCAAATCTTCATCATCTCCCTTTTCGCCTTCAGCTGCAGGAGCAACGGTATGAGCCAAGGTATCATCGATAGTTTCCTTTTCGCCTTCGACTGAAGGAGCGACAGTGTGAGCCAAAGCCTCATCAATTGGTTCCTTCTCGCCTTCGATTGATGGAGCAACGGTATGAGCCAAGGTTTCATCGGTAGGTTCCTTTTCGCCTTCAACTGAAGGAGCTGTAGTATGAGCCATAGCTTCATCATCATCCTTTTCGCCTTCAACTGAAGGAGCAACGGTATGAGCCAAAGCGTCTTCAATAGGTTCCTTTTCGACATCAACTGAAGGAGCTGCAGTATGAGCCAAATCTTCATCATCTTCAATTGGTTCCATTTCGCCTTCGACTGATGGAGCAACGGTATGAGCCACGGTTTCATCAGTAGGTTCCTTTTCGCCTTCAACTGAAGGAGCTGCGGTATGAGCCAAAGCGTCTTCAATAGGTTCCTTTTCGCCTTCAACTGAAGGAGCTGCAGTATGAGCCAAATGTTCATCATCTTCCTTTTCGACTTCGACAGATGGTGCGACAGTGTGAGCCAAAGCCTCATCAATCGGTTCCTTTTCGCCTTCGACTGATGGAGCGACGGTATGAGCCACGGTTTCATCAGTAGGTTCCTTTTCGCCTTCAACTGAAGGAGCTGCGGTATGAGCCAAATCTTCATCATCTCCCTTTTCGCCTCCAGCTGCAGGAGCAACGTTATGAGCCAAGGTATCATCGATAGTTTCCTTTTCGCCTTCGACTGAAGGAGCGACAGTGTGAGCCAAAGCCTCATCAATTGGTTCCATCTCGCCTTCGATTGATGGAGCGACGGTATGAGCCAAGGTTTCATCGGTAGGTTCCTTTTCGCCTTCAACTGAAGGAGCTGCAGTATGAGCCATAGCTTCATCATCTTCCTTTTCGCCTTCAACTGAAGGAGCAACGGTATGAGCCAAAGCGTCTTCAATAGGTTCCTTTTCGCCTTCAACTGAAGGAGCTGCAGTATGAGCCAAATGTTCATCATCTTCCTTTTCGACTTCGACAGATGGTGCGACAGTGTGAGCCAAAGCCTCATCAATCGGTTCCTTTTCGCCTTCGACTGATGGAGCGACGGTATGAGCCACGGTTTCATCAGTAGGTTCCTTTTCGCCTTCAACTGAAGGAGCTGCGGTATGAGCCAAGGTATCATCGATAGCTTCCTTTTCGCCTTCGACTGAAGGAGCGATAGTGTGAGCCAAAGCCTCATCAATTGGTTCCTTCTCGCCTTCGATTGATGGAGCAACGGTATGAGCCAAGGTTTCATCGGTAGGTTCCTTTTCGCCTTCAACTGAAGGAACTGCAGTATGAGCCAAATCTTCATCATCTTCCTTTTCGCCTTCGACAGATGGAGCGACAGTGTGAGCCAAAGACTCATCAATTGGCTCCTTTTCGCCTTCGACTGATGGAGCAACGGTATGAGCCAAGGTTTCATCGGTAGGTTCCTTTTCGCCTTCAACTGAAGGAGCTGCAGTATGAGCCATAGCTTCATCACCTTCCTTTTCGCCTTCGACTGAAGGAGCGACAGTGTGAGCCAAAGCCTCATCAATTGGTTCCTTTTCGCCTTCGACTGATGGAGCAACGGTATGAGCCAAGGTTTCATCAGTAGGTTCCTTTTCGCCTTCAACTGAAGGAGCTGCGGTATGAGCCAAATCTTCATCACCTTCCTTTTCGCCATCAATTGTAGGAGCAACGGTATGAGGCAAGGTATCATCGGTAGGTTCCTTTTCGCCTTCGACTGAAGGAGCGACCGTGTGAGCCAAAGCCTCATCAATTGATTCCTTTTCGCCTTCAACTGAAGGAGCAACGGTATGAGCCAAGGTTTCATCGGTAGTTTTCTTTTCGCCTTCAACTGAAGGAGCTGCAATATGAGCCATAGCTTCATCATCTTCCTTTTCGCCTTCGACTGAAGGAGCGACAGTGTGAGCCAAAGCCTCATCAATTGGTTCCATTTCGCCTTCGACTGATGGAGCAACGGTATGAGCCAAGGTTTCATCGGTAGGTTCCTTTTCGCCTTCAACTGAAGGAGTAACGGTATGAGCCAAAGATTCATCATCTTCCTTTTCGCCTTCGACTGATGGAGCGACAGTGTGATCCAAAGCCTCATCAATAGGTTTCTTTTCGCCTTCAACTGAAGGAGCTGCAGTATGAGCCATAGCTTCATCATCTTCCTTTTCGCCTTCGACAGATGGAGCGATAGTGTGAGCCAAAGCCTCATCAATTGGTTCCTTTTCGCCTTCCACTGATGGAGCAACGGTATGAGCCAAGGTTTCATCGGTAGGTTGCTTTTCGCCTTCAACTGAAGGAACTGCAGTATGAGCCAAATCTTCATCATCTTCCTTTTCGCCTTCGACTGATGGAGCGACAGTGTGATCCAAAGCCTCATCAATAGGTTTCTTTTCGCCTTCAACTGAAGGAGCTGCAGTATGAGCCATAGCTTCATCATCTTCCTTTCCGCCTTCGACTGAAGGAGCGACAGTGTGAGCCAAAGCCTCATCAATTGGTTCCTTTTCGCCTTCGACTGATGGAGCAACGGTATGAGCCAAGGTTTCATCAGTAGGTTCCTTTTCGCCTTCAACTGAAGGAGCTGCAGTATGAGCCATGGCTTCATCATCTTCCTTTTCGCCTTCAACTGAAGGAGCAACGGTATGAGCCAATGCGTCTTCAATAGGTTCCTTTTCGCCTTCAACTGAAGGAGCTCCGGTATGAGCCAAATTTTCATCATCTTCCTTTTCGCCTTCAATTTCAGGAGCAACGGTATGAGCCAAGGTATCATCGATAGTTTCCTTTTCGCCTTCGACTGAAGGAGCAACAGTGTGAGCCAAAGCCTCATCAATTGGTTCCTTTTCGCCTTCGACTGATGGAGCAACGGTATGAGCCAAGGTTTCATCAGTAGGTTCCTTTTCGCCTTCAACTGAAGGAGCTGCGGTATGAGCCAAATCTTCATCATCTCCCTTTTCGCCTTCAGCAGCAGGAGCAACGGTATGAGCCAAGGTATCATCGATAGTTTCCTTTTCGCCATCGACTGAAGGAGCAACAGTGTGAGCCAAAGCCTCATCAATTGGTTCCTTTTCGCCTTCGACTGATGGAGCACCGGTATGAGCCAAGGTTTCATCAGTAGGTTCCTTTTCGCCTTCAACTGAAGGAGCTGCGGTATGAGCCAAATCTTCATCATCCTTTTCGCCTTCGACTGATGGAGCGACAGTGTGAGCCAAAGTCTCATCAATTGTTTCCTTTGCGCCTTCGATTGATGGAGCAATGGTATGAGCCAAGGTTTCATCAGTAGGTTCCTTTTCGCCTTCAACTGAAGGAGATGCGGTATGAGCCAAATCTTCATCATCTTCCTCTTCGCCTTCAATTGCAGGAGCAACGGTATGAGCCAAGGTATCATCGATAGTTTCCTGTTCGCCTTCGACTGAAGGAGCAACAGTGTGAGCCAAAGCCTCATCAATTGGTTCCTTTTCGCCTTCGACTGATGGAGCTGGGGTATGAGCCAAATCTTCATCATCTGCCTTTTCGCCTTCAATTGCAGGAGCAACGGTATGAGCCAAGGTTTCATCAGTAGGTTCCTTTTCGCCTTCAACTGAAGGAGATGCGGTGTGAGCCAAATCTTCATCATCTTCCTTTTCGCCTTCAATTGCAGGAGCAACGGTATGAGCCAAGGTATCATCGATAGTTTCCTTTTCGCCTTCGACTGAAGGAGCAACAGTGTGAGCCAAAGCCTCATCAATTGGTTCCTTTTCGCCTTCGACTGATGGAGCAACGGTTTGAGCCAAAGTTTCATCAGTAGGTTCCTTTTCGCCTTCAACTGAAGGAGCTGCGGTATGAGCCAAATCTTCATCATCTTCCTTTTCGCCTTCAATTGCAGGAGCAACGGTATGAGCCAAATCTTCATCAGTAGGTTCCTTTTCGCCTTCAACTGAAGGAGATGGGGTATGAGCCAAATCTTCATCATCTTCCTTTTCGCCTTCAATTGCAGGAGCAACGGTATGAGCCAAGGTATCATCGATAGTTTCCTGTTCGCCTTCGACTGAAGGAGCAACAGTGTGAGCCAAAGCCTCATCAATTGGTTCCTTTTCGCCTTCAACTGAAGGAGCTGCAGTATGAGCCATAGCTTCATCATCTTCCTTTTCGCCTTCGACTGAAGGAGCGACAGTGTGAGCCAAAGCCTCATCAATTGGTTCCTTTTCGCCTTCGACTGATGGAGCAACGGTATGAGCCAAGGTTTCATCAGTAGGTTCCTTTTCGCCTTCAACTGAAGGAGATGCGGTATGAGCCAAATTGTCGCCTTCAATTGCAGGAGCAACGGTATGAGCCAAGGTTTCATCGATAATTTCCTTTTCGCCTTCGACTGAAGGAGCAACAGTGTGAGCCAAAGCCTCATCAATTGGTTCCTTTTCGCCTTCGACTGATGGAGCAACGGTATGAGCCAAAGTTTCATCAGTAGGTTCCTTTTCGCCTTCAACTGAAGGAGCTGCGGTGTGAGCCAAATCTTCATCATCTTCCTTTTCGCCTTCAATTGCAGGAGCAACAGTATGAGCCAAGGTTTCATCGATAGTTTCCTTTTCGCCTTCGACTGAAGGAGCAACAGTGTGAGCCAAAGCCTCATCAATTGGTTCCTTTTCGCCTTCGACTGATGGAGCAACGGTATGAGCCAAAGTTTCATCAGTAGGTTCCTTTTCGCCTTCAACTGAAGGAGCTGCGGTATGAGCAAAAGCGTCTTCAATAGGTTCCTTTTCGCCATCAACTGCAGGAGCAGCGGTATGAGCCAAAGATTCATCATCTTCCTTTTCGCCTTCAACGGATGGAGCGACAGTGTGAGCCAAAACCTCATCACTTGTTTCCTTTTCAGCGTCCACTGCAGGTGCAACAGTAGGAGATACATCTGATACCTTTTCACCTTCTCCAGTTGAAGGAGTAGCAACTGTAGTGTGATCCAAGTCTTCAGTAATTGTGGCATGCGTTTGTTCTTCTGGAATTGAAGCTGGTGCAGGAATTTCTTCCGTTTCAATAGTATCGTGCTTGTCTTCGGCCACGGGTTCCAATGGTTTGGGTGTAGCCATATCAAGTTGGACGGATTGAATAATCGCTGGAGCTTCAGTCGCAAATACAGATTCGTCAATTCTAGGAACATTTGTTGTGTCATCTTCCTCTGATGATTCATCCTTAATGTGTGACATTGGTTCTTCGGTGCTAACAACAGGCACATCGATATCTGTGGGCGCCATAATTGTTGTTTGTTCGTCTGTTTCGATCTCATGTGTTGGTATTTTGATAGTGGTCGAGCCGATTTCCTTTTCAGCAACTTCTGTTGAGATCTCTCCCGCCGGCGATGGAGCGTGAATTTTGGTTGGAGTTGCAATAGTTGTGTATGAAATTTCTTCATCTTCATCTTCTCCAGTTTCAACACTATCAGTTTTGGGAGGCATGCTATCAATACCGCAAATATAGGTGGGACAGCATTTATCGGTACTAGCTTCATCCAAAATGCATTTCTCCACGTCTTCAGGCACATCGCATTCGACGCGATGGCAACTAACAATGCTACTAACGCATCTACAAGATATTTCGCATTCATCCGAAGTTGGAATAACCGAGTTGTTTGCGTATGTCTTGTGGCCAACCAAACAGTCACCTTCTCCGGGAATAATAGCGGGTAGCTGCATATCAAGAACATCTTCAGATGAAGTTTCTTCCGATGATTCGGGTTTGGCGGTTGTATGATCAATTTCACTTGTTCCTTCGGATGCAGCAAAGTCGCCTCTCTCATCGAGAGCAGGAATTTGTGTTACGTCATGAACCGAGTCAACACTTGGAATTGCTGTGGTGTGCACATCCTCCTCAGAAGTCTCAGTGCTTCCTGAAATCTCTTCTTCATGTGTCTTGTCTTGATCAGTGATAGGAGCAGAAGTAGATGATACATCGGTAGGTCCATCCGTTGTAGGGACACCGTCTTCCTTTTCTGCTTCACTTGGTTTTTGATCCATTGACGATACTGTGGTCGAATCAATATCAACCTTCTCTTCATCAGATATGGATGATGCCATTGAGTCAACCGATGATATTGTTGTTCTGTCAACACCAGCTTGTTGCTCCTCATCTGTTGTGGGTGTAGTTGTTTTATCAGCAGTGGCATCGTCGGCAGCAATGCTAGCGATAGTAGTAGGATGAAGATATTCTTCCGTTTTGTGATCCTCAATGTCTGGCATAACCTTATGTTCATCGTCTGTACCTTCGGTGATGACTTCAATTGGCGTTGACAGTGTGGTATGTTGTGGTGCTTCATCAGTTGGTTTTTCTGTTGAGATTTCACCATCCATTGTGGACTCTGACGACTCTTCACTGGTTTCAGGCTTTTTATGCTCGTCCTCTTCAATGCTATCCTTCTCTTCGCTAGAGGCTTCAGTGCTAACAGATTTCTCTGGCTCTCCTTCCAATTCCTCGGATGACTCTTTCTCCGCATCAGGTTTGGATGTAACTGTTTCGTCAGATGTTGTGAGCGAAGAGGTTGCAGTTGGTGTGGTAGCTTGTTCCTCAGACTCTGGCTTTTGTGTAGATGCTTCAATGTCCTCAATCTCGACCTTATCTGACGACACAGTGGATTGTTCTTCATCGTGAATCTTTTCAGGAATTTCTGTGCCAGTGGGAGTTCTGTCTGTAGCCGCAACATGTAATCCCTCTTCATCGGTGGATGGAGCAGGTGTGGCCTTCGATGAGTCCATGTCTTCTTCGGAGCTGGTTTCTTCAATTGACGATTGAGTATGCTCCTCTTCTCCCTTTTCATCAATTCCAACACTTGCTGTGGTTTGCGTTTCGATCTTGTGTTCTTCATCCTCAACGATCGATGGTTTGGTAGATGATGCAATATCCATTTTGTCGGTTTCTTCTTCGGCGGAAGTTTTATCAGTTGAAGCACCAACGCCAGATTCATCGGAAACATCGGCTGAATCGATTTTACTTGTGGTGACATCGATCTTTTCTTCGACATCCACAGATGGTGCAATTGGCAATTGAGTGGCAGTTTCATCTGATTCTTTTTCTTCTTCTTCCAGAGACTCTTCTGAGGAAACTGTAGTAGGAGTAGAAACACCAAGGGGTTCTTCAACATCGGCATCAGCTGGTATAACAGTAGTAGCACCAAGTGCGGTTTCCTCATCCACTGATATCTCAGATGGTTTGGAAATATCCAATTTAACTGTGGTAGCTTCAACGTCATCATGGTGTGTCGGAATCTTCGATGTGGTATGTTCCAAGTCTTCTTCACTCTCAACCTTCTCTTCGCTGGACACTTCACCGGAAACTTCTGGCTCAAGAGTGGCACCATCGATTTCGGTCTCCTTAGAGGGAGCAGCCACCGTAATGGCATCCATTTTCTCAACATCTTCTTCCTCTTCTGCGCTTTCCTTTTCGGTTTGCGTAGCAGTGGCAGTTTCAGTAACAGTTTCGACTATTTCGGGGGCACCCACCATCGGAGCGCTTGTCGTTTCATGTTTAATGTCCATATCAGATTCAGTAGCGTAATCGCCGCTGCCCAATTCATCGGCAGCCACTGGTTTGCCACTTTCACTAACATGTCCGGGTCTATCTGTGCCCACTTGCTTATCTTCGTCTTCGTCATCGATGTGAGTCTGAAGTTGAATGTCCTCCTCGGAGACCGAACCATGCAGATCCTTAACAGGCGCAACGGTAGTGAATTCCTGTTCGATGTAAGCTGAAGTGCTGGCCTCAATAATCTGAGTGGTGGCAGTATCATCTTCACAGAAATAATTGCTGGGGCAGCATTCACCTTCGGCGGGGGCCATCGGATGACACGACTTGCCATTGCCAGCGAGCATTGGTATCTCACATTTTTGTACGGCACACACAATATCGCCACGCATGCAGTAGCAATGCTCACATGCACTCTTGCCGAGAATAGACGCACCGTCGGCGTATAAATCGCCATTGTGCACACAATCGGTGGAAACTGATGGACTCATGGTAGTGGTAAGAATGAAACCAGGTGTAGGACGTACTGTGGTGGTTGTGGTGGAATGGTCCTCCAATTCCAAAATGTCATTTTCATGATCTGAGGAAAAGAAATTAAATGACATCAAATAATAAGTAAATCAAGCAAATAAATGGAAAATTGTGAGAAAGGCAAGCTAAGAAGAACATCACACAACTTACCACAATTGTAACGCACTGGACAACAGGAGCCCTTATTGTAAATTGGCGTACAGCCATCGATGTGCAATGTGCACTCCTGCATCAAACAAGACGTACGATTCTTAATGCAATAGCAGAGTTCGCAAGGCTTATTCGGATTCGATGGTACTTGAGCGCCCTCAGGATAGAATTTCGACTCAATGCTGCAACCGTATTTCTCAGGTATGCTCAATTCAGTGCCCGGCTCGGGAGCGTGATGGGCAATATCAACTGGAACTGGAATTTGATGAAAGCAAAAGAGAAGAGAGGGAAATGTTGTACATGCTTTCCATAGAACAATGTGGTTGCTCAATGTTAATTGAGTGATCTTACCTTCTGGACATGTGATAATTGGACAGCATTGATCCTCACGCTTCTCCACAATGCAGTCGTGACCAATTGGCTTTGTGAACGGACAGACACGTAAATAGCACATGAGCATTTTGTTGTGGCAAGTACAATTTAAACACGGTTCATTTGTCAATATTCTGTCGCCTTCGTTGTAATGATTGTAGTTGTA
Source organism: Heteromyza rotundicornis (assembly GCA_951394025.1). Lineage (NCBI taxonomy): Eukaryota > Metazoa > Arthropoda > Insecta > Diptera > Heleomyzidae > Heteromyza > Heteromyza rotundicornis. Next base: position 48,248,137 of record OX596012.1, read on the forward strand.
ATAACAGCCTTCTGCGAAATAAGAACAACAAACATTTGGAATAAGTAAGTATTCAATTCAAGGAATCTAGAACTCTGCACTCGAGGAGATCGTGCTAGCCTTCCAGATATAAAATACCTAAAACAAAAGCAATGATCTACGCTGGTAATGTTGGCTTTGAGAGCAAAAGTTATTAAATCAAGCATAGCAATTTGAAGTAGTTCCCAACATGCCGGTGCAACTAGAAAGAAATTTTACTACCTCATCATACAAATGAACAAGAATTTACAGTTTAACTAATTACGTGCATGTGAGGCGTACTATGTACGTAAAATGTAAGCAGAAACACGCCAAGTGGATGTTCTTGCAGTAATACCATCACTGCAACTCTTAATACAAGCATACTAGCATAGATCCACCACAGCCTAGACTCTCACAATGGAATGTCGTCGATTGACTATGTGATTTTTCAGATTTTCAGTTTTCGTACGTACATATCTGATAGACGCTTCAACTCATTCGCCGTGTAGTCGTCTTCTTCATCATCGAAAGGAGGGAGAGAAAAACTCGAGCACATGCATCGAAAAGGTTAAATAATAATTATGCACGCACCAGCATCACCTACTTTTTCGGAAAAATCATTTTGCAGCGCGGCCTTAAAATCTTATTTATTTTGCGCATCTTTTATTTATGTTTATCACCTTTTGTTTTACTTTTTCATGTATTGCCAGTGGAAATCTGTGTTGCGGCGTCTCGACTCGAATTGGCATTTCTAATATATGATACACTTATTGCTAGATAAAGTTCATTATTGTGGCGAAAACTGGGACAGGTCTTTATGCACGCAGAGAAAAACATGGTAGCCGCAACCATATTCCTATGACAACCATGGATTGATTTTATAGGTAGGTTAGGGGGGGGGGGTATATTCTACTGATACATGGAACAAGAAATAAAAAAAATAGTTTCCGAACCTGAACCACCTGTAAATTATCGAAGCTCCTTGGGGTTGGTTTTTTTGGGGGGATTTGTCCTAATATAAACTTAAATATAATTTGACAAAGTTTGTATGCAATCAGGGCATGGCTGAATGAACTCCAACTGACCTTAAATGTTTAGTACATGTAAACATTTAAATAGTAAATTTAAGTTTCGTTTCGTGCGAGTATCAATTCTTTTTCTTAATGGTCACCAGTCGAAGTCGCAAATATTTACTGAATACAATTCCGGCAAATTGAAATTTAAACACATTACAGTGTATTTATATACTCCAAATTAAATCGAAAATCTTAGCAAGAGCAAGTGCAATAGACTATGAGTTCGTCAAATACTTTTGAAATGAATAATAATATTACTTTTGCCTTTAATTCAAATCCGATGATGAAGGTGTCTACCTGAGATTCACAGCGTGGAAATTAATAAATATTTATCACTTCGTTGAGAATGGGATTGCTACGTTTGGGTATACGACATTGTAGCGCTTCAAAGAACTTGGCAATCTAATTTGGAAGTATTACTGAAGTATGCAGCTTGCTATTTTCTTAAAATTTAATGATTTCAGAGTAATCAAAGTAAACGTAGGACTTAAATCATATATGTCTTATCGATCAATTCATTTGCACCTTATACAGTCTTCTAATGACGCTAATTTACTAATAACATTGCATACAAGTCTATCGTCTCTCGTATCTGGTTAAACGATAATATCGATGCTCATGAGTGACAAATTAAGAATAATTACAATTACATTACTTGGCTAATGATGTTGTTAAACGTTACTAATGACAACAAGCACTACCGCAGCACAGCGGCAGAATATAATAAATGTAATGAGGCGGCGGCTACTGCATGCTCGTACATACTAACTACAGCCCAACTACGAGTACTGGTCTATACGCCGCATTAATTTGACCACTAATCACAAACGGCGATTGTGACTCAATATGGCTGCCCACATTATTAGCGTTGCCATATCAACTGATTTCCTTGGCTTTGTTCCGAGCTACACTAGACGGTCAGACGGTTGGAGTTCGTGCGAGAGGAGGTGTGAATAAAAATTTACGATTTATGTGCGGAACGTGAGCGCCACTCGATTTGTGTGAACCACGGAACTGAGTTGTTACAGGCTTTCGACAGAAATTAAGCCAAGTCAAGACGAACACAAAGCACAGTTCAGTAAAATAAAAAATTGAAATGAAACTGAAACAGAAACAGAAACAGAAACAGAAAAAGTGTCAAAGCACAGATCTCAATCAAAATCTAACAGAAGTGAAATAAAGACGAAACAACAACAACAACCAGCCACATTTATGACTGGTGGCCGACTCTAAAATGTGTAAATTGCTTGTGGCACAACGTGTTAGAATGTCAGCTATCAGCGCAGTCAATCATAATCGTTAAAGTTTATTATGACAATTTTGTGGCATTTAAAGGTGTTTAATTTATTGTCGGGCGCTTAATTGTTTGTTCAACACCTCGTTGTCTCGCTTCGAGTTGGTTTGTTTTTGTTTTGATTTTGTAAACCGATTTGTATTACGTTTTACGGGTTCGAGGTGAGGAAATGATTTCATTAAGGCAGGTAGCGACTTTAGAATGACCAATCGACCAATATACTTAGTATTTAATAACAAACTGTGGTTGTTGATCGTAAAAATCCTTAAAGGCATGTAGTAAAATACAAATCCCATTGACTTTCTTTTTTTTTTTTTTTTTTGGTGTGGAATATTTAGTTCAACCGATATTTGGGAAATTGTGTGTCTATCAATATATTTTAACTTCGGTCTCATAATAAAGATCGGTAAATAAAAAGTCATAATTCAATAGTAATTGTTCATAAATACCTTAGTTGAATATAAAAACAAACAAAAAACGAACTAGTAGAAACTGTTAAATCCTCACTTTTTGTTTATGAATTTTTACTATGAACCGTTCACTCTGTGTAGGTTATCAGATTTTTTTAGTTTTCACAACTGAATTTTTTCCCCATTTGTATCGACTCTAATTTGCAGTCTTCTTCAAGGGACTGCAAATTTCATGTTCATAACTTACCTGTATACTGTTGAATTTCCGTAACGTCTTGTAGTGGAGCTGCAAAAGAAATAAAAAGAATTTGAGTTTAATTAAAGTGACCGACAACAAGATATCAAAGCAATTTGCAAATCTACAAGTTCAACTAAAAATAAATCGAAATATATATATATATTGCCTTGAAGACTTTGTACGTATTTTTACTGCAGGTGTAAATACTTCGCTCGTATGGTCAAACAAGATTTGGCTACAAATTCTGACAATCCAGTATAAGTCAGTACCACCAATTAACAGCAGCTCAAAGCAAAATTCTAAAATTAGAAGTTCTACAAAACTAAATGCAGATGAAAGAAAAAAACCAACAGTTCAAAAACCGGTGCATAAATAATCCGCATATAAGTAGTTGCAGCAACGCCTGTATCATGAGCAGCTTGTCTTAGAAGTCAGCGAAATATTCGAATTGGATGGGATGAGGATTTTTTGAAAATCCCCAGAGACGAAGAAGAAGAATTTAAAGAACAGTTGCGACGTTGCGTTGCGTTGCGGCGGTGATAACAGTGCAAATACAGCGGCCGAAAGGTGCACGTGTATTGAAAAGGAAATTGCGGAAAATATGAATGCAACAACAACTACACTTAACCACTACAACAATCAAACTTCACAAAGCATTCAACTCAACAAGTGATCGAGTTAGAAGAAGGAACATGTTATTACCGCACAACGAAACACGTTATGTGGACCCACCATACAATAGGCAAGAGCCGCAGCACACAACACACGGTCAAATACTGCTGCAGCAAATACCATACTGTAGATGCGTTGCAGCTTTCCGGTGCGTTGCATTTCGCTAGAGCTCGGCTAAGCTGCTGTGCGCATTCCGCGCTCGTTTATTACGAAAATATGAGCGAGTGTCTGTCTGTCAGTCTGTCTGTCCACGGTCCGTCCCAGCTTGGACAATCTGTTCATACGTTCATTTGCGCTTGTGTTGGTCTCTTGTAGCGTATGTGAAGAATGGTTAAACAAATTGTTTAAACTGACAGATTGTTAAGACGCGACATGCTGCCAAGGTGCCCCCTCCGCCCCTCCCGGTTACTCTGTGAGACTGTTGTGTGGCTGTGGCAAGTGGCGTTTATGAGTAGAGAAGCATTTTTAAAGGTTGTTGATTTGTTTTTATTTTCCATTTTTTTTTCGTTTCTTCTTGTTCACATTATTTTCACTTAAGAGTTGAGTTGGAAGCATGCAACCATGACCGCAGTGTAGGAAGTTCTTAAGTTGAGAGAAATGATTTGACAAATTGTTTTTTTTTATGAATTGCGATTGTTGTTGCTGCACTTGCTCGGCGTTTTCATAGTAAAAATAAGAATCTTGTGTGCTTGTTGTTAAGTGATTTAGTTGTTGTTGTTGTTGTTGCTGGGGTTATTGGTAGAAAAACTTTAGTTACGAAATTAATTACATTTGGCCATTTTTTTGCATTTAGAAAGAATGCTTTTTGGAGAGAGAAGAGAGGGGTTCTTGCAAGATTTTCCATTGTAATGATGAGCCAAAATCGCAGGAATGGTAATTAAAATGTTGTGGTCTCAGTGATCATTTCATATACTTTCAGCTCTGATTTATTGAATTTTCAAATTACATGGCATCACTGCTGATAGGAATCTCAATTGATATTCAAATTATAGTTAGGAAATAGTTTTGAGCTTCTTAGGTTCCGAATTCCCTTCGATCGGAGTTGAAACCTTTCCAACTTTTCTGGGGCACTGCCCACAGACCGTTACGGTTTCAGTTCACATTTCGTACATCAACAATATAATTTGCAATATCCACAAACAATTTAGAAAAAAGGCCAAAACCCCCCAGAAAGACATAAAACAAAACTGTGCGGCGGAGAGCACAAGCAAGCCAAAGAATCTAACTGTTTCGTCTCATAAGCATTTTTTGTCGGTTTGGCGGAGACGAGACTACTTACAGTGGTTGATTGTTTCGGAGAGCTTGTTGTTGTTGTCGTGGCTAATAATGGTTGCAAAAAATCAACAACACATTTTAAAGAGTAGCAATTTTATAGTTTTTTTTAGTGTTGTTGTTGTTGTTTGCTTTTCTGCAGTTCTCTGTGTGTTTATGTGTGTACCTAACGGATGCAAATTTAATTCTCCACCACCAGCATTAAACTTGAGCTAAACTATTAAAAATGAAGCATAAGGAGAAGAGAACGGTGGAAAAACCAAAATTTCACCTTTTCAGTGTGAAGACTGCCGGTGCATAAATAAAACTTAAATATTAACAATGTTGCAAATCTTTTTAGAAACTTGTCAAGAATTTTGTTGTTTCTATAAGAAACATCAAACATGATGATGATGCCGAAGACTAAGCCACTAAGACGACGAAGAAGATGAAGAAGGAGCAGAATCAGAATTTTGTTCTTTTTTTTTGTTCAAGCTTAAACTTATGCAACATTTTTTCTATTCGCAGCTACTTTGGGGGAGATGATGTATGAGTGCAACAAAAACAACAACAGGATGAAGAATAATCCACGTAAGAACCACAACAACAACAACAAGTACAAGAAGCAACAGCGATTACGAGTAGAAGAAGACATTCGAAGACATTGAAGTTGTAGCCCCCAACATGGCCAAGTGTAAGTCGTCGTCTGCGTCTCTTTCGTGTGGTTCTTCTTCTTCTTCTAGACTTCATCTTCTACTATTTGGCTATTTTTTTTATTTTCGCACAAGGTTCGCTGTGGCCGTAGAAAACATCAAGCACGGACCTAGAAGGTGGCGATGGTGTTGTTGTTGATGGTGGTGGTGATGGTGGATGCGGCTGCTGTTGCTAGTACTGGTGGTTCCAAATGGCAGCACGCGAAACAGCTTCGTCGTGGTCTGTTCTGCATGCTTTTCTGCCATGGCTGTTGCTCTTTTAACTTAAGGAAGCCTCAAGTTGAATGACCCATGTGTGCAAAAATGTGTACACAAACCATAAAATACAAGTCAACTTGAGGCTCGCATCTATGTATTTTTTTAAAAGAATTTTTCCCGATTTGCTCCTTTTATTTTTGGAATACGTGGTAAGTAGAGGAAGACAAGTTACTGGAGGTGGACTTCTTTTTTTCATGTTTGTTAAAGTTACAAGATCTAGTTAGTGAGTGTGTTCAGATGGCAGGCGGAAGGGATGGAGCTGGAGATGAGGGTGGTCCGACATTCATGAATATGTTTTTTCTTAATTTTCACTTGAAAATAGTTTCACCTTTTCGTACATTCATACGATCCCTCCACAAAGACGTTCTTGCCACAAATTCTAATAACGAAATTCTTTCGAAGGCAACCATTCTCTCTGTGGCCTCTCCATGCATTGCACTTGGCCCATAAATAAAATTCTTATCAATTTAAACGCCAACCCGCCAATTTCAGTTCTGTTACAACAACAATAAAAGCAGCGCAGCACCAGTGACAACAAATATTTTACCGAGCATGTCACATAAATTACGTTAAACGATAATTTTGCAAACGTTTAAGAAAACCTGGTTAAGCTTCAACTTACACGACCACGACCACGACGACGACAAAGAATAGCAGAAGATGAAGTTGAAGACAGTAAAAAAAAAAGCAACAATACCTTTTGTAACTACTGAACTGGTGAACAATAAAATAATAGCAGCAAAACGTCTTATATTGTGCGTAACCAGTCAGCCGGCCATGGCAACCGACCAGGCCGACATAGTTATGGAAAGCCAGTCACAGACTCGCCAACGAATCCACATACGACAGACCACAATGGCATTTACTTGCACATAAGCTAACAGAAGCGTGTGCTGCCAAGTGCTTAAACTATTTTTGGACGCATCCATAAAGTACGAGCGAACAAATGCGTCCAGTGGCACGGCGCAACGTCTGCATGTATGGCGGTATGTGGCCTTAACATCATCATCGTCAACACAGTATCATCACCATCATCATCTGCGTTGTCGTCCTCGTCGCTGTCGCTATCGTTCTCATGTGTGCAATTTTGCGTTCCGCTATTTTTTTTACGCAATTGTGTGATCAACATTGTGTGCGCTTACCTGGATATTACCTTAACAACAAACCAACAAATACAACAACAATAAACTCAAGCTGAACAAAATAACGAAAATAGAAAAAAAATGCTGCATAGTGCTACCTAGGCAAGCAAGTCGCCCAAACCGTAAGTTTGTTTGCCAACTTGTTAAGGCCACAATGAAGCTGAACAAAACGAAAATAGGCATAAACCAAACTGAACCGCACCGAAATAAATGGCCAGTACGCTTCGTTTGGCAACCACTCCCACTACGACGCCTGCCTGCCATTTAGTTAGTTTTTCGCTCATGTGTTTGTTGTTGTTGTTGTTGGCGGAAAGCTCGATTTTTTTATGGAAACTTAAAGTGGTCGGCGTAGTCGTTGTTTTCCATTTTTTCTCTCCCAACAGTTTCCCTCAACAGCAGCCTTGGCTTTGGCAAGTTTTGCCGAGTAGCGCTCAGCCATGGCATTGATTCTTTTGGCCCTGCGTCTAGGTTTGTGTTTGGTTTTTCTGCTCATGTGATGTGGTCGTTTGTTCGTTCTGCGGCTGTTATTGCTACTGATGGTGTTGGTGGAATTTTATGGTAAATCATTCCCAAATCGTGTGCACCTGAGATTTCATAGGCCTTCCTTTCTACATGATTGATTTTTCTTTTAAGTTACATGATGTGTGTCGGGTAGTACTAGGCCTACAAACTGCATTTTGCTGCATTAGGTCAAATATGCGATTGTTTGAAATCAAAACCTAGCAACAATGTTGCAGAACATCTTAACCCACTAAGGTCCATATTCAGGGGCCACCAAGTTGCTTTGTCGAATGATGTCCTCAGATATTAGAGTCTTCTTGCGCTAACTCTATGACTATATTTGACTCGAACATTTTGTTTTAGGAAGACATGTTCTCCTAACCATTTTGTATATCCTTTTTAGTTTTCTTCCCCCATCATGTTCTCTCAGCAAGAGAGAAGAATCTCAATCTATGCTAAGGCAAACTTTCTGGTTCTCTAATTGGGTTTCTGCTGTAATTATTAGGAATTGCAACTGTTTACAAGTTCAGGCCCAGGAAATTCCTATATATTTCAGTAATCTAATAAATTTATCAGAAAACTACAAACGATTAAAGAATTCCTCCTTTCGACAATTTTCGACGAATTCTCAGAAAATCATTATAATAGACGAGACGAAACCAAACCAAACCAAAGAAAGACATCAAATTAAATCAAATAATTGGATGGAATATAAAAACCAACAACAATAATAATAACAACAATAAAAAGAACAACTCTGGGCACTGTAGGTACCGTGAGGCTGCTTTGGCCACATCAGCATGCAATAAATCGAAAATAATTGTTAACTTCAATTATGCAATTCTGTAAAACGATGGTGGATGGAGAAAAGAAAAAAGAAAAATAAAAACTTTAAAAAATTAAGGAGATGCACAGAATCTACGAAGAATGGCTGGCAAGAAAAAAAGAAGCAATTTCCATTTTCCATGGCCTTGATCACATAACTCCATGACGTGAATGTTGTGGATGATGAGGCTGACAAAAACAACAACCAGCGTCCATTACAAGGTGCAGAAGGTAGCTTATCTTCTGAGGAGGTTGGGTTTTGCTTTGGGTTGATGAGCTTCCAGGTTGAATATTCTTTTTGCTTTTTTTTTAGTTGTTGTTAACTATTTCAGCTTTAAAGCAGCCTAGCGACAGACAGACAGACAGACAGACAACCCTATCACTAAGATCGGCCATCAACAAGAACAACAACAACAACAACAACAGCAGCAGCAATGGCAAATCTCATCGTCAGCCAAACTGCTGCGAAGCAAATGAATTTGCCCATAATTTAACATGATTATGTCGAAGACATGGTACTCGATGTAGACGTTGTTCTTTGGCATGGCATGACGTTGATTCTAGCATGTTACCATTAAACCAATGAGCCTAGCAGCTAACCGAAAAAAAAATAGTTAAAAAATGAAAATTGGCAACATAATTTTCGTTCTTCTGCCTTTTGGGTGGATGGGCTTGTTGCTCTTACTTACTGCTGAAGGATGGTAGGCAGCAGATGCAATTGTGGCGATATTATGGCGTGACGATGTGTTTTATTATGGTTTCTTTTACTGGAGACCTCCAGACTAGGCAAATTATGTCCGAAAGTCATAGGCACACACACACGCACACAGCACACATACCTAAAGAATACTCGCATCGTCAGAGGCTAAGTACACGCCCGGTATGGAAGATTCACGTTTCGCATATTATGAAACAATTACCAGGAACCAAAAACATCCACCATCATCTGGATGGTTAGGAAAATTAAAAATAAAAAGAAATTATTTTCAATATCGATCCAGGAACATTATAGGATCCCGACAGAAGGGGGTATCCACTCCAAAGGAAATGCAACGAACGAAGTGGAGAAAATTATGATCCAACAACAATAACCACAAGCAGCAGCAAGTACTTGCAAATAAAATCAACACAACAACAACGAAATGCTTTAAGACCCAGTCGAAGATGAAATTGGAGAAGTGGGAATCTGCAATGTTGCAACTGCGTTTGGCTTTAAAGATGGCAACTGCTGATACTTGGCCGCAGCAACAAAAAACGACAACACAAAATGGGGCGTAAGTAAGGACGTACGGAAGGACGCCGCCTTGGTGTAGACGGGATGCAGATTTGCCGCACACTGGGCTGGGAAATGTAATTGGTGTTGAAGGCTCATGTGCATATTCGTTGCATTATTTTAGTTCTTTTTCGCATTGGTGCATGCTCAGGAACGCAGTGTTTTAATGCAGTTAAGATAAGTCTTTGGAGGGAAAAATAAAGAAGAAGGAAGACAGGAAGGTTAGTGTCATTAGATGCACGGATGGCTGGTATTATTTACATGCGCTTCTGCAAGGATGCAACTGGGATGCAGCTTATATTGCAGCAGTTCTTGGCGGTTGCTTGATGTTCTGTTCGGTTCGGTTCGTTGTTTTGGTGTGGTGTGGTGTGCTTGGCTGGCTGGTTAATAGATAATAATGAGTCTGAGGAATTTATGTGGTTGTAGCCATGGGGCACTGTAATTAAGAAGTTTAGGGCATATCATGTACTTTTAATGCCGAGATATGTTTAAGGGCATGCAAATAGTTTCCCACAGTTTGGTTTTGTGTGTAAGGTAAAGAGACATGTTCCAGTAGGAACATGGAAGCTCACCAAAAGAGTCCTTTTAAGTGCTGAAGATGAGTCGTTTGTCGTTTGTGTGGCCTTTTTTCTTCTTTCTTTTTTTGCCCGGAGGAAAGATAGTTTGGTTATAAAATGATGCCACTGAGGGCCATAAACACTATAGCACACAGGTAGGTTTTGAGCGATAGTTTTTAATTTAGAAATTAAACAATTTAAAGAGTTTTGGTGAAGTGAGGCCGAATGCAGACGCATTTAATTGTGAATATTGTAGTAAAATAAGTTATTTGCTGAAGTGAAGACAATCTCTATAGTTGGCTTCTTTATACATGTATCCTCCTCCATTCAAGCTCGAAATCATTTGAAAGGCGAAGAATTTCGCATGAGAAAATATCCACTTTTTAAATTGCATCTGAGTGGGGCCTTGGTTGCGTGAGAACTTCTGCTTGTCGCACACACAACAAGTTTCGTCTTACATTTTAAACTTCACATAAGCAATTAAGTGTAATTTTTGTTATTGAACAGTTTGAGCAACCCTCAATTGAAAAATTAGCCAGACACCAACCTCAGAATTAGGCCCCTCTCTTAACCACATGTTGCCGCCTAATTGCAAACAAATCGATTTCGAAATCAATCATTACACCGCTAACTGTTATTGATAACACCGTACAAGTTACAGGCGCACAATCATGGAGTGATCGAAGACAAACAGCAGCAATAACAACAAGTGCATCAGAAGCACTAGCAGCAGATACAGAGATGCAGCGGCAGTGGCTGTGGCAGCTGTAATCAATGAACATCAATTGAAAAGCAGAAGCAGAACCACAAAGACGACAACATCAGCCTCAACGTAAGTGTCAGTGTCAGCGAGCGCTTAAACGTGTTTATGCCTTGCACTGTTATATATCCACAGAGACATCGATGCTGTGTGATTATTGACTGTGATACAAATGATGATTGCCCGATTGCCAACGACGACACCAGATACTTCCTCTTCCTCGCTTTAGACCAGTTTTTTTTTTTTGTTTTTTTTTAATTAAACGATCAAGATTGAATTGGGTGATGTGAGCGTTGACAGTATATGCTGCCAGGCAAAATAAGGCTGCAATTGCGCGCGCGAAACACAAAATTCGACGGCAACAAAATAGATTGCAGCGCGTGCCTCGAAAAAGATTGATTACAGTGGCTCAAAGTAATAATGGAACAAAAGTTGCAATAGCACTAAAATTAAAAAAAATTAACTAAGATGTTGTTGTAGCAAAAACTATTTTTTTATTTAAAATGCTCCAGGTCTATAGAATATAAAACAAGCAAAAAATTAAAGAAATCCATTAACTACATTTAAAAAAAAAAGTTTTTGTAACCTAACATCAAAATTGAACATCAAAGTAATAATGGAACAGAACACATTTCATATGAAAATATTATAGATAAATGAAAGTTATAATTAAATTAATATTTTGTGGGCAGCCCTTTTTGTTGAATAACTGCCTGCAGTCGTCGAGGCATTGATTCCACCATGTTTTTGCAATAAGATGGCTCCATATTGTTCCACTCCTCAATTAGGGCGGATTTGAGCTGATCACGAGTCGAAATGGTGTGATTTTTTAATTTTTCTTCGAGGTAACTCCATGCGTGCTCAATGACGTTTAGGTCCGGAGACTGTGGAGGCGTTTCCAAAACGTGTGGACAATTATAAAGGAGCCAACTTCGCACTTTATACGCCTTGTGCTTAGGGTCGTTGTCCTGGTAAAATGCGAATGTATTCTCAATTCCTAGTTTGCGCACACTTTCCTTCAGGTTTGACTTCAATATGCTAATGTACACTAACTGGTCCATAATACCTTCGATTATGTGAAGGTTTCCAGGATCTGCAGCCGACATAGCACACCAAACCATTACGGAGCCCATACCGTGTTTTACTGTCGGGCGTAGGTTTTTCTCTTTAAGCTCCGTATTCGCCTGTCGCCACACGTAGGATCGTCCATCTGATCGGAAAACATTTAATTTGCTTTCATCCGTGAATAAAACGTGCTCCCAAAAGGAAAAATCCTTGCAATG